>JBANSL010000003.1:39651313-40901313 GCA_037127255.1 Persicaria tinctoria | reverse complement strand
ATTTTTGTAATATATAAAACTGAAGGAGGATAGTAACAAGAAGTTGGCATGGCTCAGTGGTAAGATGGACGTGGGAAGTCTATGTAGAGCGAAATTGCCCAGGTTCGAATCCCGTTCCCTCCTCTCCACTTTTCAATTTGTCTTTTCTTTCAAAACATAGCAGCTGCACTACAAATCTACAATACAATATTAAGATTTTTTTTTGGATAGCGTGGATAATTTGTTTAAAGACAAATTTGGCCCTATATAGACTAACTAGTATAATCCCCGGATTCCCCGCGCCATGGCGCGATAATATAAAAAATAAATAAAAGTAATTATATATAGTAGGTAAGTTATACGGTTAATTCTGGATTCTTGATGTTCGATCCTGATATCGGGAGTATGAAAAAAATATCAATGTTTTGCAATAAATTAAAAATGAGTCAATTATTGAAAAAATATAAAATATAAAAAAATAAAGATAAAATCATTTTTTTTTTAATAATGTGAAATTATCATGCTAGATAAGATGTTTTTTATTATCTACAAAAGATCAAATTTTTATATATCTCTACAATAATTGTATCTAAAGTTTAATTTAAAGTTTGATTAATCTTTTCTTGTCATGGGGAAAAAATAAATAAAAATGATAAAATCAGATAAAAAGATAAGATATGATAAGATATAGGGAAAAATTAAAAATTAAAAATCAAATTTTATAAATCTTGCAATCTTTCCCGCGATCGCCGTGGGTCTTTTTGTAGATAATAAAAAAAACCTCATTTTATATATCTCTAAAATAATTTTAATTAGAAGATAAAGAGATAAGATATAGGAAAAATTAAAAATTAAAAATTAAAAATCGGTTAGAAAAGATTGCAAGATCTTTAAAAGGTGAGATATTAATTTATGTAATTTATAGATTATGTAGATATATAGATATAGAATACTCCTAGTCCTATAGAAGAGGAGTAAGGTTTGCTTGGTAAAAATGTTTATTTGATGGGTTATATGGTAATTAACTCGGCTTATTAAATTATTAATATTTGAATTATAATTATAATATTAGTTATACTATTATCGCCGGCAGCGCCCAGCACCTGAAACAGAATCAAGCAATGCGCGTTTTAATTGATCGATCGATGAAGAAACTAATTGATAGAGGAAAGGGATTGAATTGAAGTATAGTTACAGGAGGATGTGAATCAAGTTCCATTGCAAGTAGAAGGAGGCAAGTAGAGTAACCCTAAAATACCGGGGAGAGAAGATTGTTTTTAAGAAATTGGAACTAAAATTAAGAGGAGATAGAAGGAAAAAATTGTTATTGGTTGAAATAGCTAAAATGAAGGTGGGGAAGACACGTAGGCAAAACTCTTCTGATTTAAAGTAGTATATAGATTAAAATAATTTGCGAATCTATTTTATATATTTCTAGATTTTTATCATAAAAAATAATGTATTAACATATTATAAAATAATAAAATTAAAAAGATTATATTTTAAAATTATTTTTTACAAATTTTAAAATATAAATTTTTATAATAAAATTTTATAAACTAGATTTTTGAAAATAAATGTAATTTTTATAATTTTTTAAGACAAAATAAATTATAAAATAAATTTATTTTTGTATCGATTGATGATACACGGAGTACGTGATGGATGTAATCTTCTTTCGTGTATGATATATATTACTCCATTCGCAATAACATGTTATTTTACTATTTATACACGTTTTTTAAGGGATAAAAACTATATTAATATCTAGTTTTTAATAATTTTTTTAAACATTTCATAGTTACAAATTAATAAGTATGAACTTCTTAAAAAAAAATTCTAAAAAGATGGATATTTTATATAGTTTTTATCATCCTAAATAAGCATGCGTGAAAGTAAACGACATGTTTTCGCGAAAAGAGGGAGTATACATGGCAAATTTCTCTTTTTTTTTATGTGGGCCGAAAAAATTGAGATAAATCGATCATCCTCCTTTAATTTCACTTAATTATTGGAAATTGGTTTCAGCCCCCCTCTAACAAAAATCCTGGATCCGCCACTGAGTCTTAGGTATCTTATTCCAATTCAATTTCAGAGAGAACAAGTAAGTAGGAGAGAGAGAGAGAGAGAGCTTGTGGCGAGAGCAAGGTGGAAAGGCGAGAGCGGATTTGACTTGTTCGGTTGTAAGCTTTCTTTTATTTAATTCAATGCAATTTAGTTTCTTTTGTTATTTGATGTGTTTCTTGATAATGAAGAGCGAGTAGTCATCTAACTTCTAGGGTCGGGGTGAGCCCGGCGGTGGTCATGTAAGGTGATGCGGTAAAGGTACAATCTTTTGATGCAATTCGTCTTCTATCCCTATGAGCATGATTCTTTTGCGAAAGTTGAAGGTGATCCTTGTTTGTGTTTATGAAGGGAAAGTGATCTTAATACAACTTGGATTAATTATGCGAAAAAGGGTTAGTAACAATTAGGGTTTATACGAAAACCTCTATATTCCTATTTGTTAATAACGAAAGTTATTTGATGAAAACCATGATCTTTTATGCCTTTATGTGTTACTTTGCATGGTTATCGTTGTGGTGTTGAAACCTTGATCTTGGAAGTGCTTTAGTTTATTGATTTTTTATTACAAATTTCGTGTTTACTTTCAGTTTTATGCAATTTAAAGTTTATGTTTTCGTTTATGTTTTCACTCGAAATTGACAAAGCGTGGTCGACGTCGAGTAGGATCAGTCGAGGTCGAGTACTTTCTGTTGGTTTTCGTTTGCTGTTTTGTTTCTGTTTCTGTTTTGGTCGACAGCCTAGTCGAAGTCGAGTACCTTACTCAAAGTCGAGTACGCTTCTAGTCGATTTCGCTGAGATTTGGAACTGAAAAGGCGGGTGCTGACACGCTTCCTCGTGGATACGATCTTGACTACCTTCTACTACAATGGGAGGAAGTCTTGTATTTATTTGCTGAGACAGGGAGTCAGTTTGGTTTATATTTTATTTATATTTCATACTTGACCATCTTCCTACAACAACAAAATTGGCGCCGTTGCCGAGGAAGCCATCAATCACACCCTTTTTAGTTCTATTTCTTTTCTTTATATTTGTTTTTATTTCTAATTCGTTTTTACTTGCTTTTTCTTTTTCCTTTTCAGGTGCATGCGAAGAACTGGTCGCATGCCTAGTGCAAGAAAGTTCCCAAATGACCAAATTTTGGTGAATTCATCAACCCCTAGCCGATTTCTCTATTACCTCCACAAAAACACAAAAATTGAAACCCTACCGTGCAACTACAACATCCTAACTAAAGGTTTCAAATCAAAAGAGGTAAATTTCCAAGCTTTCTCTTATTTTCTTTTGTTTTTCAGTTTTGTCGAGTACTTTTCATTATTGTCGAGTGCTCTTTGCTTGATTTCTCCTTGTGTCGAGTGCTTGTTCTCCTGATCGAGTGCTCTTGTTGCATTGTCAAGTAATTCTCTTCGTGATCGAGTGCCTTGGCTTGATTTCTCCTTGTTCTCGAGTACTATTTCTCACCGTCGAGTACTCTCTTGCTATTGTCGAGTGTTTGTTTTGCTATGTCGAGCACTTTTCTCTCTTGTCGAGTGCTTCTTGTCTGTTTCTCATTCATTCTCTCATATATATATATATCTTTATTGCTAGGTTTGTGCTTGAGTGTTGATTTGCAACAAGACGAATTTAAACAACAAGCGTGACATACCAATTGGAGAGGGAGTGTGGGCGAAACACTTGCGAGATTGTTTATATTTTATCTAACTCTTTTACATAGTTCTTTTTTCGTTTTAATTGCGATGTCTCAGCAGGTTAACGACGAGAATAATGCCAACAATGGCAACAATTCTACCGGATCTTCTACACTTGCACCCGAATCTGGAATTGTCCAGATGTTTATATTGATTGGGAAAGTAAAATGGATCAAATCTGGAATTGTCATAACTTCTCCGACGCTAAAAAGATGCAACTAGCTTCCCTAGAATTTCAACGCTTTCCTTTAATTTGGTGGGATAATCTAGTTAAGTAAAGAAGAAGAGCCCTTGATGCGCCTATCGCTTCATGGGATCAATTAAAAGCACTAATGAGGACAAGATTTGTTCCCCAACACTTTGCTAGAGAACTTAGACAACGTCTAGAAAATCTAAAACAAGGTAGCAAAACTGTTGAGGAAATATTTAATGCAAGAAACCATGGCTAGAGCTAATGTGGCTGAGCCTGATGAAGATACAAGTGCTAGGTTTCTTAGAATATTGCATCCCGCCTTCGCTCATGAAATTGATTATTTTCCTTACTCTACGCCTATTGAGCTTTTACATTTAGCAATAAATGTTGAAAGAGGAGCGAGATATAGGAGCCAAGGTGGTCGGACTTCGAATGGGCAGCAACAAGGGTGGTGCCAATCTCGGCCCCAACATTCCCAAGGCCGGTTCGACAATGGATCAAGGGATAGGCCGAACCAACTCCAAGGAATGAGTGATAGCCGAGCCCATCAGCAGCCCATCGAGAAGGGAAAAGTGCCTATGTACGGTCGAGAATCGTCTGGGGTATCTACTGGCCCCAAAGGGAGTAATCCTAACCCTTCTACCACTAGATCTAGAGATATTGTGTGCTTTAAATAGCTAGAAGAATATGAATCTGAAAATTCTTGTGATGAACATGATGAGCATGCTAATGATGAAAATGATCAAAACCTTAACCTTCTTGCTTATGATGATGATGATTGTGTTGAATATAAACAGGGTGAATCTTTGATTGTTAGGAGAGTATTAAGTGTTGTTCCTACACCTTGTGATGACAATCAACGTGAAAACTTGTTTCATACTCACTGTTTAGTTAAGGGAAAGATTTGTAATGTGATCATTGATGGTGGGAGTTGTTGTAATTTAGCTAGTCAAGAATAGAGCTTGCAAAACCCGACCCGAACCCGAAAACCCGACCCAATCCGCCCGAAACCGATCAACCGAATCCCCGAAAATTGGTTAACGTACATTAATCGAAAACCGACCCGACCCAACCCATTTAAACCCAATACCCAAACTACCCGAAACCCGAATCAACCGAAACTCGAATCACCCGAAACCCGAATCACCCGAAGCCCGAATCACCCGAAACCTGATAACACCCGAACCCGAAGTAACCGAAATTGAAAAATATCTTACTAAAAATTGAAAGAATAACCCATTTAAAACAAACAAATAAATACTATAAATAGTTCTTTAAACGCTCGCCCATCTGCTCCCATCACTTCAAAATCTTCTCCTGTACTCTTTTATCCATCCTACACCTTGTAGTTCAGTAGTTCACATCCCATAATGTAAATAACAAAACTAAAAACATTCATTCATTTAATTATTGACTATTGACATTAGATCCAGTCAATTTTAACACTGTAAGTAGATTAGTATGTACATGTTAATGTTTAATTAGATAATACAAAATTAAAGCATACTCCCAACTCATGGCAAAAACCAAAATCTTGATCTTCATCAACACGAGGAGTCACCAAACTGAGCGTTCTACCGCCATATCAATATGCTTCAAAGTTTTAATTACCTGGAAATAGTAGGTAATTATTGAGTAATGTAAAGTTAAAATAAATAGTAAATAAATAAAACACGTGGAATAAATAATTCAAATCACAATATTTATACCTACGGTGCCATCATTCCATACATCAAAAAACAGTAGGGCCTTCATCTCCTAATCTTCACCAAAATATACCTAAAACAATATGCAAATGCAATCCATATAAACACACATTTTCATGGGGAAAAAATCAGTAACTTTAGCTTGTAAGTTAATCAATTTACTACTATATATATGTTCACATTGTGCTAAGAATCATAAATAATAAATAGTTTCAATCATGAGAAAGTATATAAATATTTAAAGGGCACATTAAACTAACTTAGAAATACCATTTGTAATCCCATTTCCTCATGTTCAGATTCATATACAAGGTCATTTGACGTCTTCACCGCAACACCCTCTTCTCTGAAATCTACAGCAAAACAAAGGACAAAAAAAGTTCAAATTATAAATAGAAACTAAGATCTTCTAGAGAGGATTCAAAATTACTTCATGAATAATAAATCATATGCAACTTAATGAATGTTACATACCATCATAACCAGTCAACCAATGTTTAGTTGTAGCCAAAAACTCGACATGCTTGGGCAACAAGGAGCTTCTCCATTTGTTTAAAATTCTTCCACCCATGCTAAATGTTGATTCCGAAGCAACGGTGGATATGGGAATGGCTAAAATATCTCTAGCCATGGAAGCAAGAACTGGAAAGCGAGGAGCATTCAATTTCCAATATTCCAATACATCCACTTTAGCTGAAATCGCTTCCAACTTCTCACTCAAGTACAAATCAATTTCTCAAGCACATTCTTGGCTAGAAGAAGCAAATTCCTGTAATAAATAATGATATGTTTTAACAGCACATATAATACATATAGAGTTATATATATTTATAATTATCAAATAAATTTTGACATACCTCAATATCATCTAATTGACCATATACTTCATCCGTCATCTTTTCTCTCCACTTTGGAACACCGACAGATTGATCATATTCTTTATAAAGTTTATTAAACTTGCTTCTGATTTCATTAGCTTGCTTATCCCCTTCCTTTTCTCCATGAACTTTAATCAAAGCAAATTTCACAAATTGCAACTTGTAACGTGGATCAAAAATCACACCAAATGCATGCACAACGACATAATCATCCCAGTATTTCTTAAACTTTTCAAACATCCTACAAGCTATAGGACTGATGTCAGAGTCACCTAAGAGTATTGCACTTTGCAACCGGGAATGTATTTTCCAAACTTGCGGAAAGTATAAATTTGAAGTCGGATAATCACTCCCTGAGAAGAACTTTGTAATTTCATAAAATGGCTCCAACAAACTGCAGATTTTCTCAACTTTAGCCCGCTCAATATAAGTTAAAGCATATTCAGAACCACCTTCAACACTAGCAAAATAATAATTCAACACATTCTTGTATTTCAAGGCTTTATCAAGCATAATATAAGTTGAATTCCATCTAGTGGCCACATCCAACCATAATCCAGCAGAAATAGTCACCTCAAGCTTCTTAGCACATTCCTCAAACTTCATGATTCTTCGTTCTGATCCATCTATGTATTTAATACCCTCTCTAACTTTTGAAACACAATCATCAATCCCATCTAAACCAGCTTTTACTATAAGATTCAAAATATGAGCACTACAACGGACATGTGAGTGGTCACCTTGACCTAGTGAATCCTTTAGAACCCCTTTCTTCAGATTAGCTATCATTGTACCATTGTTACTTGCATTATCTAGTGTCAAAGAAAAAATCTTCTTCTCAATCCCCCATTCTAACACCACATTAGTAACCATTACAGATAATTCAAAACCACCATGTGGAGGGGGGCAGTGACGAAAACAAAGCAACTTACTCATCAATTTCCAATTCTCGTCAATATAATGTGCAGTGACACACATATAGCCTCTTTGAGTACATGCTGTCCACAAATCAGATGTGAGACATATCCTTCCTGGAAGTCTGTTAAACACATTTTTAATCTTTTCTTTCAATTCACAATTCAAATGCAAACAGACTTTCTTTATAGTATTTCTTGATACTAATTTGACATCATCATTCAAATATTTATGCAATTTCCTATTCCCCTCATGCTCAACCCAAGAAAAACAATATCCATGCCTTAAAATAGCCCCAGCTACTAATTGACGATACATTGCTTGATCTACTTTTGTCATACTTGAATCTCCAACCAAATTCAATTTCTTATACTCAGCACAAGCCTTTAAATGCCTAGAAAAATTTGAAGTCCCAACTCGTGAAGCCGCATCATACTTGGAAATTTTACAATATTTGCAAGTACCTATTAGCTGTCCTTCACTGTTAGCCTTGACTGAGAAGTGTTTCCAAACATCAGACCTTCTTCGCTTTCCTAAAGCATGGGGTACACCAACATCTTCGACGTTGTTAGATCTCACTTCTTCGGTGATTTCGGCTTCTGTATTGGAGAGTGTATGATCAAAACGTAGAGAAATCAATGAATCTGGTGAGATGACTCAAAGAAATAGGCAACCAAGATCATTCATATAGTTTAATATTTCAACAAAATAACAAATAATACTTACCGCCATTAACAGTTTGGCAATCAAGATCATAAAACTCATCTTCTTGTTCCATGACTATTTCTAGAAGGGCATGCAAAAGAGATCGAGGAGTGATTGGGAAATGGGAATGAAGGACGAGAGAGATCAATCACCAAGGAGTGTAAGTTGGGAGATGGAGGAAGAAGAGCAATCGCGTGGTCTACTGGTCTCGCAGCCGCATAATCGTCTCAAGGCCCTCAATCCATACCGTAGCCATTTAGAAGTGAAAAGAGGTGAGATACTGAGAAAGTGATAAGTGAGAATGGTTCTGAGTTTTGACTATTAACTCTTAAGAATTAGGGATTTATTTCTTTTTTTCATTTTTTCATCAATTTTCCTCAACTTTTACATATTTCCTTTCATTTTGGCGGGAAAGATTTCACGTTTTCCCTCCATCTTTGACTTGGGCTCACTCCTCACCTCATAGGCTAATACAATTTAAATTTAATAGATCTAATTTATGTGAACTCATGTGAAGTCATAACTCATAAGTGATAGTTATATCTTAATATATACTAGTATTTGCTTTATTATTTAATCGATATTTGTCTAATAAAGAGTACATAATAAAATGAAAGATATTTATTTTATTTATTATTTGAAAATATAAAAGTATCTAAATCATAATAAAATATTACATATTTATTTTTTGGTGGTAATTAAATGTTATTAATTTAAATTTTATCCCTTAATATGTAAAAGATTATATTATTAGTTAATGAATAATTTTTTTTGGTGAAAAGGATATTCATTGTATAACTAAATAACCTAAAATATATTAAATAAATATCATAGTTAGTTGTTTAGTTGTTATAATAGTAATTAGAAAAGGGTTTAATTAAAATATAGATATGATAATAATTTATTAATAATTGAGGTAGATAAATAAAATGACATGTGGATAAAATATGTGGGGTCATTGACTGATATGACTAAAACTCTAAAAGATTTACTAAATTATTAATTGACATATTTAAAAGAGATGAGGTCATATTGTACCGTGATTCTACGCATAATTAGATTCGACAAAAGCGGCAAAGCCCGACATATAAGAATTTAGGCCTCTATTTTAGTATATAGATAGATATCTAATACAATTTAATAGATATAGCAAGAAATGATTAAAAAAAACAATCAAAGTTAATGAATTTATTACAAATGATAAAAAGAAATAAAAAAAATGGGACAAGAACAAAATAACTAGGGAACTGGGAAACCATCTAGATCAAGACATATTTGACAAATTAACAAGCATTCCAATTCCAACCAATAACATCACAGATAGACTCTACTGGAGACCAAGCCCATATGGCTTATTCTTTACTAAATCATCTGTCAACTACCTCCAATTCTCCAAAAAAGAAAAGGTCACACCAAATCTGACCTTAATTGGATCTGGGACTTAGATTGCACCCCGAGAATCAAACACTTCTTATGAAGAGCCTCTCAAGGAGGAACACCGACAAAAGGAAAACTACAAGAACGTCGAATTACAGTTCCTATGCAATGCATGTTCTGTAACCATCAAAGAGAATATTTTTTTTTCCACTTATTCATGGAATGCAACTTTGTCAAGAATATTATCCAAAGAGTAGACGGTAAAATCTTCGAAGTCGTTGATAAATCATAAATGGGATCCAAATGTGAGAGACGGCCTTTCCATTATCAGAAGTATGGAGCAAACTATCAGAATAAAGCGGTCGTTGATGGACGAATTTTAGTCGCATAAACCGTATCAAAATAAAACTCAAACCTACAAACTAGTATAGCAAGTAAGTAAGAGGTCGATCCCACAGAGAATCAAGTATTTCTCAGCAATGTGTATTTACCAATTAGTAGAAATGGGGTTTTGGTTGATTGAGATTGAAAAGAAAAGAAAATAAAATAAAAACAAATTGGTGCAACACAATTTAGAGATAATCGCTCTACCTACAATTATCCACTTTATTTGGTTGAATTGATATTGTAACTTCCTCTTGTCCTTTTAGTTTTCCTATGAATGCCCTTGTCCCGACCTAATATAGTTACTAGTCCAATCAGTCCTAGAAACCCTTATCAATCGAACAGTCCCTAAATAAGGATTTAACCCAATTGATAGCTTTAAGTTCAGAGATTAACCAAGGTATTTGCAGTCCCTAAAGAAGGATTTAACAACACATTCAACTTCCTACTCGTCCAATTAGTTCAATCATTTGGTGGAGCCTATTATGCTAAATGCAACCTATTATGCCTACCTAAATGCATGCTACCAGTCGTGTACGTTGGCAACCATTTGGTGGAGCATTTGGTACTTTAAAAATCAATATTGGCTCGTTTGGTTGAAAATTAAAAAACCAATGAAATAGAGGTAATATATGTATTTAATAGGTTTTTTTGTCACGAAAAAACTCAGAAAATTGAATTTCTTAGAATTTAAATTCCTCAATTTTAAAGAAAGTTTACGTAACTAGTCCCCTTGGATAAGTTTCACTTTGATCCTTTCCTTTTTAATTGAAAATTTCTACTTCTCTTATTTTTAATTCTTGTAATCTAAAATCTACCCATACACATTTTTTCAATTCTAATAATTTATAATTTATGATAATTGAACTACTAAGAAGACTAAAGAAATTAACTTCCCAATAATTATAATTTATATTTTTAACTAAACGAGTCCTTACTAGTTACTATATGATCAAATCTGATCCAATTTAATAACTCTTATTTATATAAATTCATGTGATTGCATCCACGCAGACTTATACACGCAAATCTAAGGGAATCATAAATCTTACTGATTTATAAGCTCGTATTATATGAACTTTATAATCAACACATATACAAATCAAATCTCTTGACCCGCTATTCATGTGGCCATATAGAATCATCCAAAGTCACCGTTGAATGGTGGTTTTCGATCAAAATTTTGAATAAATAAGGTTGTACTGTACTAATGTTACTCCCGCATTTATAAATATATAACTTTTACTAATTTTGCATATTTTCTTAAAATAATACAAAAAATATATAAAATATGTCATGAGTCATGATCAAAATAAACAAATTCAAATAAGGAATTGCTATTAATAAAAAAAATTCAAAATAATCAAAATTTTAGAAACTGAAATAACCAAAATCCGAGACAACCGAAACCCGAAACAACCGAAACCCGAAACAACCGAAACCCGAAACAACCGAAGTCCGAGAGAACCGAAACCCGACTTAACTGAAATCCGAGACAACCGAAACCCGAATAACCGAAACCCAGACAACCGAAACCCGAACCCGACCCAACCGGAACGAAGACATTACCCGAAACCGAAATGACCCGAAACCCGAATACCCGAACCCGAATCCGAACCGACCCGCCCGATTGACACCTCTAGTCAAGAAATGGTTGATAAATTGCAACTTCCTACAGTTCAACACCTTAGACTTTATAAATTGCATTGGATGAATGATTGTGGCAACTTGAAAGTGAATAGGCAAGTTAAAGTGCATTTTAAGCTAGGACATTATGAAGATGATGTTTATGTGATATAGTGCCTATGCAAGCTTTTCATATTCTATTAGGTCGTCCTTGGCAATCTGATCGTAAGGTCTTACATGATGGGTTTACTAACCGCTACTCCTTTACTTTTCAGGGAAAGAACGTTGTTCTCAAGCCTATGACGCCTACACAAGTGGCTGATGAGATTGAGAAGCGCAAGGTAAGTAAAGGTGAGTTAGATAGAGAGGCTCAATTGAGCCAAGTGGCTTCCCATTCTCGGCCTAAGGATGTACTGTTGGCTTCCAAGAGTGCATATTTAGATGAGTTTGTGGAAGGGGAAACAACCCTCATGTTGTGCAAAGGGTTGAACATGTTGAGTGAGGAGCTTAGAGCTACCCTCCCTCCTCACATCCTATCTCTTCTTGAAGAGTATAAGGATGTATTTCCCGATGACATACCACCAGGTCTACCCCCTATTTGTGGAATTGAGAATCAAGTTGATCTTATTCCAGGGGGTTCTTTGCCTAATAGGCCTGCGTACCGTATGAATCCCACTGAGACCCAAGAAGTCCGATCCCAAGTCCATGAACTATTGGATAAGGGATATATTCGAGAAAGCTTAAGTCCTTGTGTTGTGCCTGTGTTATTAGTCCCTAAGAAAGATGGTTCATGGAGAATGTGTGTAGATTGTAGGGCTATTAACAACATTAATGTAAAATATCGTCATCCTATCCCACGATTAGATGATATGCTAGATGAATTACATGGAGCATCTATATTTTCGAAAATAGACCTTAAAAGCAGTTATCGTCAAATTAGAATGAAGGAAGGCGATGAATGGAAAACAACATTTAAGACTAAGTTTGGCTTATATGAGTGGTTGGTTATGCAATTTGGTTTAACTAATGCACCTAGTACTTTCAGGCGATTAATGAATCATGTGCTTAGGAACTTTATAGGGAAATTTGTTGTTGTTTATTTCGATGATATACTTATTTATAACAAATCTCCTAAAGAACATGAAGCACATCTCAGGTAAGTACTTAAAACACTAAGATTAGAACACTTGTATGCAAATTTAAAGAAATGTGAATTATGTAATGAACAAGTGTCCTTTCTTGGTTTTGTAGTGAGCTCGAATGGACTGCGTGTCGATGAGGAGAAGATCAAGGCGATCCAAGAGTGGCCGACCCCCACCAATATCGGCCATGTGTGTAGCTTCCAAGGCTTGGCGAGCTTCTTCAGACGGTTTGTGTGCGACTTCAGCACCATCTCAGCCCCTCTCACAGAGCTCACAAAGAAGCGGTGCGAGTTCAAGTGAGGCGATGCTCAGAAGGAGGCCTTCCGCACGCTCAAGGAGAAGCTGGCCCAAGCGCCCTTGTTCGCTCTCCTGGACTTCTCTCGGCCCTTTGAGGTGGAGTGAGACGCTAGCGGAGTTGGCATTGGCGGAGTCCTTATGCAGGAAGGTAAGCCTATTGCTTTCTTCTCTGAGAAACTGAAAGGTGCTTGTCTTAATTACTGTACATATGATAAAGAGTTGTATGCTTTGTATAGAGGTCTTAAGACTTGGTCCTATTACCTATGGCCTGGAGAGTTTATACTTAGGACTGATCATGAATCATTGAAACATTTTAAAAGCCAAGATAAACTTGATAGAAGACATGGTAGATGGATGGAATTTATTGAGACATTTCCTTGTGTGATTAAATATAAGAAAGGCAAAGACAATGTGGTAGCTGATGCATTATCTAGAAGACATGCATGTTCTTTTAACCACTTTTGATTCTAGAGTCTTAGGCTTTGTTTATATTAGGCAATTGTAAGAAAATGATGCTGATTTTAGGGATAGCTTTCAAAAATACAAAGAAAAAGGTCATGTCGACAATTTCTATATCTATGATGGATTTTTATTTCCAAAGGATCAAGTGTGTATTCCTAGATGTTCTCTTCGCTTATTACTTGTTAATGAAGCTCATAGTTGAGGTTTAATGGGACATTTTGGAAGAGATAAAACTTATCATACACTAAAAACACACTTTTATTGGCGACATATACTTAGGGATGTAGAACATTGCCTTAAAAGATGCATTGATTATTTAAAGGCCAAATCTAAGCTTATGTCCCATGGTTTATACACACCACTACCCACACCCTCAGCCCCTTGGGAAGACATTTCTATGGATTTTATAGTTGGATTGCCCAGAACTAAGAAGGGGAGGGATTCTATATTTGTAGTGGTTGATAGATTCTCTAAAATGGATCACTTTATCGCATGCCACAAAACCGATGATGCTACCAATGTCGCTAATTTATTCTTTAGAGAGGTAGTAAGATTACATGGTGTGCCGAAAACAGTAGTAAGGGATAGGGATGTTAAATTCTTAAGTCATTTTTGGCGAACCTTATGGAGTAAATTGGGAACTATATTGCTATTCTATACTTCTAGTCACCCCCAAACTGATGAACAAACTGAGGTGACTAATAGAACCCTAACAACCGTCCTAAGAGCCATTATAAGAAAGAATTTGAAGCTTTGGTAAGAAGCCTTACCTCATGTGGAGTTTGCTTATAATAGGACTATGCATTCCTCAATGAAAATCACTCCATTTTAATGTGTCTATGCTGTTAATCCACTAACCCCTTTTGATCTTACTCCATATCCTATGAGAGAAAGAATCATTTGAAGCAGGTAAGCATGTCGAGTTCGTAAATGAGCTACATGAACGGATACGCCAGAAGCTTGTGCAGAAGGCTGAATACAACGCCAATAAGGCCAACAAGGGGCGCAGATTGGTGACATTTCAGCCAGGGGATCTCGTATGGGTCCACCTTAGGAAGGAGAGGTTTCCAGCTAAACGGAAGAGCAAGCTAGCACCAAAAGGAGATGGACCTTTCAAAGTTCTGCAACGTGTTGGTGAGAATACCTACAAGCTGGAGCTTCCTGGAGACTATGGCGTGAGCGCAACATTCAACATTGCCGATCTCATCCCTTACATTGCTGCGGACGAGGACTTGGATTCGTGGTCGAATCCTTTCCAAGAAGGGGAGGTTGATGCGGGAATATCTTCTACAACTTCAGACACGCCTATCATACTTGGAGAAGGACTTATGACTCGAGCTCGAGCTAAGAAGCTTCAAAGAGACTCATTCATGTTTGTGAGTCACGCGTTGTTCTCGAGCACGGTTCAACCCCCGGGGCATACATTGAAGACCTACATGTGCATAGGACTTACTGATGGCCTCGGCGCCAACACCAGAGCAATCGATGCCGAGCCTTGAGGCGCATGTTGCTCATTGTTGCCCTCGGCGCCAATGTAACGACCCAGAATTATGATTTCCGGGTTACGTTTCAAGGGATGAAACCCCTTGTTCGGATCTTGTAATCCAGGTACGGGTCGAGGTTTCAAACTCATTTTAAGATTAGTAGAAAGAGGGATTTCAAACCCTAAAACCTCGAAGGGGTCGTTGGGTACCCTTAACCTGTCCTAAGACTATGTCGCAAAATCCAATTAAAATCAAAGTAAAGTGGAAGCAAAGTTAGGATACAAATGTCACTACAAGGCCGGGTCAAAACCAAATCAGAAGCGAGTGATTACCATTTTACCAACTTAGAATATTAGCCAGGTTCTTCGATTCGCCAAAGGGTTTCCCGTCACAGAAGCAAGGAGCAAACAAGATCTGCAGAAAATACCTTAAAAAAAGAACGGGGAAAGGAGTCAGATCGAGCCACTCATGCGGGACCGGCAGTCCTCGCTGAGGCCAGATAGTATGTGCTATACCTAATAAAGATGCTCTAATGCAGTACGAATGTCAAACACACTAGCATGCTCCTAGTTATCATAATGTGTAAAAATACTGTAAAGGGCCCAAGACAATGCCAAGTGGAATATCTCTCTCCTACCTCTGCACCCCTTCCCGATAGTGCAGAGACTGGCCAGTTCGGTGCTATAGCATAGTAATTTCCTCGTGGTGGTGCACAAACCACGGCATCATCATATCATATCTTCTCATCGATTGCCCGATGGTGCCGGGCTATCATATCATGCTCATATCAATTCGATTGACTCAGGGCGCCCGATGAGACTGGGCTACGCTATGACCCTAGTAAAGACTCTAGGATTATCACAGATAACGGCCGTTCTGTTTCAAACGCATAAAGTAAGCAAATGCTCATTCAATCAGTGCAACCTAAACAGGATACTACATGGCATGCTTTCATGCATTTGCAACACCTAACATAAAATGCAACAACATGCATGAATGTCCAACCTCAGTAAGCCCCCTAGGGAACTTACCAGAAGATGCAGAACAGCAGGATAATACAAGCAACGGCCCAAATGCAAGTCCAGAGCAATCCAAAAGCAATACACACCTATCATCAAGTCATTTCCATAAGGCAACGGATCAACATTCATACTCACGAAAGCCAAGTTCTCGACATACTCAAAACCAGTCGATAGTATAACCATTTTCCAAAACCTTTCCGATACGATCAATCATTAACCAAAATCATTTACTTCCAATCAAATCCATTGATAAAATCGTACCAACCATATTTCAAAACTTCCTTCTCAAAACCAACATAATCAAACCAAGACAAAGAATCCCGACATTAAACATTTAAACCTTAAAACCAATATCTCAAAATCATATTATAGAAATAGTTCCGACATTTTATACCGAAGCCTCGACTTTAATGTTTCAAGTAATTTAAGACATCGATAAACATTTTCCGAAATAAATCCATCTTTATAACCCCTTTTTAAATAATTTAACCATATTTAAATAAAATAAAACATCAAACTCAACCCATTTTAACAATCCCCAATTATAGAGCAACAATACTAAATTAATTTATCATTTCTAAAACATCATTTAAAACACCACTTAATATCATTTAAATCAAATAATATTACTTTTAAGCACTTTAATCATATAGAAATTCCATAAATATATTTATTTTCTTTTCGAAATAATAGCAATAATAATAATACAAATCGTATGATATAACATAACAACTATATAACACACACACACACACACATATATATAAATATATATATATATATATAATAAAACAACAATTAACCTTAACTCGAAATACAACAAGCCCAACCAACATAACTCGAAACCAAGCCCAAAGAAGAGCCCAACCCAGACGGAAGGACCCAAACCCGCTCACAAAATCTGGAGACAGAAAGGAATAGGCCCAATACTTAACCCCAACCCGGAATGAAAGCTTGACCCGAAAAATAATACCCGGATCCAGAAGGGAAAGAAGAGAAGCCCGAAGCCATCTCCCACATGCTACAACCCGGAAGCTCGAACCCGGATCCGGCCCAGTTGAGGAAAGCCCAATCCCAGGACCTGTCTTCCTCAAAACAGAAGACTGAAGAGCAGAGACGCCGAACAGAAAGACGGAAGAAGAAGGGAGATCCCTAGCCCGGCCGGCGGTTCCTCGCCAAACTTTGCCCGGAGACTCACAATAGGAATTCGACCACACCCAATACATAAAGAAGGGAACGACATTAATAGGGAAGGAAGGAGAAGAAGACAATTACCGATCGACGAGTTAACTCCAGCGACGATGTTCAGGGAGGCGTCTCCGAGGCCGATTGGGTGCTCTGAGAACGGGGAGAAGCTGGGAGAGCCTGGGTCGGACGGAAGATCTTATAAAGGTGCACATTCACATGGTTTTAAGTCAGAATAAGGAGATCGAAAGCTTATGAGGCCAAATCGGAAATCAGAGGAGCGGGTACCTGCGGTGGTGCTCCTGGCCGCATCATTGGAGCTCCTTGAATTCAATAAGTAACTCCAAATATTATTTTCAATTTCTGCATAGGCAAGCGGGGTAAAACATATTTTAAAATTTCTAATAAATATTGTCGGAACTCGTTTTGAAATATTTAAAATAAAATCAATAGCTCTAGGACGGAAATTTCAAACCTCCCAAATCTTTGAAATCTGAATGATTATAAATCACTATTTTAATAATTTAATATTCTAAAATTTCCCGGTCTTTACAGCCAACACCAAGCCGTCGGCGCCGAGATCTAGCGCCTAGAATTCTACATGGACCGAATTGGGCTTCCTTTTGCTTTTATTTTTGGAGACCTTATTTACTTAGGTTATTTAGTGATTATTTTATTATTTCTTTTAATTGTTCTTTTACTAGAAATCGGCTCCTTAAGGTTATATAAGGCCGATCCATCATTGTTAAACTTTCACGAATTTCAGAATATAGAAAACTCTTTTTGTGTGAAACACATGAGTGAAAGTCGATCGATTCGTAGTGGAGCTCATCAATTGCAACATTGGTATTAATCTCAGCTTGGTTTGCCTTGTGTTCATCAACTTCGCAAGACATGGTGATCCTGGTATCAACGAGCCCCGTACTTGGGCCTCCAAATTGTCCGCTTGGTTGTGTAGGGTTGAAGAGACGGGTTATATAGTCATTCGTGTTGGTTCCTACCCTCTACGGAGGTCTGGGGTCTTCATCTTGTTCTATATAGATTGAATCAGTCCTTATCGGTTGTGTCTTTACATCAATTTCGAGTCGTGCCTATTGTTCATCGAGTCTTTGAGTCTTTTAGTTCTTGTCGACATCGAGTTCCTTGATCTTGGTGTTTCTTGTCGAGTCTTGTTTATTTATTTTAAGTTCTTGTTGCGTTCTTGGTTGTTCTTGATCAATCTTGGTCGAGTTCTTTACTTTCTTGGTCATTCTTGCTTTCGTTCTTTAAGTTCTTGTTTGATTGTCGAAGATCGGGACATCCTACGGCTAACCCCGTATCAAATTAGTATCAGAGCTTTGGTTTTCAACATCAAAGTTGTGTCTTTTATTTTCTTAAACACAAAACCCCACAAAAATAGAGTCTTTTCTTTATTTGTTCTTTTACTTCTTGCATTCTTGAATTGATTATTGCACTAACCTTTCTTGTTTGTCATTGTTGTGGTTGCTTAGCCCAAACACAAAGCCTAGCCGAGACCAGTGGAGTTGACCAAGCTGTGTGCGCACCCTTTGTGTACACTCTAGTCGACGGTGGCCCTTTGTCCCCATAAGTCGAGCTTGGTCGAGTCCTTTCACACACAAAGAAACCCTAGTTTGTTATTTTCTATATTTGGCTTATTTGATCTATCTTGTTCTATCTTCTACTTGCCTTATTAAAAATCAGATTTTTATTTTTTAGATTTAATTCCATTATATCTATCAAATATCATACGAGGCATAGATAGATCTACTTACCAAAATTAGCCAATTTTCATCTATATCTATTTCATTAGGGCTAAGTTTTTATTTCATTCACCACTTTTATTAAATTTTTGACTCCTTTTTTCTTTGTTATTGTTCTTTCTTGCATTAGCTATAATAAAAAACAGTTCGAAAAATCTCAAAAAAAAAAAACAAAACAAAAGTGATATTCAAAGCTTGGACCTAGGAGAATAAAATTCACTAGGGGCAAAAGTAAGTTAAAAAAAAATATTGTTGTTCTAGTGCAAGAATATTCCCAAAGGACCAAATTTTGGTGAATTCATCAAGCCCTAGCCGATTTCTCTATTACCTCCACAAAAATTGGCTTCCTTTGTTTGATGAGAACGACTCTCCACGAAGGGAGAGATATGGTAGTAATAATGGGTTTGGTAATGTGCAGGGTCAAGGAAGAGGTAGAGGGAGAGGCCGAGGCTTCCAAGAAGAGTTCTACCAGACGGAGGACGATGATGGATACCAAGAAGAGGAGTATTGGGAGCATCGTCTTAGGCGGAACGATAAAGAAGGTCGATACCAATACAGAGCACCTAGGGATCCTGACCAGGAGGACATAGGTAAGGTAAAGGTAAAGATCCCCCAATTTGAAGGTAAAGCTGATCTAGATATTTATATTGATTGGGAAACTAAAATGGATCAAATATGAAATTGTCATCACTTCTCCGACGCTAAAAAGATGCAACTAGTTTCCCTAGAATTTCAAGGCTTTGCTTTAATTTGGTGGGATTATCTAGTTAAGGAAAGAAGAAGAGCTCTTGATGTGCCTATCGCTTCATGGGATCAATTAAAAGCACTAATGAAGAGAAGATTTGTTCCCTAACACTTTGCTAGAGAACTTAGACAACGTCTAGAAAATCTAAAACAAGGTAGCAAAACTGTTGAGAAAACATTTAATGCAATGCAAGAAACCATGGCTAGAGCTAATATGGTTGAGCCTGATGAAGATACAAATGCTAGGTTTCTTAGAATATTGCATCCCGCCTTAGCTCATGAAATTGATTATTTTCTTTACTCTGCGCCTATTGAGTTTTTACATTTAGCAATAAAGGTTGAAAGAGGAGCGAGATATAGGAGCCAAGGTGGTCGGACTTCGAATGGGTAGCAACAAGGGTGGCGCCAATCTCGGCCCCACCAACCCCAACGCCGGTTCGACAATGGATGAAGGGATAGGCCGAACAAACTCCAAGGAAGGAGTCGAGCCCATCAGCAGCCCATCGACAAGGGCAAAGCGCATATGTACGGTCGACAATCGTCTGGGGTATCTACTGGCCCCAAATGGAGTAATCCTAACCCTTCTACCACTAGATCTAGAGATATTGTGTGCTTTAAATGCCAAGGTAGAGGTCATTATATGAAGGATTGCCCTAATAAGAAAACTCTCATGATTTATTAGCTAGGAGAATATGAATCTTAAAATTCTTGTGATGAACATGATGAGCATGCTAATGATGAAATGTTAAATGTTTTAACGTACTCTTATATTTGCACGGCAAAATGTTTAAAAAAAAACTAGACTTGGGTCATATTTGCACAACTTACGGTTATATTTGCACATCGTACTCTTATATTTGCACAACGTACTTTTATATTTGCACGAAAAAATGTTTTAAAAAAAAAACTAGACTTGGGTCATATTTGTACAACTTACGGTTATATTTGCACATCGTACTCTTATGTTTGCACGACAAAATGTTTTAAAAAGTAAATATAAATAAATAAATAGTAAAAAATAAAAAAAATAAAACTAGACTTGGGTCATATTTGCCCAACTTACGGTTATATTTGCACAACGTACTCTTATATTTGCATGATAAAATGTTTAAAAAAAAACTAGACTTGGGTCATATTTGCACAACTTACGGTTATATTTGCACAACGTACTCTTATATTGGCACGACAAAATGTTAAAAAAAAACTAGATTTGGGTCATATTTACACAACTTACGGTTATATTTGCACATCGTACTCTTATATTTGCGCAACGTACTCTTATATTTGCACAATATATATATATATATATATATATATATATATATATATATGGATCATTGTGTGATGGACGGTGGAGATTAAAAGCATATTTAATATATTAAAAAAATTGAAAAAGGTTGAAAAGATCAGGTTGGGGGTGCGTGTAGATCATCTCCTTCATCCCTATATCAAGCCACAAAACCATAGATTGGATAAATCAAAATCGTTCGGGTTTCAGATAGTAAAATCCCCAGATTTTTGCCTATTATCAATCCTCCCATGAGAGATCTCAATCGTAGGCAATTTAGTAGATGGAAATTGTGGAGTCGAAGGCGGAGCGAACAACCGACGAAGGCGAAGCCATGGAGGTGCGGCGAAGAAGAGGAGATTGGTGACCACAACATCGGACCAGTGTTGTTGCTGGACTGCAATTCCAGATTCCGGCAGTGGCCAGGCGGAGTCGATTCGGCGGCGAGGAGGCGAGGCCAAGGCAAAGGTGGATCCGAAGAGAGCCCAAACGACGGTGAATCGATGGTGATTCGATGGCGATTCGAGGTGGAGGAGAATCGATGGTGATTTGGCGGCGAGGACGACGAATTGAAGGTGACATTGGTGTGGTTAGCGGCGACGGAGGTGATGGGCGGTGTAGGGAGCAGTAGTTGAAGAAGATGGAATGGTCGCCCGCTTCCTCTCGAACTGGTTGCAAGTTGCAACTCAACTCGCCCCAACACCTCGACGTCAAATCTAGAATTTGTAAGGCATAGCTGCGACAATGGCTGGGTGGTAAGAGGGATGAGGTCAGGTCCGGGCTAGGGGGACAAGCAGGGTGGGTGGGGGTGGGTGTTTGTGTTTGTATTAGGGGTAGTCGGCAAGTCGGGGTTAGGGATAAAATTTATTACTTAATTTCTCGCTTTATTCGGGAAAAAAATGGAGAATTATTCAGACATATGTATCAAATTTAGTGTATGGTTTTGCAAGATGCATAATTTGATTAATGATTCGTCAATTATTCAGTGGAATGTGTTGATTTTTGTTTACTAGTGGTAATGAGTTGTCAATTATTCGGTGAAATGCCAAACATTATTCGTTGAAATATGAAACATTTTTTGTATAAATCGTAAGTATTGTTTATGGATTCGAGATTTCTTTTATCTGAACTTGATGAACAACAAAACATTATTCGGTAGCATATGACAAATTATTCAATGGAATTGGTCATTTTTTATATGAAATTGATGAAATAAGATAACCGAAGATTATTCGGTAGCATGTGAAACATTATTCGGTGGAATTGCCAAATTTTTAAAACGAAATAAATTAGGTGGGAATAAAAAAAAGCATTTATTTCTTAAAAAAGCATTTCTTTTTCAAAAATATTTTATATATTTAAAAAACGGAAATTTCGCAAGGTGCCCCTGGAGTATTGCAATTTTCGCGAGGTATACAACTTTTTTGCATATTTTGCGTGGTACCCCTAGAGTTTTGATTCTTTTCGCAACGTGCCCTCGGGGTTAAATTTAAACGGATTTCAAGGAACTCCGTGAACGCTTAGAAAGAAGAAAGCAAAGAGAGAGAGTGCAGTCAGAGCACGAAGCTCGCCCGCGAGAGAGAGAGAGAGAGAGCACGACGAGGCAGGTGAGGACGACGCGAGAGAGCACGCCGGTGAGGACGACGCCAGGTCAGAGCTTACCTTCTGAGTCATTATACAGAGATTCAAGAGCATCCCTTTTCGATCTATCCTTCTCGATTCAAGAGCATCCCCTTTCGATCTATCCTTCTCGATTCAAGAGCTTACCTTCCCGAAATCATGGGCAGCAATCCTGTTGGCATTCGACAATCCAGGAATGTGGAATCTGAGATCGGTAAGCTATTGAATCGTCAAGTGAATTCATAGTGCAGGTAATATGTCGAAGTCTGAAGTTGAAATTGGAAAATTCGTTCCCTTTTTGTGAATGTCTGGTGCTGCAATCCCCAATGTCTGGAGAGGTAGAGTCCAACCGAAGAAGCCAATTAGGTATGTCTTTGAATTATTTTGAAAATTAGGGTTTCAAACTTGGGGTTTCGAATTTGAGTTTGTGAAATAGTCAATTCATGTATCGAATTTAGTTTAGGATGTGTTATATGAATCTGCATATTTGCTGTTATGGCTTTAATTTAGCATGGAATTTAATCTGCATATTTGTTGTTATACGAGTTTCGAATTTGCTGCATATTTATAGAATTTACAAGCGAATATAAGTGACTATAGTGGCAGCCCACTTTTCTCTTCAATGTCATAAACCCTCAATCGTACCTTGTACCTAATATCGAATTTGCTAGATCAATCTATGCCCTACAAAAAGATGAACTTAATTGGGTGAGCAAGTTGTTGCTATAAAAAAAAATAATAGGTAGGTGATTCACTTAGCTATTGAGAGTTGATGAAACATTGACTATCAACTGTCATTTTGGGGAGGTTTCGGGTGGGAGTGGCATGATAACCATAGCACGTGTACAGATATAACAACTTTTTAGTACGATTTATGATTTACAAGCCAATATAATAAATGGACAAAGGTTTCCATTTTCCTTTTGGTGTGAGTTGCTAAGTAGTACCCCTTGCATCAACATTTTTTTTTTATAGCAACAACCTTTTTGTAGGCATAGCTAACTAATCCTTTTTGTAGACATGAATGTATATGACAATACTTACTAATCCTTTTTGTTTCAATATATTGGGTTATGCTTTTAGATTCTATTAATTGTAGGTGTTAGTGTTCTTTGGAAACATGTTGTTTTGGGTTGATGCCTTGTTTTCTTGAACAGCTACTACTAAGCTTCGAAACAATTGCCTTATTTTTCTTTAGTTTTACATATGGCTTTTAGGACTGATGCATATTTAGAATTGAGTTAGATTAGGAGCTCTTGTACAAATGGCTTGTTGAGTTCTTGATGCTCTTGTTGAGCTAATAGGCTTAAACCTTGCATATAGGGATATCGAATTAGAGTATATGAGTCTGATATAATTGCGAAAAAACAGTCCAAGGAAAAAGGTTGAAATGCTTGCAATTCAGCAGTACACTTTCAATTGAAAAAAAAGGTGAACTGTTGACAGTTTTATAGTGACACATCTTTGGCAAACCTCCAATTAATGACAGCTACAATCAAATGTAAATTTTCATCTATACACAAACCCATTTCTTGCAACCCAATTATAAAATTTCAGTTGTAAGCTTTCAATAAATGAAAACTGGAAAAAAGAAGAAGAAAAGAAAACAACAACAAGAATCTGAATTCAGCTATATTACAGCTGCATAAAATTTCTATTGTAACCTTCCAATTAATGACAGCTAAAAAAAAATCACAGCGACCAGAATCGGCAATCAATTGTAAATTTTTTATCCATACACAAACCCATTTGTAGAAAGTTAGGTATAAAATCTAGCTCATGTTCGGACACTTCTTGCAATTCAAGTATAAAATTTCAGTTGTAAACTTCCAAATAATGACGGTTGAAAAAAAATAGCAAGAAGAATATGAGCCTTAGTTAGAGCAACATTGCCATAAAATGCCAACTTCAAGAAATTGCAAGAAATCAGCAAGAGGAATTTGCATCGTCAGCTTCAAAAAAAAATTAGCAAGAAGAATATGCACTGGCAACTTGAAAAAAAAAAATAGCAATAAGTCCTCTTCAAAATAAAAATCAGCAATAAGAATTTGCATTGTCAACTTGGAAAAACAACAAGATAAGAACAAAACACAACTTCAATCAACAAAAGAAAAACAACACTAAGAATTTGCATTGTCAACTTAGAAAAACAGCAAGATAAGAAGAAAACACAACTTCAATCAACAAATGTTTATACCTGTATAGTTGTGCAGTTATTAATTAAGGCAAGTGCTTTAGTAACCATTAAAATAAATATTTATACCCCAATGGATCTCTTAATTGACAAAAATCATATAGCTTCCGTATTTGTCTCCATTTGTATCTTTGATTGAATAAATGGGCAAAACTATCCAAAGCTATGATGAGTGATGACAAAAAATAACCTTTAGCCTATGTGGGATTCGAACCCACATCAATGTGTGCAAACATATTGCTCTATCCTTTGAGCTAATAGGCTAATATAAAAGTGTAACGAAATTCTATAGAGTATCCAAGAAATTGGTGTTTAGTTCATTGCCTTGTCCAATGCTGATAAGAAATCATTCAAACTAAATAGACTAATTTATGTGCAGGATAGACAGAATATAACCAAATAGACTTCCCTATAACTTTTACATGTCCTCACTCCTCAATGACAAGTTGATAAGGCAACAACATTCAGTAAAAATATGCAAGGTAAGCAATTCAGTTAACTTTTAAATTTAGATCTCTATTTGTTTTCTAAATGTCTGTGAAATCAGTTTAACAAGGTAAGCAATTCAGTTCAGTTGTAACTCGGTAAGTGCATTTGTATAAAAATATGCATAGAACCTTCACACAATTTCTATCAAATGTTTCCCAACTTGTAAAGGATTGACTACTCATTCCTTTATTCTGAAACAACAAGCACATACATCAACTCTTAAAATAATCAAAACATTGCAAATCAAACTCTTATTCTTCAGGTTGTGGAACCCATAAGCATCTTCAAAAATGCAAATCAATTGAAACTCTTCAACAATTCGAAAGAGGCATTGGAAAATCCCCAATTCGAAAATCACACAATCCAATAAATTTCAACAATTCGAATCCCCTAACCCCTAAATCCCCAAACCCTAGATTAAACTAAGAGATACTCACCTCCACTGCCGCCGCCCTCAGTCACCGGCGCTCCTTCGTCTTCTCTCTCTCGCCCTTCGTTCTTCGATGTTCGTCTTCTCACTCGTGCGCGCGCGAACTGCCTTCGTCTTCTCTTTCTCTCGCGACCTGCCTTCACCCTTCTCTGGTCGATCTTCGTTCGTCTTCTCTCTCGCTTTCTTTTTTTTCTTTCTGTCTTTAGTTTTTTTTAATTGAAAAGGTAACGGAGATGGAAGGATCCGTTAACTTTAACAAGCAAAGGGCGTGAGGCGAAAAATATCAAAATCCTAGGGGCACCACACAAAATATGTAAAAGAGTTGTATACCCGGCGAAAATTACAATACCACAGGGGTACCTCGCGAAATTTCCGTTTAAAAAAAAGGGAAAAAAGGAAACAAAAAAAAGCATGGGATGGGGGTTACACAGGTACACGCGCTTCAATTTTTGGGTTGGGATATCTTTCAACAGTGGACCCCATAACACATTAAAAGAAAATTAAAAAAATCTGTTTTAATCGTGGCCAATACATCTCATATATATTAACGGCTCGGATGTGTGCACAAGGTACATTCTAAGGGGTGTGAACTCTGGAAGCACTCCCTATATATACATATAAACTAGACTTGGGTAATATTTGCACAACTTACGGTTATATTTGCACGACAAAATGTTAAAAAAAAAAACTAGACTTGGGTCGTATTTGCACAATATACGGTTATATTTGCACATGCATAACATACTCTTATTTTTTCACGACAAAATGTAAAAAAAAACAAGAATTGAGTCATAGTTGCTCAACATACAATTTTTTTTTTTTTGCACGTGCACAATATACTCTTATTTTTGCACGAAAAAATGTAAAAAAAAACAAAAAGGAAAAGAAAAAGAAAAAAAGAAAAAAAAAAGAAAAAGGAGTGAGGCTATAGGCAAGATGATAAGATTGCTATTGGCAAAATGGACACTCCACCAATTTATCCAAAAATGCGAACAATTCACCAATTAGAACAACTTTTTTGGACATTTCACAAACTCCCTCGTAGTTATATTCGAATAAAAAAAGAGTATAGTTATATCATACACCTATCTAACCCACTATTTGGATATAAATATTCTCGAATTTACACTTGTCTATCTTGGAGCGCTACAAAAATCCCAGGAAATCAATCAATACAAAGATGAGCAGAACATAAATAGGAATCTCCAATATCTGGATAAACCATAGGAAAAAAAAATAACATTAATAACAAATATTCAATAGTCTTCCTAAAATGGGAATTATAAGGCAGAAACTTATCTCAACGGAAAGAAAGATCGCAACTTTTTTGATGACGAGGAACCCACCTTCGGTGGTAAACCCCGAGCACGTGACCCAGCCGGCAAGAGCCACGTACTAGGTAAACCGGTTTGCGCCGACCGGCTCGACCTAGTGATAGGGAGCAAGGTAAACCTTGGATTTTCACCCAAGGAAAGAGGGCACCTTTGAGTTCTCAATCAGAGGGCATCTTCGAATTTCCAACATCTAGCACCTACCATCCTCTAATCTTCACCAGATTTTGAAGCAAAACAAACAGAGATTGGTGCAGGTTTCTCTCTAGGTCCCTAGAGTTTGAAAATCAAAAGACTTCAAATTAGTTAAATTAAACTGAAAATCTAAAAACATGTTGAGTCGTAAAGCGGAGAAGAACGATCAAGGTACATGAACCAAGAATGCCCTTGATGTTCTCAGTTGAAGAAGAGACGTTGCTGCTTTTAAGGTTTGTGTCTTTTCAATTTTTCCCGTAAACTTAATCTTGGTTCTCCTCTGATTATAAAAATTCCCAACTGCCAAACTGTCAGTCTAGCTAACCAGGATATCACTTTCTTCGGAAAATTGTTTGTTGTAGGTTTAAAGTTCCATCAAGGTGTAAAAAAGGTATATTGCTTCTGTTCACAAATAAAGACCAATAATCGTCTGTTAGTGAGACAAAAAACAGTATTATGCAAAATTGATGGCATAACGTTCAACAACAAATTTATACATTGAATTTGGTTCCTCAGTATAGTGTGCACTTGAATACCCATTAGGAAGCTTAATTGGACAAACACTGTGAAGTAAAAGTAAGGAATTCTGAAAAATACCGAGTAAAAGCGATCTGAAGTAGATCTAGAAAAGCAGTCCATTGGCTAAAGACAATGGTTTTTGTTCCTGATGACCGTAGATTTTCTAGTTCATGTAACAAGGTTGAGATTTCGGTTGATTCAACCCAATTTTTTTCAATATCAATCTGGAATCTACCTTCAGTCGGGGTTGTGATAAGTTCTTGCTTGTTGACAGTTTTCTTGAAGAGAAAATCATAAGATTATTACCTAGTGGACTGAAAGTAAAACTGAAGAAACAATATTTGGGGAGAAAGGAGACGGATAACACAAGGGAAAAGAATTGTGAACCATCAATGACTAAATAGGCAGAAGTATCAAAAGTTACCAGGTTCAGACTAAGGTAGTCTAACAACCACAGTGCTAGAAAATGATGCAATCAATTCCTACATTAAATATGCACATATCATATTCATTAACATATAAAATCAAGTGTGGAATTTTAAAAACAAAAATCAAGTGTAGACCCGGTGACTCAAGATTTCTCAGATCGGAAACCTCAAGATCTAGATCGAAAGTCGTAACAACAAGAACAGTAAACAAGAAATGACACAGCAGGATTTTTACGTGGTTCGGGATGAGATCCCTACGTTCACGGAGCCTCAGAAGAGGAGACTCGACCTCAATCCACTAAGTCAAAGAAAGTTTACAGGGCAAGGTTAACTACAACACAGATCTAGGGCTTATTACAACTCATACACAAGTAATCGCAAGTAAGAAAGCAAGAGACGAGGAGAAATAGTAAAGCGCTTCGAAGAAACTCCCTGGATCTGGTTTTCGGAAACCAGATCTGAGTCGGAGGTCGTCGGAGAAGACAACTAGTGCCGGACACAGGTGCAGCGTCGCTCTTCAGATTCAGATCTAGAGGTCTCGCTCGGAGATCCGCCTCAGATCTGAGTTGAACGGCCGGAGAAGGAAGATCGCCTCTCAAACCCTAGCCGCCGCTCTATTCTCTCTCTTTCTTTCTGTTGGATTACCTGAAGCCGAGTGAACAAGTGAGAAACCCTAGCCCTCTCTTTCGCTTATATAGGCGCGCCTCTTGAGCTAAAACGAAGCGTTCCAGCTTAGGGCACCCAGACGAGCTAAAGAGGTAAGCTGGGCTTTCTGGTGGGCCGGGCTTTCAGCTAAGGCCCAATGTCACAATGTCCGAAATGGTGACATTATAACATAACACACATTTAACTCTTCAACCATAGCATATTAATATGATACATGATCACAAGTGTGTTACTTGCAATACTAATGTATAATATGTATATGTTATTGGGAGAGTATAATATATGTTTAGTATAAGTTATAATCAGCCCCTAGACTAAGTTCTAATATAACCAAAACCCCTACATTCTAGAACCATGATTAAGTGTAGCATTACAATTTGCCCTCCTAATCTAGGTTCTAGGCTTTTGTATTCCAACTTCAACACTAGTGGATTTTGCTTGTGTCTTCGACTCTTAAATCCTCATTGGCTCAGTACCTGTTCGTCATGGTGGATCTCCGAGATGGAGATAGTCCCTGCAAAAAAAAATTTGCCAAGAGGTACAATTTTAGTTCCAAAGTCAGCAGGGTTTACATCTCCTTTGATCTTCTTAACGTCCATTTCTCCTGCAGCAACCATGTTCCTTACGAAGTGGAAACGGACGTCGATGTGCTTGGTACGTTCGTGGTACATCGGATCTTTGCAGAGATATAGCGCACTCTCACTGTCCATGTGCAAGATAGGGATCAGGGTTCTTTGCAGAACCTCTTTTAGTATCCCTTTGAGCCAAATAGCTTCTTTGGCGGCCTCAGTGGCGGCCATATATTCAGCTTCTGTTGATGATAGAGCAACCACTGTCTGTTGCTGTGATTTCCACGAATCTACAAATCCATGCAACTGATGTATGGGATTATGCAAACCATAATGCAAACATAGATTTTTGGTGCCAGATAGATAACGAAGTAAGAATTTCATAGCAGTCCAGTGATCATTTCCAGGATTAGACATAAAACGGCTTAAAGCACTTATAGCGAAAGCTAGATCAGGGCGGGTACACAACATAGCATACATAACGGAACCTACTGCTACGTCGTAGGCAATCCTAGCCATTTCCTTGATATCTTCGAGTTTGGTTGGACAAGATTGTTTGGTGAGCTCTAGGTGCCCTCCTAAGGGGTATGGGGGTTTGTTTAGAGTTGACCATGTTGAATCTCTTCAACACTTTAAGGATATAGTCATCTTGGGATAACCATAACTGTTTATTAGGTCGGTCTCTAATTATATTTAAGCCAAGAATCTTCTTAGCACTACCTAGATCTTTCATGTCAAAGTATTTCTTCAAGTCCTTTTTAGTATTACTAATGAGCAACATAGAACTACTTATGAGCAGAATGTCATCAACATATAGTAAAACATATAAAGGAGATTTAGAAGCAATATACTTGAAATAAAGGCATGTATCATAACTACTTCTATGAAACCCAAGCTTCCTGATCACAGTATCAAACTTAAGGTTCCATTGCCGTGGGGATTGTTTTAATCCGTAGATGGACCTTTTTAGTAAACATACGTGATCAGGTCGGCTTTTGTTAATGAAGCCTTTGGGTTGTTTCATGTATATGGTTTCATCTAAAGTACCATGTAAGAAAGCAGTTTTAACATCCATTTGTTCTAATTCCCAATCAAAAACAGCACACATAGAAAGCATAAGTCGCATGGTTTTATACTTAACTACGGGAGCAAAGATATCGTTATAGTCTATACCCTCTATCTGTGAAAACCCTTTGGCTACAAGCCTCGCTTTAAACCTTGGTGGATCAAAGGGCTTGAGACCTTCTTTTATCCTATAGATCCGTTTAGAATCTATAAGACGGGTTTTCGAGGGACGAGGGACCAATGACCAAGTCTGGTTGGTGTACATTGATCCCATTTCCTCTTTCATAGCCTCTAACCATTGCTTGGAATGGTCACTTTTTATGGCTGACTCATAAAAGTTTGGAGTAGAGGGGTACCTAACATGCTCAGCAGATAAGAAAGCATACTCAACAATATAACTGTACTTTCTATTAGGTATAATGGTCCTAGGTTCTCTATCCCTAGTAAGCTGATAATCATGCAGATTCGGCATAGAAACAATATCAGATGCAGCATTTTCAGATGATATGGATGCAGCAGATATAGTAGATGCAGATGCATGAGAATCAGAAGGGGTTGAGGAGAAAACAGAGGACTCTACGTGAGAGTCTTTAGACAGGCCATTTACATCACCAGAATTAGAAATAGAGGGAGTAGAAGAAGAGGAGGAAGGTAAAGATGGATCCTCAGCCTGATCTTCATTCTCTTCTTCTTCTTCTGGTGTAGGAAGTACTGGAGTTGCCCCTTGTAATGTCGAGTGTGTCTTTTTCCAAACACTTGTAGGCACTCTTCCAGTGTCATACTCATCCTCGTCAGAGAGTTCTGTACTGTCATCTTGATTTGTCCAGCTTATAGTTTGTTCATTTGTACCTGCAATCTCAGAGAAAGTAGTCAGTTTGTTTTTCAATGGAAACTCAGTTTCATTAAATTTGACACTTCTAGTTGTTATTACTTTATAACGTCCTGCTTGAATCAAGAGGACCCTATACCCCTTTACACCTTCAGGGTATCCTAAGAGAATACCCTTAAGGGCTCTGGGTTGCAGCTTACCCTGTGAGATGAATGGATATGTTGCACACCCAAAATGTTTGAGATAATGGAGAGCTGGAGTTTTTCCAGTCCATTTCTGCTGGGGTGTTTTAAAGTCAATGACACTAGAAGGGGACCTATTGATAAGATATGCAGCTGTTATAACAGCTTCTCCCCATAGGGTATTTTTCAACCCAGAGGAGATAAGCATGCATCTTGTTTTTTCTAATAAGGTCCCATTCATCCTCTCATCTGTCCCATTTTGTTGTGGTGTGCCAGGGACAGTGAGATGTCTTTTAATGCCCAATTCTGAACAATAGGAATCAAATTCCTTATTGCAGAATTCCAAACCATTGTCTGTCTTAAGACATTTGACTTTATGGTTGGATTGGGATTCAACCATGACCTTCCACCTTTTAAAGGCTTTAAAGGCCTGGTCTTTGGTTTTAAGTAAACTAACCCATACCTTTCTTGAGAAGTGGTCTATAAAGCTGATAAAGTATCTCATACCACCTGCAGTGGGGACTGGTGAAGGTCCCCAAAGATCACTATGTATATATTCTAAAGGAATATTAGCAACATAAGATGATTTAGGAAATTTAAGTTTAGCAGCTTTACCAAAGATACAATTTTCACAAAATTCAATCTCAGCAGGTTTATTAGGCAACAAACCATGTTTATGCAAATGCCTGAGACCCTTATTGCCTATATGCCCAAGCCTATTATGCCATGTCATAGTATCATGTAATGTCATATGCTCAGAACTTATAGCAACATTAATCTCAGGTTTAGAAGCAAGGATATGAAATAACCTTTTTCTACTAACAGCTTTGATGATAATCCTACCATTTCTAGTGACAGTTCTAATTCCATCTTTAGAATTCACATCACAACCAAGTTCTTCAAGAGCAGATTCAGACATTAAACTTCTTCTAAGGCTTGGGACCCATCTAACATTGGTAAAGACTCTAACACAACCATCATGCATAAGAAGTGGAACATCTCCAGTTCCCATGATTTTCAGAGAGGTATCATCACCAAGCATAACATCACCAAAAGCAGTTTTATCTAAATGCTTAAAATAATGTTCACAAGGAGTAGCATGCATGGTACATCTAGAGTTTAGTATCCAAGAATCAGGCATATGATCAGTAATCTCAGTACAAATAAACAATTCAGCATGACAATCTTTCATACATTCAAGAACAGAGGCAGAAAGTTCAGTTTGGTTTGATTTGGCAAGTTGTTCAGCACGTTTTTTCTTTCTACAATCTTTAACCCAATGACCCAAGTTACCACAGTAGTTACACTTAGAATTAGGGTCAGATTTATCATGCTTGTCACTTTTACCATTCTCCTTTTTATCCTTTTTATTTTTCTTATTTTTGTTACCCTTCTTTTCCTTACCTTTGGTGAACATTACCTCAGGTTTATCAGGTTTATCATTTCTGTCAGTTTTGAGCCCTTTTATTTTAAAGACTTTCATTATCTCATTCTTTTCAATGATAGCTTCAATGAGTTTGTCCTTAGATAATTCATCTTGGCTAAACTGGATAACATCTTTAAAATTGTCAAACTGAGAGGGTAGGGAGTTAAGCAGGAGAATGGCCTAGTGAGAGTCTTTAATCTCATCATTACATCTTTCAAGTTCTTGGGACATTTTCTAAAATTTGTCCAAGTTGTCATCCAAAGTAAGTTGGGTATTCATCTTGAAAGTAAACAAGCGACACATCAAAGAAATCCTGGAGGGCAGAGACTTAGATAGAAAAAGCTCCTCCAGGGCATGCCATAGAGAGGAAGCGGATGAGTGTCTTACCACCTGACGGGCTATGCCGTCAGTGAGCCGTAGCATGATCTTGGAGTGTGCCCTCTGATCCAACTCCAGTTCGTCCTCAATGGGAGGAGTAGGTTCCGTTTTTACTCCTTTTCCCTTGAGATCTTCATCTACAGGTGTAGTGGACGATGAGTCCCGATCCCCATCCTTGGCGCCTGGAGTGGAAGTTGCAGCTTTGGATGCGGTTGCCTTAACGGCCTTCCAGCATCCCTCATTGATCAGTATGGCTCGCATCTTAACTTGCCACATGGCAAAGTCGATGACGCCGTCGAAGGGTTTGATTTTTAGAGCGTTTTCCATATTTTTGGTACCTGAGAAAACAAGACAGCAAAAGTTAGTATGGAAAGCAGTTAAGCGGAAACGTTTTAAGGATCTTGTACAGAGAAACGAGCACAAGGCTAACAATCAAGCGGAAACGTTTTAAGAAGCCATAAGGTCAAGAACAGGTGACCAAACGCCAGATCTAGCAGCAAACAGAAAACCAAATGCTCTGATACCACGCTGTAGACCTGGTGACTCAATATTTCTCAGATCGGAAACCTCAAGATCTAGATCAAAAGTCGTAACAACAAGAACAGTAAACAAGAAATGACACATCGGGATTTTTACGTGGTTCGGGATGAGATCCCTACGTCCACGGAGCCTCAGAAGAGGAGACTCGAGCTCAATCCACTAAGTCAAAGAAGGTTTACAGGGCAAGGTTAACTACAACACAGATCTAGGGCTTATTACAACTCATACACAAGTAATCGCAAGTAAGAAAGCAAGAGACGAGGAGAAATAGTAAAGCGCTTCGAAGAAACTCCCTGGATCTGGTTTTCGGAAACCAGATCTGAGTCGGAGGTCGTCGGAGAAGACAACCAGTGCCGGACACAGGTGCAGCTTTGCTCTTCGAGGTCAGATCTAGAGGTCTCGCTCGGAGATCCGCCTCAGATCTGAGTTGAAAGGCCGGAGAAGGAAGATCGACTCTCAGACCCTAGCTGCCGCTCTATTCTCTCTCTTTCTCTCTGTTGGATTACCTGAAGCCGAGTGAACAAGTGAGAAACCCTAGCCCTCTCTTTCGCTTATATAGGCGTGCCTCTGGAGTTAAAACGAAGCGTTCCAGCTTAGGGCACCCAGACGAGCTAAAGAGGTAAGCTGGGCTTTCTGGTGGGCTCGGCTTTCAGCTAAGGCCCAATGTCACAATGTCCGAAATGGTGACATTATAACATAACACACATTTAACTCTTCAACCACAGCATATTAATATTATACATGATCACAAGTGTGTTACTTGCAATACTAATATATAATATGTATATGTTATTGGGAGATTATAATATATGTTTAGTATAAGTTATAATTAGCCCATAGACTAAGTTCTAATATAACCAAAACCCCTACAGTCTAGAACCATGATTAAGTATAGCATTACATCAAGGGTGCACTTACAAACATGCATTGCTGGATGCTAAGAGGGTAACCAATCTCAAGGATGCAAACATCATTTATATATATAGCATCACAAGAGCTAGATGCCTGCATTGTTACACCAAACATGCAAAATAACAGTAAAAAGCAATGCCACTACTAACAAGAGACGGGCAAATAACTTTAATTACCAAGGTCCAACCACACATCCAACAATCAAAGATGAGGATACTCTCTACTTTCTAGCAGGAGAAGGCTGGTGGAGCTATGAGACTACGAAATTAAAAGGTTGGAGACCAGATGTTGAATGCACCTACAAAGAGAAGTTGGAGGCTGGGCAGATGGAGTAGTTGTCTTTCAATTGATCTCATTTCTGGTATTTGTTGTTTTCTATTTTACGTCAACAAGCATTTCTCGCTAGAAACTAGTAGAAATTGATTCAATTTGGGAATAAACAATACAAACTTTAATGGAGGAAAGAGTAAAACAGTGGAGTTATGTGAATAGCTGCCATAGCTTTTACTGTCATTCGTTCTGTATCTTTCAACGCTTTCTTACAAAAGTATATATACAGCTTTTACCTTAGAATCATGAGATCTACATAGGGCCAGGTGTCCCAATCTAAGTGGTGATAGGATTCTTCTAGAATGTAAGCAAATACAAGTGATCAAATGTATTAAACTACCATCTACAAACATCAACTTAATATATATATTTGGATTGGGCTGGCTCGGCTATATATATGTTGATGAACCTTGGGCCTTTTGCTTTCATCCCCCCTCGATCCAAAGTCAGGCAAGGCCGAGTTTGGAGCGCAATGCAGTGAAGCGAGGTGCAGCTAATGGCTTAGTGAGAGCGTCGGCAATCTGATCACGAGTGGATATAAAGGCTACTTGTAAGGTTCTGTTGGCCAGTTTCTCGCGCACAAAGTGGTAATCCAGAGGAATATGCTTTGTTCGCTGATGGAATATCGGATTCGCCGCGAGATAAGTGGCTTCAATGTTGTCACACCAAATCGTCGGAGGGTCCCGGAGATACATTCCTAACACAGCAAGGAGAGCATGCAGCCATAAAACTTCACATGTAACTGTGGCCATGGAACGGTATTCCGCTTCCGTCGATGATCGAGAAACAGTGGGCTGCTTCTTGGATGACCAAGATATGAGGGACGGGCCAAGATAGACACAATAGGCACCAGTCGATCGCCTATCTAGGGTGTCGGAGGCCCAGTCAGAGTCGGAGAATCCAGAAAGCATCAAAGGGGAAGAGGCAGATAAATGAAGTGTAACTGAATGGGTGCCCTGTAGGTAACGAAGTAGGCGTTTGGTGGCCTGCCAATGAACCAACGTCGATCGATGCATGAACTGACACAGTTTGTTTACCGTGAAAGCGATATCCGGGCGTGTGAAGGCAAGGTACTGAAGACATCCGATCACACTACGGTATAGAGAGATATCATCAAAAGAAGGAGAAGGGGAATTGAAATCAAAATTGACAGCAACCGGAGTGGTGACTGGCTTGCAAGATTGCATTTGAAGTTTTGAAAGAAGGTCAAGGATGTATTTGGATTGAGAGAGAGAGAAACCAGATAGACTACGACTGACCTCGATACCTAAGAAATAGTGGAGGGGTCTGAGGTCCTTAACCGGAAACACTTGGGAGAGGGAAAAGACAAACCTGGCAATTAGGCTGTCGGAAGATGCGATGACCAGAATGTCATCGACATATACAAGAATGAAGGCAATTTGAGAGCCAAGACGAAAAGCAAAAAGTGAAGAGTCCGCTCAAGAGGGTGAGAAACCAAGTTGGATCAAGGTGGTGCTAAGTTTGGCGAACTAGGCACGAGGAGCTTGCTTGAGGTCGTAGAGTGATTTACGGAGTCTACAGAGATGGTGGGGAAACTGAGGATGGACAAAGCCAGGGGGCTGAGGGACATAGACTTCCTCTTCAAGATCACCGTGGAGAAAGGCATTGTGAACATCTAATTGTCGCACCGACCAATTTGAACTTGCCGCTAGCATGAGTAACAATCGAATTGTGGAAGGCTTCACCACCGGACTGAAAGTATCATTGAAATCGAGCCCTTGGATTTGGTTGAATCCTTTAGCTACGAGGCGAGCCTTATGGCGCTCGATTTCGCCGGTTGCCAACCACTTAGTCTTGTATACCCATTTGACAGATAGAGCATTGGCATGGGGTGGGGGAGGGACTAAGTCCCAGGTATGAGTGGCGAGAAGAGCACGAAACTCCGTACTCATGGCTTGACGCCAAGCTTCATGCTTGTTGGCGTTGGTGAACGATGTGGGTTCATCAGGTATTGGATGAGAGATGGTGGAATGGTTTTGGGGAGGTGGCCACAAAATAGTACCATCGGTTCGGTTGATGGGTTTATGAATGTGAGTCTTAGCTCTTGTGACCATGGGATGAGATGGAATTGGTGATGGGGATGGTGAGGAATTAAAGGGATTCGACGCCGACGGGATTTCTGGAGAAGTGGGCAAGTCGGCTGAGACAGAGGTTGATGATGAAGAATTACTGGGAGATAAAAGTAATGGATCAGGAGAAGAGTTTGGGATGGGGGGAGAAGTTGGGCTTGAAGAAAATAATGGGTTATTTGATAGTGGTGGGCTGGGTAGTGGTAGGAGAGGGGGAAGATGGGTATTGGAGTTTGATGTAGGCAATAGGGGCCCAGAGAAAGGAAATGATTTTTCATGAAATACAATATCACGTGACACATATACCCGGGAGGATGAGAGATCCTTGCAAAGGTATCCCGTGTGGCTTGTGCCATACCCCAAGAAGACACATGGGGACGATCGAAAAGAGAGTTTATTGGAGTTATACGGGCGGAGATTGGGAAAGCATAAGCACCCGAAGACTTTGAGAAAATTAAAATCGGGAGGCTTTTTCATGAGGATGTCAAAAGGGGTGTTGTAGGAGAGGATTGAAGAGGGAAGACGATTGATTAAATAAGTGGCGGTTTCAAAGGCATAATCCCAATATGTGAGTGGGAGAGACGAGTGAGCCAAGAGGGCTAGACCGGTATTTACAATGTGACGATGACGATTTTCAATGCTTCCATTTTGCTCATGAGAGTATGGGCAAGTGATACGATGTAGAATTCCCAATTTTGTGAAAAATGGAGTTAAGGGCTTGAATTCGGTGCCACTGTCAGTTTGAATTGATTTTATGTTGGTGGAGAAATAATTTGACACAAAATTTATAAATGTAATGAGAATCTGAGGGACTTGATTTTTAGTGGAAAAAAGAAAAATCCAAAGAAATTCTGAGTGATCGTCTAAAATAGAAAGATAATATTTATATCCCCTAGTAGATATGGAGTGGGTTGGTCCCCAAACATCAACAAAAATAGGAGGTGTGAGAGAGGTTGTGAGAGAGATCGTCTGTCCGGCTGCATTGAGAGAGGAAACCAACGCCTTAGCCTTGTTGAAGTAAGTAGTAATCGAGTCAGAGCCTTTCTTGAGGGAGGCTAACTACAGCCGGGTTTGGACAACATTGGCCACTGAAGTGGCTGAGAAGGTGGTACTGAGTTGGGACCAGACCTCGTGAGAGGAAGAGCACTCAAGGACTTGGACAAGAATAAGAGGTGTGAGAGAGGTTGTGAGTATAGCCATAGCGGTTAGATCTTTCTTGAGCCAAGACGGGTATGCATCTGTAGTAGGTAATGGAGTTGGTGTGGTGCCATCAACAATTCCATAGAGTTCCTGGGACCGAAGATATGGAACAATTTGGGCTTTCCATATAGGGTAGTTGTCTGAGGTGAGTTTGAGAATGCTAGAAGAGGTGGGTAGGTGGGAGGAAGAAGAGATCTGAATAGCAGGTGTAATATCCATGTTGATGAAAAACAGAAAGAAGTTGAGGATAAGAGATAGGAATGAAAAGGAAGACTTTTATGGACGTTTAGTCTCTGAAAGCTCTGATACCATACAAACTTTAATGGAGGAAAGAGTAAAACAGTGGAGTTATGTGAATAGTTGTCATAGCTTTTACTGTCATTCGTTCTGTATCTTTCAACGCTTTCTCACAAAAGTATATATACAACTTTTACCTTAGAATCATGAGATCTACATAGGGCCAGGTGTCCCAATCTAAGTGGTGATAGGATTCTTCTAGAATGTAAGCAAATACAAGTGATCAAATATATTAAACTACCATCTGCAAACATCAGCTTAATATATATATTTGGATTGGGCTGGCTCGGCTATATATATGTTGATGAACCTTGGGCCTGTTGCTTTCAAACAAACAACCAAAAAAAAATCAGAGATGTTCCCCTATTTTCTGAATGTTATGTGAGAATTGGGGGTATCCGTACTATTTATTACACAATGTACCCTTGTACACCCCCCTTCAAGCTGATGTGTGGAAAATATTTCAAACACCAAGCTTGCCCAGAAATCTTGTCAAAGTGTCTACTGAGGTGATCTTTGTAAACAAATCTGCCAATTTCCATTTGGTAGGAACATAAGCAGTAACTATGGTTTTGTCTTGCACTAAATCTCTAACAAACTGGCAATCCACCTCTATGTGCTTCGTTCTCTCATGGAAAACAGGGTTTTGTGCTATGTACAATGCTGCTTGATTGTCACAAAACATGGAGACTGAGACAGTTTCAGGGCATTGAAGGTCACACAGTAACCACCTTAACCATTTCAATTCTGCACAAGCAAGAGCCATGGCTCTATATTCTGCTTCTGCAGAGGATCTGGACACCACTTGCTGCTTTTTGGCCTTCCATGATATCAAGGAACCACCTAGGAGTGCACAGAAACCAGATGTGGATCTTATGGTGAAAGGGCAGCTTGCCCAATTAGAATCACTAAACACCCTGAGCTTCAAATCTGATTCAGAAGACAGTAAAAGCCCTTGGCCTAGTGATCCTTTAAGATACCTAAGTACACAAACTGTAGCCTTCATGTGAGCATCAGTTGGTTTGGACATGAACTGGCTTAGCAACTGAATTGTGAAGCTGAGATCTGGCCTTGTAATGGTCAGGTAGATCAGCTTTCCAATGAGTTTTCTGTAGTCATTTGGCCTGTCCAACTCTACCCCAACATGAGTTGAGAGTTTGACATTAGGATCCAATGGAAATTTCAGGGGTTTACACTCCTGAAGATTAGCCTCTTTCAACAAATCTAGCACATACTTTCTTTGAGAAATAAATATACCCTTAGATGATCTTAATACTTCAATACCCAGAAAATATTTTAGATCACCTAAATCCTTCATTTGGAAGTTGTTGTTGAGCATGTTCTTACCTTAGACAAAGCTGACACATCACTGCTCACTACAATCATATCATCTACATATACTAGAATAGCGGTAAACACTCCCTTAGTTCTTTTCAAGAACAAAGTGTAATCTGCCTTTGATTGCTTAAAGCCATTTCCCATCAGTGTAGAGGACAGTTTTGCAAACCATTGACGTGGTGCTTGCTTAAGTCCATATAGGCTCTTGATCAGCCTGCACATTTTTTATGAGACCACTTTGTCACTCACAGCTTCCCCCTCACCAGTGTACCCTCGTGGAAACCTCATGTACACCTCTTCATGAAGGTCTCCATGTAGAAAGGCATTGGACACATCTATTTGTCCAATATGCCATCTTCTTGCAGCAGCCACAACTAACAGAATTCTAACAGTTGTCATTTTGGCAACAGGAGCAAATGTTCATCAAAATCAACCCCTTTCTTTTGCCTACAACCTTGTATGACCAATCTAGCTTTAAACTTGTCAATTGATCCATCAGCTAGAAATTTTGTCTTGTAAATCCATTTACATCCAATAGCTCTTTCTCCCTTTGGCAAATCTGTCACCACCCAAGTCTTATTCTTCTCTAATGCCCGAAGTTCTAAATTCATTGCATCACACCATTTTGGATCCAAAATGGCTTGGGAAAAATATTTTGGGTCAGAAACTGAATTCAATGCAAGGATGAACTGTTGGTTTTGAGGACTCAAGTGATCATATGAACAACAAGATGTTAAAGGATAAGCAGTTACCTCTTGGGAATCAGCTTGAGCAGTGGCAGTCACATAGTCAATCAACCAGGAAGGAGATTTGGTGTTTTTGGTGGACCTCCTCACAATTGGAGGATGTGCAGGAACAACAGGATTTGTGTTTAAGATAGGAGCTGTGGTTGGATCTGTGTTTGGAGCTGTGTTTGAATCAGTGATACATATTTCATCAGACCAAGGCATTGTTGATGGAAAGAACAAAGGTTTGGTAGTAACTTGTTGCTTGAACTCAGGGTTATAAGGAAAAATGTGTTCAAAGAATTTGACATCTCTAGACACAAGCCAAGACTGTGACAATATATTGTACAATCTGTACCCCTTTTGTGTAGAAGGATATCCCATAAAGACACATGGAACCCCCCTTGGTTGGAACTTATCATGATCTCTTGATGAAGTATATGCAAAAGCAAGACATCCAAACACTTTGAGATGATTGTATGTAGGAGGCTTATTGAAAAACATTTCAAAAGGAGTTTTGTTGGCCAAGACAGGTGTAGGAAGTCTATTAATCAGATACACAGCTGTCAACACACACTCTCCCCAGAAATGCAAAGGCAAATGGGCTTGAAAACGTAGAGCCCTTGCTATCTCTAAAATGTGTCTATGCTTTCTCTCAACCACCCCATTTTGTTGTGGTCTATCAACATATGAGGTTTGATGAACAATGCCTTGATCATGATAAAACTGCTTGCACTCATTGCTGAGAAATTCTAGTGCATTATCAGACCTTATAGTTCTGATTTTGCACTTGAATTGAGTAAGAATGAGTTGATAGAAACGTTTGATCATAGTATATGACTGAGCTTTGGATTGTAACATAAAGATTCAAGTAGCTCTACTGAAGTCATCCACAATTGTTAAGAAAAATCTACAATTGTGGTTAGTTGGAACACGATATGGTCCCCATATATCCAAGTGAATCAACTCAAAGATATCAGTGGATCTAGTCTCACTGACAGAAAAGGGAAATTTGGTTAGTTTGGACAAAGGACATACAGGACACACAATAGACTCATCTTTTATTAAAGGCACACAAGATACATGTTTGAGTTTGACTGTTGGGGCATGGCCCAATCTCATATGCCAAAGATGAAATTCATTAGGCAACACAAAATTGCTAGAAGTCAAAGAGTAAGGTTTACATGGTTGAACACAAGAAGCTATAGCTTTCTTGAGATACACAGAATCAATGGAATTGAGACTCTTGTTCACCAGATAGTAGAGACCACCACACTCTTTACCAATCCCCAAAAGCTTCCTGCTGACACAATCTTGTATAAGACAGAAACCAGGATAAAAGGTCACAAAGCACTGATTTTGTCTGACGAGTTTGGAGATGGACATTAGCCTGAATTGAAAGGATGGGACAAGCAAGACTTTATTCATTTGAAGATTGTTTTTTAGGGTGAGATCTCCATGATGGGTAATTTTGGATGTATGGCCATTTGAAAGGTGAATGTTTGAGGTTGTTGGGTGCAATTTTGGATCCAAAATGTCATTCATCACTGGTGTCATATGATCAGTTGCTCCAGTATCCATAATCCAATCATCTGACATAGAATGAGTATTGAAACATAGAGCATTACCTACAAAATCACCATCTAAGTCATCCTCTCCGTCATCATCAGCACCTCTGTTAGGCAGCTTTCTCAGCAGCTCTTCAAACTGTTGCTGAGTAAAGAAGATATTGTCAGTAGCTTTGTCTTTTGTCATTGCCTGAGCAGCTGTTTTGTTTTCTTTAGCCATGATTTGCTTCCTTTCATCTGACCCTTTCTTGTTCTTCTTCTCAGTGCTAGCAGCTCCTTGATTTTGTGGAAATGTTTTGGACATTGAATGCCAGCTTGGGTATCCAATGACAACCCAACATTTTTCTTTGGGATGCCATTTTTTTCCACAAATCTTGCACTTCTCCTCTGATTTGTTGTACATAGCCGATCTATCTCCAGAAGTATCAAGCACTTCTCTCTGAGATTCTTCTTGCTGAATCATCGAGCAAGCTTCCTCGACACTTGGTAATGACGACATCAACAAAACCTGACTTCGTTGAGCACCAAAAGACTCATCTAGGCCATTCAAGAACTGAAACAACCTTTGCTCTTGCTTCAGTTGATCGACTTTTCTCAGATATTCAACAACATCTGCCAACGCCCCAATCAACTGTGGCAAGCTATCCATTGCATCCAGTTCTTCCCATAGAGCCTTCATTTTCGTGTAATACTCATTGATCGAAATTCCAGTTTGCTTCATCGAGTAAATTTCCCTATTGATCTTATACTTTCTTGATCCATTACTCAATGAAAAATGTTTTTCCAATTGAATCAACATTTCTCTAGCAGATTGAACATACAACACCGATTTTGCAATTGAATCTGAAACTGAATTCATAATCCAAGCTATTACTAGATTGTTGCAGGTGTCCCATTGATCTGCTTTCTGTGGATCATCCGAAGCTCTGATCACAGTGCCTATCACGAATCCATGCTTTCGTTTGGTTGACAGATTGATCTCCATGCTTCTTCTCCAAGATCTGTAGTTTCCGGCACCCGCCAGCTTTTCCGACACCACAATCGTCGTCGGACCATCTGATGGATGTAGGAACAAGGGGCTCTGCAACTCTGCGTAGGAAGGGAACCTCCGATCCGCCGCCATGCTTCTCCAATCAATTCTACCGGCTTAGCTCTGATACCATGAAGATTGAAACAAGGTGAAATTGGGAGAGAAAGAGAGAGAGCTGATCCTGATGAGCCAAAAAATTCTGTTGGATTTCTTGCACTATTCGAATGAGTTACACAGTGAGCAAAGCTCACAATTTATAACCACTGTCTAACAACTTCTCTAACAAACTACTTTACAACCCTAATTACAAGATCACACCCTACAAACTATTTATTACACAATGTACCCTTATACACGTACAAATTAGAAGTGGTTAAAATTGGGGATGAGATAGAGGTAGACTGCAACTCATTTCTTGATATCCTGTAATACCAAACAAGCATATTAGATATCAAATTTGATACCCATATCCCTAATATCCATATCTGATACCCATATGTAATATCAGAATATAGATACCAAACAGGGGCTAAATCACCTCCAATATGGAATGAAAATCAACTAGACGAGGAAGGAATCAGCTAGTTGTAAGTGTGATGAAGGTGAATACAGGATGTTGAATTTCGATTTTCCTCCTCCGTCTCCTCCTTACCTCTTACGCACGTCAAAAAGAGGCGATTGAGTAGGATGATCTCGGACTTGGACTCCCACCCGCTAGTGTCGAAATCGCAGAGAAATCCACCAGCATCGACCACCGGGGGCTGAAATCAGTAGCCTAGACTTGGACTCCCACCTGCTGGTGTCAAAATCACAAATGGATGGAGCATCGTTCTCTAATCGAATTGCTTCTTGGCATCAGCAAATGAAGGCGGCGAAGAAGAGGATGGAATTGGTGAGGATCCATGATGTTGATTCCATCATATTCGAATCTCCGATGAAGAGGATGTTCGCTGGAGGAGCGGATTCAAATCTCTGAGATTTGGAAAGCGAAGCGCGACCTTGTCTTTTGGTGATAGAAAGGATGAGGGGAGAACGAAAGATCTAAGGGTGTGTTTGGTAATGATATCTAGATATCAGATATCAGCTTCGATATCTGATATCTAGTGTTTGGTAGGGCTAGATATCGATATCACTTTAACTGATATCGGTATCTAGTGTTTGGTATGCATAATATATCACTTGATATCGAGTGATATCTGATATCTGTGTTTGGTAAGAGTCAGATATCGATATCAGTTGATATCTAGATATCAAATTTGGCCTATTTTAATATACCCATTTTTTGGGAGGTATCACTTGATATCGATATCGTCCGATATGGATATCTTGATACCGATACCTTGATATCAAGATATCAAAGATGTCACCCGATATCGATATCTTGATATCAATACCGATATCGATATCGATATCTTGATATCTAGATATCGTTACCAAACACACCCTAAGATTTGGGAAGATGAAAAGAAAGGGTGGACTTTTCTCTAATTTGGATGTTGTAATGGACAATTTGTTAATTTGGGTCACCAAAACGGCCTATTTAGCAAATTTTCTCTATAAGTTGTTCTTTTGCTATCAAGCCTATTCATAAATATTTTCTGATAGAAAATGACTTATCATACAATTTTACAAAAATCCTCTTCTCAATAGTCGTTCTGATGTCTTATCAATAGCTTCACTCTATATCAATTCATGGTCATTTGCAAATTTTATCCCCCATGTTACGTATAACCATGCAAATATGGATTGTTATTGGTATATTTATACAAAATAACCAATAAAAAAACTCCAAAATTGGGTGATGTACACAATGGATTTTCAGGTCCTATGTCACAAATGTACATTTTGTATTGTACGCTATTAATGAGAAAGAATTGGAAATGACATTGATATATTGAGATGATTATCTCATATTATCATTTGAACCTACTAAAATTTAATAAGGTCCAAATTTAACATATCCACAGAGAAATTAATTGTGTAGCGGATCGTTTGATTATTTTTATTTTCCAACTTCCCCTTAAGGTTTTTTTTAACAGGTGAAAATTCAAACTTCCCTTCAAGTTTTTGTCTGTAAACCATATGATTGTTTGATCTAATCACTTTTTTCAAAATAAAAATTAAAAAAGGAGCTTACTATTTACACGGTTATTTTTTTGCCGTTTACACGGTTTGTAACCGTGCATTACGAGTGCGCGGACCCGCGCACTCGTAATGCGCAATCACGGATTTTTTTTTAAAAAAAAATTGTGATTCGCGTACTCGTAATATGCATTTGCCCTTTTTTTAAAAAAAAAAACAAAGTCTGTGTACGCAAATAAAGCTGGATGTGTTTATGTAATTTATGCAAATCTGCAGCTGTGATACGGAGTAAAAAAATCTGCAGCTGTGATTTGACTAGTGTACAGATTTACAATTCTACTGGAAATTTGAAATTAAATCAAACCTCCGCCCTACCTTTTTGCCCTTTTTTTTTAATTTTGATAAATTAAAGAATAAAAAGAACTTACCTGCTGCCCATATCCTCGACCTCCATTGTTATCAGCTTCACCTTCATTTAGCGTTGCGACTTCTTCGACTTTCTCGATCCCTTTAATGAGCTTCTTGACATCGTTAGGGAGGATATCAGAATCCATAGGAGCCATTTCATGTTTGTAAGCTCTCCACACAAGTCGGCGACAATCTGCAGCCTGCAAGCTGTGCAGAGACGACGGTCCAAAAAAATCCTTGGCATGCCGAAGGGAGCTGGAAGATCAATGGCGTTGGGAGGTTCAATGCTAAATTGCCAATTCAATCGAAGGAAATAGGCAGTGCTGTCATGCCGTGTGGCGAAGGGCTAATGGCGTCAGAGTGTAAAATCCGGGTACAACAGATCGAGATCCTCGCGTGCCGGTGCCTCGCCTGCGATTGCTCCCATCTGCGCTCTCGCTGTGCGCAAACTTGGATCCGCGCTCTCGTAGTGCGCAACTGCAGATATATGTAGATTTCACATAAATTCCTCAGCGCTTTCGTGGTGCGCAATTGCAAATGTTGGGTCGTGCAAATGGCGATAATTTGATCGTGTATATAGCAAATCTGTTAAAAAAAGTAGAGAATATATACATTGCAAATTATCATCCTTTTAGACGCTGTTTAACGTCGAATTAGACGATAAACAACATCGGATTGGATGTTGCTAATTAGAGAAGTTGTTGATGTTACTCGTTATCCATGGATGATTTGATCTAGTGGGATGCCATATTGGATGTTGATTCTAAGGGTCAAATAAGATACAATTTTTTTTCAAGAGAGTGTGTATGTGTAATGTAAGGGTTGAAACGTGACATTATTTTTTGTTTTTGTTTTGTAAGTGGTTGGTAAAACCGGCAGATGGAAACACTATCACATACAAATACAACTACCACGCATGAAATAGGAAAAAAAAACGTATTGAGCAGATTAAACCTGTAACACTATAAGTGGAACCAAGGTCAAACGAAAACCAACTAGTCGAAGAAACAAACGAGGACCAAGCTAAACACCACAACGATAGCACCGCTGGCCAGCGGTACATCAGGACTCAATCTCATGTGGGTACTGAAGACAGAGCTCCAAGGAAGTGTCTCCTAGAAAACGGAGCTGTCATAAACACATCACTTTGACTCTGACGAGTCCCGACTTAGATCGTTGTACCTTGAACATCTCAAAGCATTGTCAAGAACACTCATAGCATTAACACGAAAAAGCCTGAACAAACCTTAGAGCCCAATTAGAGGGAAATGGAACTAATCCTTGCTATCCATGGGTGCTGATGTAGCAAGCAACCCCCGAGCTAGGAAAGAGCATGGTAAGCAGCAGCGGAGCGGCAAGTGTCAAGAGTTGGATGAAGGGTGAATAAGGATCTAGCCAGAGGGGAGTTACGGTACTCCCAAGTCCCAACACGGCAGAGATGAAGAACTCAAACTCCGATGGTGGTGAGTGGGGTGGTGCAGTGGAGTTTTTATCCCTCAAGGGGTTTTGTGGCGTTAAGGGGGTGGTTTGGTCTTTTGGTGTTGAAAAGGGTTGTAACGACACAGATTATAAAATCCGGGTTACGTTTAGAGGGGAGAATTATCCCTTTACCAAATCTTGCAATCCAAGTACGAGCTTCTTATTTATTATCTTGAAGTTATAATCCTGTTTATGTCTTGAGGATTCAACGATGTAATACAAGAGAAAGGGGATTTCACAAAGGAACAAAAAGAGTGTAAATCAAAGTAAATACAAAATGTTTCTAAATGACAAACTTAACCAAAACGTTTGTAAAGTCAAGTTGTAAAATGTGTGAAGTCTGCTTAACACTCTCTTCCCATGATAAAACTCTGGCATAGAAGCAGATCAATAAGCACAAGGGAGCGGGTACCTAAAACTATACAATGACTCAATGAGTCAAGGTCGAGCCACTCACGCGGGTCCCAAAGACTTTGCTGAGGACATATAATATGCATATACCTAGAAAAAAGATGATCTTATACAAGGCAGAATAATAAACGCACAAGGCATGCTTTAATAGATATGTATATGCAAAAAGCAGTAAAGGCGCCTAAAGAATGTCAAGCAACATATCCCTCTACTTCTACACATACCCACAACCCCCTCAAGGGCGTCTATAGGCAGAGTCAACGGAGGCCAATGACTCAATCACGTACCCACAACTCAACGGTCTATGGGCCGAGGCAACGGAGGCCAAGGGTGTCATATCACTACCCATAACATAGCGGTCTATGGGCAGAGACAGTGGAGGGCAAGAGGATCATATCTCATTCTCAATTTTCATCTTTATATCATGACTGTATGACTCGATGAGGTACGAACCCGATGAGGTTGGGTCATCATATGACCCTAGCAAAATGACTCAAGGACTCACAAGTTAACGACCATTCTACTGTACGCAAAGAGAAAACTGATGCTCGTTCAATTGTGCAACCTAAGCATGGTACTATATGGCATGCGGTTGCAACACTTACATACTATATAACACATCAGATATGAGATCCAAATTCTTGAGTAAGCCCTCGTAGGAAACTTACCTGGAGTATTCACATCCAATTAATCAGCAACCAAGCCAATCAGGGAATCATCCATCAGGAAACAAGTCACTCAAAAATGTAACACCCCCTTTTATAACACGAGGGAATGTCACAGCGCCAGTGATTACTCAGACTTTAATGTCTTTGTAACCACCTTAGGCTTATAGGGACATGCAACCATGCTCCCATAAACAAGATGATAATATTAAATACATAAAAGAAATACAATTAAATCGCGGAAGACTTAAAAATAACTATTTATTAATCTTTCCTCTAAAATTGAGGATTTAAATTTACAACCTGATAACATTACAGCGGAAGACTTTTAAATAAAATCAAATAATAAAACTCATATACAATATATCTAGAAATTTAAAAATGTAAATACCATGTTAAAATAACTTAAATGTCTTCTCAACTTCTCTTCATCTTCTCTTCTGAGACTCGACATAAACTTGCCGTCACAAACAATAGGACGGTTAGTTCGTAAGAACTAGCAAGCGACGGCTCCAAAACTGGGACTACTTTGGATTCAAACTCAGTGACCATGATAAGGTATGAATCTAAACCCAAATGTGATTATTGAGAATATTTTATGTAGGCTTAACATTTTAAGACACGACTCCTGTGACACGGAGAATCCAGAAGGATTGAGTAACAAAAGATGCGAGTGACGAGCACTCTTAGGAACCATACTCCGAGTACGAATGGAATATGATACAACGCTACTTGTAATCACCGAAAAAGAAAACACTTTTTAAAGTATTACTTCACTCACTTCCTCACGTTGAATAGCTTAAACACAAAGTTACACACTTAACACGTTTACGACTTTTATTATAAGTTGAAAGATTTACAACACACACTATTTGTTATAATATGATACCGGCCCCGCTCTCACTAGCAGATAGCAGCCTACTACCGGAGGTAGTTTAACATTTCTCTACGGAAATGTGTTAGTTTCATGAAACCCTTTATAGACCGGGCACACACAGTCCCGACCTGTTTCCATTATTTTTATTACTTTACATACTGCATTCACTTTACTCAGCATTGATTGACACGTTTTATTTGATTGATCTTGATTTAATTGAGTTCCAATCGTAACACACAATCCTCACATTATTACTATTTTATTTAGATATCCTAGGTGATCACACAACACAAAATAACCCATGTTATTTATAGGTAACATGGATTCCAAATGAAATGAAAGCAATTAAAATAAAGGATGGAAGCATCAAAGAATTAACATGTTCCATTCCTAACCAATTAGCATGAAAGGACAAAAATAAATCATGCTTTAAATGACCGGTGGGTAACTATATTATTATTATCTTATTAAGGTCACCCAATTAAACTTGCCAAGTTCAAACTGAACGGTAATAAATCACACAAGCAGGTGAATTGTAATTTATTTTATTTAACTTGGCAAGCAATCAAAGACAGGAAAACAAACAAGACACGAAGGCACCAATTGAGCAGAAAGGCTCGGAATGTCACTTGCCTTATTCGTCTTGTTGGATTTCGGTACCAACTATGGACTTCAAAGCACTCGGTGACGGGGTTAACGAAGTCTACGAATGAATCAATGCTATCTTCTTTGGAATCTTGACTCATTGTGGATGGGTATGGATTTGAAGATAACGCTGCAGATTAAAGAGATTACCCGGGTTAGAACAACTTCTAAAACTGCGGGGTAATTTCTGAAATTTTAGAAACTATAATAGGGGCATATTTTACAAAAACTGAAAGTGTGGGAGGTTTCGTGTAAATACCCACAAACTGGCCTAAGCCCGACAGTCACATTCTCGCAGCTTCAACAGTGGTTTTGGGAGATCTTCCGACGGCTCGTTCTCCTTGCACAGAGCTCCGATTGATGCGTATGACATATCAAACTGACAAGTGCAATCTCTACTTCAGCCTGGATGTGTTAGTTTTGTCGAAGGGTGGACGAAAATGTCGAGACAAGTGCCTGAACAGTGGCTGCGATTTGAACAAAACAGCACACGCACAAACATGTTTGGTTAAGTAAGTTCGACTGCAATTCGACGTCAATTAGGGACGACAAAAATGGGTCTTTCAAACTTACCACTGCTCATTGATGTGCAAGGTTTCTGTGGAATCGATTCGGGGTCGAAGGCGTTGAGCTATGGCTGCGGAAATGTGGACCAACGCACATGAACTAGATTAGTTTAGAATCCTGATAGACCTTTGAACATACTTTCATAACTCCTTGGTATGAAATCGGAATTAAGAAAAACTGAAAGTTTTGGAAACTAGACTTACCGAGCTTCGTTTTGATATAAAGAACAGGGCGTTTGAGCGAAAGACGACGGAGAACGAGGTCCCGCAATTCGTCGCAGTTTTCGCTCAATCTGGAATTTTCCTGGGCACTTGCATCCGCCTTGATGCATCTAAAAATCTTGAATCCTTTAGAATTTGGCCATGACTTGTGAATAAAAGTTGTAGTACACAGCCTTGTCTTTGAAACGGGCTATGAACGGAAAGAGACGACCCATCACAGCCTCCTAGGGGCATCCCGCAAGAACCTGTCGACAGTTGCCATAGTTTCAGACGCTGCTGTACTTCAGCATCCGTAATTTCCTAATGCCAGATCGGAATTGAATGAAATTAGAGGCAATGGAAAGTAGACTTACAGATCTACGATTTGGTATAAAGAATTTGAAATTCCGCTGAGAAACGAGAGAGAACGGAAGGTCGGAAGTTGCTGCAGAAACAAATCAGTCAACGTTGTCGGCTCGATTCAAAGCTTGAGGCGGTTGACTCTTGAGTTACCAGGGACGCTCCGATGGTGACTAAATGCCAGGTCCTCGGCTGTAGCACCTTCGACACGATGGGACAGATGCGAGTAATTAAACACAGGGATGAAGAAGAGGGATAATGGTGGCGGTCTCGGTTTATGGCCGGGCATAATAAGGAAGCGGATGAATCGAGGGGACGAGCGATACGGACGTTATAATCACCCGATATCAGGGGCGGATCCTCTTTAGGGCCAGTAGTGGCAGTCGCCCCCCAATCGAAAATGAAATTTAACATACATATTCCTCTTGTCGATAGCTTCGATTTGATATATTATAAGCTTAAATCCGATATCTGAGCAAAAAGTTATAAGCGTTTCAAATTTGAGCACTGAATTACAATATTTCCTATATCATTTATCAAACCGATATATTTTTATTGTAATTATTATTTATTAATTTCATATCTTAATAATATAACTACATTCGAGAACTTCAAATTATGAGGTTATATTGAAATATTTGAAAACCATGAAATAAATCATGCAAATTCATGATACATTACATAAAATATTTTTTTCATCGTAAATTTTCGCCCCCTCAATCAACAAGTTCAGGATCCGCCACTGCCCGATATTCTTGGACTAGAGGATGTGGTTCTTCCACCGAGATTGATTAGAAGATCTGAAATAGATAGATTTGAATTGGAGGGGATGAGATGTGGATTCGGGAAGGGCACCAGATTCGGGCTGGTATTTACCCGTATCATCTTCAAGTTAATTAGTTTGTCTTATCTAATTTAGCCGTATAAATCAAATAACTCCACCGAATAAATTCCTATTTTCATTTAAAATAGTAAAACACTTCTATAACCTTGTATTAATTAATATACCTTACTTAAATCAATATAAGTTGAAAATAAATTCTCATCTTTTCAGTATAATACAATACATAGAAATTCTATTTATTTACGTTGGGAACGAAATACCAAAAATACTTTGGAGATATAATATAAAGAAAATATTATTATTTGAATTATAGAAGAAATACCCAAAAATAATTTTGGGTATTTCAAAAAAATCATCCAATCACGCTTGCAAGTAATAAACAAGGAATAACTCATCAATACATATTTAATCAACACGCAAGCAGGCTTCCAAGTCAACACGGGACTAAACAATATTTTATTCGAGTAATCTAGCATTCTTACCATGCCCATCATTCTCAATTATAACCTTATTCTCATCAAGTATGAAATTTAGTTCGAAGCCTTACAGAGATCATCACTCAAGACATCTTACTTGAGACGAAGCTCAGGTTTTCCTTAAACATTTACTCAAGTAATTCATCAATTATCAAATCCTCAAATACTCAACAAAATCATAAGTTCCCAAAACCAAGGTTCAACAAGTCTTATTTATCAACACTTGCATAATAAATCATGCTGAACGAGTAAACTAAGGTAAGTTGATATTTCAAGAACTCATTTTTAGGTTCAATTATAAGAACTACTCAACAACAAGTACTACAATCAAGTTTAAAGGCACATGAGTATAATAATTTGTAAAGCATATATATTTTATATAGTCTTACCAACTAAATTCATAATCACAACAACCCAGGCAGAGGGAGGATGCGAGAGAGAGGCAGTCGAACCCCGGCGAGGGGTGACCGGAGGGCTTCCGCAGAGGATCAGCCTACTCTTCCGAGCACTCTTCGAGGAGAGGAGTTGGGCTCTTCATAGAGAGATTTGGATTCTCCGAAGAGAGAGATTTATTTAATCAATGGAATTGATTTAATCCTCTTTCGGGTTTAGTCATAACAGTGACTTCCGATGACAAACACCAGCAGATCGCCGGCCAGAAGAAGCCATATGACATGGCTTCCAAACTAGCAACCAAGCGGGGACTGGACGCTGGCAAAGGCAACAGACGGAGGTAGCGAGATCGGGACCAACGCAGTACCAACTGACGCCCGGAGCGCTTAACGGAGTGGGCGGGTAAGGAGGGAGGCATGAAGGACCCAGTAATAAGCCAAAGCCGAAACTAAGTGGCCAAACTCAGGCCAAATCGACCTAGCCGCAAACCAAGCCAAGGTTCAAGAAGCTTTGGGAGTGGAGCAACGACACACAAACAGAAGTTGCGGAAGCCATAGAGGTACCACAAACCCCATATAGGAGGTAGATGCAAGGTGAAGCGAGATTCAGGAACCCAAATCGGTCTGAACCCATGCCACAAGGAGGAGAACGGGACCAATTAGGGACGAATGTCTCAAATTAGGGTTGGGAAGGGGATGAGTAGTTGAGCGCGTTTAGGAACGTGTGGGGCTAATCCCCGGTGTGTTCTCCTAATCCCAAACGCGCAGACTAAACACACCTCAAATCCTGCACATCGGAATTGACGTGCAGGGTTGAAGTGGGTTAATTAATTTTTGTAGCATGTTAATTAATTGGAAAGACATGCACGTTAATTTCGACGTGGACTTTTGATGGGGGATTTGTTGTGTATATTACAACACCCAATCCCAAAAGGAGTTTGTTTTATTTGAAGCTATGGTTACATTTCAACACGGGTCTTGTTATATACACTGCAATTATTTCTGAGCCTCTTTTGGATTCATTGAGGAGGATCCTAGGGGAAAGGCTTTTCCCCATCTTACTTATGTGTAGCTCGTTTTGTTTGTCGTTTTTATATATTAGAGTTGAGGACTAGGGCCCTCGTTTGTTGACAAAAAAAAATGGTTTTAATGAATTGTTTTCTTCAATTTTAATTTTAAAGGGTGATTTTCTGCAATTTTGTTTCTAACCTCTTTCCCATCGAAGCCGTTGGAGGTGGGGAAAACATGGATTCAACAGAAAAGGAAAACAACGTGATTATAGGTAGGGTTTGTTCGATTCGTGAAATGAAGCGAGATCTGGAAATGGAGGAAACGAAATTGAGCTGGGCTCGGTGATGAAGGAGAGAGTTTTGGAGGGAAGTTCTTCTGTAACTTTCTATTGATTGAATTCGGATTATACAATATGGGGCTATTTATACACAAGCCTTATACAAAAGCCCAAAGATAGGCCCAAATCTATAACAGAAGAGAATAGGCCCAAATGTACATCGTCTTCTTCCTTTCGCTTTCTGAAGACCAAGACAGGTGAGGCTTGAGCTTGTATCCGAACACCCCCCCCCCCCCCCCCCCCCTCAAGATGGAGGTGGGGAGTGCACAACTCCAATCTTGCCCAATAGAGGAACCAGATGACAGCCAGGGACATTCTTTGTCAAAAAATCTGCAAGCTGATCACGAGAAGCGACGTGATGCAGAGAAATCAATCCTTCCATGAGCTTTTCCCGAGTATAATGGCAGTCAAGCTCAATATGTTTGGTTCGTTCATGGAACACGGGATTCTTCGCAATGTAGATTGCGGCTTGATTATCACAACGAACCAGCACTAGAGCAATCCCAGGGACGTCTAATTCATGTAAAAGGCGCGTCAACCACGCAATTTCAGTGCACACCCGGTGAAGAGATCTGTACTCAGCTTCGGCCAAGGATAAGGAAACACTTTGCTATTTCTTGGACTTCCAGGACAGGAGACACGGTCCTAGAAAAATGACAAAACCACTGACTGATTGCCGGGAGAAAGGGCAGCTAGCCCAGTCGGCATCACAGTACGCTTGAAAAGTAAGATTGGAATCCTTTGTGAGGAAGAGACCCTTTGTAGCAGAGCCCTTGAGGTATCGAATAACATGAGTGGCAGCATCCATATGAGCAGTCCTTGGAGCTTGAAGAAATTGACTAAGGAATTGCACTGTAAACGCCAAATCCGGGCGTGTGTGGACAAGAAAATTCAATTTGCCAATCAATCGACGATAAATTGAAGGATCTTCGAGAAGATCACCATCACTAGGAGAAAGCTTGAGATGGGGCTCCAATGGACTGACCACTGCCGAATCTGAGCAAGGGAATTCAATGAGCAATTCATGAATGAATCGTTGTTGGCTCATTAGTAATCCCTGAGGCACCTTTATGAACTCAAAGCCCAGGAAGAAATGGAGATTGCCGAGATCTTTTATCCGAAATTGAGCATCCAGAAAAGCCTTAAGACTAAGCATTTCATGGGAATCACTCCCAGTGACCAAAATATCATCAACGTATACTGCGACAAAACAGACCTTGCCATGATTCTTTCGAAAGAAGAGGGAGTAATCACTCGGAGACTGAGTGTATCCTCTTCGTCTCAGAGCCGCAGACAGCCTTGCATACCACTGGCGTGAGGCTTGCTTTAGCCCATACAGAGATTTTTGAAGACGACACACCTTGTCAACACCATCAACAATCAGCCCAGGAGGCAGCTTCATGTACACTTCTTCGTCCAAATGGCCGTGTAGAAATGCGTTGTTCACGTCCATTTGCATAATAGTCCAGTCTTTCTACAAGGCCACAGTGACAAGAGCTCTTACAGTAGTCATTTTAATGACTGGAGAGAAGGTCTCATTATAGTCGATACCCTCTTTCTGAGTAAAGCCTTTGACAACTAAACGAGCTTTATAACGCTCAATTGAGCCATCTGCTTTCCTCTTCACCTTAAAAACCCATTTGCACCCAATAACACGCTTTCCCTTGGGCAGATCAACAATATCCCAGGTTTTGTTGGTGTCAAGAGCTTTGAATTCACCATTCATGGCAGCTTGCCACACCTCAAATTCACAAGCTTCTCTAAATGTGAAAGGTTCATGATCTGGCCGAGAGATGCTAAGAGCTGCAACTGTGGGAAAGTAACATGTGGAAGTAATGGTGTGGAGGCAAAATTCAATGTTGCTACAAGAGGAGAAAACATAATCAGAAAGGTATGAAGGGGGATGGTGATTTTTGGTGGATTGTCGAGTGGCAACTGGCTGAGTAGAAGGAAGAATGGGAGGTGAGGTACTGGATGTGGATGTTTGTGAGGAAGCAGGTCAAAAAGGAGGGATGACAGAATCAGCTATGTCATGAATCATAGTGTTGTCTTGGGGTGGAAAGGAGTAATTTGTGGAGTCATGATTTGTGGTAGAAGGAGTGGACAGGAAAGGGAAGATATGCTCATGAAAGACCACATCTCAAGACAAAAGAACCTGCTTGGACTCCAAATTGAAGAGCTTGTATCCCTTCTTTCCTGGAGGATATCCCAATAGAACACATGGGACAGCTCTGGGAGCAAATTTGTCTCGGCCATGGGACAAGGTGGAAGCATAGCAAAGGCATCCAAAGCATCGAAAATAATCAAAGGAAGGTGCATGATTGTACAGCTGCTCATAGGGAGTCTTTCCCTGTAGAAGGTGACTAGGAAGTCTATTGATTATGTGAACAGTCATCACCACACTGTCACCCCAAAACCTCCTTGGTAAACCTGACTCAAACATCAAGCTTCTTGCCACTTCTAAAATGTGACGATGCTTTCTTTCAACCACTCCATTTTGCTGAGGAGTAGATGCACAAGAAGTCTGTCTAGTAATGCCATGATCAAGAAGAAACTGAGCATGCTCAGTACTCCCACCTAATTCCATGGCATTGTCAGTCCTAATCCCCAAAACCTGTCTCCCAAATCGTCTCTCAACCAAAGCCATAAACTGTTTGACAGCTGAAAAGGCTACTGACTTAACAGGCAGCAATTGAACCCATGTAGTGCGAGTGAAATCATCTACCATGGTCAAGAAGTATCTGCAGTTATCATAAGTAGGAACTCTGTAGGGTCCCCATACATCTATATGCAAGAGCTCAAAAGGAAAGGTAGTTTTGATAGAACTTAAAGGGAAGGGCAACCTTGCTTGTCTAGCACGAGCACATACAGAACATGAGTTCAAATCTGTATTACATTTATCAGAAATATCAACAGCAATCAAAGTTTTGAGTCTCCTGAGAGGTAAGTGTCCCAACCTCTTATGCCAAATAGAGGAATCCACCACATTTGACAGCTTATTCAACTTCCCTTGGGAGTGTGCAGCAACTTGAACATTATCTGTGTGGCCTAGCAGGAAGAGATCCTTGACCATATCTCCAATCTTCATTGGTCTACTCATAGAAGCACCCTGCAAATAGCACCCCTTCGAAGTAAATAACACATAACAATTGAGCTCCTTGATCAGTTTTCCCACTGAGATCAAGTTGCACTTGAATTCAGGCACAAGCAAGGTATTGTGCAGTGTCAATCCCTGCACAATTTCCACAGTGCCTGCAGTGGTGATGAGAGTAATCTCTCCAGTGGGCAAAGTGACAGTAAATGGCCTAGCCCATTTGTATGATGACTTGAACAACTTCTCATCACCACACATATGTCCACTTGCACCACTGTCGACTATCCACACTCTCCCATCAAGGACTTGTTGAGACAGCGTGGTACCTGAAAAACCTGCAAAATCATCGGCCACAGGCTCCTTGCTCCGTGAGGATGGACCACTGGACTGCAGTAATGACACCAGGTGAGCAATCTGGTCACTTGTGAACTCGCTTTTCTGGTTTTGATTCACAGTACCAGCAAACTTTCGATCACCTGTATCCTTTCGATCTCTATTGTCTCTATTCTCTGTATAGCCAGCTGGGAAGCCAATGATAAAAAAAAACATCTGTCCACAGTGTGATTTGTTTTCTTACAATTTGTGCAAAATAAAGGTTTTCGCTCGAATTTTCCTTTCTCCTTATCAAAATTCGTCCTCCCAGAAGCATTGATGCCTGAATTGGTGGAATTGGATCCCGATCCGCCAGATCCAGATCCACCAGGTGAAAAGCTCTTAGATCCAGAGTTGGATGCCTTAGCAAGCATCGATACTCCATCACTTTGAGTAGATCCACCTGCAGACTTGCTCTCTCGTTGATTTTCCTCCTGGGACAGTAGATAATATATGCGATCTACATCTGGCAAGGGATCCATCATCAAGATTGATCCACGCGTCACAATATAAGTCTGATTCAGTCCCATCATGAGATGAATAATACGCTGATTCTCCTCATATTTGCTGAAATTCGAGACATAGTTGCAAGTGCACCCCTCACAAGCGCAGGGTGTCAAATTCTTCATGCTATCCAACTCATCCCAAAGTATTTTTACTTTAGTAAAGTAATCAGAAAATGAGCTAGTACCTTGCACAGTGGTAGCCAGCTCTTGCAAGATCGAGTGCATCTGCGTGCCTCCAACCTTGTTGAAGCGCGAATTCAGCTGGCGCCACACGGCTTGGGCAGTGTCGTTGTAAATAACACTTCTCTTGATGTCTGGACCGAGAGTGTTAGTTATCCATGAGAAGACCATGTCGTTGCATCGCTCCCACAGTCTATACTTTGGAGAATCTGCAGCTGGACGCACAATTTCTCCATTGATGAAGTCAACCTTGTTCTTCGCCGACAAGGCCATCCGGAGAGATCTGCGCCATTCTTCAAATCCTTTCCCGTTGAACGGCGGTGTGACAAGTATGAGACCTGGATGATCACTTGGATGCAGGAAATACGGATCATTGGGATCCAGCTTGCTCAGATCGGATTTGCCAGATTCGATGACCTGTTCGTCACTCATGGAGAATCCTTGCCTGGAAAGCCAGAAAAGTAGCGAGAAGGTTCAATTGAAGAGGAGAACCAGCACAGATCGTCAGATCTGCTCTGATACCATGTTCGATTCGTGAAATGAAGCGAGATCTGGAAATGGAGGAAACGAAATTGAGCTGAGCTCGGTGATGAAGGAGAGAGTTTTGGAGGGAAGTTCTTCTGTAACTTTCTATTGATTGAATTCGGATTATACAATATGGAGCTATTTATACATAAGCCTTATACAGAAGCCCAAAGATAGGCCCAAATCTATAACAGAAGAGAATAGGCCCAAATGTACATCGTCTTCTTTCTTTGGCTTTCCGAAGACCAATACAGGTGAGGCTTGAGCTTGTATCCGAACAGGGTTCAATTCATAACGCTGGAAGATTATATTTTTATTTTTGTATTATTCCAGGTTTTTATAGCAAGAGCAAATAAATTTATGGAAAGGTGATGTTTGTACAATCTCTTGAGGTGAGTATAAATAGCTGTCCTCCTAATCAAAGCTTATTTATTGCATTTCCAACTACCCCAAAAAATTATAAAATACATCACCAACATCACCTTCTCTATTAGGTGCCCAAATCTCTCTTTCCTCTCTCCCTCTTTCAATCTCATTGCTGGGAAAGAGTTTTGAACTTGAAAGACCTCTAAAGAAATTAAAAAAAATTCAACTTGGAGAGAGAGAGTTGACCCTATGAGTAATTTAGGGATTAATGAATAAATTAAGGGAGGAGGGAGAATGAAGGGGGACTTGAGAATCACCAAACCCAATCTTTGGTTTCTCTGAATGAGTCCCCTGAAAAGGCAGAAACCAACGTGGGTTGTCTTTTTCTGGACTTCTCCATTGGTAAGACTCAACTTCTTCATTCCCTCCCTCAATACCCAACTCCTTTGTGAGCAATTTAAGCCTAGTTTTGGTATGAAACTATCAATTGTATGCTGTTTCTGTCAGTAGGGTTTGGGCTTCTGGGTATCCCCTGCTAATGGAAGGGTCAAAGTTGGTTGTTGCTATTGATTGCTGATCAGAAGCAAAAAAACACAAGGTGGGTATATTAATTCAGAATTTTTATTATTATTTTGATGCTTGTTTTCTCTGGTTTGTTTTCCATGGGGTTTTGGCCTTTTATGATGCCCCTTTTAGTATTGGGTGTGTTCTGAATCTGAGGTGACTGTCTCAGATCTTGTGCATATGTCTTGAATTGGTATCTAGAAGGTTGATGGATCTAATCAGTGCAACCCTGACAAGGTGTTGGTGTTTGCTGGGAAGCTTTTTGGATTACTGAGAAAAAAGAAGACAAGCTTTTGTAATTTTTTGCTCTAAAATAATGAACAATTTTGAAAAGCTTCCCACTAATTCCCAACTTGTATGTGTATTTTCATTCTTCCTTGGTGGACAACATCCATTTTCAACCAAAATTGGACTGCAGGAAACGTATCATGGGACCAACCCTTGAAAAAAGGCTTGACAATCATTACTATATATGACCATCTTTGATTTTGCGTTATTTATCTCAAGGATTCACCCAGTTTCGGATTACATTTGTAAAAAACCTCTATGATCAATTATATATTTTCCTCTCTCTGTATCAAAGCAAGTAGGACAGCTTTACATGATTAGTCTATGATTCTCTGCCATTAAGTGCTAAGGGGCATTTGATTGATTTAATCCAGTTTTCTTCACTTATAAGGTTCATCAGTACAGCAACATGACAGTCGTATACGAAGGTTATCCAGCTAGTCTTCCTTGAGATCGAATTTAACAGACTTTTGCTCATTATAATTTGTTTAATGGATGATATTCTATAAATAAGTAGGGTGTTCTTCAATTTATACTCAGTTCCTTGATTTAATCTCATCTTAATGGACAAGAGCCCGAGCATTGTGAGTTTTCAACCCTTATTCATCTAGTTTGGGCTTTCTGTATTTTGCTATCTCCCTTGCCGAGATGAGAATCTCGTTCTTTGATCATTCCATCGTTACTTCCTAATTTATTTTCTTATCTGTCTTGGTAGTTTGGAGATAAACACCGTATATTTGCTTAAGCTTGCCACCCCCTGGTAACCGCATAGGATTCCAAAGGCTCTGACCCTATGAAAGATGAAGCTGGGTAAGCAATTGTTCATCTTTCACCTTGGCTTCTTTAGTGCAACTCTTTCCAGACCTACAGAGTTGGTACAACTCTCACTATAGTTCTTCATTGGTTCTAGATTTACTTCAGTGACTTGTTTGGAGTTTTTATTTGTTGGGAGGTGGTGATTTTTGTTTGTTGAAATGTATCCTTTCTCATCTTCAATTGACATGTTTCTTTCAAAACAATTTGGAGAAATGCTTGGAAGAATTGGGAGTGGAGTCATCTTTGTTGCTATGTTTAAAGATTTTGATGTCATGAAATGATTTCATTTTGCCTGCAGAGAACAATCCTGTAAATTTACAACCAAGCCCGCCTCGCAAATCGTATAACCCTTTTGATTCTGATGATGATGCACTGGACTCTCCGAATTTAAAGTCCACCAACATGTTTCTCAAGGAAAGCGGGAATGATTTTGATCTGAAAGCATTTGACAAGAGTTCAGATAAAGTGATCTTTCACATGGATAACGGCGATTTCTTGTGGGAGGAAGCTGTGCTTGGTCAACCTGCTGCTACTGGTGATCATTCTACTAACATGACTGGCACATATACAGATAAGAATGTGACAGAGTGTGAATTACCCGAGTTTGTGATCTGTTACAAGGAGAGCAACATTAAGGATATTGGCATCGATGAGGGGGTCCCTTCACACGAGAAGTTATGGATTCAAAGTGGCGAGGATGAGGACAAGAACCCTTCTGCATTCCTATCTCTAAGCGGGAAAACCGATGATGTTATGAAAATTGAAGAAAGCAGTGACCAACTTGGTGTTCTTGACGTGCCAAAGTCTACATTGGGTAATGAATGGCAAAAGTCTGCTGTCTTGCCCACCAATGAGAATCTTGTGAATTTGGATGAACTGAACGAAGAAACGCTGACTGGACGGTATCTGGTTCATGAATTTGGTGACGACGATTTACTGAAGATCACTGAGCTACAACTTGATGTAGAAGATAGAGCATTGCCAAAGACTGCCATAACTGAATCCGCGTCAGGTGGTTTAGTGTCAGACGTTGCACTTCATCATGATCCTGGTACAGAAAAGGAAACAGATAAGAATCCTTGTAAAAACGCCGATTCCTCTCTATGGGGAGTGGATAACATTGATGTCATTCAAACGACATCTGAAATTTCAGTGGAGCAAGGAGGCGAAATCTCGCCTAAAGAGGTATGCACCCTAAACTATAGTTATCCGATTAATAATGCAGAAAAAAAAGAAGGAAGTGTTTTTGTTTAAGATGGGCTTGGTGGATTTGAATTGCAGAGTCTAAACAAGGAAGAAGGCTTGGCCAACCCCTCAGATAACGCAGCAATCCAACAATCAGTCGAAACCCACGATGCAAACAAGCTGGCATACAACAGCAAGGTGGAGTCTAGGAGCATTACTTTTAATTTTAGCCCTTCAGCAAGCTCCAAAGCCGAGAAGCAAGAAGACGAGCCACAAAACCCCGAAGCTGCAACACCGCCTGCTACACAAACCATGACAAGGCAAGAAGAAGGGATCTCTGGCAGTTCGATACTAGCTAGTTCAGAAGGGAGGGTTCACGGCGAGTCAAGCTTCTCTGCTGGGATGCCGGTTCCCCTACCTTCATCCATAACCTTCTCGGAGCCACTGACATATTCAGGCAGCATTTCTCTCCGGTCAGAGAGCAGTGCTGGTACTGGCAGCACTCGCTCCTTTGCCTTCCCGGTGTAATCATCTCTGTCTAAACCCTTCCACTTGTCTCCATTCTTTATTTTTCTTAACTGTTTTTTCGCTGATCATATCTCTTGCAAAATGTACAGGTTACAGACGGACTGGAACACGAGCCCAACTCGGATGGGGAAGGGGCCGAGGCATATGAAGAAGCACCGAGGTTGGAAAGCCCTCGGTTGCTGTAAATTCTGAAAATTTCAACTCGATCGAGTTGTATAAATAGCCAAAAAAAAAAGATTCAATGCAGTGAGCTTATATTTGGTAGTATAGTTGTAAGATTACTCTGTGATATACCAATCAATCTTTATTGTTTTTCATGATTTTTTTTACCTGGTGTGGTTAAAGTAGGGTGTTTGTTTTGTGTAGGCATTTGAAAGCTAAAAAAGCATTTGGGATTGTGATTTGGTCATATATGCTTTCTAACATTATTGTTTTTATTTTTCAATTGTCCTTCCTCGCTAAAAGGAGTTGAAGTAGTATCACGAGCAACCATAGGTTTTGTTTACCTCAAGGTAAGGGATGGGAAGGGATTACCTTGGTAGAGAGACGTAACATTTTTTCCTTTTCTAATTTTATTTTCTTTTTTTTTTAATGATAAAGTAGGATTTTCTCTTTTCCATTTAGATTTATTAATTACAAATTTGCAATAGTGTTTAAAATGATATAAAAATATATCTATATTTCATTATTTTTTAAAATAAAATATCTCAATGATTTAATTTTTTTTTCTATAATTTGAGCCAATTTTACCTTATATATACCTCAATCTTGATCTATTGTAGTTACATCTATTTTCTTGACTATGGATCATAATAATCCAAATATTCACCCATTCCAAATATGTCTTCTGATCCAAACTCCTATGAATTTGAAGAATGATTTGGTTGAGCACTTGTGGAACCAACTCCAAGGCTATGATCCGAATTTATTGGTAGTTCGATTAGTGTTTATGTATGTTATAATGTTTTTAACTTTTTTATTTATTTTAATCTAGATGTAATAAAATATATTTATATTAACTACTTGCTATTTATATATATATATATATATATATATATATATATATATATATATATATATATATATATATATATATATATAAAATTATAAATCAAAATAATTCACAATAATATATGATGATACACGTATAATAAAGGGAAAGATATACAAAGGAAAAGAAAAGGTGAAAATAAATTTGAAAAGCGATAAAAGATGTTTTCCATGGTTGTAGAGCAAACCTTTTAGAAAGAAATAGAAAAAGTGAAAATTATTTTAAACAAAAAAATAAATAAGTTGTAAAGTTGTGATAGGAAGATGGAAAAAAAAAAGAGAAAGAGGTTACCCCATGGTTGTGGATAGTCTCAGTTCATTGCATTTATAGGGCGTGTTTGCAAAGGGATGGAAGGGGTGGGGTGGAAGAATTTTTTAGGGGTCCGAGCCGACGTGTTTGGGCGGGGATGGGAGGGGTGCTGAAGGTGGAGATTAATGGTGCTTTGTTGGGGGAGAATCCCCAATTTTCCTACCTTCAAAATTGGGATGGACGGGGTGGGAAAAATTTTGGTATCTCCTTAAAAAAACCAATCCTCCTCTCCACCGCCACTGCCACCAATCAAGGAATCTCCGATCCACCGCCACCACCAGCAGCTTGAGCCAATCCAACCGTGCTTTCCCAATCCTTGTTTCGGAATCTCTTTGCTTTGAATCGCCACGGGTCGTGAACTTCTTTTCCCGGAGCAAAGCATTCATTTTTCTAGGACAAGATTTCAAATCTCATCGAAAACTTACAGCAGCTTGCCAAACGAAGGCTCCAAACGGGGAGTGAAATAGAACATGAAACCGAAAGCTCCCAAGCAGTGGTGTGTCAGGACCCACGGGCCAAGGGACAGTCTCAGGCCGACATTCTCGGTTCCGCTTCGTCCACCGCGGCTCACCCTTGAAAGAGTGCGCAATAGCTCACTGATCGAGTCGTGCTTGCATCTTTCATTGCACACAACTTTCCCGTAAAAACTATTCAGCAAGCTCTAGATGGAATTCTCGGGGGGCTATGAAAATTTGAAAAGCCGGCGGATAGCGCTATACAATTGCAACCCATCTTTGCTCAATGGATACAAAACACCTACTATTGGATTTGAACCAATGACTCCTGCCGTATGAAAGCAATACTCTAACCGCCATACTCACCAAGTGCAATTATAAAGTAGCTCTGCCTAGGTGCAATTATAAAGTAGCTTGCAACCAGGTGCCTTTGTACACAAATCAACATTGGTAATAAAATAATAATAAAAAGAGGTCGAATTGAGATGGAAGTTACTTCCAACATTAGAGAAATTTCATAATGCTACATCAATCGTCGGCGATGGCTGCTTCCTCCCCTAGGGCTTCAACGGTGTCGGCTGCTTCCTCCCCTTAGTTGATTTAATCGCCAGACGGCGAGTGCTGGTCGCGGAACATGGCCTGCTTTTCTCGATAGAGGTTTGTTAATGGTGGAAGAACATATTTGGTCAAATTAAAATTGGGATTTAATCGATTGATGGCTCTGTATTGCAGCGATGGGAAAGTTGAAAATTAAAGGGGAAAGGTGTTTTTGTGTTTTTCTTTTATTTCATAAAAAATCTATCTTCATCTCACCAAACACAGAAGAAATTATTTTTCACAAATACTCCCTCCGTCTAACAATACATGGACTTTTAGATGTAATTTTTTGTCCAACAGTAGAGGGTCTTTTAGGTTTTCTAGGTAAAAAGTTGTACGGAGTAATGATTTGTATTGGTTTGTGTGTTGTTGACTTTTTAAAATAATTTGATTGGTTAAAATTTGTAGTGGGTGTTAAAAAATAATAAAATTTATGAAAAAGTTAGTGCAATAATGATGTTTTTTTAAAAGTAAAGTGTTTTATTAAAACTTGTGCAAAATAGTGTCGTGACTTGTAATGTAACACAAAACAAACAATCAAACCGTGATCACATGATTCAAACTTAAGTACTTAACTATTGCCATACTTCTTCTTTTTATTGGATAAATGAGGTTTTAGGTTTGCGCCCGATAATAAAGGAGAGAACAATGATTTCTTATCCTTAACACTAGACCAAAGGCCCAAGGGTTATACACTCTTTACTTAAAAGTGTAAAACTTAAAAGGGGGTTCCAAAATAAAAATATGTTCTTTTTTTTTTGTTAAAGTTACTGTGCAATTTGTTACAGATTTAATTTTGCAACTTGGTAAGGAGAACTTTATCAAATGCAATAAAAAGTTGAAGGAAAAAAATTGAATAATATAAGAATTTCGCAATAGACCTATTTTTGTAAAATAAAATTCAAATTTTTTTTTGAACAAAAAGTTGTGGAGCTCCTACAAGTGAGTTTCATATAATTACAAAAATAATACAATATTAACAGTTATTTACAAAACCACCCATATTATTGAAAAGATAATAATTCCTCGCCACCCATTATATAAATATGAATAATGCTAAATTTTTTGAATTTTTTTCCGAAATATTCATAATTAATTAAATAATTACGTAATTATTCAATGTTTTAAAATAATTACAGAAATATTCATTTTTTACAGGTGGGATAGAAAAATTCGGTATGGCTCCACGTTTTATTCATGCAGCATGAGAGAGAATTGGCGCCCGAGATAATGTTTGAAATTTACGAAAGAAACGTGGTCTGGGACCGCGTTTCTTCTTTAAAATAAAAGAAAAGTAAAGAAAATAATACAGATGTCTATCTGGCACTAGAAACGCGGCCTTTCTTGTGTTGACTGGGGACCCACTTGTCAGCTGTTGTTGACGGGGATGGGACAAATAGAGAAACGCGGTCCCATACCGCGTTTCGGTAAAAAAAAACTGGTCAAACCGCAATCAATGAGGTGGTTGATACTTTACCCATAAAACGCGAGGTGGAGCCGCGTTTTCTATTAAACCCTAAAAAACCGACTCCGCCCGTCTCCACTTCATCTTCTTCCTCCGTCTCTTGTAAACTCGCCTTAATCTCGAAGCCCAGCGGCGGATCTGCTCCATAAAACTCAAACCCCCATCGTCTCTTGTAATCCTCCTCCATCTTCAAAGGATACCCCCCTCCATCTTTGCTTGTAATCCTCGATCCGAGCCGATCCGAGGTTAGTTTGTAATTTTTTATATTTTTTTTCCTGGTATGAACGATTTTGTGGCAGGAGATGTTAAGGGTTGTTCTTGGTTTAAATGGTGTGATAGTTGTGTGTTTGGGACAATAATTCGAGTTAAGTGTGAATTCTTGAATAATTTTTTTTTTTGGTTTCAAGGATTATGGATTAGGAGATGAGATGTTAGGGGTTAAATAATGGTTTGATAGTTGAATGTTTGAAGATGTTGATTAATTCGTGATTATTACAGATTTGAAATCTTATGATAGTTGAAGATCCAAAATTGTGGGATGATTGCATGTTGAAACAATTATATTGTATGAATATGGGAGGAGAATATGTTTTAAGTGGCCTGAAAGAATTAGGTTGTTTGAATATGGGAAAGATTATGAAGCTCTTAAACCGAGAACAAAATTTTTTTTAGTACAAAATAATAGGATAATAATAGATTATGTATAAGAATTTTTTTTTATAAAAGAGTAGAATTTAATTACGTTAAAAATATATAGGGGAGAAGAAGATGCAGATAATAGATTTTGATTGTTAAGTGATTGTAGGTTAATTGATTTTGAAATGCATGATAAAAAAAAGATTTAGTATGTAATTTATTTGTGGTTCTGAACAAATTAAGTTCTTTGTCTTAGGGAGGAAAAAATGGCAATGCAAATTAATCCCGGTCCGCTGGTGAATGAGGTGCTCCATAGACAGCATCTTCATAGGTCAACCGATGTGTGGAATCAGGAGGAATATGTAAATACATATTCTTTTCATGACATATACAATTACATGAAACATTTAAAACATATCAGATGCTTATGCTTGTCAGTTTTATATTTGTAGACAAATGGTGTGATCCAACATAGACTGCACTTGCGTAAGTTTGGGCGAGATCTAGCTCCAGACCCTAGAGTAATGCAGTACATAAAGGCGGTAGGATTCGAATGCATCTACAAGCTTGGATCTGGATTTGATCTAGACAACGACTTAATCACGACGTTGATAGAAAAATGGAGACCTGAGACTCACACCTTCCACTTAAATGTTGGGGAGGCCACAATCACCCTCCAAGATGTTTCAGTTATATTGGGGTTACATGTTGATGGTCTTGCAGTTACTGGAACTGCTTGCTATGATTGGCCACATCTCGCTGAAACATTGCTCGGGCAAAGACCCCTTCCACATCAAATTAGGGGTTCGTCGGTGAAGGTCGCCTGGCTTCGACAACTGCTATTAGTGGCCCTACCAGAAGATGTGGCGGAACAAGCAGTGCAATGCTAGGCTAGGGCGTACATTCTACTACTATTGGGAGGTGTCTTGTTCGCTGATAACAGTGGTGGTCAAGTGCAATTACTGTACCACCCACTGCTAGCGGATTTGGCGGTTGCTAGCCAGTACAGTTGGGGCAGTGCAACATTGGCCTTACTCTATCGACAGCTTTGTAGAGCTACAGAACGGGAAAAGGTTGAGATTGTAGGCCCCGTCATCTTATTGCAGGTATGCCAACCGCTTCATTGTCTGTTTTTTCTAATTATATAACTTAGTTGTTACCTTATTAACATTATAATATATATGAAACCAGTTGTGGGCATGGGAGCGCATACCTATTGGCCGACCACGCTGCATTATCCCTATCCGTGAAGGTGATGACCAAAATGCAGTTCGAAGGGCGAGAAGACGAGAAGCTAGGAAGAAGGCAGGCTATGGTTCCAAGCCTCCTGCATTTAGCTCCCGATTTGTAGATAGGGAGGATTCTTTAGCTATGAGATGGCTTCATTGCTCATACTCCTACGGAACTACCACGAAGACGTTGATGTACTACCGCGATGCATTCGATCGCCAGACTTCTGATTAGGTTAGTCAGTTTTTTCACTACTTTTCATTATTATTTATGTTAGAATGACCAACAATCTTAAATAGTCAATTGCATTACTTTTCAATCTAGTTTGTGTGGGAACCCTACACCATCGACGTGCTAGCTCATCTTGCACCCTTATGTAAGGAAGGTGAGAATATCTGGCGATCTACCACACCTCTCATATGTTTCGAGATTGTCGAGGAGCACCACCCAAAGCGTGTTCCCCCACCGTGTGTATATGATGAGGAGTTGCACAAGATGGATCGAAGGGGAAAACCCCAGCACAACTGGACCCAAGTTCATGCATAGTGGATCCAGTTGTGGAATGATCGGGAAAACTTTGTTCAGGCCATAGCTGAGGTGGACGATGAGGATGAGGCTATTGCACAATATATGGCTTGGTACACACGTATCACCAGACGCCTCATTAGCCCTCCTATGAGTGCGCCTACGGGGGTTTATCAAGCAGTTGCTCCTGACTACCACATGATGGTGAGCTAGACAACATATCTTTACATATTTTACTTGTTGAATTAATGTATACAACATATCTTTACATATTTGACTTGCTTTTCAGGGGAACTTCGTTTTGGATGTCAGTGCTCGAGCTACCCAAACTGCAGAAGAGTCGCATAATTTCTACGTTGCACACCAATACAACTCGATGATAGGAAAGCTGGATGAATATTGCAACTACATTCCAGCGCAGGGAGCACAACTTCTAAGTCAAGTGTCCTACAACCCCTCTCAACCACAAATTCCGACTGGACCCAGAGTGCAAATCATATGATATGACGTGTGCATTTCTTCCAGCTTCCACAATTACTGCTATCTTGTCATTGGTTGCCTTCGTTAGTGGGAAACCGCCCGAGATGCGAGCGCCGGCTTCCCCTCTCATCTGCACGAAGTAACTGTTCACCTTATAAAAGGTCTGTCGAACAAGAGCTGTTATCGGAAGACTCCTCCCACCCTTCAGAACACCGTTAAAAACCTCAGATAAGTTTGTTGTCATAACACCATACCTCGCCCCCCCCCCATCCTTAGAGATGGCCCACTTCTCTAGCTCAATCGCAGCTAAGTACTCCCAAGCCTCATCGTTCATCTGCTGGAGGGGGCGACATCCCTTCTCGAACCCCGCTTGTGGTGAGCTGGTAAGCAGTCGAGCCTACCATTTCTTTCACCTTGTGATCGTGGAACATGGGGTTCACATTGGACTTCAAGTGTCGAATGCATATCCGATGATGTGACCTCGGCGCCCTCCATCTAGGCAGCTCCTCCATGGTCTTCAGGATGCTTGCATGTCTGTCTGAAATAACACATATTCCGAGTCTCTGAGTGACATGTCTCCCTATACAATCCATGAACCATGCCCAACTATCTCCATTTTCACTCTCCACAACTGCAAATGCCAGAGGGAAAATCTGATCATTTGCATCCATACCCATTGCAATTAACACAAAATGCTTGTACTTTCCATACAGATGGATGCCATCGATCGATATCAAAGGACGACAGTGTGCAAACCAAGCAATGGATGGTGCAAAAGCCCAGAATACACGACCAAATATCTTCTCCTGTAGATTTGGGGAATCCAAATGGCACCATTCAACCACTGTTCCCGGATTTGTAGCTTGTAGCGCAACCATGAACCTTGGCAACTCTGTGTACGGCTCCTCCCAATCACCATAGATCTCTACAATAGCTTTCTGCTTTGCCCTCCAGGCTTTCATGTATGAGACAGAAATCCCATACCTTGTAGTCAGATGCTCGAGTATAGTACTTGGTTTCTTGTCTTGATCCTTGCGAAGAAACCCAAAAATCTCACCTCTAACGAAACTGGAGGTGACGTTACGATTATCCAACTGCAAAACCTCTCCAACAAAATTGGATGCATGAGGCCCATTGTATTTGACGACCATCCACATATCAACAGTTCGATCAACACGACGAGCAGATAGTCACCATGTGCATCCACAACTGTCCTTCCTGTCACAAACAACTGTGTACCATTCTGGACTCGCCTTCTTCATCCTGTATGGCTGACTCATACACGCAGAATACTCGGTCAAATCACATTTCAGCTCCTCCAGCTAGTTGAACATCTGTCCGCGAAAAAACTGGCTTCCATCATCTAATGGGACGTGTGAATTTAACCCTGGCCATGAAGTTGCTATCATTGGATCAGCTTCAACTATATTCCAGTTCGGATTAGAGGCCTCTCCTTTAATCGCAGCCTCCCTAGTAGCATCATCGTCCTCTTCAGAATTATCCAAGTCATCTTCGTGATCAACACCAAGACCATCCACATAGATCTCACTCAGTTGTTGAAACCCTTGCTGAGGTATGTTGCTATGCTCATTCATCCTATATTTTTATTAACATTAAGTTAGTTCATCAACAAATATTAACTAAAAAATCCTACAAGTTCAACAACTTATTCATAATAACAATGACAAGTTCATATATATCAATATAATCCTCCAACAACCATAAAATCATTATATTCTTTAACATATAATCTTACATCTTACTTACTATAAAGATTCAAAACACATAATCTTACATCTTACTCGCAATAATAACTACATAATCCTGCGATTTTTTATTAAGGATTCAAAACACATAATCGATCCTAAGCACAAGCATGAGAGACTGAATATTAAAGATTTCAAACATATTAATCATTTAAATAAGATCGAAAAAAAGTCTAATAAGAGAGTGAAACTAACCTTAATAAAATCTTCAGACAACAATGTGAGAGTATTACAGATTGAATAATTGATAGTTTCAACCGGCACTATTTTGAGAGTTCCATGTGAGAGAAGCAAGAGCAAAGAGATGAAGAGATGATGAATAGAAAAGGAGGAAGTTCCGTGTTCGTGATGTATATACCTAAAAACGCGGGCTGACTCCGCATTTTTATGCTCAGATTCCCCTAACCTAGTAGGGGGGAATCGTAACAGAGAGCTATGGACCAGAAAAACGCAGTCTAGCCCCGCGTTTTATTTGGAATTGCCCTAAAAGAACCTTTGACCAGTTTTTTTTTTTTACCGAAAAGAGAAACGCGGTCCCAGACCGCGTTTCTCTATTTGTCCCATCCCCATCAGCAATAGCTGACGAGTGGGTCCCCAGTCAACACAAGAAACGCGGTATGGGACCGTGTTTCTAGTGCCAGATACGCATCTGTATTATTTTCTTTACTTTTCTTTTATTTTAAAGGAGAAACGCGATCCCATGCCGCATTTCTTTCGTAAATTTCAAACTTTCTCCAGGGCGTCAATTCTCTCTCATGTTGTATGAATAAAACGCGGAGCCAGACCGCGTTTTTCTGTCTCATCTGCAAAAATTAAATATTTCTGTAATTATTTTCAAACATTGAATAATTACGTAAATATTTAATTAATTGTGAATATTTCGAAAAAAAATTCAAATATTTTGTATTTAATTTATAAAATCAATTATCATGAATTTGTAAAGGATATTTTTAATAAAGGGTAATGCACACGTTTAATTTTTCTAAAAGATGTTTTGCACAAGTTTTAAAATCACCCTTCATTAAATTTTATTTACAATAATATCCTTCATTTTGGAACTTGTACAAAACCTTTTATTAGAAATATCCTTTACAAATTCATAATAATTAATTTTATAAAATAGGGTAAATTGAAGAAAACCACCCCTAAAAGAGCATCTGTTAACATATAACCACCCGACCTAGGGTTCCGTTTCTTGACCGTCAATTAACTGAAGAAAGTCGTAGGTGCCATCTTTCGCCTCTTCCAACTATGACCAGTCAAACTTGGTAACCTTCATCCATGGTGTGAAGCACTACTTACAACCACTGAATCTCGTTGAACCACCATATTAACAACCAAATTTCAATGTGCTTCTTAAAGCCACATAAAAATGGACATATTTTTTTTCCATCAAAACTTCTAATTTGGGCATTTGATTTTGTTTGTATAAAGTTATGACTTTTCGATTTCGAAACATAAAACAACTAAAAGCCCTAAACGCAATCTCTAGTTTGTTAATTGAGATCTTCAATGGCAGATTCAAGTTTCGTTAATTTGAATAGCGCGAAAGAAAGTGATTTTTTTTACAGATGTAGGGATGACCTTGATAGATCTGTGCGCGAAATTAAAGAACAAGTGATTTCAAGATAAACATTAAACTGGTGAAAAACTAAAAAAGTATTGGATTAGGATTTGGATCTAAATTGGATTTGTTGTATTTAGCTGGTTGAATCAATTCTGATGTAAATTTTCAGAGGAGGATGTTTTACATTTTGACTAGAAAAGGAAAATTTAATCAAACTTTGATGGTAAGTTGGTAATTTAATCAACCCTTCACGATGCTTTCATAAAAGAGTAGCATTTGGTTAACATATATACTTTAAAGGGTGGTTTGTTACAATTTCTATTTTAAAGGATGGTTTTGAGCAAATCACCCTATTTAAAGGGTGGTGTTCTGCATTTTAGCCTATAAAATTGATGTGCGCTCATTTCACCATGTTTTATATACTACATTAACGAACTAATGTAGCGGGTGAATGTGGCGGTTAGGTTTAGGTGGCGGTTTATGCAGCGGTTTTCATGATGCATATTCACTTGTAAATCCATTTTCCGTTTTGAAAGCTAAGGTGGCGGTTTATTGAGTCTAATGTAGCGGTTTTATAAAATCTGAAAAATAAAAAAATGTGGCGGCATTAATATAGAATAGGTAGCGGTTATCCGCGCGGGAGATTTCCGCGCTCCCTGAATTTTTGGGAAATTTTTAAGGGTTAATTGCACAAAATATCATGACCTTTGTAGATAGTTGCGCTTAATATCCCAACCTTGTAAGATTTCGCGAAATATCCTGAACTTTGTTGTTAGTTGCGCCCTCTACCCTGTATGAGTTTCTTAAATTAATAAAATCACTAACATAATATGAAAATTACACAAAGACACCAATATTTTTCAAAAAAAAAAATATCATCCATTTTAATCAAAATAAAAAAAGGAAATTTATGTTATACATATCAAAATGCGTGCTCTAAAAAAATTAAATAAGATCAATTACTTAAAAATATATTTATGTCTTATCATATCTTCTTTTCCTTAAAATTATATTTTATAAAGCCATAGCTTTAATTTACGTAAGATTAATATGTAAGTACCATATTATATGCCCAATTAATCCAGTTTCCATGAGTATATACCCGATTTTGCCTATTTTTAATATATGTTTATCATATCTTTATTAATTATAAATAGTTATCATATATTTTAATATTTATTTTTTTTAAAAATATTTTATTTTATTTTAAAAAAATATTATATTTCATCTATGTATAGTTAGCTTTTTTTTACAGAATCTTTTTTTTAATGCTATGAAATTTATATGAAATTTTTTTTAAGATTCAATCACATTATACCACATAAGATGTTATGTAGTTTTAGCATATACTCCCTCCGTCCAAAAATACATGTACTTTTACTTTTTAGCACGTATTTTTAGGAGCTAAAAACTATATAAAATATTAACTTTTTTATTAATTTTTTTAATAATTATAAACCTATTGATAATAATTTTATAATTATTAAAAAAAATTAATAAAAAAGTTAATATTTTATATAGTTTTTAACTCCTAAAAAAACGTGCATAAATAGTAAAGGGACATGTATTTTTGGACGGAGGTAGTATAAAATAATATGGACCAAAACATATATATATATATATATATATATATATATATATAGAGAGAGAGAGAGAGAGAGAGAGAGAGAGAGAGAGAGAGAGAGAGAGAGAGAGAGAGAGAGAATAAATGTAAAAATCCTCATTTATAGATAGGTATATATATAAATTTATATTTTTTATAACATATTTTATTAAGAAAAATAATTAAAATTAATTATTTTAAATAATTATATTAATTATTTAAAGGAGTAAAGTTGCTATTTTCTATTTTAAATATATTAAGGGTACATTGAAAATATTTTTTGAATATGGGTGATTTTGTGTAATTTTTCCATCATCTGTGTAATTTTTAAATTTAATAAACTTATCTAGGGTAGAGAGCGCAACTAACACCAAAGGTTAGTATATTTCACGAAATTTTACAAGGTCGGGTTATTAAGCGCAACTATCCATAAAGGTTAGGATATTTAGCGCAATTAACCCAATTTTTAATTATATTTTAATATTATCAAAAAGTACTTTCTCCCCTCTAGTACTCCACCGCTTCATCGAGGCTATCAGTTTGGCTTCACCAAAATCATCCCCCCCACCCCGAACGATTAGGTTTGCCCTTTTTCGATTCAACCTTTGATTTCACCTAGTGAGCCCCGAGTTCAGTTTCGTCCCTCTCTAATCGACCTTCAAATTCACTTAATTGGTGCCTAAATCACTCATGGGGCCTGTCTGATTCCCTTTCGGTGTATGTCTTTGGTGCGAAAATCAGTCCTCGAGCTTCAATTGATGTTGTCCTTCGGTGCGAGCAATTTCTTCTAGTGCTTGGAGATAGTTCTGGTTCGTTTCTTTCTCTCTATCTTCTGCTTTTTTTTTTTTAAATGATGTATTATATATTGTCTGCTTCCAAGTTGCTGAGCGAGGGGTTAGGGTTTTTATGGAGCACAAAATCGGGCTATGGAGCTTAGAATTGGGGAATAGGAGAGAAGAGGAAGATTAAAGAGGGAAAGGTTCCTGCATGTATTTCCATTTTTAATGCATTCAATGGCTTAAGAGCCCAAATCATCAGATCACCATTACACTGATAGATGAAGGATGATATGTTTAGGCTTGTTTGCATTTTAATTTTGGGTATAAAATGAGTAGTTTTAGTTTTAAACTTGAAGACAGTGGTCATTTCTGGGTGCTAATAACAAAAGTCAGTCCCCTACTCTTTATCTAGGCTTCCATTGCGATTCGGTCTTTGATTGCAACAAGCTAAGGACCTCCAATTTCTATTTCCCCCGATCAATTCAACCTTCATTTCCCTTTGGTTCCCAAATCAGTAGGGTCATTCAATTTCCCATTTTGTGAACAATCAATCTCCTAGTACAAATTTTTTCTTGCCATCAGTTTTGGAATTCACACTTTTTTGTTTATCATATTCTTCAAGTTTTGTCCTGTTGCAATTGTGTCCATTACTTACTTACCAAAAAGACTATGCCCCTAAACTCTATAATACACCTTTAGTCATCCTTGAGAGCTGCACCACAATTCTATAAAAAATCCATATAAAAAAAGGCTTTTAGTCCCTATGCATGAGTGCATGGCCCCAATCTTCAAGTGTACAAAGAAAATCACTTAATTATGTACCACAAATAAGCTGATTTGGATAAGACTTTAAGCTTTTAACATTATTCTATATAAAAAATCCAAACAGAACGTTCTTGATCTCCATCCACAACCAAATCAAGTGTATCATAAAATGCTCTGTTCTATTCGTTGACTTATACTAGTCTTGTGTTTAATGATCTGTGCAACAAGACGGATTGAAATATAGATGTCTTATTGCTAATTTTTTAAATTGGAGTACCGTCTATGAAATTTTGTCCATCTGCATTTATCAACTTGAGTCTCTCCACTTTGAGCATCTGCATTTTGTCCATCTGCATTGATCAACTTTGAGCATAATATGAAGAGAGAGCATATTTGGAGTCATCATTCCCTTTATCAACTTGAGTCTCTCCACAAGGAGTGAAGGTTAGGCTTCCCTAATAAATTCTGAGAGTTAAACCCCCTACTTACACATTTGCAAATTGTAAATGATACATAATTTTATTTTTGATTACAAAATTACAACTTGTAACTTGTAGTGATACAGATTTTTATTAAGATTACAGAATTTACCGAATTTTTCTTCTAATTACAGTTTTTATTTTTCTGATTACAGATTACAACTTGTAAATGATGCTGATTTTTTTAACATTACAGAAATTACAAATTTACAGCTCTTACTTATCTGATTACAGATTACAGAATATTTTTTTTCAGATTACAGTTTTTATTTTCTGATTACAGATTACAGCTTGTAAATGATGCTGATTTTTTTTAACATTATAGAAATTACATATTTACAGCTATTATTTCTCTGATAACAGATTACAGAATTATTTTTTTTCAGATTACAGTTTTTATTTCTCTGATTACATATTACAGAACCAAATTGTTGTTTTACTTCTGAGAGTAGAAATGACTAGCTTCCTTTAGATAAGTGATTAAACTAGTTAGTATTTGCATAAAGTTTTTGCATGTATGCTTGATTCTAATCTTTTTTTTTAGTTCATATATTACCAGATTATCTTCCCTTCATTGCTGGAATTAGCTTCCCAATTACTCACGTGGAGTAGATTGGTAGCAAGTATAATAGAGAACTTGAAAGTTGAGAAATTTCTAGTGCTATGTGCTTTAGTGACTTTCTTATGGATGTAGCTGGGTGTAAAAAGAAAAAGAACAAAGTTGACTCCGGTTGTTATTCCTCCTCCTCCTCCTATTTAAAAACACACCACTCATACCTCCCTTTTTGTTTAAAAAGTCCATTTTGATAAAAATTCCTATAAGGACTAAGGATTAAGAAGCATACCTCCTTTTCTTTTGATAATTACATGAGGATTTCTTGTGTTGATAATGTACTTAGTTATTATAATAATCCTTTCCTTTACATGATGTATGATTTTCATTGTAGGTTGGTTGTGAGGAGTGAATATACCATGGACAATTCAACTCTCTAAGACCCACAACTAAATTTCCCCTGATTACAAAGGTTAGTTTTCTGGAAAACTCACTTTTCTTTCACAATATTTGATTTCATTATAGCTTATTTAATTGAATATCTGGAAAACTCACTTTTCTTTCACAATATTTGATTTCATTATAGCTTATTTAATTAAATATGGTGTCTCTATTTATACTTGAAGTCTGTATGCAATCATTTGGTATTATGTTTTCTAAAGCATACTTGAAGTTCGTATATTAAAAATTCTGAAGCATTGTAATGTAATTTCAAAATGTGTTGGTGATAAATGTGTTTGTGCTATTAATAAACGTTAGGTATGGATAAAAATAACATGTGGTGGAAGTTTCCTAGATGGAGTAAGGAATATGTCAAGGGTGTGGATAGATATATAGAAAAGGCATGTGAACGTGAAGCAAATAGAGATGAAATTCGTTGTCCGTGTAAAGTATGTCGCTTTCGAAATTGGCTTCTTCCGAATGTTGTCAAAGATCACATGATATCAAAAGGCTTTACTTGGCTACCAGAGGAACACATGCAGTCCGTCGTAGAAAACAACATAGTTGGTGATAATGATGTTATCAATAGCTTTGATTTTATGGATGGGGTCAACAACTATGATGATAAGATAGACGATCTACTAAATGACACATTCAGAAATGGTCCAGATGAAGAGACGAAGAATTTTTACAAGTTAGTGGAAGAGGGACAACAAGAGTTGTATCCAGGCTGCAAAAACTTCTCAAAACTATCTTTCACTAGTTCTTTCAATGAAGCCAAAGGTGTTGTGAAGGTATTGGGCCTCGATTACACCAAGATAGATGCATGTCCAAATGATTGCATGTTGTATTGGGAGAATCGTGAAAATGCTACAAGTTGTGATATTTGTAAGACATCAAGGTGGAAATCAGATGACAAAGATGAGGTGACAGGGAAAGTTCATCGAATTCCAGCAAAAGTACTTCGGTACTTTCCTATCAAGAAGAGGTTACAAAGGTTGTTTATGTGCCCAGAGACTCGCAACACATGACATGGCATGCAAATGGACGTCCAAAAGATGGACTACTAAGACACCCAGCAGATGGGGAAGATTGGAAGAACTTTGATATGATGTACCCGATGTTTGCTGGAGATGCGCGTAATGTTAGATTGGGGTTAGCTAGCGATGGATTTAACCCATTTAACACAATGAGCATTGTGCATAGTACATGGCCAGTTATATTGACCAATTGTAACCTACCGCCATGGATGTCAATGAAGCCAGAGAATTTGATGCTAGCCCTACTAATTACAGGCCCTTCATCACCGGGAAATGACATAGATGTGTACTTACAACCTTTAGTGAAGGATTTGAAAGAATTATGGGAGTTTGGGATCGATACATATGATGCTTCGGGAAACCAGATGTTTAGTATGCATGCAGCCTTGTGTTACACCATAAGTGATTTCCCGGCATATGCGATGTTATCCGGATGGAGTACAAAAGGGCGGTTCGCATGTCCTTGTTGTCATTATGAGACTCGCTCAAAATATTTGAAGCATAGTAAAAAGATGTGCTACATGGGCCATCGTAGATTTTTGCCCACAACCCACCCATATCGTCGTAACAAAAGACAGTTTGATGGGAATCCTGAGAATCGGAGTGCACCGGTTCGGTTGTCGGGGGTTGAAACTTTTAACTTGTTGATGGACTTTCAAAACAAATTTGGGAAGAAGAAAGTACATCAACAAGAACAAAAGCAGAAGAAGATGAAGAAGAAAGGACATAATATCAGAAAACAGAAGAAAAGAGGCCATGCAGCGAAGAAGAAAGAAAATGAAGACACAGATGATGTGTGCCCATGGAAGAAAAGGTCAATTTTTTTTTAATTGCCTTACTGGAAAAACATTGTTTGTCGCCATTATCTTGATGTGATGCATATAGAAAGGAATGTTTGTGATAGTGTGGTCGGGACGTTGTTAGATATACCTGGGAAGACTAAAGATCACATGAATGCACGAAAAGACTTGAAAGAGCTTAACATAATGCATGAGCTGCAACCTAAAGAATCTGCAGATGGTCAAAGGATTGAAATTGCGAAGGCTCGTTTTGGATGACAACGGATGAGAAGCGCATGTTTTGTCAAGTAATTAAGAATGCGAAGATACCCCAAACTTGTAGTTCTAACATTGCACGGTGTGTGCAAGTTTAGGAAAGGAAAATTACAGGCTACAAGAGTCATGATGCGCACTTCTTGATGCATTATTTACTTCCAATTGCCGTGAAGTTAAATCTTCATACGGATGTTGCGGGTCCTCTGATGAGATTGAGTGCTTTTTTCAAGGCTATTTGTGGAAAAGTTATTGACCCTACAGATCTTGATTTTCTACAGTCCGAGATTTCTGAAATTCTTTGTCAATTTGAAAGGATCTTTCCTTCCGCCTTCTTTGATGTAATGGTTCATTTGCCTATTCACTTAGTTGAAGAGATAAGGTTTGGGGGACCAGTTTGCACACGATGGATGTATCCGATTGAAAGATATCTTAGAAAATTGAAGGCTTTCGTACGGAATAAAAATCGTCCGGAAGGCTCAATAGCAGAGGCGTATTTAGCTGATGAGTGTGTCACCTTTTGTGCTAGATATTTGCGTCGCACTTCCACCATAGGGGCTGAGCATATTAACAATGAAGTATCGTCTTCTATTTTTCCAAAGATAGGCCATCCGCTAATGAGGCGAGGAAAGAAGAAGAGGAAACTTTATAAGATTGATCTTATAAAGTGGGGGCAAGCACATCAATATGTTCTCTTCAATTGTAATAAGGAGGATGTTGAAATATACATATGGTGCGCAAATCTTATTCTTTTATTCCCTTTGGTTTTGCATTTAATAATTTTCGTGTTGTTACTTAGATTTTTTTTATTTTTGTGAATATAGTGAGCATGAGTCACTTGTTAGCAACAAAAAGAAAAGGAAGTGGGATGCTACCCAATGTAATGGCCCAGAATTATGATTTTCGGGTTACGTTTCAAGGGATGAAATTAGTTGTGCGGATCTTGCAATCCAGGTACGGGTCGAGGTTTCAAACTCATTTTAAGATTAGTAGAAAGAGGGATTTCAAACCCTAAAAACATCGAAGGGTCGTTGGGTACCCTTAACCTGTCCTAAGACTATGTCGCGGAATCCACTTCAAACGAAAGTAAGGCGAAAGCAAAGTAAAGATACAAGTGTCACGGCAGAACCGGGTCAAAACCAAAACATAAGTGGATGATTACCATTTATAATGAGTTAGAGATTTAGCCAGGTTCTTCGATTCGCAAAAAGGGAACCCCGTCATATAGACATCGAGCAATCAAAGTCTGCAGAAAATACCTTAAAAAAAGAACGGGGAAAGGAGTCAGATCGAGCCACTCATGTGGGACCGGCAGTCCTCGCTGAGGCCACATAGTATGTGCTATACCTAATAAAGATGCTCTAATGCAGTACGAAAGTCAAACACACTAGCATGCTCCTAGTTAAAATAATGTGCAGAAATACTGTAAAGGGCCTAAGACAATGCCAAATGGCATATCCCTCTCCTACCTCCACCCCCTTCCGATAGGGCGGAGACTGGCCAGCTCGTGAATGCATTCCATCATAATCGGGGGGCACGCATGCCTAACCCGCTCCACAATAAAGCCCGCAGGCATTTCATAATATAAGGAAGTTCATGACTCGATTGACTCAGGGTACCCGATGAGGCTGGGCTACCCTATGACTCTAGCAAAGACTCTAGGACTATCACAGATAACGGCCGTTCTGTTTCAAACGCATAAAGTAAGCAGATGCTCATTCAATTAGTGCAACCTAAACAGGATACTACATGGCATGCTTTTATGCATATGCAACACCTAACATAAAATGCAACAACAGGCATGAATGTCCAACCTGAGTAAGCCCCCTAGGGAACTTACCTGAAGATGCAGAACAGCAGAATAATACAAGCAAGGGCCCAATGCAAGTCCAAAAGCAATACACACCTATCATCAAGTCAATTTCATAAGCTACCAGACCGATATTCATACATACAAAACCCAAGTTCCCAACATACTCAAAACCAACCGATAGTGAAATCGTTTTCCAAAACCTTTCCGATATGATCAACATCAACCAAAATCATTTCATTTCCAATCAAAACCCATCGATAAAATCGTACCAACCATATTTTCCAAACTCTTAAATCCCAAATTAATTCAACTCATATTCAAAACAATTCTCAAATCATGTCTGGCCAAAATCCCTTTATAAACATTAAATCTTTAATCAACTTACAATTTCATACCATTAAAATAATTCCGGCATTTTTATTTCAAAACCTAAAACCCTTTAATTAGTTTACCAAATTGTATTAACTAAAATAAACACCAAACCACATTTACAAATTAATAACAATAGGTCATCTCATAATTTCCAAGATAAAATATTTACTCATCACAAAATACATAGTTCAATAATATTATTTTAAAACCCTTTAAAATGGAAAATCATAATTTCAGGAAATATATCTTTCCAAAATCAGGAATAATATATACTCATAATATATCACATATTAGTAATATTAATGTTCTAATAGACTAACAATAATATAAATCATAACATATAATATATACAACCCAACAACAATAACAACAAAACAATACCCACACAAGCCTAGAAGCCCAAAAATCTTACCTCTTTAAAATCGGACCCAAGCCCATACTCAAACCCTTAAAAGACTGAACCGGCCCTTGCATTTTATTTTGAAAACCAGGAACGAACCGGACCAATTTTTAAAACAAAAAACCAAACCCATCTCCCTCGTTTGCCCTGTACGAGAACGGAAAGAGGAAAGAGAAGGCAATGGCTTGTTTGAGTTCTAGGCACACATCCTCACCGGCTAACTCCTTCCCAGCCTCCAAGGACACGAAATAAGCTCAAGACGAATCAAAGGAGAGGGAGAAGAGGTGGGCTCACCGAGGTATTCAAAGAACGCCGCCGGAGGTGCTCGCCGGACGCGATTCGGCTTCGTCAACGGGGGAAGAAACTTCGGAATACTCCTATGAAATAGTATTGATCAGAAAGGAGGACTCTTAAGGGGAAATTGGTCGGAATTGAAGGAAAAACCATTACCGACCTTCGAACTGAAATCAGAGGACGAACGCGGCTCCGGACTGCTTCTGGCGACGAGGGGGGGTATTTCTGGGTGCTCCTGGGTGTTGCTGCTCGACGGAAGTGGTTGTGGTGGTGGTTGTTACTTGGTGAAACAGAGGATGGGGTTGGAGGCTGCGGCCTCGACGGAGCCGGGGGAAGGTGGTTGCTGGTGGCGGTTTCAGGAGGGAGGAGGGAGAGGAGAGTCTGCAGCCTTGGCGTGGGATTTCTGTCCATTTGAAATCAATGAAGAAGGGGGGGTTTACAGCAATTGGAATTCAAAAGAAGATTGTGTTGCAAGTGTGGGTTGGCATAGAGGCTGCTTTTCAAGGGTCCGTTTGGCAGCATGTTAAATGGGAGAGTCAAGGAAGTGAAGAAGGGGAATGGAGAGTGTATTGGGGAGATTTCTTCGAAATAAATAAATGAGGGTGAAGAGAGGGGATTAGGTTCTATTTGAATTCGGACAAGGCAGGAGGAAGAGAGGGTGGCAGTGGCGTGGGAGGTGAGATTGGCGTGGCCTGGTTTGGCATTTTGTAACAATTGGGTGAATGCAGACCATGAGGGAGGAGGAGAGTGAGGGGGTAGTTTAGCTAAGAATGGAATAATGAAAGAGGGAGGAAAGTAGCTCTTGCTACTACTGCCAACGTTTCCCATGGGAGGGAAGGAGACAAAAATTAAAGGGGAAGGAAAGGAAGAGAAAAGAGTGGTCCCAAACAATTTTAAAATGCTCGAAAATATATCTCAAAATCCCTCACTCGATCCTATCCCGACTTGATCGGATTAACGTTTTAAATTTTCCAATTTGAATCAAATAATGAAATCCAACATCATTTTTCAATTCTCGACCTATGAAAGTGAGAAAAAAAAAAATCTATTTTGCATAAATTTCAAATTTGGTTGGAATCCGCTTTAAGAGTTTCGAGTTTGATTAAATTGAGGACGAGTGTTCCTTAAAATATCCGATTTAAATTCTTTTTTTTTAATTTCCTTTTTCCGAAAATTATAATTTAAAAATCCGAGCCTTTACATCATCCACCTCTAAAAGCAAGTCTCGTCCCAGAGACTAAACCCAAACAAAGTAGGGGATGAAGTTTGAAATTGATGAGTCCAAGGACCATGTCCAGGGATCTTGTAATCACCTCGGTTACGTCTTCCGGGATTCTCACAACATCCTAGTCACGGTCGTGACATTTCCAAATGGCCTCAACAAATATGCAATAAGCGCCCCTATCACATCCTCGCTTCGACCTTTCGGAAGTACCACAACTCTAAAAATTCTACAATATCATCACTAGGTCTTAGCAAGCAACTTACAAGCGCCCTCATAAAATGCTTGTATCCACTTCGTGAAGTATCATAGAGTTGCCCGGCTTTGAAAAGTTTCAAAGGAGATTGCAATGGAAAGATTGACCTCGAAATCGTTCGAAATCCTCGATACCGTTTATTCTTTTAAGTCCCAGATATTTCCTTTCAAGACTAATCCAAATATTCAAATCCAACGTTTAATCAAGCAATTTTACACCAAAACGAGTCAAATCCTTTCAAATCAAGATTTCGTCAAAATCCTCTAAGAACCAAATCAGTTTCTCGCATACCAATTAATCAAATTCAGAAGCTCGGAGGTGGAATCATCCACCTCTAAGGGCTAATCCCATATTCTCTTCCTAGTTTCCAAAATCAAATCAATCTATTAGTCTCAATTCAAGCAAGATTCACAAGCCATAAGCAATGCATAACCACATAACCAATCGATCCTCAACGAGTACATCATATAACAAGTCTCAAACATATATATGTCAGCATGCTGCCACAAGATCACATCAACGTCTCCACATCATACTAAAGGTCATAACACGCATCTATGCCAAAATCATAACACACATCTCGATATCACACCAAGGTCATAACAGTTACATCCTCATCATAAAGTCAACGAATCAAACTCATTGTCAACAAATCAACACAAAAAGTCATGTTATTAAGATTCCGCGAAAGGGGAGGTCAAACAGTTTATCAGTCATCGAATGTCAGCATATTCACCAAACATCACCTTAACTCATCACAATGCCATATAACGATCATTTAGAAATCCGGTATCATTATCTCACATATACAAATCATATTCATCCTCAAGGTCATATTTATCATTTACCATACCCGCAATCATGCTTAAAGATCATATAACATAACATCATGATGTATCACCTCATAATATTATAAAGTGTTTTCACATAGCAACATGTCATTATCTCATGATTCATATAACGCATCATAACATGCTTCTAAAACGCATAACAGGGTAGAAATGCTTCAATATATCATGATAACACTAGTCACTGTCAATTAGAGTTCAATATTGCAGATCAGTATGTAATATCATCGTATATCAGGTTCATCATGGTTGCTATCTAGCATCATGCCAGCAAATATAAATAAATCACACAATCAAGGCAATCCTCACATCATATCAGTCAAAATAAAATACAACCACTCGCCTCTCTCCAATCTCAAGCCAAGACTAATCCTCTTCTAGACTCACCAACGTCAACTCAGACAAAAATTCCTCAAGGAATCCCAATTCATCTCGGTGTTCCAATATCGCCCCTCCTTCCGCCAAGCACTACCACACCATCCACCTCTAAGAATCCAACTCCTATCTCTAACTTCACACCCAAGTACCCTCTAATACCATGTCCTCAATATTCACGAGCCCTTCCTTACACTTCTCGTACTACCCGAAGCATTACCAACATCACTTAGAAGCTCATCAGAACCACCAACATTGCCTCTCATAAATCCCAAAGCTCTCTCAGTCTTACCTAAGCCAACATCCCTTTCTCGCGACTCACCTCCTAATAACATCGATCATCCCAACTACCCAAGATTCTTTCACCACTCTCCAACCACGCTACCAAATGACCTCACCCACAGGTTTAAGGAATGAGCAATCATGCAAATCATCAAACATAAGGTCTACATCATATCAACTACCATTTATATCACTAGCATCATTAGTCCAGCATTAACATTGCAACTGCGTCGATAAATCTCAATTTACCGTCATGCTCAATCATTATTACAAATCATCATATATGCACATAATCAAGTCAAGCTAGCAAGTTTCATCATAATCTTATCTAATAGACAGTTCAGGGATCACATCATGTGTAGTTCACATTTTACAAGCAAAGGAATTCAATCATGCTTAGCAACTTAGCGTAGAAACATGTCAAGACATTATGGTACATGAGATATATAAGGCATCACATCATATCATCATAGACGATAGGCAATCAGGCAGCAATTATCACCAAGTCAGTACATCAACACGTAAATCTCATCGCCAAGTTAGTGCAATATCATTGTCAACAAGTTCAAAAAGGTTAGCGATTCGAACGAAGGACATTCTCGCTTGCAAGTCATATCGCACTCAGTAATCGCAATCCTCAATACGTGCTTGTTCCGCCGACATCATTGATCCTGAGGCCCGTGGGTTATGGGCCCATGCTTCTGTTGCGTCGCTCTATCGTTATCCCACCTTCCGTTCTTTTTCCCATGTGGCCGCTCATCCAAGTATCGCATAGGAGTCTCAGTTAGCAGAGATAGGGGAGTGAGAAGGACGGGCAACCCAATGTCCCTTCCGGAAACAAACACGGACCGACACTAAAGACGACATCTAGAGACAGAACTCCGACCCGAGAGTAGTAACGATGCCCCTATGGAAGTCTATTAGGTTATAATCGCGACAAGCAAATACGAATTTACCATGGAGCACATCAGTCACATTAATCCACACTAACATGTACCTATCTCAAGGAGATCGACATACATATTTATTCCAAAAGACATAATCAGATTCTACACGGATGCATGTGAGATAAGCTAATAGCCTTTTTATTCCAGGGAAGCAGATATGCCTAACAATTTCAAGTAAGATATGCAGATCCAGTAATGGTCATACAAGGCTTAACGAGGATGACAAACATCATGTATATGAACAATGCACGAGCATGGTGTACACGTCAACAAATGAGGTCAAACATAGCATGGCAATGTACATCATAAAATCAAACTAAACGTTATTCGAGGATACATAAGAGCAGTATGACAATTATCGCATCTAATAACAAGGATCATATAAAAGGTTGAGAATGACGTGTAATCATATGACGAGATACATTTAGAAAGCATGGGTCCTACATGATACCAGCGATACATGATGTGATACAAGCATAGTCAAGAGCCATTAAGAGGAGCTCAACGTAATATTTACGAAACATGAGGCATCATCAAAAGTAACAAGAAGACAACGTGGGCGATAGATCATAATCATGCCAACAACGAACCATCATAGAGCACATATATGGTACAAAAGTCATCACATCATAGAACAAGTACAACACGTGATCATTTACGAGTCATATTGGGAATCATAAGCCCTACATGACACTACTGGCACTTATCGAACATGAATACAATCAAGATAATGCGATTAGACTCATCCTAACATTCAGGTGTCATGCGTGTGCGAAATCATAATATAACGCGGTGTATGATCATGCGAGGTGCCAAATCATATGTTCATACAAGCACGAGATTATAACACAGAGTAAATGAGGAAACACTACTGAGCGATGACATATAAGCATGCTAGGATAGACCATCATGGAAGCGAATCGATCATCGAATTTAACATCAACCTAATTACGATGGGTAGAACAATCTAAGATGATAGGAAAAGGGGAGAGGATCACACTATCAGGGACCTAGCTCAAGAGAAAATCCGCAATAAGGTAGGCAAGATATAAATTCACAAAAGTCACAATTAAGGATCCCACATGATGCTAAAGGCTTATCATAACATACGATACATGCATGCAACTAATCATGGTGACACATAAGAAGTCAATTCTATCACATTCCAACAATATAGAACATGAGGAAGGTTTTACGATGTATAACACGAGTTTAAGCAACATGAAAATATAGCTTGAACACGGGAACATGAGTTCAAACCAACACATACTGGGATAAAACATGCATCTCTCAAGACTCATTTGTACCACCTATTCTCCATCCAACGCAAGTAATCACACAACAACACTAGTTGCAAAACAATAAACATTAATTAATCTGACTAATGCAAAACAAATGGGCATACTATAAATTTTTGTCACAAAATGGTAATAGGAATTGACACGTCATCATCCAATATGCTAAGACGATCATCTACAAGCATTCATACAAGGAGGAGTTGATCACACTATCATGCACCTAACCCAGGCAAAACAACAAGCATATAGGTTCATATCATGTGGTTCATGCTTTCAATTGATCATTAGCACAATTAATACAATATGTCAAGTAGGCATGTTATAAACAACATATAATCGTGGTAGAAGACAATACATAACACAAGACTTAAGCAACGTAACTAGTCACACATGTAAATATAACACAACAACTGGGTACCAATGGTTATCCATAAGGCACGTGTTAGAGACTACAAAATCATGTCATGCAATTCAGAGAGAGTCACCATTACAACTGGACAGAGATCCCTAAGGGCAACCATTGACTTTTCCCGACTGACTTCTCACCCCTCTTTCTCGTGGGACTCTGGTATGACTCTTTGTGGCAAGAAGACACGGGTTGATCGTCACAAGAATCAAGAAATACAGCCCAGAAACACCTTACTTTTGACTTAAAGGGACATAAGGAACCACCTTCCAATACTCGCTCAGACAACCTTCACATCCATACATGATTCCCGACACAATGTGTTTACCAACCCAATTCCCCGTGGAAGACACTGACATCCGGGAGAAAGGCTCGATAGACCGGTCAGGGGTTAACAACATAGTGGAAGGGGTTGTTTCACACAAGCTGGGCTTGACCATAGGGAAATAAGGGTACTCCCGCTATCCCGTTTATACAGATCAGTCAATACACAACTCATTGTTAGGCATACCAAATCAGATCTCTAGCATAGCAAGCACTGAGCACAGAATCAGTTAATAACACTCAATAGTTAAGGCATCCAAATCAGATCCCAACCCATCTGTAAAGAACAAGCTGATATTTTGCCTACCGTTCCCAACTACACCCAATAGGGGTGGTCTAGCGCCTTTACTACCCACTCGCGTACCCGTTTGGTCGATTTTCCTCTTTTATTACAAGTCAAGTTAATTACTTAGTCCAATTTCGGTTAGGCATCTTAAGTTCATTTTGCCCTTCTTAAAATCCTTTTAAATCCTTTGAAATTCATGGACGATTTTCCAAAACATATACTCGACCGCTGCGTACCCGAATTGCACAACCTCAGCTCTGATACCATCTTTGTAACGACCCAGAATTATGATTTCCGGGTTACGTTGTGCGGATCTTGCAATCCAGGTACGGGTCGAGGTTTCAAACTCATTTTAAGATTAGTAGAAAGAGGGATTTCAAACCCTAAAAATATCGAAGGGCCGTTGGGTACCCTTAACTTGTCCTAAGACTATGTCGCGGAATCCATTTCAAACGAAAGTAAGGCGAAAGAAAAGTAAAGATACAAGTGTCACGGCAGAACCGGGTCAAAACCAAAACATAAGTGGATGATTACCATTTATAATGAGTTAGAGATTTAGCCAGGTTCTTCGATTTGCAAAAAGGGAACCCCGTCATATAGACATCGAGCAATCAAAGTCTGCAGAAAATACCTTAAAAAAAGAACGGGGAAAGGAGTCAGATCGAGCCACTCATGCGGGACCGGCAGTCCTCGCTGAGGCCACATAGTATGTGCTATACCTAATAAAGATGCTCTAATGCAGTACGAAAGTCAAACACACTAGCATGCTCCTAGTTATAATAATGTGCAGAAATACTTTAAAGGGCCCAAGACAATGCCAAATGGCATATCCCTCTCCTACCTCCACCCCCTTCTGATAGGGCGGAGACTGGCCAGCTCGTGAATGCATTCCATCATAATCGGGGGACACGCATGCCTAACCCGCTCCACAATAAAGCCCGCGGGGATTTCATAATATAAGGAAGTTCATGACTCGATTGACTCAGGGTACCCGATGAGGCTGGGCTACCCTATGACCCTAGCAAAGACTCTAGGACTATCACAGATAACGACCGTTCTGTTTTAAACGCATAAAGTAAGAAGATGCTCATTTAATTAGTGCAACCTAAACAGGATACTACATGGCATGCTTTTATGCATATGCAACACCTAACATAAAATGCAACAACAGGCATGAATGTCCAACCTGAGTAAGCCCCCTAGGGAACTTACTTGAAGATGCAGAATAGCAGAATAATACAAGCAAGGGCCCAATGCAAGTCCAAAAGCAATACACACCTATCATCAAGTCAATTCCATAAGCTACCAGACCGATATTCATACATACGAAACCCAAGTTCCCAACATACTCAAAACCAACCGATAGTGAAACCGTTTTCCAAAATCTTTCCGATATGATCAACATCAACCAAAATCATTTCATTTCCAATCAAAACCCATCGATAAAATCGTACCAACCATATTTTCCAAACTCTTAAATCCCAAATTAATTCAACTCATATTCAAAACAATTCTCAAATCATGTCTGGCCAAAGTCCCTTTATAAACATTAAATCTTTAATCAACTTACAATTTCATACCATTAAAATAATTCCGGCATTTTTATTTCAAAACCTAAAACCCTTTAATTAGTTTACCAAATTGTATTAACTAAAATAAACACCAAACCACATTTACAAATTAATAACAATAGGTCATCTCATAATTTCCAAGATAAAATATTTACTCATCACAAAATACATATTTCAATAATATTATTTTAAAACCCTTTAAAATGGAAAATCATAATTTCAGGAAATATATATTTCCAAAATCAGGAATAATATATACTCATAATATATCACATATTAGTAATATTAATGTTCTAATAGACTAACAATAATATAAATCATAACATATAATATATACAACCCAACAACAATAACAACAAAACAATACCCACACAAGCCTAGAAGCCCAAAAATCTTACCTCTTTAAAATCGGACCCAAGCCCATACTCAAACCCTTAAAAGACTGAACCGGCCCTTGCATTTTATTTTGAAAGCCAGGAATGAACCGGACCAATTTTTAAAACAGAAAACCAAACCCATCTCCCTCGTTTGCCCTGTACGAGAACGGAAAGAGGAAAGAGAAGGCAATGGCTTGTTTGAGTTCTAGGCGCACATCCGCACCGGCTAACTCCTTCCCAGCCCCAAAGGACACGAAATAAGCTCAAGACGAATCAAAGGAGAGGGAGAAGAGGTGGGCTCACCGAGGTATTCAAAGAACGCCGCCGGAGGTGCTCGCCGGACGCGATTCGGCTTCGTCAACGGGGGAAGAAACTTCGGAATACTCCTATGAAATAGTATTGATCAGAAAGGAGGACTCTTAAGGGGAAATTGGTCGGAATTGAAGGAAAAACCATTACCGACCTTCGAACTGAAATCAGAGGACGAATGCGGCTCCGGACTGCTTCTGGCGACGAGGGGGAGTGTTTCTGGGTGCTCCTGGGTGTTGCTGCTCGACGGAAGTGGTTGTGGTGGTGGTTGTTACTCGGTGAAACAGAGGATGGGGTTGGAGGCTGCGGCCTCGACGGAGCCGGGGGAAGGTGGTTGTTGGTGGCGGTTTCAGGAGGGAGGAGGAAGAGGAGAGTCTGCAGCCTTGGCGTGGGATTTCTGTCCATTTGAAATCAATAAAGAAGGGGGGGTTTACAGCAATTGGAATTCAAAAGAAGATTGTGTTGCAAGTGTGGGTTGGCATAGAGGCTGCTTTTCAAGGGTCCGTTTGGCAGCATGTTAAATGGGAGAGTCAAGGAAGTGAAGAAGGGGAATGGAGAGTGTATTGGGGAGATTGCTTCGAAATAAACAAATGAGGGTGAAGAGAGGGGGTTAGGTTCTGTTTGAATTCAGACAAGGCAGGAGGAAGGGAGGGTGGCAGTGGCGTAGGAGGTGAGATTGGCGTGGCCTGGTTTGGCATTTTGTAACAATTGGGTGAATGCAGACCATGAGGGAGGAGGAGAGTGAGGGGGGTAGTTTAGCTAAGAATGGAATAATGAAAGAGGGAGGAAAGTAGCTCTTGCTACTACTGCCAACGTTTCCCATGGGAGGGAAGGAGAAAAAAATTAAAGGGGAAGGAAAGGAAGAGAAAAGAGTGGTCCCAAACAATTTTAAAATGCTCGAAAATATATCTCAAAATCCGATCACTCGATCCTATCCCGACTTGATCGGATTAACGTTTTAAATTTTCCAATTTGAATCAAATAATGAAATCCAACATCATTTTTCAATTCTCGACCTATGAAAGTGAGAAAAAAAAAATAATCTATTTTGCATAAATTTCAAATTTGGTTGGAATCCGCTTTAAGAGTTTCGAGTTCGATTAAATTGAGGACGAGTGTTCCTTAAAATATCCGATTTAAATTTTTTTTTTTAATTTCCTTTTTCCGAAAATTATAATTTAAAAATCCGAGCCTTTACACCCAAAGCCATAGTAAGGATTTCATTGATTGGTTTAAAGAGAGAGTTGATTATGAGATTTGTCAAGGGATTCATGTCTCTGATTGTGTTAGATGGTTATCTGTTGGACCTTCTTTCTTTGTGAGAAGATATAGTGGTTATTTTGTCAATGGTTATAAGTTTCATACTATGAAGCGGGATGCAAATTATGTGACCGAAAACAGTGGAGTGACTCTAACGGCATTAACCCCAAGCTTTGCGAGTACTAAGGATCAACATCCTGTAATTGGAGATGTCACTTACTATGGTTCCATCCAAGACATTATTGAGATATTTTATGAAGACCATTTCAGTTTGATATTGTTTGACTGTGTATGGTTTCATTCTGAGAAAGATAGTTCTGGACTAGTTCGGATTAATCGCAATAAACCTATTTGTCAAAATGAACCATTCCTTCTAGCATCTCAAGCACATCAAACGTTTTATGTGGAAGATCCATCCTCAAGCGATTGGTATTTTGTTGTTCAAGGGCTTCCTAGAGAGCACTTTGATTCTATGGAAGAAGCAAACGATGCATTCGCCGACATGTACTGGAAAGAACCGGGTTTTCCTAGTCCAAATAGCTTTGATTGTGCTGATGGTGACACTGAACTATCGTGTGTAAGATTAGATGTAGCAGCAATGGTAATTGATAAGGTGAACTAAGAAGTTGGTGAAGAGGATCACTAAAAGGAAGTGTTTTGTTTATGTATGTATTATAACATTCTCTTATATAATATGTTATTTTCCTTATGAATTACATGTCTTTTTCGCATTTGAATTTATAAGTAAGAGAATTCTGATATTTGCACTATTATATTGTTTGGAAAGGGACAAGCCTTCGCAACAAAACGAAAGTATGGCTGAATATGATAAACAAAGGTTGAAACGAGTATTAGCTAATGCTGAAAAAATGAAAGCTGATGTTTGTGATGCTAAGATGTTAATAGTGAACGAAGCACTGCGAAAAAAGGTGGAACAAGTCTCACAAAATCTGCAGAGTATAGGCTGCTTGTCAACAGAAGGATCAGATATGGATCAACAATTGGAGGTATAATTATCCTATATATGATAGACTTTACATGTTAAGATTAAATAGCTATTTCAATTTTAAGTGTGTGGATACATTTAATCCTGATGGTATTTTCTTAAACTATCAAAAGGTTGATAACCAAGTGCATGATCCTCAGTCGCAGCCCTTGAGTGAATCTCGAGTATGTATTTTCTCTTTTATTTAATTATATATTTTCACTTTTCATTTTATGACTATAATGACATATTTTGTAGGTGCCAATGAACATGAAATGTGTAAGGGGTAAGAAAGAAAAGAAAATACTTACCCAAACTTTGCCAATGGCTGAATTTGTGAAGTTTAAATCTCAAGAGAGCAAGCAACAAAAGGCCAAAGATCAGCAGAAGTCTAAAGACCAACAAAACCATCGTCAACTCCAAGATTCAACTCTTGTAACAAGTCAACCACAACAACTAAAGAATCTGGGAGGAGATGATGTACAATCTTCTAAAAGGGTAATTAAGCCACAAAATCAGAAATCTTACTGTGCCCCTGGATCTCTATCAGCATATGTGAACATGAGAAGACAAGATTCAAGTGTGCAAAATAATCATGGGCATCTTCATAATCATGAGTACATTTCACCCCTAGCTTCTGAAGATACATATGAGATTGTGTGTCAAGAAGGTATTGAAAATAACAGAAATGAAGTGGAAGATCATAATACAGAAGCTGCTGTTAGAAACGATATTACTGCTGAAAATGAAAATGCAGGAAATAATAATGCTGAAAACAAGAATACATGTAGTTTCTTTCATGTTTATAAGTCTTTTGATTCCTTCGTTAATGTCATGAGGCAATTGAAACATGTTCTTTTTATACTTATGATTGTCGGTTGATACATGATTTTGTTCATATTTTACATGTAATTATAACTAGAGCCTAAAGAGAAGAAGCGTCGAGGGAGAACTACTTTACTAGAGGTGCATGCTCGCACTATGGACAAGCGTGATGCTATAATTATAAATAGCATGCATCAACCAGTCGGGCCAACCAAAGAAATTGTTGAGAAGTTCAGTCGATTTTTAGGAACCGTGGCTAAAGATCCCATCCTCAGTCCTTTGAATTTCATAAGCTGGATTTATGTGCCGACAAAGGAGAAAATTTGGGATTATATCACGGTAATGTACTTGTGAATGCTTTTTTCCTCATACGAATTCAATATCCTTACATATATAGACGTTTATTAATTAATCTTACAATTTATCATTTGTTAGAAGAGATACATTGTCCCAAATGAAGGTAAGAAGTATGTTCTACAGACTGTTAATGCTTTATGGCGGTCTTACAAAGCAAGGTTGAAGGATAAACATTACTATCCACATAAAACCTTAGAGGAAAGGTTGGTTGATCGCCCTGATCCTGTTCCGATAGATCAGTGGACGGACCTTGTAGAATATTGGGAAACAAGTGCAGCTAAGGTATGTATCTTTTATATAATTTCAACAACTAATATGTGTTAAGTTATTACAGCATGACTCATTCTTTTCCAATAAATGTTACCTCGTATTTTAAATGGTAATACGTAGGAAGTAAGTGCAACTAACAAAAGGAACAGAGAAATGCAAAGTGACATGCATACCATGGGTCCAAAATCGCTAGCTATGTTACGTCATAAGTTGGTAATGTTGGTTTTCCTTGATTAACTATACTTTTTTTTTTTTGGAAAAGTCAAGTTATTTAGGCTATAGATTTCTATTTACGATTTATCTTATTCTATTGTGCATATTTCAAAAGCAACAAGAAGAACCAAACAAGAAGTTGCCATCACAAGCCGATGTGTACATGGAATCGAGAAAGCGGACCGCTGGACGTACCTACCTTACAGAAAAGGAAGAGACGCTGGAAAACATTGTGAGCATAATCTTTGACCTTTTTTTTATGTAATCTAACATTTCCAGAAATGGAAATTTGAGTTTCAATTCTGGAAAAAAAAGCAGCTGCATATGTTGAATATGTCATGTTTCTCATCACTACATAAGGAGAGACTCGTGGATTATCATTCTTTTCTTTTATAACAGGCCCTTCTGTATTTAGCCTATTTTATATTCCTTTTTTGGCTTACATGGGAGAAAATGAACTCGTTAAAAACATCAGAGGATGAAAGTGACAAAGGTGATCCCTATTTTGATGTTATCACTAAGAAGGAGCACAGTGGTCGCGTGCGTTTGTATGGGAGAGGTGCCACATAGTCAAAGGTGAAGACTAAGGATGGAAAGACACCGTTTATAGTCCCCCTCAGTTTTCTTAGAGAGCATCACAGAACAGCTGGAGGGGAAAGTACGAGAAGAAGTTGCAGCTCACTTTGAAGAAACAATAGAAGCACGTTTGGAAGAAAAGTTAGCTCAAATGTTATCAATGGTAAAGGAGGCCAACCCCGGAATGAATCTTGTTCTTCCAAATTTTCAAGAAAAGGAAGTAAATGGATCTATCTCCCATGGCAATTCAGTCGATGATGACTCATCTGGTCATTCTAGTTTGCCCTAAGGTATGTACTCTTGAAAGAGTCAGGTTAATGTGTTTTTAACTTCTCTATATTACTCAAAGTAAAGGGAGCATCTAATGGTAAAGAAAGTCATGAAATCTTATAAGTGAAGGCATCACAGAACAGCTGGATTATGAATTATGGATTGGCCAATTTGTAGTGTCTGATCAATTTCATGTTGGTTTTTAGGTTGCTAAAACTGGTCATTTTGTTAAATTTGTTCTCACCCTCCTTAGATTTGGAAAGAGTCCAGCTGATCATGTTGTTTTTGCATTGTTATCGTAGTTGATGTTGTTGGTGGTGATCCTTGTTGTGAAATCTGTTTCTAGTAAAATATACATCTTTATTCGTCTAGATTAAGTTCTTGGTAGCAGCAACATGTCGGTTGACTTGTCCTATACTAGAGTGGCTAAAAAATGAGGAATTATATATATAACATATATGACATAATCCATATAAGTGGCTGTTTTTATCCAAAATGATAAGTACGTATGTGCATTAGTAAGTAATCTTCTCTTTGGTAAAGTTTGTTTCAATAATATATATATATATATATATCCTTTTATTTTCCATAGCAGGAATCAAGATCGACAATGCATTTTGATCGACTAATCAAGGACAAGTGTGCATTTGATCCCTTTTGAAGATTATGACCTTTTTTGTTAGACGATGGTTACACATATATGGCATGGGTAGTTAGCTAGATATCAAGTTTGTGCTATAAGCACTTGGCTTCATTTTGTTAAGGTAAATTTGCATAGATAAACGCTTGGTGGTCGGTTTTGTGCTTTAGATGAAATTGACATAGCTTCTCTTAGCTTCAAGTACGTGCAGCTAGCCAAATGGTTGGTTTGTGCTTTAGGTGGAATTAGGACAATTTCTCCTAGCTTCATGTACTTGCAGCAATTGCTAGTGCACTATAATTTTTGTATGAAATATCCAAGATTGATGGTAAAGTTTGTAAGGATGAATGCTATTTTGGATATAATTAACCATGAATGATAAAATACCAGTTTATGTGCAACTGTATGTATGAATGTGTATGTAATGTCAATTATAATATATATAATATTTATTATTCATATTGACAGGACAAAACGAACAGATAAACCGCCGGCTAAAGCAAAAAAAAATGCCACAATTAGTTCACTTGATATGCTTAAAACCGCCACCTATGCCTTTGAAAACTGCTACAATAACCACATTCATGATTCTCAAAACCGCCACCTTTTCCCTTAAAACCGCCACCAAAGGCCACAACCATTTCTCAAAACCATTTCTCAAAACCTCCACCAAAGGCATCAAAAACCGCCACCTAAAACAATTAAACAACTTGGATAAAAACCGCTACATTACATCATAAGCTAGCGGTTTTTTAACTCTAATGTAGCGGTTTTTCATATGCTCTAGCATCCGCTACATTTGCTTAAAAAAACCGCCACATTTGAGCTAAGGCAGCGCGAGCTGATGTAGCGATAAAAAAACCGCCACCTTAGACTTTAGGAGGCGGATTTAGCCCTTTATATGGCGTTTTATTGGCGCCACTATAGCCTCTTAATTTAGTAGTATGCCTATCTTGTATGCCAATTTTTATGTTATATTTGCATTCTATGATGGGATTATTAGGAATTTGTGCAGTTAAGCTTAGATATGCAGTCTACACAAAGTTTGATTTGAAATTCAAGAGTTGAGAGATGATTTGGATAAGTTTGGACACACTTTGGAGCTTAAAGGAAAGTCATGAAGACATTGGAGAAGCTAAGAAAGAGCACATGATGGTGCAGCCAGAGAAAGGCCCACTTTTCGCCATTCATCATTTTGAATCAAGTTCTGATGCCTTCATGAGAGTTGTATCCTTCAAAAATAGCTTTCCGACGCATACTCATATGCTTCAATCAAACAAACGAGGACTCGTGAAAGTGCGTTTCAAAACGGAGCAGAATGCTGAAAGTTGACAGTGCACTCGATATCGACTGAAACTCACTCGATATCAACTAGTTTCACTCGACATCTACAGAATCACTCGACACAACATCACAAGACTTGACATCTATACCCCTTGACTCGATATCGACCCAGCCTTGACTCGATATCGATTCTTTAACTCGATATCGAGTGACCTACAGAAGCAGTCCGACGCGTTTTTGGAGTCCGAATCAAATTAATATTTAACTAGGCGACTATCCTTTTTGGACTCGATATCGATTCTTTAACTCGATATCGAGTGTAGATCTTTTATCTACTTTGATGAACATCTATCCTCTTTGGTTAAATTCATATTTAACTAGGCGACTTTTATTTCTTTCATATTTATTCATTAGGAAAGATTTATCTTTAGATAGATATAGATAGATGATAGATAGATTGTTTTCCTTGGGTAGCAAGGATTGAACCCTATAAATAAAGCCCTAGGGGCTGTTTTTTCATTCATTCAAGTCAAGTCGTCTTCGGACACAAATAGTTAAAAGGAAGAGAGGAGAGAGGCGAGAGAGTGGAGGAGAGGAAGGAGACGAATGGTTGTAAGTTTTAGTTTTTATTTTATGATAAAGTTATTTTCTTTTATTACGTCTTGTTTCTAATTTCCTTCTTCTAGGGTTGGGGTGATCCCAACATAGATATGTGTGTTTGATGTATGAATTTATGAATTTGTATGTCTTTATCATCTACTATACTATATGCATGATTCTTCTACGAGAGTAGTAGGTGATCCTTATTTATATATTGAAGCGAAAGTGATCTTATTATGAATTTTAGGGTTGGCATGGTACGGTAACCACCAAAAAATGGTGATTACCGCGTACCAACCACAAACTGGTGGTGCGTAAATTTTCATACCACGTACCAACCACAAGTCGTGGTTACCGCATATGTGGTAACCACGATTTGTGGTTACCATCGGTATATTACCATGGTTACCAAGCTGTAATTCTGTTTGTATTTTTTTGAAACCCCTTGGCCACCTTCCGGTAGTCATTAAAGTAATCGAATGAAAAAATATGGTTACAAAAAATAATATGATTACCACCTATTAAAACTTCAAATAAATCAAGTTCATAACCTAAAGTACAAACCAATTCAAACCAACCAAGTTCAAAGTCTTGAAACAAACCAAGTTCAATTGTTCAAACATTCAAAATGTTTATGTAAGTTCAAAAAAAAAAAGTTCAAATTCTTCAAACATTCAAAATGTTCCTATTGTTTCTAGTAGAAAATGTAGAAAGGACCAATTTAGGTCAAAATCAAAACACAAAATATAAATTAAAAACATAAAACTTAAAGGTAATAAAAACAAAACATTAAATATAAAAAATTAATATATAGACTTGGTAACCTGTTGTAAGCCTAATTTGCCATGTTTTACATTTACTTTTATATCGATTTCTGCATACATTTCATGCATTTGGGCTAAGATAGTACAGAATATATGTGGTTTATGGTTATTTGCCAAATTATGGAATCTACACCGGTTTCTGTTTAAATCGCAGAATTCGAGGCGTTTTACAGCAATTCTAAGGAAAGTCGGAAAAGCTCGGAAATCCACTACAAAAGTCCAAGGTCAAAGCAGCGGGGGAACCAGTCGAATCGAGCTAAGAACCCAAGCTACTCGATCTCGACGAGAATGTCCGAGCACATCCTTGTCGACCAAGAGCAACGTCGAGAGCCAGACCAACCGAGCTCCGGAACCCAACTCGATCTCGACAAGACCTGGTCGAGATCGACGAAGCCCAGTACCACACCCGGAGTCGACGAGGAGAGGAGCTGATCGAGAAGCCGAGGACGAAGACGCCGAGCACAATCCTACTCGATCTCGACAAAGCCCTAGTCGAGATCGACGAGCCACCAAGTGCCAGTCCAAGTCCATGCCGAGGGACAGTTGTTCGACCAGGAGTCCACACTTCTACTCGATGTCGACTAGGGTTAGTCGAGATCGACTAAGCCCAGAGACCAGATCCATGCCTGTCGAGTAGAGCTGCCGAGGAAACCTAGTCGGCAAAACCAGTCTACTCGAGATCGACTAGGTGTACTCGAGGTCGACGAGCGCTAGGAACCCATGTCCGAGCCACATCGAGCAGAGCCACCCGAGAAGTCCAGTCGACGATGAGTCCTAGTCGATATCGACTAGCCTTTGTCGATGTCGAGTAGCCCAGTTTCCGCAGACGAGTCGACTTGAGCAGTCCGAGTAGACTTGGAATCCTTGGGCACGAAGAAATCCGAGAATGGCCGAGATCTATCCAAATTTGATCAAGTTCTATCCATGGAAGGAAATCTATCAACACATGAAGACTTACCTAGAATAGATTTATCTTTTCTTTAAAGATTTATTTCCTTATGCAATTTATTTATCTTTAAAGCTTTAAGTAGATATAGATAGATGATTATTTCCTTGATTAGCAAGGTTTGATCACTATAAATAAAGCCCTAGGGGCTCAGTTTTATTCATTCAATTTCAGAGACAATTAGTTAGTTACATAAAAAGAGAAGGAGAAGAGATTGTAAGTTTGAGTTTATTATATGCAATTTAGTTATTTTCATACATCAATGTCTGTGATTGCAACGAGGCGTGAGTAGTCCACCCACTTCTGGGGCTGGGGTCAGCCCGACGGTGGCCATGTGAGGTGATGCGGTAAAGGTCAGATCTTTTTATGCAATTCGTCTTCTATCCCTATGAGCATGATTCTTTTGCGAGAGTTGAAGGTGATCCTTGTTTGTGTTATTGAAGCGAAAGTGATCTTAATGCAACTTGGGTTAATTATGTGAAAAAGGGTTAGTAACAATTAGGGTTTATGTGAAAGCCTCTATATGCCTATTTGTTAATAACGAAAGTTATTTGATGGAAAGCATGATCTTTTATGCCTTTATGTGTTACTTTGCATGGTTATCGTTGTGGTGTTGATACCCTGGCTTTGGAAGTTCTTTAAAATATTGAGTTTATTTTCGTCGAAAATCTGAGTTTTAATTGGGTTCGAGAATTTGCATTTTAAAGTTACTGTTTTCTAGTCGATACAGAAGAGCTTTGTCGATCTCGAGTAGCCTCTACTCGATATCGAGTTGGCTTGTCTACGTCGAGTTGCCTGTTTCATTTTCTGAGTTTCTGTTGTTCACTGCTGTTGTCGATCTCGAGTGCCTCTTGTCGAGGTCGAGTAGCTTTCCGTCTTGTTTTGTTCTTTACTTTCATTCGTTATTTTCTGCTTTGCTTTGTCTTTCTTCCTCTGTTCTTTTGTTTCTGTCTTTTCTATTGCTTGTCTGTGAGAATTTATAGCTACCTAAGAACTGCTGACGTGCTTCCTCGTGGATTCGATCCTGACAACCTTCTACTACAACGGTAGGAAGTCTTGTATTTATTTGCTGAGACAGGGAAGTCAGTCTGATCTTTATTTTATATTTATTTCATACTTGACAATCCTCCTGCAACAACAAATTGGCGCCGTTGCCGGGGAGATATCAATCGCGCCTAGTTTAATTGTGTTTAAGGTTCAGAAAAGCCCATCCCTTTTTCTTACCCTGTCACATACCCTACCACCACCTACCTCACTGGTACCAACTAGGTGCCAAGCTTTTGCCACTAATTTGTGTTCTTGATTGTGATTTCAAAGCTTAGGTACAAAGATGGAAGACTTTGTTGAAGGGAATCCTGCATGGGAAGAATGGTATCAAGATTTGAGACGGAGAAATAGGATCGCAGTGGAGGAGTCACGATTAAGGGAAATAGCTCGGCTGGAAGACGAAATCCGAAGGCTTGAGGCTTCCATTAAGTCTAAAGGACCATGCCCTCCTCTCGACGAGCCAATTGACCCACTCGATGTCGACAACCAGGTGTATCCTTCCTCGAATTTCATTCCTACTTTGCCACCTATTGTTGATGAATCATACGAAGGATCCCAAGAAGAAGAAGCACTAGAAGAGAAGAAGTTGGACATTGTTGCCCAGGGCATTCCAAGATTGCTTTTACCTTACAAAGTGAAGGCTATCCCTGACGATTTTGAGCAACCGATGTTCATATTCAAGTATGGGGTCCTCGCAAAGTGGCATGAAGCTCCACATGATGAGGTGGAAATATCTCTTCCCACTCCACCGTTTTGCTGTGATGGAGACGCGCAACCAAGTCAACCTATGAAGCGGAAGAGGTATGATGATGAGGTATGTATATTTTCTTTATATCTTCCTTTATGCATGCCAGCTGGAGCCCAGGAAGATGAATGGGTGAAGCCATGGAGCGTTCACTCAGGGAGGTTTAAACTTCTTCACATGATGCTCCCAGATGACATCCCACGCTTCCCACCACCGGAGGAACCACCAGATCCACCTATACCTCCGGACAAAGATGAGCCAGGCTAATGCTTAATGAAGAAGTCGGCCTAGCGACTATAAAATCTAGAGCTTGTAAATAGGCATTTATTTCTGGGACTTTTGGACTTTGTTTGTTTTTGGTTTGGAACCTTTTAGTTTTTCTATTATGGGTATATGTCTTCTACACTTTTCAGGTCCATGGATAGAAGCAAACTACATTCAGACTCGGCCCAGGATTCTTTTATTCGACATTTTGAGGCCCTGCACACCTGTCTTGTGAGTTTCTTTCTTTACCCTTGTTTTTATACAGTGAGGACATTGTAATGTTTAAGTATGGGGTGGGGGAAGGGCTTACTTTATGCATTATTTTCCATATCTGACATTATTTGTGCATATTTCGAATTTATTTCTTTGAATTGCTACATGGCTATTTTGGAATGCATTATTGATTTATGTGCTTATATGCATGTTTTCCAAAGTTTGAAAAAATGACCCCCATTTGAAATTTTTGATAAATGTCATGGAAGCCTATATTGAACTCGACGATGCAAAATTGGATTCATTAGAGATATAGCATGAAATTGCCTAGTAAAGGGAAGTCACAATGAAGTGCATTATTTCTTGAAAACCATGAAAGGAGGTAAAATTTGAAATTGCTTTTGACATGTTGCATGATAAGATGATGGAGGACTTTATATTTCCATATAATGCTCACATTGTTTAAATTCCTAACCTTACCTATGCTTATGCATCACTAAAGCCATATTATGCCTTATTTCATATTATGCTCCACATGATCTAAATATTGCCATTCTTTACCTTATTACCTTATCCGGGGATTATGTTGAGAATGATGTTACATTATGGAGATGTTATATGGTGTTTGTGTTGTTATATATCATTATTGGAGTATGGAAGGAAATTGTTTGAAATATATGGAAAATTTAATGAGTGAAAGAAAATCCAATCACCTCAGGAGATAAAGGTAGATTGACCCTGCTCTCTGAGATAATAGTTTGGAGAGATGGGACACATTGTGAGGAGTCCAAAGCACTAAGTATCCGGGGCCATTCATGACACTCATGTTTGCGACTCGCAAGAAGGCAATGCTGAGGTCAGAGAGGTAAAAGCATTATTATTGAAAAAAGCATTATGAAAGGTGATGAATCATATGAGAAAGAATGTGGTATGAAATTCAAGTTTGGAAATACTCCATTTCCCCGGATCATTAGCACCACATTGCCAAAAATTGCCCACCTTGTAGCCTTTTACCAATCTACTCCTTATTTGAGCTTAAATTAAAGTCCTCTTGATTATCAATGCTTTGTCACGAATGAATGTTTTGCATAACCCTCCTTTTGTGAGTAGATGTTGCTTTTATATATTTGCACATGCATGGATCTGTGACACTAGTACCTTTTCGAGGATGGTAATTGACTGCAGAGTTATATGAGAATGAATCTAAGATGTTGAGAGTGTGAATTCTTCCCCTAAATGACAATTAAAAGTATTGCTTGAGGACAAGCAAGCTTAAGTATGGGGTGTTTGTTGTAAGCCTAATTTGCCATGTTTTACATTTACTTTTATATCGATTTATGCATACATTTCATGCATTTGGGCTAAGATAGTACAGAATATATGTGGTTTATGGTTATTTGCCAAATTATGGAATCTACACCAGTTTCTGTTTAAAGCAGCTACAGAAGTCCAAGGTCAAAGCAGCGGGGGAACCAGTCGAATCGAGCTAAAAACCCAAGCTACTCGATCTCGAGTAGCCCTTACTCGATCTCGACGAGAATGTCCGAGCACAGCCTTGTCGACCAGGAGCAACGTCGAGAGCCAGACCAACCGAGCTCCGGAACCCAACTCGATCTCGACAAGACCTGGTCGAGATCGACGAAGCCCAGTACCATACCCGGAGTCGACGAGGAGAGGAGCTGATCGAGAAGCCGAGGACGAAGACGTCGAGCACAATCCTACTCGATCTCGACAAAGACCTAGTCGAGATCGACGAGCCACCAAGTGCCAGTCCAAGTCCATGCCGAGGGACAGCTGCTCGACCAGGAGTCCACACTTCTACTCGATGTCGACTAGGGTTAGTCGAGATCGACTAAGCCCAGAGACCAGATCCATGCCTGTCGAGTAGAGCCGCCGAGGAAACCTAGTCGGCAAAACCAGTCTACTCGAGATCGACTAGGTGTGAGGTCGACGAGCGCCAGGAACCCATGTCCGAGCCACATCGAGCAGAGCCACCCGAGAAGTCCAATCGACGATGAGTCCTAGTCGATATCGACTAGCCTTTGTCGATGTCGAGTAGCCCAGTTTCCGCAGACGAGTCGACTTGAGCAGTCCGAGTAGACTTGAAATCCTTGGGCACGAAGAAATCCGAGAATGGCCGAGATCTATCCAAATTTGATCAAGTTCTATCCATGGAAGGAAATCTATCAACACATGAAGACTTACCTAGTATAGATTTATCTTTTCTTTAAAGATTTATTTCCTTATGCAATTTATTTATCTTTAAAGCTTTAAGTAGATATAGATAGATGATTATTTCCTTGATTAGCAAGGTTTGATCACTATAAATAAAGCCCTAGGGGCTCAGTTTTATTCATTCAATTTCAGAGACAATTAGTTAGTTACATAAAAAGAGAAGGAGAAGAGATTGTAAGTTTGAGTTTATTATATGCAATTTAGTTATTTTCATACATCAATGTCTGTGATTGCAATGAGGCGTGAGTAGTCCACCCACTTCTGGGGCTGGGGTCAGCCCGACGGTGGCCATGTGAGGTGATGCGGTAAAGGTCAGATCTTTTTATGCAATTCGTCTTCTATCCCTATGAGCATGATTCTTTTGCGAGAGTTGAAGGTGATCCTTGTTTGTGTTATTGAAGCGAAAGTGATCTTAATGCAACTTGGGTTAATTATGTGAAAAAGGGTTAGTAACAATTAGGGTTTATGCGAAAGCCTCTATATGCCTATTTGTTAATAACGAAAGTTATTTGATGGAAAGCATGATCTTTTATGCCTTTATGTGTTACTTTGCATGGTTATCGTTGTGGTGTTGATACCCTGGCTTTGGAAGTTCTTTAAAATATTGAGTTTATTTTCGTCGAAAATCTGAGTTTTAATTGGGTTCGAGAATTTGCATTTTAAAGTTACTGTTTTCTAGTCGATACAGAAGAGCTTTGTCGATCTCGAGTAGCCTCTACTCGATATCGAGTTGGCTTGTCTACGTCGAGTTGCCTGTTTCATTTTCTGAGTTTCTGTTGTTCACTGCTGTTGTCGATCTCGAGTGCCTCTTGTCGAGGTCGAGTAGCTTTCCGTCTTGTTTTGTTCTTTACTTTCATTCGTTATTTTCTGCTTTGCTTTGTCTTTCTTCCTCTGTTCTTTTGTTTCTGTCTTTTCTATTGCTTGTCTGTGAGAATTTATAGCTACCTAAGAACTGCTGACGTGCTTCCTCGTGGATTCGATCCTGACAACCTTCTACTACAACGGGAGGAAGTCTTGTATTTATTTGCTGAGACAGGGAAGTCAGTCTGATCTTTATTTTATATTTATTTCATACTTGACCATCCTCCTGCAACAACATAACCATGGTATTCAGATTTCATTACCATTACCGTACCATCTTCACGTGGTTACCACCAAGATGGTTACCACCATGTTGGTTACCACAAGTGTGGTTACCAACATAGTCGGTTTGTGGTTGGTACGTGGTTGGTATGGTAATTTTCGTACCATTTGCCAGCCCTAATGAATTTGGATTAATTATGGAAAAAAGATAGTAACACGTAGGGTTTATGCGAGAGCCTCTATATTCCTATTTGTTAATAATGAAAGTTATTTGATATAAAACATGCATCTTTATGTAATTTATAATCTACACACATATATGTTGCGATGATCCCCTAACCTTGAAAGTTTGCACTTTTATTATCTTTATTTTTGCTATTTTCCACTTAAATTCTACACAGGTTACCCGACATCGACCACCACTTCCTCCTCCATCCCTCGACATCGACCAACTCTTAGTCGACAACAACCTTACACCTCTTCCCGCTATTCCCGAACCCCGAAACCAACTAAACCTAGAACTGCTGACTTCTCTCCTGAGGAGGAATCTGACTCCACTATCCTATAGCTGGGTCTTGACTATAGATTTATTTGGTCGAGAAACCCTCTCGTCAAAAATAAATACAAAAAATTTAGCATAATTCATATTTATATAATGGGTGGTTGAAAATTTTTAACTTTTCAATAATAGTGGGTGGTTTTGTAAATGAGTGTTAATATTGTGTTGTTTTTATAATTATATAAAAATAACTTGCATTTTTTTTAAATAAAAAATAATTTTGATTTTTTTATATTTAAAAAATAGGTTCACAACAAGTTGCAGAGTTGCCATATTATTTAATTTCTTTTTTTTCCTTTGAATTTTTATCGCCTCTAACGAGGTTCTCCATAACGACTTGCCATATTTTTGGCATAATTCATATTTATATAATGGGTGGTAGAAAATTGTTAGCTTTTCAATAATAGTAGGTGGTTTTGTAAATAAGTGTTAATATTGTGTTATTTTTATAATTATATAAAACTAACTTTCATTTTTTTTAAATAAAAATAATTTTGATATTTTTATTAAAAAAATAGGTCCAAAACAAGTGGTAGAGTTCCCATATGATTTAATTTTTTTTCTTTGAATTTTTATCACCTCTAACAAGGTTCTCCGTAACAATTTGTAGAATTAGGTTTGCAACAAATTGCAGAGTTTACGGTGTTTTCAGCAATAATTAGTGGTGCGTTTAACAATTGCAAACATAAAAGAATTGTGAGATGACAAATATATATAGGATATGAACAATGTTTTACCCTATTTGGCTGCTTAATAATGGGTGTTATATTATAATGCGTATAATATAATTAAATATAATTTTTTATCCCCTCCATTAAAAAATATAAGTCATTCGTCTTAGCATTTTTTAAGATATTAAAAAATATACAAATGTCAATCCATTAGCTTCTATACACATTCAATTAGGAGCAAAAATGATGTCAATTATATTATCTCAATTTAATTCTTAATTATTTACTTTTTTCTTTTTTTAATTATTAAATTTCCAACAGCATATAATTAAACAAAAGGGGTAAAATTATAAGCTAACAACTTTAACCAAGATTTGGACGGAATAATTTTAGGGGTGGTTGATTGGTGATAAAAGTTATTTATAGGATGGTTTCCCGAAAATATAAAATTAAGGGGTGGTTTATGACAAAAATGGATACATTTAAAGGGGTTTCATGCAATTTGGCCTATGTACTATACAACTCATATATTTGGTCTCTTTCTAAATATTAAACATAAAATTGTGAATGAGATTATGGAAATGGGTCTCAAATCCAACCAGAACCAACTTATAATTGTATATTTTTTTTTTGATTATGAAAGAATTCGGGCGAGCGAGCTCTATCCGACAGCATCCTTTCGGATGAGGTCTAAAAGACCTAAATTGTTGTGAATATCGACACCCCAGGCAGAGTGGCAAAGGTGTGCAACCTTATCAGCCACTCTGTTGCCTAAACGGAGAACATGAAAGAAAGAGACTTCTTTCAAAGTCGATAGAAGGAGTTTAATATCTGACATGATCAACTCAATTTCCCAAGGACATTTAGAGTTTTGATTGAGGTGGTTTATAATTATACTAGAATCACCTTCAATTAGGATTTTGTCGATATGGAGTCGAGTTGCGTGTTGGATTCCTAGTTTTAGAGCAAGAGCCTCCACTTTTAAGGGACTTTGTTTACCAAGCTTTTCATAGCATATTTGTATTGGGCGTCCTTTCCAGTCCCTAATTATGACTCCAACCGAGCTATCATTGTTTGTAATTGTGGATCCATCAAAATTGAGCTTGAGAGTTCCCCACGGGGGTTTCCGCCATGTAACTCTATCATGCTTTTTTTTTCTTCTTTGGTTGGTTGGGGCGTTGTGTGTGTAAGAGGAAATCCTCATCTAGACTACACTCCATTTGAGATGTTTTCCTCCAATTCTCCTTATGAGTTTTGATAATATGTAATAAAGTATTTCTAAGCGAGAAAGGAACCTGCTTGAGCACGAGTTGGTTTCGACTGTACCAAGCAGACCACCAAGTGAAGGCAAATCCCACTTTCGCCACAGAAGCAAGATTGCTCCCAATAAACGACATGATATGTCTAATATCTCGAGAATGAGTTATCATACTTGATATTGTTAAGTTTATGTGAGAATGAAGACAAAATATAGAGTGCACCTTGATGTCCTTTTTAGCTTGCTAAATACAACATCAATTTCTGAGGTTTTTTTTTATACAAGACAAAGATTTGGGGTTGATAAAATGCGGTTAAACCAACGCTCTAATGCGTCCTGGCTGTAAAGGCCTTGGATTTTAAAATAATAATTTAAAAATAAATAAAATAAAATGGATTTAAGTCGGGAATTTTGAATATTTGAAAATCCTCGTCCTCACCTTAAAAATCGTATTTTAAAATCCTTAACGCGGATTCCGGCCTAATTTTGAACTTTGAAAGACAATTCTGTCATTTTACCTCGGGATTTGAAATAAACCTTGGGATGTCGATATCTTTGTAACTTTGAAGCGTTATTTTAATCAAGTTAGAATAAGGTCGAGAAAACGGGTTTCGAAATTTGTTTCCGAGTATTATGAAATATCTTTTGGGGACCATCTACCTCACCTCTTTCCTTTTCCTTTGTTTGTGTTTGAAACAGCCCTGCACTCTCCCTCTACTTTTCTTTTCTCACCTTATTGAGCAAAATGCCAAGCAACTTGCTCCCTGCATCACTTGACTCTCTCTCTCTCTCTCTCTCTCTCTCTCTCTCTCTCTCTCTTCTGTACTTTTGGACCAAGACGAACCCACGTCAACCTGCAACACCTCTCCCCTCTAAATTTCCCCCCGTTTCAACCTTCATAGCATTGACACAAGACTTCCTGATCCCCTATTGTTTTCTCTAACCTTCTCGGATTGCTTTGATAAAGTAATAATAATAAGTTGATTTCAAGAGTAATGATTTGTAAATGGATTTTTGGGTCAAGTATGATTTGAGAAAGTGTTTTGAATGATGATGGATCTAACTTGAGGTTTTAAGATATAGTTATGGGAAATCTTGGGAAAGTGACTTACCTTGTCTAACTTGTTGAATAACTTGATAACTTATATGAGTGTTAAATGCAAAATTAAGATGTGTGATATTTTTATGATGTGTTATATGTTGATTAAGAAGCATGTTATGACGTGTTGTGATATGTTATATGAATTATGAGATAATAGTGTGTTGCTATATGAAGGCATGATGTTATATTATATAATTGAAAAGCATGATATGTTCTTAAATATAAAAGAATGAATATGATCTATATATGAGGTGATAATACATGTTATTATGGGTTGTTATATGATATGATGATAAGTTAAAGCATGTTGAGATGATGAGTTGAGATGGTACTTGATGACTTATATTGAGTCTTGCGATGAAATATGGGATGAATGGAAAGCATGATGATGGGATATTCGTTACGTGAACTTATATGGAATGGAAATGTGTGTGCTTGTATGTTTGAATAGATAGACTTATATTCTCATTGTGATTACTAGGTGATCTTAAACTATATGATTTCTACCTTGCTGTTCTGCACCACTAGATAAGTTCCTAGAGCTTACTCAGATTGATTCCCATGTGCATGTAATCATAGGATATATTAGGTGTTGCATATGCATAAGAGCATGCCATATAGTATCATGCTAGGTTGCACAAACGAATGAGCATTCTTATTCTGTATGCGTATGTAGACAAAACGACTGTTATAGGTATTACCTGATTTGATCTTTATCTTTATCATTGTCATCTTAGTTGGTGCTTATTATAGAAAGTTGCTTGCACTCGATGATGCGGTAGGCTTTTTGGTACAGAAAGTTGCTTGCATTTGATGACACGGTAGGCTTTTTGGTACAGAAAGTTGTATGCTCTCGATGATGCGGTAGGCTTTTTGGTAGTAAGTACCATAGGACTCTTAGAGCCTTAAGTCTTATATAGTTGTCATTGTTTGTCTCCCCTTCATAGTTAGTAGGCTTATCACGTGGGGTTGGCCTGCACCGTGAGGTGAGGTAGCTCCTTTGATGGTGATTTGCTACAGGATTTCTTAGGAGCCTAGTGGGACATGCCACTTGGCATTCTGTGTGAGCCCATTAATCGGTTTCTGCATATATATATATATATATATATATATATATATATATATATATATATATAAACTGCCAGCATGCTTTCGTGATTTAAATTCATGTCCTGCATTAGAGGCATGATATTAGGAATAGCGTATATGGTATGATTACAGTAGAACCTAGTCCTGTGTGTGGGCCTCAGTCTGATCCCACGCACTGGATTTTTTTTTAGGTATGTCATATATGTATAATGATGTTGATTTGGCTCCATGACCGCGGGGTTTTGACATGGAAGAAGGAGAGAGTTGAGACTCTGACTTCACTAAAATATTCATGGTTTGGATTTGAATATTTCGATTACGTTTTGACTCGGCTCCGCCGTGGAAACCTTATGTATGGTTTTAGAATTTTTCCGGTTTGCATGATAAATGGATTTTACGACTTAGGCCATAGGACAGGTATAGGGGACTTACCCCGGGGATTCCAATGATTCATCTCGGTTTTTGGGTGCGAAATCCCACCTTTAAAGCACATATGTTGATTTCAAACCTTCAACCTGTACCCGGGGTGCAAGATCCTAATGAGGGGTTTCATCCCTCAAAACATAACTCGGGAATCATAATCCCAGGTCGTTACACTAGAGGACAAAGACATCAATCTCAGCAGGGGGCACTCAACAAGCAGCGAAAAAGTGAAACCGAGGTGCGCCAACGAGTTACTTGGTTCCCTTCCATAAAAATGTGGGAGAAGGAGGCATTGGCGAAGGATCTGCATAACCCGAGGATGTCCAATATCATCTTCTCGACCTCCCACGACACCTTCCAAATGCCCTTCACGGCATTGATCATCGTCAAGCAGTCCCTCCATCAATGTCTCAGATTTATCTACCATAGGTAATGCTGCATCGTTGTGTTTTTTACCTTTATATAACTATATGATAAAAATGGTTTGTGCCTCTACATGAATTGTAAGAAATGCACAAAGTGATTGATGTATCATCAAATCTCTTCCATTTAAACCGTCTAACATTTATTTATAGAGGTTGAATGATTATTATATTGATCTAATTTAAGTCATGGGCAAATAATGAGACCATCTCGTAGCTATCAAATTTAGATTGCTGGCTTTTACATGATGCACTTTTAGATATAGAAGTGCTTACAACTAGAAATTGTGTGAAAGTCAGTAGCCTAAATTTGATGTTGATCATAGAGTTGAGCACTCTTGTACGCTAAATAAATTTCGATTAATTATTTATGTTAAGCCAACAACTTAAATTTGATATAGAACATGTATTTGGAAAATTTGATGGAAGTATGTATGTATGTAGGTTTGTATGTATGTATGTATTGTTGTTGTTGTTGTTGTTGTTGTTCTTCTTCTTCTTCTTACTACTGCTGCTCCTGCTCCCCCTCCTCCTCCTCCTTCTCCTCCTCCTCCTCCTCCTCCTCCTCCTCCTACTACTACTACTACTACTACTGATGCTCCTCCTACTGCTCTTGCTCCTATTGCTCCTCCTATTACTCCTACTATTGCTGCTGCTCATGCTCCTCCAACTATTACTCCTACGACTCCTACTACTATATGTTTTCAAGTATCGTTATTGATGCTTATGATTCTTTAACATATGGATTTTATCATATGATTTATACTCCATAAAATATTAATGTAGTTTTCATTTGCACCAAAATGTTATCCATTCCCTTCAGCCCGTTTCCCGTTTCACTGTTGATGAAAATATCTACAACTATCGATTATCAATTTTTTTTACATCTTTTGTTTCATTACATATAAGTATAATGGTCTAAGGGGTTACTGATTGTTGAAGAATTTAGATTTATTATGTTTTGCGATTAGTTTGTGATATAATTATCATTAATCTTTTCCAAGTTTTTAACACACGATAGAATTAATATGATGTAGGTTCTAAAATTAACAAACAAAATATGCGATTTCAATGGGATCTACATCATTCGAAGTGGAAGATATAAGGAAGTTTGTTGAATTGATTTGGAGGGTCGGTGATGGTATTGAAGGACTGCTAAATGACGGTGAAGTTATTATCGATATTCCTCTGGATCTTTTTACCGAATCAAATTATCCTATTGCATGTATAATAGATGCAATATATCCATCACTGGTACGTAATTTATTTAATTCATCTTATTTCCAAAAGATAACTATTTTAGCTCCCACTCGTGATGAGGTGGGATAGGTCAAAGATTATGTTTTATCTTTACTTTCCAAAGAGGAGAGTGTCCTTGAGTTGTGATAGCCTTTGCTTCGAAGAAGGAACAAGTATCTATAGCTCATAAATTTATACCACGGAATTTTTGAACGCACTTAGATATTCTAGTTTGCCTAATCATAGTTTGAAGTTGAAAATAAGTGTCCTTGTCATGTTGGTTCAAAATATTGATCAATCAGGTGGGTTATGTAATAGAACCAGTTTGATAATCACTTGCTCGGGATCACAAATTATAGAAAGTCAAATTATATCTGGTACTATTTTAGGTGAAAAAGGGCATATTCATCGCATGATTATGCTTATAGAGTTTCAATGTAGACAATTTCCTTTGTTATAGTCTATTTTAGTATGACCATCAATAAAAAGTCAAGGGCAATCACTTTTCAAAGTTGGTTTATATTTTCCTAGATTAGTCTTCACTCATAGTCAGTTGTATGTTGCGATATCTCGCGTTATTTCTAGGAGAGGTTTAAAGATTATAATATATGATTAACACTCTAATATTTTAACATTTACTCATAATGTAGTGTACAAAAGTTTTTTTCTCATAATGTATATTTCGCAATAACTGATGTTTTGTTTGTATTTTAAAATTATAATATTTATGTTAACCTCTATCACTTTTTTTTCATGTATCCTCTTATATAGTGTTAATACTGATTCCCTAGATGTAGTGAATCTTCGTCATTTGTACTATTCAATATGGTAGTTTACTTTCTTGAGTATTCCTTTATGATAGACAAGGAGAATCCAAGAAACCAGATTAGTCTCAAGCAAATGACGGTGTCAATGGTCTAAGCAATTTTGTACACATTGTCAATAACGAATCTGACAAGCCTTTAAAGAAAAAAATTGAATGTGATTTTTTTTTTATCTTAGAATCATCATAATATATGGCCCAGCAGAATTTGATGGAGAAAAACCAATCCGTTGAGAACAAAACACCAAAAATAATCCTTTCAGAGATTCAAAAATAAAAAATAATTTATAATAAAGTAAAGAGTTAGAAAACTCTCTCTTCTCTCTAGAAAATCTAAAGAGAGGAAGCATAACCCACCTTCGGCCGCCCTACACCGACTTCGGTCACCCTAAACTAGCTTCGACCCCCTTATCCCAATTCCTACCGCCTCAATATGAGTTCGGCCGCCTCCGTGTTGCTATGCATGGCGCCGCCATACCCTATCTCTAGAAAGATACTTGATATAGAACATGAACTATCACACAACCCTAACTCCAAAATTGTATGGATTTCGATCATAAACAAAATTGAGTTGGGGTTTTATGAATTAGATTTTTCTGAACCCGTTTCATCAATCTACAGATCGGATTTCGGGCATATCCATCCCATATTTCATACCTTCGGGTCGTAAGTTAAAGGGGCTCTTGAGCCGTTCAGCCCAGATATGCCACTTGCCGGAGACTGATTCTCTTCAGTGGTGCTGGAGTGGTGCTATCGTTTCTCACCGCCGACGAAGCCTGGCGATGGCGCTTGATAATGCATATTTTACTTAGGCATTATAGGTAGGTCTTATTGCATTTAAGTAGTCATATTGCATATGTTTTGTTCAATTTCCATTATCTTTCATGTGAAGTATTCGAGTTTGGAATCTACGCCTTTTTAGTGTTTATTCTGCAGTTTTACAATCCGAGCTTGAAGAGAGACTTGGGAGATCTTAGAGACTGATTTTGGAGCATAGGAAAGGCCAAGGAAGAAGCATCAAGCGATCAAGAGATCACAACGTCGAAGCAAAGGAAGAATCGCAGAGCCAGAGGAGCAGCGCCCGCCGCTTTTCCACCGGCGCCCGCCGTTGTCCCGTATTCAACAATTGCCGATTTCGTCCGAAGATTCTATTATTATTATTATTATTATTATTATTATTATTATTATTATTATTATTATTATTATTATTTAATTTTTTTTCCTAGGGTTTTGCACGACTCTATTTAAGTTATTTTCATTCTATTCGTGGAGAGTTGGTATGTGTTGAGAGAGAGAGAGAGAGAGATGACACACAATAGAGAGATGAGAGCGGATTTGACTATGAGTTGCTAAACTCATAGTTTTGCCTGTGATTCGATGACATGTCTGGATGAATTATGAGTATTTGATTTCAATTAGTTATTTATAAGTTTATTTATCATCTTTTTCTTATTGATATATATATATATATATATATATATATATATATATATATATATATATATATATATATATATATATATATTTGTTTTCATTTCTATGCTTGATCACCATGTTAGGAATTACATATATGCTATGAATCCGTTGTTGGTTTCTCGATAGCGAACAAAGGCATTGATTCAGTGATGTTTCGATTGCCTTTGTGGTGGATGATAACAATTGATCTATGTCAAGTATATGAAATTAGGGTTAATTGAGTTGTTCCTTTTAATTCCTAATTGCATTGAATTGATGTGCCAATTGGTCTTAAGTACTCGGTTCGTTAAGGTTATTCTTTAGTGATGCCACATTGAATAAGTGATTGTATCTTTGCAGAACAATCTAGTCTAGGTAAGTCGGCATAATCTTATAAATAATAATGAAATCAACTCAAGGATCATGAACCCCAACCATTGTCAAGAATTGCAGGTGAAACGCTTCTCTATGATATTACTTTGCAACCATTATTCTATTTAGTTTATCTTGCTATTTTATTAGTTCGCTACAATCTATTTGCTATTATCTTAAGAAATCATTATATAAATATACGAATTAGTCTTCTCTGTGGGATCGACTCCTTACTTGTCTGTTGTACTAATCTTTTGGTTAAGCATTGAGTTAGGATATTTACTTTTGGTGGAACTGAGCGCCAACGACAATTATACATCATCAGTTCGGACGCCACCAAATCTTGGCGCCGTTGTCGGGGAAGTCTTTATTCGTATTTCTTTTGTTGATTTCTCTTTAACTTTATTTTTATTTTAGTTTTTATTTTTCTTTAGGTCTGACCTACCCTATATGGTTCAGACCCGTTCTATTAATTCGTCGTCTTTGTCTTTTGATCCTGAGATTGAGAGATCTTTATCTAGGTTGAAAAGGAGATTTGATTTTAATCAAGAAAGGGAGATGGAAGACAACAACAATAATAATGACAATATCATAAATCCGCCAAGAAGGACCCTGAGAAGCTTAAATGAGTCTGACCTAACTGCACAACCGCTTGCAATCAGACCCCCTGCTCTCCCGGAGGGTTCTAGGTTTGAATATAAATTCAATTGGTCTAATATTTTACCTAATTTTCATGGACGGCCTGGGGAAGAACCAAATAAATACCTAGTAGAGTTTGTTAGTGTCTGCGATTGACTTAGACCTCAAGGCTTAACTGATGACCAATTGATGCTTAGAGTGTTTCCATTTACCCTAAAAGATTCAACTTGTGATTGGTTATATTACCTTCCCCCTGAAAGCATTACTACTTGGGTAGAATTGAAGAAAGCTTTCCTTCAAAAGTATTTTCCTGCTACTCGCATCAACAAACTCAAGAAGTAGTTGTCTAGTATTAAGCAATCACCTACAGAGAGCCTCTATGAGTATGTTGAGAGATTCAAGAGGTTGAAGGGTAGTTGTCCACAACATGGTATACCCGAGGATGATCTATTTTTATATCTATATGAAGGCCTACTTGATAGAGAGCGAAGTGTCATCAATGCTACTAGTGGACGAGATGTTTTGGATAAGATGTATGAGGAAGCGATGGAAAATTTTGAAGGTTTATCCAATGCTTCGCAGCAATATGGGAGACACCAAGGAGTTAGAGGAGTTCGTAGATTGGATAATTATGGAAACAGTCACAGAGATGATTTAGATAGGCTTACTGAGATAGTCAATAAGATGGCTATGCAAATGAATCAAGCACAACAGCCTAGACCCTACGGAATCTGCGAAGATCCAAGTCATCCTAATGATAAGTGCCCAATGATTCAAGAAGAAGTTTTTTATCTTAATGCAGTGGATTATGGACCTCACCAAAACTTTGGTAACAACTTCTACAATTCAAGCTACAACTCAAACTATTAAAGTGGTTTCAATGGTAGGAGTCAACAACAACAAGTACCATATCAAGGAAGGTGCCAATATGAGAACCGTTCAAGAAATCCTCAACAGAAGGATAAAGAAGAGACTTTAAGGCTATTGTTGGACAATATGAGTGTCCAAGAGAAGTTATTGAGCCAAATGGATAAGAAAATTGGAGAACTAAAAGCTAAGGATTCAGGCAAGCTACCGTCGCAAGTGATAGTCAATCCAAAGGAGAATGTAAGGGTCATGATCCTTGGAGGAGGTAAAGAAGTTAAATTGCCCACAAAAAGTTTAGAAGAGAATCCTAAGGAGGTGATTTAAGTGGAAGAACAAGAGGAAGAACAATTGGATTCCACAACACTGTCAACCGGCGCCCGTTGCCATAACCAGCGCCCGCCTAGCTGCCTTGTCAATAGCTGATCCGAGTTTTGCCTTTGATCCATCCATGAAGAAATCATCGAAGGAGTGATCTTCTGAGGCTCCTAGACCTGCACCACCCTTTACCCATGCCTTAAGAGCCGATCGTAAGTGGGAAGATGAACAAATTGTATATGATACCTTTGCTCATTGTGAGGTAAACATTCCGCTTTTAAATTTAACTAGAATGATCCCCGCGCCATGGCGCGATTTTTTATAAATAAAATCTTACTAATATATTAAATTAATATTATAACATAATTGTAAAAGTTCAGATAATTAAATATTTTGAATTTAACTCATGGGTTGAGAAAACGATTAAAGTAGTATGTATGTATGTGTGTATATATATATATACACACACATACATATATATATATATATACATACATACATATATATATACATACATATATATATACATACATATATATATACATATATATATATATATATATAGTTGTAGATTACTAATATTAATTTTATATTTTCTTATTATTAATTTTATGTTTTGAATTAATCCCATTGTTTTTAGAGAAAAAAACTACTAAAATTATAATTTAGGCTAAGATCAATGTTTTGAATTAAGCCCAATAGTTAGTAAAATTAAAGAAAAAAGAGAATTAAAGGAAAAAAAATCAGAATTAAAGAAAATCAAAGAAAAATGGCAAAAATAATGATTGGTCGAGACTCGAGACTCCTAAAATTCCTCTAAGCTTGACACATCATCCTAAACTCTTATAAATTAAGAGTTTATATAGATATATAGATTGTTTTTTAGAGAAAAAAACTACTAAAATTATAATTTAGGCTAAGATCAATGTTTTGAATTAAGCCCAATAGTTAGTAAAATTAAATAAAAAAGAGAATTAAAGGAAAAAGAAAAAAAAATAGAATTAAAGAAAATCAAAGAAAAATGGCAAAAATAATGATTGGTCGAGACTCGAGACTCCTAAAATTCATCTAAACTTGACACATCATCCTAAACTCTTCTAAATTAACAGTTTATATAGATATAGATAGTTAGTAAAATTAAAGAAAAAAGAGAATTAAAGGAAAAAGAAGAGAAAAAACTAGAATTAAAGAAAATCAAAGAAAAATGGCAAAAATAATAATTGGTCGAGACTCCTAAAATTCCTCTAAGCTTGACACTTCATCCTAAACTCTTATAAATTAAGAGTTTATATAGATTGTTTTTTTAGAGGAAAAAAACTACTAAAATTATAATTTAGCATAAAATCAATGTTTTGAATTAAGCCCAATAGTTAGTAAAATTAAAGAAAAAAGAGAATTAAAGGAATTGAAAAAGAAGAAAAAAAAATAGAATTAAAGAAAACCAAAGAAAAATGGCAAAAAAATGATTGGTCGAGACTCCTAAAATTCCTCTAAGCTTGACACATCATCCTAAACTCTTCTAAATTAAGAGTTTATATAGATATAGATATAGATAGTTAGTAAAATTAAAGAAAAAAGAGAATTGAAGGAATTGAAAAAGAAGAAGAAAAAATTAGAATTAAAGAAAATCAAAGAAAAAGGGAAAAAAAAATTGATTGGTCGAGACTCCTAAAATTCCTCTAAGCTTGACACATCATCCTAAACTCTTCTAAATTAAGAGTTTATATAGATATAGATTAAAACCGTGCGTCGCTATGCTAAGTTTTTTAAAGAATTACGCACTATGAAAAGAAAGAAAAGGATGAAAAGGAAGGAAAAGGTGAGTTTGAAGCAGAATGTTTCTGCTATGTTACATGTTTTTGGGTCTAAATGCTTTGACAGAAACGGGTGTTACCATACAACTCGCTGATCGATCTAGTATTAAACCTAGAAGAGTAGTTGAGGGTGTTTTAGTGAAAGTTAATGAATTAATATTTCCTACTGATTTCTTTATATTAGATATGGAACAGGGAACGCCTCAAACCCCAATCATCTTGGGAAGACCATTCTTGCAAACGACTAAGACTAAGATTGATTGCTTCGGAGGTTCACTAACCATGAAGTTTGATGGTAGAAAGATTGAATTTTATATTTTTGGGCCTATTGCACTTTCTCCTAATGATTCTTTGGATGTTCCTAATGCTAATAATGTTGATTGTCGTGATGAATTTAATGAATTGTTAGATACTTCTAAGGAAAAAAGATTTATTGTATGATAAGTTTTCTAACAATGCGAAACTTGATTTAGGGAAAGAAGAAATTGAGATGAATTGAAAGTGTGATTAGTCCACATATTATTCTTCCCTGTGAGAAATTAATTCCTAACAATGTGGAGGTTTTTGCAATTTCAGGGAAACCTCCAAGAGAAATTCACATGAAAGAAAAGGGATTGATTGAGGAAATGGATGGATGCTTAGATAAGGCATTACACCTTCCTAAGGTTCCATTGCTTGTCAAGAAAAGGACAAGTATAGAGGACCTTGGTGGGATAACTTGAGCAGGAAGAGCAACACGTCGAGCCAAAGGTGTGAAACAAAGGCTTTGTGTGAGAACTAACATGTAGGCAAGTTTGATCAAAGAAAAGAACGAATTGGAGCACTGGCATGACCGGCGCCCGCCGCTACAAAACCGGCGCTCGCCGCTATCCCCGGATACACGATATTAAATTTTTGGAAATATGGGACGGGAGATTCTATATATCTTTATATTCATATTTTATTTATCTATCTATATTTATATCTATATTATATCTATCTATTTATATATATCTATATTATATCTATCTATTTATATTTATCTATCTGTCTAATTATATTTTTCTATCTTATGATTTTTATCTCTTCCTATTCCAAATTGCATACTTTCCAATTTCTATCTTTTGATCTTTTTCAAGCCTTTGTCTCCAAGTAAAAACAAGAAACCCTAATTATCCTACTTGAATCCAAATTCCAAAACTTAATCCTTGAGTTTCAATATAAAAAAAAAGCATTTCTTTTTCTTATCCATCATCCATATTTATCACAATTTCGAACCTCAAACACATATTCTATCCATCACTACCCTTCACCCATCAAATTCAATTCTTTGGCATTCCATCACCATCCTTATTATCAAGGAAGACTTTGAAACCAAGTCCTGATCTTCAAAGAGCAATTTGGAAGGAGTTTTTACGTCGGAACATTGATGTTTTACCTCGGATTCACGGTTCGTCAGCACCAGCGCCTGCCGCCCCTGAAACTGGCGCCCATCGTCGACCGCAGTAGGTTGTTCTCGACGTTTTCTTATGAGTTCTCTTGTGTTCTTCGATTGTTTCGAGCATCATGTCGCTAGTTCCTGGTAGGGTGAAACCCGCTCACTTGACAAAAAAGCAAGAGTATCGTTGGCTTAATCTTGGGAATCGGAATTATTGATCCACGGTGTTCTTTGATCCGGAAACATTGCATCGTCTGGGTTTATTTCAGCATGTTTCTAGGATTCTTGAGAAAAGTGGTTTGGCTGATTTTATGGATCTTAGTGCAACCACTTATCTGGTGTTGGTTAGAGAATTCATGGCTACCCTAGACTATCGTTCTAACATGGAGATTCGCTTTTGTATGAGGGGTGATGAGTTCGTGGTGACTAAGGATGTCATTGCACAAGCTTTTGGAGTCACCAAGATGCCTGGTGATTTGTGGGGTAATGCATCGGCTGATCCACCTGCTCAAGACACTTGGTTGGAAGTCACTGGATGATCATTTGGGAAGGATAGCAACTATTTTGACACTATGATTACACATTTTGCTTTGAGGTTATGCTATAGGGTATTGAGTCCTGCTTTCTTTGGTTTGGTTGATCTTGAAGTTGGTTGTGATGAGAGGTTGGGCATATACCTACTGTTTGACCGTTAATGCCATGCAAATTCCAAATTGGGTTCAATTATTTTTGGAGAATTGTGCTGAGATGATTAGGGCTACTCATGTGAGGGCAGATCGCACTATTGCTTTTGGAGGATTGATATCGTTGATTGCTCGTCACTTATGTGTTCGTCTTGATGGATTACAACCTTTGCTTGGTGACATTGCCTATAATATTTCCGCTCTGAATTGGTCTGGCATTATTGTAGCAATTCGGCGTCCCAACAGAGAGGAGTATTTCAGATGGACGGCAGTGGATTATGGAGAGCGTCATCTATACCTTCCTACAGAGTTACCATTTTGTTTTGGACTTGCTGATTTCATGCTGAGCCATAATAATTTTCCTTTACCACTTGAGGATTCTTCTGAGACAAATGGTTTTGAAGAAACTGATTTAGCAGTAGGATATGATCAAGTTGAGAATGAAGAAGAATAAGATTTTGCTGCCGCAGACGTTGACCCTGTTTATGTTGCTTTAGATAAATTTGAGTGTTGGTTAGTGGAACCAGAAAGGAAGAATAAGGATAAGCTCCTAACTATATCTTCAAAGATCACTGGTATTCAGAAAATGTTGATGTGCATAATTTCTGATCTTTGCCAACAGCCTGGACTCCAGCCTCCACCTTCACAGTGATAGGTTAGTTATCCCTTCCTTCACCCTCAGTTTTATTTCACTGTTCTTTTTGTTTATGCATTGAGGACAATGCAACATTTAAGGGTGGGAGGAGTGGTTTATGTTAGTTTAGTTCATGTTTATGTTTTATGTTTCATGTTTATTGGGAGCCTTTATATTTTGTTATGTTTAAGTTTTTAGTTTAATTCATGCATCATGTTTATGTTTATAGTTTTTATTAAAAATTAGAAAAATTAAAAAAATAAAAAGAAAAAAAATGTCGAAAATTACACAAAAATATCATGCCTTGCATATGTATGTGTTATTCAAATACCTATCTAGCTTGAGATTATCCTATATTTTATTTTAGCATGATAATCAAAATCCCATGGAATTCTGGATGATCCGACCTTGTCTTAAAATTGTTTTATCTGAAATATGATTTGGCATAGGTAATTGAGCATGTATGATATAAGTTTCTAAGCATGATTGATATCCAACAAAAACTTGTCCTAGTGAGAATTTTTAGCCTTATATAATTTCCCTTTCACTTTTGTCGTGTGATTTACTATTCCTATGCATTTATCTATGAGTATTGACATGTTTATATATATTTTTTAGGTCGATTATATACAAGATCACTGCTTGATAAGTTTCAAATGATAGAGGTACCTTTTAGCCACATCTTATCCATGTCTACCCTATGTTATATCTTGCTTTGAAGCCAATTTGAGCATTTAGCCTATTTATTTGTAGCTCCACAAAATTCATGTTTCCTAGCCTATGATAAGCCTTACCCTTCCGGGAATTAAGATTTAGAGTTGGTTATGGCATGGAAGTCTATTTGGAGTTGAGAAAGAAGCTAAAGTGCATGAGTGGTTATTGTTTTTGGTTTTGAGTGAGATGTAATGTTATGTTCTTATATTTTCCCTCATATTGTATTGCATTTATTTTGGCTCAAGGAAAAAAAAGCATTTGAAAAAAACAAACAAAAAATGCTGAAGAGAGAGAGAGAGAGAGAGAGAGAGAGAGAGAGAGAGAGAGAGAGAGAATAAAGAGTCTTGTTATCTATTTTTGCATACGAGGAGTTGGATAGATGTTTGGTTGAGAGGATATGAGTTATTTGAGTTTATTTGAGAGTTTACATATGAGTTTATGAGTTTTTGAGAGCTTATTGATATATTTTGAGAGTTATTGATTATTGTTGAGAGTTGTGTTCTTATGTGAGCTTGATGTACTTTTGAGTTGATTTGCGTTATGTTGGAAGTTTTTAGGAATCTTATTTCCCGGAATTAATAGCACCACATAACCAAATAAAATTTCTTGCCCTTATGTTTTTACCAAGCCCCATTACAACCCCGCCGAATGGAATCTTCTTTGAAGGTTTCCATTGAGCGAAAGTCCTCTTGATGTTCTTATTTTTGCTTTGATGGATCCGGTGGAGATTTTGTGATATAAGTGTGAATATTTAATGTTCATGTTTGCATATGGAATTGAGTTGAGTGTATGCTTAAAGCCTAAATACATGAGAGTGAGAGAAACACATATTTTCCCTTGTGAGGTTGGATTGATAAGCATGCGGACTACTTGATCACCCATATACATGTTATGATGTTTTTATGCCTTGTTCGTATTTGCACTATTGATTGAAGTAGCTTTTGATGAGGAAAAAGTTATGAAGGAATCTCTTGTGAGGTGCATTGATTTTGTTTATGTTTCATGGTTGCTTGAGAACAAGCAAGAGCTTAAGTGTGAGGGGATTGTATAATGCATATTTTAGATAGGCATTATAGGTATGTCTTATTGCATTTAAGTAGTCATGTTGCATATGTTTTGTTCTATTTCCATTATCTTTCATGTGAAGTATTCAAGTTCGGACTCTACGCCTTTTTAGTGTTTATTCTGCAATTTTACAATCCGAGCTTGAAGAGAGACTTGGGGGATCTTAGAGACTGATTTTGTAGCATAGGAAAGGCCAAGGAAGAAGCATCAAGGGAGCAAGAGATCACAACGACGAAGAAAAGGAAAAATCGCGGAGCCAAAGAAGCGGCGTCCGCTGCTTTTCCACCGGCGCCCGTCGGTGTCCCGTATTCAGCAATTGCCGATTTCGTCCGAAGATTCTTTTTTTTTTAATTATAAACTCGCTTCTATTAACCAATTACTATTTCCATGAAATTAGTGGGTAGCCGAGATACTATCTGGGCACCCACTCCCTTAGCGATAATAAAACCGAGTCTAGTAAAAATATAAGCGGCAGCACGAGCCCCAACATTATGAGATACGGAGAATTTCTGAATCCGCTTCAGCAATGCAACCGCATCCGTATCTAACTCCCCTAACGAAGAGAAGGAGAAGGGTATTAAACCATAACCAGCCACCATGCACAAATCTCGATACGGAGAGTTGATGTGTGTTGAGAGAGAGAGAGAGAGAGAGAGAGAGAGAGAGAGAGAGACGATGAACAATAGAGAGATGAGAGCGGATTTGACTATGAGTTGCTAAACTCATAGTTTTGCTTGTGATTCAATGACATGTTTGGATGAATTATGAGTATTTGATTTCAATTAGTTATTTATAAGTTTATTTATCATCTTGTTCTTATTGATATATATTTGTGTTCATTTCTATGCTTGCTTACCATGTTAGGAATTGCATCTATGCTATGAATTCGTTGTTGGTTTCTCGATAGCGAACAAAGTCATTCACTCGATGAGAAGAAAATTTGGCCGAAAGGTTGGCTTTGCCTTAAATTAGATCCCGATAAGGCTTATGATTGCCTGAAATGGGATTTTATTGAGGATACGCTGAAATGGGCCAAATTCCGAGTGAGTGGGTTACTTGGATAATGGAATGCATTAGAAGCACCAGGATGCAGGTCCTATGGAACGGGGAGATGTCGAGACAATTCTACCCAACTAGAGAAATCCGGAAAGAGGATCCCATCTCCCCTTATATTTTATCCTTTGCATCGAAAGACTGTCCCACATGATGATCGATTCTGTTGAGAAGGGAGAAGGGAAACCAATTAGGATCTCTGGGAATGGCCCGAAAATCTCTCACCTGTTCTTCGCCGATGATATTCTGCTGTTTGCGGAAGCTAGCAAGGAGCAAGTGAAAGTGATCAAGGCATGTCTAGAGAAGTTATGTGAGGCTTCAGGACAATGTGTGAGTCTGCAGAAATCGAAATGCTTTATATCAAAAAACACGGATAGAAGGCTTATTAGGGACATTGAGAGCATCGGCGGAATTCAAGCTACTACGAACCTAGGGATGTACCTTGGGATACCCATCCTCCACAAAAGAATAAAAGGGGAGCAATTTGATTTCATCCTTGATAAATTCAATTATAAATTTGCTGGATGGAAATCTAAAGTGTTAAGTTTTGCAGGAAGGGTTACCCTAACTAAGGCGGTACTGGAATCTATTCTGAGATACAACATGGCGGTGATGCCATTACCGACAAGCACTTGCAAGAAGATCGAGAAGAACATTCGAAAATTCATTTGGGTATCGAATGGGGGTTCGAGGAAACTCCATAAGGTGGCTTGGTCTGAACTGATTAAACCTAAGGAGAACGGAGGGCTTGGGCTAAAGGACATGGTCTCCCTCAATCAAGCTCTTGTGGCTAAACTTAGCTGGAGGTTTCTAACGGAAGAGGATGGCCTTGGAGATACATTCTCCAAGGAAAATACATTGGCTCGGCGCTGGGGTCATCGCCGGGAGCTTCGCACATTCAGAAGGGAATCAGGAGGGACTTAGGCGAAGTGATCAAACCTGGTCTGAATTGGAATTTGAGGAATGGAGAGAGCATCGAGTTCTGGAATGATTGTTGGATCGGCTCTGAACCCCTGAGTCACATCGAATGGAAAGTGGTGGATCTCTGGGACGCTGAGAGGGGGTGGTGGTGGGACCTATTAGACCGCCTTCTCCCATCTGCTGCGCTGTTGAATGTGGCCGCCAATGCATGTAGTGATGGTGAAGATGTCTCGAGCTGGTGCTTCACGAAAGACGGTGAATACTCGGTTAAATCTGGGTATATGTGTATCGAAGGCTGGGGAGGTTGGAAGGATGTCGATGCTGATTTCCATAAGGCTGTGTGGAAGCTTCAAGTGAACGAAAGAATCCGTTCTTTTATATGGATGCTCAGCAAAGGAGGAGTCCTTAACAATTTGGAGAGAGTAAGACGCGACATAGGTAACTCACCTCTTTGTCCTATTTGTAGTCTTCAAAATGAAACTCTTAATCACTTATTCAAAGAATGTGGTACTGCTAAAGATTTGTGGGTGCAACTTGCAAGGGCTAGGAACACAAGGGACAGCTGGGGAACTTCTTTCGTGGCTTGGTTAAGGATGAACGTGACCTCTAGGGAGCACCTAGGGGATGGTACGGAATGGAGTGCGGTCTTCACAGCGACCCTATGGAGCTTGTGGAAGCAAAGGAGTGGCGTTGTTTTCTGAGATAATTCGGTCCTTAGGGTGTCGTCTAGCTACTGCATCGGTTTGGCAAAGGAGTACTCCAAAGCCATTGAGAAAGCTAATGCGAGGAAGAGCGTTGGAAAGGAAAAGCGTAAGGAGGTTGGTTGGAAAAGACCCAGCGTAGGTTGGGTTAAGCTTAACACCGATGGAGCGGTGAGTAGGGACGGGCGTGCAACCGGAGGAGGTGGTTTCAGAGACCCTGAAGCTCGGTGGTTAGGAGGCTTCACTCTCAATGTGGGGGCCTGCACCATCCTCATGGCGGAAGGGTGGAGTGTGATCAGAGGGCTCGAGATAGCCTGGGAATTGGGGTTTAGAAAGGTGGTGGTCGAATTGGATTCGGAAGTCTTCGTCAATCTGGTGTCAAGAAGGGTGAGGCCCTCTCACCCCATGGTCAGCCTGATAAACTCTTACCATGGCTTCCTTCGTAGGAGTTGGTCGATCCAACTCCGTCATGTGTTCCGCGAAGCTAACTCGGTCGCCGATAGCTTAGCGTCTTTAGCTTTTAATTTCCCTCTCGGCCTTCACTTCCTCCCGGAGACGCCTGCGAGTAGGGGTGGGCGCGGGACGGGACGAGACGGGATGGGGGTCGTCCCGCGTCCCGTCCCACGTAATTTTTGCGGGACGGGACGGGACGGGATTCACTACTTTTTTTTCAATCCCGCGCGGGCCTTATCCCTCACGGGACGGGACGGGCCCTGTTCCTCAAATAAAAAACATTATAAAAAAATTCTAATATTCTTATATATTTTGTGGTTTTTAAAGTTATAACACACAAATATATATTTTTTTATATAATTTTATAATTTTTCTTATATATACAAATCTATTATATGAATAAATTACACACGGAATATATACATGAAGACATACTGATACACTAATATATACCCACTGTAAAAGAAGTGTATATAGTATATATACAAAGTGCATATATATACAATGTATACTTATACACACACTGTAAGAATGTATATATATTCACACTACGTTTATACAAAGTGTCAAAGTGTATATATATAATTTATATACACTGTATATACAATTTATATACACTATATAATAAATAAGTAAGTAAATAAATAAATAAATATATGCGGGACGGGACGGGATTTGCGGGATAAGAAATCTTTGTCCCGCGTCCCGTCCCGCATAATTTTTGCGGGACGGGATTCACTATATTTTTTTCAAATCCCACCGGGATCGGGACGGGTCCGGGACGGGTCTGGGATTTACGGGATTTGTGCCCACCCCTACCTGCGAGCGTGATCCGGACTCTCGAGGATGATGCGGCGGGGAAGGTCTTCGCTCGTCCTTGTACTCTGTAATGTTCTCTTACTGTTTTATTAAATTAGGGAGCTTTGCTCCGGGTTGTTCACCCAAAAAAAAAAGTGATGTTTCGATTGCCCTTGTAGTGGATGATAACAATTGATCTATGTCAAGTAGATGAAATTAGGGTTAATTGAGTTGTTTCTTTTAATTCCTAATTGCATTGAATTGATGTGCCAATTGGTCTTCAGTACTCGATTAGTTAATACTATTATTTAGTGATGCCACATTGAATAAGTGATTGTATCTTTGCGGAACAATCTAGTCTAGGTAAGTCGGCATAATCTTATAAATAATATTGAAATCAACCCAAGGATCATGAACCCCAACCATTGTCAAGAATGGCAGGTGAAGCGCTTCTCTATCATATTATCACTACTTTGCAACTATTATTCTATTTAGTTTATCTTGCTATTTCATTAGTTCGCTATAACCTATTCGCTAATATCTTTAAAAAATCATCATTGAAATCTACGAATTAGTCTTCTTTGTGGGACCGACTCCTTACTTGTCTGTTGTTCTAATATTTTGGTTAAGCATTGAGTTAGGATATTTACTTTTGGCGGAACTCAGTGCCAACGACAATTATACATCATCAGTTCGGACGCCACCAGCGCCGCTACACCTGGTTGCTCCAACTTGGAGCACGACGGTAATCCGTCTCCATTCTCCTTCTTGGAAGGTCGGGGACGTTTCTCCCTCCGCCTGGTTTGGTTGGGGCCACCTTTAGAGATTGGTGCTGACCTCTCCAACTGCCCTCGACGGCTCCCTCTCTGGTTGTCCTCCATGGATGGGTTGTCGGAGTGGTAGCCAAGCTCCCTCTCCGGTGTTGGCTTCCACGGGGCAACCCGAAAACATGTGCTTTGACCCTTGGGCCCAAGGCAGCCCGGAAAATGGAAAATAAAAAGGAAATAAAATGGAAAATCCCAAAAGGACTTTGAAGTGCGTTTTACTAGGGTGGTTCTCGATTGCGTCTCTAGGTGTTCTTGGCGTTCCTATTTTTTGTTGGGGCTCTGCCATCCAGTGTTAAGTCTGGCTAGAGTCGAGACGGTGTCTATTGAGGCCCATGATCATGAAATTTCCTAGGAGGTTCGTCTTCACTGCCTACAATGACTCCTGATATACCAATGGCCAGTGGTGTCATTGCATGGTGGCACTTGGCATTGAGTCATAGTCTATATTGTCCCCAACGTATTAGGATTAGGTTTATTTGTTTTCTTGGATCTGTTAGGTTGCCATTATGTGTTTTGCACCTTTGTATTTTAGGTTGTATATTTGACGGTTCGTTGTCTGCCGTTTTGACCACTCGGAGAGTTAGACCTGTCTAGCACTTAAATTCTTACCTTATGAAAAATATAGTATATAATAAAGTAATATAATATTTAATAAACGAACATTCTATTCGCACGGAGAAATCTCGCTAGACACACGGTGGAGGTCCCAACTTCCTGGGTCGGTAAGGACGGTGATGATGTTGGATTCCTGGGTAAGCAGTGTGAGTGCAGACACAAACTTCCTAAGTCAGCTTCAGGTGGTTATGGTGGCCAAATGAACCCCTATAAATAGGCCTTAGGTAGGCACGCCGGTCTGCAGCCTTGTAGTGCACATGTTCAGTCACCGAGAAATCCCACCTGCATGCCAAAATAGGGAGTTGACTTCGGCTATTGCCTTGTCGTCTTGGGCGAGTTGTGTCGCTAATATCTTCGTCGACTTCGGAGGTAGGCAACCACACCGTGCTGCTTGTGATAAATTGACCATATATATAACAACCCCTTAATAAATCTCGTTGTTTTTTTTTGGTCAAAAGGAGAGACGGGGCTCTCCGCACATCTATCCGCGCTTTTATTGCAATAGAAAAAGTGAGCTAAGTGTTCAGCAAGCGAGGGATAGCTAGGCCCCTAACATCATCAAGCAAGAAATCTAAAACACCATCGGGAGGGTCAAAACAATACAATTAAACCAATGTCATAAAGAAAATCTAGACTCGCTAAGTGATCCGCTACACGATTCGCTTCGCGGAACACGTGTCAAAACTGGATGTCCCAGTTTCTACTCAGATATCCATAGCATTTGGATTCTAGGCTAGCAAGGGGGTGACGACGTGGGGTCTCCTTTCCATGGAGCGATACTATAGTGTGTGAATCTGTTTCCAGAATTACACGTCTATAGTCTCCCTCCCAATCAAGCTTAAGCCCTTGTAAGACACCCCAAAGCTCCGCTTTTGGTACCGTACAATTACTCAAGTTCATAAGGAACCCACGTTGCCACTCGTCTGCACTATCTCTAATAACCCCCACTACAGTAGCGTGCCCATCGCCCTGAACAACACAAGAACAACAACAACGCAGTTAATCCCGCAATAAAGCGGGGTCCGGGGAGTCAGGATGTACGCACTCGTACCCTGAACAGGTCGGGAGAGTGTTTGCGATAGACCCAGAACAATAGGACAATAGAACCACAGAGTAATAGAACTCAGAGAAGGGAGCACAGAGAGCAAGGAAACAATGGCACGAGGGCACAACTCAGATAAAAACCATAGTATATGACACTAGACATCATCAGCTCGGATGCTCCTCCTCTAGTGGTCTCTGTCCGAAGTCATATCCTCCGATAGGTTCAGCAGATTGAGATCATGTCTGATAACCTTCAACCAGTTCTTCTTCGGTCTACCTCTCCCCCTACGAAATTCTCCCAAATTTAGAAATTCACACCTCCGAACCAAAGCCGAAGCAGGTCTCCTCATGACGTGTCCAAACCAACGTAATCTGGTCTCACGCAATTTATCCACAATACTCGCAACTCTAACCTCTCTCCTAATGTCAGCATTTCGGATTATGTCGAGTCTCGTGTGCCCCGTCATCCATCTTAACATTCTCATCTCTGCAACTGACAACTTCTGTTCTTGCGCTTTAGTAGTAGGCCAACACTCAGATCCGTACAATAAGGTCGGTCTAACAACCACTTTGTAAAATTTTCCCTTCAGTTTAGCTGGGACTTTTTTTATCACAAAGCACCCCCGACGCTCTTCTCCATCTTAGCCACCCAGTCTGAACTCGATGCTCGATGTCTCTATCAATACCCCCATCACTCTGAACGTACGAACCCAGGTACTTGAAATAATCCTTCCTGTGGACTGTAACCTCCCCCAATGCAACTGCGGATCCCTGATCATACCCCTCTCCAAAGCTAAACCGAACATACTCGGTCTTGGTCCTACTCAATCTGAGACCTCGAGACTCTAGCACCACCCTCCAGTTTTCAAGCCTGCGAGCCAGACCCGTTGTTGTCCACAAGCACAATGTCATCTGCAAACAGCATACACCAAGGGACCTCTTCTTGGAGTGGGGCAGAAAGACAATCCATTCTTCTTCCGACTTTCCCCAGGCAACCTTCACCTCCTTTCTTCGGCCACTCTCACTTACCTTCGTATGCTTGATCCAACTCTCTCCGTAGCTCGCCACTTGGTTGATTACAAAATTCTTTTTTCTTCCATTCCATTCTTTGTTTCTAAATATTTTTCCATTCCTCCATTTCCATAGCCACCACATGGCACCTGCAAAAAGATCCTTCCACAACAATTTATCTTTAAAACAAGAAGGGATAGTGATATTACCTCTGAGCCAGGCAACGAATGGCGTCCCATAGAAGTCCCTGTTGAATCGCTGGGCATCCAAGTCCTCCCAAAGGCTTCTCGTTTCTTTATAATCTCTGAAGAGGTGTAACATTGTCTCTTCTTGGTCTCCACACACTGAGCACATAGCAGAGGTAGCCATGTGCCTCCTAACCCTTTCAACGTTTGTAAGTACTTCCCCTTGGACGCAACTCCACACGAACATCCGAGCTCTTTCCTGCATATTGAGCCTCCAAATACCCTTGTAGGTACCTTGGTCCATGGACGCCACATTTCGATTTCCATGGATCACATCGTAAGCCGATCTCACCGAGTACCCTCCCGAGTTCGAGAAAGCCCAACAAACCTCGTCTTCAACCTCATTAGAGGCGACATCCCAGGCGGAAAAATGCAGTAGGTTCTCCTTCGAAAGCAAATCAGCCAACATGTCCCAGTTCCAGTGGTGGGAATCAGTTCAATACTCGCCCATCGACTTCTGCTGATCTATCGGTTGTATCTCTCTAGTTGCAGCCTGAATGAGCGGCTTGTCAGTGGCCTAGGCGTCCATCCAGAAGCGGACACTCCTCCCATTTCCGATAGCCCACCTAAGGCCATGTCTCACCACCTCATCTGCAGCAGCCCGAATGCTCTTCCATATGTGAGATTTTCCCATCACCCTCGCCCCGGATTCACGCATATACTTGCAGCGGAAAGCGTCAACCCAAAGAGTCTTATCATAAATCTCGTAGGTTATGCACGGATATAGCATAGTTTTTTTTAAAAAATAAAAATAAATTGCCAACTAGGTACTCCGTATAAAGTTTCTTTTTGTTCATGGGGAGAAAAGTTATTAAATGTGGCATTTGACTCCGAGCTTGAGTCGTCCGAAATTTGGAAGTTTGAACTGAGGCTCCCTCCCGCTCTCACCCATCAACGCCTTCAAATAACCTTTTTCTTTTTTCCTCTCTCTCACGCTCTCCCTCTCATCCTCACTCTTTCTAGTCCCTTTCTTCCTCCTCCTTCCGTTTCTCTCTCGCCGAACCCCATTTTCGCATGGTGGATCACACCCAAACCCTAATTTTGTTTTTGCGAGATTAACAGCCGCAGGTCTTCTGAGCTTCCCTCTCGCGTTACTGCGTCCCTAGGTCAGTTCGAAGCTCCGTTTCTCTGTTTCGCACTCTTTTGAAGGTTCCATTTTGACGAGCGCTCTGATTTCTGTTGAATTTCTTTCCCGGATCTGTCTTACAAGCTGATTGATCGTAGACATTTTCGTCAATTTGAGTGCAAACGTTTGATTCTTTGTTCTATTGATTTTCTTTGGTGAATTCTGTACAGATCTGTTGGTTTTACAAGTTTCGAGCTGTTTTCAAAGAACTTGAGCGTTTACGTCAATCTTCTTTTTCTTCCGTCTCATCTCATTAATCTTCCTTTCTTGGTGCAATGTCTCATTACCGTACAGCTCCGTTTTTTTTGAAATTGTCCTATGACGGAGAAACACAGATGACTTCGCTAGATGATTTATCAGGGAGTGTTTAGTTTCAGCTGGTTCAATTCCTGACTGAGGATTCAAAATTTGAAAATGTAGGTCTTTAGGGTTCTAAGGGGACCGTCGTATAAGGAGTCAACGTTTTTGGAAAATGACAGTATTTTAATCACGTTTGGGAATTTCCGGTTAGATCTGCAAATCAATTTGTATTTTATGTGAGTTTGAAACATACTAATAGTTGATTTGTTTCAAGTTTATATGATGGAAATTAGTAAGGTACGAAGGTTCTACATGACCCAATCAGTCATGCCTAGACTAGAATTTCTTTCTTTGTCAAAAGTATGTGAATTACAATTGCTAGATCATCATAGTGAAAACGAAGCCTAACTTGCAAATAGTCAATTAATGAATTATGAATGAGAGGAAGTTGTAAGAGTAGAAAGAAGTTATGAAAATGTAACGAGGGTTGAAAGGTTATAGAAGTATTCGCCATTCTGGCCATATCAGACTAGTCTTGTGTAGTTCACATTATTATGCTTTTTGTTAATTTGTTCTCCATCCCTTCAAATTAGCTACCTAACTTTTTCTGTTGCTCACATCCATCTCTTATCTACATAGGTGTTGCATTCACTGCAGATGCCCAAGGTTCCATGAATTTAGTTTGAACTTGAGCCACAGACGGCTCTTCTAAGATGGCTATAGATATGAACAAGCAAAGAATAGCAGTTCCTAAAATGGAAGAGACCACCTTTAGAATCACAAGAGCACGTGCAAAGGCGATTGGTACTTCTGGGGCCCTGATCCGAAAACCTCCTGGGGCAGAACTTAAGAGAACTCTGAGGACAAGCTCTAAAAGAACAACCTCAGATGATAACAAGTCCTTTTTTTCAGCAATTGCTTGTTCCCAGAATAAGAGAAGAGCAGTGCTTTCAGATGTGTCCAACATATTCTGTGAGAGACCCCAAGTATCCTGCTCCAATGCAGCGACAAATCAGGCAAGCTTTTACTGTTGTGTCACACTATATTGTTACTGTGTTTAATTTATGTACATTTTAACTAAGTTTCTCTTCCCATTTAGTACAAGTTTTTGTTTTAGTAAAGAGAAATTGTTTCATAAAAGATGAATATGTCATGCAAAGATGCAGTTTCTTTAACTTATCACATAAATGATTCAAACCTTTCTATCTTATGAAAACAGAAGATTAACTGAAAATTTTCTGTTGCTTTCCTGTTCTGTGCATGCTAGTCAAAGAAGCAGGTGAAGGGATACCCCACTAGAAAGAACTCGAAGGTGGCTACATATGCACCCACAGGACAATGGCGAGGTCGAATTGTTGAAGGAAAGGTAGCAGAATGCATACCGAAACTAACAAGGGAGTCCAGGGACATAAGTTTGCCGACAAAACAAAGAGTGGTCAGTGATACTGCCAAATTAAAGGCCAATCCATCTGAGGTCGCTTCACTGTGCAAAATTGAAAAGAAATTAGGAGTTCATTCCTGTGCAAGTCGTGATGGAAATGAATCAGACGAACCAGATGTAAGGCCAGCAAAGCAGAATTCTTTAGGGCCAAGTATAATTTCCAGCCTGTTTAAGGAAGGTCCATAATTAACTTTTTCCTTGATATTTATTTGTTATAATAGGGGTATTGCTGTTACTGTTACTGTTTTGTCTGTTAATGGGTTTTGAGGATGTTATTTACTTTTATGGCTAGTCTATAAGTGTCTTTGCTCAGGTGGATTTTTTTGATGAGGTTTCAAATATTATGATTACAATTGATCATAGTCACTGAACTTCTAGTTACTTTTCTAGCTAAAAAATGTGCACCTATGGACACACACAAACTTGTGAAAGAGAACTGATAATGAAATGGTCTTCTGTTTGCTTGATGATTATATGTTTATACTAGTCGTCATGTTCTTGGTTGCCTTATATGTGGGCTTATAAGTTTATCAACAAAGTCGAGGAATAATTTTTGGTCCACCAGATCAACTAAATATGGTCAATTTCAGTTAACAGAATTAAGTATCTAGAAAATAGCTTTTGCAACAATATTAAATAAAATTATTGCTTTTTAATGTGTAAATTTTGTTAATTATATTATGCTAAATTCTCGCATTAAATCTATTTGATCTTAGTTGAGGTCAAAGATTGACTCTGACTCCATGATGCAGACCGCAAATTTCACGATCAATCAGTAACACCCATTGATCCTGAAATTGTTGACATTGATTCAAAGCAGAGAGATCCCCTGATGTGTGGCGTATATGCTAGAGAGATATATGACAACAGTCGTGTTAGAGAGGTATACATTTCTATGTTCATGCACATGGTTGTTCATTCTCTCATACATTTCTATGTTCATGCACATGGTTGTTCATTCTCTCATATTTTGCAAGGGATTAACTTGGTGGTCAAATACTGCAGCTATTCACTACAGAAACATGTCTTCTTATTTTATATTTCCCCCCTTTTCTCAGTTTAACTGCAGACCTTCAGTAGACTACATGGACAGGGTGCAGCGGGACATTACCCAAAGCATGAGAAGAATCCTAATTGATTGGCTTGTGGAGGTTAGTGTACCCATATACATGTATAAATACATTGTTTGCACTTGACAGGTTCTTACCAATTTAATATAGTCTTGCATAATGATAATGGCTAAATAAATAACCTCTGCGGGTGGCTGCAACTCTAGCAGTGGCCATGTCACACTTTTGTCTCTTGGATTTTTCTCCAGATTTCTGTGTGAATTTGAGCTTTGTCCATTTGATTCTCTTACACTAACATCCGTTTTATTCCCTGTTGTGCTCTTAGGTGTCGGAAGAATACAAGTTGGTACCCGATACACTCTATCTCACAGTCAATCTCATTGACCGGTTTCTTTCTTGCAAGTACATTGAAAAGCAAAGATTGCAGCTGCTTGGTGTTACTTGCATGTTTATTGCTTCGTACGTTTCTCTATACCATGCAACTCACTTGGCTTGTGCTGTTGTGCATTGAAATGTTATAGAATAAATGCAAGATTTTACCTGTGTGAATAGGCTACCTATTTTGTGGGAGATAGTTGCAGTTGATGAACATGAAATTTAAAGTTTAATCTAGCATGTCAGTAGCATTTGGTAATCAGAACAATAGTAAAACACTAAACTTGCTATACGACATTGCTTATTGCTGATGACTTCTTTCTGTCTATTTGTTCTATTTTGCAGGAAGTATGAAGAAATCTCTGCTCCTCGGGTTGAAGAATTTTGCTTCATTACAGACAACACATACACAAAAGAGGAGGTGAGAACTCATGCCTACTAATCCCTTAACTATTCATTACTCAAAAGGTTATAAACCAACAGTATTCTTCTTATAGTATCCGTTTCACACATATTTCAGAATCGTGTATCCTGAGCTTTTTCGTATGAAGATTGACTTTTGTCAATATCTTGGACAATAAAATTCAATTCATTAATGCAGAAATATAGAGAATTAGGTTTGTTAGGTTGATAAGTTATAGGAACAAATTGGAAAAGGAGAGAAGTTTAATGTTGTATATAGTATATAATATACATGGCTCCTTCATCGCGGGATACACTGGGTTGTTGTTGTTGTTGTTGATAGTATATAATATACATGGCTCCTTCATCTTTGAACTTCTTTTTGTTTTGTAGCTTGAGTAATATATACCTGAAAAAGTTCCAAGGAATATGTAATTTTTGTTTTGGGGTTCTCATCTCTCTCTTCTCCCTACCTCATTTAAGCTCACAGTTTGGCTTCAATTTGATGACCTTTTTTTAAAATTTTTGATGACAATTTGGCTGCTATTTGAAACACATTGCATTAACAGAATATTCTACTTAATCTGTAAAAGATTGAGAGGGCTTTTAGTACGATGTTGAGAGGTAAACATTATATGGCTGAAGGGAAATGGACACTTTACATGGGAATATAGGAAACAAGGTATCCAGACCAATTTCATTTTTTCATATTTGGGCTTCAGCTCGTTCATTTGCAAGTTTTACTCAATTTACATATTCTAAGGAAATCTAGAACAATTGGTTGTTCTTTTGACATTCAGTAGTTCATTATACTGATCCAGATTACAATGCGTCGCCCTTGTATTCCCACAGCATATTGTCTTCATTTATATTCTGTTTCTTCTTCTTCTTTTTTGGTTCCAGAATGTAAAGGACGTTCTTAACTTGAACTCAATTAATAGGTGGTGAAGATGGAGAGTGAAGTTTTGAACTTTCTCTGCTTTCAGCTCTCGGTTCCTACTGTCAAAACCTTTTTGAGGTATGCTTTTACTGTTTTACACATGGTGAAATCCTGCCATCTACTTCGTTGTTGCTGATTATTTTCCATTTTGCTATGTTCCTCAGGAGATTTATCCAAGCAGCACAAGCCACCTCTGAGGTATAAAGAGGCATATTCTATTTCTAATTACAGCAACATAAGATGATAAATATCCGGGTTTTAACTTTGTCATTTCTTCAGCATAATCCTTCTGTCGATCTGGAATTCTTGGCAAATTACTTAGCAGAGCTAACTCTCGTAGAGTGCAGTTTTCTGAAATTCCTTCCTTCCCATATAGCTGCATCTGCAGTTTTACTTGCAAGGTGGACTCTAGATGGATCGGCTTGTCCATGGGTGAGTAACTCCTGTTTCTTACAGCTTTAGCTTTTCCAGTACCAATTACTTGTGACTTGAGTGAGACAAACTCATTGTTTTATGTGTATTCTCCAGAATCCAACTCTTGAGCACTATACTTCCTACAAGATCATGGATCTTAAAGTTGCTGTACTTGCCATGGAAGAGCTTCGAGTAAATGCCAAAAGTAGCGCTGCCAATGCCATACGTGAGAAGTATAAGCAACAAAAGGTATGTCCTGCTGAAACTCTACTCTTAGATCCTTCAGCACAAGATAATTGGTTAAAAAGACCACTACTGAACTATGGACTGATCGATTCGTATATTCATCTAACATTTCAAATGTAATTTTGGTGGGACAGTTTAACTGTGTAGCGAATTTATCGTCTTCAAAGGCCGTTCAGACTCTTTTTTCAAGCTGAGATAACCGCGTCCTGCACATATTAAGAGATGGATATGGAGAATAACTATCATCGGAACTACTGAACTATGGAATTCGAAGTGAGATATCGCTCAGCGCTCTAACCTTAGTACGGATGATCATAACAATTTCTCAGTTCTCTCTTCGAATTCTGCCCCTATTTCATTGTTGTAACGAGCCATGGTAATCTGTATCTCTCAGATTTCCATTGTAGTGTGTTTTCTGTAAGGAGTTTGATCAAGGCATTTAATTTATAGACTTTAGAGCCCTCAAGCGCCTTGAGGTTTCGAATCTTGTTTCGAGCCTTATGCATTGGCTTGTCTGAGGCTTTTAGATTAGATCAACTGCTCATTCTGGCAGTAAACATATCTCTGAGTATTGACCAAGATTGACTTGTGTATTCAATTCCTCATCTGAAATATATCTTTTGAATTACTAGAGATGTTTCATCAGAGGATCTGATGAGTGAAAACTTGGTTTCCCCCCAAAATAAGATTGGTAATCCAACTACATTGGCATATAATGTTTCAACTTTCAAGTTTCGTTTCATAATGATCATGCAATCTCGAAATCAATATGAGTGATACAATGACTGGCACAGTGGCACGTGATAATACATACTGTATATAGACCTGTCAAACGGGTCCGAATCTTCTGTCTCTGATGCTGTCCCCTCTCACAAAAAAATATATTTTTTATTCTTTTAATCTATTTTTTTTTAATTTTAATTTGTTTTTTATTTTATTTTTATTTGAAGTTTGTGAGGGGAGGGGGTTGCCTTGGGGGATAGGAGGGGGACAAACTAGGGGACACATGATTTGGAGCCCTGTCAAACGGGTGTCAAATAGATCCGGGTTAACTCGAACCCGGGTTTGAACAAGTTTTGAGTCAAATCTAATCATTTGACCTAGAAAAATACCGATTTTTATAGTTTGGGTCCAAAAGAAATTCTGGGTGAAAATTTTCGGGTCTTGATCCAAAAATTTTCAGGCGTTTAGATCGAGTTGTCGGGTCGAGTTGGGTTTTAACAGCTCTAATATATATATATATATATATATATATATATATATATATATATATATATATATATATATATATATAGGTAAAGTGAAAATGGACACACGGGCTTCATTTAACACAAAAAAACGGGTCGAACTGGCCCAACAAAAAAAAACCTCCCCGTTCATCGTCATCCAACACAGGTCAGAGGTCTCCCGTTCACTCTCACCCTCTCCTGACTCTGAAACCTTGCAGCCATGGAAGGCGACGATGTCTCCCTCTATTGCTCCTCGCCTTCTCTCGTCATCTTCCCTCACTCCTCGTCATATATCCTGCCGTCGCCTCTCGTCATCCTCCCTCACTTCTGTCGAAATCTCTGCTGGTGAAGTCGGTAGGGTAGTAAACTAGGCAGCGACGCGTCTCTGCCTTTTTTTTTTCCCTATCGACTTCAACAAGCCTTAAATAGATTCTCGATCCTTCTTCCCAGGATTCCGTATCCTCTTGATTCACGGTGAGATGATCCTTCAATCCGACTTTGTGTTTCTGTCTCCTATGGCTTGGATTTTAGATTTCATTCTTGTTCCCCTCTTTACCTAACTTTGATTAGGGTTTCGATTTGCATCTGAGATATGCCTTCAATATGTTCTGGTTGGCACCTCTGTTCATTTCGATCGTATTCCGTTTGCAAATCAGTTTGTGATACATCCCTAGCGCATTACTTGAAGAATGTTATTGTTTGTGTTTCGTTATTGCTCCAAAATTGATTCAGTCGCATGAATTCCCCAGAAATTTGTAGTCGCTCTTCTGATTGCTAACCTCCTGTGACTTGTTCAATTGCGGTACCTATACGTATTTGGATTTATGAATTTCAATTGATGGAAATTGGATTGAAAGTGGGCTTTGTGGATTGGAAATTGAGATTGAGATAGGGTAAATTCATGCTTTCTAAGTGTTTGATAAAATGCCTGGGAGAGAAATCGAGATTGCGGTATGGTTAACTCCATGTTTACTAGGAGTTTTAATGGTGATTTAGCGATTTTTGAATTTTAGGGATTTAGGTGTTTTAATAGCTTTTGTTTATAAAGAAAACATATAGTTTAATTTAGAGACAGAGAGATATTGCCCACGTTCTCTTCATATGTTACTCTCCTTTGTTTATTTGTTTGTCTTAGATATGATCAACTCCATATATTGCTACGGCCACTGGTCGACAACAGGTTAGTCTAGAGTTGGACTAATCAACTTGAACTTTGTAAATTTTACATATTTCTATATTCTGCCCATATATAATTTGGTTTTATATTTGGGGCTGTTTTCGATCAAAGTCCTACACCCAATCACTTTCTCCTCTGAATTTTTTATCGTTTCGGTTGATTTTCATGCTTTTTAAGGAGGTATATGTTCTGAGTTGGTTATCTATGGTATGGCCTTGATGTTAAAGCTCTACTTGGTTTGTTTCTTGCCTACTTCTAAGATTGTTTGCTACTATTCTGAGTTGTTGGGTTTGTTTGAACTTGTTGTCCATGTGTTTGCACAACTACATTTTTTTGCTATTTGAGGTTTGCACACAGCTGTTGTAGTGTTCTGCAGTGTTGTTACTGCAGTGCTGTGCATTGTCTGAATCTACATTGTTCCTGTTGTTCAGTGCTGTTGTAGTGTTCCTGCTGCATTGTTGTCCATTGCCTTTTGTTTTTTGCCTTGAAAAAATATTAAATATGTAGTAGGTATGCAAAGAAATGTCTATCATAAATAATATTATAAAATTCAAAGAGAATATGATTTTAAGCCTATTAGCTCAAAATGGTAGAGCAATGTGTTTATACACAAAGGTGTGGGTTCAAATCCCACCTAGGCTATCTATGGTTTTTTCTTCTTTTCTTTCCGTTCATAAAGTGCAAAAATATGGTTTGTGTGATTCATGTAGTTAAGTTGATTGATTGTTCTATTGTGCAAAAATAAGATACAATTGTGCAGATTTAGAATACAATTGTGCACATTTAGAATACACAAAGGTGTGGGTTCAAATCCCACCTCGGCTATCTATGGTTTTTTCTTCTTTTCTTTCCGTTCATAAAGTGCAAAAAATGGTTTGTGTGATTCATGTAGTTAAGTTGATTGATTGTTCTATTGTGCAAAAATAAGATACAATTGTGCAGATTTAGAATACAATTGTGTACATTTAGAATACAGGTGTGCATATAAGAATTATTAATATTATAACATGCAAAAGTAAGATTAAATTATGCAGATTTAGAATAAAAATGTGCAAAAAACAATTACTAAAAAATAGTGAAGGAATTTGTCGGGTATTATCTCAATCAATTGTGCAAAAGTAAGATACTATTGTGCAGATTTATAATACAATTGTGCACATTTAGAATACAATTGTACACATATTTAGAAAATAATTGTGCAAAAGTAAGATACAATTGTGCAGATTTAGAATACAATTGTGCACATTTAGAAAACAATTGTGCAAAAGTAAGATACAATTGTGCAGATTTAGAATACAATTGTACACATTTAGAATAAAATTGTGCAAAAGTAAAATACAATTGTGCAAATACAAACTATTAAAATTGAGCAATTGAGCAAATACAAACTATTAAAATTGTGATGTATATTATGTAAAGATTATGGAATCTCCTTATATATATATATGGTTCCCTGATCAGTACAAGTTAGGATATACAGCAATTTCCCTCTTCCCTGAGAATCAAATCACAGAATTTTCCAAGGATAAAGAGTTATAATAGTAGAAAAAATAATCAGAGTCTTCAATCTCGCACTCAGGTCAACAGTCATAAGTGTAGAAAAGGAGTTCCATTCAAGAGGTAAATTGCATGCTAGAGAATTATGACTAATTCTAAGAAAGGTTAACCCTTGAAATATCGAACCCAGCTCTGGAAGGCTTCCATTCAAACTGTTTGAACTCAAATCCAGCACCTGTAGAGCAGATCCCCAGTTCTTCAATATGGATATATCACCAGAGATAATGTTTCTGCTAAAGTCCACAACTAAACATCCTCCCATAGAAGAAGGCAGTGATCCTTGTAGTGCATTAGATGAGATATTTACAAATTGCAAAGTCGACGAGTTGAATCCAGCGAGAGAGCCTGCACAGTGACAACCTCATTGCTTCAGATAAAAACCTTGATAAGGTCAACTACTGATAGTTGCAGTACTTCAAATCTCAAAACACCATGCCTAAGCAAACCTGTAAGCAAAGTGCTCAATCAGCAACTTTTTATATATAAATGAATTTATGTTCAAGAAGAAGCATTTTTTTAGCTTTTATATGAGGTTTTATATACAATAACAATGCCAGACATGTATAACTTCATACTTTCTACTTTGACCAAGGCAATTATTTTAGCTCTTCTTTACAACATGCATCGATGAATGCACCGACGGTGCATTCATCGATGCCCTTGGCCTATGATCCATCTCATGCAAAGCTAGGAAGGTTAAAGAAGTGTTCAGGATACATTGTCATTCAATTATCTTACAAACACAAGCAGAATTCTTAGGGAATTGAAGAATTAATCTCAACCACGGTGCTAAAATATGAATGAGACTAAATATCAAATCATCAAGGATAGAGTTGATAATGCAAGTGTTTATTTGCCTCTTGACAGTAAGGTGACGGACCGCATAATGTAAACCTCCTGAGCAAACTCTTTCTACATATCAGAGTTTATGCGCTCGGGTTTAAGAACCTTAATTGCTACTTCCTGACTGCAGTAAGTACCCTTATACCTTAAATGATTGGGAGGGCATAGTTAGACATATGGCTTAGGGTCAAGAATTGAATCAACAATTTTCAGAATATAAAAAAAACCTACAGGTCACCATATGATCCAGATGCAATTTTCTTCTCAAAATTCAATTGCCGGGCATCAATTTCCCACACATCAGTTCCATCATTAGGAATTTCCACATAAGCACTTTTGCATTCACCTGCTGCTTGCTCATGTATGGGAGATGAAGGTAGATTTGGCCAAGGTCCCTTCTATACAGCGAGGGAAAGCACAACTCAAAATATGGAAATAATGTAAGCACAGGCCTTAAACACTACACAACAATTCATATTTGCAGAATCATAGGCCTTAAACACTACAGAGCAATTCATATTTGCAGAATCATATTTGCAGAATAATGTAAGCATAGGCCTAAGCAAACCTGTAATGCATGAATGCGTAGTAGGGGCACCAAATTAGCAACAGAGGTGTTAATCGTGAGTTTTATTATCTCAAATCCAAGTAAAAAAACTCTCAATCAATCTAATTCAACAACAAATCATTATAAATAAGTTTCAATTTCACTCATTCAATTACAAGATTCTACAAATTTATTCAGTTTAGCAAAATCTAGAAATTGGGGTTTTATTAGAAAGTTACCTTGTGGATTCAAGGAGGAGACGAGGAGGAGAGGCTGATCGAAGAGTACCGTCGGTGCTCTGGTCGGAGGCCGGGCTCTATTTGCCTGGCTCGGAAGGAGGCTGTCGGCGCCACCGCTGGCTGCTCGACACTCCGGAAGCACTCGCTGCTGCTGCTGCTGGCGAGAGAGGTCGGAGTCTTCTTGGGATCGGATTTCGGGGCTTGGGAACTTGTCGGCGGTGGCTGGAGAGGTCGGAGGGACGGCAGCTGGAGGAGTAACATAGGAAGGTCTGAGAAGACGCGTTGCAGGCGAGAAGAGGAAGAGGAAGAATGGTTTTTTTTGGGGCCGGTCCGCTTCTTTTCTTTTTTCTCCTTTTTCCGGTTCACACCGGTTCAGTTGTTTTTTTTTTAAAAAAAACCGGGACGCGTGTGTTTTAGACCCCATTTTCACTTTAAGCAAATTTTTCATCTTAAGCCCCTTTTTCACTTTAACCTCACCCTATATATATATATATATATATATATATATATATATATATATATATATATATATATATATATATATATATATATATATATATATATATATATATATATATATATATATATATATATATATATATATATATATAGGGAAGCTTTAAAATGTAAAAACTCCTTAACGTGTAAAATACGCTTAACGTGTAAAATTTTGTCTTTTAGTGAAAACCAGACCACGCCTCCTTTTTTCTTTAAAAAAAACCGAACCGGTTGGGTAAAAAAAACTGAGCCGTCCTCCATCACCATCTCTCCCTCTGCGCACAGAACACGGAAGCGGCCATGGCAGGAGGCGCCGAGGCGGTGGCATCGAGCATGGCAGGAGGCAAGGCATCGACCATGGGGTAGTGCGAAGTCTCAATCATTGGAATATTCCTTGTTGTAATCGTCGAAATCCTCTCAATCGCTGGAATCGTTGCAATCGCCGGAAGCCTCGCAATCGCCAAAATCGAGCATCGTGCATTGGTCAATTCGACAAGGCATACGTGGATTCGGCTTCTCCTCCTCGCAATAGCCGGAATCCCCATCGGAATCATTGAAATCGTCAACCCGCTCCACCTTGCCCAGCAACATCGGAGCGTCGATTCGCCGCCTTCGACCGCCACCTTCCCACCAGCGATTGCCACCAACGAACTCGCCACACCACCACGGTCCCGTATCTGCCTTCCCCTTGCTCCACCGTGCCCTAGGCTGCACCGGGAGCTTGCCGAAGTCCACTGCGCAACCGTCGTTTCTACAGAGAGGGTTACTGGGTCGATGTGAGGAAGATGATGATAAAATTACAATTTTGACCCATATTTTCCCTTTCTTCCCAAATATGCCCTTATCTAAATTTAATAAATTACAAAATTATTCCGTAGTTTATAAACGCACAACATAATATTATATTTGCACAATTTAAAATTATATTTGCACAAACTATTGTTTGAATGATTTAGGTTGAGATTGAAAACCTAGGGTTTGATTTAGGAGCGGAATTTGGGACTTTTTTCCAAAAGTCAAATTGATTGAAATTGATGATATGGTTGTGTTGTTGGGTTGATTTTGAGCTAATTTCTTGTTTATATCATTGTCAAATTGTTTATAGATCATTAGCTAATTGGATTTTAGAATTTTATAGTGCAATATGCTTTAGAATTTGGGGCTTTTTTCCAAAAGCCAAATTGATTGAAATTGATGATATGGTTGTGTTGTTGGTTGATTTTGAGCTAATTTCATGTTCATATCATTGTCAAATTGTTTATGGATCATGAGCTAATTGAAGTTTGGAATTTTATATTGCGATATGCTTTAGAATTTGGGTTTTTTTTTTCAACAGCCAAATTGACTGAAATTAATGATATGGTTGTGTTGTTGGGTTGATTTGGAGCTAATTTCATGTTCATAGTATTGTCAAATTGTTTATGGATCATGATCTAATTGGATTTTAGAATTTTATTGCGATATATTTTAGAATTTGGGTTTTTTTTTTGCTAACATCCAAATTGATTGAAATTGATTATATGGTTGTGATGTTGGGTTGATTTGGAGCTAATTTCATGTTTATAGCATTGTCAAATTGTTTGTGAATCATGAGCTAATTGAAATTTAGAATTTTATTGCGATATGCTTTATGTCGATTAGGTTATTCTATTTTAGCATAAAAATCATAATTTAGCCTATTAGCTCAATTGGTAGAGCAATGTGCGTTTGCACAAAAGATGTGGGCTCAAATCCCACATAGGTTACATAATAGACAAAAGCGCAACAATCGCAAATTGTTAATCATGCACATTATAATCTTAGTTATGCACTTTTTAACCTTAATTATGAACATTTTAATCTTATTTATGCACTTTAATTTTAAAAGCTTATACGTAAAAAAATCGATTTCAAACTTACATCTATCAACCTAAATTATCCGAGAGGTGAACTCAAACTCTCAAAAGTAAAAACAATAAAAAATAAAACATCAATTTCAAAAGCACATCTTTTGTCTTATTATTGCACATTATGATCTTACATTTGCACAATTGTATTCTAAATCTGCACAATTGTATCTTACTTCTGCACAATTGTAGTTTAAATTTGCACAATTGTATTCAACTTTTGCACACTTGTATTCTAAATTTGCACATTACAATTTTATTTTCACACTTTATGTTCTTATATTTGCATTTTAAAGTTGCACAAATGTACTTTATAGTTGCACAAATGCACTTCACAGTTGCACAAATGCACTTGACAGGTCCACAAATGCACTTCACAGTTGCACAAAAGGTGTCGAAAACGGGAAAAAGTGCATTTACCCATAAAATTAGACATATTTACCAATTTACCCATAAATTAAACATATTTCAATTATAAATTTTTATAATTGAAATAGGCACATTTACCTATTTACCCCATAATGAATTATTATGCCTGCACAAAATAAACTTATATTTGCACAATAAGATGTTATATGTGCACAAAAGCAAGTTATACTTGCACAACAGAAAGTGTTAACAAAATTCTGGGATAAAAATAAAAAAATAAAAAAAATCTGGTCCGAGAAGGGGGGCAAGGGGGGAACACGCATGGGCAAGGGGGGCAGATATTCTACTAATGAAATTAGGCCCATTAGTAATTAAATTAGGCCCATTAGCAAATTTTACGCGATAAGCAAATTTTACACGTTAAGGAGTTTTTACATTTGAAGTATGGATCATATATATATATATATATATATATATATATATATATATATATATATATATATATATATATATATATATATATAGAGAGAGAGAGAGAGAGAGAGAGAGAGAGAGAGAGAGAGAGAGAGAGAGAGAGAGAGAGAGAGAGAGAGAGAGAGAGTATGGATCATATGTACTCAACCCTTATTGTGTATCATGTACACAAATCTGAGCCGTTGATCTATAGAAAATGGAAGGATAAGATAGTGCCACGTGTATTGATAGCTTTTTAAAAAAAGTTGGAAAATTTCACCCAATTACACACTACAAAAAGTGAAGCACCTGTGAATAATCAACAAAATCTAAATCTCTAACTGGTTCCCAAAATAGAGCCGCCTCCTTCTTGCTCCCATGGAGGATAGCGGATGAGATGGTGATGGCGGATGGCGATAAGCCCCGACCTTCTCCGGTAAGCCCCGACCTATCTCCGGTAAGCGCCGCCCAGGCTCTAAAGGAGACGGCCGCTGAAGTCGTCGAGGAAGAGAACGAGGACCTGCAGGTGGGGGATCGATGAATTTGATGCCCAGATCTAGATTCCTCTCCTCAATTCCTTCCCATGGAGGATAGCGGCTGAGATGGTGATGGCGGATGGCGATGGCGATGGCGGATGGCAACTCGGTAAGCAAGTTCGAAGGAGATGGCGACGTCGGCTAGCGAAGGCGACGGCGGAGGCGAGGGTTGCACCTGAGCAGCATCGGCGAGGCGGAGAAGGCCATCGAGGACTCCTCTTCTCCGGTGTGCGATTCCGAGTGGTTGTTCAACTCCGGTGGTGGTGAGGGTGTTCTTGTGCGATTCCGGGTACGATTCCTAGTGCTTGATGGGTAAGCCCCAATTTTATTGAATATTTGGGATTGATTGTTAAATGTTTATAGTGATGAAGTTGGGATTTGTGTTTTTGAACGAAATTATTCATGGATTTCACATAAATTTTACTTGGAGGTAGTTTTCAGGATCAAATTTCATTTGTTCACACCCAATAGGTTGCATTTTCTTTCAATTAAAGTTGTCTATGTTTCTCAATGTATTCATATTTCTAGTGCTTATATGCTCCTCCATATTTGACTGAATTCTTTAGACTGATTATGTCTTTAGACTGATTATTGTTGCAATTTTTTCCCGCTATGTAGGAGGCTTGGGATCACTTCAACACTCTTGGGTCACTTTGAAAGCCTTATTGTGTATCACTTTGAAAACCTTATTGTTGCCTGCAATTTTATTTTTGAAGGTTGAATGTTGAACTTTAAATGTTAAAGTTGCCTGTAATTTATTCAATGTCAGAGGTATTCGGTAGAAAAGCCGAATTATTCAGGTGTATGGAGCGAATTATTCAGGTGTATGAACCGATTTTGCGTTTAAGGATATGAGTTTTGTTTTAGGTTGGCATTCATATGAATGAAAAATGCATATACTATCGAATAATCATGTGATACCATTGAATAATCCAGCAATACCATCGAATAATATTTAGTTATTTGTTAAAATGACAACCGAATAATATTGTAACATCATCGAATAATCAAGCGATATCATCGAATAATCAAGCAATATCATTGAATAATCAAGCGATATCATCGAATAATTATTAGTTAAAAGTTTAGGGCATTTTCAAGTTTGTAGCCAATTAGAATGTTTCATCGATACAACCGCATAATCCGTCGATACGATCGAATAATCTAGATATGCCATCGCATAATACGTCGATACGATCGAATAATCCAGATATACCATCGCCTAATCCGTCGATACAATCGAATAATCCAGATATACCATCGAATAATGTCAAGAGAGTGCATCACACACGCCCCCAATTCAGAAGGTTGGCAAGAAAAAACGTGGATCCCACTGATTTTTAATTTAAAAAAAAGCTAAAATTGTCTTTTAATCCCAGCCATCAATTTCATTCAATCAACGGCTCAGATTTGTGTACATGATACACATTAAGGGCTGAGTATGTAAGGACCGAGATTTTTGGAATGTTATTTATATAAATTATAGATTTTATTCTAATTAAAATTCGTTTAAATTCTAAGACGCTGATTTTTTTTGAAAATTTGCATATTCGATAAACCAAATTATTTTATTTCTCGAGCCCACTCCCGGTATAAATTTGTTATTCGAAGTTGAAAATAATTTCGGGACTTGTTATTTATCTCGAGTTTGGATATTTAGTTTAATCGCGTCGGGTTAAGATCAGAAAGCGGGATTCAGGATTTATTTTCGGGTAATTCAAGACTTGACATGTCACTCATTTCACTTCCCATCAGCCACCCTCCCACCTAGTTCTACGGTACCCCTCCTCCTAGATGTACACCCGCCCCCTATAAACCATCATCATCCTGTCACCTCCATTCCCCCGCACTCCATCTCTCCTCCTTCTCTTTATCATCGTCCTCCTTCCTTTTGGTTCCCTTTGTGCTTCAGCGACACAACCACCGACACCATAAGCACCATCACGCCATCAACGAACTCATCCTCCTCCACCGTTGTTGCATCTTCATCACCATCACGCGCCACCACGACACCTTCTTCCTCTCGTCACCATCACCACACACCACGCCTTGGATCCTCTTCATCGTCGTTGTCATCCTCGCCTCATCCTCTTTCATTGAAGAGCAATCGCAGCCGCCCCCGGAGCTCTTGGCGTCATCGACGAGCCTCCGAAGATCGCCCGTCCGTTTGATCGTGAACCAACCTTCCGGTAAGCCATTCTCCTTCGTTTCCAATCCAAACCACTCTCGAGCCCTACCATTACACTCACCCACATCCGATGCAGATCCGAGGAGCCATCGAAAGCCTCCGACGATGCCCAGAACTCCGTTCGAAGCTCCGACATTCGCGAACCTCGGTGAGCTTCATTCCTTTCTCTCCGTTAGACTTTCATTTCCTTTTCCTTTTCTCTCCGACATTCGCCCGTCCGTTCGAATCTTCGAATTTGCCAAATCTTCTCTCCAAATATGCTCTTCGAAATCGCCGAAGACAATGGAAGCATTCAAAATCACTAGATCTGGTAGCTTGAAGGCAATCGAAGCACAAAAATTTGCTCATCTGCTCGGTTTCAAAAACCTAATAACAAAAATCCTGGCTATTTGTTGCGACTTGAATGGAGAAAGGTAAAAAGTAAAAGCCTAATAATTGCTCTATGTTATGTTAATTTTTAATTTTATTACTTATTTATTAGGTTATTACTTATTCATTGCAACTTCAATGAATGAATTTGATGAACGAATTCCCTAGTTATTCCCAATCATTGACTTATTGCAGTTTATGTATGCTGAACCAGTTCAAGTTATGCATGATGAACCAATACTATTATGCATATTCCTCTAACAACTACCTTTTGTATATGTTGAACCACTTCGAGTTGTATATGCTGAACCAGTTCGAGTTATGCATGATGAACTAATACTATTATGTATATTCCTTTAACAACTACCTTTTGTATATGTTGAACCACTTTGATTTGTAAATGCTGAACCAATTCGAGTTATGCATGATGAACCAATACTATTATGCATATTCCTTTAACAACTACCTTTTGTATATGTTGAACCACTTCGAGTTGTATATGTTGAACCAATGCTATTATACACATTCCCTTAACAACTACCTATTATATATGTTGAACCACTTTGAGTTACATATGTTGAACCAATGCTATTATAGATATTCCTTTAATAACTACCTCTTATATATGTTGAACCACTTTGATATGTTGAACCATTTTTTGATATGTATGCGGAGCCTATACTTGCTCTCTATCTCTTAATCCATTTTTTGTGTGATTTTGTTATATATGTTGAACCATTGTGTCATGTCTATATGCTGGCCCACTAATGATTTTTATTTTATATTAGCAGATATTTGTTTAATTGTTGAACCATATATTCATTAATATACTGAACCGATGTTTATGTATATGCTTGCTCAGTAAATTGCTCTATGTAGAGCTCGCGAAGACTGAGCAAAGTCATGGAACAATTATTTGTAAATCCACTCTCCCAACTAGGATGATTGACACCCATAAATGTGTAAAGGCTCGGATTTTTAAATAATAAATTCTAATAAATGATAAAATAAAAGGGATTTAGGTAATAATAATAATAATAATAATAATCGGATATTTGAAAATCCCCATCTTCACCTTAAAAATCGTATGTTAAAACCCTCAAAGCGGATTCCGGCCAAAAATTGAAAATTATGCAAAATATATTTTATTCCGCTTCCATATGTCGATAATTTGGAAAATGATGTTTGGATTTCACTATTAAACTCGGATTAGAAAATTTAAAATTTATTTTGAACGAGACGAGATAAGATCGAGAGAGCGGGTTTTCAGATTTATCGGGTGTTTTAAATTCTAGGACCACTGTTGTTTTCTCCTTCATTTTGTCTTCTTCTTCCCCATTCAACTTCTAGCAGCAGCACCCAACCTTCCTCCTTCCAATTCTAGCTAAATCAAACCACCTTTAACCTCCCTACCTCACACTATGGTCTCCCCATTTGGCTAAAGATCAAACATCAACACACCCCATATGCATTCTGAAATCTCCTGCAAATTGGAGCCTGAGCCTCCATACCCTCTCATCTCTTCTCTTCCCCCCTTCTTCCCCTTTCTGCAAATTTCAGAATTCAGAGATTCAAAACACTCGGGAAGCCACCCATGACCGATACACCTCCTCCGTTCCCGCTTCACCGCCGCCTGAAACCACCACGGCACCACCAGGCCCCCACGGCACCACCAGACCACCATGACTCCACCTCCTTGTTCCTTCTGGTTCCGCCTGCAGAACACCACCCTCCCCCTCGACGCCCCAGGCAAGCCCAGGCCGCTCAGGAGCAGCCACCGGAGCCCTGGAGTCCGAGCGAGTCTCGGCCGTCCCCTTCCCTTATTTCCGTGAGCAGCAGCAACTAGCAACTCCGTTCCTCCTCCTTCCTCCGCGAGCCGCACCCAGCAACCTCTCCACACCTCCTCGGAACCCATAATGCGCAGGAGCATCCGGGAGATATCCCGGAGGACGAGCGCGAGCCCACCGGCTTCCCCTCCTCCCCTGATTCCGATCCCAACAGTGGTAAGCCCTCGTCCTTTCTTTCCGCTTCAAAGTGTGAGAAAGCTCCGCCTTTAAGCCATTGCCTTCCTTCCCAGGCCGATTCCGGTGTCAATCCGCCTCCGACGAAGCACCATCGACTCCGGCGAGGCAGATCGAGGCGAAATCGATCGATTCCGGGCGTGAAGAACCCCCTCGGTGAGGAACCTATCCTTCTCCCTTTTCCTTGTCGAATCCGTCTCTTTGTTGTCGGGATATGGTCAGAGTTAGGTCGCCGCCAGTAAACCTCCCCTTCCCCTTCCTTCGTTTCCCAGAAATCCGAACAGAGCTCTTGTTGGAGACGATGAACGGTATTTTCGGTTCAGGCTCCCTTTCTTCTGTTTTTTTTTTGGACCGGTTCGGTTTTGGGCTTTTCAAAAGGAAATGAGTCGGTTCGGTTTTGCAAAATAAAAAACTCAGATTTTGAGATGGGTATTGGGCCTAAAATTTTTGGATCCGACTTTGGCAGACTCGGTTGGGCCTAATGTGTGGTTGGGTAAAATTATAAAAGTTTTAAGGCTTAGTTTTGTATACATTATCAAGTAAAAGATATTTAAATGAATTGCTTATATATTATATAATATTTTATGACCATTTTAAATAAGTTGAGATTAGAAATATAACATTTTGAGATCTGAATTTTAAAGAGAAAAGAAATTGGAAAAAGGGTTTTAAAGGTTGGAAATATGGTTGGTACGATTTTATCAATGAGCTTGATTGAGGGTAAATAATTTTGGTTGATGTTGATCGTATCGGAAATGTTTTGAAAATGGTTTTACCATCGATTGGTTTTGAGTACGTTAAGAACTTGGGTTTCGTGTGTATGAATGTTGGTTCGGTAGCTTATGGCAATGACTTGATGATAGGTGTGTATTGCTATTGGATTATACTCTGGACTTGCATTGGGCCCTTGCTTGTGTTATCTTGCTGTTCTGCATCTTCAGGTAAGTCTCTTCGGAGCTTACTCAGATTGAATAGAGCTATTCCCTGCTTTAAGTGCATGATATACTAGGTGTTGCATTCATGATCAGCCTGCCATGTAGTACCATGCTAGGTTGCATTGATCGTTGAGCATTTGATTTCTCTATGTGTTTGTAAACAGAACGGCCGTTATCTGTGATAGTCCTAGAGTCTTTGCTAGGGTCATAGGGTAGCCCAGCCTCATCGGGTACCCTGAGTCAATCGAGTACTTCCTTATATTATGATATGCCTGCGGGCTTTATTATGGAGCGGGTTAGACATGCGTGCCGCCCTATTATGAATGAATGCATTCACGAGCTGGCCAGTCTCCGCCTGTCGGAAGGGGTGGAGGTAGGAGAGGGATATGCCACTTGACATTGTTTTGGGCCCTTTACAGTATTTCTGCACATTATTATGAACTAGGAGCATGCTAGTGTGGTTGAATTTCGTACTGCATTAGAGCATCTTTATTAGGTATAGCGTATATGTGTGCTTATGGTTGGGATGCAGAGTTAAGTGGGCATCGATCTGATCCCGCTCCAAATCAATTTTTATAGGAATTATTTATGTTCATCCTATCGGTGCTGTTTGCTTATTGCGCGGGTCATTTTGTCGGCGGAGAGTGAGCGCTGGAGTTATAAACTTCACCAGCCTCTGATTATATTGTTTTGGATTTATACTTTCGACTCCGTTTTGACCCGGCTCCGCCGTGGCACTTGTATCTGTACTTTACTTCCGCTTTACTTCCGTTTGAAATGGTTTCCGCGACATAGTCTTAGGACAGGTTAAGGGTACCCAACGGCCCTTCGATGTTTTTAGGGTTTGAAATCCCTCCTTCTAATCACCTTAAAATGAGTTTGAAACCTCGACCCGTACCTGGATTGCAAGATCCGAACAAGGGGTTTTATCCCTTGAAACGTAACCCGGAAATCATAATTCTGGGCCGTTACAAAGATGGTATCAGAGCTGAGGTTGTGCAATTCGGGTACAAAAGGGTCGAGTGTATGTTTTGGAAAATCGCCCATGAATTTTAAATGATTTGAAAGTGTTTTAAAAAGGGCAAAATGAACTTAAGACGCCTAACTGAAATTGGACTAAGTACTAAACTTGACTTGTAATAAAAGAGGAAAACCGACTAAACAGGGACGCGAGTGGGTAGTAAAGGCGCTAGACCACCCCTATTGGGTGTAGTTGGGAACGGTAGGCAAAATACTAGCTTGCTCTTTACAGATGGGTTGGGAAACTCCAAGGAGGTCATTATGAGTGTCACTAACTGATTCTGTGTTGAGTGCTTGATATGCTAGATATCTGATTGGTATGCGTAACAATTAAATGTGTATTGATTGATATGTGAAAACGGGATAGCGGGAGTACCATTATTTCTATATGGTCAAGTCCAGCTTGTGTGAAACAACCTCTTCAACCATGTTCTATCGAGTCTCCCTCCCAGATGCCAGTGTCTTCCACGGGGAATCGGGTCGGTAAACACGTAGAAGGTAGGAACCAATATCAATGACTATATAACCCGCCTATGCAACCCTACACAACCAAGCGGACAACTTGGAGGCACAAGGAGGGGGCTTGTGGATACTAGGATCACCAAGTCTTGCGAAGTTGATGAACAACAAAGCAAACCAAGCTAGATCAATACCAATAGTTGCAATTGAAGAGCACAACTCTATTCAATCGACAAACACTCATTGTGTTTCACACTAAAAGAGAGCTTTTCTCATATAATTCAACGTCTTTGATTAACATAGAGGTGTCGGCAATATATAGCCTAACTAGGGCTGATTTAGCCAAAAATATTAAATAAATAAATAACTAATTAAAACACCTAAAAACATAAGTAAATAAGGTCTCTAAAAATAACACATAGAAAAAGCCCATTTCGGCCCAATGTAATTCTATGCGCCCAGGTGTCGGCGCCGAGAGTTTGGTGTCGGCGTCGATACCAACAGTAGGTAAAATAGGTAAAATAGCATCTTCAGGTCTCGGCGTCGATGCCTCTGGTGTCGGCATCGATACCAACAGTGAGCAAATATGCACCTTTGGACCTTCTCTCATGGTGGAGCCTTCTTCTTCCTCTTGAGGATGACATCGTCCTCCCTTTCTTGAATCATAGGTCCATCCTCATGTAAGATAGGTGTGTCTGAAGGTGTTGTGGATGGTGTCTTGGATGGTCCCGCATCACCTGCAGTAAACACCAATTTTCAATAACAGAGCATGTAAATTCGTTGAATTTATATCTGATATATATGTTGAACCAAACAGGTATGCTATCATGAACCAACTAAACAAAAAGAGTAAAAAGGCATTCTATGTTGGACAAAACTAGCATATATCATGAACCAATAGGAAACTATTATGATCCAAATACAAAGATTTAATGAACCAACAATGGAAACATCGTGAAACACATAGGCAACTATGATGAACAAAACAAGAATATATCTTGAACCAGAAAGACAAATTGGTTAATGATCAAACTAAACATGCATGCTATGTTGAACCAAAGTAGCATAATAACATGAACCAAACAGGTATACAATCAACCACCAAAGTAGACATTTGTCATTAACCAAACATAAATGATATAATGAACCACACAAAGCTACAAACATGAACCAACCGAGCAAATATCATGAACAAAAGAAGCAAAGTATTTCATGAACCAAACAGGCATGCTATTTTGAACCCAACTAGCATACATCATGAATCAAACAAGAAACTATCATACCCCAATTAGGAACTATATAATGAACCATAAAGGGATGCACTTACATAACATCGTTCCACCATCTGTCACGTATTTATAGAGCTTAATATTATACCCAGGCTTCTTCTGAGCAGGATTAACAAATCTTTATAATAAGGGCTCCCCATATCTATTGAAGGCACGACATCCCTTGTTGGTTGTACCCTTTTTTCAGCACTATTTTTTGTTTTCTTAACATCCTGCACCAAAAATCCTGAATATGATCACCCATTTGGAAATATATGTTGAACCAATTTCTCATAAACTGTTGAACCAACTTCTCATAAAATGTCTTGAATCAAACATTATCCCATTCACTGGACCACTTGAATAAAATCTAATGAACCAGAATCTTATGAACACAAATAAGATAAGAAAGTTGAACCATTTGTTACAAAATTTGATTTTTACAAAATCTGAGAGATACAACTCAGATTTGATGATGAGCCAACTCATATTTGATGATGAACCAATTTTTACAAAAATTTGGTATTCAACTCATACATGATGATATCTCCATTGTTTATACTGGTAATTGTTGTTCCACCTGCTAAATTAAAAAAATATTTGTTTTTAAAAGACATTTAAATTAAATTAAAAATCATAGAAAAAATAAATAAATACTATTAAATACCTTTGAATGATCAACTTGTAATGACACGGTTTTTTGTGGAAGAACTAGTAAATGTTGTTCTCCAGACACTTTAACTGCTCCCTCCTGCTAAAAAAATACATTTTTAAATATATGTTGTTAAACATCTAAAACATTTATTTTAATTAAAAGGCATAATACATTTAAATAAACACTATTAAATGAATTACATTGTTTTTTGACGATTGACATTATGCAACCGTTGCTAAACCCTGCAGAGGATTCTTAAGACTTGGTTCAACATTAACTTCAGGTTGACATTCAACCACAATATAAAAAATTAAAGGCATGTCCACAAAGGGAGTCTTTGGATATGTTTTCTCAACAATTTCAAAAACTTCGGCAAATGTAATTGGTTTATCAGGGGGTAAGCCCAAGGCTCCATGATGGAGTAGAGTTTCGCAGGTTGTCCAACTCTTCTTTTTTTGCAATGACAATGTCGACAATGCGCATTAGCCTATCAATTTCTGGACTATTTGTGAACTCATCTGGAGTTGAACTTATCTCAGGTGAGATTGATGGTTGTTGGCAAACAATCCGCTGTGTTGCATGATTCAAAAAATTGATTTCAGCATCTTCGTATTTCTTAGCAATAGCCTCGAATGTGCACTCCACTAAATTTGATAAGGTCTTGACTAATAGGCACATCTCAGACTTGTACCTCACTTTCAGTTCCTGCAATTCAAGTAGTGATACTATAAATACAAATGACATTCTGTATTATTAGCCTGAAACTAAATAAAAAAATGAAAAATCAAAAAATTTACTTCTTTTCCATGACCTTCAAATAACTAATCATGCTTAGTTGTTTCCCCCATATTGGTTGCTCATTTTCAGAAACCTATCATGATTGAATAAAATTGTAACTATTTCTTCAAAATCTGTAAGAGAGTGAAAGTTATATGAACCACTGAACCAATCTCTCTAAAATTGATGAACCAAAATAGTTCATATATATATATAGACATTGATCGAAGGAGTTTGATAAACCAATGTCTCAAAAAGATGATGAACCGTATGTTAAAAAGATGATGAACCAGATACAAAAATCTGTTAGAAATTGATGAACCAATGTCTCTAAATGGTGATGAACCAATCTTAAAAATTTGATGAAGCAAAGACAAAAATCAGTGAGAAATTGATGAACCAATGTCTCTAAATGGTGATGAACCAATCGTAAAAATTTGATGAACCAGAGAAAAAAATCTATTAGAAAATGATGAACCAATGTCTTTAAAAGATGATGAACCAATCTTAAAATTTTGATGTACTAGAGACAAAAATCTGTTTAGAAATTGATGAACCAATGTTTGTAAATGATGATGAAACATGTCTTAGCAATATGATAAACTAGAGATTAATGAACCAATGTCTCTAACCCATGATGAACCATATCTTAAAAATATGATTAACTAGAAAAAAATAAAAAACTTACTTCTTTCATAGGCTCTTCGGAAACTTTGGCTTGATCCATTGCCTTTTCAGTAAGTAAATATTTATCTTCTTCACACACCTGTTATTTTATTTGGGGAAATTTGCAAAATAGCCACAAAATAGGGCCTAATTTGCGAAATGTCCACGTTTTGGGAAAATTTTGTGAAATGTCCACAATATATACTGCTTTGTTCTACACGCTTTCTCTCTGACGCTCTCTCTCCTTTGCGCTCTGCTCTCTCTCTCCTCTTCGCGCTGCTCTCTTCGATGCTCTCTCTCCTTCGCGCTACTCTCTCACCGACGCTCTCTCTCTCTCCTTCACGCTGCTCTCTCCTCCTACGCTCTCTCTGCTGCTCAACTGCTCGCCGATACTGCCGATCTCTCCGATCCAATCAAAACCACCAATTTTGACGTTCCTCCAATCGAATCAAGTAAGTATTGCATTCTAGTAATGATTGAGTTCGAATATAGTAATCAGTGCAATGGAATCATAGAAAATTTGCACCGAAGGCGCAAATTTTCTCGGATTTTTTTAAGTGTTGGAGTCAGTTTTCTTCGATTTTTTAAGTGTTGGAGTCGATTTTGAAGTCTCAAGGTGTTTGTCTTTATGTTTCTTTGTCAATAGCTTTATAACATGTTATGGATTAGAATGATACGGGTGCGTAAACTAGTAGCATTCTTTCAAGAATTGGAGAAAGATATAAGGATCAACTACCTGTTTTCTAGGATTATAAAAAGCTTCTGTTTGTTGAGCTGTACTCAGGCCATATAGCAACCTGCATCTTCTATTATTTGGCGACTACTTTGCCTGAAGAACAAGAAGGCTACACTTGGATTGGAAGTTTGAAGATTGGGGACTACAATTATTCACATTTCAGGGAGAATGATCTTGGCAGACGCTACACCACCTCTCTTTATTTTGCCATTGTCACCATGACAACTATTGGTGAGTATGTACGTAACATCATATCATTTAACTAGCAGCTGTAACTAGCTAAATATATTCTCATGCTTAATTAACTTCTATCTACAATTTCAGTGTTTAGGCCATGGTTACAAGAAGTATAAGTATAACTGCCGAGTACAGAGTCCAAGCTTGGCAGGCCCCCTATAGTAACAATTAACTCACTAGATCGATTACCTGGATGATCACAAATTTACAATTGCTTACCAATGAGCAAGAATCGCCCTTTCTAGACTTATGTGGGTCAATTGCAAATGATCAGGCTATATAATTGAAGCATGGATAATATATTCTAACAACCAAATGAGTTTTTTTTTTTTGAGCGACCAAAGGAGTACAACTGAACAAGTACTTTGTTTAAATCAAATCTACTATGAATTGGAGGCAATTGAGAAGGGTAAGCTTACTGCTTCTATTATTGTTGTCTGCTATATATTGCTAACTTAGAAATCTATAAATTAGAAATCTAATAAGTTTTTTTTTACTAACTTAGAAATCTATTACTTATTTCATTTTTTGCTTACTCCTTCTGTTATTGTTGTCTGCTACTCCTTCTGTTATTGCTGTCTGCTATTGCTAACTTAGAAATCTATAACTTAGAAATCTAATAAGTTTTTTTTTGCTAACTTAGAAATCTATTACTTATTTCATTTTTTGCTTACTCCTTCTGTTATATATTGCTGTCTGCTGCTACTGTTATTGCTGCCTGCTACTCCTTCTGTTATTTCTGTCTGCTATTGCTAACTTAGAAATCTAATAAGTTCTTTTTTGCTAACTTAGAAATCTATTACTTATTTCATTTTTTGCTTACTCCTTCTGTTATATATTGTTGTTTGCTGCTACTGTTATTGCTGTCAACTATTGATATAGGGAGTTTGCAGTTATTGCTGCTAGTTAGCTTGCGGTATGTTATTGTTGTTCAACCTATTTCAATTAGTTTTTTTGCTGTTGTTCAACCTATTTGAGTATTTGCCGTTATTGTTATTGGCTATTGCTGTCTGATATTGCTGCTAGTTAGCTTCCACTCCTATTTCCTTTTTATTCAAGTTAATTAGTACTTAACTACTAGTACCTATTTCCTTTTTATTTATTATTTTGTTTTTGATATTAAGTAATAATAACTAATAAGTATTATCTGTTAACTTGATTTCTTTTTATATTTGTTATTTTTAGAAAATGCTTTTAAACAGTGGATCACAGACATTGCAATAAAGGCAACAATTGCATTTATCTGCATGGGGATCAGTGGATCACAATCCAATTCAATGCATGATATTGTTGATGGTATGTTATTGATGTTTATTCCTACTCAAATAGGGGTATGACTCCTGAATATTCTTGATTAATTAGTTATATTTGCACATCGTACTCTTATTATTTTGTGAAGCCTATTAGCTCAAATCGGTAGAGCGTTGTGTACAAACACAAAAATACGGGTTCAAATCCCGTATAGGCTATCCTGTTGTTGGTTGTGTTAACTTTGGTTGAAGCACCGAACCACATGAATTGGAGAAAAATAGAATGAAAAGTGTTTCTTTGAGGTGCTGACAAAAATAAAATACAGTTGTGCAAATCTAAACTAAAGTTGTGCAACTCTAAACTAAAGTTGTGCAACTCTAAAATACGGTTGTGCAACTCTAAAAAATGTGCTGACATGAAGAAAAAAAAAGTGTTGACATGGAAAAAATATATACCGAACTACAAAGTTATTACTTAGGATGATGACTCGATTGTAACTAATATCAGTGTCAGCACTAATTGTAACTAATATCAGTGTCAACACTAATTGTAACTAATATCAGTGTCGGCACTAATTGTAACTAATATCAGTGTCATCATTAATTTTCACCACTGGTTGTGCAAAAATAAGATGATGTTGTGCAATAATTTATTGAGAAAGTATGACATTATATTGAGAGAAAATAAAATCATGTTGAGAACAATTTCACAAGTCTCGATTGTTGTGCAAAAATAACCTATTGTTGAGAAAAAATAAGATGATATTGAACAAAATTTCACCAATCCCCCATGTTGTGCAATTTTACTCTATTGATGAGCAAAAATAAGACCGTGTTGTGCAATAATCTATTAAAAAAGTATAAAATTATATTTACAAAAAATAAGATCATGTTGAGACACAACTTCACAAGCCTCGAATATTGTGCAAAAATAAAGTATTGATGAACAAAAATAAGAAGATGTTATGCAATAATTTATTGAGAAAGTATGAAATTATATTGAGAGAAAATAAGATCATGTTGAGAACAAATTCACAAGTCTCGATTGTTGTGCAAAAATAATATATTGTTGAGAAAAAATAAGATGATGTTGAGCAAAATTTCACCAATCCCCCATGTTGTGCAATTATTGTATATTGATGAGCAAAAATAAGACCATGTTGTGCAATAATCTATTAAAAAAGTATAAAATTATATTTACAAAAAATAAGATCATGTTGAGACACAACTTCACAAGTCTCGAATGTTGTGCAAAAATAAAGTATTGATGAGCAAAAATAAGAAGATGTTGTGCACTAATTTATTGAGAAAGTATGAAATTATATTGAGAGAAAATAAGATCATGTGGAGAACAAATTCACAAGTCTCGATTGTTGTGCAAAAATAACTTATAGTTGAGGAAAAATAAGATGATGTTGAGCAAAATTTCACCAATCCCCCATGTTGTGCAATTATTGTATATTGATGAGCAAAAATAAGATCATGTTGTGCAATAATCTATTAAAAAAGTATAAAATTATATTTACAAAAAATAAGATCATGTTTAGACACAATTTCACAAGTCTCGAATGTTGTACAAAAATAAAGTATTGATGAGCAAAAATAAGAGCATGTTGTGCAATAATTTATTGAGAAAGTATGAAATTATATTGAGAGAAAATAAGATCATGTTGAAAACAAATTCACAAGTCTCGATTGTTGTGCAAAAATAATCTATTGTGTAGCAAAAATAAGATCACGTTGAGCAAATTTCCACCAATCCCTCATGTTGTGCAATTATTGTCTATTGATGAGCAAAAACAAGACCATGTTGTGCAATAATCTATTAAAAAAGTATAAAATTATATTTACAAAAAGTAAGAGCATGTTGAGATACAATTTCAAAAGTCTCGAATGTTATGCAAAAATAAAGTATCGATGAGCAAAAATAAGAGCATGTTGTGCAGTAATTTATTGAGAAAGTATGAAATTATATTGAGAGAAAATAAGATCATGTTGAGAACAAATTCACAAGTCTCGATTGTTGTGCAAAAATAACCTATAGTTGAGCATAAATAAGATGATGTTGAGCAAAATTTCACCAATCCCCCATGTTGTGCAATTTTACTCTATTGATGAGCAAAAATATAACCGTGTTGTGCAATAACTATATTTGCACAACAATAGATTATATTTGCACAACTATTGAGACTTGTGAAATTGTGCTCAATATGAACTTATTTTTTATAAATATTATTTTATAGTTGCTCAATAGATTATTGCTCAACATGGTATTATTTTTTCTCATCAATAGACTATAATTGCACAACATAGAGGATTGGTGGAATTATGCTCAACATGATCTTATTTTAGTTTGAATGTGCAATTTTAGAACTTAAATGTGCAATTGTGAAATGATGGTGTATAAATAATAAAATGACAGTGAAAGAATAATACTTGTAAAATTATTATTCTTGCACTTGTAAACTACAGTTGTGCAGTTGTAAACTACAGTTTTGCACGAGCAACAAGATTGTAAAACTTGCGTGATCTCAATCGGGAACATACACACAGGACTACAAACTTCAGCCAGTTAAATCACAAATAATACACACAAGACTTGCATAAGGTAAAGCACAAATTTCACCAAAAAAAAAAGAGCCAAAGCATAAAACAAATCCAATCAGATAAAACCCGTCAAATTCTTCTTATAATGTAACTAGTTGCTTGCTTTTCTGGGCAAATACATCTACATTGCCGATCAGGAGTTAGATCAATTGATTAATCTCTTTGCTTCCTCGGCCACTCGGGGTTTGATGTGCTTCTTTGGATTGACACTGCACCCTTCGTACCTGAAGCATGACATGAGGTGATCGTTCACCGTACCAGAGACTTGCATGAACGAATAAATAACAGTGGGTCCTATGCAACGATATCAAGTCCTTGCGGACAAGATCTGCCTTCTATATTTATACACAAACATACAGAGTATTCTTTTGCAAAAATGAGGGGTATTTTGAAGATGTAATACTTTTGTAACATTTGTATATAACTAAAATAGGTTCAGTAGTACACTAAACAAGCATGAACTGAAGATATATGAAACACACCCATCTCAAACCATTCACTCTTTTTGTCTAACCGTCGTTCAATAGCAAACCCTGCAAGGCTGATGCGATCTAAATTTATTCCTCTTCTCCATTAGCTTGCTCGCAGTTTCCTTGATCACATTGTTGTAGGGCTATCAGCATAGCAAGTAGTTGCCACCACTTGCTCTTCATCCTCTCATCAATAGCTCCTTGAAAAAAAAAAGGAAGACTCAAATCAGTAAAAGAGTTGATCGTGTGAACTACTCGGACTCAAATTAGTAAAAGACTCAAAATCAGTAAAAAGAAGAAGAAATACTCAAATCGAAAAAGACCATGTCAGCACACTAAGGAAGCGTTATGAGCTCATTCCTAAATTTGAGGAGCTTTTATCTAGTGGAATTGATATGCAGTTTTCGGGTTAAGGAACTGGAAGAAAGGGAAGTGAGGCTAGAAGGAGAGTTGCTTGAGTACTATGGTTTGAAACAGTAGGAGTCAGATGTCGTGGAGCTACATAAACAACTCAAGATCAAGACAGTTGAGGTTGACATGCTTAACATCACAATCAAAACGCTGCAAGCCGAGAGAAAGAAGCTGCAAGAAGAGATTGGCCAGGGTGTTTCGGCTAAGAAGGAGGTAGAGGTTGCTAGGAAGAAGATCAAGGAGCTGCAGAACGATGCTTCTTTATAGTTGCGAAAATTCTTTTAAACAAGCATTATATTACAACTGGTTCATGTGTGAATACAAGAATAAGAAAGCAAGATCACCAAGGAGAGGCTTGAAACATAATATTACCAATGCACTTAAATCCAAAGGAAGCAAGGTTTTCTTATTTTCTCAAATGAAGAGACCAAAATATAAGCATTGACAGAGGCAAGATTGCATACCTATCCTTGTCTCTTTTAATAGTCATAAGCTTTGGTTGTGTAGTTGGATCCGGGAGCTCATTACGAAATCTAATAAACCAATGAAGTTGTGTCAATAATAGAAATAAATCCTTTGATAAGCATTACAATTGCAATCACGAAAACCATGTCAGCACAAGCACTAAACCATGTCAGCACAATAAGCAAGCATCAAGAATAAACACAGAATAAAAAGTGTGCAGAATTGAATTAGTTTCAAATGTGACATCTAGGGATTCAAAAGGATAAGATCGAGTAAGAAAAAGAACCAAAAAATAGTTTACAACAGCAAAAAATAGTTTCAGAATTGAAATAGTTAGCTAATACAATGTTTAATTCATTAAAAGGAATTAAAGTCACCATTCTAGACCAATCGAAATGCTATAACGGTAATATCAGATCACAATCATCAATAGAGAACGAATTAAAGTCACAAATCAACACAAGTTGTTTAGTCACTGCAATCCAAACAGAAGAGAAGGAAAGGAACCTGAAAAGAGGGCATCAAACTCGTTCAAATAAAGCACCAGTACGCTTCACTTTAGGAAAGCTTTTATGAATTTTTGGTAGCTAGCCACTATAATCCAGTCCCCGGATAAACAGCAGTTCTGACGTGCTTGGACCGGGGCTCGAGCAAAAGGACCGGCGACGAGAGTTCCGAGAAGTCGGGAAGTTGTTGGCAGTTCTGGAGCAGCAGATCAGTCGGCAAAGAATGCTGATTTCCCGTCGATTGGCTAGGCTTCTGGAAACATGCGAGTATTACTATTGTAGATCTGGAAGTCGCGGTCGCGGATTGGGGCAGATCTTGTCAATCGGATGTCAGACGAAGCGGAAAATCGTGTTTTACCAAGATGTCGCTTGTGTAGAGACGAGTCCAAACGGGGCTTGTTTGAGAGGAATTGAAGGGCTTCTTTGGGGTGACGTTTTGGGGGTGATTTGAGGGTGATACTGGGGCTGTGGAAGGCCTTAGAATGGTGGTAAAGAAGGGGATGGGGGTTGAGGGATATGTGATGCAAGAGCGCTCTCGGCCTCGCACTCCGAGCTCTCTCCAACACTCGATCTTCCACACTCTCGGCCTCACACTCTGAGTGTTTCCGACCCTTTGATTCCGTCGTCTCTCACTAAGGAATCTCCTTCAGCCTCTCACCGAAGGTTTTGTTCCCGGCCTCTCACCTAAGAACGAGATTCTTGACCCGAATCACTGGAAGCTAAAAGGCTCACTTTTTTCTCAAATTCAACTGTTCTTCAAAACGGTTCTTACATCCCTTTATATAGGAAAATATGGTTGCTATGAGAAATAAAAGAAATTAAAATAAATCGATAAACTAATGACGGATAATACGAAAGGGTTTTTCGAGATTTATGACGGAGAGATAGGCAACCATAATGGGGGGAACCGAATGGTCTTGGTTGCCATCAAAGAGATGGAAGTTCGGAAATCTCTAAAGCCCCGTCATTTAATCCGACTTTATTGATTGCATTCCGTCTTCATTTATTGCATTTCCGACAAGCTGCTTGGTTTTCGGACTGCTCCAAAGATGCCAGATTTCGTCCATCTTCCAAGCTGATTTGATGATTGCATCCTTCCATAAAGTTGTAGCCACTTAAAATATCTTTCCAACAAGTGCTCATCGGCTTCAATCGGAATTTTATATAGCCATAACAAGCCAAAATACCGAAGTGTCGCCAAACAGTCTTCGCAAATGAAAGTTGATGTTCTGCTCCGAAGACAAACCCTTGTAGGAAAAAAGAGTCAAGCTCACGGGCAACAACGATCACATCAAGTTCTGAAGGAGAGGGTCCGACACACAGAGCCAACCCAAGTTTTGTGCATTCGGAATCTTTTGTGGAGCTGCTGAAAATGGCAGAAACACCAATGCTAAATGCAACTTACACCCCAAAAGACCAAATGCCATCATATCAGTCATTTACAAGCTATTGATGAAGAAAACAAATATGTCAATTCAACGAGTTTAGGTGAGACCTTTGCTACTGAGCCAAGTAAAGCAACAGAATAGTCAGCAGAATCAGCGACAGAATTCCACTTGCACAAGAAAGCTTCAATAAGAAATATGGGACCAAGTTTCCTATTTGACAATGTGTGCTCACGTTATGTTCTTAAAGGAGAAGAAATGGTTTTCCAGTCTCTGAGGCAGCTAGTAAGAGAGCAAAAAGACACAATAAACCCCCTTACTGAAAAACCAATCCCACTGCAGATGAACATAAAGTTACCAACCGTATCAAGAGACAATGTTACTCCAGAAAGCACATGTGCATCAAATGCAAAGAACGAACTATAAATACTAATATATAGAAGCTTATTTGAATAGTTTTAGAGTTGTAATAGGATATATTGGAACATACTTATAGCCACAGAGTAATGATGGCAAGCTTGTTCACATCCTAAAAATTAGCAACGAATCACTAGATTTGTAGTAATCACTGGAGACTTCAAAATCGACTCCGACACTTCAAAAATCGAAGAAATATACCAAGATAGTTACTATACTCAAATAAGCAGATACTAGAAGAATCATACAAAGGAAGCAAACTCAGAAACATACTAAAAGGTCTTGTAATGAAATAAGATACTTACAGTGGTGGATGAAGTTGAGGACATATCAAATAATTGCAACTTGCACAGAAATCTCAAGGTAGAGCTGCACAACACACCTCCAAAGCCATCGAAAATGACAACCATGGATCAGATGCAAATACTCCCATTAGTATACAATAAAAAGAGCATCGATGATAGAATCTATTCTAGTCATGTTTCAAGTATAGAGTTGCATATTAATTTAGAGCATATTTACATATTTTATAGTTAATTTGTATTATTTAGTTTTCGGAGTCTACACTAGTATTTTCATATATTTCAGGTATTGTCGGGTTGGATCGTATGAATTCGGAGATCGACGGACTATTTTACAATTTGAAAGAAAAGAGGCCGGCGTGGATCGATACTGGGCTGATTAATTCGAGCTTACTAGTTGGGCCGATGGAAGGACTCATGTGGCGTGCAACTTGCAAGTGATGCGTTCTCATACATGTTATTGTTATTTTTATATCTTAGATTCAAATTAGATATATTAGGAGATCGGTAAGATTAGTTATATATTAATATTATAGATATATTACAATAGATAGATTAGGATAGATACTATATATACACACATTCATACCGTGTGAAAAGGAGGCCGAATGTGATACGGCTACGGCCGTGACTTTGATTCCCCCCTAAAACCTAATTGTCTTTTGTCTTTTGTTTTATTTTTATGGAGACCTAAACTCTCCCGTTTCGTCTACAATTTGAAGCTTTGTTTGGATTGATTGTGAGTTTCTAATTCTTGTTCCTTATTTCCTATATCTGAATGTTTCGACTTCTTTGTGCTTGATTGTCTATTGTTTTATTCTATCTAGCCCGCGCAACTAGTTAGAATCAATTCAATTGCTAAGGTTTTGTAGATTTCTGGTTGTGAACCTTAACCCAAGTGACAAACTTGTTCCTTTAGGGCTGGTTGAACTAATTGAATGAGTAGGAAGTTGGATGTGTTGTTAAATCCCTCTTTAGGGACTGCAAATACCTTGGTTAATCTCTGAACGTAAAGCTATCAATTGGGTTAAATCCTTCTTTAGGGACTGTTCGATTGATAAGGGTTGCTAGGACTGGTTGGACTAGTAACTATATTAGGTCGGGACAAGGGCATTCATAGAAAACCTAAAAGGACAAGAAGAAGTTACAATGATCGTTTCAACCAACTAAAGTGGATATTTGTAGGTGAAACTATTTTATTCATCGTTATCTCCATTAAATTGTTTATAGTTTATTTCATGTTCTTTCTTATTATCACCACTCCAAAACCCCCGTTTCATACTAATTGGTAAATAAACTTAACTTAGGAATAACTTGATTCTCTGTGGGATCGACTCGTGCTTACCACACTACATTAGTTAGGTAGGTTCGAATTATTTTGATACGGTTAACGCGACTAAAAACCGTCCATCAAATTGGCGCCGTTGCAGGGGAATCAAAGTTTATTTCTTTGTTTGTGTGTTTGCCAATTATTGTACATAGTTAACTTTGTTGTGAGCCTATCTTACGGTTCATAACACCCGTGCTACTAACTGTTTGTGTTCGTGTGTCTAGGTGGTTCTCTCTAAAGATGACTCATGGTTTATTTTGTGATTTTTGCGGGGTTTCTAATCATATATTTAAAGATTGTCCAGTGTTTAGAGTTCCGATTGGAAAGGTTAAGGAAGTATACAATTTGTGCAAAACTCAACTTTCTCGTGAGATGGATATCATTCATGAGATTGCACAATTAGAGCTCCAAATCGGACAATTAGAACCTCCATGTCTGGCTCCACAATCATCACAAGGATCGTCCATGTTGCCCCGTATGGAAGAGCACTTTGCTGCAATGGAATCCCAACTAATAAAGATCCAAATTGATTTCAATAATGAGATGAGGCGGATCCAAGTGGCTCAACCAATTACAATTCCAATTATTTCAGAGATTTTTCCTAGGCAGACGGAGGTGGTGGTTAGTGACGACTACGCTATCATCTCTCTTGACAAGGAGATCTTAAGAGATTGGATAGATGAGCAAGATGATGAAAATTTGACAAAGAGGATTCTATTGTTTGAATTTAATGAGGGTGCAAACGGACAAAAAGCTAAGAGATGGCAAAAGAGGAGCGCATATTTTGAGAAACCACCAATGAAACTGAATCGGTGGTATTACATATCCTCTGCAGAGAGTCATGTTCGAGAGTTTGACAAATTATCGAGGGCTTTGACAATGTCTGAATCGATCCTAGAAGAAACCAAGGTATGTTTTTTTTTTCTTTATTCCTTTTATTTTTAATTAGGATTAATTTTTATATTTTGCTTATTTTCTTCTTAAAAAAAATAAATAATAAAAAAAAAACAAAAAAAAAACCCTCCTCCCGTGACCCCGTCTCCCTCTTCCTTCCCCGCTGAGCGCCGCCCCTGCGTCCATCAGAACCCTTTCCATTCCCCGTCCTTCACTGGCTGCTCCTCGCCGCTCGCCACCCCTGGAACTTCCCGGCTACCATCGCCGTCCTTCACTGGCCGCTCCCGGATCTGCTAGTCCTCCTGGCCGCATCCTCCTCCTCCTGGCGCACCGCTGGGCCACCATAACCCTCTTGAGCGCCACCCTCCGTCATCGCCCCTGCACCAGCCCCGCCAGATCTCGCCACCATCTCCGACATCGCCATCCCCAGCACCCTCCACCAGATCCCCTTCCTCGCCCCGGCCTGCACAGCCACCTCTCCCCGGGTAGTCTCGACCGGAGCCCAGATCTCTCTCGCTGGTTCTATTTTGCTCCGGCGATTCCTCGGGTTCGGACTGCTGCTCCCAATTGATCTCGCGACTCCCTATCTTGGCCCAGATGCGGCTCCTTGATGCGCTTCCCTTCGACGTCATCTAGGCGCCCTGAAGTTTTTCCAGACCCTGTTTCACTCGGGTTAGTGCGGGTATGTTCTCTTTTGTGCCCTTTCACTGAGATTCTTGTGATATTTTGGAAGAGGATTATGAATTGATTTTGTTGAAATTGCTTATCTTATTATCAATCCTCGCATTCTCGTTGCCGGCATAGCCATGAGCTGATTTGCATTGTTCATTCTCTATCAAGATTGAGTGAAATCTACTGCTAATTATTGGGATTTACTATTGATGATGGGGTGATTGAGATCTCTTAAATTAATAGATTGGTTTGCTTTGATTTTTTGGTTTCACAGCAGCTAATGCGTTCAATTATGGATCTGATATATGTTTTTGATCAATCTTCTGGACTTGAATGTGTTTCATGTGATACTTTTATTGAGTCTGGTTGATCATCAACACTTTTTTTTTATCATCAAGAATTTGGCGCTGCTGTGTTGCTTTGATTTTCCTGGATGATATATTTTTCTTGGGTGTTGGAATGTGTTTGTTTGTGGTGCGTTCTTTTTGTTTTGTGTCTTGACCAGGCATTTTGCAAAGAGGATAGACCTATATTTAGCTAACTCCAAGAAGGTTTACGAGTGCCCATTCCATCCAAGAGTCGGGGTTGTTCAGAGACTACGCCACTACTTTCTCTTGAGTTAAACGCTTGTTCCTAACTGCCTGGTTACTTTGTGAGTTTCCTCTACCTTTTCCATTCTATTTCATTACTTTGAGGACAAAGTAAGATTTTAAGCATGGGGTGGGGAATTCAAGTGTAGCTCCGTCGTTATATATATGTTAGTTTTTTGTTATGCATTTCATTGCATTTAGGCGGTATTAACGATACCCATCATGGTTTAGTTTGTCCTCTAATTTATTTTTATGATCGTAATTGCATAAATCCCATGAATTGATTGAAGTGCTTGAAAATGATTTTTGGAGCATGATTTGATAATATAATTGAGCAAGTATGGTTCATAGTTGAGGTTAAATTGAAATCTAGCAAAAACATAATCCTTGTGAGTTTGTTTTGGCCTTATAGGGACTATTCATAATTATTTCCCTTTTGCTTTTATTGTGTGAGTATACTCTCCATATGTTTGTTTTTCATGACCATATTGCACATGTTTGTTGCTTGTGAATTTCAAATGATTGAGGCGTGTTTTCTTTAGCCATATTATACCCTATCTACCTTACATATTATCCTTTGCTTGAAGCCAATCTGAACCTTAAAGCTTATTCTTTTTGATAGCTCCACAAAAATATATCATAGTCAATGATTAGCCTGACCCTATCCGGGAATTAGGAGGAGAATTGGTGAAAAATCTTTATGTTGGAGTTGCTTTGATTGAAGATGATGTATGGTTGTGCATTGCGAGAGGCATAGCCAAAATAAGGTAACCCTTCTTGCATAATAGAGATGACTTGTTAGTAGGGGCCTAAGGAGGATAAAATTAACTTAGGAGTAAAAGTCTAGTAAGCTTGGACCTAGGGAGGATAAAATTCACCTAGGGGCAAAAGTAAGCATAAAAGAAAAAAAAAGTCATCATCCAAATAAATAAATAAAAATGCATAAGTTGTATGGCTATTGAAATCTAAGAGTGCTTATTGCTATGTAATGGAGTTTATGTTATTGGAATGGTTTGCGAAGTATGAAAGTTTTGGTGTTGTTCTGGTTGATTGTTGTTCCTTTTTCCCGGATTTTTAGCACCACAAGCCTAAATATTCTCATGCCTTATGTTCCTACCAAAGCCCCGTTACAACCCTATAAAAGTCCTCATGATGTTGTTTGCAAGTAATAACTTTCACGGTGTAAATAGCATTTTGGATTGAGTTGAGAGTTGTACTTTAACGCCTAAACACATGAGAGCTTGAGTGAAACACATTATCCCGGTGAGGTTGGATTAAATTTGCCTTTACTATTGGATCGCTCATATACTTGCTATGATATTTGTTCTCTTATTCATGGCTCCTATTGCTTAATGTTGCTTTTATAAAATTAAAGCATGAAGATCTTATTTGTGGGATAATTAATTCTATATTTGTTTTTCATTGCTTGAGGACAAGCAAAAGTCTAAGCATGTGGTATTTTGATAGAGTCTATTCTAGTCATGTTTCAAGTATAGAGTTGCATATTAATTTAGAGCATATTTACATATTTTATAGTTAATTTGTATTATTTAGTTTTCGGAGTCTACACTAGTATTTTCTTATATTTCAGGTATTGTCGGGTTGGATCGTATGAATTCGGAGATCGACGGACTATTTTACAATTTGAAAGAAAAGAGGCCGGCGTGGATCGATACTGGGCTGATTAATTCGAGCTTACTAGTTGGGCCGATGGAAGGACTCATGTGGCGTGCAACTTGCAAGTGATGCGTTCTCATACATGTTATTGTTATTTTTATATCTTAGATTCAAATTAGATATATTAGGAGATCGGTAAGATTAGTTATATATTAATATTATAGATATATTACAATAGATAGATTAGGATAGATACTATATATACACACATTCATACCGTGTGAAAAGGAGGCCGAATGTGATACGGCTACGGCCGTGACTTTGATTCCACCCTAAAACCTAATTGTCTTTTGTCTTTTGTTTTATTTTTATGGAGACCTAAACTCTCCCGTTTCGTCTACAATTTGAAGCTTTGTTTGGATTGATTGTGAGTTTCTAATTCTTGTTCCTTATTTCCTATATCTGAATGTTTCGACTTCTTTGTGCTTGATTGTCTATTGTTTTATTCTATCTAGCCCGCGCAACTAGTTAGAATCAATTCAATTGCTAAGGTTTTGTAGATTCCTGGTTGTGAACCTTAACCCAAGTGGCAAACTTGTTCCTTTAGGGCTGGTTGAACTAATTGAATGAGTAGGAAGTTGGATGTGTTGTTAAATCCCTCTTTAGGGACTGCAAATACCTTGGTTAATCTCTGAACTTAAAGCTATCAATTGGGTTAAATCTTTCTTTAGGGACTGTTCGATTGATAAGGGTTGCTAGGACTGGTTGGACTAGTAACTATATTAGGTCGGGACAAGGGCATTCATAGGAAACATAAAATGACAAGAAGAAGTTACAATGATCGTTTCAACCAACTAAAGTGGATATTTGTAGGTGAAACTATTTTATTCATCGTTATCTCCATTAAATTGTTTATAGTTTATTTTATGTTATTTCTTATTATCACCACTCCAAAACCCCCGTTTCATACTAATTGGTAAATAAACTTAACTTAGGAATAACTTGATTCTCCGTGGGATCGACTCGTGCTTACCACACTACATTAGTTAGGTAGGTTCGAATTATTTTGATACGGTTAACGCGACTAAAAACCGTCCATCAATCGACAAAAGAAAGAGTACTTGGAAGTATGAGCATTAGTTATGAGATTTCTTTATTTTGATCAACTATAGATTATTTTTGCTCAGATGAACAAAAACGAGAACAAAAAAGAATCACAATTACGTGGAAATATCAGATGCAAATAATCCTCAAATTTGCAACTTTAACAATTTAGCACAATCATCCCAAATCCAAGTAAAAAAACTCTCAATCAATCAATCTAATTCAAACACAAATAATCATAAATAAGTTTCAATTTCACTCATTCAATGCTAAGATTTTGCAATGAGGAACCATCTCTCGCCTACTGACATGAATGTAGCCACAATAGCGTATAAATAGAACACTTAAGAGGCAAAATTAGGAGAAAGCCTGGCACCATGGCTCCCTTTGAACATCTAGAAACAAGAGTGGATATCATCATCAGAACTAAGAAAATTCACACAGCAAGAAACCATATTGAAAAGGCAGTAAAGATTCAGCCATTTCACAGCTAAAGAAACAAAATTCAAATCGAGGAAATTACCAACAGGAGTGGACGCACCTTGACTCCTTGAGTGATGGCCAATCTATGGTTCTCACTCGCAAGCCTCTCTACTTCAAGAACCAGCTTCTTCTCCGCTAGCTAAGGAGGTAGAGTTGCATCCGTGAGATGGAGGGCACTGGAAACTTGAAGCCCTAAATTATGAGTTTGCACCAATGAATAACAAATAGGAGGAATGCATAGCGGAAGAAGAGAAGCTAATTAGAAAGCAGGATACAATGGAGGTAATGAGAGAAGTACATAGCCAAGCAAATCGATCTAAAGGGGAGAATCCCTAATTTTTGAAAAATCCCCAAACTGAAAGTCATACCTGCGAGTTATCACCGGCATCATCCATGGCATCACCCTCCACCGCCGTCGTCTTCTTCAGTTTCAGTGCCCTCGGCTTTGATCAGTCGAAGATCAGCAGAACATCAATCAAGGTGGTGCCGATGAGGATGGCAACGGTGCCGCCTTCAAAGGTGAGAAATTGAACAGTCGTCTCCTTCGCACGCAGTTCCTCTTTGCCGACCACCAGTTTCGCCTTCAATAGTGAGACATCAACTCCAACACGTCAAAAATCGAATCCATCTGCGATTCCTGAGCCAAGAAGAAACTGAAGCACTCGGTGTCATCGAACGGGGGAGGCGACGGAGGGGGATCGGGGCTGAATTGGATAGAGGCGATTCGGCGGCGGTGATGGCGAGCAAGAGAAGGACGATCGACAGTTGAATGCGCCGGAGCAAGGAGGAGGATGATCGGAAGCCCTAGATCTGAGGAGGGGAGAACGAAGATCCCGGTCGGAGAGAGAGTGCGTGTAGTAGAGAGCGCGTGAGGATAGTATATATTGTGGACATTTCACTAAATTGTCCGAAAACGCGGACATTTTGCAAATTCGTCCAAAGAAAGTGCCTATTTTGCAAAAAATTTCATTTTATTTTATATATGTCATTAATATGATGAACAACATATATCTCTATATAATATTAGTATAATGAACAACATATAAAACAAACGAGTGTAGAATCTTACATTTTTTAGTGGACCTTCAATGTACCCACATATGACTGGTACATCCAGATTTGGTTCTTCAAAAACAGGAATTTGGCAAGGGATTGACTCGCGGCACATCCTTGGCAATACACAACCCCACCCAAACCCACTCCCTTTCATCTCATGTGCTTCCCTTTCCTTTATTGATGCATTTGACCAGTTAACAAGGGTTGGAACTGATCTCATTCTTTATTGCCTTTGAAATTGAACACGATCAAGATAGAAGAGTTGTGATAATAAATAAAATAACAAAAAATATTAGAATGGTAAACAAATATATAAACAAAAACAAAATCTTAAATATTTATATTACTTACCACAAGAAATGGGACTGAAACTGTGAAGACAGAGGTTTTCATACGTGCCCATGATTTTTTCGCCTCAACAAGACGATCAAGCAAAACCCCACACCAATTAAATTTTTTGATGTTATCTACATTTTCAGTTATATAAAAGTAATTAAAATTACAGTGCCATTTGAGTTAGACTCAATCAATGATGATATAAGAAGCACAACAAAACAGGTCTTGAAATATTTCCCTCCTTTATCAGCTAGCATCTCCTTCAAAACATCAACAACAAAAATCCTCTTGCCCTCAGAAACTACAAAGTTCTTCCACAAATTAAGACCCTCGTCCGTCCTTGAATCAAAGTCAAGATCCACATACATTGGCAGTGGCCCCCGTGGCATCCCCATAGTAATAGCAACATCAACATCTTCAATTAGAATTGTTTCTCCATCAGGTGTCCCCAGTGAAACCTGATCAGGATTAAAGTTATCAACAAGCCAGTATGACAAATAAATTGGGATATTTTTTTTCTGTAACTTCATAATACTACCAAACCCAAGCTCATGAATTCTTTTTTTTAGAATCATTCAGAGATTCAAATGATTCAACAAAACTAAATGGATGTGTTCGGCATTGTATACTAAAATATGTAACTTTCCCTGGTACCATATTAATGGTTTTGTATTTAACTTTGGATTCTTATTCCTCCTTCACCACAATTTTATCATCACTGTCAGAATCTGATACTTTAACAATCTTCCTCCTCCTCTTAGATACCTTCTTCACTTCTTCATTTTTCTCAGGTTTTCGTTTGAATTTTTCAAGCACAACTGACAGTGGTAGTTTATCGGCAAAAATTCAATAATATGTTAGATACCACACTCCTATTTTATAGTGAACCTTTATTTGAACATTTCATGAACCACATTATCTTTTGTTTGGTGAACCAGTTACTGTAATTTTCATAAAACACTCCATTTCTAAAAATATATAGAGAAGTGAACCTTTGACTGAGCATTTCATGGACCAAACACTATTTGTATGATGAACCAGTTATTTCAATTTCCGTAATCCACTTCTATTCCTTTTCTAAAATTTATCACATTATTAAATAACAAAATTACATTCGTAAAAACTGCAACCATTCCTTGAAATAGACAAACTTTGTATGCTGAGCCAGATAATGTGATTTCCATAAACGAATTCTATTTTGAAGGTTCGATAATGTAAAACAAAGTAATATAAAGATACTCTAGAAGGGGGGTTGAATAGAGTATGCCGATTTTTCGCAGATAGTCTCAAGACTTTTGAAGCTCGTGCAAAACCCTTTGAGATTAGACTTAGTCTTTTCTCAGAAAACCTGAATCACAAAGTTAAACAGTTCGAACCAAGTGTGGAAATAAGGTAAAACAGTAAGTAAAGGACACAATGAGTTGTTTACGAGGTTCGGCACGAACTTGGCCTACGTCCCCGCCTTGGGTTTTTCCACAACCCTAGGATTCAACCGACTTTTTTTGATTCACAAGACTTAGGATCCTAATAGCTCACCGAGAAGCCTCTCTCCTATACAATTGCAATCTAGTCAACTCACGTTCCCTTTGAGTCCTAGACCAATCTAGAAGAGCCCCTCCTCTCTCAGCTATCTAGTACAATCCTCTTACAATTAGTGAATCAATCGCCTAGTGTTCACTTCTTGAGTTATAAACTCTCGAGTATAACACTCTCTCTGAATATATCCTATAAGCTCACTGTATATCTCTCAAATGCTTTAAAATAAAATATAAGACTCTTAAGAACAAGCAGAGAGAACACGCTGAAGAGAGATCGTAAACTTGAGGGCTGATTGTGCAATGATATTCGTGAATGTACATCCGTCCTCTCTCTCTTCTTTATCTCCTTTATATAGTGAAGATCATCGGCGCCACTTAAGGAAGGAATCTTCTCCAACGCTTGGCTGATCATGGCTATCTACACAATCTTCTATTCATGGAAACTCTGAAGCCATGATCTCTGATTTTATTCTCCACGTTATTCAGCTCAAGGAATGAGATATAATTCGAAAAGCTTCCTGAAATGTTAGTGCATATATAATAATATATGTAAGCATATAATAACATATAATAATATTCGGACATAATATAATAAAGTCCATGTTTTGTGTTTCATCAACACAGCTGTAGCTTCAAGACCTTTGACACAAAAAGTGTATCAAAGCCTTTGAAAGTAATTCTGATTTTCATCAAAGGGAGTGGAGTTATCAATCTCCCCCTTGATGAAAGACAAAACCTGTGCATCCCTGCAACTTAGTCAAGCAAATATATCATAAGCAAAATCGGACTAAGTACCTGCATGGGTTAGACAAATGTTGGATCATAAGTTTTCAAAGTCAACGAGAAATATCCAACAAAGTAAAACAAAACAAGGTCTTCCAAGACCTTTGGTTCACATCGGTTTTAAAGTCTAAACCATCATCAAATCATCTCCCCCTTTTTGTCTTTCAATAAAGGGAGGAGGGTAAACCAGTAACCAAAAGTTCAAATTTTAAAAAGATCCTTTCAATTTTTAAAGGCAAGAAAAGATTTATCCGATTTTTAAAATAATTTCCACAAATAAACTATACTCGGATAAAATAAAAGGATTTTTTCGAAAATAAAATAGGTAACATATAAAGAAGGTTTAAAATCCATTAAAACCATATTTGATCAAATATCTAATAAGATATCAACCAAATATCTGATCCGTTATATGTACTCTATTGTTCAGTTCACAACCTTTGAAATGAGGTTCAAGGATCTTGACACACCGAGTAGAATTTTATCTTTCGTAAAGGGAAAGCTCCCCCTACAAAAGTGCATCCCTGTTAAGCATTCCGATCACACGTCTAATGAAGGTGAACCTGTTCTCTGCCAAAGGCTTAGTAAAAATGTCAGCCCATTGATAATAAGTTGAAATAAAGGATATGGACACATCACCTTTTTCGACATGGTCTCTAATGAAATGGTGCCTTACATTAATATGTTTGGTCCTTGAATGCTAAACATGATTCTTTGTAATGGAGATGGCACTTGTATTGTCGCACTTAATGGGAATGCCTTTGAGGTTGATTCCAAGATCTCTCATTTGTTGAGGTATCCAAAGGATTTGGGAGCAACATGCTCCAGCTGCTATGTATTCAGCTTCGGCAGTGGATAGAGCAACTGAGTTTTGTTTCTTTGAATGCCAACTGATCAAGGATGCTTCTAAGAATTGACAACATAATGACGTGCTCTTTCTATCCACCTTATAGCCTGCAAAGTCTGCATCAGAATACCCGATTAATGTAAAATCTTTTTTCTTTGGGTACCACAAGCCAAGCTCCTTAGTGCCATTAAGATATCGAAAGATCCTCTTCACAACTACGAGGTGAGATTCTTTAGGATCAGCTTGAAACCTAGCACACATGCAAACACTAAACATGATGTTAGGTCTACTAGCTGTAAGATATAGTAAAGATCCAATCATTCCTCGATACTTCTTTTGATTGACACTCTTCCCAGTCTTGTCTTGATCTAGAGATAATGTTGAGCTCATGGGTGACTTGGCAGCTTTGGATTGATCCATCTTGAACTTCTTCAAGAGATCCATAGTGTACTTGCTTTGATTGACAAAGATCCCTTTCTTGGATTGATGAACTTGTAATCTCAAAAAGAAGTTGAGTTCGCCCATCAAGCTCATCTCAAATTCACTGCACATGATGTCAGAAAATTCATTGCACAAAGATGTGTTAGTAGCACCAAACAATATATCATCAACATATATTTGAATAACCAAAATGTCCTTTCCTTTGGTCTTGATAAAAAAAGTCTTGTCGATCAACCCTCTTTTAAAATCATTTTCTAAAAGATATTTTGACAAGCACTCATACCAAGCTCTTGGGGCGTGTTTCAAACCATAAAGCGCATTGTCAAGTTTATAAACATAATTAGGAAATTCTGTACTTTCAAAACCTAGGGGTTGAGCCACATAAACTTCTTCCTCTAAGAAACCATTAAGAAAAGCACACTTGACATCCATTTGATATAACTTTATGCTCATAAAAGATGCAAATGCTAGTAAAATGTGAATGGCTTCAAGCCTGGCTATGGGAGCAAAGGTCTCCTCGTAGTCAATACCTTCCTCTTGATTGTAGCCTTGAGCAACAAGCCTTGCTTTGTTCCTCATGATCTTACCATTCTCATCTAGCTTGTTTCGAAATACCCATCGTGTGCCAATGACTGATTGATGCTTTGGCCTAGGCTTCAAGGTCCATACTTTGTTCTTTTCGAATTCGTTAAGCTCACTTTGCATATTATGATCCAGTCTGGCTCTTGAAGGGCCTCACTACCTTCTTTGGTTCTATAAGAGAAACAAATGCGTGAAAAGCACAAAGATCTTTAAGTTTAGAACGAGTTTGAACACTAGATGTAGGGTCAGAGATGATATCCTTTAATGAGTGTGATGAGGAGTATTTGAATTTTCTATTGCTAGTATCAACTCCTTGATTTGTCACACCAGCACGATTGATTTGTGATACATCTGACTCCGTGGACCCGTTAGGTTTAGTTACAACAGTTTTTGACGTCTCAACACTGTTGGATTGGACACCAAGGGCTTTGGACGAATATTCAACACCTTGGGTCAATTCTTCAGTGTTGAGAATCTGATCCTGTATGTTCCTCTTTTCTGTGTTCTTGCTAGCAGCATCATCACCATCCTCATTCTCTGTATGGATGTTAAGATCTAGATCTGCAACACTTTCACTCAAAGAACCGTCATTGCATTCATCAAATATAACATGTATACTTTCTTCAACTATTGGGAGATATGACTCGCATAGGACCACATAAATCCATATGTAAAAGTTCAAGGGGTCTAGAAGAACTTACAACCTTTTTGGATTTGAAAGAGCTACGTGTTTGTTTACCTCGTGTCCATGCTTTGCACATATCAATACCTTTGAAGTCCATCTCAGGTAGTCCTCTTATAAGCCCTTTGGACACAAGCTTCTGTAGTGTATGTGGGCTCACATGACCGAGTCCGCTATTCCAGAGCTTTGGATCGTCTGTCAAAGCCTTTAGACATGTTAGGCTTCCTTGTGCCACTTGCTCAGCATTCACAGCATAGATGTTGTTATAGCGATATGCAGTGAGAACTACTTCACCTGTATCTTCTCTGCGCACTAGACATCTTTTCTTGTTAAATCCAACATCATTACCACTATCACATAGTTGAGAAACACTAAGCAAATTATACTTCAAACTGTTAATAAGATAGACATTTTTAATACTATGGTTAGGATCACTCCCAACACTATACCAACGATGTCACACTTTTCTTTGTCACCAAGAGTGATTGTTCCAGTGGATTGCTTCTTTAGATCATGAAAGAGAGAACTCTTCTCAATCATATGCATCGAGCATCCACTATCAATAATCCATTTTTGCTCCTTCACCTTGGTGATCTCCTGCAAAACAAACATCAACCTTTGTGGCTAGACCAGTGAGCAAATTTAGATCCATTATTGGGATAAACCATATTTGGTAAAATAGTGCCTTTGGGGACCCAAACTTGCGTTATCCGTTCTTTTCTCAAATGAACAGGAAATGTATTGCGAATAATATGTGGATCATTTCTTCTATAGGGGCAGATCTCTTTTACATGTCCCTTTCTAGCACATTGATGACATATAGGAGAGGTTCTGCTTCCTTTTGCCTTTGCAAAAGTGGTAATGTGCTGCTTCTTTAAAAATGTTGGATTGTAACCAATACCACTTTTGTTTAAAGAACTTTGTTGTTCACCCAACATCCTATCAAGAGTGCCTTTGGATTTGGTAAAACTTATGAGGGTTGTCTGTTGGTCTTGAATCTTATTATTCAGGGAGATCTTCTTGTTCTCTAAGTCATGATGTTCACTTCTTAGAGAGGAGAGATCTTGCTTGAGTTCAGATTTCTCAGAGTCAAGAGTCTTGACTTTAATGTCAAGAAATGAATAAGAATTTTCAAGACTTTTGACCCGCCTAGACAGTTCCTCAATAGTTCTTTCCTGGTCCATGGTTTTCTTGATAAGAGTGTTAGTTTGGGTAATAAGTTTCTCTTCATTTGCAATCATATTAGAAAGGAATTCCGATAGTACCTCTTTTGGACTTGCATTGAGCTCTCTTACAGTTACCTCAAGTTGCTCATCATGAGATTCATCTTCTGTGGCCATGAGACAAAGGTTGGCCTTTTCATCATCGGAATCTGAGTCGGAATCACTCCAAGCTGCCACCATGGCTTTCTTTTTCCATCTATCACCTTTCTTGAACTGGCTCTTCGTTTTTTGAGGGAAATCTTTCACTAGATGGTCTGTTTCACCACATTCAAAACAAGACAAAGGTTTAGTCTTCTTGTCATATTTGTTGTATTGAGACTTACCTCGAAATTTAGAAGACTCTGATCCATCTTTGTTGTTGAATTACTTCTTCATCTTTGTTGGCTGATCATTGCTATCTACACAATCTTCTATTCATGGAAACTCTGAAGCCATGATCTCCGATTTTATTCTCCACGTTATTCAACTCAAGGAAGGAGATATAATTCGAAAAGCTTCCTGAAATGTTAGTGCATATATAATAATATCTAGAAGCATATAATAACATATAATAATATTCGGACATAATATAATAAAGTCCAGGTTTTGTGTTTCATCAACACAACTGTAGCTTCAAGACCTTTGACACAAACAGTGTATCAAAGCCTTTGAAAGTAATTCCGATTTTCATCAAAGGGAGTGGAGTTATCATATTTATTTCAAAAACTTATCATATACGTAAATGACACAAACATGCATTCCAAAAATAACAACATATAACCCTACTGGGACCAAAAAATTAATCAAAACAACTAAAAACAACAAATTGAACCAACAAATATCAGATTAAGAGGAGTATACTCACCCTCGATATCACGTATTTCCATTCTAAATGACAGAGACCAACTGCATGATCAAATAACAAAAACAAAGTTAAATAAGATGGAAAAAAAAACTCCGATTCAAGCTTATTGACAAATAAAATGTAAATAAAAACTCCGATTCAAGCTTACGTTTGCAAACAATGGAGGATTTGAGATTGGAAACCGAAACGACAACGAGAAGGTAGGGTTTAGAATAAAAAGGGGGGGGGGGGGGAGCAGTTTTGAAAATGATCACACACTCTGCAAAAAAGAGTGGAAAGTTATCTTGAATACACTGCAGAGTAGTAAATACAACATGCAAAATGACATAACTACCCCTATAACTGATAGGAAAAATTAAAACGACGTACTAATATTTAATTTTCCATGAACTAATATTTTACTAATATGATGAACCAAATAGTCAATTATACCTCATAAACGAACAACATTAAACCACAATATGAACAAGTGAACAAATTACTCATATTTTAATGAACCACTAACAAACAAATATGATGAATAAAATACTGAAATTTTCATTAGCTAGTGAACCAATTACTCATATTTTCCATGAATCAGATATACTCTTTCCCCAAATTGGAAATTAGTGAACCAACTACTCATATTTCCATTGAACCAAATATTCATATTTTCATTATCCACTCTCACTTACTTATATCTCTAAACAAAACACCTTTACACACAGTAAACCAGACTCAGTGAACAATACTATGTTTGTCATGAACCACAAGTGTTTTTTGTTGAACCGATATCTTTAAAATATGATGAACCTGTTATTCTTGATATAATCAAAAGGGATATGATGAACTAGTGAACCAATTACTCATATTTTAATGAACCACTAACAAACAAATATGATGAATAAAATACTCGAATTTTCATTAGCCAGTGAACCAATTACTCATATTTCCCATGAACCAACTATACTCTTTCCCCACATTACAAACCAGTGAACCAATTACTCATATTTTCCCTGAACCAAATATTCATATTTCCATTATCCAATCTCACTTATATCTCTGAACAACATACCTTTGCACACACTGAACCAAACTCAGTGAACAATACTATGTTTCTCATTAACCATAGGCGTTTTTTGTTGAACCGATATCTGTAAAATATGATGAACAAGTAATTCTTGATATAATGAAAAGGGATATGATGAACCAGTGAACCAATTACCCATATTACATGAACAAAAAAAAAATATTTCCCCACATTATGAACCAGTGAACCAATTACTCAAATTTCCATGAACTACTAAACCACAACCCCAAAGAATATGATGAAACAAATACTTGTATTTTAATTAGAAAATATCAGTTATTTACCAAAGTTTCCAAAAACAATTAAGCCCCATACCCCCAACGAATGTGATGAGCCGATATTTGTAAAATATGGTGAACCAGTTATTCTAGATATAATGAACATATAAAATCTATATATAAAACTATTGCAGTTTTAAGTTTAAAAAAATACCAAAATTACTACAGTTTTAAACTGTATCATACCAATCGCTTATACAATCCCAAAAGGACAGAAATTACAGCCCACAAGCCAAAAACTAGTGAAGTTTTAAACTAAAACATTCATAAATTACATGAAAGATCTCAATTTCCAGCCCTGTATCTCTTGAATTTAGCAAAGACAACATCCGTTTCTTCGTTGATTGGAGAATATATAATTGAATGCATGTAAAGCCTCCGTAGATTCATAACAGTCATTCTACAATCTTTCAAGAATCTAGATTCCCATTCACTTCCTCTCTCACCCCAGTATGTCTTCAAATGGTGCATGACAAAGACACCAAAATCCACGTAATTGTCTGTTATTGCACACTTTAGTTCAAGACTGGATGCTTTGCAGTTGCGAATAAGGTCTTCCTTGGTTGATAGTCCAATGTGATCTAAGTAGCGACTCATTAACTTAACCTTAATTAAAAAAACAAATACAATCAGTCAAATGATTGATACCAAAAATAATAAATAAAACACAACAAGATGACATGAATATATACTTACAACAACAGTTGGAATGTCAGCATATTTTGAATCAAAGTCAACTGTCTGCTTCATGTTATCAATGATAACAACTTCTTTTGACTTAAAATTGAAGCATATAATATAAAAATGCTCAGATACAACAACTGGCATCATAATCTACACACCAGAAACAAATTAAGACTATAAAATAATAATATCAAATTAAATAAATTTATCATATTTATACAAATAAACTTACCAGCTCACAGTTAGTAATAATTGAAAGACGTGATTCTTTTAGAATCTGATCAAATTTACTATGAAATATGATGAATTTCCTTTCAATACTAAGACCATCATTAGCCACAATAGAACCCAGCTGAAATCCACATGCAACAAATTGAATTAACTATTTAAAAACAATAAATTTGATACACTAAATCAAAAGCTTGTAATTGACAACTTACACTGAGATCACATGTAGCAAAAAATCTCTTGTACCTATAAAATTTCTCTTCATAATTAAGGACCTTCACACATGCATCAATTACTTGAGCATCAACATATTCGCCACAGAGTAATGATTGAAACGCAACATGAGGAACAATGTACCCTCCCAATTTAAACAAGATTTCCCTATTATAACAACATTAATCCATAAATTTATTAAGATATGCCTCATTTAATATATTTTTATTCAATAAATATACAAGAAAAACTTACATCAGGTCATATTCAGCCTCAGCGACATAACTGCCCAACTCAAACACACCTGCTAAGATATGCCTCATTTGGCTTCTCAATGAGATGTTAGATCCTTGTTCTACAACTTCATCAATCTTCCTCTTCTTCTTCTTCACATCTCTCTTCTTTTTCTGATCATTTTTAATACTCCTTTTCACCTCTTCCATTGTTGTTTCATCTACATATAAAGAATATAAATTAAAAGATGAATAACAGTTAGTTAAATCATGAACCAACCAAGGAAATATCATGAACAATAAAGGCAAATTGGTTCATAAACCAAGCAGACAAGCTACCATAACCCAAACAGCCATAAAAATCATGAACCGACATATGGAGCTGCCATGAACCAAACAAGCAAAAAAATCATGAACCAAAAAGACATGTTAAACCGGCATGCTATCATGAACCAAACAGTTAAACCCCTGAACCACACACAAATAACCCCCATGAACCCCATATATATGATAGAATATGACACACAAATCACTAATATAACTGCACCCAAGCAGGCATACTACCATGAACCAAACATACATGCTACCAAAAACCAAACAACCATACAAATCATGAACCAAACACAGAGAGCTACAATGAACCAAACAAAGAAAAAAAACATGAACCAAAAAGGTAAGTTAAACTGGCATCCTATCATGAACCAAACAATTAAACCCCTGAGCTACACACAGATAACCCCGTGAACCCTATCTATATGATAGAATATGACACACGCATCACTAATAAAACTGCAACATCATCAACGAAATAATAAAACACATTTTATTCACAATACATACACATGTATAAAGATCTAAACTATCAAATGCTTCTGAATATCACATACGTAAGTTGAAAAAACTTTAAATCACGAAAAGACATAAAAAAAGAAGTTATAACCAACAGTGTATGATGATTTTCTCCATTGAAAACGACAGAAAAAAAAAACAACTTCAACAGGCAGATGAACAGACGACCCCTGCAAAACATATGCAAAATCACGAACTTAAAACAAAAAACTTCGATTAAAACTTAGAATCGGACTATAATGAAAGATTTTTGTGTCGAACTCAAAAGGACATTGAGAGCTTGCCTAAACGATAGAGACGAACTTCAGTAACGTAGATTCAAACTTCAAATTTGCCAAGAAAATGGAATATTTGTATTTGGTATAAAAAAGACAAAGATTTTGCTTACGGTATAGAGAAGATCAGTAATTATCGCAAAAATATCGTGCGGAGCTCGCGAAGTGAAAAAGAGATTAGACATATCCGGCACGCGAAAGACAAAAAAGCCCCTGGTTTTTTAACACGCATCCACCCACCCGTGCCATTTTACACCGAAACAGAAAATATTATTTTAATCTGTATCAGCCAATCAGATGGCTTCTTTCCTTATTTAATAATCAACTATCTATTTAATTACATGAGATTTAATTAACGGTAAATTAGGAAAAACAACCTTCTACCTTATAAATTGGAATTTTATTTATATTTCGAGAGAATACAAATAAAAGATAATTAGATTATATATCATTTGTTGAACTAATTTTATTTATATCTATATTATATTTTGGTGGAAAACATAATTTATATTTACATCATTATTTTTATTTATTGGAATTTATCTAGATTATTTGTAATATTGCATTAACGTATTGTCTGTGGACGGGACAGGTATATATAGGAAGAATAGCAAAATATACCCCAAATCAATAAGAGATTTGCAAATACACCTTTTTTTTTTTGCAAATATACATACATTATACAAATGGACAAATTTAACGTATACACACTTACATACATACGGTTCGTATGGGACGGGGTTAATAAACTAACTAAAATTATAAATAGGGTAAAACTTATTTAACAGTTTATTTGTAAAAAGTGGAGTTTATTTTGTTGTTATTAGGGGTATTGTGATACTTTGAAACCAAATAAGATAAATGGTGATTTAGGTATATAGGCTAATTAGAACCTTTAATAAGCTAATTAGCTAACAAACTTTTTAAATTAAATTAGGTAATCCATCCCACTTAAAACACCACACGCGCTTCATTTAACGCGCCTCATACCTTTCTTTCAGCGCCGACCAAAGCTTCATCAATGGAGATCCACGGCGTCAGTGAATCCGAAATCCAGATCATCCGAAAGCAAGCGTAACACACCGAAATCTCATAGTCAGGATCGAGATCGTGATTCCATCCGGTGATTCCAACTGAAGAGCGAAACGGGAGAATTTGGTGAAAAAAATCGAACATCAATTTTCTAGAATCCTCGAAAGCTGTCACCAATGGCGGAAAATCAATGCAATATGTAGTTGTAGACAACGACAAGAGCCACTATTTGGAATCTGACCAAGGTAACATGCAAAATTTCGATCTAAATTTCATTTTCTATATATCAGTTGCAAACTCCAAATTCCCAATTCCATATCTAGGGTTAGATCTAAGTAGTGCTTCTTACCCGAAAGATTGTGATTTGTTCAATGGAATCTAATTGTCAGTACTGATATGATGAACTGTGGATGGGTGTAAAATACAGATTCCATAGCTGTACAGATATGGATTTCAAACTTATGACAATCTGTTTTGGAGGAGAATTGAAGATGACAAATGGATATTGTGAGTGTGTTGGTGAAGTTGAATCAAAGGCATTTGTGATTCAAGGCGATAATGAGTTGGAATCACTGAAGAATATGATTAGTGATAGGTTTGACATTTGCCTAGAGGCATATGAGCTGAAGTTAACCCACCTACATCCTCTACAAAAATTGAAAGCTCCGTTTACAATCAGCAAAAATGAAGATCTCAAGGAATTCATGCATATAAATGATGCGTCTTAGGTTGCATGGTCTTTGCCGTTGCATGTTTTAGCAAAAAAAAAAAAGGTTGAATGGCAATCAAATAAGTAAATATGTGCAACAAGCAAGTGTGGTGACGGTGTCTGATGAGTACGTTCAGGAAGCAAGTGTAGATGACACATTGGTACTCGCTGTTGCTGATCTTGCATCAGACGATATGGGTTACATCAATGATGAAGCTCCAAATTAATCCCTTAGTGATAATGAGGAAGATGATATTGATTTCATCTATGTTGGACATATTTTCAGCTCAAAAAAACAGTTAAAGACTGCGATGGCTAACATGGCAGTTAAAGAGAACTTCCAATTTCGAGTGAATAAATCAACAACAAAGAGGTACAAGGTCAATTGCATTGATTCCAACTGCAAGTGGACAATACTAGCTACATGTGTGAAGAATTCGAGTTCTTTGAGATCAGAAAGGTGAAAACAGACCACACTTGTTCATTTTCAGTCAGATGCAGAGAACATTGGAAACCATCTTATCAAGCTGTGGCGGATTAGATGAAGATAAGGTATGATTAATTAGAATTACATTATTTATACAATCTCAGCCATACTAGTAAAGATGACAATGGGTGTGTGCTTACATCTTCAATATATCTAAATATATAAACAAAAAGCTACTGCTGAAGGATTATTACTTACTTGTTGCTTACTTGATGCATATAATGAATGAAGGTATGAAGGTGTGACAAAAAGCCCAAATCCTATACAGAAAAAAAATGCAATGCAAAAGAAGTTTAGGCATGAAGTGAGCTACTGGAAAGCATGGAAAGCAAAAGAGGCTGCACAAGACATGATAAGAGGCACTCTGGAAGGGAACTATGAAATGTTGCCAGCATACTTCCACGTGATTCAACAAGTAAACCCAGGATCATATGCATGCATGGAGATTGATGGATATAATCGTTTCAAGTATGCATTCCTCTCTTTCGGAGCATCAATTAGGGGATTCCGGATGATGAGAAAGGTATAAACTCTATAATTTTGATTGATAAAAAGTGTATATATAATTAAACTAGTGTAACAACTATAAATTGAATTATATAGGTTATCATGGTAGACGCCGCTTTTCTACATGGAAAATATAGAGGAATTCTGATTTCAGCAACCGCACAAGATGCTGACAGACATGTATACCCTATTGCATTCGGAGTGGCAGACTCAGAGAATGATAATGCATGGAAATGGTTCTTCCAACGATTAGCTGATGTGATTCCGGATTCAAGTGAGTTGGTGTTTGCATCTGATCGGCATGGGAGCATCAGCAAGGCTGTTGAGGGCGTGTACAGTTCTACAAAGCACGTCATCTGCACACGCCATCTGAAACAAAACATAAAGGCAAAATACAAACACAGAGGAGTCATCCATTTTGTCAAAAAAGCATCTGAATGCTACACTGTAAGAGAATTTGAAGACTACTTCAAAAGCATTTGTGATATCAACAAGGATATTGGGAAATATCTTGAGGATGCAGACTTTCAGAAATGGTCAAGGGCGCACTTCAAAGGTGACAGGTACAACATTATGACAACAAATAATGCAGAGTGTATAAATGCAATTTTGAAAGATGCTAGAGGATACCCAATTGTTGCAATGTTTGAGCATATAAGGGCTAAACTGGCAGATTGGTTCACTGACCGTAGAGAAAAGGCGGCAAAAATCAGTGATGTACCGTCTACGGTGAAAGAAATTTTGCAAACAAGATATGATAGGTCAGGAAGATATGAGGTAAATGTGTTAAATAATACACAATTTCACGTAGTTGGTGGGAAGTTTACGGGTGTAGTTGATTTGGCACAAAAGACATGCATCTGTAGGGTGTTTGATTTGGACCATATGCCATGTGTCCATGCTATTTGCCATTCAGAGAATGAAGCTCAATATCACTGATTTTGTAAGTGACTACTACAAAATACAGTCTTGGTACATGGAATACCAAGAAACCATATACCCGGTGCCTAGTGAAGATACATGGTATGTACCAGAGGATATTAGAACAACCAAATGTCGGCCTCCTGTTGTGCGAAAGAAGAGTGGAAGACCAAGGAAGTGCAGGATTCCATCTATTGGTGAAGGGAAACCGAAGAAAAGAACATTCACATACACATGTAGCACTTGCGGGAAGAAAGGACACAACAAGCTTACCTGTCCAAACAAAGCGGCAAGCAGTACACACACACAATCAGAAGCATAAAGCAAAGAGATACAGAAACTGTCTATGTCTATTTTTTTATTTTTATTTTTATTTTTTTGCATATAGGGACAAGATAATGAAGTTAAGCAAATAGACAGAATCTCTATATTTTTTTGATCATATATTCAGTGCATTTCCATGGATTAACAACTTTATTATATAAATAAAACCATATATACATTGCATCCCTATGTGAGTGTGATTACAAGACGAAGGACTCATAAGGATGAGTATATAGCAGCACATAATATGTCAAGACATAAAAAATCAGAGGAAGGTGGCATCTACTGTATGTCAGTTTGAATGACATGGCATAGAACAATGTACTGCTTATATGAGTGTGATTACAAGAGGAAGGACTCATCGAATGTATGCTGAATCTCATTAACAAGTAGATGGACAAAAGTATTAAGTTTGATGATGTACTTAGGGTGATGCCACTCATTTAATACGACTGATTTGTTGAGGGTTGGGTTGAAAAACGAATTGGTCATCGCAAGTATACTCTTCTTTCCATGAAATATAAACATTGAAGTCAAAACACAAAGTTCATTCCACAACTTATAGGAAGATCCCAGCATATATATGTATGAACGTTATAGATACGTCAAAATCACAACTAAAAGGAGAGCATGCAAGCTCTATGGCCTAATTGTTAAGGGTTAAACAAGTAGTACTTACAAGCAAACTAGACATAACAACCATAGCGACAAAATGAGAGCATGCAAGCTCTATACTGGAATCAACATAAGGAAAGTCTTAACCTAAATCCTAAGAAACAGACATCAGACAACAGTCTTGACAGTAAAACACTTGCGGGAGAGCTCAATTGCCATCTTCTCACGGTAGGCTTGAACATGGTTATCGTCGAAAGCATATATATCACCGCCAAATGCCAACTTTTCAATTGCTTTGATGGTGTAGACACCACAACTACCCCTAGAACCAAATAAGCAAAAACACAAAAAAAAAAAAAAGAGAAAGAAGGAATCCAATCAGATTATCAGATTATGAATACACACAAAACATTTGTATGTACTTAAATAATAAACATACCCATCACTGTTTTGAGGAACGTCACGAGATCTTTCCACCGTAAACTCCAAATCAGTGAGTTGTCCCAAGTGTGAAAAGCGACCTGAATCCTTCAATAGAACCGGTAACATAATGCAAATAGGATCCAAAAGTATATGCAGCTGCTCATTGGTGGTAAGATGGATATTGGAATCCCATACATTCACTTTTCTTTCAACTAGGTCAACCTCCAGTGCAACCCAATGCACATTTCTGATGTTGAAGGGCATGTAGACCTTTTTTGCACCAACCCATGATTTCCCATAGAAGTTGGGCACCAGACCATCAAAATAATTCATAAATCCCTTGCCAAAAGAAACTTTCCTCAACTGAAACTTCCTCATATAACTTTCAGTGAATTTCCCAGCCCAAACCCAATCCAATATCACAATATCACATTATCACTGAATTTCTCACTGTTGTCAGCAATATACTTCCTAAAGTGGGACAAGGCCTCTCCAATATGCTAAAACAAATAAACAAAGGAAATTAAAATTGAGGACACACCAAAGATGGGAAGATAAACACATGATGCAGGACGTAATATAGTGGACTCACCTCATCACGAAGCCAGTGGCACTTCCCAACAAGGTCAGAAAAGAACTTCTTATCAAGCAGACCCTCATTGCCTACAATCTGAGAATTATGCTCACTACAAAAAAAATAAAATGCATAACATAAATAAAGTAATGTAAAAGACATATAAAAGCAATCATATAACAAAAAAAAAACAGTAAACGATGAAAGAAGAATGAAACAATAGAATATAAAAGAAAAGAAAAGAGAAAAACTATGTAAAAATAAAGGAAAGAACACAACGTACTCATCAGAATGAAGCCAATCATAAAATCATTTCCGATCATCAAGTTCAAAATATGAATGCTTAGGCCTCCTAGGAAGTGTAGGCTTCTTCTTCAAACCTTGAGTGTATGGAGTCTCCAAAGCAGGAGCAGCTTTAGCAACACGAGTTGATTTCCTAGTTGCAGCAACTATAGCCAAAAAATTGGGAGAATTCTGGACTGAGGGAGAAGGGAGATTCTTAGTTTTAGGCTCACTCAACTGATTATCAAAGGGCAATGAACAAGGAGACTTCTTGGGAGTAGGTGCAGGAGTGGGGACACAAGTACCTCTTATGACATCCTGAATTGAAGAATCAAGTTCATCAGTGGCCATATTAGAAAATTGCATGAACAACTCAGAATCAACGTGGAAAGAAGAACTTACAAGGTTAGCAGGATTGGCATCAGTATTTGGATGTAAGGAATCAACCTTCATATGGAGGGAATCAACACTAGATTTGAGAGATTCATAATTTGAATTCATGGCATCATGCATCAGAAGGAGGGAAGTAACAATATCTTTCATGGATTCATAGTTTGAATGGATGGAATCAACCTTCGGATGGAGGAAATCAACCTTTAGTGTGACTGATTCATAATTTGATTGGAGGGACCAAGAAATAGAAGACAAAGATCTGAGCACTGGAGTAATTTTCATAACTCTTGCTTCGCACCGTAAAACAGAGTCAGCAATCAGGGCCAAATGTTGTCTAATGCGTGTCAGAAAAGCTGTATCAGCTGGAGTGAACCGTTCATTATCACCAAACGGGTCCTCATCAGACGTTACTTCAACCCCGTCACCTTGCAAACCTCCAGCTGCTTTTTTTTTTTTTTATGAACATCCAGTATCTACCAATGGGACAGCTTCTGAGGGAACACCACATCAAGTATCTACTCCTGGGACAGGTTTAGGTGGAACACCATATTCAGTACGAGACTTATCCCTTACATGCGCAAGACTGAATTTCCCACAAAGACAAGACAACTTAGGAGGACACAGATGTGGGGCAGGCTTCACAGGATCAGTCGCAGGTGCTGAAGCTCTGGCATCAGTAGCAGGTTTTTTGCGATGTCTATCCGACACAGAAGAAGGGGACACACCACGCTTCCTCTTCGAAGCTGACTCCACCAGTGCAATAGATAGGTCAGGAGTGTAAAGGATCGGATTTTTAAATCCTAAAATTTTCGGAAAATGAGAATTAAAAATGAAATTAAATCGGTTTTAGAACTCGTTAGCGGATTCCGACCGGAATGTAAAAATTTGGCGAATAATTTCCGTCATTGACCTCGAAAATTCAAAATAATTATCGGATGGTGATACCCTTTTTTATTTTAAAATCTAATTGGTCGAGAGAGCGGTATTAAGAGAAATTAACATTCGGAGACTAATTACGGGATTCGAAATTCGCGTATTCGAAATTTATTTCTGGGTATTTATTTAGCCACTTCCACACACTACCTTACCTGCCCTCTTCCCCTACCTTACCCACCCCTCTCCTATATTGATGCAACACACGTCTCATTCACCATCCCTCCCCATCACTCGTCTCATTCACCATCCCTCCCCATCACTGTCATTCTCCATCTTCCTCTTCTGCTCACCATCTCCCGCTCCCTCCTTAATCTTCCCGTGCTCACCGAACACCATCACCGTTGCACCATCACCAACTCACCGTCCCAGCAACTCCACCAGCATCCCCTGATCGAGCCCAAACCAAAGAACTCCCGTCCATCCTTCTCCTCGAGAGCACAGAAGCAGCCGACGTCGCCCAGGAACTCCCATCGAGCCACCAAAGCTCCGACGTCCCTGTTCGAGCGTGTTTAGCTTCCGATAAGCCGTTCTCCTCCGTTTTTGATCGGAATCATCCTCGAGCTTCACCATCACACTCACCCATGTCCGACGCAGGTGTGACAAGCCATCGGGAGCCACCGACGACGCCCAGCACTCCGATCGAGAGCTCCGAAGTCGCGAAATCACCTCTGTAACTTCCGCATTTCCCTCCTCTGTTTTGATTCTATTCTGTCTTGGGTCGGGCTGAGGGCGAGCGTGAGTGTGTGTGAGCTGAGTGCGGGACGTCAGGTGGGCTCGAGACCTCCGACAAGAGCTCCAGCGAGCTTGAGAGAGACCGGGAGCGCGAGAGGCGAGTGCGCGAGCGAGCGTCGAGAGCGAGGCGCGAGCTGGGCGAGTCCAGGTGAGCAGGAGGCCGAGGCGAGACCATGGACTCAGAGAGGAGAAGCCGGAGGTTGGAGGAAGGAGGGCCAGAGGAGCCTCGCCGGTGGGATGGTGAATCGGGAGCCATGGCGGGAGCTGGGAAGTTAAATCAACGAAGAAGAAGACATGTTGTGGGTCCCGCTTCCTTATATATATTATTTATTTGTTTGATCGGTTCGGTTCGACTTAATTGGGTTTGGTTCGGTTCGGTTCGGGTTATCCGTTATTATTTAACTCATTAGGGGTAATTAAAATATATTAAAATATTATTTACGAATTAAAAAGAGAAAATGTTATCTTGGTAAGATTCATAAAGGGTTGGTTTTATTAAATAAAAATGGATTGGATTTTAGGGGTTTTGGAAATATTTTGTAAAGGTGTTCTATTAAGCGGTGTTTAAAATATTATATATTATTGAGACTTAACATAAATTATTAAGACTCGTCGATTAAAAAGATGTAAGGACCGAGATTTTTGAAATATTATTTATATAAATTATAGATTTTATTTTAACTAAAATTCGTTTAAGATCCAAGACTCATGAAAAAATTTGAAAATTTGCGTATTCGATAAACCGAATTATTTTATTTCTCGAGACCACTCCCTACATAAACTTGTTATTCGAACTTAGATATGAATTTATTTCGGGTTAATAACTTAGATATGAATTTGAAAATACTTTCGGGTTTCGTTATTTAGTTCGGTTTCAAACGTTTATATTAAATTTTAATTTAATCGCGTCGGGATAAAATCGGAAAACGGATTTCAAAATTTATTCCAGTTAATAAGTTGTCATTTCTATCAATTAATACACTTTCCATCCACGAGCCACCCTACAGCTAGGCTCTGCAGCGCCCCTAACCTCTTCTCCTACCCCTAGCTGTAAACCCGCCCATCCCCTTGTCTATAAACCCATCTCCATCCTCCTTTCAATCACCCTGTCACCCGTCACTCTTCTGCACTTCCTCCCTCCATCCTTCATCTCCTCCATTGGCAGTCCTCCATCCCCACATGTGCACATCGCCAGCAACATACACCAACACCATCTCCTGCTCTACACTTCAAACTCCTCCACGCCCCTGTTTTCACGAGCCCCAAATTGAGCTTCGATAACCCATTTCTTCTTCCTCTTCAAAGGGCAGCAGCAACAACATCACCCTACATCTCCCTCGACGTCCACCAGTAACTCGAGGCAGCCCAAGGAGCCCTGAACGCCACCACCGAGCCACCGAGGCTTCGTCGCCCCGTTTGAGCGCGAAATCACCTTTCGGTAAGCCGTTCTCCTTCGTTTCCAATCCAAACCACCCTCGAGCCCTACCATCATACTCACCGACATCCGACGCAGGTTCGGGGAGCCATCGAGAGCCTCCGACGATGCCCAGAAATCCGATCGAAGCTCCGACGCCTGCGAACACCCCGGTGAGCTTCGTCCATTACCTTTCCTTTGCCCATTCCATTCCTTTTGTTCCTTATGGTCGGGGAGAGGGTATGAGAGTCGAGTGTGGGGAAGGATGGCCAAGCTCGAGAGCTCCGGCGAGCTCGAGAGCCCCGACGACGGTCGAGCGTGAGTTCGAGTGAGGCAGAGGCGAGCGCGAGAGCGGCTGGGAGCGTATGTGGCGGTGCGACTGGGCGAGTGTTAGTGAGTTGCAGGCGGGGAGTGTCCGGGTGATGCGGAAGAGTTGAGGCGGACGCGGCGTCGCGCTGGGCGGAGCCAAGGCGGCGGAGGCAGGCGTCGAGCCCTGCAGGCGAGCAGGCGGGAGTTTGAAATCGGAGGAGGAAGATGAGCCGTGGGCTCCATCCACTGCCCACTCAGCCGTGGGTCCAACTCATTTTATTTAATTTCGTTTTGTTGATTAAACCGGTTCGGGTGAGATTTTAGTGGTTCGGTTTGGGTTAAAAGCGTTGGTTCGATCGGTTCGGGTTTATTTATTATTTAGTTATTAATTTGATTTATTAATTAACTGTTTAACCGATTTTCGATAATTGATTATTTAAAAATCGATTTGTGTGTTGGTATTAAAAAGGGGTCGGTTTTAAAGTATATAAATTGAATTATTTAGTAACGGTTGAAAATTATTTAAGTCCCTAGAAGGATTATTTTAATTAAAGTAAAGTATGCTGGGATTATTTAATCGGATTTTTGGAAGTAGTTTTAAAGATTAAAAATTTTATGAATTAGAAATGGATAAATATAATTTTGAAGTAATTGTTTTGACTAACAACTTGACTAGCTAGTGAGATTATATGGATTGAAGTATGATTGAGCCAGTTATGGAAATGGCAATGGAATAAGATGATATAAGATGTTGACATAAGTCGAGATAAAGAATGTTAATGATGCTATGACTAATGGATTGGTGGGCATGTTATGTAGTGGTAAATGGATCCTGTTTTGTGCAGTTTACTTATGCATATTTATTAATAATTGCTAGGTGATCTGTAACTTGCTTGCTTATATCTTGCTGCTTTTCGTCTTGCTGATCTGCTACTCCAGGTAAGCTCTTTGAACTTACTCATGATGGGCGCTCTATGCACTGGGTGTTATATAGTAGGCTAGTGTCCATGCACCATACGACTTAGAATCATGCTTAGGAGCTAAAATGAAAATCATATGATTGCTATATGTCCTTGTAAGAGAACGGCCATTATCTGTGATAGTCCTACAGTCTTTGCTAGGGTCATAGGGTAGCCCAGCCTCATCGGGTACCCTGAGTCAATCGAGTCTATATGAGCATGATATGATAGCCCAGCACCATCGGGCAAGCGATGAGATGATATGATATGATGATGTCGTGGTTTGTGCACCACCACGAGGAAATTGATATGCTATAGCACCGAACTGGCCAGTCTTCGCCCTATTGAAAGGGGGTGGAGGTACGAGAGGGACATGCCATTTGGCATTCTGTGTGGATCCATTTATCACTTTCTGCATTATATTAATCTGTCAGTATATATATATGTGTGTGATTTAATTTACGTATGGCATTACGCATTTCATCTTAAGAATAGGGTGTTTATTATATGCCTCTCAGCGTGTGTTTACATACGCGCATGAGTGACCTGATGATTGACCCAGATCCCCCTCATTTTTTTTAGATTCGGGTAACCGTTAGCCGCTATCGTTGCTTATGTGGATGCTTGGCGGGTTCAGACTTTTGGCCTTAGATCGAGAGGTTGAGAGACCACCACACTTCCTCTCTTTTATACTCCCTTTCAGATTGTATTTGAACTCAACCTTATTTTGCTTTCGCTCGATTTCACGATTAGACTAAGGTAGGTATTTTATCCCCAATGGATCCGCGATCTTTAAGGGTTCGAAATCCCTTATTTTAGTACAAATATTTTGTTTTAAAACTCAACCCGTACCTGAATTGCAAGATCTGAACAAGGGGTTTTATCCCTTGAAACGTAACCCGGAAATCATAACTCTGGGCCGTTACAAAAGAGAATTTGAAAAAGAATTTCAAGGTTGAAAAGTAATCTAATAAATAAATTTAAAAAGCAATTTAGCGAGTATTTTCAAGGGTCGGAATACTTAACTGTTTAACTGGGATTTGAAACAGTTTTAAAACTAACTTGGGAATGTGACTTATTCGATGACTAACTAGCTATATAATATGATCGTTTGACTAACGGTATGATTCGTATGACTAATAGCATGATATTGTGGTGATTTTTAGAAGAGATTAATGTTCGATACTTATGATGATAATGATATATATCTTGATGAATAGTATGAGATAAGAGATGGTTGATCGTGATGAACTGAAAGTATGGTTGATGTGAGCTTGTTAATTAGCTGCTTGTATGAATGTGTGTTATATTTGTTCAGAGTGGCTAGAGACGTATACTCAGTGTATTATCATTATGTACTTAGGTGATATTCTATGATCGTGACTACTGTGTGCTGGATTCTTCTTTTGCCGATCTTCTAGCCAAGTAAGTACCTCCGGGGCTTACTCAGTAACCAGTACCTCCTGCCTGATGTGTCATATAGTATGTAGGTGTTGCATATGCATAAGAGCATGTCATGTAGTATCATGCTTAGGAATTGCATTTACGAATGAGCATCCTTATTCTGTATGCGTTTGAATACAGAACGGCCGTTATCTGTGAGTCCTAGAGTCCTTTCTAGGGTCATAGGGCAGCCCAGCTTCATCGGGTGTTGTCCTCCTCGAGTCATTTATATATATCACGAGATACGAGATGGGCATGAGATATGATATGATGATGAGATATGACATGATGATGAGATTTGATATGATTATAGCATCGAATTGGCCAGTCTCCACCTTGTCTGGAAGAGGGGTGGTGGTAAAAGAGGGATATACCGCTTGGTATTCTTTGTTAAGGCCTTCCTTAATATTCTGCACATATGAATTAGGAGCATGATAGTGTGGTTAATATTCCAGTACTGCATGAAGGCATCCTTTATTCTAGGTATAGGCGTATTATATGTCCTCAGCGCGGTCAGAGGACCCGCGGGCGGACTCTTGGCCTGACTTGGTGGTATAGTTTCACGTACCCGATACACTGCTTGATTTTGTGATTTTATGACGGGGTCCATTCATATGGCGGAGAGTGAGTGTTTGCAACATGACTTCACCAGATTCATGCTTTTGGGATTTCTCCCTACTTATATTTTGTTTTGACCCGGCTCTACCGTGGCGCCCGTTGTATCGTCTTCAGAACTTATGCCCTTTGCATGATAAAAGATTTTTCGCATTGTATACTTAGGACAGGTACAAGGGTTTACCCCGGGGTCTCCAACGGATCTTTCGGATTTGGGTACAAAATCCCACTTTAAACTACACATCTTCAGTTTCAAACCTTCAACCTGTACTCGGGGCGCAAGATCCCAACGAGGGGTTTTATCCCTCGAAACGTAACTCGGGAATCATAATCCCGGGCCGTTACAAAGGTGGTATCAGAGCTGAGGTTTCGCAATCCGAGTACAATAAGTTGAAGAGGTTTTGAAAATCGCCCAATGTTTTAAAATGGTTTTGGAAAATATTTTATAAAGGGCAAAATGAATTTAATTGGACTTAAAACCTAAAATGAATAAAGGGGAAATAATCTCGTGGGTAGAGACCCAAGCGGTAGACATCCCTTATGGATGTAGAATTCGGGGAACAGTAGGCAAAATACTAGCTTTTATATACAGACGGGCCTAGAAGACTCCAAGGAACACCACGGAGGTTGGAGTGTTGAGTTAGGAGGCCGTGAGGTTTTGCCCCTCCGGTCAGTCGTCCCTCGAAGGACGACATAGATCGTCTCTATGATTACGTTTATATATGTACATATATGCAATTGAGCTCGAGGGCGATCCTCCTCGAAGAGGATCATATTAATATTGTTGATTGCTTCCGTGATGAGTGCTCTATTGTGCTTAGAATAACGAACTAATCAGTATGCCTTGACTTGAATCATGTGTTGAATAACTGTGTAAACGTGATAGTGGGAGAAAACCTTGTTCTTATGTAATCGGAATTCCTGTTTTGTCGAAATAGCCCTTTCATAATTCAAACTTCCTGAAGGTTTTGACTCTGTCATCCGCCCCACCAAAACATCTAGGCATGTTAGCAAGGGTCGAGAAGCATCCGCTCTCCTCTTTAGAGTCTTGTTTCGTATCCCACCATCGATGCTTCTATCGAGTCTCGTGCCTGTGATTGGGGTCTTTCACGGGAAATTTGGGTCGGTCAACTAAATGCCTTCGGAAATCTTGTCGGATGTAAGGGTTACTTGAGTGTGTTAGTGGGAGTGAGGATTTAAATCATTTCGAGATAGAAGTGAGTTGTCTTATGGAGTCATCCCTTTCAATCCTCGTAATGGCCAACCATGTCTTCTTGCCACAAGAGTCTAAACACGAGTTCTACCCTCATCTCTCGGAAACAGCGTAAATGTCCTAACCCAGCGAGTCATACTAGCACCTCACGGGGAAATGGGGTGATGAGTCGGTGAATGGCCTTGGAGAATTTTGTCGGTTATAGTAGCAATCATTCTTGTGGTTGCATGACATAGTATATTGATGTATTTCAGCATGACTTGCCTCCTATCTTGCACGGTTGCTCTTATGAGGCGATGTATATGTCATATGTATGGAACTTCCATGATTATTGTCTTCCCATGAATTAGGCCCATGGTAGTGTGGTCAACTCTCGTTGTATCATGTATGTTTAATATATGAGATGATTGTCCTAGCATGCTGAATTAATCTAATTAGACCATGTTGATTGTGTATATGTTTAATGAACATTTCTAGTATCATGTAGGACTTGTGTCTCAATTATAGGCCCTCGTATGATCATGTGTCGTCCTTGTCATACTATGTGAATATGGATGTATATGACGTGATAGGTACTTCCTAGCGTGCTTGCCTTGGCCCCATGATATTACGACCTGCTTATGTGTATCTAACTGAGTGATTAGTCATGTATATAATGTCCTTTGATGTTGTTAAAACTAATGCAACTTATGCCACGCATGTCCCATATCCGTTCGTGCATGTATGTTCTTAGTATATCAAGCATGATTAATGAATGAAATGATAGGTTACTAGCTTCTTCTATGAACGTGTAACGTGGATGAGATGAACATGTTATGAATGCATAGATCGCTACTCCTTGAGATAGGTGCATGTTAGTGTGTAATGATGTGATGATATTCGTGACTATTATGTGTCTACGTACCACAATTATAACTTCATGGAATACCCTAAGGGCATCGTCGTAACTCTCGGGTTGGAAAGTGGAAGGTGGACTAAGGTCTTCGGATTGGGTCATTGGTCGTGTGAGATGGGGCGCATGAATGATGCGTCAGCTTGAGTAGAGCCGAGTGAGTTGGGATGTGTCGAAGATAGTGGTTTGTGAATATAGATGAGCTTCGAGGTAGGTCTTAGGTGGGGAGTGGGGCTAGTATGTTGAGATTTTGAGGGAGATGTCCTAGCTAGGAGTGTCGGTAAGTAGTGGGTGCGCGGTGTGAGCGGTTGAGGTCTAGATTAGTTGCATGAGAGTGACCTTACGAGTGAGTGTGAGTATAGGCAGTTGGCGTAGTTCTAGAGGTGGATGGGCGAGCTAGGAGTTGATCGGGGGATTCTTGAGGGGAGGTTTTATGAGACAGATTGGTGTACTAAGGAAGGTGTCTAGATAGTCTATGAGCGGATCGTGGGCGATGTCAAGGATGATCGATTAAGGAACATCTGAGGAATCGTAGAATTTGGGACTAGGTGATGTGTGCTGTGAGTGGGAGAGATTTCGATAAGGGATGAGGTTGAGGAATTGCCAACGAAGAGTAGTACGAGGTCGCTTGAGAAATTATCGAACAGGGATATTAGATTGTTCATATCAGGGTTGTTCGTATGATGAGTATTTGAGGGTTGTACGGATAGGATTGGTAATGCTTGGGGAATTTATGAGTGAGGGATCTCTAGACGCACTGTTGGAGGATTTTGGGATAGGGAATGAATCAGGATTTATGTGTGGAGATCATTGTGGCTATTGAGGTAATTGAGGATGTGAGATGAATCTTCGAGGAAAGGCTGGTAGCTAGGCAAGGATGTAGTTGACATTCCTAGTAAGACTATGAGGTTAAGGTTGAGATAGGGAGATTATGAGCATGAATTTGGGAACCAGGCAAAGCAGAAGGTATTGAGGACGCTAGAGGATCAGAGATTTTTGAAGTTTGGTGAAGTTACGGTGCTTAGGAAATTCGAACGAGCATGTCATACGAATTCGGTGAAAATGATGATCGGTACATTAGGGTTTAAGCAGTAGAGATTTCGAAGTTTGAGGAACCGTGATTTGAGGCAATTTGGGGAAACATGCGGAGTTGAGGGAACTAGTCCAAGTAGAGTATGCTGGAAAGAGGATCTAGAGTGGGGGTCGGCTTGAGGGTCATGGTGATTCATGGTTGGGAGTACCACTAGTTGGGTTCTGCGTTAGAATTAGACGGGAGTGTCAGGTGTGAGATGGTCAGCATGAGTTGGGTCCTTAGAGGTGGATGGTTAGTGAGAGTGGTTAGTGGCGTGAGAAATATGATCAGGTTAGCAAGGTGATTCGAGATGTCTTTTTAGGAGATGATGGTCGGGCGAAGTCTTGAGAGGCTAGGAAGAGTAAGCGAGATTTTTAAGAAGTGTCTAGATCAATCGTGAGAGCGGTTCAGTTGAGGACTCGGAATTTTCTATTAGAGGGTAAAGATGGGACTGATAAAGGACCCTAGGGCAAGGACGTGTTATATATGGAGTCTTGGTAGTTGGTTGAGTTGTTAAGCTTGTCGAATCAGGAAACCGTGTGATTGAGAACTCCAAAAAATAGTTTAGATGGTCGAGTGGAAGGTGAGAATTGAGATTGGGATGTCGAATTGTATTGGCCCTTAGATGGCTTGATGACATAGGATTTGGGATACCTAGTAGTTGGTTTGGGTAGTCGGCCTTGATTGCGAATAGTTATGAGGCTAGAAAGGTTGTATGTGAGCGGAATACAATGGTGCCTAGAACTGGTAGTGAATTGAGTTGGTAGACCACAATGAAGTTGATCTTAGTGCAAGGGATGGTGAGTAGTGGTCGTGTCTCGTCATGATTGGTAGTGTAAGGCAGATTCTCCTGGGGTAGTGATCTAGTGTATACTTTACTTGGGGCCGAATGTTGTGTGAATTCTATGCTATAGACGATGTTGATTCTCTGATGTGTTGCCGTTGACAATAGGGAACTGTTAGTACTAACATAGTTATCCCTGAACTCGATGGAATGCTACTGTACGGAAGCATTTGCTTGCCTCTAATGCGATGACGCTTGGTAGTTAGAATGAGTATGGTGCACTTATCTGATTGATATAACGTGCTTATCTAATTGATATGGTGTGTAACTTCCGTGAGATGATGTGATAAATTCTCCCATATATGATACGATGTTAGATATGCTATGGTATGTGGCTATTCTTGAGGTGATTATGTGTTGAATCGAGATTCGAAATAACGAAAGTGATTGAATGCGGAAGCGAGAGATAAGAAACAAGAAACTCAAAACAAACATGCAAGAGCAAGAACAAACACCAGAGTTTTACGAGGTTCGGCAAAGATATGCCTACGTCCTCGGGGCCTCAAGAACAGGCCGAATCCACTAGGTAATGTTCAATAGAGGGTTACAAACAAGCAATGCAAAAGTAAACCCTAGATCTACGCATGTACCAGATTCAGAGATACAAGAGAAGAAGATCCCCCTATATGGGATGACCAGAGTTCGAAGATCTCTTCGAAACTCCCAAACCCTAGATCTCCAGACGTGAGACAAGCGACAACCAAAGCCAGGAGCTTAGCCGCGCCACCACCAGGAGATCACCGAGAGCAGACACCACCTTCGTCGTCACAATCGCCGGGGAGGAGCCAGGAGAAAACCCTAGAAACCCTAGAACCCTTTGAGAGCGTTTGAGAGGAGACGGAGGAGAGAGAGAGCTGAACTGAGGATCCTCGAGCTGCTAGCGAGCTTAAATAGCCTCTCCAGAAACCCTAAGGCAAAACGCAGCGTTTCACTCCAAATGGACAGGGCCGCCGAGCTTGCCTTGCTGGAGAGATCTATTGGGCTTGGGAATGGGCCTAAGGCCCACATCCGGGTAATGATCTCAAACATAGTATCATACATATTATACATATATTATATATACTATAGGTTATACATTATCACTCCACAAATATGTACTAGACTCGTTAAAGGATCAAGTCGATCTCGACTCAATACAACTCAGTCGAGCCTAATCATATCTTGTGCATCCATGTATATCCAAGTATATAATATATGTTATATGTATACTCATCATACACTCATACATGTTTACAAGCACATAACAATATTACATGTAACACATATGAAAGCAAGACATAGGGAAATAAACATATAACATTACAACAAATCACCCTCTATTTTTCTAAGTCTTGCTCCAGGCAGACTATAACCTAAACATAGTGGACTCAAGGCCATCCGTCATCAGCCCAGACATGCAAGGATCACCCATGGAAATCCTCCAAATGGAGGAAGTTCCCGCAGAACACAAATTTTTCATAAGGAACAATTTTAGTTCCAAAATCTGCAGGATTAAGCTTACCATCAATTTTCTTAACATGTATGACATTATCTTCCACTTTCTCACGAATAAAATGGTATCTAACATCAATATGTTTAGTACGCTCATGGTACATGGGGTCCCTGCAGAGATAGAGTGCACTGTGACTGTCAATGTGTAAGACAGAGGTTTAGTGCTTCCTCTCTATCTCCTTAAGGATTCCTTGCAGCCAGATGGCCTCCTTGCAGGCCTCTGTAGCTGCTATGTACTCAGCTTCAGTGGATGAGAGAGCAACGATGGGTTGCTGCTGGGATTTCCAAGAAACACAATTACCTGCCCATGTATACACATAGGAAGTAATAGATTTCCTGGTATCCTTGTTAGAAGCATAATCAGCATCCACAAAGCCATGTAGGTTATAAGAGGAGGAGTGTTCAACATATAACAAAGACAGGTTAGCAGTGCCAAGTAAATATCTCAACAGGTATTTCATAGACACCCAGTGTTTCTCAGCTGGTTCAGACATGAACCTGCTAAGTGTGCTAATAGCAAATGCAAGATCAGGACGAGTACAAATCATAGAGTACATCACTGAACCTACAACAACATCATAAGGAATGGATTTCATAACATTCAATTCAGCAACAGACAATTTCCCTTTTATTTTAGTGAGATCAAGATGAGCACCTAAAGGAATATTGTTAATCTTATCACCAGAAATATGAAATCTCCCAAGAACCTTATGCACATAATCACACTGATGCAACCACAGTTTCTTATGCTTCCTATCTCTTATAATAGACATGCCTAAAATCTTTTTAGCAATGCCTAAATCTTTCATGTCAAAGTGCTTTTGTAAATTCTTTTTAATATCATGAATAGCATCAACAGATTTAGAAATCAGCAAGATGTCATCCACATATAAAAGCACATAAAGCACAGGACTCTTATTGACACCCTTAAAGTATAAACAGGTATCAAATTTGCTCCTTTTAAATCCTAGACTGAACCTCATGCACTTGTCAAACTTGATGTTCCATTGTCTAGGAGATTGTTTCAAACCATAGATGGATTTATTTAACAAGCAAGCATGATTAGGATGCACAGAATCAATGAAGCCCTTAGGCTGTCTCATATAAATTGTCTCATCCAAGTCACCATGAAGAAAAGCTGTCTTAACATCCATTTGTTCTAATTCAAAATCATAAACAGCAGTCATGGCAAGCAACAGTCTCAAGGTTTTATATTTCACAACAGGAGCAAATATTTCATTGTAATCCTCACCCTCTCTTTGGGTAAAACCTTTAGCAACCAGCCTAGCTTTGTATCTAGGGGGGTCAGACTTAGAAATGCCATCTTTGAGTTTATAGATCCATTTACAATCAATTAATCTAGCATTCACAGGTTTAGGCACCAAAGTCCAGGTTTCATTCACCCTCATAGATTCTATCTCATCATTCATAGCATGTTTCCATTTAGCAGAGTGAATACATTTCATAGCTTGTTCATAAGTTTCAGGAGTAAAAATCTTCACAACTTCATAAACCAAGCAAGCAAACTCAACAATGTTATTAATGAACCTTTTATTTGGTATAACAGTCATAGAACTCCTATCCCTAGTCAACTGCCAATTAGTCAAGTCATGCCCTTCAGTGGCTGAAGAACTAGAGGAACCAGAACCAGACACAGGCACAGAAATGACAACATCATCCTCATTCACAGAAATAGGAGAAGTAGAAGAGGAATTAGGTTCATTATTTGCTTCCCCACCCAATTGGTGAGGTTGCACAACATCAATTTGCATATTCTCAGAAACAGTAGCATCATTAGAAGTAGACAGAGAAGAATCATGAGCAGAGAGAGTAGAGGAAGAAGAAGGAGAAAAAACACTGTCAAACTCATCATCTGAAACAACATCATTGTGCTTAGGCACAAAGAATTGATCCTCTTGTACCTGCAAGTTAGCATCTGAGATAACAGGAGAAGCTTTCTTAAAATGAAATTCATGCTCATTGATAAAGACATTCCTACTCACAATAGTTTTATACACTCCAGGTTGGACAAGAAGCAACTTATAACCCTTAACGCCTTCAGGATAACCCAATAGCACACATTTTTGGGACCTAGGATTAAGCTTACCTTGGTTAACATAAGAAAACACAGTGCAACCAAAAGGTTTAATGTGGTCTAAGTTTGGCTTTCTTTTATTCCATAACTCATAGGGAGTTTTAAAATCAATAACAGAGGAAGGAGTCCTATTTATCAAATAAGCAGCAGTCACAACAGCTTCACCCCACAAACAATGTTTCAAACCAGAAGAGATAAGCATGCATCTAGCCTTTTCAAGGAGAGTCATGTTCATCCTCTCAGCAGTATCATTCTGCTGGGGAGTTCCAGGAATGGTTAAGTGTCTCTTAATACCATTAGACTTGTAGTACTCATTGAACAAAGAATTACAGAACTCAAGACCATTGTCAGTTTTTAAACATTTAACAGTAAGGCCAGTTTCATTTTCAACTCCAACTTTCCAGTTTTTAAAGGTTTCAAAAGCCTCATCTTTAGTTTTAAGCAAATAGACCCAGACCTTCCTACTGTAGTGATCAATGAGAGACATGAAATATCTCTTATGTCCTACAGTAGGAACAGGAGAGGTTCCCAACAAATCAGAATGAATATATTCAAGAGGTGCAGCAGCAACATAAGATGAATGCTTAAAACCTTTTCTAGCATGCTTGCCTAGGATACAGTTTTCACAGAGATCAATCATGCAAGGTTTGGAATTGATTATGCCAGTTTTGTGAAGGCGTTCTAAGCCTTTATTGCCAATGTGACCTAATCTATTATGCCACAACATAGTATCATGCAGAGACATAGTATGCACAGAAGCAGTAAAGGCAGAAGCAGGATAATTCAAAACAGGAGTAGCCAATACTTCATAAAGACCCTTCTTTCTTAAGCATTTAATGACAGGCTTCCCATTTTTAGAAATAATCCTAACACCATTGGAACTGAAGATATTATAATGTAATTCTTCAAAAGCACTTTCAGAGAGCAAGTTTCTCCTTAAATCAGGAACCCATTTAACATCCTTAACAATTCTAATCACATTATCAAACATCTTTAAAGCAACAGATCCAACACCTTTAATTTTAAGAATAGAGTGATCACCCAGCATGACAGTACCAACATCAAAACATTTAAGCTCAGAGAACCAAGATTTATGAAAGGTAGCATGCATAGTACACCCAGAATCCAAAATCCAAGTAGTAGAATCAGTGTCACTTAATAATGCAAGTACTTCATGAGTAACATAAGGATGGGATTCACAAATAGTAGACACATTAGGTTTCTTACCAGCTTTAATATCCCTTTTCTTTTTAAAACAGTGTTTCTCAAGATGACCAGTTTTATTGCAGTAAGTACATAAAAGATGAGATTTATCAGGTTTTTCACCACTGGATTTATCAGAAGACACGGAATCAGATTTGTTGTCTTTATTTTCCTGTTGCTTAGGTTTCCTATTGCCTTTGTACTTAGACTTCACCATAAGAACCTCATCTTTGTTTTCAGGTTTAGGATCAGTCTTATTTCCATTCACAGCTTTAAACACTTTCAAATTTTCATTTTTCTGTATGATAGAGTCAATAAGCTCCTTTTGAGTCAACTTATTAGTACCATACTGAACAACATCAACAAAAGTAGTAAACTGTGCAGGCAAAGAATTAAGCAACAACACACACAATTGAGTCTCATCAACCTTGTCACCAGATCTTGGGTAATAGCCAAGAATCTGTCAAGATTTTCAGCAAGAGTGCAAGTAGTAGACATTTTATAATTGAAGAGTTTGTTGAAGAGATTTACCCTACTTGGTAGTGATTTTACCAAGTATAATTCTTCCAACCTTTTCCAGAGCTTTTCAGTAGTTGTGCAAGTAAGAACTTGCCTAGCCACTTCGTCTGTAAGTCTCAACATAATCTCACTGTGTGCTACTTTACCAAGACGTTTTAGATCCTTCTTTTTGTCTTCATCGACATCTTCTCCAGAGAGCACTTCATAGCAATTTTCTTTGATTAATATGGCCTTCATTTTTACCTGCCACATAGCAAAGTCAGTAGTGCCATTGAAGGGCTTTAAACGATAGGATTCACCCATGTTTATAGTCAAGAACTTAAAAAAACTTAACAAAACACAGTAAATCACGCAAAAGATTCAAGAAAACCTTGAATCCAAGAGCAGAGCACAGAATCGTAAACACACAAGCCTAGATATAAACAAACAAGGCAGTGGTATGTCGTGTAGGGGGGGGGGGGTGCTGCACCAGCGATGTCGCCTTTTAGGTCAGCCTGAGGCCCTACACCCGTAACCTATCCCTAGAACTCAACAATGAGCCAGGAAATCAGAAACGCGACACTCAAGCTCTGATACCACTTGTTGAATCGAGATTCGAAATAACGAAAGTGATTGAATGCGGAAGCGAGAGATAAGAAACAAGAAACTCAAAACAAACATGCAAGAGCAAGAACAAACACCAGAGTTTTACGAGGTTCGGCAAAGATATGCCTACGTCCTCGGGGCCTCAAGAACAGGCCGAATCCACTAGGTAATGTTCAATAGAGGGTTACAAACAAGCAATGCAAAAGTAAACCCTAGATCTACGCATGTACGAGTTTCAGAGATACAAGAGAAGAAGATCCCCCTGTATGGGATGACCGGAGTTCGAAGATCTCTTCGAAACTCCCAAACCCTAGATCTCCAGACGTGAGACAAGCGGCAACCAAAGCCAGGAGCTTAGCCGCGCCACCACCAGGAGATCACCGAGAGCAGCCACCACCTTCGTCGTCACAATCGTCGGGGAGGAGCCAGGAGAAAACCCTAGAAACCCTAGAACCCTTTGAGAGCGTTTGAGAGGAGACGGAGGAGAGAGAGAGAGCTGAACTGAGGATCCTCGAGCTGCTAGCGAGCTTAAATAGCCTCTCCAGAAACTCTAAGGCAAAACGCAGCGTTTCACTCCAAATGGACAGGGCCGCCGAGCTTGCCTTGCTGGAGAGATCTATTGGGCTTGGGAATGGGCCTAAGGCCCACATCCGGGTAATGATCTCAAACATAGTATCATACATATTATACATATATTATATATACTATAGGTTATACATTATCACTCCACAAATATGTACTAGACTCGTTAGAGGATCAAGTCGATCTCGACTCAATACAACTCAGTCGAGCCTAATCATATCTTGTGCATCCATGTATATCCAAGCATATAATATATGTTATATGTATACTCATCATACACTCATACATGTTTACAAGCACATAACAATATTACATGTAACACATATGAAAGCAAGACATAGGGAAATAAACATATAACATTACAACATTATGTTATGCTATTAGACGTGAGGTGCTATTGTTATTCGATATATATATATATATATATATATATATATATATATATATATATATATATATATATATATATATATATATACATACATGATGCTTGATGATGGAAATGATAGAAATTGAACTGTTGAACCTTGATTCTGACTTGGAACCTAGGAAGAAAATTTGAGATTAGCCTTTAGAGGTGGATGGTAGGATGAATGGAGAGGTTAGGAATGCTTTTGACTAATGCCAAATTTGAAGTTTTGAATGGTGTTTTAAAGAGGACGTTTTGATGTCTTGAGTTATGATATGACCGAGGAGTCAGAGTAAGGATGTGGTAGGGGCCCATATTGCATTCTTGCTACGGTCTATTGGGGATATTATGATCACGACAACGGTACTGTGAGAATCTCATAGGGGCACTTATGAGAAGCTTACAGGATCAATGACATGATCCTTGGACTCACCGATTTCAAACGTAATCCCTTGTTTTAAAATGATTTTAGTCTCGAGGACGAGACTTGTTTTTAGAGGTGGATGATGTAAAGGCTCGGATTTTTAAATCCTAAAATTTTCGGAAAATGAGAATTAAAAATGAAATTAAATCGGTTTTAGAACTCGTTAGCGGATTCCGACCGGAATGTAAAAATTTGGCGAATAATTTCCGTCATTGACCTCGAAAATTCAAAATAATTATCGGATGGTGATATCCTTTTTTATTTTAAAATCTAATTGGTCGAGAGAGCGGGATTAAGAGAAATTAACATTCGGAGACTAATTACGGGATTCGAAATTCGCGTATTCGAAATTTATTTCTGGGTATTTATTTAACCACTTCCACACACTACCTTACCTGCCCTCTTCCCCTACCTTACCCACCCCTCTCCTATATTGATGCAACACACGTCTCATTCACCATCCCTCCCCATCACTCGTCTCATTCACCATCCCTCCCCATCACTGTCATTCTCCATCTTCCTCTTCTGCTCACCATCTCCCGCTTCCTCCTTAATCTTCCCGTGCTCACCGAACACCATCACCGTTGCACCATCACCAACTCACCGTCCCAGCAACTCCACCAGCATCCCCTGATCGAGCCCAAACGAAAGAACTCCCGTCCATCCTTCTCCTCGAGAGCACAGAAGCAGCCGACGTCGCCCAGGAACTCCCATCGAGCCACCAAAGCTCTGACGTCCCTGTTCGAGCGTGTTTAGCTTCCGGTAAGCCGTTCTCCTCCGTTTTTTTATCGGAATCGTCCTCGAGCTTCACCATCAAACTCACCCATGTCCGACGCAGGTCCGACGACCCATCGGGAGCCACCGACGACGCCCAGCACTCCGATCGAGAGCTCCGAAGTCGCGAAATCACCTCGGTAACTTCCGTATTTCCCTCCTCTGTTTTGATTCTATTCTGTCTTGGGTCGGGCTGAGGGCGAGCGTGAGTGTGTGTGAGCTGAGTGTGGGACGTCGGGTGGGCTCGAGACCTCCGACAAGATCTTCGGCGAGCTCGAGAGAGACCGGGAGCGCGAGAGGCGAGTGCGCGAGCGAGCGTCGAGAGCGAGGCGCGAGCTGGGCGAGTCCAGGTGAGCAGGAGGCCGAGGCGAGACCATGGACTCAGAGAGGAGAAGCCGGAGGTTGGAGGAAGGAGGGCCAGAGGAGCCTCGCCGGTGGGATGGTGAATCGGGAGCCATGGCGGGAGCTGGGAAGTTGAATCAACGAAGAAGAAGACATGTTGTGGGTCCCACTTCCTTATATATATTATTTATTTGTTTGATCGGTTCGGTTCGATTTAATTGGGTTTGGTTCGGTTCGGTTCGGGTTATCCGTTATTATTTAACTCATTAGGGGTAATTAAAATATATTAAAATATTATTTACGAATTTAAAAGAGAAAATGTTATCTTGGTAAGATTCATAAAGGGTTGGTTTTATTAAATAAAAATGGATTGGATTTTAGGGGTTTTGGAAATATTTTGTAAAGGTGTTCTATTAAGCGGTGTTTAAAATATTATATATTATTGAGACTTAACATAAATTATTAAGACTCGTCGATTAAAAAGGGAATTTGAAAAAGAATTTCAAGGTTGAAAAGTAATCTAATAAATAAATTTAAAAAGCAATTTAGCGAGTATTTTCAAGGGTCGGAATACTTAACTGTTTAACTGGGATTTGAAACAGTTTTGAAACTAACTTGGGAATGTGACTTATTCGATGGCTAACTAGCTATATAATATGATCGTTTGACTAACGGTATGATTCGTATGACTAATAGCATGATATTGTGGTGATTTTTAGAAGAGATTAATGTTCGATACTTATGATGATAATGATATATATCTTGATGAATAGTATGAGATAAGAGATGGTTGATCGTGATGAACTGAAAGTATGGTTGATGTGAGCTTGTTAATTAGCTGCTTGTATGAATGTGTGTTATAATTGTTCAGAGTGGCTAGAGACGTATACTCAGTGTATTATCATTATGTACTTAGGTGATATTCTATGATCGTGACTACTGTGTGCTGGATTCTTCTTTTGCCGATCTTCTAGCCAGGTAAGTACCTCCGGGGCTTACTCAGTAACCAGTACCTCCTGCCTGACGTGTCATATAGTATGTAGGTGTTGCATATGCATAAGAGCATGTCATGTAGTATCATGCTTAGGAATTGCATTTACGAATGAGCATCCTTATTCTGTATGCGTTTGAATACAGAACGGCCGTTATCTGTGAGTCCTAGAGTCCTTTCTAGGGTCATAGGGCAGCCCAGCTTCATCGGGTGTTGTCCTCCTCGAGTCATTTATATATATCACGAGATACGAGATGGGCATGAGATATGATATGATGATGAGATATGACATGATGATGAGATTTGATATGATTATAGCATCGAATTGGCCAGTCTCCACCTTGTCTGGAAGAGGGGTGGTGGTAAAAGAGGGATATACCGCTTGGTATTCTTTGTTAAGGCCTTCCTTAATATTCTGCACATATGAATTAGGAGCATGATAGTGTGGTTAATATTCCAGTACTGCATGAAGGCATCCTTTATTCTAGGTATAGGCGTATTATATGTCCTCAGCGCGGTCAGAGGACCCGCGGGCGGACTCTTGGCCTGACTTGGTAGTATAGTTTCAGGTACCCGATACATTGCTTGATTTTGTGATTTTTATGACGGGGTCCATTCATATGGCGGAGAGTGAGTGTTTGCAACCTGACTTCACCAGATTCATGCTTTTGGGATTTCTCCCTACTTATATTTTGTTTTGACCCGGCTCTGCCGTGGCGCCCGTTGTATCGTTTTCAGAACTTATGCCCTTTGCATGATAAAGGATTTTCCGCATTGTAGACTTAGGACAGGTACAAGGGTTTACCCCGGGGTCTCCAACGGATCTTTCGGATTTGGGTACAAAATCCCACTTTAAACTACACATCTTCAGTTTCAAACCTCCAACCTGTACTCGGGGCGCAAGATCCCAACGAGGGGTTTTATCCCTCGAAACGTAACTCGGGAATCATAATCCCGGGCCATTACAAAGAGATGCAACCTTAGACTGTGTCCTAGCAGCTATGGACGAAGAAGAAAAAACCACCAATTTAGTGCTTGAAGACGGCACAACTTGATCAAGCAGGCCAGCAGAAAGCAATATCGGTGAGGACAAATTAGTCGTGGGTCCGTCAACTGGGGTGGGTGCCCTTGAAGGAGCTTTCTGTTTCAGCCATAGAAGATACCCGACTACATTGGAATCCTCCGGTTCATTTTGAAAAGCCATCAAAGGGGAATCCAGATATTCCCCATAAGTAGGATACATTGTGTCCTTCAAAAAAAAAAACAGTCATCAACGAAACTAACCACATAACTAAAAACACAAAGAGATAGATATAGAATAAACACAAATATAGTTATTATTCAAAAAACGGAACAAAATTTGAAACAAAAAATGAAAATACAAAATACCATAAAAGTCTTAGCCAATTCAGTCTGAATATGGCGAGCCATCACAGGACATTTAGAATATATACTCGCCCATTTAGTAAAAGGATGGTTGTTGTCATCAGGTGTAGACGTGCAATAAACAATTGGTGGAATCTTGGGAAAAGCCTCCAACATCCAGATCTGGAATCTCAAAAAAACAGAAGCAAACAAGACAAAAATAACAAAAAACACATATGTAAGACAAAATTTATATAATAATATAAAAAACAAAGAAAACACACACACACATGTAACACATAAAATAAAGAAGGATAACCTCTAAAGCAAGTGGAAAGCCTAGCAAGTTAAAACCGCTCATCGCCTTTGGGACTTTCGCGACTAAACCCTTTCGCAGAGACTTCTTAGACAACTTCTCAGAACTCCTTTTTTTACTTTCCTTCACAAGCTTGGCCAATTTATGATCAGATGCACGATTCACCTTCATGAGCGAGGTAATAGTTTCTAGATATACTAATATACCCCATGGATATTCCGATAAATGACTCATGTCAGTAGCTAGACACACAATTTCATTCCTAACAAATCCACAGCGATGAGGTAACAAAATCCCATCAATTACCAAAACATAAGCAAGAATGAGTTTCTTGGGCGAATTCTTCGGTGTCTTACAAAAAATATCAACCAAGTCATCATACATGATATTATCTACCCCAATTACAGATTTAACATCAATGTCAGAGACATCAACCGAGTGATCAGACACACATTTTAGCCCAGTGACAGCAGCAAATTCAGCCATTGAAAACCTGGTAGGGTGAGAAGATTTTAGCTGAAACCACATTTCTCTAGTTTTGGATGTTTTGAATTCATGAAGCAAGAAATGGTTGTAAATTTGTTGATGCAATTTCAACTTGGCACCAAACCACAAAACACGACGCAGAAAAGAAGAACACATAGATGACTAGTCAGCAGCAGACAATCCCTTTTCAATAACCGGAATAATATCAATACGGGAGTATAGATTATACTTCCCATTATACTTGCTCCGATCTTCACAAATGTAATCAAACATCTAGACAGAACCAAAATAAAAAATAAAAATAATGAAAAGGACAAACAGTATAGATAACATAAAATAAAACCAAAAGGCAAAGGCAAATAAGTGTACAAACTGGATAAGACAAGTCCTGAGAGGCATCACTATCAGTAAGAAGGAAAGTTGTATACAGACACACAAATTAAATAGAATATATTATACAAAATGAGGACAACACAATTAACATAAAAAAACAAAAAAACAGTTCATCACTAAAGCAAGCACAGAAAATGGGGACAATAAAATGGAGGACATTTCACAAACAAAAGAGACAACAATGGAAACTGAATAAGAACAATTAAATAGGAACAAAGAGACTGGAAGCAACTGGATTCCATCAACAACAAATGAAGACAACTACAAGAACAGTGAGGGATGACAACAATAGGGACTAAATGGAATCAAACCAAGTGTATAACCAACCAATAGAAGAAAATAAATGGCATCAAAAGCAAATGAACACAGAGTCCAACCCCTAACCATCAGTTTAGCCACAAAAAAAAACCCTAATTTCGAAACCCTAACCGTAATCACAAGGAAAAACTTGAAGCGAGAATGTCATCAACACCAAATTAAAACAGATTCCAACCTCTAACCAACGATTTAGCAACATAGGACCCCTAATTTCGAAACCCTAGCCAGATTCACAAAGTAACCACAGTTTCCAAAACAACAAAATCAACAACACAATCGGAAGCTAACAAGGAAAAGAGGTAACAGATTATAACGAAAATAAACTTGAAACATGAAATAAATACCTGAAGACGCAGCCATTGGAGACGATTCGTACGAAACCACGAAGAACAGGAAGAAATTTTGATAACCGCGGAGGATGAAGCAATAGAATGAAGGATGAGAAAAGGATATAGACTGAGAGGCTGGAAGGAGGACGAAGGAAACGAAACGGATGAGAAAGAAGATCGCCAGCAGAGGATGAGCACAGATCACATATCGGCCAGAAGGAAGCCCGAAGGAGATGAAGCGAAGCTTCTTGAATAAGCCACGGGAAGGGGAAAGGGCTGCCTAGCGGAATAAAATTTCAATCCCGATTATAATTACTAAAAAAACTTTTTAATTACCTAATGACCTAATTAGAACATTCCAGATAGCCAAAAATGCAAATTTTCTCAAAGATAAAAGAGAGAATAAACACCCAAATAACCTCCATTTTGTAGCTTATCTTTTACATTGAGGCTACTGATCGACAAGATACATGAATGACTATTGATAAGATCATTTTAGCTAAATAGCACATATGCGCATTCCGATTTGAAAAATAATTAATTATTGGTCCGAGAGCTTTAGAGTATTACCAATTGATTTATGTTAGTTGATCGTGATGATCGAGTTTTGACATGGAAAACTTTAATCAATGAACCCATCTAATTTAAGTCCATTGGTTACAGCCACCAATTTCAGGGTTTGACTTTACGGCCATGTTAATTGATTGTGATGACTATTGACGTTTTGGTTGGTCGATTTAATGAGGAATATATCAGAAATTTAGTGAGTTTGGGCGATTTTGTAATCTATGGAGTTTTTCCGGCTTCCCCGTTTGTCACTTCCTTATACTTGTCACCTTCACATTTTACCGTGTCATCTGGAGAGGAGTTCGTGTCACCCAAGTGGATAACATCTAGACCATAACACCTGTCACCCTCAAGAATATCCATGTCGCCAGTTCCAAACCCTATGTCACCTGCGTGCTCTTGGCTCTTCCCTATCACCCCACCCAACTGGATCATTTCCGGACCCTTACCCTTGTCACCTACACTCTTAAGCTTTTCACCAGTTCCAAACCCGCTTTTAGTAGTGTCCTCCTGTCTCTTCCCTATCACCTCTTCCATGTGGTTCGACTTTGGACATTTACCCTTGTCACCTTCAAAAATACGCATGTCACCAGTTCCAAAACCCATTTTAGTAACGTGATCCTGCCTCTTCCCTATGACCTCAACCAAGAGGATCACCTCCGTACCCTTACCTTTGCCACCTTCACATATATCTTTGTCACCCTTTTCAAACCCCGTGTCAACATTGTTTTTCACACTTATATCGTTGCTCATCCCTATTGACTGGCTAACCCCTCCTCCACCATATAACCCCACATCTACAACCATAGGGTTTGGTTGTGGCTTACCTTCTACCTCCAGCTCGTCCACCTTTTGAGAGTTACGAGGCCCACTCAAGCATTCTTCCCCGACGGCGGGTTGTGGTACTTGAAGGCTCTCTTTCACCACTGGACCAACATATATCGCCATGGGCCATGGATGTTCCCCAGACTTCCAGTTGAGAAACTTAAGAGCCTCAAGGTCGTCATCATCACCTATCGTTATCGGATGACCCGCTTCTTCCCTCTTTGGCATGTAAGACAACCGCCAATCTTCATATGAACAATCATGGCCGACCTTGAGCCTCAACAGTTGAATCAGAGAGGCGAAGTCGATGCCCTCTTCAATTATCACATTCTTCCGCTCTGTTTCACCAGAATACACCCACCCCACACCATCGAACAACCAACGGCCGTTGAAGTTGAGAGTGACACAGACTTTGGCGTTTTGCCCTGCAATTGAAAACTCGGATCAGCACCATTGTTAATGGGTATCTACTCTTCACGAAACATGACGAGAAATAGGAGAGAAGCCTACCCATTGCAACTGAGAATTAGGGTTTCTCAGATACCTCTGTGACACGAAAGTTTACAAACACTGACACGAACAAATAAAGAGCCCGACACGTGCTCAACAACTGGACCTTAATGTCGATGGGTTATTCTCCAATTGTGTCCTTCTTCTCCAGCTCTCTTGTCCATGGGAAGATCGAAACTGATGGCCTCTCTCCTCCTCTTCTATTGGACTTTAAAAATGGAGGGAAAGCCTTTCCCATCACCTTTACAAATATGTCAATGATGACCTCCTCTCTCTCCAATTTTGGCACCAAAATCCCCCACCAAATCCGATGTCTCATCTCTCTCTCTCTCTCTCTCTCTCTCTCTCTCTCTCTCTCTCCCCCCCCCCCTTGGGACAACCTGTAACCGGCTTAACACTTTGCCCATCCTATTTGCACTAATAATACATATGGTAGTTTTGCAAATTTTCCAAAAAGGTGGTATTTTTGCAAACCCACAAAAAAAAGATGTATATTTGTGCAAATTGCCCAAATTATAAATAGAGTAAAAATTAAAAATTGTTGGTAAAAGTAGTTAAAAATTTAAACAACAAGATAATCTCCGTATGGGGAGAAAAACAGTTTATTTGTAAAAAGTGGAGTTTATTTAACAGTTTATTTGTAAAAAGTAGAGTTTATTTTGTTGTTATTAGGGGTATTGTGATACTTTCACACCAAATAAGATAAAAGGGAGAATAAACACCCAAATAACCTCCATTTTGTAGCTTATCTTTTACATAGAGGCTACTGACAAGATACATGAATGACTATTGACAAGATGATTTTAGCTAAATAGCACATATGCGCATTCCGATTTGAAAAATAATTAATTATTGGTCCGAGAGCTTTAGAGTTTAGACCATCCGCAACCATAAGGTTACCTCTTATCAAATTTCTTTCTTCTCTCCCTATAATATTTTGACACCCCGTTTATTTTTTCCTTTAAATAATTTTCTACTTTATAGCCTCTTTTTTAAGGTTTTCATATTTTTACTCCACAACAATGAGCTTACCTCATTCTTCTATTTTTCCCATTTATTTATACCCACTATATGATTTCCACCAATCATAGTATTATCAGTTACATATAAAAACATAAAAATAAAGAAAGCATCATGTTTTTGCACATAGTCCAATGCACTTCCTACCTCTCCACACCAAGGTAACCCTTTCCTCTCTTTGCCTTAAGGTTTTGCACAACCATGGAGTTACCTTTTAGCAATCTTAAGATAAGCAAAACCCATGGTTGCTCGTGGTCTTAGACTATTACCAATTGATTTATGTTAGTTGATCGTGATGATCGAGTTTTGACATGGAAAACTTTAATCAATGAACCCATCTAATTTGAGTCCATTGATTACAACCACCAATTTTAGGGTTTGACTTTACGGCCATGTTAATTGATTGTGATGACTATTGACGTTTTGGTTGGTCGATTTGATGAGGAATATATCAGAAATTTAGTGAGTTTGGGCGATTTTGTAATCTATGGAGTTTTCCCGGCTTCCCCGTTTGTCACTTCCATTGCTTTTCTAGAGTTGCATCCATTAATTGTTTATGTGATTCTAATTCAAAGAGGGTGTGGTCGATGCCGATGATCATCATATATCGTCATGTAAACATATACATCAATGATTTCCCTAACAACATTTTGAAATTTGAAGGAGAGTCCATAGCTAGGTTTCTTCAGATGTTGTCGTTCCAGCCCCTGGACGAGAACCCCCTCTTTAGCTCGTATACTATTTCATTTGATCGATTACCATGAAAATTTAGGGTTTGACTTTAAGCTAATTAATTGTGATGATTTGGCGCTTGGTTGATCAAATTGGGGAGGAATTCAATCTTTGAATTCAGTAAGTTGATTTTGATCAACTTAACTATTGCTTTTAATTTGATTAGTGATTAAGTGAGTTTGAAAGATCGGTCTTGATTGCTTCAATGAACACATCTAATTTTCGATCACTTTTTATTGCTAGATTTTGTAGGACTTTATGAATTGAAAGGATTTTAGGAAAAAGGATTTCCATAGTCTCGTTTGACTTGTTCTTGTTTAGCTTCAATCTTGGTTTTGTTACGAATCAATTCATATTCTAAAATGAAAAAAGAACTTGTGTTTAATTTTTCATTCAAGTCATCTTGCCAATAGTCATTTTATAATCTTGTCTTTAATCTCACTCTATTTTTCATACAATTTTTTAACACGTTTTTGTTTATTTTGATCATCCAAATAACCAAAAAAATAAAACACCAATAAATGATTAATTTTTAGCTGTTTATATTGACAACCATATAGCTGGATGTAAGAGATTTTTTTATATAAAAAAATATAATATATAGTTGGTATCACAATACCACGATATTTTAAGATCTTATACCATATACCGTACCAATCATTGTCGGTACCGTCATATTGGTTACCGATTTTTTCAATTACCGACTTGGTGGTAATCAAATTGTATTAGTACGGTTGATAAGGTAATTTTTATGCTACGACCCAACCCTATTGGATCTTAGGATGTGTTTTTATCAAGTCCGGACTAAAAGAGAGACACTTGTGACCAGGGGCGGAGCTGAAGGGGGACCTAGGGAGTCACGTGCCCCCTCTCTCATTGGACGAACTACCTAGGTGTATTCTCCTCGTCGATAGATTCGTTTTGATATATCGTTTTAATCCGACATCAGAGTAAAAAGTTATGAATGTTTAAAAATTAAAGGTATTTTAATCACTTTAATTTTGTTTCAATAGACTATAATGCTTTTATATTTTACTTAAATCAACATTTACATATTATAATACATCTCAAGAGCTTCGAAATGAGAGGTTATACTAATCATTTCGACAATTAGATAAGAAGTTATGCAAGTTTAAAATTCTTATGTCTGATTATACATTATACATGTTATTAGTAACAAGTTATACTCTATATTAACTAGGGTTGTTATTCGAGCCAAACAAGTCTAGTATTGTTTGATTATATTTAGCTCATTTAGAAACAAGTCAATCTTGAGTCGAATATATATTTGAACTTGAGCTCATACTCGATTTCTTTAGTAAATGAACGAGCTTGAACTGAGTTTTTTTCCAAGTATTATGCAACGTACTTTATCTGCTCATGACATAGTAAATTAAAAGAAAATTTGTAAATTTCACAAAATTCGTGCTATTTGAGTTTCAATCGAGCCGAGGTGGGCTTTGAATCGAGCATATAAATGTGCTCATAAATTCATAATTAACTCATTTTGTAAATGTTGCTCGACCGACTTTTATTGAGCAAAACTCGATCCAAGTTCTAGCTACTTAGCTCATATAACAACCATAATCTTAAGATAATGTTTATTATATTGCGTTTTCTATACTTACTTAGTTCATTTTTTTCAGATATTTCATTTATGTATTTATATTTCTTTTTTTTAGATGCGAAAAAATGATATTTTTTCATCATAAACAAATGATATTTTAACTGAAAATAACATCATTTATTATCATATTATATATAACTCTTTATATAATTTTAATCCAAAATTATACAGTATCGTACATTAATAACTGTGTCCCCCTCTGAAATTTTTCTGCCTCTGCTTGTGACATACCTTACGGATCGAGACAGGGATTGCACAAACTAATTTACATAATTATTCCAATAATATTGATGACTCCAACAAAATTGATTTGGGGGAGGTGATGAAGTGGGGCCTGGGGATCGATGCTGTGTCAGCAAAACCCTCTTCGTTCTTATCTGGCCTCGATTGGGATTTGGGAGGAGTACATGCAAATGCAGTTAGCGCTAGCAAGCGAGTCGGTTTCTTCCACCAACCCACAACCCCTCCACCTCTTTCCTATCTCCTTAATTCCTATCCACTTCGCCCGTTTCATTCCTATCTCATAGGGGTGTGCAGAAAAACCCGAACCCGACAACACGACACGAAAACACAACAACACGACACGAAAAAACCAGAAACCGAAAAAACACGACACGATAATGACACGAACCGAGAAAACACGGCTCTAAACGGTTCGTGTTCGGGTCGGGCAAATCGCCTTGTCGGGTACCCGACACGAACCGTTTAATTTTTTTTTTTTAAATTTAGATATATTGGTTTAATATTAGTACAAATTGAATCCCAAGAATTCCAATGTGTTCCGTTAGTGCAGCCGGTTGAAGGGAAGTGCTGGGCATGGAAAATGTAAAGTGCTCCAAGTTCGAATCCTACCTGGGCAACCTAATTTCCGATTTTTTTTCTCTCTACATGCTCGCTTTTTTTTTTTTTTAATTTCAGTATTTAGTCTTTGGGTTGGCCGGTTGGGACACGGAAAACCCTAGCAGCCAGCCGCGAGAAGAACTCCTCTAAATCGAAGAGCAGAACTCCTCTAAATCGAAGAGCGAGCGGCGAGAAGAAAGAGATTTCCAAAGGGTTTGATTTACAAAGAGGTCGATCTCCGTTTTCCTGTCTTTGATTGGGGCCTGATTTGCCATGTTATGGCGTTCATCGACGTTCGGCGGCAGCAAGATTGGGGCCTGATTTGCCATGTTATGGCTGACTAAACCAAGACCAAGAAACATCTGTCAAAACACAAGAAATACCGAACAAATAAGTAAAAAACAAAAACAAGAAGACTTTATTATCCGCGGATGAAGGTCCAAGAAGCTACTCATAAAAAAGATCCGCGGATGAAAAAGAATAGATACGTGGCGATCATGCCCACATCCCACGAGTATAACACGTGTTGAAAGAGGAACACCACGTGGCATGACATGCAGGAGAGTCGAAAGTCTATAAATAGGGAAAACTTCATTAGAACAAGGGACTTTTTGGAAAACAGGAGGAACATAGGAGGACGGATTAACATATTGTGAACCCGGAAGAAGGAAGATAAAGAAGTGATCACACGCGAAGGAGAAGTCTGATAAAAAAGAAGAAAGTACACATTATGCACAAATGGCAATCTCCGCGGATGTAAAACCTGTCCGTTTTTAGTGTAGAATTCTATTAAAAGTTGACGTTAACAAACCCTAAGACGTTCAGCGACGACAGGTATAATGAGCATGATTTCCAAATTGTCTAGGAAAAACTCGATAAGGGAACTATCATTCACAACTAGAACAGGGTTAGCTTAAAACTTCCCGCGGCACAGGTTGGGCCGCGTCTATTCCTTCGACGCGGGTCAGGTAAGTCCGTTGAGAAGGATGTACATTTCATCACGTAAGTTCCCGGGCCCCACGTAAAAATGGTGGTCTTTCGTTTCGAGGCTTTTCACTGGCGCCGTCTGTGGGAACCCCCCTCACACTAAGGGGTTTCCAATCTTTATTTGATTAAAATCCACAAATGTAAGTTTTCAGATATCTAACATCAAACTTTCTGCCGCAACAGGTATAATTCACAATAGCAAGGAAATGGGTGATAGCCAAAATCACCAGACTCAGAACATGAGTCAAGGAGATCACCAAGATCAAGAAGCCTCAAGCATGTATGTCCCGCTGACGCCCCCAACTAATCCTAATACCGAGATGGGGGAACAGAACCTTGAAACTCCTCCTCAACCCTATGGTAATCAGTATGGATTAGACGGAGGATTCATCCCACAAAACTTCTGGTATTATGAAGCACGACACGAACAGCCAAATCCTTTTCAACAGGAGCAGGCTCAATACTATTACTATGATCAATGGGGACAAAATCCGCATCAGCAAGGAAATTATAGGCCAGAAGGACAGTACGGGAATTTTGATCGTCGTAACACTGTTTTTGAAAATCCCAGTAACTCGAACTATGGTTTTAAGAACCAAGAAGTACCACACCAGACGTGGCAAGATGATCACTATCACAGAGAAGGTAAACATCGACGCGATGGAGAGATGTGAACCTCAAGAGATCTGCTCCGCGACAGTACCGAAGCGATGGAGAGATGTGAACCTCATGAAGTATGACGGAACAACTGATCCTGAAGATCATCTCTGTCATTTTGCTACTGCGATGGGGATTAACGAGTACAATGACGCCATGTTATGCAGAACGTTCCCTTCAACCTTAACAAAGATCGCACTAACTTGGTTCACCAACCTTCCCAAAGGATCCGTGACCAATTTCGCCCAAATGTCTCACATCTTCACTTCTCATTTTGGAAGTGCGCGGTCGAGAAAGAAGACTATGCTTGATTTGAATTCCATCAAGCAAGGAGTTGGGGAGTCCTTGGGGCATTTTTTCACTCGTTTCACCAGTATGGTAGTCCAAATCCCTAACTTCAATCACGAATCAGCTATTATCATACTTATGGGCAATTTAGCTGAGGGGGATTTTAAGACATACTTATTTCGGAAAAAACCCACGAGTTATGATGACTTAAGAGAGCGAGTCTCCAGACAGATTGAAGCGGAGGAAGCAGCCGCGTCCAGCTCAAAGGCGAATACTGGGAATTCGGGACCTTTTGGGAAATTGGTAGGGAAATTCAAAAAGGAGAAAGCCAAGCCTCCTAGACATCATTCGGAGGCAGTAGATTTCCGTCCCCATCGTGATGAAGTGCATATGAACTTAGAAAGGGGTCAAGGATCTTGCCGTAGAGAGGATCCTCCACGTGCCCATCATCCACGAGAAAATCAATACAGAAGTCACGATGTGAGATCTCCGCCTAGAAGGGAGAACCGACCCGATCACAGACCTCGATGGGAGGACAGAGGTCCTAGGTTTGATGAATCCCGGAATCCACAAGAACGATTTGATAGGCAACATGATCCGCGCAGAAATCTCCCATTCCATAACCGGGGGAGAGGGAGAGGAAGAAGAGGACGCGGAGGGAGGTACAACAACACACCAGTAGCTCAGAGATCTGTCAATCAAAGAGAAGCTCAAAAGACAGAAGGAGGTCAGATACCCGAACCGGAAGGCTTCATCAACACCCTTGCAGGAGGTTTGTCTATGGCCGGGTCCAGCAGGCAGGAAAAATGAAATTATGAGAGGGAAGGAAGACAACCACCATCCGCGTCAAGTAGAAGAATTTCCCTCGCGCAGCATGAAAACATTTCCTTCACACCGAAAGACGCGGAGGAAATAAGAATGCCACATTCAGACCCACTGGTCATTCACGCACAGATAGCTGCCAAAACCGTCAAAAGAGTATTTATTGATACCGGGTCTTCTGTGGACATCCTATCGTGGGAAGCATTTTCTCAAATGGGAATCTACGCGGCATCACTGAAACCGTATCCAGGAACGCTAATCACATTTTCAGGAGGAGAAGTACAGGTTGCCGGTACAATCGAGCTTACAGTGGTTCTAGGGACACCTCCTAACAGGCGCATGGAAAATATTGTGTTCACAGTAGTGAAAATTCCCACCGTGTATAATGTTTTGCTGGGCCGTGTCTCGCTCTATAAATTCCAAATGGTAGTTTCAATCTACCACTTTTTGGGGAAGTTCCCGTTACCAGGCGGAGGAATCGGTGAGGTCCGCGGACAACAACCAGAAAGCAGAAGCTGTTACTTAACCTCCATCAAGAAAAGTAAAGAAGTAATGTGTGTAAGTGAGAATTGCCAATCCGAGGTCGGAGACAGTGACTCAGCTGAATTCTCAGAAGCTGAATTGGAAGTTCGGCCGACAGAAGTCAAGACATCTACCGCGGATGAGAAAATTGCATTTACACCCTTCTCTAACTCAAAAGAAAAAGTCTATCTGGGACAAGCATTGGAAGCAAGGGAAAGAGCTAGAGTTTTAGAAATCATAGCAAGGTCAAGAGACATCTATGCATGGAGTCCTCGAGACCTGCTAGGTGTCCCGCCTGCAATAGCTTTACATACTTTAAGAATTCGCCCGGGAACGAAACCTGTAGTGCAGAAGAGGAGAAAAATGGCACCAGAAAAAGCTGCCGCGGCAAAGGAAGAAACCAATAAACTTTTAGAAGCCGGCTTCATAGAGGAAGTGGAGGATTCTGAATGGCTTTCAAACGTAGTCCTGGTGAAAAAATCCAATGGGAAGTGGAGGATGTGTATTGATTTTACTGATCTTAACAAGTCCTGCCCTAAGGATAGTTACCCACTTCCATCCATAGATGAACTTGTCGACGGAACCGCGGGAAACAAAGTCCTTAGTTTTCTTGATGCATACTCAGGGTACAATCAGATTAACATGGATCCTTCAGACAAAAAAGCTACGACCTTCATCACCAGCCAGGGAATCTTTTGCTACCGCGTCATGCCATTTGGACTCAGAAATGCGGGAGCAACGTTTCAGAGAACAGTCGATCGGATCTTTCGTAATCAAATTGGCAGGAATGTTTCAATTTATGTTGATGATATTGTCGTCAAAAGTGAAAGAGCAGAAGATCACGCAGCGGATCTACAGGAGACTTTTGATTCCCTTCGAAGAGGAGGCCTGAACTTAAACGCAGAAAAATGTGTCTTTGGGGTTGATTCTAGGAAATTCCTTGGGTTTATGGTTAGCCATAGAGGAATTGATGTTAATCCTGAAAAAGTTACAACAATTCAGAATCTTCAGCCACCGCGGACGATCAAAGAATTACAATCTCTAAATGGAGCAGTGAACTATTTGAGCCGTTTTTGCTCCTGCCTAGCGGATAAGTCGTTGCCTTTCTTTGCTCTACTCAAGAAAAAGGGACCGATACGGTGGACTCCTGAATTGCAGGAAGCCTTTGAAAATTTAAAACTTTTTCTAACATCGCTTCCTACCCTTCACCAACCTGAGAAACAAGAGGTCGTCCATCTGTATTTATCTGTAAAAAATGTCACCATCAGTGCAGTCTTGACACGAGAAGAAAAGTTTCCGGTCTACTACATCAGCCGTGTTCTTTAGGACGCGGAGACAAGATATGAACCAGTGGAGAAAATGATCCTGTGCCTAGTATTCGCGGCAAGAAGGCTAAGGCCTTATTTTCAAGATCATCCAGTCCGAGTAATGACAGAGTTACCGATGCGACAGATCCTCCACTCACCCTATTTATCAGGGAGAATGATGAAGTGGGCAATCGAACTCACAAAATTTGAGATAGAGTACACTCCGTGGAAAGCGACCCTCGCTCAATCTCTGGCTGACTTCATCAGTGAAACAAGTTTCGAATCAAGCTCTCCAACGGAAAGAAGTGAGTGGACACTCAGAGTAGATGGTGCAGCTAACAAAGATGGATGCGGAGCGGGGGTCACTCTAACAGCACCTGACGAACGACAGTACAATTATGCCTACAAGTTGGATTTTCAAACTACCAACAATGAAGCCGAATATGAGGCCCTATTAGCTGGACTGGAAATAGCTTTGATTAAAGGTGTTAGGCAAGTCTCAGTTTTCACCGATTCAGAAGTTGTGACGCGGCAAATATCAGAGGAATATGAAGCCAGGACTGGATTGATGCCAGATTACCAGAGAAAGGCGCAGGCACTTTCTAAAGCTTTTTTGAGTTTTTGTGTAACAACTGTTCCTAGGGATGACAACCAACAAGCGGACGCGTTGGCACGATTGGGAGCTGTAATGCCAGAAGAAGTAGGAAAACAAGTGATTCTGGAAAGAATGAGCAACCGAAGACTCATCCAAGAAATCTATCAGGTGCAAGAAATGGAGGTAGAAGACTAGAGAGCACCAATCACAGATTATTTAGGTAAAGGTACCCTACCTGGAGACAGAGCCGCTGCTAAGAAGATACTCCTTAAGTCCTCTCGATTCACTATCCAGGAAGGAAAACTGTACAAGAGAGGGTACTGTTTACCTGATCTGTTGTGCGTATCATCGGAAGCAGGAAGTCAAGTAGTGAAGGAACTACATGATGGGATTTGCTCGCATCACCAAGGATGGAGAGCAATTGTGGCCAAAGCAATCAGGCTAGGATATTATTGGCCTACAATGAGACATGATGTCCGAAGTTATATACAGAAATGTGACGCGTGCCAAAGGTTCGGAAATCTCAATCACCGTCCTTCTGAGACAATGAAGAGTATAACCGGGGCGTGCCCTTTTTCTGTTTGGGGAATGGACATTCTCGGTCCATTTCCCACTGCTCCTGGACAGTCGAGGTATGTTTTGGTCCTAGTTGATTACTTCACCAAGTGGGTAGAAGCCGAAGCAATGGGATTGATAACCGCGGAAAAGGTGAGAAAGTTTTTATGGAAAAACGTTGTTTGCCGCTTCGGAGTACCCGAAACAATAATTATAGACCATGGGCCACAATTCGATTGCGAAACGATCAGAGATTTCTGTGGGGGGCTGGGCATCAATCTTAAAATCTCCTCCGTAGCTCACCCTCAGACGAATGGGCAGGCGGAAACAACCAACCGACAGTTGTTACATGGGATACAAAACAAGCTTGGCAACACAGCAAAAGGGCGTTGGGCAGAACTCTTGCCATTAGTGCTCTGGTCTTACCGCACATCAACGAAGACTCCCACTGGAGAAACCCCATTTTCTTTAGTCTTTGGTATGGACGCGGTCATCCCAGTAGAGAGATTGTTACCATCGGCACGGATCATAACCTATGATCCGGATATCAATGATGAAGCACTGGAATTTGAGCTCCATCTCATAGAAGAACGCCGAATGGCAGCTGCTTTGAAGGAGCTAGAATACAAGAGGAGGCTCTCCAAGTATCAAGATAAACGAATCTCCCCGCGGCATCTTAAAGAAGGCGATTTAGTGTTACGACAAGCTACGTCAGGAGGGAAGCTGGATCTCAACTGGGAAGGACCGTATATTATTGTCAAGGAAGTCCAAAAAGGAGCATATAAACTCAGCACTCCCGAAGGAATCATCCTGAACAACACTTGGAACGCGGACAATCTAAAAAAGTATTATGTGTAACCATCAAAACAGCTAAGTAAATATAAAGCTAAGTCGCCCCCGCAAAAATCAAATAAAGCGGTTAGAGGGCGCTTTCTATGATGATTCGCATTTAAAATTATACTTCGTATAAAGTCCTGAGACGTTGGAGCTTATATCCGCGTCAGGCCTCTGATCGAATCCGCATTCTCAGAGATGATACTTCGTATAAAGTCCTAAGACGCTGGAGCTTATATCCGCGTCAGGCCTCTGATTGAATCCGCATTCTCAGAGATGATACTTCGTATAAAGTCCTGAGACGCTGGAGCTTATATCCGCGTCAGGCCTCTGATCGAATCCGCATTCTCAGAGATGATACTTCGTATAAAATCTTGAGACGCTGGAGCTTATATCCGCGTCAGGCCACTGATCGAATCCGCATTCTCAGAGATGATACTTCGTATAAAGTCCTAAGACGCTGGAGCTTATATCCGCGTCAGGCCTCTGATCGAATCCGCATTCTCAGAGATGATACTTCGTATAAAGTCCTGAGACGCTGGAGCTTATATCCGCGTCAGGCCTCTGATCGAATCCGCATTCTCAGAGATGATACTTCGTATAAAATCCTGAGACGCTGGAGCTTATATCCGCGTCATGCCTCTGATCGAATCCGCATTCTCAGAGATGATACTTCGTATAAAGTCCTGAGACGCTGGAGCTTATATCCGCGTCAGGCCTCTGATCGAATCCGCATTCTCAGAGATGATACTTCGTATAAAGTCCTGAGACGCTGGAGCGTATATCCGCGTCAGGCCTCTGATCAAATCCGCATTCTCAGAGATGATACTTCGTATAAAGTCCTGAGACGCTGGAGTTTATATCCGCGTCAAGCTTCTGATCGAATCCGCATTCTCAGAGATGATACTTCGGATAAAGTCCTGAGACGCCGGAGCTTATAGCTTCACAGCAGGTCTTTAATTAAATCCGTATTCTCAAAAGATAACACTTCATTATTAATCAGATCATTAAAGTTCAATGTCTGATCAACCTTTCAAAGGACCAAACCCATCGATAAACCACAGTTAAGATATTACAAAAGAAATACTCTTTTGGGATTCCCAAAAAGTATCATGATTATTGAAAGAAATTACAGCGGTTGACTTTTGATTAAAACAAGCATCCTACAACCTATGCCCGCGGAAAACGCCCTGGGATGATGCGAGTTCTGCCCTGACTTAAACGAAACCCATTTGAGGGGGGACCATCTGACTCTGAAGAAGCCCACTCCACGTCCACCTCATCTCCCACGGCATCCAAGATCTGGATATCGAAGCGGTTTTCACCTTTATGAACAAAGGTAAGAGAAGAACCAATATGGATGCTATGAGTCTCAGCAAAGTCATTCCAACCACCCCTCAAAAATGGGACCCTATAGTCTCCACGCATAACCTCCACAGGAAAATCACGAAGAATCCTAGTAGATAGGAGGATACTCCTGGGAAGACCTGGCCCAAGTCTATCTTCGAAGCATAAGGGCAAGGACTAACAAGAACAAACAGATTTCAAAAGATGCTAGCAGATAAACTAATTTGATAAAAAATAAAATCAACAACAGATGAACTAACCAAACGAAGAAGTTGCTCGGGAAAGCTAATTCTCTCAGAGAATGACCAAGGTAAACCACCCATGGAAGGCATCATAAAAGTACAGCAATGGGTTCAATGGTTTCTTTACTACACTCTCCCTTTTATACAACAAAGATCTAAACATGTGTCGAGAAAAGACTGAAGGTATTGAACACATATGTTTGAGATGTCATGTCATTGGGACAAAAACTACAGTTGCCATGCATAAGATAAATAGTAAATACTGTTACTGAATCTCTCAGAAATCCTGTAAAGTGAACATCGTGACAAATGAACCTCGAAAAACTTAATATGCATGATTAGAGAAATTCCTAGGTTTAGCTACCGTGAGCTAGCTAAACCTCTACATTTGGAAACGGATAGAAAAGCCTAAAGCCTTACTTAGATCCGAGCATTTTTTAAGAACCATTCGAAATTATTTCAGGAGGGACCCGATCCTCATTATTTCCCCCACGCGAATCAACCACCTGAACTTCGAAATGAGCCTCGCCTGTATGAGTGAAAATCATAGAAACCCCCTGCTCAAAGCCATGCGAGTCTTCAAAGTCCTTCCATCCGCGGCCAAAGTAAAGAAGACCACCATTACGCCGCTCTATGCAAACCATGAAGTTATGCAATAGATAGGACGATAGAAAAACGTGACCAGGGATAGCATCGGCATATTCCTCCTCAAACCGAAGCGGAAGTAACTAAAAAAGAATAAAGAAGTATTAGTTAAAAGTAAGTTTTCTAAAGATAACCAACGTAGTTAGCTCACCAATTGTAGGAACTGTTCTGAATAATCAATCGCTTGAAAGAAAGCCCAGCGGGTTCCTAACTCAACAACCCCATCTGCTCTAAAAGACAAAGGAGGAACTATAATAGATCCCCGCATATCGATGAGGTTAGGAAAAACAGTGAAAAAATCCTTACTTATTAGCCACAGGGGGACAATCATACAAAAAGAAAAAGAAACACATGCGTGACATGCAACGGGTGGCACAACTGTCAAGGGCACGCGTCCATCTTTTTCAAGACAAAATTACTAGGTGTAAAGTCTTTTCCCAAGATCGATAAAAGTAAAAATTCAAAATTAAAATTACTTATCGGTAAGGAGCGACGAAACCAAAGACAGGGAAACCTTACGAGACGAGTATAAAAGCTCACCCAAAACACCCAGGAGTAAAGAGCAAACTTAAAAACAAAATGGATCCAAATTCACAGCCTAGGGGTTTCTACAGAGTCATTATGAGGGAAGAACAACTTCAAACCCTTCGCCTCCCTCTCACTTATGTCCTAATCGACGAAGACGCTCATACTCAGGCCAGGCTCTGGTCCCGTTCCAACCAGGAACACGAGGTAAAAGTAGACAAAGATGAAGATGGCCTCTTCTGGCTAACCCAAGGGTGGCGCGACTTCACACAAGCAAATCGAGTCAATGTCGGGTCCACGTTGATCTTCACCTACATGGGAGATTCCATCTTTGAAGTCGACGTTGTCAGCCCGGATAGCGAAGAGAATGGAGAGATAGGCCATCCTTGATCTCCCAATAGATTCTCCGCGTCAATTATGTAACAAGCTTAAGGGGATCCAAACCCTATGAAAGGTTTCTGTACGCACCTTCCATTATTAATAATAATAAGGATCCCTTCCGTTTATTGTAGATTGATGAAATATGAGAAAATGGTGAGGAAACTGTGAATTCCCTTTTTCACTTTATTTTGATCCACTCAAAAACTTATATTAAGAAATAAGCTCGAAGAGCTACAAGAGGACTACGCGTAAATAACTCAATTAGAACCGCAAGACGAAGAGACCGAGTCCAAGGTTGATTTAGGTTCGTCTACGACTTCGCGACGCGGACAAACTTGAAAGGAGACATTGCCCTTATGAAAAAACATCATCGCACTTCCTATCCCCAAGTGATGAAGCATGAGGAATTCATCCCAACCATTATCAATTTGAAAAAGACCATTTTCACTCCATGAAACGGCCACTGGGAAATCGCGGACGAGATAGGACGAAAGAAAGGCCCATCGAGGCGGGAGAGGTCCATACTCAGCCTCAAATTGGGGAGGCATAACCTACATGTAAAGCAAGTCGATGCTTAAGTTGATACAACTCAAAATTCATTTAAAACAAAGAATAAAAAGATACTCACTAGCCGAGAGAGTTGCTCCACATTCTCAATCTTTTGAAAGAAGGCCCACGGATTAAAATTCCCAGAGGACATCATACTTGTAGTAACACGACTGGTTAATCCAACTCAAGAAATCACAAAGGATAGAGATCGGAGCCTTAAGAAGAAAAACTCGTCCGAAGAAATAAAGACAAGTGGCGACGAATCTTGGACACCAGGATAAACCCTTTCAACACTTGGAAGGTCCAGAATGTTAATACATAAATATTTACTACGAACGAAGCATGCAAGAAACGCAAATGTTTTAACCAGAGAGATCTTCAACCTATTTTTCAAAACAAAAGAAGTATCTCAATGACGCACCAAAAACCGGGAAACCATATACGGATTCCTAATGTTCACCACCACCCAAAAAAACCCTAAAGAAACAAAGGATTTCAAGAAGAATTTGCCTTCTCATTTTCTTTCCCCGCTTCATCATCGTCATCGCTCTCGGAATAAGAGTCTTCCGCGTCCATCTCCTCCTTCGAAAGGCCCCAGTCGGCACTCTCCAAACTAGGCTCGAATTTTTCCAAAGGGACACCTGGGTTATTTGATGAACGCGTCACGCTCTGGTTGATCCCTGCAACCATTCCCTTCCGAAAATAACTAAAACATTTGTCTTTTAGGATACTGGAGCCCTTTGGAGTCTGGAGCCATGCCTTTGCCACTGAAGATAGGAAAGAGATACCAGCCTCGGTTTTGACCCATTCGAAGGACATATGCTTCAAACCCTCAGGACTCTGAAGCCATTGTAGAGCCACATCCTGACGCGATCGCGCCTTTACGATGTCAAGCTCCTGCTTGGTCATAGATAACTCCTCTCGAAGAATTGAAAAGTCTTCCTCCATCTTGTCTATGATAGCCTGTTTAGCTTGGAGAAGCTTCTGTGAGGCAACATCAGAAGCCTCTAGCTCTTTGACGCGTGAGGCAGCAAAGTTTGAAGAAATTTTCAAATCATCATACTTCTTCTGTAAAACAGCCATAGCTTCCCTCAGATGTTGCACTTCCCCATGAAGATCAGCCGATCTCTTTTTAAACTTCTCCACTGAAGCTGGATCCCCAACTGTATTCCCTAATATATGGAGCTTGTGGTTCAATTTTTTGATCTCCTCATCCTTCTTCCTGAGATCTTCTTCTCCGCAGACCATACATCTCTTAACGTCCGGCTGGATCACCCTTAACTGTAAAATCGAAGTAAAAATAAGAGGATCAGAAAATGGGACGCGTCAAGTAATTAAAGAAAATCAATAAGAAACAACAAAAAGATCTAAACTTACCCACTGTATTAAACGATCAAAGTAAGCAGAGAGAGTGACAGGGTCCATGCGTTTAATATATCCTTGCTCTGGGAGGCAACGCTTCTTGGCCGGAAAAGCAAGGCCCTGCAAGTCAACTGGATCAAAACCAGGCATGGGAAATTCACGAAGCGTAGCCACACCTTCCAGAAAGAGCTCCTTTTTATCTGAAGCAGTTGACCCAGCAGCCATGGAAACTTTTCTCTTTTTGGATCTCGAAGATTCTGGCGCGGACGGACCAGTACGTTCCTCTCTAAGGGCAGGAACCAATGACGAAGATTCAATTAAAGCGCCCGTCTCATCCGCGACATCCATATCAACAATTGGTGTCACTTCCAAGACAGGAGGAGGAGCAGGAGGATCATCGGCTACCGAACTCGGTTTCTTCTTCTTTCCCGATTTGGCTTTATGTCGCTTCAAAAGCGCGTCCAAATCCATGTTATCTGTAAAACACAATGCACTTTCTAATAAGTTATCCATTCTAAGAAAGGTAAAATATGAAAGTACAAATTATTAAACAAAGAAGCCACCTAGTCGCGGATGAGGCATGCTCAAGCCATCCATCTCAAGACGTAACGCGGACAACATTTTATCCCATGGAAATCTAGGAATATGAGAAAAGGACGACTTGAACTGAGAAAGATTGGAAATTTTTGGTTTTGAAACAGAGCAAAAAGGCCCTGGGACCGTTCGGCAACCAAAACCTTGTCCGGATTTGTCACGGACCAAAAACCACTTATATTTCCAGTTTGGTTTACTAGACAACCTCTCCATGTATTTACAACTCGAGTTGCATTGATAAAATCTTGTGTCTTGAGTTCCCTTTTTCAGAGAGAAAATGTTGAGCATCAACTTCACTGAGGGAGCAACACTGATATCCTTACATCTCATAACAAAACTTGTAAAAAACATCCAACCATTGGGAACAATTTGAGCAGGACTCAGGTTGTACTCCTCCAAAAACTTCGAAAAAAGGGGATGAAGAGGGAGTCGGAAACCTTGAGATAGACTGGCTGCATATACAACTAAGCAGTCTTCGTAAGCATCCAGACATCCACCTCCTTCCTCGGGAAGACAGAATTCGACACCCGCTGGCCATGGAAAAACTTGCGAAAGGGCATCAAGGTCCCCAAGATTTAATAGGGTAGTGCAACCCCTCAATTTACTCACTGGGGATCTCCATGGATGAATCCTTTCGAGCACAACTGGTGGACGGCTGGTTGGGGGAGGAAGAGGTTTGAAATCCCCCAAAAAGAGACAAGAGTCAAGATCCTTCAAATCGTACGCAGGGGTATCCAAATCACTTAAATTCTCTTTAGAACGGATTACCTTAGGAGCTTCCGCCAAACCAATGGGGGGAAGCTCATAAGGAATCCAAACTTCCTCTGATTCTTGATTCGCCGACTGAGACGCGGACGATATCCCCGCGTCCACGGAAGAACTAGCACCCGAATTATCCACAGCCGTTGTATTCTCACCATCCACGCATCCCTTCGAATAAGAAGAAACTTAGTAAGGTGAAGAATAGTAATCAGGGTCAGAACGCTTCCGACGCCTTCTCACCTTGATTGGGCTACCATTAGGTCCGATTCGATCCGGTGTAGACGCGGACGTAGAAGAAGATGACTCTGACGAAGAATCATCAGAGGAAGAAAAAGAACTCCCTGAGGAGATAGAAAGCGGCTCCGGAGACGGACGCGCTTGAGAAGATGAAACAGCATCACCTCTCCATCCTTCATCCCTCTCAAAATCTTCTAGTGAGTCACCCTCCTTGTTAAGATTAGCCATTTCTAAAAAGAAACTAGAAGAAAATTGTACGAAAACCTTTACTAACGCAAAGAAAAGTTCCATCCGAAAAACACCTCTGAAACAATTCCATACCCAAATCTACGATCCAAAGGATAAAAAATCAAAGAATTCAACAAGGAAAACTCAAGAACAGCCAAGAACAAAAAGAATTACCTTGCGAAAATTGAAGAAAACCACCAGGAACTTCAAAACAAACCGCCGGAACCCTAGAAGACCGCTGCCGGAAAACTAAAGATAAGGATTAAAGATCGCGAAAAGTGGAAAAAGAAAAATGTGGGTGAAAAAAAGAACGGAACAGGGCAACTTATAGGAGAATTACTGACGGTTGAAATTCCAAACATAAACGGGCCCACTGGGACCAAATTGGGCCATGACTCAATGAAAAAGAGGCTCATTAACCCCATCAGAATCAACAACGATAACAAAACCGCAGATGTTTATATTTTGTATCGATCCGCGTCAATTACTAGACATAATCAACACGGACCGAGGAGCTGTGACTAAACCAAGACCAAGAAACATCTGTCAAAACACAAGAAGTACCGAACAAATAAGTAAAAAACAAAAACAAGAAGACTTTATTATTCGCGGATGAAGGTCCAAGAAGCTACTCATAAAAAACATCCGCGGATGAAAAAGAATAGATACGTGGCGATCATGCCCACATCCCACGAGTATAACACGTGTTGAAAGAGGAACACCACGTGGCATGACATGCAGGAGAGTCGAAAGTCTATAAATAGGGAAAACTTCATTAGAACAAGGGACTTTTTGGAAAACAGGAGGAACATAGGAGGACGGATTAACATATTGTGAACCCGGAAGAAGGAAGATAAAGAAGTTACCACACGCGAAGGAGAAGTCTGATAAAAAAGAAGAAAGTACACATTATGCACAAATGGCGATCTCCGCGGATGTAAAACATGTCCGTTTTTAGTGTAGAATTCTATTAAAAGTTGACGTCAACAAACCACAAGACGTTCAACGACGACATGTATAGTGAGCCTGATTTCCAAATTGTCTAGGAAAAACTCGATAAGGGAACTATCATTCACAACTAGAACAGGGTTAGCTTAAAACTTCCCGCGGCACAGGTTGGGCCGCGTCGATTCCTTCGACGCGGGTCAGGTAAGTCCGTTGAGAAGGATGTACATTTCATTACGTAAGTTCCCGGGCCCCACGTAAAAATGGTGGTCTTTCGTTTCGAGGCTTTTCAATGGCGTTCATCGACGTTCCACGGTAGCAAGAGGACTAGAGGAGAGAGGAATCGAAAACGTTTTTATCTCCTTCTTCAATCTTCTCGCCCTTCTTTCCTCCTCTTTGGGACACCGAAACCCTTCTGCGCTCCTCTAGATCTCGACAACGGGTGCTTCAGATCTCCAGATCTCCTCCAGGTCGTCGGCGTTCAGCAGCAAGAGGAGAGAAAGGATTTGATTTGAGGACATTTCAGGTGAGGTTTTCTCTGGCAACGACGCCGGAAAGATCCAGACGCCTCCACAGTTTCTCCCTCCCACGCTTGAAGTGGTTCTTGTCGGGTACCCGGGTATCTGACACGGAACCGAATAGCTTAACCGTGTCGGGTATCCGGGTTAAGATGGTTCGTGTACGGTTCGGGCAATTTGACCTAAACGGTTTCGGGTACCCGACACGATTATCCGATTCGTGTTGGGTACCCGGATATGCACACCCCTACTATCTCATCCCGCTAATATGCTTAGATAATCTCCGACCACTTTTTCTAAATTTCTCTAAAATCAATAAATAAAATACATACACTTTTTTTATATATAGAAATGTGATGAAAAATCTATTAGACAAAAAAAAATCTTATAATTCTAAAACAACACTTAAAATTTTTCAAAATAGAGAATCTGTTAGAGATGTTCTAAACACCCACTACCTATCATACCGACCATTGTCTAGATTTTTTTTTTATTAGGAAAGAATTCGGGCGAGCAAGCTCTACCCGATGACATCCTTACGTATGAGGTCTAAAAGACAAAATCGTTGTAGATATCGACACTCCAGACAGAGGGGCAAAGATGTGCAAACGTATCCGCCACTTTATTGCCTTACCGGGGAACATGAAAGAAGGAAACTTCTTTCATCATCAATAATAGGAGTTGAACATTTGATAAAATCAGTTCAATTTTTCAAGGGCATTTAGATGTATGGTTTAGGTGGTTTATGATTATAACGGAATCACCTTCAATGTGTATTTTGTCTAGTGGTAACCAATGCTATAAATAACTAATTTATTAATTATTTACATACACCTTTTTATAAACATCATTTTTTTTAAAATAATAATTTTATATTTTATATGTTTTTAAAAATTATTATTTTATATAATTTTCATAATTGTAAAAAGCCTATATTGAAAATAAAAAACATATTTTAATATAATGAAAGGAGTATTTCTCATAAAGAATCTACCAACTTATCAACCTATCGAGATTAAAATTTGTCTAATCTCAAATTTTTACTTTATAAAAAAAAAATCCCATTCATTACATTATGGTAAGATAGATGTCCATATCTTGACAATTGACATGAGTATGTTTTAAGTCTTTTTACAACTATTATTCAGATCCATAAAACTATATATTATTCAGATCCATAAAAGGCTATTTTTAGTTGATAATGTTGAGCCTGGATTTTTGACACGTAAAAATAAAAATACATGTACACATTGCTATATGCACTCGCAAAATTAAACATATACAGTATATAACATTAATTTTTGGTATGTGTCGGATCAGTTTACATGTGTTGTAGACCTACACCACACCTACCTAACAGTGTAACTAACAGTACGTTGATCATAGTCATAGGTGTTTAATAATAAAGTATACGCACCTCTAATTCATATAAGTTGCAGGTGAGTTCGATCATGGCGAGACGTGCCCAATATTCTATTTATTAATTAGTTTCCATAAAATATCTCCTCAATCTTGGCCAGATTTAGCCGATTGTTTGTTTTTTTGCTTTAAATATTAGTAAATTTTAAGAATAATATGTCGTTAATTAAAATATGTCGTTTTAAAATGTAAATCTTGTTAAAAAAAAATATGTCATTTTAGATTTTTTGTCAAGCACTTTACAAAATTGCCATTAGAATAATTAAATACTCCGTAGGTGTTAGTTGTAGTTTTCAAGAGAGTAATAATTAGAGGTATAAGTGTATTTTTATTTGTTTTTTTAAAGGAAAATTGACTGAAAATAATACGAATTATTAACGGTAAACCAAAAATAATACTCCCCATATTTCCTTTTAATTGATAGTTTGCATTATTTTCGGTCACTTTTACTTTTTAAAAAATTGTGTAAATTTTTAAAATGACAAGTTTTAATCAACGGATGGAGTATATTATAGATAAATCAATTAAGATGCTCCTTCATCTAGGTGGAGGGAACGTCGTGTGATCCACACTTCCCCCGGAGTCGTCTTTGCCCTACGTGGATTTCTGATTTCCGTCTTTCCGGCGGCGAAACATCGTGTCAGCATGTCCCATGCGTTCGCTATCCACTTCAACACGCCACGTCTCCATCTTCTCGCTGTTGTGTCCGCTTGTGTTCTTAGGGTCTGGGGTTTTCCGGGTTTATTTAGTGTAGTTCTTTTGATGTATTATGTGATTGTATTCTGTTTTCATGATGTATTTTCTTTTCCTATGTTGTATGTTTAGACGGTTTGCCGTCTGCCGACTTTGTCGGCCTCTCGAGGTCCGGACCTGTCCGGTCTCGAATTATTTCCTAATAAAAAAAAATCAATTAAGATGCATCCATTAATTTATTTATAACCTTTTATGTTGCATTTATTTAATTAAGGGAAAACTAATTAAAATACCCCCGTCTTTGAGGGTATGGTAAAAATATATCCTCAACTTTCAAATGTAATAAAAATATCCCGACCTTTGAGGGTAGTGGTAATATATTACCACTGGTTTTCTCACGGGTCAAAAATGCTGACAAGACGGCCTATGTGGATTGTTTTTAACAAGGCATCCTGCGTGGAAGCTTTTTTACAAATTACATAGCACTAAAATTGGGTTTTTTTGAACGGTTTCCTTAGGAAAAAAATTAACCGATAACAAAATTTAACCCGAAAAACGAAAGTTATTCAACCAAGGAACTAATCCGGTCAAAACTGTCTCAAATTAACACAACATGACTTAGGCGTGGCCACGGGTCAGACCCGGCGGGTCGAACCCGTCGACCCGCCGGGTCAAGACCCGGGGGAGGGCGACCCGAACCCTAACCCGGGATTTCCACGGGTTGGCGGGTTCGGGTCACCCGGCGGGTCATCGGGTCGACGGGTTGAACCGCCGGGTACCCGCCGGGTCAACCCGACGAGTTGGAGCCCGGGTTGGACGGGTTTGCGTTTGTTTCGGACTTTGGAATTTGATTTGTCAGATCTGATTTGTCGAGAAAGAGAACGGGAATTGAACGCCTATCACTGTGTTTGACAAATATCCTTTCGTGTTCATAAATAATAACTTGACGCTTTAGTTTTACAATATGTAACATCTTCGAATTTTCAAAACTAAAAAGTCTAAGACTTATAACTCATTAAGTTTAACAAATTACAAAGAAGTTGTACAATTTTTGTATTAGGGAGTGTTGGGGGGGGAGGAAGAAGAAGGGCTTGAATCGGTTTCCCGACTGCCTACGTATCCTCCCGGGGGTGAGGAATCAAAGCCCACGTAGTTCTTTTACCTGTATGTCTGAACCCCGGCCCGGTTACCTCCTCTTCTATTCTTCTTGATCGTCGGATCCTCCTCCACCTCCTGAGCCATCTGTGACCACGCCGTCAATGGAGCTCCCAACGGACTCTGTCTCTATTCCGTCATCATCCTCGGAATCAGTCCCCAAGTTGTTCTTCTGCAGTCGCATCTCCGCCTTCTTCCAATCTGCAAGGCAAACTTGGGCTTCGAGGTTCTCGGGAAGCAACCTTGATCTGTTCTCCGAAAGAATCTGATCTCCGCGACTAAAAAGCTGCTCGACGGCTACGGTGGAGCAAGGTGCCCCAAGTATTTGTCGGGCGATTACCTGCAATGTCGGGAATCTTTGTCTTTCGGGACGGCTCCACCACTCAAGGACATCGAAATCTTCCTCTTCATCGCTGAGAAAATCAAAGTTAGTGGACAAATATTCGTCGAGCTCCGAGTGGGGGCTCGACGAAGATCTCGACCTCTTTGACCCAAAGATATCTCGGGCAAGTGCCTTAGTTCTAGCGGTGATGCTGGTTCGTGACCCGCTTGAACTAGAAGGCACGGGAGGACGACCGGAGGGCGCTCTATCGCCCGTCGAATATTCAGTATATAATTGTTCTAACAATCCTCTAACTCTAGCAACAATAATTGTAACAATGCAATCAGGATCATCCACAATTCCTAAAGTCGGATAATAGTTTTCTAAAAACAGTTGAACTCCGTTTAATTTATATCTAGGGTCGAAACAACACGCTACGAGGAAAATGTCGGGTATAAATTTGTAATACGCTATCCATTTCTCCCGCATCTCCCTAGTCGCTTCAGAAATGGAAGGCGTGTTAATCCCGTCTTGAAGGGCTAATGCTACGTTCATTGCAATAAAACAAAAAACGTTTGATGTAGGCATGTAAACGTGGGAAAACGTCCGAGTTGCGTCGTAAAAAACTTTGAAAACCTCTACAACGTCCCGGGCCTGAGTCCACACATCGGCAAATATGTATGAGTCCGGGATGTGTAATGTTGCAAAACCGGAAAGAAGTTCCTTGTAAGCGATTGAATCGTAAATCATTGTGTAAGTGGAGTTCTACCGAGTGCAAACGTCCTTGGGGAACGTCTTTGGGCGTGTTTGGTGAGCACGACAATAAGCGCTCCATTGCTGGCGAAGCTGTTTGCTTCGCCAAAGTGCCTGCAAAACAAATCGAATTGGTTCAACAACATCTTGTAAATATCTTAAACCATCTTGAACACATAAGTTTAAAATGTGAGGGGCGCAACGGATGTGGAAAAACTTCCCGCCTATCGCGGGCTGACGGTTTTGGATTAAATCGGGGATAGATGCGGTGTTGGCAGAAGCGTTGTCAAAACCAATACTAAAAACTCTTTTAGTTAATCTATATTCTTGTAAAACCGTTAAAAGGGCACTTGCTATGTTTCGTGTCGTGTGTGCTTCGTCAAAAACTCGAAAAGCTAAAACACGTTTGTGCAATTGAAAACGTTGATCAACCCAATGGCAAGTAACACCCATGTATGAGTGATGTTGCCAATGGTCGGTCCAAATGTCACTACAAATCGAAACTTGTAAATCATGGTTTTTTTGAAAATATTCGATTAATTCATTTTTACGGGTGTTATACCGTCTATTGATTTTCCTCTTAACCGTGTTTCGACTAATACCTTGCCATGCAGGTTGAACATTTTGCGTAATAAAATCATTGAAACATAAACGTTGTGAAAAACTATAAGCTAAACCCTCGGCAACTATCATTTCCGCATATTGATCATGACAACTACGATAATCATAAGACCATAAACCAGGGGGTTGAGAGGAAGAAGATGCGTACCCGGTTAGTTGAGTTTGCCCTTTGGTGAGCCCGAGCTTCTCGGGATGCTTCGAACGGATATGGCGACCGTAGTTCCCATATCCGCCCCCCTTCGGGTGCTTGTAGACCGTGGAGCAGAAGTTGCACTTGGCGGCAACACTCCCGGCCTCCCAAGCCGGCTCCTTAGGACCCTTCGTGAACCAATACTTGAAAGTAGCGGCTTGAACTTCCGCCGTCGTAATAGGGTCGCCATCGACCGGAGTTCCTTGGCTACCGTCGCCGGGGAACCCGGACTCTTGGGTCAGAATCGTCGGAGTGCCGGCTTGGGGGGTGCCATCGGCCTCGAGCTCGGCAGCCTCGGCCTCCTCCTCCTCCTCCTCCTCCTCGATCTCGTCGATGTGGTCGGCGAGTAGAGCATCATCTCGACGACGTCGGGATCCGCTCGCCGCCGAGACCGATGCGCTTCGACGAAGGCTTGGAGCCGCCCCTCCTCCGACACTCGGGGTGGATGAAGATGGGGCTCCACTAACACTCTTCCGACCCCTAGTAACTCGGGCCGTAACTCGGTTGATCAAACCCGACATTTTTAAATGAAGAGACTTAGGAGATGACGACAGACAAGATCGAGCGATTAGAGAGCGATTATAGAGCGATTAGAGAGATTAAGATGAGAGTAGAGAAGATGAGTAAGGTGTGAGTTGGAATTGGGAGGGAAAGGGTCTATTTATAGAGCCAAAGTGAGCCAAACCGAGCCCTTTCCCTCCATTGTAGCCGTTGGGCAACGGTCGACCCGCCGGGTCCAACGTTCGACCCGGCGGGTCCAACGGTCGACCCGGCGGGTCGACCGTTGAAATCTGACCGTTGCCACACCCGATTCAAATTTTTTTTTTTTTTTTTAATTTGGAATTGGGTGGTGTTTGGCTAATAGTTAACAACAACACTTTGAAATAAATTTATATGTTAAGTTTCCAATATATTTTATTTACATTTTTAACTTGTGAACATTTGAAATGTAATATATATTATATAATGTTGAGGTAATTAGTCATATGTTGTTAGGTAATTAGTAAAAATATTATCTTATAAAACAATATTCTTTGAATAATCCAAACACAAGTTTATTGTAAATCGAAAGACGAATACACATACACGTTTCCAAATCACGACTCACGTTCACGGATTCATCGATTCACATAACGTCATAAGTCATAACATAACATAATAACATAAAAACGTAAAACATAAACTTACTACATTACTACAATACTCACTACTTATTATTAAGACTTATGACATAGGAATAATAGACTAGTTTTTAGTTTTTACCACCACTCGAGCCCGAAGCGCCATCGTTCTTGATCTTCTCGGGGTGCTTGTTGTTGATGTGATTCTTCAAATTACCATATCCAAGGCTATTTTTCATCTTGTACCTTTTATCACAATGACGACAAATGGCTACGAATGATCGATCGGCTTGCACATCCACCTTCTCGTAATGATCTCGAAACAACGCCTCTTTGAGGTTGTCACCGGACATGATTACAACTTACGAGCTTATTAAAAATCAAATTGAGAGGTGATTGATGGATTGGATGTGATTTGTAATAGGAGGAGTCGGGTATTTATAGCCCCGAGTGTGCCTACTAGCCGTTACAATTACAACGGCTACATTTTTAAAAACAAAACAGCTCCAACAGGTGGGCCCCACAGCAACGGATTTTTTTAAAAAAATAGGCCGACCCGGCGGGTCAACCCGGCGGGTCACGGGTCACCTACCTCCCGACCCTAACCCTAACCCGCTACCCGCCCCCACCCGGCCACCCGGCGACCCGGACCCGGCGGGTCAACGACCCGGCGGGTCACGGGTTGACCCGTAACCCGTGGCCACGCCTAACATGACTATTCCTAACACCAAACCGATAACAAAACTAAACCAACAACAACAACATCAACAACGAAGAGGGGAAAAAAACTTACTCATCCAAATCCGCTAACGAATCAAAGAGGAAGAAGATGTGAGAGAGACAACTTAAGATAACAGACCACGAGGGAGGAAGACTGTCATTGAAGAAGAACCATGAGCTATACCCCTCAAAAGTCGGGATATTTTTAATACATTTGAAAGCTGAGGATATATTTTTACCATACCCCTAAAGGTGGGGGTATTTTAATTAGTTTTTCCTTTAACTAATAAGCTCGGTGGCCTTGATTGCGACACAAATTTTTTTTTTTATTAGATAATAATTTGGATATAAGACTATCCAAGAGCATCCTTACGGATGAGATCCTGAAGATCTTGATTTGTTATTAGCTCTACCCCAAAGGCAAAATGGTCAAGGTGTGCAATCTTGTCAGCCACTCTATTGCCAGCGCGGGGTATATGAGAGAAGCGTACCTCTCTCATATCGTTTAAGAGGACCTGTACATCAGACAGAGTCATTTCAATCTCCCACGGACATCTTATGTTGTTCTGCATGTAATCAATAATGATCTTCGAGTCCCCCTCGATAATGATATTTTGGATATTTAGTTTTTTGGCCTCTATAATGCCTAATTTTAGAGCAGCAGCTTCAGCTCGTAAGGGAGAAAGGAGCCCTAGTTTTTTATATGATATTTGGATTGCTTGTCCATGCCAGTCACGGATTATAGCACCAGCAAAACTTCGACCATCAATGAAAGCGGATCCATCGAAGTTTAACTTAAACTTCCCCTTTGGTGGTTTCAACCACTTCTTCTGCTTATAATGGTTATGTTTATGTTTCTGGGCTGCCCAGTCACCCCTGTGAGGAGTAGTGACATGATCCACCTGCTCCTCAAAATGACAGGCTCGATGCCATAATTCTAGTTGTCTGATGCAAAACGCCTCAATACTAGTCTTTGATGGGGATGGTAGGTTCCGGAAGACATACCCGTTACCGAAATACCAAATACCCCACCAAGTAGTAGCAATCTGCTGAATTTTCTTTTTGGACAGTGTTTGTATCCATTGTAACACCCTTCCCATCTCTCTCCTGTCATTTATAAGTTGTTGGAGCTTACACATCTCAGTATTGGTTAAGTACTTTCGAATAAGGTTGGGGAAACACTCAATAAGTACATGGATGTCATCCTCACTACAATCTTGGCATTTGTCACATCTGGATGGTACGGAGACCCCCCGCAAGGCCAGTCTTGCTTTAGTAGGTAATCCGGCTTGACTAATTTTCCACATAAAATTTCTGATTTTGGGTGGAATGTTTAGTTTCCATATCCATGAAAAATCTATGCTTCTGTAGGAGTCACTGTTTGTAATGAACTTGTATGCGGAGGATGTCGTAAACCAGCCTTTTTTATCTGGCCACCAGTAAATCCTATCTTCCATTGCCGAAACAGGTAATGGAATGGCTAATATTTGCACTACAATCGATTCTGGTAGTATGTGGCGGAGCTTCTCCTCGCACCACTTTCCATTGTGGATATATTCACAGACTTTTTCATTCGCGTTATATTGCGCAGGACACTCGTCCCTCTTACAAATAGCTACTTCTGTCACCCAGTTGTCAGTCTAGAATTTGACCGATGCACCATTGCCAATGGACTAGATAAGGCCCGATTTAAATTGCTGAAGTAGACTTGATAATTTCGACCATTGCCAAGACATGTTTCCTGCTTTCTTATATTGTAAAATGTGGGCATCTTTTAGATATTTATGGGTAATTACTTTGACCCAAATATTTCCTGGTTCAGCCAGAACTTTCCACAACAGTTTTAATTGTAAGGCTTCATTCATTTCTTTGGCTTTCCTAATGCCCAAACCTCCATCTTGTTTCGTTCTACAGATTTTATTCCATCCAATTAACGGTTTGTGTTGTGCATCCTTATTCCAAAAGAATGTTCTATTTGTTGTATCTAGTTCTTTATGCATTGTTGCGGGCAGCATAAAGTTTTGCATGATAAACAGCGGCTTCGCTGTTAGATTTGATCCAATGAGTGTTGCTCTACCTTGTTGTGAGAGTGCATCAGCTCGCCATTTGCTGAGCTGTTCTTGGGTTTTACTAATAACCTCCTTAAAGGTTTCGTTATTGACCCGTCCATTAATAATAGGACAACCCAGATATTTTTCAATTGAGTTGGAATGGGCAATCCCGAGAGCCCCGCCAAGTTCCGGAATGCGCCCCCGGGCCACACCAGAAGTGACCTGGAACGCTGATTTATGATAGTTTACCTGTTGGCCCGAGATTTGGCAGTAATCCTCCAGAATCTCCCTAATCTCGTGACACCCATTAGTGCTTCCTTTTAGAAATATCAGAATATCATCTGCAAAGGCTAGAAAGGGGATACAGGGACCATTAGATCCAAATCTGAAACCAACCATCTTATCCGGAGAGCCTGCCTCCATAACAAGGCGCCGGGCCAGAACCTCCGCACCAAGAATGAAGAGGAAAGGCGATAAAGGGTCCCCCTATCGAAGGCCCCTAGATGGGAGAAATAGATCCGTGGGTCCGTTATTGACAAGGACAGAGAACGACACAGATGTGATGCATTCCATGACCCATTTGACAAAGGTTTGGTGAAATCCAAATTTTAATAAAACTAACTCAGTGAATTCCCAATCCACCCGGTCATATGCTTTTTCATATCCGATTTCAATGCAATCCAACCTTCCTTTCCTTTTCGGCTTTTAAAAGAATGAAATATTTCATGGGCTATAAGAACATTGTCTTGGATGGCTCTGTCGGAAACAAACGCACCCTGAAAGGGGTTGATAAGTTTCCCCAGGACGCGTTTAAGTCGCTCTGTAAGAATCTTGGATATTATTTTGTAGATTGTTGAACACAAACTGATCGGTCTGTAATGAGCAGTTGTCGTTGGGTTATCCTTTTTTGGCAGAAGAGTAATGAACGTATGATTTACCTGTTTGAGGATTTTTCCAGAGAGGAAAAAACCCTTAACTGCTTTAATAACAGATGTACCAACAGTTTCCCATGATGCCTTGTAAAATTCAGCCGTCATACCATCCGAGCACGGAGCCTTGTTCCTTCCCAAGCAGAAAACAACATTTTAATTTCTCCATTAGAAGGGATTGTCGTCAGCATTTTGTTTTCTTCATCTGTGATGTCAGTTGAGATAAGGTTGAGGTATTCGTTTAGTTTTGTAGTATTGATGAGCTGTTTTTTAAATCTTTTCTGAAAGTCATTCTTGATTTCATTATTGATGTTTTCCTCTCTTACAATCTGTGTGCCCTCTGTTGTTGTGATGGTTTTAATACATTTTCTATTCCGCTTGCCCGTAGCTATTATGTGGAAATAACATGTGTTGGAATCTGATAACTTAATATGTCTGGTTTTAGCTCTTTGGTTCCAGTAGGATTTATGAAATAGTAATAGTTTTTCCTTTTTCCGTATTAATCTACACTCTTTCGCTTGTAGTGTACTTTTTGACCATTGGCTCTGTGTCTGTTGTAATAACAGTAGTTGTTCTTCCACCAGTTGCAGTTGTCGGAATATATTTCCAAAGGTATTCTTATTCCAAGTCTTTGCTTTGTCTTTAAGGATGCGTGTTTTGCGAGTTAGTTGATACATAGCAGAGCCATGACATTGAAAACGCCAAGCCTGCCGAACAATGTTCCGAAAATCTCCACGATGTAACCAACAGTTTTTGAATTTGAAGGGTGGGGGTTTAAAAGTTTGGTTGGTTGTTAATTCAATTGTAATCGGGCAATGGTCCGAAGACGAAAAGGCCCCGTTTTTTGTACATAAAGCTGGATATTTTTGTATAATTTCATTCTGGACTAAAACACGATCCAATTTTTCTTTTATGTTGCCGTCTTCAGCTTGTTTTTTCCTCCATGTGAACTTATTTCCCCAAGCTGGGATATCTTCTAAAGAGCATTGGTTTTTTTTTTGTCCATTAGTCTTGCAAATCGTCGAGGCTGAGTTATGGCCCCGCCTTCTTTTTCTGTAAAGTTACCAATCTCATTCAGATCCCCCATAATAATGCATGAGATAGTTGCTTGATTTATTTCCTGGATTACCGGACTCCAGAACACGTGTTTATCTTGTTCATGTGGCGGAGCGTAAATAAACCAAATTAAGCAAGAGAAGTTATCGGCATTGTTGGTGTATTTGATTGTAATGGCTCGATTCATTTGAGAAATAACCTCTACCTCTTCGTTTAGAAACCCATTTTCTTTCCATAGTAATCGTATACCACCTGATTTGCCCTGAGCAGGCGACCAAATGGCCTTGTCAAACCCCGAACCCCGCCAAACAGAAGGTTCAGGAATATTTTCTGTCTTTGTTTCCGCCAGTGCTAGCACGTGAATATGCTCCGCTTTGCATCTTGTGTTAATGTCTGTCCAGAAGGTTGGTCTCCCCAAACCCCGACAATTCCAAAAACTAAACTTCATAGACAACCTGCTTTGGAGAGCTCGAGGCAGGTATTCGGCTCTCAACTCTTGTGGGAATCGGATTGTGTAGTTTGTATAGTGTTAGCATATTTTGTATGTGCTTAGAGACGAGAGCACTCGGGCCCCCCCAAACCCTGAGCCATGGACTTGAAGATTGAGTGGAGACAAACCAATCAGCAAGGAAGGTGGGCTTGAACCCAACACTTGGATCCAAGGAAACCCAACACCAGATTGGCTTGACCATTTTAGACCCATAATTGTCTTTGTGCTTGGGCATCTCACACCCTGTGCGTGCAGAGCACCAGTACCCACCCTCCTCACAAACGTCAATCAACACAGCAAACACTAATCGACAGAAAGGCAAAGGGAAGCAGAGATAATAGCATAGGAACACACCTTCATCAATATAGGATCTACACGCATAGATAACATAGCCACGAGTGTTTCTTAGCACTTTTGATGTGCAACTGCATATGAGTTCCTGCTTGAGCAAATAAGTCGAGTAAGAAAGAAGGTTAGAAATGTTTAATATCATTGCCACCACTAAGGATATCCTTATTTTGGTGTGAAAATGTGTTATTATGGATCTCCTAATTTGATTAATCTCTTCCATTTTCATTAGGTTTATTATTTTGATGCTTTTACATTTTCTCATTTCTACTTTTTGGTATTGTGTGATTTCATTTGGTTTTGGATACAAATAATCTCGGTAGAAGCTGTCTCTTTTCACCTCGAAAGGGAGCATGAGCTTCCCCTTCACAGATTTAGAAATCGGGTTTACACCCGAATCCGTAGGGCCTGGTCCCCCTTTGGAATTTGGTTTGGAAACTAATCTTTTGCCAATTTTTCCCAGTGGTTGGAAATCAGTGACCACCAGTGGTACCGGAACACCATCCGACAAAATATCATTTTGTTTGCTTTGTTTAGCATCCATAATATCAAGCCGAAGCCGAAAGAAAAATAGAAGAAGATGACTAGTATTCAAGAATAAATTGATCAGAGAATATGTTGTGTGTGATTTGCAAACCCAACCAATCTTAAAATAAGAAAGGAGAGAAGCAAGGGTGCAGAGAAACGGGAGTCCAAAACCGTACCATCGAAGCTGAGGGGAACAATCGAACTTCATCCCGAACACCCGAAGCAGAGGAAGTCCTACCCTATTCCATGAGCTACTGAACAAGAACTCGAACATCCCCTGAGGAGGAAGCCGCGAGCCACCACCACCAGAAGCGCCTATTTGCATTGATTCCGCCATTAGAAACAATGGTTACTTGATTTTTCCAGATTTTGCAGCTTTTATTCTTGCGAAAATGGTGAACCTCGGCATCCTCTTGAAGCCAGAAACCATTCGAGCATCGCCCAACAGTTGAAATTGTGGGATTGATTGCGTTAACGTGAACGGCGAAGCGATTTGCCCCATACCAAACGCCTGATTCTTGCACTTTAGGGGGGGATTTGTGGTGGAATTGCAGCCTGGGGTTTCCCAGGGTAGGAGAATGGGAATACTGGGTTTCTTCTCTTATCGGGTCAGTCCACGATTGCGACACAAATTAATTAGACTTCATATCTTCCGGTCAAATAAACTTTTTTTTAATGACAGGTCAAATAAACTTATTAAATACGGAGTAGAGAATGAATTTGTGTGGTTAGTTTGGAAATGATGCATTAAATATTGGGAAATTCCGTTTGGTGTCCCTGAGGTTTTGACAATTTCGTTTGATGCCCTAAGATTTTATTTTGTCCGGATGGTATATCCATGAGTTTTGTCAAAAGTCCGCCTCATGCCCAAAACTCATATTTTCACTTTTTTAAATCAATAAAATGGCCCATTATTTTTCCTTATTCACAAAACCTCTTTTACTTTTAACAATGAACAAAATTACCTATTATTTATCTAAATTCAAGATAAAATTGAAAAACCCACCTTTATTTCTAAAATTTAACAAAATCACATATTATTTACAAAACTTTTATCACAAAATCACCCTTCTTCCAAAAATTTTAAAACAAAATCGCTACGGGTTTTAAAATTATACAAAAGACATATTAGTTTTCATACTTTGAAAAAAAATAAAATAAAAACACTCGTTATTTTCCAAAATAATATTTAACCTATAATTCACTAAATTTTAACAATTGTAAATGTGGTTGATCATATGGTGGCTCAATATTTTGCTAGTATATTTTTTTTTCGGTTCAATCTGTAAATCCGGAATTATTATTTTTTCCAATTTACTAGTTAGCCACAATAGTTCATTGTATAAGAAAGAAATACATTATAATTATCATTTTCTTTTAAAATCAGGTCTTTGGGTTTCACGTGACACAAAAATGTCGGCTCGGATCGAGTTGACCCAGCATGAACCATCCTAATTAATCAATCTAACCCCAATACTCGATTAGAATTTTATTGAAAAATTAATGTAAAAAATAAAGTGTGGATTGATGAATAAGAGGGTGTATTTTTTTTACCCAATACTCAATTAGAATAAAGGAGATTTTTCATATATCAAAAGTATGGTTTTAGGATTTTTTTTTTTTCCTTTTTGTAATTTATAGGTCAATTTTTTTTCAAAAAAATATGAGGGTGGATTGATGCAAATTTTTTTATATATATATAAATAATGGGTGGTATTAGTATATTATGTATGCAGTATGTACAATGTTTGACAAATAATGAGATTTTTTTTTTTTGCAAAATATTAAAAATAATGAATCTTTTGTTTAATGTTAAAAATAAAGGTTGATTTTCTTCTAAAAACTTTTGTAACAATGGGTGAGTTTTTGCTAAAATTTTGGAAATTATGTGTGATTTTATTGAAAAAAATATATAACGTGTTTTTTTCACTTTTATGTTGGATTTAGTTAAATAATAGGTAGTTTTATTCATTGTTAAAAATAAAGGGGGTCTTGTGAAATAAGGAAAAATAATGGGCCATTTTATTGATATAAAAAAAGTAAAAATATGAGTTTTGGGCATGAGGTAGACTTTTGGCAAAACTCAAGGGCACCATCCGGACAAAATAAAACCCTAGGACACCAAGCGGAATTGTCAAAACCTCAGGGACACCAAACGGAATTTCCCTTAAATATTTATTTAGATTTTTTTTATAAGAGGCAAACAATATAATACCTTACCAAGGTAATTTTCATTCATGATTATCCCTACGTATGATGTTAACAAGTTCACCATTCAAGGGGAGAGTTGACAAATTACAATCATTTCTACATTTAGCAATGTAATCAGCTGATGCATTTGATTCTTTGAGACAGTGCCAGAAATCAATGACATCGAAGTTTCTTCTCATCAGATTGATATTCTCAATTTTTATGCAAATCTCCTAATCAACCTTTGTACCATCTTTTATTGCATTTATAACTTTCAAACTATCACCTTCAATGATTACTTTCGATTCGTTAGCCCTTTCTCTATGGCTCTTTGGACTCCCAAGCAGAACACATCCGCTTACATCTGAAGGATGAATCCCGAACTTCTTCTCTATTGAAAGATGTCGATCACCTGGTCCATACTATCCCTAATAATGCCCCCAAAATGATCATCATTAGAGGCCCCTAACTGAGTCATCTACATTTACTTTGTAGATGGCATGTGGTGTTTTAATCCACCTAAAGGTCTTTCTTTTATCTTTTCTGTTTGCTCTTTTTTCCTTTGTTCGAGCTTGGCTCCAACCCTTTAGATTTTGACAAATACGGTGGATTATATGACTATGTGAATTTACTTTGAAGTTGTTACAGATTATGTTATTTTGTAATTCTCATATTGCATGCCATAGAGGGTTCCGCTTTTAATTCTAATTAAATATTTATTTAGAATTAAATACTCGTACATAATTGCGGTTTGTGACTTTTATTTTTATTTTTGGACACATAGATACATACTCGTCGAAAACCGTGCCACAATATATTAATTTAGTTTAAATGATAATTTAGAGAATAAATTAAAAATATAATGTTAAAGTTTAAAAGTTAATAAATAAATAAAACTAATATAAGTATTATAATACTCCATCTGTTAATTAAAACTTGACGTTTTACTATTCACACACGCTTTTTTAAGTGTTAAAAACTATATCAAATATTAACCTTTTTAATAATTTTTAAAAATAATTTCATACTTATTACAATTAAGTATGAATTTATAAAAAAAAATGTATAAAATTGTTAATATTTTATATAGTTTTTATCATTTTAAAAAGTGTGCATGAATAGTAAATGAGAAGTTTTAATTAATAAAGGGAGTATAATATTAAGGTTGTGTTTGGTGGAGGGTGTAGGTGGGGGTTTGTCAGATTTGAGAGGTTAAAAAAAACCTAGAAGCACGGTGTTTTGTGGGAGGTGCAAGAGGGGATACGAGAGGTGCAGGTGAAGTTTTTTTTCCAAAAAATTGGAACCTTGGGGGGGAAAGATTTGGGGTGTTTTTTTTTGGAAAGAGAGAGATTAGGGGTATTTTAGTGAGGGTAGTTTTGTCTTTTTCATCACAAAAACATCTTTCAAACCTTATAAACACCAAACAAAATCCAGATTTTTTACAAAAAAAATCTTCACCTTCCGCATCTCCATAATCTATAAAAAAAAAAAAACTCCACCTCTAAAAAAACATCTATATACCTTCCAAAAAACCCTATTTTTGCCAAACACAACCTAAATGTGTGGTATATTGCAATATAAAAAACATTAGAGTGGAAATTAGTACGTACATATGATATCATAAAATAGAAAGTATTTTTATGAACATTGTTTTGTTAATAATTCTAAGGAAAAATAACTTAGAATAATATCAACTATCAAATTTTAACCAAAAAATAATACGAATAAAGAGAAATATTAAAATAATACAAATTATTCACCTATAAACCCAAACTAATATGAACTTAAAATCAACCAAAAATAATTAAAAACAGAACTTTATCTAATTACAAAATTAGTCCATAATTAGTCATACTTTCCACAAATCCACCTATTATAATTAAGAAAAAATTTGCGAAATGGGCACAATAATTGGACGTATTTGCGGAATAGACGCGGATTTGGACAAATTTGCAAAATAGCCGCTATATATACTTTTTCCAAATTGTAAAATTGTGCCCAGCTCTCTCTCGTCCTCACCCTCTCGCTCATCGCCGGATCTGGAGGCGGAGCTTCGACGTCGCCGGCAATGGGAACTCATTCCCAGTCGTCTTCGCCGATGAGGAGGAACACTTCGCAGCGTGGCGATCCAGGGCCGAGCTCCTCGCTCCTCGCTCCTCGCTCCATCATCATCTCCTCGTGCTCGGGAAGAGTCCGCAATTGGACCACGACGACGACGTTGCTCGGTATCCTCTCTCCATGGTCAGATAGGTTCCACCTCGGTCCGATGATAGCGTTCTGCACAATTTCCAGGTTAATTGACCTTCAATTTCATCATTCTTGTGTTGATTTTGGTTTAGTCGAGCCATGAAATCCGAATTCAATGTGTGTGGTTGATTTTAGGGTTTCTACTGAACCGAATCTTCGAATCCATTACTGTAGCCTCTCCTTCCTCTTCCTCTATCTCTTCGCTGACCTCTTTCTCTCTGCTGTTCGCGCCCTTCCTCGTCCTGCGACTCCTCGGGGACCTTGATCTGGAGGTCCCGATCCTGGACGATGAAATTTCTGCAATTGGAGTTGTCCTTGGTATGATTTGCCCATCCACAACCAACAATCAAATTTCTTGAAGGATTGAAGTTGTGAAAGAGTAACGAAGGATTGAATTTGCTTTTGAAGGACCTATCCATCCAGCCATGTCTGCTGCATTTAGTTAACAAATTTGATTCGGTTTCTGTTGCCTGAAAACGTGAATTTTATGCATCTTAATGCCATTGATTGCATTTTTGTTGAAATTGTTGAGCAATCATTGAATTCCTCATCTGACTGATCTTGATAGTTTGCCGAATTGCTCATTTATTCATCAAGTTTGTATCATATAGTTCGGTTTCTGTTTCTCGAAACATAATTCATGTGCATCTCAATGTTGATTGCATTTTTTTTGAAATTGCTGAACAATCAACACATCTGGCTGATCATTTGACTTTGTTCTTTTGGATATGAGCATTACTTTTCTGTTTTCACATTGAATGGTTGGGAATTTGAAAATCTAGGACTTCAATGATGAAAATTTTGGGTATTTGCAGGCACATGCTGCATCCGCTGTCCTCAATTTAAGTGAAAACTGTACTCCGGAGATCTTAACACCATACATGGATGGAATTGTTAGCAAGTTGCTTGTACTTCTGCAGGTGCATTTTTTATGACTATTTCATGAACGTGGGAGTCATTTTATTATGCGGTTTCTTTATCTTCCTTTATTTTTTTCAGTAAGGAATGACTCGTTGGTTATTATTCTCTGTTATCTTATGCAGAATGGAAAGCAAATGGTACAAGAGGGAGCACTGACTGCATTGGCCTCAGTAGCTGACTCATCTCAAGTATATTTCCTTCCAAGTGATTAGATCTACTGTTTTATTTTGATTAGGTTTCACTAATGCCTTTTTTTAATTAACAGGAGCATTTCCAGAAGTATTATGACTCTGTCATGCCTTACTTGAAGACTATTTTGATTAATGCAACTGACAAGTCTAACCGAATGTTGCTTGCAAAAGCAATGGAATGCATTAGTTTAGTTGGAATGGCCGTGGGCAAGGAAAAGTTCAGGAATGATGCTAAGCAGGTTGTTTATGATTGCTTGTGTATGTTATCCTTTCTTGTAGTTTAAATGATCTATGCTTTAATTTGATGTCATGATAGTTGTCCTAAAACTAATTTGTAAATGTAATTGCATTCAAGGTTATGGAAGTGCTCATGTCATTGCAAGGGTCTCAAATGGAAGCTGCTGACCCAACTACTAGTTACATGTTGCAGGCACGTTGCTCTCGATTCTACAATGTCAATAGAATTTTGTCGCTCTTTGAAGCTGCTTTGGATTAATCTTGAGTTTTGTATCAGGCATGGGCCAAACTTTGCAAGTGCCTGGAGGATTTCTTCATCCCTTGTGCTAAAAGGTAAAATGCTCTTTACTAATCAGGGAACTTGATCGCCGTAAGCGACTCACTATTGCAATGGGTGCTGCTTTTGGCATGGAGCATTTGCATTCAAAGAGCATAGTTCATTTTGATTTGAAATGTGACAACTTGCTCGTCAACTTGAGAGATCCAGTCCAACCCACATGCAAGGTAATTGTTCATAGTGAAACATCAGATGGCAAAGGTATTTGATTCAACCTAACTCATGTATTGTATTCAACTGTTTTTTTTTTAGTGTGGTGATTTTGGTTTGTCTAAAATAAAGAGGAATACTTTGGTCACTGGTGGTGTACGAGGAACCCTTCCTTACATACACACAGATTCCATCTTTAGCCTTTTCTCGTGTTCCTCTGTTGCCTCAGTGACTGAGAACACGCAGCACATCAAATGACACTTGTCTAGGTCAATCGTAAATTGCAATGCAATCCCATTTACCTCCAAGTTCTTGCTTTCTTAGGTGTCATTGTGAACAACACGCTGAGACCGCATATACAGAGCCCCTGCGACACAGAATGGAGGCTTCTGATGGAGCAGTGCTGGGCACCCGACCCTGCTGTTCGCCCTTGCTTCACGGAGATTGCAAGACGCTTGCGTGCAATGGCTGCCTCTGCCCCAATAAAGCCTCCGCAACTCCTCAAGTAAGTGTTGTTTTGTTTCGCAGAACTTTTTGTTCGTGTTTTTCTTCGTCCTAAATTTACATGTACATACGAGTTGAGAGATCCGTCATATGGCAGCTACTCTATCTGCCTACACTTCTTTTGTACAGCTCTCGACACTGCTATTACATGGTTTTGATTCAAACATTTCTCGGAACTTCTACAAGTTTACGACTTCACTGAATTTTGAGGTCACTTTTATGATAAGTTGTCAAGTGCATATGTATAGGACCACTCTTCAGGAGTGTATAATACGGTGTATGCAACTTCATTGGTTTATCAAAGAGACAAGGATTGCAATTGTAATGCTTATCAAAGGATTTATTTCTATTATTGACACAACTTCATTGGTTTATTAGATTTCGTAATGAGCTCCCGGATCCAACTGCACAACCAAAGCTTATGACTATTAAAAGAGACAAGGATAGGTATGCAATCTTGCCTCAGTCAATGCTTATATTTTGGTCTCTTCATTTGAGAAAATAAGAAAACCTTGCTTCCTTTGGATTTAAGTGCATTGGTAATATTATGTTTCAAGCCTCTCCTTGGTGATCTTGCTTTCTTATTCTTGTATTCACTGTGAACCAGTTGTAATATAATGCTTGTTTAAAAGAATTTTCGCAAATATAAAGAAACATCATTCTGCGGCTCCTTGATCTTCTTCCTAGCAACCTCAACCTCCTTCTTAGCCGAAACACCCTGGCCAATCTCTTCTTGCAGCTTCTTCCTCTCGGCTTGCAGCGTTTTGATTGTGATGTTAAGCATGTCAACCTTAATTGTCTTGATCTTGAGCTGTTTATGTAGCTCCACGACATCGGACTCCTGCTGTTTAAAACCTCAGTACTCAAGCAACTCTCCTTCTAGCCTCACTTCCCTTTCTTCCGGTTCCTTAACCCGAAAACTGCATATCAATTCCACTAGATAAAAGCTCCTCAAATTCAGGAATGAGCTCATAACGCTTCCCTAGTGTGCTGACATGGTCTTTTTCGATTTGAGTCTTTCTTCTTCTTTTTACTGATTTTGAGTCTTTTACTAATTTGAGTCCGAGTAGTTCACACGATCAACTCTTTTACTGATTTGAGTCTTCCTTCTTTTTTTTTTCAAGGAGCTATTGATTAGAGGATGGAGAGCAAGTGGTGGCAACTACTTGCTATGCTGACAGCCTTACAACAATGTGATCGAGGAAACTGCGAGCAAGCTGATGGAGAAGAGGAACAAAGTTAGATCGCATCAGCCTTGTAGGGTTTGCTATTGAACGACGATTAGACAAAAAGAGTGAATGGTTTGAGATGGGTGTGTTTCATATATCTTCAGTTCATGCTTGTTTAGTGTACTACTGAACCTATTTTAGTTATATACAAATGTTACAAAAGTATTACATCTTCAAAATACCCCTCATTTTTGCAAAAGAATATTCTGTGTGTTTGTGTATATATATAGAAGGCAGAGCTTGTCCGCAAGGACTTGATATCGTTGCATGGGACCCACTGTTATTTATTCGTTCATGTGCACAACATCAAGTTATATTTGCACAACAAAAAGCGCTGACACGAAAAGTGGAATTTTAATTTGAATGTGCAATTTTAGTTGAGATTGGTTTAGATGAGAAAATTAGGCAAGAAAGTTGCACGACTCTATTTTAAGAGTTGCACGACTCTGTGTTAAAAGTTGCACGACTCTGTTTTAAGAGTTGCACGACTCTGTTTTAAGAGTTGCACGACTATGTTTTAAAAGTTGCACGACTCTGTTTTAAGAGTTGCACGGCTCTTTTGTAAGAGTTGCACGACTCTGTTTTAAGAGTTGCACGACTCATTTTTAAGAGTTGCACGACTCTGTTGTAAGAGTTGCACGACTCTGTTGTAAGAGTTGCACGCCTCTTATTATTGTATATACTTTGCTAACATACACACCATGTCACCATTTAATCAACTCGAAAAATAAAGAATAAATTAGGATCCACAAAGCTAGATTTGAGTGAAGCTAATGTAAATATTTATGTAGGAGAGTGATTCTAGATGCTTTTTCAATCCTTTTCCTCCATTTCTTTTGTCAAAAACTAATGTATATGCATTTGTATCTTCCCATTTGTCTCAACTTTTATCTTGTATTCGACATGCTTGTGAATAAAGACGAGTACTTCTAAGATCACTTCACATTCTGACCCAAGACTAATGCTCTCTTTTTTTCTCTTTAATATTTTAGCATATGTGATTACAACCTCTATCTGCCTAGTTTGTATCCAAGCAAAAGGCCATTTGGTCTAGTCGTATATGCAAGATGTTTTTGGGTCGTATATGCTTGTGCAACTCTAAAAAAGTGCTGACATGGGAGAAAAAAGTGTTGACACGGAAAAAAGTGCAACTCTAAACTAGACTTGGATCATATTTGCACAATTTACAGTTATATTTGCACATCGTACTCTTATATTTGCACGATAAAATGTTAAAAAATAAATAAATAAAAATTAGATTTGATTCATATTTGCACAACTTACGATTATATTTGCACTGGAAGCTCAGCAGAAGCTCCCCAACTACAAGCAGTAACAGAAGAAAAATATATTACACAGGGCAATCCCGAGGTCCTGAAACACCCCTCGCATCGCTCAGCATATGGACGCCGCTTGAAGAATAAGCAAAGTTCGATTTCCTTATCAATCGATCTTCGATCGATTGATAAGGAAATCACAAAAAACAACATACATATATATCCGATTAAGAAACACATCCTATTGGAGTATATATTTCATTAATTCAAGACTTAAAAAAAAAATTGGTCAATTGGTCAAGATCTCTATCTTTATTTTTTTGTTTCAAACGGGTTGTACTAAGGATTAACACACAGAGAAATGTATTCACTACTTCTACATATTTCCTTATATGAAGAATTCCAGCTGAGATATGCATCAGTTAAACCTGAAGCCCTGAAACTGTCTCGTGAGTGTGTCAATCAGAGAACAAAAACTCCTTTATCGCCACAACAAATGCAACCTAATTTAGCGTATTAGAATACGGAGTTCCAGTTATTGACGAGCATAGTCGTGCAACTCTGTTTTAAGTGTTGCACGACTCTCTTGTAAGAGTTGGACGACTCTTGCTTTAAGAGTTGCACGACTCTCTTGTAAGAGTTGCACGACTATGTTTTAAGAGTTGCACGACTCTATTGTAAGAGTTGCAAGACTCTTGTTTTAAGAGTTGCACGACTCTCTTGTAAGAATTGCACGACTTTGTTTTAAGAGTTGCACGACTCTCTTGTAAGAGTTGCACGACTCTGTTTTAAGAGTTGCACGACTTTGTTTTAAGAGTTGCACGACTCTGTGTTAAGAGTTACACGACTCTGTTGTAAGAGCTGCACGACTCAGTTTTAAAAGTTGCACAGTCTTATTTTTGCTCATCAATAGAGTAAAATTGCACAACATGAGAGATTGGTGAAATTTTGCTCAACATCATCTTATTTTTGCTCAACAATATGTTATTTTTGCACAAAAATCGAGACTTGTGAAATTGTGCTCAACATGATTTTATTTTCTCTCAATATAATTTCATATTTTCTCAATAAATTATTGCACAACATCATCTTATTTTTGCTCAACAATAGGTTATTTTTTGCACAACAATCGAGACTTGTGAAATTGTTCTCAATATGATCTTATTTTCTCTCAAATAATTTCATACTTTCTCAATAAATTATTGCACAACATGCTTTTATTTTTGCTCATCAATACTTTATTTTTGCACGACTTTGTTGTAAGAGTTGCACGACTATGTTTTAAGAGTTGCACGACTCTGTTGTAAGAGTTGCACGATTATGTTTTAAGAGCTGCACGACTCTGTTTTAAGAGCTGCACGACTCTGCTGTAAGAGCTGCACGACAATCGAGACTTGTGAAATTATTCTCAACATGAACTTATTTTATCTCAATATAATTTCAGACTTTCTCAATAAAGTGTAAGCGATCCATAATCTATATATTTTTATTTCTTTTAACATTTTGTCGTGCAAATATAAGAGTATGTTATGCAAATATATTCGTAAGTTGTGCAAATATGACTCGAGTTTAGTTTTTTTTTTAATTTTATTTTACATTTTGTCATGCAAATATAACTGTATGTTGTGCTTGTGCAAATATAATCATATGTTGTGCAAGTATAACATTTTTTTGTGCAAAAATAAAAATAAAAATATAGATTATGGATCTCATAATAAAATATAGATAGTTTTTTTTAATTTTCATAATTATGGGGTAAGTTTTGTAATTTAATAAAAATTCTTTCTTCTTCGTCCCGATTACTGTGAAGAGAACGCGCGGCCTGCTCCGGCTCCGCCTCCGGCTCGCTCCGCCTCCAGCTCGCTCGGCCTCCAAGCCGGATCTGCATCTGGCATCGTCGCTCAGCCTCGCTCGGCGTTGCTCGGCCTCGCCGCCTCCGGCTCCGCCTCCGGCCTTCGGCGCTCGGCCATCGCTTTCCAGCGCTCGCCGCTGCGCCTCGACGGATCTCGAATCTCGGATCTCGGATCTCGGATCTCGATCGGACCTCCGGATCTCGGATCTCGGACCTCGCCGCTGCGCCTCGACGGATCTCGAATCTCGGATCTAGGAGATCTCGGATCGAGGAGAGGAGAGATCCCGCGCGAACTCCGGCTTGTCCACCTCCGGCGTCAGAGACGGAAGAGAGCGTGATAGGAGAGACGTCCGGGAGCGGGGAGAGAGGAGAGAGAATTAGGAGGAGAGAGAGAGAAAATTGTTTATATTGCGTCTATTTCCCTAATTTGTCCCAAAACGCGGCTATTTCGCAAATTAGGTCCAATTTGGTGGCCATTTTGCAAAACGCCCCTATAATTAATCGTACTTTCCACAAATTCATCCTTTCTAGTCGATGATTATTTTTTTGGATACAATTAAGGATAAAGTGGATATGATTTTAGTTAATTTCAAATTAAAAAGTGGTTTTTCGTAACATTTGACAAAATAAATAGTAGTTTTGGTTAAAAATAAAAGGCTGCTATTTATGGATATAATAAAAATATTTTTTATATCATTTTTCAGCTACATATATATAACTTCAACATCATTTTAAATTTGATGGGACATTCCTTACTAGCGAATATGAAGGAACATTTCTAGGAGCAGTTGCACAAGATGCTGACACAAGTATATATCCAATTGCATTTGTCATTGTTATAAAGATCAGATTTTGGGGTTTCTTAAAAAAAGCAAGTTTCAAAAATCCAGTCTCGAGCGATTTCTAATTTCGGAATGTATTTAGTAAATAAATATCCTGACGCGTTTTGAATTTCCAAAATTTTCAGATTTTAAACCCGAATTAGCGGAAATTTATTTTGAGAATTCGAGAGTCGTTTTTGGTCAGATTTCAAATGTCGAGTCTCGGGATGGGATGTCGGGATTTAAGGTCGGAAGAGCGGAATCACTCACTCTCTCTCTCCTCCCTCGCGCCACACACACACTCACTCTCTCTCTCTCTCTCTCTCTCTCTCTCTCTCTCTTCTTCTTCTTCTTCTTCTCTCTCCTCCTTAAGTGTTTCATTTTTTCGCTTATAAAAACCATAATGGTCCTTTTGCCTCTCCTATATAAGGAACCTCATTCCCAAAGATGATCCTCACCACACACAAAAAATCCGAGCCAAGAAAGAAAACTCTAGCCTCCCAAATCCCATTTTGAAGATTAAAATCCCCAAAAACCCAAAATCCTCACATTTCTCAAATTTATTTCAAAATCCGACATGCTTTTAAGATTCAATTTGACGGATTTTAAATCTTATTTATTGGAATTCAATTTTGAGGATGTCGAGTGTCATTTGAAATGAATTTGGATTCCGGTCGGATTTTCAAAACGTCGGATTTCGGGATGTTGGATGTCGGGATGGGATGTCGGGATTCAAGGTCGAAAGAGCGGAATCTCTCTCTCTCTCTCTCTCCTCCCTCACGCCACACATACACACTATCTCCCTCTCTCTTTTTCTCTCCTCTTTATGTGTTTTGTCTTCTAGCTAATTAAAACCTTAATGGGCCTATATCTCTTCCCTATATAAAGGGCACCAATCCCCAAAGGGATTCTCAAGCCACAAAATTATGAGCCACCACAAGAAACCCTAGCCTCCAAGACCCCATCTTGAAGATAAAAAACCCCCAAAATCCAAAACAACTCAAAATCCTCACTTTTCTCTCATTGAATCCATGTCTCTATCATCTCATCTTCCATTTCTTGTTTCTCATACCCTATATCGTCTCTAAACTCCCTCAAGAAGATCTTCTCTCAAGGAAAAAAAAAACCCCAAAATCATATTCAAATTAGGGCTGGGCAAAATTTGGATCGGACCGTAATCGGACCGGGACCAGACCGGAATTTACGGTCTTTGGCTCGGACCGGGATATTACGGTCTAGTCCACGGTCCAAAATATTTTGATTTCTGGGTTCCGGTCCAAACCCGGGACCAGACCGGAATTTCCGGTCCAAACCGGAATTGGACCGGAACCCATATTAAAAAAAAACCCTAAAGTTGTACGCGGTTCATCCTTTTATTTCATTTCACCACTTTCTTTCTTCAATTCCATGGTTCGCAAATCGCCGCCATCAAGTTCTATGTTCACGGTTCACCACCACCTACTCGCCCCTCGCCCGTCGGCCCTCGCTCAACCCTCCCTTGCCAGAGGCCCCTCTCGCTCTCACCACCAGCGACGGCCCCTCTCGCTCCTTCGAACCCTCAGGCAACGGGTGCTCCGACCACAGGTCCACAGGCGACTCCAAAGCTTCATCACCACCAGCTCCCACTCCCGCCGCCGAGCCTACTCCGGCCACTCTTGCAGGCGGCAACCACAGGCGCTCTTCTTCTTCTTCCCCCTTCTATTCTTCTTCTTCCCTGTTCTATTTTGATATATTATTTTCAGATCGATTTTAGTGAAGGCAAAATTGTAAACATTCAAGATTCAAGTGTAAGATTTGTGATGCAGATGAGATGTTTTCCAGATCTAGTTTAGAGAAATTTAGGGTTCGAAAATTTTTAATTTGATTTTCCAGATCTAGGTTTTACTGGTTTAGTGTAGGCTTTGTGCTTGAATTTGGTCCAAGCGGTCTTTTCGATCCGCGGACCGGAAAACCCGGGACCATATTTCTCGGTCCCGGTCCGATCCGCGGTCCATGTTTTCAAAAATTCCGGTCCATCGGATTGGACCGAGACCGGAATATCCGGTCCAGTCCGATCCGGTCCAGACCGGAAGCTCAGCCCTAATTTAGATCGTCGTTTCCATCGAAAAAGGGCGTTTCTGGGCAATCTCGCCGCCGCGACTAGGCCATGTCGCCGCCGCGAGTATGAACCCAGAAGAACAAGTTCATGTTCGCCGCCACAAGTTCATGTTTGCCTCCGCAAATAGTGGCTTTCACCGCCGCGACTCCGAGCCCAGATACGACGACGTCTCGGTAAAATCCTTCGTTCTCCCTCGTTTCAACTCCGTTTTCTTCCCCGTTTGTTTCTAATTTCTCCTCACTCTCTCCTCTACCTTATAAGGTCAATAAAATGCCAGATATAAAAACTTTTGAAGTGGTTTGAGCCCATTCTTTCCTCTATCGCTGTTTTTGGGTAAGGTAAGTTGTCCCTCTTCAAGTCCTCTCTTTTTTGGAGCTGAATCTTTGTAAATATCTTCTTTTAAGCTAGATATACCTCTCATAGGTATTGTCCTAGAAAAAGATTGTTGAATCAAAGCCAAATGACTCCCTTCCTTCATGATTTCGAAGAGCCTCAAAGAGGCTAGGTAATCCCTCTTCCGCTCTCCCTTCTAGTCCTTGTTTAAGGTCTTTTGTGTTTCTATTGGATTCGTTTTGTGTTATTTGGGTTATGTTTTAACTTATAAACATTTTAAAACAAGTTTGAATAAAAACGAATTTAGAACAAGTAAGAACGAGAAAAAACGAACAAGGTTGGGTTCGAGTCTCGCCGCGGCAAAACCATGGTCGTCGCGGCAAGGATGAACCCAGATTCTGGTGGTGAAGATGACATTTCACGGTCATGACCGTGGGGTTCGCAACCGTGAGATCCTTGTGTCGTGGCCAGCGAAGGCCATCCTCTCGGGGTGAGAAATCAAGAGCATCTCGCAGCCGCGACCGGCCCTCTCGTGACCACGAGATGTCCCCAGTGACTTGGCCGAGTCACACCTTGCCTGCTTTGGGTTCCTTGTTGGTTTTTGGATCGATTCCTTTCGAATATGTTTTTAGATGACATATGATTTCAGAAGTAGGATCTTGGGGATATTATTTTAATATTAAATATTTGTGGGATTTTGACGAAACTTTAATTATCGGATTTTATGCTTGAAAACATATTAAAGGATGTCATTTCAAATGTCAGGATTCTTTGTCTTGGTTTGATAATCAAAGTAGGTTTTGGGAAAGAAGTTGAAAATATTATTGGTGAGATTTATCAATGGTTTTGGATTGGAAGTGGAATGGTCTTGTTGATGTTTATCGTATCAGAAAGAATTTGAAATGGTTTTACTCTCGCTTGGTTTTGGAAACGTTTTGGGACTTGACTTCTATGTGCATGGTTGATAGTTCAGTAGCTTATGACATTTATATGATTAAAGGTGTTTATTGTTGGTTGGACTTTGCTTGTGTTATCTTTTGTTGTTCGGCACTTCAAGGTAAGTATCCTACGAGACTTACTCAACAACCTAGACCTCCTGCCTGATGTGTCATATAGTGTGTAGGTGTTGCATATGATAAAACATGACATGTAGTATCATGCTAGGATTGCATTATGAATTAGCATTTGGCTACCTTATGCGTTTGAAAACAGAACGACCGTTATCTGTGAAGTCCTAGAGTCTTTGCTAGGGTCATAGGGTAGCCCAGCCCCATCGGGTTTGCCCTGAGTCAATCGAGTCGATATGAGAATGATATGATAGCCCAACACCATCGGGCAAGCGATGAGATGATGATGATATGATATATGATATGATATGATATGATGATGTATGTTGTGAGCCTAAATTTCCATGTTTTACACTAACTTTTATATCGATTTTTGCATGCATTTCATATCATTGGGTTAGAATTATACAGAATCTATGTAGTTTATGCTTATTTGCCAGATTTCGGAGTCTACACTAGTTTCTGTTTAATTTCGCAGAAATCGAGACATCATTACAAAAAAAAAGAAATTATCTTCAGCAAAAAGCCATGGCAAAAGGCCTTCAAGGGGTGGCAAAAGACATCTAGCTTCGGCTTAGCTACGACAAATGGTGGGGTGGCGAATTGTGGGGTGGCAAAATTTGGTAGCTTTGGCAAATAGCCGTAGCAAGAAAATTAGCGACGGTTAGCTGCCGTAGCTAAAGTGTGGGGTAAAATAAAAAAAAATTGTTTTTTAGCCCGGATTATTTGGGCCCGGGCTAAAAAGTCCATTATTTAAAAAAAAATAATGACCACAATTTACCTATATAATAAAATTTCATTAATTATACAAAATTTACATACAAAATAAAATATCAAAAAATACATAATTTATATACAGTAAATATACATAATATGTTGACAATTAGCAATATAGCCTATATTGATACTGAAACAATTCCATTTTTACACATGGGATTGGCAAGATCTATAATTTTCTTCTCTATCTTTATCCATGGTTCTTCAAAATGCAAGTCCGAAACTTTGGATGTAAAAGCTCTAGTTGCAGAGGCATTTTTGGAGAAAAAAAAAAGGATGAGCAAGGATAAGTCAACATGATGGAACCTACCAGAAGCAAGCATCTCACTCTTAATTAATAATAACAAAACTTAAATCACAAATTCAATAACTAAACTAGACAATGGAGAACATGGAGGATCAACATTGCAACCCAAATTAAAGTAAAAATTCTAAAAATAGGAGATTGAAATGAAACATGTGCTTTATATATAGTGTATACTTATACACCACCTTCCCATTCTCCCAAATGATTTTATTATCCTATGAAACATGTGCTTTCTTTAAAATGCTTGTTTCATATACAAACATGTAGTGTGAATAGAGAGTGAAGAAAAATACCAGTATTTTTCCATTTCCCAGTTTGTTCAGAGGATTAACAGGCTGTGTTCCTCCCATAGACCCCACTAAAACAATCTGCTTCACACCAGCAGCTTTAGCTGCACATTTGAATTACAACATCAGTCAATAATAATAAAAAGATCATGGTATTGCATATTTATGAACAACATGAACAACCCTCACCAGCATCAATTTGATTATTCTTTCCAATCCAGTCCACCTATCTAGCAAAAAGCTTCTATTATGTTGGCTACAAAGTACACCCACAACAGAGGGCATTATAGATAGCTTGCGTGAACTTACCAGCAATACTCATATTTACAGTGCGGCGTAAAAGTCCTAATATTGCCTGAACTTACCAGCTTGCCTGAACTTATTAGCAATACTCCTCAATAAGTCCTAATTTTTCTCTGTAGTTAAATATGGACAAAACAATAACTCTAAGAACAAAGTTGTCACCAAAAAAAATTTTCACCACAAGTGTCACCACTAATAAGGGTGGTGACAACGATCCCGTAAAAAAAACTATAAAAACGAAGTTGTCACCAAAAGAAGTTGTTACCACATGTGTCACCACCGATAAGGGAGGTGACGGTGTCCCTGTAAAAAAAATCTAAAAACAAAGTTGACATCAAAAAAATTTATCACCAGATGTGTCATGACCAATGATAAGGGTTATGACAGCGACCCCGTAAAAAAAACCTTAAAATGAAGCTGTCACCAAATATTTGTTATGTCACCCCACATGTCCCCTCTGATAAGGGTGGTGGCAACGACCTCGTATAAATAACTATTAAAACGAAGTTGTCACCAAAAAAATTTCATGTCACTACAGATGTGTCACCACTGATAAGGGTAGTGACAGTGACCCCGTAATAAAAACTCAAAACGAAGCTGTCACCAATAAATTTTCATATTACCACACACGTGTCACCACTGATAAGGGTGGTGACAGTGAACCCATAAAAAAAAACTCAAAACGAAGCTCTCACCAAAAAAAAATTCATGTCACTACTAATAAGGGTAGTGACAATAACCCCGTAAAAAAACCCTAAAAAAGAAGCTGTCACCAAAAAAAATTTCATGTCACCACACATATGTCACCATTGATAAGGGTGGTGACAGTGACCCCGTAAAAAAAAACACCTCAAAACGAAGCTGTCACCAAACAAATTTCATGTTACCACACATCTGTCACCAAAAGTCATTGCCCTTGACCGATTAATGGTCAATGATCAAATTAAAAAATGGGAAGGAAGGAAAATGGAAGGGAAGGGCAAAATTGCCAATTTGAGACAATCACTTAATTCCTTAATGAAAATGAATAAGGAGCTAAAATTTGTGTTTCAAATGGACATATAGCAAATTTTGCCAAACATAATTTAGTAAACTTGAATTACATAAAAAAAAAAAGGTAAACTTGGATTCTATTTTCATCACTAATTAATGATTCGTAGTATACATGTTATAAATTATCATTATACGATTCAAAGCAACGATTTTATGCCATTATAAATATTTACTTGAGGTTAATAGATTTCCCTAGCCTATTAGTGATATAAAAAGAATGAGAGAATACTTGTAATAAATAAAGTTCAATTTTTTTTTATATAGTGTATTCATTTTTCGATGGTAATTAAAGTTAAATTTAAATACGTAGCAATATCAAATTTGGTCATACAAATAAAATCTTATAACCATTCAAATAAAGATCTTCAAATCGAATATATACTTCAAATTTTTACGAAAAAAAACCACCTTGTATTATTGGTAAAAATCAAAATTAAGATAATTTCATCTCTATCCGTCATTTATTCACTTAGATTAAAGATTAAACAAGTTAAAAAATTATGTGACAAATGTACGTGTTTTGTTTATATCATAACATTAATATTGAGTTTTTTTAACGTATATATAGTTATGTACGTATTACCTTAATTATATACCTTATACATTTTTTTACGGGGCCCTTACTGGTTTGGGGGCTCGAGGCGACTAGCCTATGCTCAAGGCCGGTCTTGCCTCTCCCTCACAATTTGTCAGCTACATCAAACACTTTATCAGCTCCTTCATTCTCTACCGTCTCCTTGTCAGCTCTTCATATAACTTATCAACTTCTTCAGTTGAGAAACCCCTGAAGCGGACAAACATTAAAACACACACGCGCGCGCGCGCACACACACACTACACAACAAACTTTTGTATGAATCCACCCACGTTGAGAACACACTAATCTCTACCCTTACCCCACAATTTTTCAATTACATCAAACACTTTATCAGCTCCTTCATTCGTTATTGTCAGTCTTCTCCTTGGCAGCTCTTCATATAACTTATCAGCTCCTTGAGCTGAGGAACCCCTGAAGTGGACAAATAACAAAAAATACCCAAACAAGACATCAGACTTTTGTATGAATCCACCCACGCTTAGAACACACTAGTCCTCCCCCTCACGTGCCATGTGCGATTCATCCATTGAAAATTATCAAAACAACGATCAATAGTAAACAAGGAAGAAGATAATTGTTCAAAACCAGAGAGACAGATTGAGGGAGAAAGAAGGAAGAAGATAACGTACATTAAAAAGCAAACGACCGGGGGAAAATAAATTAATTTAGGGTTTGTTTGTTTGTACCGAAAATGGGATGGGAAAGATTACCTTTCAGACATGTTTGTTTAGTATCTTCAAAAGAATATTTACTTTTCGGGTCTCAGATGATTTACCCATTCAGTTACCCTCGAAGAATATTAGGTGTTATTTTATCTCCAACCTAGCCCCCCTCTCTATAAAGCTCCAATAACCATCCATTTTTGTCAACCTTACTCTCGATCTCGCACCCTCTTATCCAATGACGTTCTTCTTCTTCTACGCTCTCTCCTTTTTTCCCCTGTAATCCTTATCGATTTCCGCCGCCTAGCTCAACCTCGATCACTTGGCTTAATCAATGATGGTGGTGAAATCTGCTATTCTCTTACCCTTTGTCATCGGTTCGTGAATCGTGACTCGACCTCCGTCGCTAATACGTCAAACACCTCGGTGAGCCTACCTTCGTTGTTGATTCCTTGGCCATCTCTGCAGCCCTAATTGATTCCGATAATTACCGTTGCCAAGCAGATCTGGTCCATCAATCTATCTTTCTTTCTCCTAGGTAAAAACTCATTCTTTTTGTTTAAGTAGTTCACATTTGTCTTATTGAATTATGGATTTGAAATTTGTGCTAAATTTAGGTTTTGATTTTTAATAGATTTTCATTAATCACTACTAGAATTGTGTTAATAGACATCAGATCTTTTATATCGGTTAGAAAAACGCATGATGTTAAAAATATTTAAAACATCAGTTTAAAAATTATTGATGTTATTGAGATTAGATACATTGACTTCACTTAGCGGACAATTTTAAAACTTTGTTTTAAAAAAAATTTCAGATGCGCGCGGGTGAAATTTTAAGTAAAAGAGACCAACTGTGAAACATTTGCAAAAATAAAATTAATGCGGGTAAAAGACCGCCATATCAAAACACTTGGCCACTTGGGCCAAAATTTTTGAAATTTGTATTTTCACCTAAAAGCAAAAATAAAATCCCAACACTTAACAAACAATTCCCGAATTCCCCATTTCCCAATTTAGGTCATCTCTTTCATCTCACCAGGGGAAAGTGAGCAAGCTTAGACCTCGACGATGTCGGTGATTCTTAAGGTTGCTCATCGACTAGCTTAGCCCTCTCGGCGGTTACCTTGGTGGCTCCTCCGCCCTGGGTCGTAGGGGGTACGTGATTCTTTATCCATCCAACAATCCCTCTAGCTCTCTCTAGATCTGTTGAAGAACCCTAAATAATCTCCCCTATCTCTCTTTCTCCCTTTCTCTTTCCAAATCTGTTTCTTTCCTAACTGTCTCCAATTACAGATTCTAGATCTATTTCTCAAATCATGTCCTGTTTCTATTTCTATATCTATGGTTTCTCGTCTCCTTTACCGATCGACCCTATGTCACTCCATCTATTCATACGAGATAGAAAGTACAAGGTACATACTAAGAGAGAGGAGAGGCTCTAAATCTTGGGTTTTTCATCCAATTGAGAGATCGAGAAAGGCAGTAGTGGAAAAGATTGAAGGCGTTCATCCAATCTTTGTTCTCCTTCTCACTATGTTTCAACCAATGGTTTGAATATTCTTCTACTTTATCCCTTTACTGTTTTGTACACTTTTAGTTTGTCTCATTCGAGTTTATTATCATTGTTGATTTAAGAAATTCCTTCATGATTCTTTTACACTGAGTTTCCTAAGTTTTAGTATTATGTTAGGAATACGAGTATTATGTTAGGAACAACTTATTTGAGATGGATGAATTTAAAAATAAAAACAGAATTGAAATTCTAAGGGGCATATAGATAAAGTTGAAACTTAACATTGTAGTTTATTAAGGAAAGAAGATTTCTCTAGTTTTTATTAAAATTCAGGTTCTAAGGGGCATATAGCTAATCTAATTGCTGAATTTATTAAACTTTAGGAGTCTCATTGATGTTAATTCTTGCTGGAAATTGAATGTTCCAGATCTCAAATGAAGACATGCATGTATCTAAGGAACCACAATAAGACTGAAAGCTAAATGGTAAGAGGTTTTGTTCTTTTCCTACATTGGATTGAAGGTTTGTTTATTATTCTTATTAGTAATTAATTATAGTACTATCTTTCAAATTTGAAGAAAGGTTTTATGTGCTTGTGTAGATGGAATCAATCTCTTCTTGGTATGGCCACAAAATCAGCTCATCCAAGTAAAAAATAGGGGAATTATTAGTAAATACCCTACTTTGATAATTGGTTTGCAAAAATACCTAGTTTTGAAAACAATTGCATCCAAATTTGAAAATTTGCAAAAATACCTTATTCATTTATCAAAACTACCCACCACCCCAAAAAATCAGGAAAAAAAAAAGATAAAATATTTTTGGTATTTATCATTTATCTTATATATTTAAATTATATTAAATAATTAAATAATAATAAAAAAATCTGCAATTTAAAAAAAAAGTTAACAAGATCAACCCCAATCCCTAACTCGTTGGTGCCCGACCCCAAGGTCTGCCGTCATCAAGCTCTTGGCCTCTCCTCGCCGAGTCTCTCTTCTCTGATCGTCGGCTTGCCGCCACTCTAATCTCTCCTTCGTCTCTAGTTGTCGATCTCGTCGCTCTCATCCCTCTCTATTGCTGCTCTGTCTCTGTTGGTTGTTGTTGCTCCGTCTGTTGCTCGCGCTAGCTGCTCGTCGTCATCGCCCTACTCCCTTTTTTCTCTGCTTTATCTCCGAGATCCGGTCTCTGCTCTCGTCAGTCATCGTGCTCTCCACTCTTGTCAATCGGTATGCTCTCCGCTCTCATTTCTCTACTTTGTCTCGCTTCTCATCTTCCCACTTGCTCGATCTGGTTTTGACCTGTCCGGTATGAGCCTGATCTCACCTTATGGCTTCTTCTTGTGCATAGATTACATTGGTTTACAGTGATTTTGTTTTGGTCGAATTGGATTACGGTGATTTAATCTGTGAATTGTGAAATAGATTACCTTGGACATGTGATTTAATTTGTGAATTTGTGAATTGGATTACAATGTCATTTGTGTTGTATATGGAGATGCTCGTTATACTTGTATTCATCTTTTTATGTTTCTTTTTCTCAAGTAATGAAACATTAGGTGCAAAATTTCATTGTGGCAATTTTAATCATGCATACACACAACTTTCAATCTCTGCAACTAGCTACACGAGAGAATTTTGACTTTGAGGCACAATTCAGATTGGTATAGGGTATGAATTGATTTTGAATTTTGACTTTCATCTCAAGGTGATGTGTGTTTTCATTTGAGATATTTGAAGTGTTTTCCATTTAGATTGGTATGTCTTGTGTGCTGATATCTTTACTTTTTTTTCTCTATTGTTTCAACTATTCTAAAATATATAGGAATTGCATATTTTGTTTCATCTGATGGCACAAATTCTTCAAAATAGGTAGTTGATCGATTTTTTCCTAGCCGTTCATACTTCATAGCATGAGGATTGATACCACGGTCTATACATTTTTACGGTTTCCCTTTACCACCCCCTCTAGTTCCCGTGTTAAGTGCACTACATTCCTAGCATCCCCTTATTATCCACCCAAGCCTGCATGTTTTTTTTTTTCATTTTTAAACTAATGTCACTCGAAATGTGATATCTTATGTCGCCTTCTCTGTTTCAGAAATGACATGGCTGATTAACGTTGGTTGCTAATTTGATAACTGATAGGGCTTTTCAGGATACTCTTTTATCTCTTCTTCTTACCATTAGAGTATTGAGAGGTTGTCAGATTGTGCCTCCTACACTCCTATTCAATATACTATTACATTGTTAGCTTGAACATGTTCTCTTTGATTACATATATCGCATATGAAAAAATCATCAAAATTTCTTGACATAATCATTTCTATCTGTAGAACGTGTGGTGATCCTTGTTGTACCATTTGTTGACTACTTGGTGTTTCAGTTGGGACTCTTGAACATGATTTTTCGGATGAACAAGAAGAGCAAGATGATTCAGATTTTGACATCTCTGCATTTCTCAAGGAAGTTAAACGGCAGAAAGAGCAGTTGGAAATCCTCAAGGAAAAGGTTAGTTAGATAGTCATTGATATAACATCTCTGAACATGAATGTTAATTTTCTCTATATCTTTCATTTATGAAACTAGGTTTGCTACCTTGAATGTTTAATAAGAGTTATATTTACATTTTCCCATTATTTCTATTATTGTTTTAACCTGATTGATGCTCGTGGTTCTTCGTGGCTGCATATTCTGTACATTTTGATTTGAATTAGTTTGTGTAGAGTACATGTTTTGGGGGGAACTGATATGCATATAGTTTGTACTCAACAAATATGATTTGGATAAGTCTGTGCTTACTTTGTATGACCAGGTAGAATTTAGGGCTGAGAAGTTTAAGATGTATTCCTATTTTAACTTGGAACTTACCTCTCTTTATGTTTCACCCTAAGGTGGATGGTATGGTGTTCTCGCGTGCGATTAGCAAGCTAAATATCAATGAGATCTCCGGGTTGATTAGGTACTTGGGCAAGTGGTTGAAGAAATATGAAAGGTTCCCCCAGGCTATTCTTTGGCCCGAGGCACTGAGCATTCTTGCTTTGAACGCATGCCAGTGGGTTCCGACTCTTGAGACTATCGCGGAGGCCCGTATAGCTATTATTGATGAGTGGTTTTTGTCATTGGTGCTGCATTCTGAGTTTCACCAGGAGCTAAAGTCGGTTGAAGTAGTGTTGAGTTCATTGGTTGTTGAGGGGAGGTTGTATGGCTCGTTGACTAGTTTGATTGAAATATCTAACTCCAAAGTGAAAGCTTCTTAGTTCTTTTTTGGTATTATTTTCCGTTTCCTGTAGAAGTTTAAGTCTCATGAAAGTTTGTAAGTTCTGCGAGGAGAAGATGAGGGTAATGCTATGAAATTGGTCTTTTTAGACATGAATGAACATATGTTTTGATACAATAAGATATCTGAAACTTTTATTTTTGTGATTGAAGAAAGTTTTGTGTTACATCTGAAAATGCCTGATTTCTTACTTTGACGAACTTGCATATTCATCATGTTTTAGAAATTAAGACATCAAACGCAATGCTCAGAGAAAACAATGTGTCAAAACTAGATAGTTAACTAGCCAGATAATCCAATAAGCTGTAGTTGTTCATACCCATGAATGCAATAACAATCAATAGAAGATAAAGCATATTCCACTTTAAGATATGGTTGTCGCATGAACCTGTTACTTTCGCATTAGTTTGAACAAAGATTTAAGAAGATAAAGTTTAGCTTTTGTTAGAGGCGGGGGTGGGTAATGTATATTGGAGGGAATGTCTAGTAGAAGAAGGAAATTAAGCGGTTAAGGCTAGTTGTTATGATTTAGATCAAAACTGTGTCTTTACTCAATCTCCCGCCGATTTTTGATCATATCCTGTCAGTGTTCATATTTGGGATTGTCAAGGACAATACTCATCCTGTCAATGTGATAATATTATGGTTTCAAGATATATATTGACAATTCTTTTGTAAATATTGTTAATAATTCTGAAGATAACGTATCTTCATTGATTCTCTCCCTGATTATAGCTTTAATCCTGTCAAAATAAACCTACAGCCTTGTCACCATGAACATTATTCCTGTCATTGTGAAAAAAATAATTTTGTCATCTTGGACAAACCTTTAATTTCTAGTTATGATATGGATAAAATCGTATATTTATTCTCTTCCCTATTATAGAATCTATCATGTCATTATTAATTATCAGGTTTGTCATAAAAAACCTATATCCTGTCAAAAACAAATTTTATTCCTGTCACTTTTGATTCTCTTACTAAGACAATGATTTTCATTCGGCTAGTTTTATTATTCTTAAATTTCTGAGAAAAAAAATTAAAAACATTATTTTAATATGTATTTCGTTTTTTATATATTTTTTTACTTTTATTTTAATTCATAATTCTTCTTTTAATGATTTTTACATTTAAATTTAAAGATAAAATCAATCATTATTTTTTAGCACAAATGACATATTTTTTAGCATAAATAACCCACCTATTCTATTTTTGCTAATCTCATAAAATGGGTATACTTTTGCAAACCGAACACCGATTTGGTGTATTTCTGCAAATCGGCCAAAATAGGGGAATTGTTAGTAAATACCCTACTTTGATAATCACTTATCCCTTCATCCTTTGCTTGGCTTGGGCTTTGTAACGGCCCGGGATTATGATTCCCGAGTTACGTTTCGAGGGATTAAACCCCTCGTTAGGACCTTGCGCCCCGAGTACAGGTTGAAGGTTTCAAAACTTAATTTAATGTTTTCAAAGGGGGGTTTCATACCCAAAATCGAAGGGATCGTTGGAATCCCCGGGGAAGTCCCCTGTACCTGTCGTAAGTCTAAGCGTGGAAATCAGAAATCATGCGACTAGCGAAAACAAGTGTAATACAAGAGTGTGCCACGGCAGAGCCGGGTCAAAACGGAGTCTAAAGTGTAAATCCAAAAATATAATCAGAGTCTGGTGAAGTCTATACCCCAGCGCTCACTCTCCGCCGACAAAATGACCCGCGCAATAAGCAAACAACACCGATAGGATGAACATAAATAATACCTAAAAAAATTGATATGGGGCGGGATCAGATCGATGCCCACTTAACTCTGCATCTCAATCATAAGCACACATATACGCTATACCTAATAAAGATGCTTCTAGATGCATGGCGGAATATTAACACACTAACATGCTCCTAAGATCAAGTACATAATAATAATAAGGTCTTAGCACAGAATACCAAGTGGTATATCCCTTTCCTACCTCCACCCCTTCCGATAGGTGGAGACTGGCCAGCTCGTGAATGCATTCATTCATAATAGGGCGGCACGCATGCCTAACCCGCTCCACAATAAAGCCCGCAGGCATCTCATAATATAAGGAAGTGCATGAATCGATTGACTCAGGGTACCCGATGAGGCTGGGCTACGCTATGACCCTAGCAATGACTCTAGTTACTTCACAGATAACGGCCGTTCTGTTTACATACGCATAAAGAAATGGGATGCTCAACGTAGATGCAACCTAGCATGGTACTACATGGCATGCTGATCATGAATGCAACACCTAGTATATCATGCACCTAAAGCAGGGAATAACTCTATTCAATCTGAGTAAGCTCCGAAGAGACTTACCTGGTATCGTAGAACAGCAAAAGGCAATCAACCAGGCAATATGAAATCCGACACGTCACAGATGGTCACCTAACAAGTATAAGCACATCAATGAGTCTACCTCTAAGGCACACAAAGCATAGAATTATCACATACACATCTTCACAACTTAACATAATAACCGTCACATCGTCATTTTCATAACATCAACCTTATCTCGTAATCTATCATCTCAATATCTCACAACCATACTCAATATAATTCTCCAATTCATCAACTTAAGATAATTCCAATTCATACTTAACCAATTTGCATGCCATCATTTCAAAATCTTACTTAGCATATAATTGCACATCTTCAACATAATCATATAACATTTAACCACAATAATAAATCACCACAATATCATATATTAAATCTCAAAACAACATTTTATATTTTAATCCCAATAATTTACATACTACTTCTAACATCACTTTATTTTAACATCTTTATAAAATATTTATAAAATCCCAACAATATTTATTAAATCAAAACATCCCTTTTTAAATCACTAACCAACCTTACTTTAGCTTAAATTACCAAAACCACCCTTTTATTTTATAAAAGACCAAACCGGCCCTTATTTTACCCAACCAAACCGAGCCCTCTCGTTTTAATTAAACCAAACCGAACCCTTATGTTATTTAAACTCAAAGACAAATTTCTGGACAAGAAAACTAGGCCCAATTACAATTGTTCCTCTTTAACCCAGGTCTCGGCCCACAAGAGGAGGAAGGAAATTAGGCCCATCTTCTCCTTAAATCCGGGTCCAACAAAACCCAAGCCCAAATCTGATTTTTGACTGAACTGGTCCGGTTTTATTAAGGAAATTTTACTGAACCGGACCACAATTAATAAGAAAGAAAAGGGTGGACCGCTTCTTCCTCCTAGCACCGAAGGAAAGAACGCACAAACCTCGCGTCTAGCCGGAGAAGAAGGGAAGGGCGGGGAGGCTCGCCGGCGGCGGCCTTGCTCCATCCCACCTCGTCTCGGCCTCTCCGAGACACACACGGCACAGGAAAGGAAAGAAGAGAGATGAAGGAAGAAGCTCACCCAAGGGGTTCCGAAATCGTCGGGCTGCGCTGCCGGAGCTCGATCTGGACAGCCGGAGGCGAACTATCGTCGGAGATGGGCTGGGACAGAGGAAGGAGGTCAAGGTATGAAGCCTTAAGGAGTTGGAAGACAAAAGAAAGGAGAAAGGGACTCACCGATTCGAACGGGGAACAGGGGAGGAGAGAGGAGGCGGCTTCGGCTGCTCCTGCCAGTGGTGGCCAGCGACAGCGACGGAGGGGGAAAGGGGGTGGTGCGGCGGTGAAGGCGGCGACGGGTGGTGGCTGCTGGCTGCGAAAGGGAGAAGAGGAGAGGTGGTGGCGGTGATGAGGTGTGGTGGTGGTGGTGTGGCGGTGGAAGTGGAAATGGGGTCAAAGCAGCCGGTTTTGGTCTGTTGCTTGACAGTGTAAACCGAGAGAGAGAGGAGAGGGGGGGAAGAATCTGATTTTTCAATGGTCAATTTACAACACAAAGAGGTCTTATTTTTGTGAAGAGTGATGTATTGTTTGTTTGTTAAAATAAGCAAAACCAAGTAGAGAGGGAGGGAAGGTGAGGATAAGATTTTTCCCAAACTAAAGTAGGGTGAGTTGGATGGATAAGGATTCGGAATATGACGGAATTGAGAGCTCGGGTCGGGAATTTAAATTTCCGCTGATTGGTCGTTCAAAACCCGAAATGAAAGACGGAATTGATTTTTTTAAATCGGAAAATTTGGGTCGGAATTTATTTTAAATTCATTTTGATTTTCTTTTTCCAAAAAAAAAATTAATATTTTAAAAATCCGAGTCTTTACATCATCCACCTCTAAAAAACAAGTCTCGTCCCCGAGACTAAAATCATTCTAAATAGGGGATGAAGTTGAAATTGGTGAGTCCAAGGATCACGGCATCGATCCCGTAAGTACCTCATAAGTGCTCCCATGAGATCTCACAGTACCGTCGTCATGATCATGATACTCTCAATCGGTCGTAGTAAGGATGTGGTAGGGGCCCCTACCACACCCCACTCCGACTCCTCGGGCATACCATAACTCGAAAACCATCATGACATCTCCGCTAGGTCTTAGCAAGCGATCTACATGTGCCCCCATACATGCTGGTATCCACTTCGTGGAGCGTCAAAATGCAAGCTCGGTTGGAAAGTTTCAAGGGGAATCTTAGTTCAAAAAGGTTTGATTAAAACTCTCAATCGCGTTAAATTCCCAAAATCCAAGTTAGTTATTTTTAAACATCATTCAAAATCCCTTAGCCCGATGTTAGTCAAGCAAACTTCAATTTCAGGAGGTGGAATCATCCACCTCTAGGGCTAATCCCAATTTTCATCCTAGGTTCCAAGTTATAATAAAAATTCATCAATTCAACCTTATCATTCTACAATTTCGATTCAAGGCATCATGTAACATAACAACTGTTCAACATAGCAACCACATCACGCATTCATAACCAGATCATATTCACGTCAAGGATAGCCATATACCTTAACGGATCTAGCATAGTATCGCACGTAGTAGGATTCATCATATGATATCACAGGAGTTGCACATCACATCAATAAGATAAGCACGTCATATCATGCTAACTACCAAGCGTCATCACATTAGAGACAAAACAAATAATTCCGTATACTAGCATTTCATCGAGTTCAGGGGGGCAACTATGTTAGTACTAACAATTCACTATTGTCTATGGCAATACATCAAGGAATCAACATCGTCTAAGCAGAGAATTCGCACCACATCCAGCCCCAAGTAAAGCATACACTAAGTCACATCCTCAAGAAAATCTGCCTATAATTACCAACCATAACAAGACTCGACCACCATTCCCTACCTCTCGCAAAAAGATCATCATTACCTCGGTCTACCAACTCAATCCAACACTAGTTCTAGACATCATTGCATCCCGCTTATCATATGTCCCACTCATAGACAATCTCTATAGTCTCATAATCATCCGCACTTCAAGGCCTACATCCCAAGCCGAATTACTAGGTATCCCAACTCTTGTGCCATCAAGTCCTCGACTAAACCGCTCTCACAATCAATCTAGACACCTCTTAACAATCTTGCTGATTCTTCCTAAGCTCTCAAGACCCCGCCTGACCATCACCTCCCAAAGGGACGTATCAAATCATCTCGCTAACCTGATCATACTTCCCACACCACTAACCACTCTTACTAACCATCCACCTCTAAGAACCCAACTCATACTAACCATCTCACACCTGTCACTCTCGACCAACTCCAACGCCGAAACTCAACTAGTGCTAACTCATAACAACGAATCCCCGAGTTCCTCATCACCCGCGTCTATCCTCAATGACCAAACACAGATTCTACCTACTCGTCCCATTCCGAATCTCACAAAACTTAAACATCCATGACTCCTCAGCCGACCTATTCTAGATTCTCGTCTCAGTATATTTCCAGATTTCCTCATTCCAACCCTTACTAACCTTAACCATTCGAAAACCTCAAGTCGTCCTACTCCAGTTCCTCATCTCTTCATATTCCGGAATTTCCTCAAGCTCCTACTTCTTAACCATGACACCTTACCGTCCAAAGCTCTCTTTTACCGATCATCATTTCCATAGAGTCCCTAGATCATCCTCATCCGAGTTTCCCCATTACCGCAACTTAGCCAACTCTCTAAAACATTCTTCCCCTAGTGTTCTCAATACTTTTATGATTTGCCAATTTCCAAACTTCATGCTCAAAATCTCCCTATCTTGACCTCAAACCCACAATCTTACGAGAAATCTCAACGACATTCTTGCCTAACTACCAGCCCTTCTTCGAGATTCATCTCACGCCCTCAAATACCTCACTAGCCACAATAACATCCACTCACAACTCTCGATTCATTCCCTATCCTAAAATCCTCCAACAACGTATCTAGAAATTCCTTCACTAACGAATTCTCCAAGCACTACCAATCGTACATCCTAGTCCCAATTACTCATCACGCGCACATTCTTGATATGAACAACCTAATACCCAAGATCGATAACTTCCCAAACAACCTTATACTACTTTTCCTTAGCGATTCCTCAACCTCGGCTTTTACCAAGTTCGCTCCCAATCGCCACACATACAACCTAGTCCCAATTCTACAATTCCTTAGACATTCGTTAACCGACCATCCTCAATGCCACCCACAATTCGCTCCAAGACTACTTAGACACTCTCTCCCAGTATACTAACCCGTATATCAACACATCCCCTCAAGAATCCCTCCAAACCACCCTTAAGTCACTTATCCACCTCTAGAACTACACTACCCGCACACGCTATTGTCCCACACTACCTCTAACGAAGACCTTTCCCTTGAAATCTTGCCATACTACTCTATTCCTCACCGAAGACCTACTTGGAAGCTCAATTACACTCAATATCTGACAAGTCCTAACTCACTCGGCTCTTCTCAAGCTGATGCACCCTTCCTACACCTCATCTCACACAACCAATGACCCACTCGAAGACCTCAATCGACCTGCCATCTTCCGACCCATTTCACCAAGGAATCACTCGACTCATGCCCAAGACGAAACACCACTACATATATAACTCATAATCGATTTACTAGCAGGTCAGTACACTCAAGCATCAAGATACATCATCGCAAGCACAAGTTAGCCGGTCACTATTCACTACTAGTTCGGCATATTCGTCACTACCAATCTCATCATGTCAGTTCTAGGCCTATCACACACCATCAATTCCGACTAATAAGAGAATCCACGGTTCGAATTAAGAATGCTCTTCCTCGAGTCAGTTGGGAGGATCCTGCTCACGCCTGCCATCCTTGAAGCATATCCGTTCTTTTTGCCATCGGTGACGTCGTCCTTGGAGTCTATGGGCCATGGACCCACCATGCTTCCGCTTCGCCGTCCCGGTGCCACTTGGTCGTCGCTTCCTCCTTTCATGTTGGCGCTCATCGAAGGATTGCAAGGATTAGGAGTTACGGAACAAGGGCGGACAACACGACTTCTTCAATGATCCAGACATGGACCAGGACTAGACAGTGAGACTAGAGATAAGATCTCAACCCGAGAGTTACAACGATGCCCTTAGGTCATTCTATGAGGTTATATTTGCCGCCAGGAACACATAGCAATCACGAAGTATCTCAACAACATTATTCCACACTAGCATGTACCTATCTCAAGAATAACGATTTATGAGTTCACAACACGTTCATCTAATCAATTCCTTCATGCACGCGAACAAGCAAGTACCCTATCACTTCATTTACCAGTCATGCCTGACATATTAAGATAATTTATACATGGACCGACAATGGACATATGCAACACAAGTTATGCAAGATCTAGCGAGCATCACATAATATAACATGTATGATTAATCACTCACCTTAGGTACACACATAAGCATATCAAGATGATATGGGGCCAATGCAGCATGTTAAAATGCATTCCAATAATCCTACTACAAGTATAGTCAAGTCCTACAGGGGGCGGTACAACAACTATCATATCACATACATTCATATTCACATAGTAAGACGAGTACGAAAATTAATCATACGAGGGTCCAAATTTATGAGGTATATGTCCTACATGATACTAGCAATACTCGTTAAACATATACATAGTCAACGAGGTCCAATTAAGTCAATTTAGCATGCTAAGACATTCATTCCTCATATTAAACATACAAAAAGGGTTGATCACACTATCATGAACCTAATTCATGGAAAGATAATAATTCTGGAAGTTTCATACATATGGTACAAATATCTCCTCGTAGAAGCAACCATGCAAGTTATCAACCAAGTCATGCTAAAATACCCCGACATTCCATGTCATGAAGTCATAAAGGAGGCTATCATTATAATCAGACAGAATTCCCTAAGGGCAATCACTTACTCATCACCCCGTTTCCCGTGGGACACTAGTATGACTCGCTCGGTAGGACACAATGACGTTCACGTTGTTCCCGAGAGATGAGGATAAACTCGTGTCTAGACTCCTATGGAAAGAAGACATGGTTGACTATTACGAGGATCAAAGGGGTGACTCCATGAGACAACTCACTCCTAACTCGAAACTACTTCAGTCATCACTCACACTAACATACTCAAGTAATCCTCACATCCGACATGATTTTTGAAGGTAATTAGATGACCAACCCAAATTTCCCGTGGGAGACACCAACCTCTAGTACAAGACTCGGTAGAAGCATAGATGGTGGGATACCAGACAGGACTCGAAACGGGGTGAGCGGGTGCTCTTTGACCCTTGCTAACATGCCTAAATATTTTGGTGTGACGGATGACGAAGTCAGAATCATCAAAGGGTTTGAATTAAGGAAGTTCCATTCCGACAAGACAGGAATTCCAATGACATAAGAACGAGGTACTCTCCCGCTATCCCATTTGCACAGTTATTCAATACATGATTCAAGTCAAGACATACTGATTAGTTCTCTATCTTAAGCAAACAGCACTCAACAATTCAATATGACCCTCTTCAAGGAGGATCGCCCTCAGGCCCAATTGAATTGAAGACATACAAGCACAGAGACGATCTATGCCGCCCTTCGGGGGACGGCTAACCGGAGGGGCAAATACCTCACGGTCTCCTAACCCATTTTACTCCAACCCTCGAGTTCCTTTGGAGTCTTCACAACCCATCTGTAAAAGAAGCTAGTATTTTGCCTACCTTCCCCGAATTCTACACCCATAAGGGATGCCTATCGCATAGTCTCTACCCCACGAGATTGCCATTCATAATTGATTAATTTATGCTTATGTCCAATTAAATTCATTTTGCCCCTTGAAAACAATTTGAAAACCACTTGAAAACAATTTGAAAACCTTGGGCCATTTTCAAAACCACTTCAACCTATCATACTCGGATTGCAAAACCTCAGCTCTGATACCCCTTTGTAACGGCCCGGGATTATGATTTCCGAGTTACGTTTCGAGGGATTAAACCCCTCGTTAGGACCTTGCGCCCCGAGTACAGGTTGAAGGTTTCAAAACTTAATTTAATGTTTTCAAAGGGGGATTTCATACCCAAAATCGAAGGGATCGTTGGAATCCCCGGGGAAGTCCCCTGTACCTGTCGTAAGTCTAAGCGTGGAAATCAGAAATCATGCGACTAGCGAAAACAAGTGTAATACAAGAGTGTGCCACGGCAGAGCCGGGTCAAAACGGAGTCTAAAGTGTAAATCCAAAAATATAATCAGAGTCTGGTGAAGTCTATACCCCAGCGCTCACTCTCCGCCGACAAAATGACCCGCGCAATAAGCAAACAACACCGATAGGATGAACATAAATAATACCTAAAAAAAATTGATATGGGGCGGGATCAGATCGATGCCCACTTAACTCTGCATCCCAACCATAAGCACACATATAAGCTATACCTAATAAAGATGCTTCTAGATGCATGGCGGAATATTAACACACTAGCATGCTCCTAAGATCAAGTACATAATAATAATAAGGTCTTAGCACAGAATACCAAGTGGTATATCCCTTTCCTACCTCCACCCCTTCCGATAGGTGGAGACTGGCCAGCTCGTGAATGCATTCATTCATAATAGGGCGGCACGCATGCCTAACCCGCTCCACAATAAAGCCCGCAGGCATCTCATAATATAAGGAAGTGCATGAATCGATTGACTCAGGGTACCCGATGAGGCTGGGCTACGCTATGACCCTAGCAATGACTCTAGTTACTTCACAGATAACGGTCGTTCTGTTTACATACGCATAAAGAAATGGGATGCTCAACGTAGATGCAACCTAGCATGGTACTACATGGCATGCTGATCATGAATGCAACACCTAGTATATCATGCACCTAAAGCAGGGAATAGCTCTATTCAATCTGAGTAAGCTCCGAAGAGACTTACCTGGTATCGTAGAACAGCAAAAGGCAATCAACCAGGCAATATGAAATCCGACACGTCACAGATGGTCACCTAACAAGTATAAGCACATCAATGAGTCTACCTCTAAGGCACACAAAGCATAGAATTATCACATACACATCTTCACAACTTAACATAATAACCGTCACATCGTCATTTTCATAACATCAACCTTATCTCGTAATCTATCATCTCAATATCTCACAACCATACTCAATATAATTCTCCAATTCATCAACTTAAGATAATTCCAATTCATACTTAACCAATTTGCATGCCATCATTTCAAAATCTTACTTAGCATATAATTGCACATCTTCAACATAATCATATAACATTTAACCACAATAATAAATCACCACAATATCATATATTAAATCTCAAAACAACATTTTATATTTTAATCCCACTAATTTACATACTACTTCTAACATCACTTTATTTTAACATCTTTATAAAATATTTATAAAATCCCAACAATATTTATTAAATCAAAACATCCCTTTTTAAATCACTAACCAACCTTACTTTAGCTTAAATTACCAAAACCACCCTTTTATTTTGTAAAAGACCAAACCGGCCCTTATTTTACCCAACCAAACCGAGCCCTCTCGTTTTAATTAAACCAAACCGAACCCTTATGTTATTTAAACCCAAAGACAAATTTCTGGACAAGAAAATTAGGCCCAATTACAATTGTTCCTCTTTAACCCAGGTCTCGGCCCACAAGAGGAGGAAGGAAATTAGGCTCATCTTCTCCTTAAATCCGGGTCCAACAAAACCCAAGCCCAAATCTGATTTTTGACTGAACCGGTCCGGTTTTATTAAGGAAATTTTACTGAACCGGACCACAATTAATAAGAAAGAAAAGGGTGGACCGCTTCTTCCTCCTAGCACCGAAGGAAAGAACGCACAGGCCTCGCGTCTGGCCGGAGAAGAAGGGAAGGGCGGGGAGGCTCGCCGGCGGCGGCCTTGCTCCATCCCACCTCGTCTCGGCCTCTCCGACACACACACGGCACAGGAAAGGAAAGAAGAGAGATGAAGGAAGAAGCTCACCCAAGGGGTTCCGAAATCGTCGGGCTGCGCCGCCGGAGCTCGATCTGGACGGCCGGAGGCGAACTATCGTCGGAGATGGGCTGGGACAGAGGAAGGAGGTCAAGGTATGAAGCCTTAAGGAGTTGAAAGACAAAAGAAAGGAGAAAGGGACTCACCGATTCGAACGGGGAACAGGGGAGGAGAGAGGAGGCGGCTTCGGCTGCTCCTGCCGGTGGTGGCCAGCGACAGCGACGGAGGGGGAAAGGGGGTGGTGCGGCGGTGAAGGCGGCGACGGGTGGTGGCTGCTGGCTGCGAAAGGGAGAAGAGGAGAGGTGGTGGCGGTGATGAGGTGTGGTGGTGGTGGTGTGGCGGTGGAAATGGAAATGGGGTCAAAGCAGCCGGTTTTGGTCTGTTGCTTGACAGTGTAAACCGAGAGAGAGAGGAGAGGGGGGGAGAATCTGATTTTTCAAAGGTCAATTTACAACACAAAGAGGGCTTATTTTTGTGAAGAGTGATGTATTGTAAGCAAAACCAAATAGAGAGGGAGGGAAGGTGAGGATAAGATTTTTCCCAAACTAGAGTAGGGTGAGTTGGATGGATAAGGATTCGGAATATGACGGAATTGAGAGCTCGGGTCGGGAATTTAAATTTCCGCTGATTGGTCGTTCAAAACCCGAAATGAAAGACGGAATTGATTTTTTTAAATCGGAAAATTTGGGTCGGAATTTATTTTAAATTCATTTTGATTTTCTTTTTCCAAAAAAAAAAATTAATATTTTAAAAATCCGAGCCTTTACAGGCTTTGGCTAGTAATTAATTGACAGACTGATGAAATTCAGCAGCAACTGCTCCTCTCCTAATTACCTGATCATGAATTGAACTGATATATCCAAGTCTCAATTCCGTTTCAATTTCACTTGTGCATTGGATGATTCCAAAATGTGGATCATAAACCTTCATCAAAGTATATGTGCTTCTTCTGTCATCTTTCTCTGTCTAGCTAAGCAATTTTTCAACTGTTTAATCTATTTATCGTAAAAAGTTATGTTGTAAATTCAAGCATTTGGTTTCTATGTTCTCGAGCATAGTAAGCCTTAGATACTGTCATGTTAGCTTGTTCTTGCCCAATCAATTCCTGCCTTGTTATTGTGGATGCCAAGCACATGTTTCATTCTTGGGTGTATGCAAACAAATATATAGTATATAACTTTAGTGCAACTTGTTCTAGCTAAGCTGTTTTATGTTACTTATTTGTTTTTATCTTCTGTGATTTTTAAAGCGTGCTGATGATAATATGGTGTATCAACTTAGATGATTGCATCACTATGCTCTTTTAAGCTTTGATTTTTTATTAGATATGGGATTATTAATCTATTTTTTCCCAGGAACACATTCTATTTCATTGAGATTATGTATGTTTTGGATGCCATTAATCTTTTTTGGTAGCTTTGGTTTTGTATGTTGGTATTGTCATGTCCAATATTTCGTCAAAGACATTTTGTGCCTTATGATCTGCACATTAGTTTAATCAATTACTAGTCAATCTATCAACTATGGACACCATTCGTTTTTTTAACTTCTCAGGGTGGTATTTGTTAACCAATTGTATATAGGACGCATAGATTCAGAATGATATAGTTGGTCATGTTGAGAGAATGTTAGGAAAGTGAGCCTCCAGTTTGATAAATTTAGATGTGGGTTTGAAATTTTATTTTCCCTAATTATATCTTCTATTTTTTGTCATTATGGAATTATTTAGTGATATTTATGACTCCTCGTAGAATTCTAATCTTGTCTCTACCAAGGATGACAATATATGAAATTGCATTTCACTGTGTCTATTCTGAAAAATGTATGGCTTGATAGCTACTTGAATAGGATTTTCATATCGTAAATATGAATTTGCACCCGATGCCTCCAATTAAAGAACGCATATGAATTTTCAGTTGTGAAATAAAAATATATTGTTGAATTAGTTTATGTAATAAAGCGCTTTATTACAATCTCTGATGAATTTGTCTTTCTTGGGACTTTCTTTAGTATTTCATGTAAGATCATGAGATTGATTGTAATGTCCTCCTTGAGGGTTTTCATTCATTGATATAACATATATATAGGTTACACAGGTATTGGGTCTTAACGGGCTTTTAGCCCACTATACAATATGAAACCTATGTAATCTATCAAACCCCCACAGTCGAAACGGGAGGTGTCCGTACAGTGAGACTGGAACGAAAATCAATGAATAACTGTCTAGGTAAACCCTTGGTGAATATATCAGCGTACTGATAGGAGGACGGGACATGGAGAACGCGGACATGTCCAATGGCAACCTTGTCCCTGACGAAGTGGAGATCAAGCTCAATGTGCTTCGTGCGTTGGTGCTGGACTGGGTTGCTAGCCAAGTAGACGGCGGAGACGTTATCAGTGTAGACCAGAGTGGCCTTCTACAAGGGGCATCGTAGCTCAAGCAGGAGATTGCGGAGCCAAGAGCACTCGGAGACAACGTTGGCAACGCCCCTGTACTCGGCTTCAGCGCTGGAGCGAGACACGACGGACTGACGCTTAGCTGACCAGGACACAAGAGTGTCATTGAGGAAGACACAGTAACCAGACGTGGAGTGACGTGTGTCTGGACAACCACCCCAATCCGCATCAGTGTAAGCCACAAGGTCAAGCTTAGAGGAAGGAGTGATGGTGGTGCCGAGCTCTAAGGTGCCGCTGATGTACCGAATGATCCGCTTCAAAGCCTGAAAGTGAGGTTCCCTAGGGGCATGCATGAACAAGCAGATCTGCTGAACGGCATAACTGATATCAGGCCTGGTGAAAGTGAGATACTGAAGAGCACCAGCGAGACTCCTATACAATGTCGGATCGTCAACCAAAGGACCAGAATGAGCACTGAGCTTGTTGGATGTATCAACTGGGGTGGCGACGGGATTACAGTTGACCATCTTAGCCCGAGCAACAATCTCAGTAGCATACTTACTCTGCGAGAGAAAGAGACCAGACGCATGCCGTTGAACCGCAACTCCCAAGAAGTAAGACAGCGGACCCAGATCAGACATGGCGAATTCCGCACTCAACCTCGAGATGATGGACGTTCGAAGAGCATCAGAAGAGGCGGTGAGAATGATGTCGTCGACATAGAGCAGCAGGAAAGCCAAGTCCGAGCCTCTGCGATGGATAAACAGAGACGTATCCGATCGGCTGCCAGTGAAACCCAAGCGGAGCAGATGAGAGGCGAACCGCTGGAACCATGCCCGTGGAGCCTGTTTCAGACCATATAGAGAGCGCTTGAGAAGACATACATGCTTTGGACGGTCAGCATCAGCAAACCCCGGAGGCTGAAACATGTAAACCGTCTCATTCAGATGACCATGCAGAAAGGCGTTCTTGACATCCAGCTGATGGATGCTCCAGTTGCGCGACAGAGCCAGACTCAGGACCACCCGGATAGTGGCAGGCTTGACCACAGGGCTGAAGGTCTCATCACAATCAATATCGGCCTGCTGAGATCTACCGTTCACCACCAGACGGGCTTTGTAGCGCTCCAATGTCCCATCAGAGCGGAACTTGTGACGAAAGAGCCACATACAGCGAATGACATTCGCCTCAGGAGGGCGAGGAACAAGAACCCAAGTACCATTCTTCGTAAGGGCCCTGTATTCGTCGAGCATAGCCGCCTGCCAATTCGGGTCGAGGAGGGCTGATTTGTGGGAGGTGGGGATGGGGGAGAGGGAGAGCTGGGAGCCGGGAAGGATGGGGGAGACAGGGGCAGGGGAGGCAGGTGCGGCGGGCGCCGCAACATTGGTTGAGGCGGGGGAGGCAGGAGCGGCGGGCGCGGCAGGGGGTGCGGCGGGCGCCGCCAGGGGGGGAATCTTGCGGCGGGCGCCGCAGCTGGGGGTGCGGCGGGCGCGGCAGGGGAAGCGGCGGGCGCCGCACGTAGGGGAGGGGATGATGCTTGAGGACGGTGGATAGCGGGGTGATGGGTGGTGGTCATGGAGACGATCTGACGGGGTCGGAAGACTCCGGAGACGCTGCGGGTGTGAGGTCTGGTGATGGGGGGTGGCGGGGAAGGGGGAGACGCAGGAGCACCGGGAGAGCTCTGGGGTAGAATGAAGTGAGGGAATGGTGAATCAGACTCTGGCGGCGACACATGGGGTGTGGGAGATGCGAAGGGAAATCGCGACTCATCAAAGGTGACATGACGAGAGAGAATGATCCTGTGAGTCTTGATATCGAGGCAAATATAGCCGCGATGATCGGACGGGTAGCCAAGAAAGACACAAGGGGTAGAGCGAGGGTGAAGCTTGTGGGGGGCGGTGGATGCCTGATTGGGGAAGCACAAGCAGCCAAAAGTGCGATGGTGATCATATATGGGCAAAGTGCAATACAGAGCCTGAAACGGTGAGCGGTGGTTGAGGGTGGTGGAAGGGAGAATGTTGAGGAGGTAGCATGTGGTGGACAAGGCGTAAGGCCAGTAAGGGAGGGGAATGGATGCGTGGAAAAGGAGAGTGCGCATCATATTGGTGATGGTGCGGATGATTCGTTCAGCCTTGCCATTCTGTTGGGAGGTGTAGGGGCAGGACAAGCGATAGGAGATCCCATTGGTATTGAAGAAAGTGTGAAACTCTTTGTTGTCAAATTCACGGCCATTGTCGCATTGGAAACACTTGATAGAGGTATGAAATTGTGTTTTGATGTAAGCGTGGAATTTGGCAAAGATAGGAAACACTTGAGATTTAAAGTGCAAAGGGAAAACCCATAAGAAATGTGTATAATCATCCAAAAACAAAGGGTAATACTTATGACCCTCCTTGCTGGGCACAGGAGATGTCCAAATATCACTATGAATAATATCGAAAGGTGCAAAAGTAGTGTTTAAGGACCGCAGAAATGGAAGTCTGGCATGCTTGCCTAACTGACAGGAAGAACATAAACTAGAGCGAGGCTCTTTATTACATTGAACAAAACTCTGAGAACGAAGTAAATCTAAAACTGCAGGACTGGGATGACCGAGGCGTGCATGCCAAAGACTGGATGATGATGCCGAGAGGGCGACGGGACTTGACGGGCTGGATGGTGAAGGCGACGACACAGGATAGAGCTCCCCGGTGCTATTACATCTCAGGCGAGTAACCCCCGTAGTAAGATCCTTCACAGAGAAACCAAACGGATCAAACTCAAGAGAAACATCATTGTCATTGGTAAACCGACGGACAGAGATAAGGTTTTTGACAAGTTTGGGGGCAATAAGGACATTGTTGAGGTGCAAAGGTTTGGTAGGGGTTGGTAGTGTGGTGTGGCCAATGCCCGAAGTAGCAAGGCGACCACCGTTGCCAACGATAATAGAATGAGCAGGACCCTTAAAAGAAAGAGATGAGAGAGTACCTGAGGAGTTCGTCATATGAGAGGTAGCGCCAGTGTCCATGTACCAAGAGCCGTCTGGAGGTGTCAGCTGCATGGAAGAGAAGGCGTTGTGCACATCAGTCGGGTATGCTTGATCGGACGATGGACGGGGAGCAGGACCCAACAAGCCCTGCTGGCGGTTGGGATATGGGGCAGGTCCACGAAACGACGCACCGGGGTAGCCATAGGGCATCCAAGGAGGGTAGCCAGGGTTGGGGTACCAAGAGGGGTGGCGGTTCTCGTATTCCTGCGGGCGCCAGTTGTTGCGGCCGCGGCCGCCGCCTCTAGGTCCCTGCTGATCGTTGGTGCGGCCAGGCTGGAGGGCGAGTTGCTCGATGGTGTCACTGGATGAGACCAACGCCGTCTTGTCTTTGGCGGCGTCGGTTGTCTGACGGTGAAGGCGAGTCTCCTCCAGGATCAGTTGTGACCGAGTCTTCTCGAACGTAGGGAGAGGCTCCGTCTGCTGTATATGAGTAGCAGCAGCGTTGTATTCTGAAGGGAGGCCCGAGAGTACCTGGAGAACAAGACGGGTGGCGCTGGGTTTGGAGTCGACGGCGTCTAGCTGATCAGCCAAGGTCTTGATGTGCTGACAGTAGGCCGATATCGACGGGAAAGAAGAAAGTTTGCAACTTGAGAATTCGTGCTCAAGGTAGACAGCACGGGTGGACTTGTTGTCTTGAAAGATATCCTGAAGTTTCTTCCAAGCCTTCAAGGCGGAGTCTTTAGGGTCGAGGATAGTGGTCAATAGATCTTTTGAGATGGTGTTGAAGATCCATTGAAGAACAATGGTGTCAAGTTGAGCGAAGAGATCGTCGTCTTCGCTGGTAGGGCGGTTAGCGGTGGAGTCAATGTGGTGGAGGACTTTATGAGCCTTAACATGGGTCGTGAAGAGGTGCGACCACATGGTGTAGGTACTGGACTCATGATCAAGGATGATAGGGATGCAATTTTTGATGTTGGAGATCGTGAGAGCGGAGTGGAAAGGCGATTTGGGGGTGGGCGGATCGGTAGCCATTGGGACAGGTGGGAGAGAGAGGGGTACGAGAGAGAGAGAGAAAGGGAGAGGGGGGGCTGTCGGCAAGGGGTGGCCGGTGGGGGGAAGGGGGCGGCGCCGACGGGGGAGGGGCAGCACAGGGAGGTGGCGGCTAGGGTTTGGGTAGAACAAGAAGAAAAAGAAAAATTAGGGTTTTTGGATCTTAGGCTGTGATACCATGTAAGATCATGAGATTGATTGTAATGTCCTCCTTGAGGGTTTCCATTCATTGATATAACATATATATAGGTTACACAGGTATTGGGCCTTAACGGGCTTTTAGCCCACTATACAATATGAAACCTATGTAATCTATCATTTCAGAACCGAAATAATTGCTAAGGAGCATCAAGCTGATCAATTGCCACTTAAGATTAAGTTCAAATATAGAGATTGGTGTTTGCTGAGTTTTAGGTGATATGGGAGTAAGTGACGTCTTAATCAACCTTGGGTTCTAAATTAGGTTTAGTAATGTAGATGAATTTTTCCCGAGTATTTGGATCGTTCATTTTGGCCTGATTGCTTTTTTTTTTCTGTAATTGGCAAAATATGGGGCTGCACATTATGTGCTTTGTTTAACAGTTGACAGAAATTAAGAATGTTCTACTTGATTATTTTTTACAAGAACTTAATTAGTTTGTTTGTGTAATTGAACTGATAAATTTGTTTGTGTAATTGAATTGATTTAATTAGTGCAACACCGCCAGATGTTAACTTGAAAGCTATATCTGTTATTTACGAAATTATTTTCACCTTGTGTCTGAAACATGCATGTCTGGGACAATTCGCAAGCTTCATACCATTTAATCATTTTTTTGCACTCCAATGAATCAAATGCTATACATTGATGTTTATAGACCAAAAACTGTATGTGTTGAATCATGAAAGAGTTTTAAGTTATGACTTTACCCTAGAGTCAACTGGGGAGTAGTCATGCATTTATTTTCCTCTGACTTATTGTGACATTTCTTTGTAAGCTCTGGGAAAAGTTAACTACAAAACTCTTTGGTTACTTGTATCTGCAGGGTCTGTAGCACTTTACCTCATATTCAGATGAATATGAAACTCCAAAAAATGCTGATAGAGGGTCCAGATTAAATATCGGATTGGAGAATGTGAACAGAAGGCTGAAAACATTCAAGAGCATTTTCACTATCTTGTTTGCTCGAATGAACTAGGAGAATGAAAGGTCGGCCAATACAAAGCTTTCGAGTATGCAGGCTACTACTTTAAGTTGGTGAGCTTTTCAATTTCCTTAGGCTTTCATGCAATTTTGGTTTCTTTGTTATTATTGAGCTAGCTCGTTTCCTTGTTATTATTGAACTGGCTTGTTTACTGTCATTCAAAATTAGGATTGGGGCTGCTTATTAGCTGATTCTGTTGATGTTGTTTGGAGGCATTTCCTAATGTGGTTTGCTGATTTTTTTACGGAGTTGCTGGTTTTTCTCCCATCGAAATTAAGCATTTGGGGCTGCTTTCCAGTGGTGGTGATCTGATGCGTTTGAGGCTGTTTCTGGGTGCTTTTTCTGTTGTCAAGAGCTAAATTGCTGCTACAAATGATGAGGTTGCTATCAAGGAATGCTATCAAGGCATACCATTAGTTAGATAAGAGAAGTGTTTGGCATGAACATGATGTACACGAATTATTGCAATCTAGAACAATGTTTGAGTGTCATTATTTAATGTATGTATTGGTCTTTCCCAATGTTTAATTTTCTTTTAGCCAAAACAGGGTCACAATATAGATCAATAGGGGTATTAGATGAAAAACATCAAACTCGAGAGAAAAAAAATGATGTGTATCTTTATTGATACGTCGATCATAAAGATACAAACTGATTTCTAAAACCCAACATATATCAAAACTGTGATATAAAACGATGTTATAAAATACCAAAACATCGTTTTTCATATAAAAAATGATCTGAAATATATAAATAACATTGATTTTTAAAATATTCAATATGGTTCATTATATTTATATAAAATAATATAAAAAATTAAACATGAAAAAAGAGTATGCACAAATTAAATAATTCCTAACCGATGTGTATATTAATGTAAAACATCAGGTTTATAAAAAATAGCGATGTTAATGTGAGCTTTTTTTATTGTCCCATAAATCTTCAAATGACTAGAAATGCAAAATAATAATGGTTTAACATTAGATGAATAAATCAAAACGTAACTATATTCATGTATTCAAGTCATTATAAAAAAGAAAAACAATGTTATACTGTATATTATTAAAGACATCGGGTATAAACCGATGTGCTAAAGTTGGGATCTTTAACACCACCCACTAACACGTTTAATTTTTTTTTATTAACATCGGTTTATACCCGATGTCTATGAACAAAATTCTAGTAGTGAATTGAGCATCTGACTATTGTATCTATTGTGATTTTGGCTTTTTGTTTGTTTCGAGTAAGTTGTATGGAGTTTGTAAACCTGCAAGTTCTCCGGATTTTTGTTTGACGTAGAAGGAGGTAAGCAAACTTGATTTATTATTTTATTTTTTATATATATAAAAGTAACGAATCATTTCATGAAATCTCTGAAACAAAACTAGAGTTTAACCCCTTTTTGTTTACTTTCCCTTGAAATTAAGAGATTGATTACCTACAATGGTGGGTAGATCCAAGGAATTGATTACCTACCGGTTTGTAGATGTAACGACCCAAAATTTAAGTACCCGAATTAACCTCCATAAACCTACTTAGAAGGTAAATAAGGTTCGGAATACTAGATTATCGGGGAACGTTATAGGAGAAGTTTGATCTTCTCCCGTGAGCTTTGGATCTTACGACCGAGTACGAGTTATTATTAGTTTCATTTAAGCGGAAGATTTAGTTGTCAAAAGATGGGGATTGCGAACCCCGAAAAGGTCGTAAGCCCGTTGGAGGCTTTAGCTGTCCTAGACTATCGCAAAAACGTTTCGAACAGAAATAAAAGCGGAAATCATAAATACAACAAAACGCCACGGCCGCGCCGGGTCAAAACGATAAAACGTATGAGCAAAAGAATACGAATGTCAAGCGCCTCCCTCACTCTAATCGTCCAAAAGGTCTGTCCCGAAAACCATCCACATAAGCAAGTCGATCATATCGGGTAAGGGGTACCTGAATCTAAAAAAACAAGAAATATATCGGGGTCAATCATCGGAAATATACACACTCAATGCCATATAAAGAGGCATACTTAAACTACATGAATGTTAAAATATAACACATAAGCAAGTGTATAGATATATATAAAATGCGAAATAAACACATAAGGGCCCGTATCATCATCATAATCATCATCATCATCACCATCATATCATAATATCTTCTCAAACGTACTCATCCTTCTCAAACGTACTCATCCTTCTCAAACATACTCATTCTTTCTCATCATAAGTCTTTCATCATTTCATTCGTGTTCCATCGAATATAAGTCATTTATTCAGATTTTGACAGCCGTCCTACCATAGACACATAGCATACATATGAATTATTGGATTACTAAGTTCATCCTACATCATATTACCATTTTATATTCCTAACATGTTACTAGGTCGCGTGATGTATGAAGACTCTCGATAAGACAAAGAGTATCACATAAATCCATCATGAGTAAGTCCAGAGGACTTACCTGGAGTCCGGAGAATAAGCAAGCAATAAAGTGCACAACCAAGGATCCAATCAACAAGAGCCTATTAATTTCATTAAGCTTTTATTAGGTGGTATTCTAATGCATGGTACCCAACCTAATAATCAACATATATCCACATGAGGTTCACGATTCTATAGATTACGCACTTTGGTTAACTGATCCGGATTTAACTAGCTATAATCTATATCGTATTATCACATAATCGATTTTCTTCTTATCGGATCATAAGCCAAGTTATGAGTATACTTCATTTCTGTATTTTATATGCTCTAAGTTTCGGTTATGCCATCATATATTTAACCATATTCTTAGCATTCCCTTAACCAAGTTTTCTAACCGAGTCATTATAAACACTGGTTACTAAAATTATAATAACTCTTGATCCAACCGTTAGATTGCTGTAGTTTTTTAAAGGAGGTTATATAACATTTCCATGAACATCATGTTAAGATTTCAGCCGAATCAGACCGTTGGATTGGAAATAAATCCGAATTACAGAGGCACATATATCCATTTTGTTTTTTAACGTTTGCTACAAAACGCAACCAAAAACACATAGAGGCTCCACTTCCTAAGCCCTTTACAAGCACACAAGATCTATTCCTAGAGAGGGGGAGGCGGATGAGGGATTACCTTCGAAGAATCCCACACAAACGACTCAAGAACACCCTCGGGAGTCCTTCGGAACACCTTTCAAACACCTTGCCATCTTGTCACCAAAAATCCCAAAACATGATTTAGATTCTTACTCAAAGTTGAAGAAAAGAAGTTATAACACATGTTGGAACTCAGTTTTGAAAGAAAGGAAGGGTTCTTACCAAGAAATCAAGTCAAACTCTCAAGACCCTTCAAAAACAGTTTTCTGCATCTCCAAAGATGGACGATTTTGGCTGGGCAAACGACCTTGGATTTTTGTGTTTGAGATATGTATGGAAAGCTGGGTTCAAGATGGATCCATGTCCACCAAGTTTTCTCAGTTTGGATGAGTATGGAGGGAGTTATGCTATTTCTTGTGAAGGCTGTCCAAAATGGACCTAAAATGGAGCAAGGCTCTCCTTCTCTCTCTCTCCTCTCAAGTGACGGTGGGGCTTCTTTGGATGAGATCCTCATGAGTTTTGGGGTCAGGATTATAGAGGAGAGGGGTGGTTGGCTTCATGAGTCAAAGCATGGGTGTGATGGGAAGGAAGTGAAGGGTTTGGTGGCTCAATGTTAGGCAATTTGGGTGGACGACCTCTTTAACATAATGTAAAATCCGAGCTCGCAAAGCGTTAAAATCCGTTATGTTTATAAGATACGAGAAAAGTAGCTTGGGTATATTTTTTCCCATCATTGAATCCATGTAAAGCTAGGCATAAAATTTTTATGTTTTCCGGGTTTTCATAATTATAAGGGAGGATAATATTCGGATTATCCTACGGATATTTTATAAATATTAATTAAATTCCGGTCTTTACATTAGATGAGAGGCTGAGAGAAGGGATCCAAGAAATCATGGGAGTAGCAGAAATGGAAAAGCCTGAGCGATATCTTGGTTTGCCTACAATGGTGAGTAGATCAAAGAAGTTCATATTCAGCAATGCCAAAGAGAGAGTGTGGAAGAAACTCAAGGGTTGGAAGGAGAGAACACTCTCTAGGGCAGGGAAAGAGGTACTTATCAAGGCATCGACTCAAGCCATTCCAACCTATACAATGTCGTGTTTTTTGATGCCTCAGTACGTGTGTAAGGAGGTTGAGCAGATGATGTCTGATTTCTGGTGGGGAGAGGAAGGGGGAAAGAAAAAGATGCACTGGTTATCGTGGAAGAGGATGTCCAAAGCAAAAGAAAATGGGGGACTTGGATTTCGAGACTTACAGTCCTTCAACTTGGCTCTTCTGGCAAAACAGGGATGGCGAATTCAGGAACAGCCGAAAGTTCTCCTAACTCGGCTCCTTAAAGCAAAGTACTTTCCCCGCTCGACCTTTATGGAGGCGTCGGTTGGGAACAATCCGAGTTATTCATGGAGAAGCATCCTTCGTGCGAGAGAAGTACTGGAAGCGGGCTCTTATTGGATGGTTGGTAATGGTGCAAGTTTGGAGGCGTGGAGGTCAAGATGGATACCTAGACCGACATCTTTCAAACAGATAGCTAACCCAGGATCGAGGGATACCTCAACCAAGGTTATTGACTTCATAGATTGGGAGAGAGGGGGATGGGATGAAAGTGCGGTAAGGGCGGCGTTTTTGCCGTGTGATGTAGACATCATTTTGAGAATCCATCTGGTCGACCCGTTGGTTCAGGACTCTTTGGTGTGGTTTTACTCGAAGAATGGGAATTATAGTGTGAGGTCAGGATACCATCTATTGATGACTCGAAACTTCCATGAAGAGGGTGGAGCCGAGGGATATAGTTCAGGGGAGACAAGAAGGTTATGGAGGAAGGTATGGGGGCTGAAAGTGGTCCCGAGAGTCCGTGAGCTGGTCTGGAGGGCATGTAAGAGTATCATCCCTTGTAAGAAAGCATTGTGGCACCGAAAGATTACGTCGGATCCTTTCTGCGACGATTGTGGGCTGGAGGAGACTCCTGTGCACGCGCTAATGAAGTGTCGTCGAGCTAGGAGGGTGTGGAAGACAAAGCCGAGGTTAAACGACATTACAAAAGGGGTCCAAGACCTGCTGGATTGGGTGGACAAGCTAGATAGCATCAAGGATGAGCAATTGAAGAGGATGGGGGCCTATATGCTGGCAGGAATCTGGCAAGCTCAGAATAAAAGGATTTTTGAAGGTATCGAAATGGAGCCATCAAGAGTGGTTGAAGATGCGAGAGAGCTGAGCGAGATGGAGATGAAAAGGGCTGCTGAGCGTGGGCAAGGGGTGAGCACGCAACCTCGACAAGTCAAGTGGAAGCTACCGGAGGAAGGGTTCGTTAAGATCAATTGCGACGCAGCTGCATTGGAGGAAGGAGGTTGCAGGGTTGGCACTATCGCTCAGGACCATGAAGGGGCCATGCTATGGGCTACATCGAGCACTCTTCAGCAAGGGACTGAAACCTTTCATGGCGGAACTGGAGGCGACGATCTGGGCTACGAGACTGGGCATTGAAAGAGGAGTGCGTAAGGTCGTGATCGAAACGGATTGCAAGCAACTGGTATACAACATGGAGATGAATGATCTGTCGAGAGGAGTAGCCGGGGTCCTGTTGCAAGAGCTTAGGCTCAGGGCAAGACTGTTCGAGGTATGCAGATGGAGCTTTGTAAGGAGGGAAGGCAATAAAGCGGCACATTTTCTATCTCAAATGCGACCTCCGATTTTTTTTTCCCAGAGGATAATTTACCGTTTAGACTTTCTAATGTTGTGTTTGGAGACCTTATGATTTTGTAATTTAAAAGTGGTTATTCATAAAAAAAACAAAGAAATTGATTACCGTTTCATTCTCTCCTTGCAACCTAATGAGCCCTTAATTTGCCCGTTGGGCATTGAGGTTATTAGGGAAGGAAATTGGGGTTTTCGACTCAATTTCTCCTTGTTAGAATATTGATCAATGAATTTTAACTTAAAAATGGATTACATTCAGAAGGTTGATCATTACCTTTCTATCTTTCATTATCCAAAAACAAATGAGGGTAGAGTTTATAAAAAAATATATCCACAAATAGAATATATTTACGAGATTGATTTATAATTTTATTATTGAAATTGAATCCACAAGTGGAGTTTATACAAAAATCCGAACCATCTACAATTTTTTTTTTTAAAGATCTTTAACTTTTTTTATAGTGCACTCCCCGAAATATCCATTAAAAATAATTTTTTAAAAGAAAATTGGTTGTAATTAGATTATTTGATTTTTAAAAAAAAAATTAATTAGTTTACCATTTTTTTAATTAAATTCTTACAGTCGCTTGCTTTTTTTTTTTTTTGTATAAAACATTTTTCAATTTAGGATCTTACTCTATACCCTTGAGATATAAGATAGAAAAACCGTTCTTAAAAAGTAACTGGCTAATTTGCTTTCATGTTACTCCGTAATCGTATCTTCTTATTAAAATGTACAATGTACAAGATTAAGACATATATAATGTATCTACAATCACTATTGCCTATGTGACTATGTCATCGAAACCTCTTTTTGTTTTTTGTATGTAAGCCAAACTATGTATCCATTTTAATTTTTAAGTGCTGCTTTTAAAATAATTCTTCCTAGAAATAATTCATTTGTTTTTTTTATCGAAGAAATAATTCATTTGCTATACAACTTGCATTGTACTCCGTATTTTTTTTGTGCTGACAAATTTGTATAAAAACGCCTTTATACAACGTGGCCGCGTATAAATTTTAGGAAAATTGAAATAAATTATAAAAACAATGGGTGGTGGGGGCCAACGGAAAAGAAATAAATTATAAGGCAACGTATCTTGTAATTTAGTAGATGTAGATCCCCTGTTCTCCCCGAATCCGGATCCTCTCCTAATATTAGGATGCCTAATAAGTTAATCTCCACCCTTAAAATAATTTAACGGACAAGATTAAACCTCCTTGATTAAAAAAAAAAATCTACCTACAACCCACCATCTTCTACTCATCCGCAGAATCCTAACCAACCACCAGGATTGACATCGCCGCCGCTCTCCCGGTTCTCATCCTTGCTGCACTGCCCTCGCTCCGCCTGAAAACCAATGCCCGCCCTCCACTACGCACCTACAGCCCACCATCTTCTTCCTCGCCTGCACTCATCAGCAAGAGTCCCGCCGACAGCCACCTACCGCCTCCTTAATCTCTCCCAAAATCAGCCTTAATTTCACTCTAATTATGGGATCTTGAAGCAATTTGGATGTCTCTGACTCTCCGTAGGCGGTGAATTTCACTCCCAAAATCAGCCTTAATTTGGATGTCTCCGACTCTCCCACTTTTCTCGTGCGACAATTTCCCCTGCCGACGCGCAGCGGTTGATGCTACTGCTTCTACTGGTGCTGGCGGTGCTGGAGACTCGGAATCCGGCGATTTGATCCATGGATTCCGATCTGGAGAAAGCGGCGCTGCTGCTGGTTGTGGAGTACCGGCGGAATGGGAGGATCCGACGCTGCTGCTGGTCGTCGGCTGCACACATCTCGGCCTCCAATTCGCCGAGTGAAGCCATCATCGAATCGAAATTGAACTCTCCGGCGACTTTATTTTTCGCGGTTTGGATCGCTGTTCTCCTTCTTCGTCGCCGGCGGTGGGAAGATCAACGGAGTGACAGCTATTCCTCCTCCTCACTTGTGGGTTATAGTTAGTTTAATTTTTTTTAAAAAAAATTAAGATATGGTTTAATCTTGACCATTGAAAATTTTAAAGGGTGGAGATTAAGTTATTAGGTGTCCTTATATTAGGAGAGGATCCAGATTCGTTTTCCCCCTTCAAAATTTGTTAGGAAAATTAAACAGAACAATGAAATACCAAAAATTTCAACCAAAATAAAAAAATATTAAAAAAATACAAAAAAGGTGATATAGATCGAGGCCCACATTCCCCTGGTGACCCACCGCCACATCACCTCCATACCCTTTGCAACTCCAGCTGCACACACCTATCGACACGGAGTAAAAAAAAAGGAAATTTCCTAAGTTAACAAGGGACAATTTAGTATTTTCACCTTTCAAGCTTTATCATTCTCACAAACATGAGGGACAGCTTTGATAACAGCATGCCAGGTCACACTTGTGAAATTCCACTCTTGCCCCTCCACGGTGACCTATTCCCCCATCTTTCCCCAATGGATTACCCCCACGTGGACATCCGTCCTCCCCAATCCGACGGCACACATTTCTTGTTCTAGACCCTTCCATGTTATATATAGATCGGAGAGAGCAAGGGTTTCTGGTTACAGTCTACAGACATTGCCGGCTTAACCTAACCAGTAACCAGGGTTAGTTAATTAAACCCCAGGCGTTGTCGTTGTACTACGTTCTTGGCAGGGGTCGTCAAGGTCAGATTTTTTTGTTGTTTAAAGGGGAGAAGTCTCAAGCGAGCTTCGCGGAGGAAGTGGAGATTGGTGCTAAGACAGTGATGAGACGTTCGCTCATTTGAAGTTTCAAACTCTCTGATGCTTCCCTATGCCCGTTTCATTCTCGGGAATCCATCCTTTTAGCCGCGATTAGGTTTTGTTTTCTCTGTTTGCACTCGGTTCTCTCCAGATCTCGGTTTTTTAGGTGAGTTCATCGCATTCCGTATTTTTCTGCGAGCGGATTATCGCCGGGTGTTATCTTTTGGTGCTTCTTTGGTGAATATTCGATCTGATTTCTTTTTGTTATAAGAAAAGTGAAAATCATTACGCCGACATGTTAAAATGTCTTTTCTTGGTCATTAATGGCGTCCATAGAAGGGGAATGAAATCAGTTGTTTTTGTATTACGATTATTTATTCTTCCTTTCCTTTCAAGCTCTCTAGAGTTTCTTTCTTGATGAATCAAGACTCTGTATGTGAATAATGTTTCTCAAATTTCTCATCAGATTTATGAAGGTATGCAATGCATTGTTTTTGTTTGTATATGAATGTCTTTCAGTTTTCATATGGTATTGTCATGGGGACGTGTTATTGGATAGACCTTGTCAGACAAATCAAAACGGGAGAGCGTTTCTGTTTAGAGTTAACAACAGGGCGTGTATGTTACTCTTTGTTTTTCATTCTTATCTCTAATATGTTACTCTTTTGCCATTAATTTTGTGGTCCCTTACATACAGATAAATGTTGCTGTAGAAACATCCGGTGAAGCGTTTTGAAACTGCAATGTATTTATGTTTTACTTATTTGATAGATAAATGTTGTATGATAATTTGGTGCTTGCTTTTTTCTTCTTCTTTCCTTTTTTGGTAAGGATTTGGTGCTTGCTTTAATCTTATCCTAAGCTGATTTTACGCTCCTCGTTTCTCAGATTGGCTAAATTTATTTCCGGGAGATGGCTTGTTGAATCTGGTTTTCTGCTCTTCACATCTCTCCGTGGTTGCTCCTGATTTCTTCAGCTGCAAGAGTTATTGGTTGGGATTGATGTTGGTATCGATTATATAAGTATATTGGGATTTCTAAGTTGTTTTACAGCTCTAGAGTTTGGCATCTGTGCTTTACAGAGGGTGGGCTCTCTTTGCTTCTGCCTCTGGTTCTGGCTGTGTGAGATACACTACCTCTCTCTTCCTTCCATGTCTCCCAATTTGGACAGCCCTGTTCAGACTCAGATGGCTGTGGGGGTACTGAATAATCCTCATGCGGTGGAACGTCACGGGAGCCTGACAGTGGAAGGAAAGCATCCAGCCGGGAGAAGACGTGTGTTTGTGCAAACAGATACTGGCTGCGTGTTGGGGCTTGAATTGGATCGCATTGATAATGTGCACACTGTCAAGCGGAAGCTGCAGCTTGCTCTCAGTTTCCCAACAGAAGATAGCTCGTTGACATTTGGTGATATGGTGCTGGAGGATGACCTTAGTGCCATTCGAAAGGATTCACCACTTCTTTTAACAAGAAACCATTTGCATAGGAGCTCATCCACACCATGCCTCTCTCCTTGTGTGGGGGAGATGCAACAAGGAGACACAAGTGGTCCTCTTGAGGTATTGGGACATTCTGAACCCTTTGATAATACAAGGAAAATGGTGAAGGATATTGTCAAGGCCATCAAGCATGGGGTTGACCCTATACCTGTACAGAGTGGCCTTGGAGGTGCTTACTATTTCAGGAATATCAGAGGAGAATGCGTTGCAATTGTGAAGCCCACTGATGAGGAACCCTTTGCTCCAAACAATCCCAAAGGCTTTGTTGGTAAGGCTCTTGGAGAGCCGGGTTTGAAACGATCAGTTCGGGTTGGGGAGACCGGTATCAGGGAAGTGGCTGCTTATCTTCTGGATGATGGTCACTTTGCCAATGTACCCGCCACTGTTCTGGTGAAAGTGACTCACTCTATCTTCAATGTCAATGATGGGGTGAACGGGAACAATCCTCGTGAAAAGAAGTTGGTTAGCAAGATTGCATCCTTTCAGCAATTCATTCCGCATGAATTTGATGCCAGTGACCATGGAACTTCAAGCTTCCCAGTTTCTGCTGTGCATCGAATTGGTATACTGGATATTCGGATTTTGAACACCGACAGACATGGTGGCAACCTTCTAGTTAAGAAGCCAGATGGTATAGGTAGATTTGGGCCAGTGGAGCTCATTCCCATTGATCATGGCCTTTGCCTTCCTGAGACTTTGGAGGATCCATACTTTGAATGGATCCACTGGCCTCAAGCTTCAATTCCATTTTCAGAAGATGAGCTTGAATACATTAGGAACCTTGATCCAGCTCGGGATTGTGAGATGCTGCGAAAGGAACTTCCAATGATTCGAGAGGCTTGTCTCCGGGTGTTGGTAGTTTGCACTATTTTCCTCAAGGAAGCAGCGAGTTATGGTCTGTGCCTTGCTGAAATCGGGGAGATGATGACTAGGGAGTTTCGTAGTGGGGATGAAGAGCCCAGCGAACTTGAGGTCGTCTGCCTGGAAGCAAGAAGGCTGATAGCAGCAGAGAGGGAGCAACTTTCCCCACGATCACAAGCTGGAGAGGACGAGTTCCAGTTCGACATAGATTGTGAGGATCTTGAATTGGACTTCACTCCGACGATGTCAGGAACTGATTTCATGACCAGATCACAACCTTACTTCTCTATGGGAATCGGAAATGGAAACGGTCGAAATCATCTGTCAAGGTTGGAGGAGGAAGAAGAGGACAGTGAAGTTGAAGAAATCTGTAGAGGCTTCAACAGGCTTCCAGCCAATAAGAACTTTCCATCCATTTCTAAGATCTCGATGTCCCTCAAGAATACCAGCCTCGGGGCCAACATTCACAAAATTCATGGAAAGAAACCAAAGAACGGGAGTGCATCACTTGGACACAGGAGCGCCGAGGAGCAGCTTCCAGCTAGTGCCAGTTTCGTGAAGTTAGCAGACATGGGCGAGGATGAATGGGTCGTGTTCCTTGAGATGTTCAAAGAGATGCTGAGCCCTGCATTTGGCAAGCGGAAAACTGTGATTGCTGGTCAGATGCAGAGGCAGAAGCTCGGGACTTCTTGCCAGTTTTGACGGACTCGGACAGGAAAAGCCCAAAGGAATAAGATGAGGCCTTCTAGTAGGATTTGAAGGAATGAGGGTCGGTCGTAGTATATCGTAGGATAGATCAGAGGCTTTTGAAGGATCGTACATCGTCGCCTCGACCCCCTCGCTTCTGGCAGTCGAATGGAGGCGGTGGCCATGGAGGTGCCTGGTGGTTTGAAATGGTAGTTTTAGCTGTAAATATTCTTTGGTGACTGCTAAGTCGGAGGAGAGCCTTAAACAGAGTTTGGTCTTTTTACTCTCTCTTGGTTGTTCCTTATTTGTCTTTTTCTTTTGTTTCAATTTCCTTCTGCTCCCTGTGGAGTTGTTTGATAAATAAATAAATAAAGGTTTTTGTTTTTTTGTAGAAATTGAATCTCTTGTCATGAAACCCTAAATTTTACATTAACATCAACACCTTGACGTGGGAAAGTACAAGGAAAATTAGGCCTTTACTAGTGTAATACTCGTGCTTTCAAGGCAAGACACGGGAGCTTGATCCATTTTAATTTGAACATCATTTTATATATCTATATAATACTATATTAATATATATATGTGTTTACAACAAAAATATGTATAAAATATATTTTTTTTAATTTATAAATTAGTTGGAAAGAGATACGATACAAATTTTGAAAATGATTTAATAAGGTAAAGTAGTAATAATACTCAAACACACCACCTAATATAATTTGAAATAAATATATAATTATTATCATCAGCATAGATCTAAAAAGTAAAATATAAGCTCCCATACAAATATTAAAAAATCATAAGCACATGATTGTGTGAATAATTTTGAAGTTATGTAGATGTACATAACTTATTCATTATTTTCATGAGAACGATGGTTAGAAAGAGAGAGAAATAAATAGTGAAAATAAATGTGCGTAAGATGGTAAAAAAAAATCCTTAAAAGTAGAAAAGTGATCTAAGAAGCCTCATCCAAGATGTAAAATAAGCATTAGTAATGCTTGTGAGTCTTAAAATATTATTTATTTTTCGATAGTTATTTAAGATGTCTAAAATAGTTACATGTTCGTTGTATGTAGACATTGTGGGGAATATTGCAATCGGTTAAATATGATAAATCAACAATTTCAATATCCAAGAATAAAATCAGCCAAGACTTGACGAATGTTCAATGTACGTAGACGATTAAAAAAGATCACAAATTGACATACAACATATCAAATTAAATAATATTTTAGTATAAAAATAGGAAACAAATATGTTTAAAATAGGAAACAGATATTTTAAAATTTCACCAATAATATTGACCAATAATAAAATATACTTTGAATAAAAAATTCATGTTTAATTGTAAGCGTGACACATCAGCAAAATGATAGTAGAATTAATATTATTAATAGATTAATAGATTACCTATTATCGAAATTAATTTATAAAAAATTTGAAAAAATAATATTTTATATAATTTTTACCATCTTAACAAAGCGTGAATGAATATTAAACAACATCTAATATAATATTAAAACGCATGTTGAACATGCCACATGACGGTTTTTCCTTAAAATTTGGCTTAGGTGGCAACTTAATATTAATCATGGTCCCACTTTAATTAATTATTCAATTTAATTGGTTGGAGATAATTACCCCATTTTAAATTAATTAATTATAATTATGTGTGGGTCCCTCTTTAACAATTAGTAATTAAATAAATAAATTTCACAAATTATAAATTTTGATAAAGATTTTGCTCTAGATATTCTTTTTATGCATTATATAATTTATATTTCATCTTCATTCGCATTAAAATATTTTCTTCCTAATTTAAATTTGAACCAATCTCCTCTAACACAAATATATGAAAATGTAGATAGTTTAGGTTTACGCAAATCTTTTATGGGAAGATATGAAAATATTGTCTCTAATATCTACTCTAATTTATATCTATCTATCTATATACTAAAACATACGTTGAACGTGCCACTTGACAAGGTCATTTTAAAAATATATCATCTAACCATTCATAATTTAGTTTTAATCTATTACTTAATTTTAATCTATCTAATCTAATATAATTAATTCCTAATTTAATTTTCTAATTACAATTATGTCCATCTTTAATAAAAAAATAATTTATTGAACTTACTGTACAAATTAAGGCCAACCATTTAAAATGACTTATTTCATCTATCTAGCATAAACTATTTTCTCATTAATAATTAATGAATGATATTTAATCAATCATCTATCTAATTTCTAAATCTTTATACTCCAAACAACAAAAAATTCACAATTAAATATTATTAGCCAATTAAAAAATAAAACAAAATAAATCAAATCAAGTGATTTATGTCAAGAAGAAATTTCAACGTAAATGACAAGATTAAATTTAAACAAAATAAATCTTTTAGATGGAACCTAATTAATTACTTTCTATTATAACTTTAATTTATTTTTTTTCCATTTTTTTTTATTAAAACTTGATATTTGTGTTAGTTACCAAATCTCACCTCTTTTTTTTTTTTTTTTGTGATTTGCTCATATATTTCCTCGATTGAAAAAATATAATTGCGTTATTTTATCTAATTAAAATTGTAAATACCGATTATTCATTATTATATATGCCAAAACCGAATCAATTCCCAAAGCTATTTTAATCTTTATGAAGAGTTTTTATTTCAATGGTTTACTTGCACCATATTTTTTTCTTTAAAAATTTCATCAAGGTTACTTCATTCGTTAACCAAAACATGTCACTTTGTTTACTTATATGATTTTGTTATTGATATTGTAGTTTATATTTTTTTTTATTACCATAATTGTTAGGGTGTTTAATTTACGGGTCAATGTTAGGGTGTTATTGATATTTTTTTTATTACCGATTATTTATTTATTATTTACGTTTTTAATTTTTTTAAAATCCTTCACTCCACAGGTGTGGCAAATTCCGCTGGCATGTCACCTGGTGCACATCCAGGATGTGTACGCGGGTGCCGCACATCCAGGATGCGTATGCGGGTGCCCAACTCACCGCCCTTAATTTATGATGTTTTTGGATTCCACGGTGTATTAATTATAATGCAATTATTTTATCTTTATTTTTATGTGATTATTTGGTTAAATTACGGTTTTACCTCGGTTTTTACGAGATTTTTATTTTTACAACCAAATGCTCACATAAAATAAGGTCAAATAATTGCATTATAATTAAAATGCAATGGAATCAAAACACACCCATAAAGTAAGCATTATTTAATTTTTTTTCCCAAATTTATACTATTTTGCTATATCATTTTCATATTATTATAATAGTATAATATAAATAATATATAATGTAAATAAATTATGGTAATATCTTCAGTAAAATATAATACATTTTACAAATCCCGTGCGTTACGCACGGGTACTACGCTAGTATTTAGCTAAATGAATAGAGAGTGGTAAATTTTAATATGATTGGGATAAATGTGATATAATAAATAAATATTTAAATGAATTCAATCCGTTAAGATAATGAATGCAGGCAATCCGTGTACATCTTTGATTAATTTATTTGAAAATGAAATACTTGCATGGTTGGTGAGAAAATATGAACATATGTGAAAGTTAATTTATACTCCGTTGCATTTTATAAACTGACAATTGGATATGGGTCTATGTAGAGTATAAATTTCCAAAAATAAAATATACCAAGATTCAAATTTAAGTTCAATGTATGTAGACGAATTATGAGAATATTGCAATCGGAAAAAAAAAATGGAAACATGTCTCAATATTTACGGCAATATAACCGAAAATTAAAAAAAAAAGGGAATGGATTCAAATCATATTTAAAATAGGAAACAAATATTTTAAAGTTTCCATAATAATATTGACCAATAAGAAAATATCATTTGAATAAAAAATTCAACTTTAATTGTGGGCGTGACACGTCAGCAAAATGCTAGCAGAATTAGTAATATTAATAGATTGAAAGTCCTCCAAAGTTGCGTCAAAAGCGCATGGTTGTTTTCATGTTCAGCACATGAAGTCAATACTCTCAAGCTTGTAGATCGGTACTAATTCAGACAAATTTAAATTCTAAAAAAAATTATTTAATACAATCTTTTCTTCTTCCAAAAGGAGTTCTAGAAAAAAATTGACCAGATCAACAAAAATTTCTTTTGGAATAAAATTCAATTTGATAACTATCATCCTCTAATTAGTTGAGATCATCTGTGCACTCCTAAAAAAGATGGTGGGTTAGGTTTTACATCGGTTGAGCAAATTAATATTGGCATGCAAATGAAACTTCTGTGGAGAATCATGGTTGATCCTGATAATATTTGGTCAAAGGTAATCACTGATAAATATCTTTCGACGGAATCTCTTATGGAAAGAGGTAGATTCAAAACTTCTTGGCAATTTGGTAGGCTTCTTAATATTAGGGATCTTTTCTCTAAAGGATTGCTCTGGTTAGTTGGTAATGGAAAAACCATAAATGTATGATCTGACATTTTGGTAGATGCGCAATATCTACATAGGTTTCGGAATGATCGTGATCCTAATTTAAAAGTTTGCGACTTATTTACAAATACCAAATCTTGGGATACTGATAAGTTAAATTCTATCTTTCTTTCTCATATTGTTCAAGCAATTACTAATATCCATATTCCTGTAACTGATATCCCAGACAAGTTAATTTGGATTTACAGTAATAATGGAAAATTTTATGTTAAATCCACATCCTCGCTTTATAAAACTAGGAATATGAAGAAAATTCCAGCAAATTGGATTTGGAAACTTAATATCCCTCCGAATATTAAAAATTTTATTTGAAATTTTTTTTTGGATATCTTGCCCACAATTGTCTGGTTAAATAGATATATAAATAGGGTTCCTAGTACTTGTTCTCTTTGTAATTCTGATATAGAAGATACAAATCATTTATTGTTTAATTGTCAAATTACGAAATCCCTTATTCAAAATCTGGGTGCTAAGTTGAAAAAATGTTTCATTATACCAAATTTAACAAGTGATGTTCAAGAGAATATTCTAAATACTAGGTAGGGCTCTTAATCTAGATTTTACATATTTATGTCATTTATGGCATTCAATTTGGGAGCTAAGGAATAAAATTATTTTTCGCAATACTTCTGATACAGGTACGATCTCTGTGTTAACTCGAGCTATTGATAATATCTCTTGTTGGAATAAAGGTCAGGTTAAATCGAAATTACCTAAACGTGTTAGGCCTCCTGATATAATGATGTGGAAATGTCCTCCAATAGATGTTGTTAAGATCAATGTAGATGCTTCGGTAAAAAGGGATACTCAACCACAGGTTGGTTGTGTTGTGAAGAATAATGACGGTCAAGTTATTCGGATACATAAATGTAACGTTAGGATGGGTTCTGTCATTTTGGCAGAAACTTTTGTTGTATATACAGGTATAAGACTGGCAGCAGAGATGGGGATCCGAAGATTAATAGTTGAGAGTGATTGTGCTATTATCATTGACGCCATCAATCATGCAAAAAATATCCCATGGGAGGTCATTCAAATAGCCCAAGAGATCCATTCATTAAGAAGAGATTTTGAGAGCATCACTTTTCAACATTGCTATAGAGAGGCCAATGGAGCAACTGATTTTATTGCTAAATCTCAGTTCAATTGTAATTTTATTTTGAGTTTTTATCAACATACATAAGTCTACCCTCATTATCTAGAACATCATCTTGCGAGGTGATCATGGATGTCGGTAGTACATCCAATCTTTTACCTACTGTAAAAAAAAAACATGATGTCAATAGATTTGGTGAATACGTTGAATTATCTAAGAATTGACCTTCGAGTATTATCAAACGTTTAAAATGAATAACTTCCACTTTCATGATGAGATAAAGAAAATTATAACACTATTCAAGATAATTGACTTTAGAGCATAAAAAAAACCATCTTATTTTTAATTCCTCTCTTTTCGTAATATTGTAATATTCTTTAAGTTTTTATCAACATACATAAGTCTACCCTCATTATCTATTTTTAAACTTTATTTATACCCCACTATAAATTTTCAACCACTCAAAACACAATTTAATTTATTTAATTAAAAAAAACAAAGCAAACATTCAAACAAGCGGGGCTATTTTTAATTAAAAAATAGAAAAAACCCCATCAAGCATAGGATGGGATTACCCATTCCCGCTGGGTTTTCCCTTTCCCTTCCACTAGTTAAGTAAACCCCCACACTCCGACTGGCGGTCAACAGTAACCATTTAATAAGTTTCTTCAGCTTGGGTTGGGTTAAAAGCCCGGAATCTATTTGCACAATCGCCGTCTTCAACTAAAGTATTTTATACGGTAGCACCGTGAATAACGTATAGTAGAGGGGTGCCCAATACATTGGCCACTCCCATCATATGAAATGGATTTAATGTCCAATTATGAAACCCTTGAAAAAAGAGGATGAATCGAAATATAGCCGCTACGCCAAAACTCGGCGCAAAGAACCAACCAGACTGTCCTAGCGGATAAATTAGAAACACATAAACAAAAAGGGCAATTGGACCAGAGAATGTGATTGCATTATAAGGTCGCAATTGAAAAGATCGAGCAAGTTCGAATTGACGCAACATAAAACATATTAGTCCGAAAGCGCCACGAAGAGAAACAAAAGTCCACAAGCCGCCTAGTTGGAACAAACGGGTAAAATCTCCTCGTGCTTCAGGGCCCCATAGTAACAATAAAGAGTGCTAAACCATTACCAGGAGTAGAAATTGATGTGGTTAAGAAATTGCAGCCTTCCAAATAGGAACTGGCCAAATCGTGCGTATACCATGAAGTTCCAAATGTTGTACCTGTAAACCAAACTCCTAAAGCGAAATATGCACAAGGAAAGAGCAATAGGCTGGACCAACCTACAAAAACCAAACGGTCCCTTGTTGTGAGCTGAATCTGCCATGTTTTATGGTTACTTTTATATCGTTTTTTGCACACATTTCATGCATTTGGGCTAGAATAGTACATAATCTATGTAGTTTATGTTTATTTGCCAAATTATGGAATCTACACCAGTTTTTGTTTAAATTTGCAGAAATCGAAGCAATTTACAGCAGTTCTGAAAAAGGACGAAAAGCTCGGAAGTCAACTACAGAAGTTCAAAGTCAAAGAGCGACGGAAGCAGGACAAGTCAAGCTGAAGACAAGTGTTACTCGATATCGAGTACCTTTACTCGATATCGACCAAAGATGTCCGAGCAGTGCCTAGTCGAGTAGGAGCTGATCGAGGAGCTGAAGACGAAGCCAACCCGACTCCAGAGCCCTACTCGATATTGAGTACTTTTACTCGATATCGACAAAACTTGAAAGTCATGCCCTGAGTCTAGGAAGGATGCTAAGTCGAGAAGCCGAAAACTGGACATGTCGAGCACCATGTACTCGATATCGACAACCCCAGCACCATCTGACCGAGCCAGATCGGGGAGCAGCTACTCGAGCAAGCCAGAAGCTAAAGTCGACGAAGAAGCTACTCGATATCGAGTACTTTACTCGATATCGAGGAGAGCTCTCCTGGGCCGCGTTACGCGGTGAGCTGTCCGAGTCGAGTTGGGCTTGCTTGGAGCCGAAGTTGTCCGATTCTATCCACATCTATCAAGACCTATCAAGATCTATCAACTCCATGGAAGATTTACCTACTTTAGATATATTTCCTTTTTGGATTTAATTCTTTTATTCCATTATTTAATCTTTAAGTAAGTAGATATTTAGATATAGATATAGATAGATATTTCTTTCCTAATTAGAGAGGGTTGGAAGCCTATAAATAAAGCCCTAGGGGCTGGATTTTATTCATTCAGTTTCAGAGATAATTAGTTACACATAGGGAGAGTAGAGGAGAGAGCTTGTGGCAAGAGAAGTTGGAAAGGCGAAAGCGGATTTGGCTTCGATTGGTTGTAAGCTTTTTTTTAGTTTATTTAATGCAAGTTATTCCCTTTTGTTATTTAATGAGTTTCTTGATGATGAAGAGCGAGTAGTCCACCCACTTCTAGGGTCGAGGTGAGCCCGACGGTGGCCATGTGAGGTGATGCGGTAAAGGTTTGAGCTTTTTATGCAATTCATCTTCTATCCCTGTGAGCATGATTCTTTTGCGAAAGTTGAAGGTGATCCTTGTTTGTGTTATTGAAGCGAAAGTGATCTTAATACAACTTGGGTTAATTATGTGAAAAGGGTTAGTAACAATTAGGGTTTATGCGAAAGCCTCTATATTCCTATTTGTTAATAACGAAAGTTATTTGATGAAAAGCATGATCTTTTATGCCTTTATGTGTTATTTTGCATGGTTATCGTTGTGGTGTTGATACCCTGGCCTTGGAAGTCTTTTAGTTTATTGATTTAATTCATCAAAATCTGCGTTCTGTGTTCGAAACGTTGCATCTTTAAGTGTATGTCTTTTGTCGACTTCGAGCAAGTTCTTGTCGATATCGACTTGATTTACTCGATATCGAGGAGAGTTTTACTCGACATTGGTCTCTTCTGCTGGTCTTCGTCTCTGTTGTCGATTTCTGAGTTTCTGTTATCGACATCTTTAGTCGATATTGAGTATTTTTTAGTCGATATCGAGTAGTTCTGTTGCTTTCATTTTCTTTTATGCTTTTCTTTGCTATTTCTGTCTTTCTTTCTATCTATTACTTTTGTCTGTGAGATTTACAGCTACCTGAGATCCGCTGACACGCTTCCTCGTGGATCGATCCTGACTTTCCACTGCTGCATCAGGAGGAGGTCTTGTAATTATTTGCGTGGGGACGAATCTGGTTTGATTTATAATTATATATTTTAAACTCGATTTCCTTTTACAAGAAATTGGTGCCGTTGCCAGGGAAACAATCATTCGCGCCTTAGGTAGTTAAATCTCACTTTTCTTTTGAGTTACTTTACAGGTGTATGCACCGTTCTGGTCATCCACCTGAGTTTGACGACTTAGACGAACCGGAACGCCTCTTACACGTCCACGCTAAACTAAAAAGAGCAATGGCGGCCGCAGAAACACAAGAATAGCTAATTGAGAGGCTTCGGAGAGAACTAGCCGCTAAGGATGCTGCTCTCGCCACTAAGAGAGTAGGAAGGGAACAGGAAGCTGAGCATGCGAGGCAAGCAGAAGATGAGCTCGCCCAATATCCTACCACTACAGAGGATTACATGCACCCGACCCTCGTCGTGCCTGAATCGGCTATTCTAATCCCTCAGAATAACTATGAAATTCCCACTTCTTTCTTAATTGAAATTAAACATAATGCTTTTCATGGTAGATTTAATGAATGTCGTCTTCAACATATTACAAACTTTACTGATATGTGTCGTACTCTTGCTGAAGGTACCACCTTGGAGTACATCTTGATGAAGGCTTTCCGTTGGTCTTTAGCCGGTCCCGCATTAAGGTGGTTGGAAGGACTAAAACCACGATCCCTCACGACATGGGCGCAAGTAAAGCAGGAATTTCTCAATAAATTCTTTCCTCCTGCCAAGACAGCACTCCTTCGCCAAAAGATTACATCTTTCAAACAGCAGCCTGGAGAGCCACTAGCAAAGGCATGGGAACGCTATAAAGATCTACTGAGATCCTGCCCTACACATGGACAACAACCTTGCATCGTTCAGGAGATCTTCTTCAATTCTCTGGATTTGGCTGCTAAGGACAGGATCAACACATATACTCATTATGAGTATCTGACAATGCCGCCAGCTGACGCATGGGCTGCCCTCGACAAGCTGACCAACTACGACAACAAGTATGGGACTCCAATCAACTATGAGGAGAACCCCTATGCCAGGCCAGCACCATCCATGCCTCTCTATGAGCCCTCAAAGGAGATTGACCCAGATGTCAAGGAGCAGTACTACAGAGATCAGAATAGGAAGCTCCTCAAGCAAGTAAATTATCTTTCTGTCAACCGGCCCTGCATCGAATGCGGATCACATAGGCACACCACTATTGAGTGCCCACACACAGAGCAGGTCAGGCTGGCAGAATACCACGAAGAGGCAGCTTACACAGGGGGTCCCAATCGCTACATGGGGGACGAAAGGTTTCGGCAACCACAATGGAACCAAGGTGCCCCTAGGAACCCCCCGCCATATAGAGCTCCAGGACATTCGGAAAGGGACCAGAAAATGGATGATCTACATACCGTCCTAGAGGAAATACGGAGGAACCATTCAGATACTAAGCAGTCCTTCAACTCCGTCTACACTCAGATTCAAGGAGTCAACTCTAGGCTTGGGGAGATTGATATATGGCGGAAATCAATGGAAACACAGATTAGCCAGCTAGCAGCAGGCGTCCCTAGACAGTCAGGTTCCCTCCCTCGATCTTCAGAACCCAATCCCAAGGGGAAAACCGGACACATAGCTGCTGTAAAACTCAGGAGCGGCCATCAACTGCGCGAGCTAGAGGTCGGAAAGCAGCAAGACGAAGGAGCTGAACAACAAGTTGATATCGACCAGACCTTGGTCGATGTCGAGGAGAGGCAACTCGATCTCGATGAAGGACTACTCGATATCGAGAACAAACTGGACCAACCTTCGTCTGCACAGCACAACAACTCGACATCAAGGAACATAGTTGATATCGAGAAGAACCTGGTCGATGTTGAAGAAAACCAAGTCGACGTCGAGAAAGCTACAGCACCTCTGACATCTGTTCTAGCTCTGAATCAGAAAAAGAAGGTGCCCTTCCCACAAAATCTCCAAAGGACCCAGCAGAGAAGAAGTTTCAGCGCTTTATCAAGATGCTTCAGAAGCTCAATGTCACCATACCCTTCACAGAAGCTCTCAATGAAATGCCATCATAAGTCAAGTTCCTCAAAGAGATCCGAAGCAAGAAGCGGTCATTGGCTGAGATTACAGAGGAGTGCAGCCATATGGACATACTTGAGAAAAGGCCAGATCCAGGTAAGTTTGCTATAACCATTGGATTTGGTCAATATAAATTTAATGCATTATGTGATCTTGGAGCTAGTGTGAGTATAATGTCTTTAACTATATGGTCCAAGATTAAGATAGGTGCCCTAGAGCATGTGGATGCTAAGCTTTATATGGCAAACAACACGGTGGTCATCCCAACATGCATGGTGGACAATGTGCCAGTACAAGTAGGTAAGTTCTTTGTCCCTGCTGATTTCTTAGCTATTGATATGGCGGAGGACCCTGCTTGTCCAATTATTCTAGGAAGGCCCTTCTTGGAGACGGTGGATGCCAACATAAGCGTAAGGAAGGGAGTACTCACTTTCAACATCAACGATGAGGTAATTGAGTATTCTTTTAATAAAACTGAAAGGCATACAAGTCCAATGGAAGAGGTAAACTCTATATCAGCTGGGTACATCACTTGTGGGGAGCCTAAGGTAAGAAATATGACTCCTGAAGAGCTGGAAAAGAGGGATATGGAAGCCTAGGTGGAGAAGATCATGGCCATCCTAAACGACGACATAGAGGATCTGCTCGACATCGACCAAGATAAGTCGACGTCGACTAACTATTTCTCGGATGCCTTGACAGGATGCAAGTATGGGGTCGAAGTCGACCAAAATTCCTCGACATCGAGGAATTTGGTCGATATCGACCAAACTCAGAACCCTCCACCAGCAGCAGCGTCGTCGAGCAGCCAAACAAAAGCCGGGCACTCCTCGATATCGACAACCTTAGTCGATATCGACCAAGCAGCTTCATCCTCGACTTCACCTCCAGCAACTAGCACTCCACTGGCAGTGAAGGGCTACTCGATATCGACAACCTTAGTCGATATCGACCAAGCACCACCTTCCTCGACTCCAGCATCCTCGAGCAACAGGCCACCATAAGCAGAAAGTTCCTCGATATCGAGTATTGTTACTCGAGATCGACCAAATACAGTTGACGTGCTCGGACCCGGGCTCGAGCAAAAGGACCGGCGACGAGAGTTCCGAGAAGTCGGGAAGTTGTTGGCAGTTCTGGAGCAACAGATCAGTCGGCAAAGAATGCCGATTTCCCGTCGATTGGGTAGGCTTCTGGAAACGTACGAGTACTACTTTTGTAGATATTGAAGTCGCGGTCGCGGATTAGGGCAGATCTCGTCAATCGGATGTCAGACGAAGCGAGAAACTGAGTTTTACCGAGACGTCGCCTGTGCAGAGACGATTCCGAAATTGGGTTCGTTTGAGAGGTATTGAGGGCTGTTTCGGGAGTGACGTTTTGGGTAGGATTGAGGGTGATAATGGGGCTGTGGAAGGCCTTAGAATGGTGGTAAAGAAGGGGTATGGGGTTGAGGGATATGTGATGCAAGATCGCTCTCGGCCTCGCACTCCGAGCTCTCTCCAACACTCGATCTTCCACACTCTCGGCCTCGCACTCCGAGTGTTTCCGACCCTTTGATTCCGTCGTCTCTCACTAAGGAATCTCCTTCAGCCTCTCACCAAAGGTTTTGTTCCCGGCCTCTCACCTAAGAACGAGATTCTTAACCCGAATCACAGGAAGCTAAAGGCTCACTTTTTCTCAAAATTCAACTTATCTTCAAATCAGTTCTTACATCCCTTTATATAGGAAAAATATTGAATCTATGAAAAACAAAAGAAACTAAATAAATTGATAAACTAATGACGGATAATACGAAAGGGTTTCCGAGATTTATGACGGAAAGATGGACAACCATAATGGGGGGAAAACGAATGGTCTTGGTTGCCATCAAAGGGATGGAAGGTCGGGAATCCCTAAAGCCCCGTCATTTAATCCGACCTTATTGAATTCATTCCGTCTTCATTTATTGCATTTCCGACAAGCTGCCTGATTTTCGGACTGATCCAAAGATCCTAAATTTCGGCCATATTCCAATCTGAATTGACAACTGCATCCTTCAATAAAGTTGTAGCCGCTTAAAATATCTTTCCAACAAGTGCTCATCGGTTTCAATCGGAATTTTATACAGCAAGAATGAGCCAAAATACCGAGGTGTCGCCAAACAGTCTTCACAAATGAAAGTTGATATTCTGCTCTGAAGAAAAACCTTTGTAGGAAAAACGATGCAAGCTCAAGGGCGACTACGATCACATCAACAGTGGTCCCCGAATCCGTTTCTGCGAAGGTAAGCCAAAGTATGGATCTTTCTTCTCCTATTTCAATTAAAGATCTATCTATACATGGGAGAGGTTTGCCTTGGTATGTGCGATTATGTAGGATTTCCAATGATGAGCCTAAGGAGTATGAAGTTGGAGACAAGCTCTATGTTTCCAAATCAAAGGATCATTGGTTTCCCAACAAATTCAACAAGAAGAGGATGGGACCTTTCGTGGTGAACAAGATCCATTTTGGAGGATTGCAGCTGATGGACAAGAATGGAGTCCTATTTGAAGCCCAAGCTACATGGGCCCTGCAGATGCCACCATGAGCTTAATGAAGAAGTCGGCCTAGCGACTATAAAATCTAGAGCTTGTAAATAGACATTTATTTTTGGGATTTTTTTTTGGACAATGTTGCTTTTGTTTTTTGTTTTTGAACCTTTTAGTTTTTCTATTGTGGGTATATGTCTTTTATATTTTTCAGGTCCATGGGGATAGAAGCAAGCTAAATTCGGACTCGGCCCAGGCATTATCACTCGATATTATGAAGCCATGCACACCTGTCTAGTGAGTCTCTTTCTTTACCCTTGTTTTTATACAGTGAGGACACTGTAATGTTTAAGTATGGGGTGGGGGAAGGGCTTACTTTATGCATATTTGAATTTATTTGACATTATGTGTGCATTTTTAAAGTTTGTTTCTTGAATTGCTTATGGATGGCTATTTTGGAATTCATTATTGATTTAAGGGCTGATATGCATGTTTTCCAAAGTTTGAAAAAATAACCCCGCGTGTTTTCCAAAGTTTGAAAAAATGACCCCCATTGAAAATTTATTTCATGAATGTCATGGAAGCTTAATTGAACTCGACGATGCAAAATTGGATTCATTAGAGATATAGTATGAAATTGCCTAGTAAAGGGAAGTCACAATGAAGTGCATATTTGGATGAAAACCATGAAAGGAGGTAAAACTTGATGTTCCTTTTGACATGTTGCATGATAAGAGGATGGAAGACTTTATATTTCCATATAATGCTCATATGTTTATATTCCTAGCCTTACCATTGCTTATGCATCACAAAAGCCATATTATGCCTTATTTTCATACATTGCCCCACATGTTCTAAATATTTTCCATTCTTTACCTTATTTCCTATCCGGGGATTATGTTGAGAATGATGTTACATTATGGAGATTATTATAGGGTTGTTGTGTTGTTATTATTATTGGAGTTTGGCAGGAAATTGTTTCAAGTTTATGGAAAATTTAATGAGTGAAAGAAAATCCGATCACCTTAGAAGATAAAGGTAGATCGACCCTGCTTGCTGAGATAATAGTTCAGTGAGATGGGACACACAGGTGAGGAGTCCAAAGCACTAAGTATCCGGGGCCATTCATGACACCCATGTTTGCGACTCGCGAGAAGGCAGTGCTGAGGTTAGAGAGGTAAAAGCATTATCATTGAAAAAAGCATTATGGAAGGTGATGAATCAAAGGAAGAAGGGATGCGGTTAAGAAAATTTGGAAACACTCCATTTCCCCGGATTATTAGCACCACATTGCCAAAATTTGGCCACCTTTAGCCTTTTACCAATCTACTCCTTATTTGAGCTTAAATTAAAGTCCTCTTGATTATTAATGCTTTGTCACTTATGAATGTTTTTGCATTACCCTCCTTTTGTGAGTAGATGTTGCTTTTAAATTGCACATGCATGGATTTGTGACACTAGTACCTTTTCGAGGATGATAATTGATTGCGGGGACATATGGCAATGAATCTAAGATGTTGAGAGTTTTGATTTCTTCCCCTGAATGAGAATTAAAAGTATTGCTTGAGGGCAAGCAAGCTTAAGTATGGGGTGTTTGTTGTGAGCTGAATCTGCCATGTTTTTTGGTTACTTTTATATCGTTTTCTGCATATATTTCATGCATTTGGGCTAGAATAGTACAGAATCTATGTAGTTTATGTTTATTTGCCAAATTATGGAATCTACACCAGTTTCTGTTTAAATTCGCATAAATCGAAGCAATTTACAGCAGTTCTGAGGATTGACGAAAAGCTCGGAAGTCAACTACAGAAGTTCAAAGTCAAAGAGCGACGGAAGCAGGACAAATCAAGCTGAAGACAAGTGTTACTCGATGTCGAGTACTTTCACTCGATATCGACCAAAGATGTCCGAGCAGTGCCTGGTCGAGTAGGAGCTGATCGAGGAGCTGAAGATGAAGCCAACCCGACTCCAGAGCCCTACTCGATATCGAGTACTTTTACTCGATATCGACAAAACTTGAAAGTCATGCCCTGAGTCGAGGAAGGATGCTAAGTTGAGAAGCCGAAAACTGGACATGCCGAGCACCATGTACTCGATATCGAAGAGTTAACTCGATATCGACAACCCCAGCACCATCTGACCGAGCCAGATCGGGGAGCAGCTACTCGAGCAAGCTAGAAGCTGAAGTCGACGAAGAAGCTACTCGATATCGAGGAGAGCTCTCCTGGGCCGCGTTACGCGGTGAGCTGTCCGAGTCGAGTTGGGCTTGCTTGGAGCCGAAGTTGTCCGATTCTATCCACATCTATCAAGACCTATCAATATCTATCAACTTCATGGAAGATTTACCTACTTTAGATATATTTCCTTTTTAGATTTAATTTTTTTATTCCATTATTTAATCTTTAAGTAAGTAGATATTTAGATATAGATATAGATAGATATTTCCTTCCTAATTAGAGAGGGTTGGAAGCCTATAAATAAAGCCCTAGGGGTTGGATTTTATTAATTCAATTTCAGAGACAATTAGTTACACACTAGTTTAATACCCGTGCCTTGAAGGCATGGGATTTTGATTCATTTCAAATTGAATATCGTTCTATATATCTATATATCTATATATAATACTACATTAATATATACTTGTTTACAACAAAAATAATATGTATAAAGTAGTTTTTAATTTATAAATTAGTTGGAAAGCGATACAATATAATTTTCCAAATGATTTAATAAGGTAAAGTAGTAATAAAACTCAAACACACCACCTATTATAATTTGAAATACATATATAATTATTATCATTAGGATAAAACTAAAAAGGAAAATATAAGCTATCATATAATGATTAAAAAAATCATAAGCACATGATTGTACGAATACTTTTGAAGTTATGTAGATATAAATAACTTATTCATTATTTTCATGAGAAAGAGGGCTAGAAAGAGGGAGAAATAAATAGAGAAAATAAATGTAAGATGGTAAAAAAAAAAAGTGATCTAAGGCATGTCATCTAAAATGTAAAATAAATAATGCTTGTAAGTCTTAACTAACTTTTAAAATATGTAAATTGTAAAAAAAAAAACTTTTTTGGCTCTAGTTGATTTTTATAATTAACTTTTGAAATCGAATATTCACAAATTAATTATTTTTACTAACTTTACAAAAAAAATTGCAAGTCTTAAATTATTGAAATTATAATAAGGTACATCTAGGGTGTATAAAATAAATATAGATGTAAAATATTCATTTTGGGGATAAATATTTTTTTCTTTGATATTTGAAGCCAAACACCCAAAATTAATCATAAAAGAGTGTTTATTTATTTATTTTTAAATGATAATATATGCAAATTTCACATTTTCTTTTCTCAAAATTCTTCAGTTTTTGTTTGTAGATATTGAAATGTTATTCTTTGTATTCCAAATAGTCAATTAAGATGTTTAAAATAAATGTAGTTTATCTCTAAAAAAATCTTTTGTTAAAATAAGTAATGAAATATCCGGGGTCAAGTTTCACTATGTGCAGAGTAAGTATGGATTTAAAATATTCATTTTGGATAATTATTTTTATCAATTTTTGAAGGTTAGCAGGTGCAAAAATAATTTTTTCTTAAAATTAATGATGTTTTGATTCTATCTCCAAAAATATTTAAATAAATTCAATAAAAAATTAAGATGTATATTGTATAATAAATGTAAATTTTAAAAAGAAATATATAATATTATTAATGAATGTAATGTATAAAGAAAGTCATGATATTAATGAAATAATGATATAAAAGACCACACGGAATGATAATATCCAAAATTGTGGTCCGACGTATCAATGTACATAATCTTTTCTATGAAAAAAGAAAATAAATATATTTAAAATAGATAAAAAAAATTGATATAATTAGCATATTTAAATAATCTTCGTATGAAAAATAGGAAACAAATATATGTCAAATAGGAAACAAATAATTTCAGCAATAATATTGGCCAATAAGAAAATACCATTTGAATAAAAAATTCAACTTTAATTGTGGGCGTGACACGTCAGCAAAATGCTAGCAGAATTAGTAATATTAATAGATAGGGAGAGTAGAGGAGAGAACTTGTGGCAAGAGAAGTTGGAAAGGCGAAAGTGGATTTGGCTTCGATTTGTTGTAAGCTTTCTTTAGTTTATTTAATGCAAGTTATTCCCTTTTGTTATTTAATGAGTTTCTTGATGATGAAAAGCGAGTAGTCCACCCACTTCTAGGGTCGGGGTGAGCCCGACGGTGGCCATGTGAGGTGATGCGGTAAAGGTTTGAGCTTTTTATGCAATTCATCTTCTATCCCTATGAGCATGATTCTTTTGCGAAAGTTGAAGGTGATCCTTGTTTGTGTTATTGAAGCGAAAGTGATCTTAATACAACTTGGGTTAATTGTGTGAAAAGGGTTAGTAACAATTAGGGTTTATGCGAAAGCCTCTATATTCCTATTTGTTAATAACGAAAGTTATTTGATGGAAAGCATGATCTTTTATGCCTTTATGTGTTATTTTGCATGGTTATCGTTGTGGTGTTGATACCCTAGCCTTGGAAGTCTTTTAGTTTATTGATTTAATTCATCAAAATCTGCGTTCTGTGTTCGAAACGTTGCATCTTTAAGTTTCTGTCTTTTGTCGACTTCGAGCAAGTTCTTGTCGATATCGAGTTGATTTACTCGATACCGAGGAGGGTTTTATTCGACGTTGGTCTCTTCTTCTGGTCTTCGTCTCTGTTGTCGATTTCTGAGTTTTTGTTATCGACATCTTTAGTCGATATCGAGTAGCTTTTAGTCGATATCGAGTAGTTCTGTTGCTTTCGTTTTCTTTTCTGCTTTTCTTTTCTATTTCTGTCTTTCTTTCTGTCTATTACTTCTGTCTGTGAGATTTACAGCTACCTGAGATCCGCTGACACGCTTCCTCGTGGATCGATCATGACTTCCCACTGCTGCATCAGGAGGAGGTCTTGTAATTATTTGCGTAGGCACGAATCTGGTTTGATTTATAATTATATATTTTAAACTTGGTTTCCTCTTACTCCCTCCGTAACTAGTCATCCATAATATCAAATAAATCATTTTCGTCTTTGGTAAATTTACGAAGGGCTATAGTCATAGTGATCCTCCTATTCAATTATTTCAACCATTTTCGAACACCTCATAGCACGGGGTCCAAGGATTCATCATCTACCTCTATAGGAAGAGAGATAAGGGTAATGGGTTGATAAAAGCCCATTGATGTTGATACTTTTAGGCCTAATTACACTTAAACTCTTTTTTTTGGGGTGGGGTCAAAGTAGGACTCCTAATCTTTTCAAAACTGGACTTAATCGAATCGAATCGAATCTAAAATCAAAATTTTAAAAATTGGGAACCAAAAATTGAACCTAATAACTTATGTTTGGTTCGATTTATTTAGGTTCGATCCAGGTTTTGAATCTAAATGAATCTAATTGACAATAAATTATAAATAATAAATTGTTTAATTTTTTTTAAAAAAAATACACACAATTACTCCGTATGAGACGAGGTTGAAAAATTGACTGAAATTTATAAACAAGTTCAAGTTGAAAAATTGTGTGAAATAAAGGTTGAAAGATTCTGAAATAATATAAACTTCGTATGAGGCGTAAAAAAGTTTATTTGTAAAAAAAATAGAGTTTATTTGATTACTAATTTATTATTAGAGGTATTATGATAATTTAAAATCAAAATAAAGTAAAAAAAAAACTCATGAAAAGCTATAAAAGTGATTTTTTTTTTTCAAACCACTAATTGAAGTCACCCAACCCATGGTAACTGCCCCGTTTGATTTTACTAGTTTATAAACTATTACCTTAGACCCCATACACACCCAATATCTTAACTAGTGTCATATAGTGATTTTATTTAATTTAGTAAAAGGTACCAAACCTAAACCGAGCCGAACCTAATACCGAATTTATGAAACAATTTAAATTTATCAGGAAACTGTTATGGATTAAGAGATCGAAAACAAAAGTGGGAACTAGCTATAGCCATGGTGTAGTAAGGAAGGAAGACCAACAACAAAGGGCACAAAACGGTTGTTGGCTGGATAATGAGTGGGAAGAGGAGATCTGTGATGATCCAACATGTAATTTATTTGAAAAGTAGCCTTGTCAGTTTGTAGAGTGGAGAATGAAGGATATATATGCAATGCAAGCAGGAAGTGAATTAGGGCCCTAGCCTCGTCGGGAGCTATCCTTTTCCCATGCTATCTCTAACTTACAACTCAAGGTAAAATGATGAGTCAAGTGGATAGATGAGCCCAAGCTGCATTCTGCAATGATGCATTTTCGTCGTGATCACAGCTTGATTAAGCTCCTAAGCTTGTCTATGGCAATCTAATTCTGCTTAATGTGAAACTAAACCTAAAGGTAACATCTAATGTAACGCACTATATTATTAATACTCCATCCGTAATAGAATAATTGGCCTTTTGACCAATTTTATACTTTTTAAGAACGCTAAAAATAGAAAGAAAAATAGTTAAAATTTTAGCAAATAAATAATGTGGAAAAAATGGACCAATGAAAAAAAAATAGTATGAGAACTTGGAGGATTAATTGAGTATCTTGAAAATCAAATATAATTAATGAGATAAATTGACAAAATTGAAAAATTTTGTCATTAATGTTGTTTAAAGATACAAATATTTTGTTACATGAAAAAGTGGTCAAAAGACTAAATATTTTTTTGATGGAGGGAGTATCATTTTTTTCTAACGTGTACTATGAACACATATCAGACTAAAAAAGTTTTAATATATTGACTCTATAGGTTAATGCATTGAATTTTTTTTTCAAGAGACAATATTTACTTCTTTAAATTGTTTAATATTTGGAACACATTAAAAAATCATATTAGAATTTCTTATGGTAGGCTATATTATTAGGAAGGGGTTAAAATCTCATTCAAACTTTTGATTAGGGCTGCAAATATCTCACGAGTCTCTTTGGTTTATTCCGCCATCCCGCCCGCTGAATCATAAGTATTCATTTTCAATTGAATCTTATGTATAAATAGGTTCCATTGTTCCCACCGCTTCTTGTTAGGAGGAAGAATTGATTAAACAATTATAAAATAAATTCAAACCAATCCCCGAAGCATTCAAATAACACTACCAAAAACACAGGAAATAGCCACGGAATTTTAGCCACGTCGTACAGTCGTTGCCAAATCCGTAGCTAATAGCCACGACTATAGCTACGACCTAAAAAGCCGTAGCTATAATAGCATCGAATGAAAATATTCGTGGCAAAGCCCGTGGCTAAGGATGAAGAAATAACTTCGTGTCCGAAATTTCGGGGTTTTTAGCCACGAATATAAGTGCCGTGGCTGATATCATGGCTATTAGCCACGACTTTGGCCACAATCACCTATTCCGTGGCCGATTTCGACGCCATTTTTGGCGTGTCTTACCCGACATGTCAGTGTAGCCACGAATTTAGCCACGAATAATATCCGTTGTTGTACTCATGACTAAGAATGTGAGGCAATTAGCAATATATGACCCGAGTTGGAGGTGAACAGCCACGAATTTAGCCATTGTTGGATTATCCGTGGCTGTATTCGACGCTAACATGGAGACGCCCATTATCACTTTGGTGTATCCGAATTGAGGAAATTCAAAAATTAAAGCAAATTAATTTGAAAGAAAAAATCAATTTTTAAGCCCAAAATCTCACCCAAAAAAAAGGTAGGGCCTATATAGATGGTCAAACCCAATTTTAGAGAGTTAAAGCCCAAAAAGGGCCAAGCTCATTACTATTAGTCAAAGCCCAATGAATATGTAAGCCCAATTAATAGCTCTCGACGTATTAAGAAGCCCAATTAATAGCCACGGTCAAATCTGTGGCTAATGCCGTGGCTATTTACAGTTAACCTCAAATGACACACTTTAATTTCTAATAGGCTTTAATTTATTATGGGCCCAAATACGGCTATAATTTTCGAAAATAGGCCCATTAATGGTATTTGTATTTATATCTAAATAAATACTAGAATATAAACAAAACTAATCATTGTTAAATAAAATGTGTTTTGAGGGAAAAAAATCATGAAAGTAACTAATAATCGTTGAATAAAACCTTATAGTATTAACTAATAAATTCATATGAAAATATTATGAGAGTTTATCTTGAGAAACAAATCATATAAGTAGCTAATAATTGTGGAATAGAACTTTATATTATGCAATAAATTCTTATTCGAATAATCTAAGCGAGTGTTTTGAGGGAAAATCATATAATTAAGGAATAAATGTTTAATAAAACCTTATTTTAACTACTAAATTCTTATTATAATACTATAAGAGTATTTTTTGAGTAAAACTAATATAAGTAACAAATAAATGTTTAATAAAACCTTATTTCGACTACTAAATTCTTATTAGAATACTATAAGAGTAGTTTTTTTTAAAGAAAACTCGTATAACTAATGAACAAATGTTTAATAAAACATTATATTGATTACTAAATTCTTATTAAAATACTATAAGAGTATGTTTTGAGGAAAACTCATTTAAGTAACTAACAAATGTTTAATAAAACCTTGTATTCACTATTATATTCTTATTAGAATACTATATGAATATGCTTTGAGAAAAACTCGTATAAGTAACTACCAAATGTTTAATAAAACCTTATATTAACTACTAAATTCTTAATAGAATACTATAAGAGTATGTTTTGAGGAAAACTCATAAAAGTAATGAATAAATGTTTAATAAAACCTTATTTTAACTACTAAACTCTTATTATAATACTATAAGAGTATGTTCTGAGGAAAACTAATATAAGTAACGAATAAATGTTTAATAAAACCTTATTTTGACTACTAAATTCTTATTAGAATACTATAAGAGTAGTTTTTTTTAAGAAAACTCGTATAAGTAATGAACAAATGTTTAATAAAACATTATATTGATTACTAAATTCTTATTAAAATACTATAAGAGTATGTTTTGAGGAAAACTCATTTAAGTAACGAACAAATGTTTAATTAAACCTTGTATTAACTATTATATTCTTATTAGAATACTATAAGAATATGCTTTGAGAAAAACTCGTATAAGTAACTACCAAATGTTTAATAAAACCTTATATTAACTACTAAATTCTTAATAGAATACTATAAGAGTATGTTTTGAGAAAAACTCATAAAAGTAATGAATAAATATTTAATAAAACCTTATTTTAACTACTAAATTCTTATTATAATACTATAAGAGTATGTTTTGAGGAAAACTAATATAAGTAACGAATAAATGTTTAATAAAACCTTATTTTGACTACTAAATTCTTATTTGAATACTATAAGAGTAGTTTTTGTTAAGAAAACTCGTATAACTAATGAACAAATGTTTAATAAAATATTATATTTATTACTAAATTCTTATTAAAATACTATAAGAATATGCTTTGAGAAAAACTCGTATAAGTAACTACCAAATTTTTAATAAAACCTTATATTAACTACTAAATTCTTAATAGAATACTATCAGAGTATGTTTTGAGGAAAACTCATAAAAGTAATGAATAAATGTTTTATAAAACCTTATTTTAACTACTAAATTCTTATTATAATACTATAAGAGTATGTTTTGAGGAAAACTAATATAAGTAACGAATAAATGTTTAATAAAACCTTATTTTGACTACTAAATTCTTATTAGAATACGATAAGAGTAGTTTTTTTTTAAGAAAACTCGTATAACTAATGAACAAATGTTTAATAAAACATTATATTGATTACTAAATTCTTATTAAAATACTATAAGAGTATGTTTTGAGGAAAACTCATTTAAGTAACTAACAAATGTTTAATAAAACCTTGTATTAACTATTATATTCTTATTAGAATACTATAAGAATATGCTTTCAGAAAAACTCTTATAAGTAACTACCAAATGTTTAATAAAACCTTATATTAACTACTAAATTCTTAATAGAATACTATAAGAGTATGTTTTGAGGAAAACTCATAAAGGTAATGAATAAATGTTTAATAAAACCTTATTTTAACTACTAAATTCTTATTATAATACTATAAGAGTATGTTTTGAGGAAAACTAATATAAGTAACGAATAAATGTTTAATAAAACCTTATTTTGACTACTAAATTCTTATTAGAATACTATAAGAGTAGTTTTTTTTAAGAAAACTCGTATAAGTAATGAACAAATGTTTAATAAAACATTATATTAATTACTAATTTCTTATTAAAATACTATAAGAGTATGTTTTGAGGAAAACTCATTTAAGTAACGAACAAATGTTTAATTAAACCTTGTATTAACTATTATATTCTTATTAGAATACTATAAGAATATGCTTTGAGAAAAACTCGTATAAGTAACTACCAAATGTTTAATAAAACCTTATATTAACTACTAAATTCTTAATAGAATACTATAAGAGTATGTTTTGAGAAAAACTCATAAAAGTAATGAATAAATGTTTAATAAAACCTTATTTTAACTACTAAATTCTTATTATAATACTATAAGAGTATGTTTTTAGGAAAACTAATATAAGTAACGAATAAATGTTTAATAAAACCTTATTTTGACTACTAAATTCTTATTTGAATACTATAAGAGTAGTTTTTGTTAAGAAAACTAGTATAACTAATGAACAAATGTTTAATAAAATATTATATTGATTACTAAATTCTTATTAAAATACTATAAGAATATGCTTTGAGAAAAACTCGTATAAGTAACTACCAAATTTTTAATAAAACCTTATATTAACTACTAAATTCTTAATAGAATACTAGAAGAGTATGTTTTGAGGAAAACTCATAAAAGTAATGAATAAATGTTTAATAAAACCTTATTTTAACTACTAAATTCTTATTATAATACTATAAGAGTATGTTTTGAGGAAAACTAATATAAGTAACGAATAAATGTTTAATAAAACCTTATTTTGACTACTAAATTCTTATTAGAATACTATAAGAGTAGTTTTTTTTTAAGAAAACTCGTATAACTAATGAACAAATGTTTAATAAAACATTATATTGATTACTAAATTCTTATTAAAATACTATAAGAGTATGTTTTGAGGAAAACTCATTTAAGTAACTAACAAATGTTTAATAAAACCTTGTATTAACTATTATATTCTTATTAGAATACTATAAGAATATGCTTTGAGAAAAACTCGTATAAGTAACTACCAAATGTTTAATAAAACCTTATATTAACTACTAAATTCTTAATAGAATACTATAAGAGTATGTTTTGAGGAAAACTCATAAAAGTAATGAATAAATGTTTAATAAAACCTTATTTTAACTACTAAATTCTTATTATAATACTATAAGAGTATGTTTTGAGGATAACTAATATAAGTAACGAATAAATGTTTAATAAAACCTTATTTTGACTACTAAATTCTTATTAGAATACTATAAGTTGGGGTGTGCAGAAAAACCCGACTCGACTGACACGACACGAAAACACGACAACACGACACGAAAAAACACGAAACCGAAAAGACACGACACGAAAACGACACGAACCGCTAAAACACGACATTAAACGGTTCGGGCAAATTCCCTTGTCGGTTACCCGACACGAACCGTTTAATTTATTTTTTTAATTTATAAATACGGTAATAATATGAAATATGTAAAAAAAGATTCCAAGAGATACGTAAAACTCCACTAGTGTAGATGGTAAGGGTCCATGTTGCTTTCACACGGTGTATCCTTCCATCCTGGGTTCAATTCTCGGTGTTTTTTAATTTTTTTTAACCTTACCGTCGGGTCCTCAATCTTCACTCCTCCTCTCTCTCTCTCAAACGTAGATATGAAATCAGAAGAGATCCGACTGTAAGGTCCTGCATCTTCACTTCTCGTTCTCTCTCTCAAACTCAAGTCCGTATTCTTCAAATCCGGCTAGAGCTCTTCAGATCTGAGCGATATCTTTCGGTGTTTCTCCATCTCCAACGAGAGCTACTTCTTCTCCTACAACCTTGGCTAATTGCTTGTTGCTGAGTCGCCCACCGCCTTGCCTTGGCTTCTTGCTTGTCGTCGAGTTGCCGGCTTCCTTACTGCAGTCTTCACCACTACAGGAGTCGCCCAGTTCAATAGCTTACATCTCTTTCTTGCCTGTGTCAATGTCCTCTTGATCTCGTAATTTTTGTTGATGTTTTGTGAAATTGATGATCTATTTTGGGTTTATTTATAGTGAATTGCTTAGTTTGTTCTTCTTTAGCTTTTTTTTTTCTTCGATTTGAGTAGTCGATACTCTTGATTAAGGCTTTGACAGCTTGTAGTTCTTCTTTAGAACTTGTAATTTCAGTTCATATTTTTCTGCTCTTCAATCTGGTGAATTGATTGCTTTGAATAATTGAGATCTGGATTGTCGAAATATTGAGAAGGTTAAGCGGGTCGTGGCGGGTACCCGAACCAAATACACGAAACCGTTTCGTATAAATGGTTCGGGTACCCGTCTTTAACCGGTTCGTATCCGGTTCGGGGATTTGCCAATAAATGGTTCCGGGTACCCGACACGGTTAACCGGTTCGTGTCGGGTACCCGGTTATGCACACCCCTAACTATAAGAGTAGTTTTTTTAAAGAAAACTCATATAACTAATGAACAAATGTTTAATAAAACATTATATTAATTACTAAATTCTTATTAAAATACTAAAAGAGTATGTTTTGAGGAAAACTCATTTAAGTAACGAACAAATGTTTAATAAAACCTTGTATTAACTATTATATTCTTATTAGAATACTATAAGAATATGCTTTGAGAAAAACTCGTAAAAATAACTACCAAATGTTTAATAAAACCTTATATTAACTACTAAATTCTTAATAGAATACTATAAGAGTATGTTTTGAGGAAAACTCATAAAACTAATGAATAAATGTTTAATAAAACCTTATTTTAACTACTAAATTCTTATTATAATACTATAAGAGTATGTTTTGAGGAAAACTAATATAAGTAACGAATAAATGTTTAATAAAACCTTATTTTGACTACTAAATTCTTATTAGAATACTATAAGAGTAGTTTTTTTTAAGAAAACTCGTATAACTAATGAACAAATGTTTAATAAAATATTATACTCCCTCTGTTAATTAAAACTTGTCGTTTACTATTCATGCACGCTTTTTTAGAACGATAAAAACTATATAAAATATTAACTTTTTTTTACATTTGTTTTTATAAATTCATACTTAATAGTAATAAGTATGATATTATTTTAAAAAATTGTTAAAAAAGTTAATATTTTATATAGTTTTTAACACCTAAAAATGCGTGCGTGAATAGTAAAATGTCAAGTTTTAATTAACGGAGGGAGTATTGATTACTAAATTCTTATTAAAATACTATAAGAATATGCTTTGAGAAAAAATCGTATAAGTAACTACCAAATGTTTAATAAAACCTTATATTAACTACTAAATTCTTAATATGATACTATAAGAGTATGTTTTGAGGAAAACTCATAAAAGTAATGAATAAATGTTTAATAAAACCTTATTTTAACTACTAAATTCTTATTATAATACTATAAGAGTATGTTTTGAGGAAAACTAATATAAGTAACGAATAAATGTTTAATAAAACCTTATTTTGACTACTAAATTCTTATTAGAATACTATAAGAGTAGTTTTTTTTAAGAAAACTCGTATAAGTAATGAACTAATGTTTAATAAAACATTATATTGATTACTAAATTCTTATTAAAATACTATAAGAGTATGTTTTGAGGAAAACTCATTTAAGTAACTAACAAATGTTCAATAAAACCTTGTATTAACTATTATATTCTTATTAGAATACTATAAGAATATGCTTTGAGAAAAACTCGTATAAGTAACTACCAAAATGTTTAATAAAACCTTATATTAACTACTAAATTCTTAATAGAATACGTACTATAAGAGTATGTTTTGAGGAAAACTAATAAAAGTAATGAACAAATGTTTAATATAACCTTATATTAACTAATAAATTCTTATTCGAGTACAATAAGAGTATGTTTTGAGGAAATCTCATATAAGGAATGAACGAATGTTTAATAAAACCTTATTTTGACTACTAAATTCTTATTAGAATACTATAAGAGTAGTTTTTAAGAAAACTCGTATAACTAATGAACAAATGTTTAATAAAACATTATATTGATTACTAAATTCTTATTAAAATACTATAAGAGTATGTTTTGAGGAAAACTCATTTAAGTAACTAACAAATGTTCAATAATACCTTGTATTAACTATTATATTCTTATTAGAATACTATAAGAATATGCTTTGAGAAAAAATCGTATAAGTAACTACCAAATGTTTAATAAAACCTTATATTAACTACTAAATTCTTAATAGAATACTATAAGAGTATGTTTTGAGGAAAACTCATAAAAGTAATGAACAAATGCTTAATATAACCTTATATTAACTAATAAATTCTTATTCGAGCACAATAAGAGTATGTTTTGAGGAAATCTCATATAAGGAATGAACAAATGTTTATTAAAACCTTATGTTGACTAATAAATTCTTATTATAATACTATATAAGAGTATGTTTTGAGGAAAACTAATATAAGTAACGAATAAATGTTTAACAAAACCTTATTTTGACTACTAAATTCTTATTAGAATACTATAAGAGTAGTTTTTTAAGAAAACTCTTATAACTAATGAACAAATGTTTAATAAAACATTATATTGATTACTAAATTCTTATTAAAATATTATAAGAGTATGTTTTGAGGAAAACTCATTAAAATATATTATATTTTTATTTGTATTGATAATTTTATTTTCTAGATGTAAATTGTGAATGGAAATTAAAAAAGCAATTAATGTGCAGGGTCGAATTTTTTTTTTACCGCCCAAATGAATTTTGAGCGGTCAATTTCCCGCACTTTGGAATTGAGAACAACCCTAATTGATTTTGGGCACCGCCTCCTTCCTTCCTCTTCATTTCACATCTCCCTTTGGCCGCTCCTTCATTCCAGACTTCTCTCTCCTAAAAATTTCAGATCTCTCGTCCTCCCCGACGACGCCGACAGACCACCACCGGACGGAGCGCCACCTTCTACCAAATCACCATCGCCGAGCTTCTTCCTCACCAATCCTCCCACCGCCTCCTCGTCCCGCTAGCCCTCTTGCCCTCGCACCGACAAACCACCATCGCCGACCTTCTTCCTCATCCCGCTAGCCCTCTTGCCCTCGCACCACCTCTCGCCGGCGATAGCCCTCCACCAAATCACCCCACCAATCATCCCACCGCCTCCTCTGTTGCCCACAGATACCCTGTAACGGCCCAGAATTATAATTTCTGGGTTACATTTCAAGGGATAAAACCCCTTGTTCGGATCTTGCAATCCAGGTACGGGTCAAGGTTTCAAACTCATTTTAAGATTTGTAGAAAGAGGGATTTCAAACCCTACAACCTCGAAGGGCCGTTGGGTACCCTTAACCTGTCCTAAGACTATGTCGCGGAAATCATTTCAAACGGAAGTAAATCGGAAGTAAAGTACAGATACAAGTGCCACGGCGGGGCCGGGTCAAAACGGAGTCAAAAGTATAAATCAAAAACAATATAATCAGAGTCTGGTGAAGTCTATTACTCCAGCGCGCACTCTCCGCCGACAAAATGACCCGCGCAATAAGCAAACAGCACCGATAGGATGAACATAAATAATTCCTAAAAAAATTGATTTGGGGCGGGGTCAGATCGATGCCCACTTAACTCTGCATCCCAACCATAAGCACACATATACGCTATACCTAATAAAGATGCTCTAATGCAGTACGAAATTCAAACACACTAGCATGCTCCTAGTTCATAATAATGTGCAGAATACTGTAAAGGGCCCAAGACAATGCCAAGTGGCATATCCCTCTCCTACCTCCACCCCTTCCGACAGGCGGAGACTGGCCAGCTCGTGAATGCATTCATTCATAATCGGGGGGCACGCATGCCTAACCCGCTCCACAATAAAGTCCGCAGGCATATCATAATATAAGGAAGTACTCGATTGACTCAGGGTACCCGATGAGGTTGGGCTACCCTATGACCCTAGCAAAGACTCTAGGACTATCACAGATAACGGCCGTTCTGTTTACATACACATAGAGAAATAGAATGCTCAACGATCAATGCAACCTAGCATGGTACTACATGGCATGCTGATCATGAATGCAACACCTAGTATATCATGCACTTAAAGCAGGGAATAGCTCTATTCAATCTGAGTAAGCTCCGAAGAGACTTACCTGAAGTCTTCACATCCAATTAACCAGCAAACAAGTCACTAGATACTCGTCCATCGGCCAACAAGTCACTCAGAGAATCATCCAATCACACTAGCAAGTAATAAGCAAGGAATAGCTCATCAATACATGTTTAATTATCACACAAGCAGGTGACTACAAGACTGAATAGTATTTATTCAAGTAATCGGGTATTCTCATCAAGACCATTAACCTTGTTCCAATCAAGCACGAAGCCTAGTCCAAAGCCTTACAACGATCGTCATTCAAAACATCTTACTTCACATAAACTCAGGTTTTACTTAACCATTTTCTCAAGTAATTCATAACTTATCAAATCCTCAAATACTCGACCAAATTCATGAGTTCTCAACACCAAGGATCAACAAGTCTTATTTATCAAACTCGCATAATAAATCATGATCAAGGAGGTCATATAAGAACTAAGGTTAAATTGTAACTAAACCGTATTCTAAGGTCATAGCCATAACAAGGAAGTCCATGTATAGTAAGTTCACAAGGCACATCAAGCTCTCAAGACATTTCTTACATAGTTACACTAGAACTCAACCAATTAACGAATCTAAAGCATTCATATTATTGCTTGAGTTAACCAATTTACCTAGCTTAAATATGAGGCAGCAATATCAAGTCAAACGACCCACTTTCATACCTCGAATAGCACAACAAGCCTACAAGTATAACAAGTTCTCATCGCGTCCTTTATATCTTATATACTTAACCAAGGAAAGTTGTCAAGAATATCCTTTTATCAAATCATTTTCTCAAGTATCGTATATCCGCTCATATTTAAGGGGTAAGCCGTTATAAGTCAATATTTCTAAATCCTTTAAGAATTCAATTATTTTCAAATCACCCAACGAAAGCTTGAAGTCAACACAAGCAAGGTTAAAACATAACAAATACTCAAGCCATCCTTGCATAGTTACACTAGTCGAAGTTGATTATAACTAGTTTGGCCAATTAACAAGCTTACAACGTTCAGATTAGTTCAAGTTAGCGATTTATGTTAAAGTGTCAAATCTAACAATTTCACATAGCTCATAAAGTAACATCTGGAGGTGGAACACCATTAAGCATAATTATTCATATGGCCCGACAATATAATTTCTTAAGATTATTAACCAATAAGTAAAAGAAGTTAGCCTTAATTACTTACAAGCTGCGGCTACCAAGTAAAATCAACAAGTGTATAAAATTAATTTACCAATTCAACAAAGCCAAAAGCATCCATTTTAATTTGGAAGGATAAAACCGATTCAATCGTTTAGTTCATCAGTTCAACCAAATCTTGCCCAATAAATCCAAGCTAGCAACTCAGATTCAAAAGGTAAAGAGAGTATACCCATCCCGGAATTGATCAAACGAAGGGTTGGAGGAGGGAATCAGATCAGCCCCCATCGGGATTGGAGGTGGTGGCCGGCAGCGGCTGGACCCATCTCCGAGGTGGCTCGGCGTCGACGGCGTCCCAACATCAGGAGGTCCGAGCTCGGCGTCGTCCTCAATCGAGCCCAGCGGTGGCGTAGGAGGCAGGACGAGGCACGGCTCAGCCGAGAGGAAAAAGGAGAGATTGGCAGGGCGGCAGAACTCCGGGGTAGGCGTATTCTCCAGATCCGAAGAGGGTGAGGCGAAGCGAACCAGCATCGATGGCGGGAGAAGAGAGTATGAGAGAGATTTGGAGCGGTCTCGAGGTGCCCAAATCTGAAAGGTAGGGCTCCGAGGTTGGCGCTTGGTGGCCATCGTGGGTGTAGCAGCTCCGACGAGCTCTGGCTTGCAGCAAGGCTCACAGCGTCGTCCCGGAGAGAGAAGGCGGAAGCGAGAGAGAGAGAGGGGCGAGTTCGTCGGTGCTCCGATGTTCGAGGTCGAAAGAGAAAGGGATACGAGCAAGGGAGTGGGCAGCCATGGGAGCTCGATCTTGAGCTCGAGAGGACCTTCAATGGGTGTGAGCAAAGAAAACAAGAGGGGTAAGATCTGTGTGTAAAGGGTGAAGCAAGAGGGAGGTCGGGGTTAGAGAAGCAGAGGAGAGGCGGCTATGCTCTCAAGGGAATGAAAGATAGCTTTATATACCATCCATTAGGGTTATGTTAGGTCATGTGAAAATCACAAATTTATTCCGCTATTTCTAGGTTTTCATAAATATTACCACATTAAATTACAGAATTCAACCATTAAATTCTATTTGCAATAAGAATGACATGAAAATTGTTGTACTCACTATTCAAAATAATAGATATTTCTTAATTCAAAGTCTAAGGTATACATATATACATAAATTTAGAAATTTAATATCGAAATTAAATCATAATTCATAAAATAATATTTTAAAATTTCGGGTCTTTACATACCCGTCTCCCCTCTTTCACTGTCGAAACCCTAAGCCTTACCACCGCCTCCTCATCCCTGGTTTCCTCTCCATCACCACTCGCCGTCGTTCACCAAAACCTCCGCTGCTGCTCCCCACTGGTCACGCGACTCCTCCTCTCGACCTGGCTGCTCCTAACCCCGTTGCGGCTCCTCCACTGGTCGCCAAAATCGGTAAGTGCATGCCGGTTAAATGTGTTCTCCCTCTCCTATTCTTGGATGCTTAATTGCTGAGTTGCTGTTAACTTGTTTTGGTATGTATTTGGAACAATCCATTGGGGATTAAGCACTAAGGTCGAATGGGGAACTCATCTCTACAAGAGACAGAAAACTCAATTGTTGCTGTTAACTTAATTGTTGATAGTGCTATCCATCGGTGTTGTCCATTGTTGATACCATTGTTGATATCCACTATTAACAAATAATTGGTAATTTGTCAACAGTTGTTGTTGTTTTTTTTTTTTTTACATTTCACATATCTAATAACGTCTTCTGCATCATTAATGATGATACACAGGTCTCCAGGATAGACAAAAGACTGCACACGGTTGCAAAGCTTAGGATTGACAAAGTAAGCAGAGTTCTTTATGCTCTTATTTCTAATTGTTCTAGTACCTTGCTAATGCCTTCACAGCTGGGCTTGTTACTGTCTTGGAGTTTTCTTTGGCGACACTGCTTAGCGAATCATGTAGAAGGTTTTCTCTTGATATGCTAATACATATAATTATAAATTTATAATGTTTGAATTTTTTTTAATTCAAAGAAGAGTGAGAGAATTATACTTTTATGCATTACGTACCTATATATGATAAGAGGTGTGTAGTGAAACCTCTTTAATTGTGTGCTTATGCAATTGTGTTTGGCATTCCAATGTTGGGACCTATATTGAATAATTCAGAGCTCGCTTGTAATAGATCAGATCTATGATCTATCATTCATTCATTTTACTCTTCTAATAGAATAAGTCAACACTTTTACGGTACTATTTTATCACAAAAAGATCTTTAGCTATATGGATATGCTTTGCTATGTTTTTTTTTTTACATTATCATTGTTGTGTGATATGATTTGAGTTTTTTACACAAAATGTGATGTTTTGGCCTCCATGTAAATGAACCCTTTTGGTTGCGAGTTCTACTTCCCTCGTAGGAGGCGATTACTCCCCCAAAACCTAAACCTGTTAGGTTGTTACAACTTTAATTTGATGCTGAAATTCAATTTTGTTTTAGAATGTCAATGCTGAAATTGAATTTGATACACTGTTTGATTTGAGACTTGGTTGTAGAAAGAAATCTCAAATCAAACAATGCATTGTTATGTTGTAGAAAGATATTGTTATGTCCCTTGCTAATTATATTGGGATTTTTTTGTGTTGTTTGTAGGGAAGAAGGTGGGGCAGATGGGAAATGTGTTGGCATACTACAAGAAGTTATCATTGTTTTGTTTGTGTTTTGGATAGTCGTATTTATGCTTGTGTTTTGGTTGGTTGAACTCGTGGTTGTTTGTTGGATGTGTTTAGAATGAACAAATTATGTAAATGGTATTTTATCTTGATATATTTATGTGTCCAGAATTATTAAATAATTATATTATATTTAAATGAGATGTGGCAACAACATTAGCCACAGCCCACAGGCAATTAGCCACACAGACAATAGCCACGGCTATAGCTACGGGCATATATTGTAGCCACAATCATACCCACATGCAGGCCACGACATTAGCCACGGGCATAGCCACGACAGTCGCTATGCTTCAATGGAGACTCCCACGTGCGAGGCCACGACATCAGCCACGAGCAGACCGTGGCTAATGTCGTGGCTATAGCCACGAATTCCTCGGGTATGACCCGGCCACGGACATTGTGGTGGTGGCTGTTAACGTCGAGGCATATAGCCTCGAATGGTGACGAACGTCAAATTCATGGCTATGCCCGTGGCTAAACCGTTTAGCCACGGAAATTCGTGGCCAATTCGTGGCTATTTGACCGTGGCTATTTCCTGTGTTTTTGGTAGTGTAAAATACAAGCTAAGACTTCCTCCCGTTGTAGTGGAAGGGAATTAGGATCGAATCCACGAGGAAGCGTGTCAGCGCTCGCCTAATTAGTTCCAGAATCCTCTCGAAATTTACCAGAAGAGTTAATCGATATCGAGTAAAGTACTCAATATCGACCAATGCAACAATGTCGACTTCCCTGCAAACTGCGCACCAGTAAACAAACAAAGCCGATGTCGAGTAGAAAGTACTCGACGTCGACCAGGTTACTCGATGTCGACTAGAATTGTAGTCGATGTCGAGTTCGTCAATGCAGAAAAATGTAACCTTTGCAATAAAAGTAAAGAAAGAAGCAAACACGAAATTGGGTGATTTAATTCAATATAATAAAAGGTTCCAAAGTCGGGGTATCAATGCCACAACAATAACCATGTAAGAATCATGCCAAAGGTATAAAAGATCCTGCATTTTAATCAAATAACTTTCGTCATTAACAAATAGGAATATAGATGTTTTCGCATAAACCCTAGTAATTGTTACTAACCTTTTTCACATAATTAAGATCACTTTCTCTTCAATAATACAAATAAGGATCACCTTTGATTCTCGTAGAAGAATCATGTAAATCAGGGATAGAAGATGAAATCGCAATAAAAGTTGTACCTTTGACGCATTACCTTACATGACTATCTTCGGGCTCACCCCGACCCTAGAGGTGGGTGACTACTCGCTCTTCATCATAGAAACACACATCAATATTATAAAAAGAACTAACTTGCATTAAATTAAAAGAAAACTTACAACCGTACAAAGCCAGATCACTTCCGCTCTCAAACTCTACTCGGCCAAAAAGCTTTCCAAAACTCTCTCTCTAACTCTATATAACACAATTGCTTGTGGCTTGGATGATCCTAAAACTCAGCCCCTAGGATTTTTTTTATAGTGTTCAATCCTCGCTATCCAAGGAAAGAACAATCTATCTTTATCCTAAATCTATCTATCTTTGATGACCGAAAAAAAAAATCTATCTATCTTTTCTCTAAATGATAAACCTTTGATAAATAAATAAATAAAACAATTAAATTCCCCTAAAGTAAATATGGGAATTACTAATGTGGATAAGTCTTCTTAGTTGATAGAACCTCACATGCCTTGTCTTGTAAGTAACTTCTCTCTCAGATTCCAGCTCGACTTCGACTCGGATTCGGCCAGGGGTGTACTCGACATCGAGTAAATGTACTCGACGTCGACTAGACTTCGTGTCTTGGTGTAGAAGAAAGCTCCTCCTAGGATTCGTCCTTGATCTCGATTCGGATTGCTCTCAACATGTACTCGACATCGAGTAGAGTACTCGACGTCAACTAGGTCTTGTGCTCTGGACCTCATCTATGCTCGATATTGGATACAGGAGGTGGTAGTCGACTAAGTTGTACTTGACATCGACTAGATGTGGTCGACGTTGGGTAGATCTATCGAGTGGATTTCTTCTCTTCTTCTGCTCGATGCTTTCTTGCTCAGCTTCGGCTCGACCTTAAGTTGTTGTAGTCGACCTCGAGCATTCTGACAATTTCCTTCTTTTCTCTGAATTGCTTGTAAAGTGCCTCGATTTCTGGGAAATTAAACCAAAATTAGTGTAGATCTCCATAATTGGCAAATAAGCATAAACTACACAAATTCTGCATTATTCTAACCCAAAGATATGAAATGCATACAGAAATCGATATAAATGTAAGCGAAAATCATGGTTATTTGAGTGTACATCACTTCTTGATTAATGGTTAGTCCACTGCAAATGACCAATGGCAATAGTCCTTGCTCCGAAAGATAGAGGCCCACTATTTTTTGTTTTGAAAACAAGGAATAGTTTGGGTAAGGTTAGGCCACCACCCAAGAGGGTCATTTCGGATGAGGAAACGAAGTCCTGGATGAGACACTAACCTAACCGCATCCACTGAATGCCGGAGATGGACTACCTTATCGGCAACCAAGTTGACTTCTCGGAAGATGTGATCACATGATGTTGAAGAAAATCCCGAAGCAACAAAAGAATGTCAGAAGTGACAATCTCCACCTCCCAAAGACACTTCCACACACCTTTAATAGAGTTGATAATGGCAAGAGTATCACCTTCAATTTCAATGTGATGCAAGAAAAGGGATTTTGCAGCCAAGAGACCATGATGAAGGTCGAGAGCTTCAGCCATGAGCGGAGATACAAACCCATAAAGCGCCGCATCGCAAGCCACCACTTCCCCAGCGCGATCCCGAAGACGAAACCAGCTGAAGCTTCACCAGAAGGGAGTCTGGAGCCATCAAAGTTGATTTTAAAGCTCCCACAACGAGGTGGTTTCCATCTTAAATTTTTTCTTTTTCTCTGGTTTTCGGGTTTGATAGGCTCTTTTTGTTCCCAATCGTCTAGGTATAATGTTTTTGTGTTCTCCCAGGTTTTTAGTTGGTTTCTAACATACCATTCCCAACTCTAAGCTTTCCATTGTTCCGAGTTGTTAAAAATGAGTTTGTTTCTTATTATCCATATGTTCCACCACATAATAGCCAATCTAGTTTTTTTGCTCTTTGTTAAGTTTGGTGAATATTTCTGTAAAGACCCGAAATTTTAAAATATTATTTTATTAAATATTTATTTATTTTCGATTTAAATTCTAATATTTTGAAAAATTTGAAAATCTCCGTCCTCGATCAAAATAAGTTGATTTTATTCTTTCGAAGGGAATTCCAGCATAAATTTGAATTTTGATTTAAAAATGGATTTATTCCTCTTTCTTATACCGATACTTGAAAATATCTTTTCGAATTTCGTTATTAATTCGAATTTGAAAGCTAATTTTGAATTAAGTAAGGATAAGGTAGAGAGAGCGGGTTTCGGGGTTTATTTTGTTATTATTTTTAGGGTGTTTTTGGTAACTGTTCATATTTTGGGCAAAAATTAAGCCCTAGGACAAAAAAGGGGAAAAATTAGGTCGGTGTCCAAAAATTCCAACTTTGCCCCTGGTGTTATAATTTTTATTTCATCTTCTTCCTGGATGCTCCTCCGGCGCTCTTCCTCTCGGCCTCTCCTTGGGCATCCGCCCTGACCAATCCTCGGTGTTCCTCCTCCAGCATCCGCCGCCGCTGTCGCTTGACCTCCTCTCCGTCCGATCTCATCCGCAAGTAGTCGTAGATCTCATCGAAGAGCATCTCGACATCAACCATTCAACCCTAAATCCAAGCCTTCTACCCACTCAATCACGTTCTACATCTCTCAAGGATGATTTTCGTGCAAAAACCCCTCTCAAATTTATACAAAATCGCTAATCGCCATTGTCGGACACCTTGGAGCTTCGTGAAACAGCCGCTTAGCAGCCACTGCTCAAGCACTCGTCGCGGTGTGTCAGATCATCGTTCAACAAAATCAACACAACGATACTTAAGTAGAGATTGCACACGTCAGTTTGATAGGTCATACGCGTCAAACGGAGCTCTGTGTAAGGAGAATGATTCATCGGAAGATCGCCGAAAATCACTGTTGAAGCTGCTCGAGATGGGGAAGAAGAAGAGTAATTACGCCAAACCTCCTAGACTTTATGTTTTTTTATAAAATATGCCCATGTGTTAGTTTGTAAAATTTCAGAAATTATCCAGCAGTTTTAGATGTTGTTCTAACTCGCGTAATCTCCGTTAAAAAAAATGTAATTATTGTTGTCACCATAATAAAAATAAAGTTATAGATACTTTCATCACTATAAAAATATGGTCATAGACACTATTTTCCTCTAATATATGAATGGGTAAGAGAGTCATAGACGTTGTAAGCAAAATAAAAATAGGGTCATAGACATTGTCACAGTGTCACCACTATTAAAACAGGGTCATAGACATTGTAACCACTATTAAAACAAGGTCACAAACACTGTAATCAAAAGGAAAACCCTATAGACGTTGTAACCAAAATAAAAACAGGTTTATAGACACTGTCACCACTATGAAAAAAGGGTCATAGACACTGTAATCAAAGAAAAACCTTAGGAAAAAGGAAGCACGAACCCTATAGAGGCTAATGAGAAGCCGATATTCATGTGGTGATAGTTCTCCTCTAATATATGAATGGGTAAGATTGACATAGACGATGTAACCACTATTATGACCCTGTAATCACTATAAAAAAAGGGACAAAAACATTGTAACCATTATTAAAATAAAGTCATAGACACTTGTAACCAACAAGAAAATCCTATGATTAGGGAAGCACAAACCCTAAAGGGGCTAATGAGAAGCCAAAAGACATTAGGTGGACAGTTCTCCTTCAATATATGAACGAGTAAGAGAGTCATAAACACTGTCACCACTATGAAAACAAGATAATAGACATTGTCACCACTATAAAAATCGGGTCATAGACACTGTCACCACTATGGAAAAAAAAGTAATAGACATTGTAATCATATGAAACCCTATAGACATTGTAACCAAAATAAAAACAGGGTTATAGACACTGTCACCACTATGAAAAAATGGTCAAAGACACTGTAATAAAAGGAAAACCCTACAACAAGGGAGGCACAAACCCTATAGGGGCTAATGAGAAACCAAAATACATGTGGTGACAACTCTCCTCTAATAAATGAATGGGTAAGGGTGTCATAGACGTTGTAATCAAAATAAAAATAGGATCATAGACAATGTAACCAAAATAAAAGTAGGATCATATACACTGTCACCAAAATAAAAATTGACACCAAAATAAAAATGGGATTATAGACACTGTCATCAAAATGAAAACAGTGACATAAATGCTATCAAATACTTGTTGCAAACTGAAGGCATCAACATATCATATACAAACTCACTCATAAGGATCTATGATGAAATCTCGCAAATGAACCCATAAGCATGATGACACATATAAGTGTTCAGTTTAGCGAAATCAAGCAAACAAATTAAACAATCTAGGGATATTATAGTCGAAACAATACATATCCAAGAAATAGAAATCAAAGCTAAAGTCAACAAGTAGCAGATTTGAAGAAAATTAGCAGCTCCAATTGCAAATAAAAAAACCCTAGCTGTAGAACAATACCCCTGCAATACCGGACTATATGCAACAGACCATCCATCGATAACCCTGAGCATTTTGCTAATTTCAAAGATTGTAAATTAGCAAATCTGACATTTGCGATGGTCTGAAGATCTGAGTCCCTCACGATCATTTGCCTGAAATAGAGCAAATTCAGATTCTATAACCAGTACAGAATACTCAGGGAGCCACATATCCGCCCCAATCCTCAGGGATCAAATTAAAGAAGGCGGCTCTCGGTTTGCCCTTCAACATCAACGATTCCAGATTGGGGAAGGGCTGGAACAGCCGCTCAGGCGTCGTGGAGTAGCAAAAGGCGATGGTCATGTGCTTTCTTTCCTCCGTGTCGAGCTCGTACCACCGTCGGCAAACTCGAGACACCACCGCTCGGTCTCGATGTTCTTGATATACTGGATGACGCACTGAATCAGCCATCACCCAGTGAAGAGGCGTTGATGGCAGATGGGGAAGAAATTGGAACGGGAGATCTTAGAGGGGGAGGAGGAGAGGCAGCCATCGTGATGGTTGTGCTCGAGACACCGACGATGGTGGAGGAAGGTGGAAGAGACGAATTGATTGCAGTGATGATATCACAATGATCAATTGCAAAAAGGCGGCTCCGGACCTTGTCTTCTCCGACTAAAATCGAATTCTCTCTGGTGGATCTGATTTGGAGGTGAAAAGGACGGCGTTTGGAGGAGAAAGGAAAACGCACAGGGAAGGAGTAATAGGTAGGGGCAAAAGTGGGATTATGAATTTTTTTTGGATATTTACTAGCAAAGCCAAAATCCTATGACATTTGGCCCAAAGGCTTGGCACGCCTTTGGACCAAATTTCTTCTTATTTTTATAGGTGTCCACTTTACTTTTCCCCTCCATTTTGTTTTCTTCCTCCCCTCTCCCTCCGTTTTCGATCCACAAATGCATATTCCCTCTTCTTGTGTCGACAGCAATTGCAGCACACCCACCATTGCACCTTCATCCTTCCATTTCCAGCAAAGCATCTCCTCCTATCTCCTCATTTTTTCCTCCAAATTTTGGCAAAATGCCAAGGCAATCCAACCCTAGGCCTCTCCCCTTTCATCCGATTGTAGTAGCAGCACAACCCATCTCATTCTCTTTATATTTGAATCTGAACCAATCCACAGGGCCGTGCCGATTAGTTTGGAGGCCCTGTACAAATTTATTTTTTTACAAATAATAATTAATTTAATTTAATTTAAATAAATTCAAAAGTATTTGCTAATCCTCGTGAAATTAAATTAATTTTTAGAAGAAAAAATAGCAACACAAATATATTTTTTCTTCCAAAAATTAACCAAAATACTTTTTATACTTGTAAAATTTTGAAAATATTTAAATACTACGGAGTACTATATTTATCAAAGTGTCGATTATGCTTCTTAAAAATAAGAACATAAAAAAAGCTGTAGAATATTAAAAAATAAAATCGGAATGAAAAAAAAAAACAAGAAATATAGATAGAAAAGAAAGAGGATTGCACTCGGAGGGAATCGAATTGCACTCAGAGTACTCTATTTATCAAGAATGAAAAAAAAAACAAGAAATATAGATAGAAAAGAAAGAGGATTGCCTCGGAGGTAATCGAACCTGGGAGGAAATTACGTAGTAAGAATGCAGTACAATGGTCTTACGAGGCAATTTGCAAAATAGCCACGAAATGGGACCTAATTTGCTAAATGTCCACGTTTTGGGACAATTTTGTGAAATGTCCACTATATATACTAATATTTCTTCCTAATTCAATCAGATCTCTCAGATTGGAAAACTGTCTCCGATCGCTCAACGAGAATTTTGAATCGGGATCTTCCTCCATCTCCGGCGCCGTTCACCTCCTCGTTTCTCCGCCATATATCGAAGGCGATGGAGGTCTCGATCTCTTCGACGCCGGATTGGAGGTCTCGATCTCGATCTATGACGGCGAATACCAGATCTCGGTCTATGGAGGTCTCAATCTCTATCTATGGCGCTGGAGTGAAGGTCTCAATCTATGACGCTGGAGTGAAGGTCTCGATCTATGGCGTCGGATTAGAGGTCTCGATCTCGATCTATGGCGGCGAGATCTCGATCTCGATCGATCTATAGAGGAGAAATCGAGTGAGATCCAGGGAGCTTGGCGCAGGATCCGCTGTCTGGTGGCGAGATCGAGGGAGCGAGCGGCTGAGCGAGGGAGCGGCGGAGGCCGGAGTCGCTATCTGGTTGCGAGATCGAGGGATCGAGCGAGCGAGGGAGAGAGCGAGCGGCAGAGGCCGCCGGATTTGATTCCAGATTGGGATCGACCGAGCGGCGGAGGCCGCCGGATGTGATTCCAGATCGGGAGCGAGCAAGCGGCGGGGGCCCCCGGATCTCATTCGGGGACGGAGGTTGAGGATGAGGTTTTTGTTTGATTACAAAACTGACCCCGTAAATATGGGAATTACAAAAAAAAAATCTATATTTTATTGCAAAAATCACTCTATAAATATGGGAAATTAAAAAAATATCTATATTTTATTATGTCATCCATAATCTATATTTTTATTTTTATTTTTACACAACAAAATGTTATATTTGCACAATATATGGTTATATTTGCACAAGCACAACATACGGTTATATTTGCACGACAAAATGTAAAATAAAATTAAAAAAATGTTATACTTGCACAACATATGATTATATTTGCACAAGCACAACATACGGTTATAACATACTCTTATGTTTGCACGACAAAATGTTAAAGAAATAAAAAAATATATAGATTATGGATCGCTTACAGTTTATTGAGAAAGTATGAAATTGTATTGAGATAAAATAAGATCATGTTGAGAATAAATTCACAAGTCTCGATTGTCATGTGCAACTCTTAAAACAGAGTCGTGCAACTCTTACAACAGAGTCGTGCAACTCTGAAATCAGAGTCATGCAACTCTTACAACAGAGTCGTGCAACTCTTAAAACATAGTCGTGCAACTCTTACAAGAGAGTCGTGCAACTCTTACAATAGAGTTGTGCAACTCTTACAACAGAGTCGTGCAACTCTTAAAACAGAGTCGTGCAACTCTTAAAACAGAGCCGTGCAACTCTTACAATTTGTTGTGCAAAATATAATATATTTTTTCCGCTTTTTTTTCGTTTCAAAACTTTTTGTTGTGCAGAAATAACTTTACGTTGTGCAAAAAAGTGCCTGTTTGGCAAATTTTTTCGAGAATAAATTCACAAGTCTCGATTGTTGTGAAAAAATAACATATAGTTGAGTAAAAATAAGATGATGTTAAGCAAAATTTCACCAATCCCCCATGTTGTGCAATTATTGTCTATTGATGAGCAAAAATAAGACCATGTTGTGCAAATATAAGAGCATGTTGAGCAATAATTTATTGAGAAAGTATAAAATTATATTGAGATAAAATAAGATCATTTGAGAATAAATTCACAAGTCTCGATTTGTGTGCAAAAATAACATATAGTTGAGTAAAAATAAGATGATGTTGAGCAAAAATAAGAGCAATAATTTTTTTAATATTTTGTCGTGCAAATATAAGAGTACGATGTGCAAATATAACCGTATGTTGAGCAAATATGACCCAAGTCTAGTCTTTTTTTTTTTGTTTTTTTTAAACATTTTGTCGTGCAAATATAAAAGTACGTTGTGCAAATTAAACCGTAAGTTGTGCAAATATGACTCAAGTCTAGTTTTTATTTATTATTATTATTATTATTATTATTATAACAAATTACTTATTACTCCCTCCGTTCGGCAAAACTTGTCGTTTACTATTCACGCACGCTTTTTGAGAATGATAAAAACTATATAAAATATTCATTTTTTTATAAAAATTTTTTAACAAGTTTGTACTTATTAATAATAACTACAAAATTGTTAAAACAATTATCAAAAAAACTAGATATTTTATATAGTTTTTATCTCCTAAAAAAACGTGCATGAATAGTAAAGTGACAAGTTTTTCCGAATGGATGTAGTATTATTATTATTATTATTATTATTTTACATTTTGTCGTGCAAATATAAGAGTACGATGTGCAAATATAATCGTATGTTGTGCAAATATAACATTTTGTTGTGCAAAATGTAATATATTTTTTTGTCCGCTTTTTTTTGTTTCAACACTTTTTGTTGTGCGAAAATAACTTTACGTTGTGCACATATAACAATTTATTGTGCAAATATAACTTTTGTGCAAATGTAAAAATAAAAACTTAGTAGATGTGAATCACATAATAAATTATAGATATTTTTTGTAATTCCCATATTTATGGGGTCATTTTTGTTATTTATCAAAAATTACATCTTCAACCTTCGATCTGGCCGATCTGGTCTCGCTTGCCATCTTCAAACTTCGATGAACACAGCCGCCCGGACAGCCGCGCTCGCCACCGCCTCCGGCGCTTCGCTCGCTCCCTCGCTTCGCCGCTCGCTCGCCACCGCCTCCGACGCTCCCTCGCTCGCTCGGTCGCTCGACCTCGCTCCGGCTACTCGACATCGCCAGATTCACTTTCTCCCTCGCTCAGATCTGAAACCTCCATTGTTTCCACTGTTCACTTTCTCCCTAAACTACATGAATTAGCGCTCAGATCTGAAATTTTGTCAATGCCTCTGAATCGACAAAATTTCGATTGAGCGTGACAATTAACCACCTAAATCATGTACTTCCAAAGAATTTCGATTCAGAAAACTTCGCAATCAAGCTCAATTGAGCGCGGCGATTAACTAAAATTGAAGCGAAACTGTAAAGACCGGGATTTAATTAATATTTATAAAATATCCATAGGATAATCAGAATATTATCCTCCTTTATAATTATGAAAACCCAGAAAATTTAAAATTTTATGCCTAGCTTTACATGGATTCAATGATGGGGAAAAATATACCCAAGCCACTTTTCTCGTATCTTCTAAACATAACGGATATTAACGCTTCGCGGGCTCGGATTTTACATTATGTTAAAGAGTTCATCCACCCAAATTGCCTAACATTGAGCCACCAAACCCTTGACTTGTGGTTTGCTTGTGAATGTAGACATTCAACCACTCCCATCACTTCCTTCCCATCACACCCATGCTTTGACTCATGAAGCCAACCACTCCCATCACTTCCTTCTCATCACCCCCATGCTTTGACTCATGAAGCCAACCACCCCTCTCCTCTATAAGCCTGACCCCAAGACTCATGAGGAGCTCATCCAAAGAAGCCCCACCGTCACTTGAGAGGAGAGAGAGAGAAGGAGAGCCTTGCTCCGTTTAGGTCCATTTTGGACGGCCTTCACAAGAAATAGCATAACTCCCTCCCTACTCATCCAAATTGAGAAAACGCGGTGGCCATGGATCCGTCTTGAATCCAGCTTTCCATAAATATCTCAAACACAAAAATCCAAGGTCGTTTGCCTAGACAAAATCGTCCATCTTTGGAGCTGTAGAAAACTGTTTTTGAAGGGTCTTGAGAGTTTGACTTGATTTCTTGGTAAGAACCCTTTCTTTCTTCCAAAACTGAGTTCCAACATGTGTTATAACTCCTTTTCTTCAACTTTGAGTAAGAATCTAAATCATGTTTTGGGATTTTTGGTGACAAAATGGCAAGGTGTTTGAAAGGTGTTCCGAAGGACTCCCGAGGGTGTTCTTGAGTCGTTTGTGTGTGATTCTTCAAAGGTAATCCATCATCCACCTCCCCCTCTCTAGTAATAGATCTTGTGTGCTTGGAAAGGGCTTAGGAAGTGGAGCCTCTATGTGTTTTTGGTTGTGTTTTGTAGCAAACGTCAAGAAACAAAATGGATATATGTGCCTCTGTAATTTAGACTTTATTTCCAATCCAACGGTCTGATTCGGCTTAAATTTTAATATGATGTTTATAGAAATGTTATCTAACTTCCCTTCAAATATTACTGCAATCCAACGGTTGGATCAAGATTTATTATAATTTTAGTAACCAGTGTTTATAATGACTCGGTTGGAAAACTTGGTTAAGGAAATGCTAAGAATATAGTTAAATATATGATGGCATAACCGAAACTTAGAGCATATAAAATACAGAAATGAAGTATACTCATAACTTGGCTTATGATCCGATAAGAAGAAAATCGATTATGTGATAATACGATATAGATTATAACTGGTTAAGTCCGGATCAATTAACCAAAGTGCGTAATCTATAGAATCGTGAACCTCATGTGGATATATGTTGATTATTAGGTTGGGTACCATGCATTAGAATACCACCTAATAAAAGCTTAATGAAATTAATAGGCTCTTGTTGATTGGATCCTTGGTTATGCACTTTATTGCTTGCTTATTCTTCGGACTCCAGGTAAGTCCCCTGGACTTACTCATGATGGATTTATGTGATACTCTTTGTCTTATCGAGAGTCTTCATGCATCACGCGACCTAGTAACATGTTTAGGAATATAAACCGGTAATATGACGTAGGATGAACTTAGTAAATCCAACACTTCTTATGTATGCTATGTGTCTATGGTCAGTGGCGGAACTTGAACAAAAGTTTTGCAGGGGCCAATAATTTTTTTTAGGGTTTGGACGTTTACCGAATCCCTTTCTATATTAGTGTCATTGACATTGAATTGAGGTTGTTGCTGCTCAATAATCGAGTCTACTCGAATGTCTGGATTCTCTGGTCCTACAACTTCTAGATCACTACTTCGATGATTAGAAGAAGGTTTGAAAATGGTAGAGCTAGTCGACATGAAAACTTAATGGAGCAGTAGTAGCAGTAGCGTTGCCTTCTATTGGAGGATTTTATATGGTTCCTCTCATTTTCTTTTGAAGACCGAATCAATGGTTTTTATCCTCTCCATTCTGAATTAGGATTTTTAAGATATTCTAGTATTCCACCGTTTAAATTAGGGTTTGAATTAGGATTTAGGAGATATGTTAGGGTTTGAATTAGGATTTAGGAGATATGTATTCTTTTGAATTAAGAGATATGATATTAAGTGGTTGAGATATTAAAAAATATGCAAGTTGAAAATAATTTTTTTTTTTCCAACTAAATAAAATCTTAATGTGAGGAAATGTAAATGTTATAAAAAAAATTAAAATAAAAAGAAAGAAAAGAAATCTAACTTTAAAAATAAAACGCCAACGTGGCTATTACTTCTAGGAGGAGTAAAAATGTGAATGTGTGAGATGCGGTTGCTAGTTGCTACGAAATCCATCTAAGACAATAATACTCCTATTTACTACTGTATTTACTGTAATATACACATATTACTATATAAATTTTTTTTTGCCGGGGTGGCCATGGCCCCCACCCGCCCCTTATGCCTTCCGCCACTGTCTATGGTAGGACGGCCGTCAAAATCTGAATAAATGATTATACTAGATGGAACACGAATGAAATGATGAAAGACTTGTGATGAGAAAGAATGAGTATGTTTGAGAAGTATGAGTACGTTTGAGAAGGATGAGTACGTTTGAGAAGACATTATGATATGATGGTGATGATGATGATGATACGAGCCCTTGTGTGTTTATTCCTCATTTATATATGTCTACACACTTGCTTATGTGTTACATTCTAACATTCATGTAGTTTAAGTATGCCTCTTTATATGGCATTGAGTGTGCATATTTCCGATGATTGACCCCGATATATTTCTTGTTTTTTAGATTTAGGTACCCCTTACCCGATATGACTTGCTTATGTGGATGGTTTTTGGGACAGACCTTTTGGACGAGTAGAGTGAGGGAGGCGCTTGACATTCGTACTCTTTTCCTCATACGTTTTATCGTTTTGACCCGGCGCGGCCGTGGCGTTTTGTTGGATTTATGATTTCCGCTTTTATTTCTGTTCGAAACGTTTTCGCGATAGTCTAGGACAGGTAAAGCCTCCAACGGGCTTACGACCTTTTCGGGGTTCGCAATCCCCATCTTTTGACAACTAAATCTTCCGCTTAAATGAACATAATAATAACTCGTACTCGGTCGTAAGATCCAAAGCTCACGGGAGAAGATCAAACTTCTCCTATAACGTTCCCCGATAATCTAGTATTCCGAACCTTATTTACCTTCTAAGTAGGTTTATGAAGGTTAATTCGAGTACTTAAATTTCGGGTCGTTACAGAAACATAGGAATCTCATATCTGATATTGAAGATGAGGACATTGATGAAGACGACTAGGTTCCACTGCGTCGGCGAAGATGACAATTATGTTCCACAGCATGTTGGAGATGACGGAGATTGTAGACAGCGGAGGAAAGCGATGGAGCGGAGGAGGATTGGAGCAGTTGGAGGAGGATTGGAGCGTCGCAAAGATGACAATTAGGTTCAACTTGATTGGATTAGGGTTATATAGTGGATATTTTGCTAATTTGTCCAAAACCGTAGACATTTTTCAAATTTGTCCAAAAAAAGTGCCTGTTTTGCAAAAAAATTTCATGATTTAGGAGAGAATTATTGATAATAAGGGAAAACAAAAAATATATATATATATACATAACCATTACAATATTGGACGCTAAAAAAATTTAAGCCCCGTTCGATACTTGCACATGCCTTGGCACGAGCTGGCAATCCATAAACCCACACACATTCAACCCCGAACACATCCCTCTCCAACTCTTCTTTTCATCATCTTTCTCCCCTTCAAACACACCCACAACCTACCCTCCTTTCCTCCCGTTTTTCGCAGTACCACACCACCACCACTTTTGCGTTTTCCGACCTCCACCACCAGAGCACCTTCAGCTCCACCACAACCACTTCCTTCTTCCTCCTTGATCCGACCGGACCGACCTCCAGGCGCCACCACTAGGGCCCTTGCTCCTCTGTTTTTCCAGAAAAGCTGCCAGCCTCTCACATCACCTTCGTCCTCCTTTCTCCAAGAAACAGCCCCAGCAGCCACCTTCTTTGACGTCCAAGTCGAGCCCGAGCAGCCCAGGAGCAGCAGCCGACCGCCGAGCTTCCTCCTTCCTCATCTTTTCCCCGGTTCTTCCGATTCAAACCCGGTAAGGCTCCTTCCTCCTCTTTTCACTCTAAAAATTCATAAAGTCGCACCTTTAAGCCCCTTAATTTCATCCTAGGCCAAGCAAGCTCCGGATCAAGGCTCCGACGAAGCCAATCGGATCTCTGGCGAGTCTCCAGCGAAACTTCGAACCTCCCGGTGAGCTTTCCTTTCCCTTTCCTCGAGTCGTTTTTGGTTCTCTTTCTTGTCTCTTGGTTGTCGGAGAGAGTGAGCTCCAGATCGGAGTGAGATCAAGCGCCGACCAGGTCCCCTTCTCTCCATCCCTTCTTTCCGATTTTGAACAGAGCGGGGTGGAAGATAAGGCCGCTCCAGTCTGGCTCTCTTTTCTATTTTCTTTTCAAGGTCTGGTTCGGCCCCTTTTAATTGTTTACCAATTCGGCTCATCAGATTTGAAAACCGGCCTGAGCTTTCCTCATTTCCCCTTTTCTTTTTCTTTGGGCCAGATCCGAGATTCAACCCAATCTCCATCTTTTCTTCTTGTTAAGACCTTGGGCCGCAAGAGTTGGTTCGATTCTTTTATTTGTGGTCAGTTCGATTTACATGGGTTATGTCTGGTTTGTGTTATTTATTTAATTGTTTAATTAGTTGTTTGCTTATTTTATGAAATTAATTATTATTTAATTCTGAGTTATGTGATTATTAATATTATTATGTTCCTATATTATCTATTTAATTATTTTTCTGAATTGTTCATTATTTAATTACTTTCGGATTTATTTAAATGTGTAATAAAATGATTAGTTGGGTAAGTATTTGATGAGTTAAATGTCGACATTTAAATAGTTAGTTTTGAAATATATTATTTTCAATACTTGTCAAATTGTTGGAAATTGCTACAACTTTAATGATTTTTGAAGTAAATTGAATTATGTTGGGATTGTTTTAATAATATTATATTATGAGATTAGTTGAGGTTTTGGGAATAAAACTAACTCATGTCAGATATTTTTAACAATATGATTTTGAGAAGTGGTTTAAATGTTTAATATCGGAATTTGGCTAAGTATGATTCTACAATAAATTATTTAACTAACGACTTGCATTATTTTGAGACCAAATGGGCTTTTAGAAACTTTTGAACCGGTTTATTTGGAAATTGACTTGGTAAATTGATTGATGAACTTTGCTTGAGCATTATATGGATAAGATATGAATGAATATGAATTAAGAGCACGATTTATGATGTTGGAAATTCGAGCTGATTGATGAAAACGAGTTAAGTAAATTGATGATATGAGATGATTGTGTAGAGATAAGGATGATATGATAATGAGTTCTTTTTGTTTATATGGATTATGTGTAGTAATAGTTGTCCATTGTATGTAGTAGACTTAGACTTATTCATGTTATTTAATACTTGCTAGGTGATATGTGACCCGTTGGACAATGTTTCTTGTTTATTGCTGTTTTGCTCATTCCAGGTAACTTCTCCGAGACTTACTCAAGAATTCGGACCTCATGCCTCAGTGTCATGTAATATGTTAGGTGTAAGCTAGCATCCTGCATTTCATGTAGTATCGTGCCTAGGATTGCAAACTGTTTGAGCATATGATTTCTCTTTGCGAGTGTTAATTAGAACGATCGTTAATTGTGAGTCTTAGAGTCTTTTGCTAGGGTCATAAGACAACCCAACCTCATCGGGTTCGTACCTAATCAAGTCATTATGATTTTGAGATGAGAGAGCATAAGAATGATAATATATTTATATGATTTGACTGCAGCAGCGACGGGGTCTCCAACCCCGACATGGGTGTGGACTGAGACTTGATCTAACCGCAGCGCCGACCGGGTCTCCAACCCCGGTGTGGGTGTGAACTCCAACCCCGACGTGGGGATGGACTGGGAGAGGGACATGCTACATGACATTCTTTGGGGCTCTTTTATTATACTTCTTCATGTCTATATATTTCCTGTTCAGCATGCCTTAAGTGATTAAATTCCGCACTGAATTAGCCATATTATTCTAGGTATATGATACATATTATGTGGCCTCAACGATGCCTTAAGGCACACATGAGTGGCTCGACCTTGACTTCGTAGACAGTTTCAGTCACTCGTTCCCCCTTTCGACGTGCTAAGTGTTATCTGACGGGTTCAGCCACCGCGTAGCGAGAGACGAAATTGACACACTCTCTTTTTGGATCGCTTACTTATGTTTTGACCCGACTCAGTTGTGGCAGCCTTGTATCCCGTATTTCCATTGTTGTATGGTTGATTTAGAATTCAAAGGTTATGTGCGTGTTAGACATTAGGACATGTATCGGTGCGAAAACATCGGGTCCCCTTTGTATTTGAATCAACCCGCAATTGAATTGCAAGATCCGAACTAAGGTATCCACTTCTTTGAAACATAATCATGGTTCTATTACCACTGGTGGATTTAGGGGTGGGCTCGTATGAGCGCGAGCCCACCCCAATCCCGGAAAAAAAATACGAAATGTTAACTATATAAAAAATAAAAAATAAAAAGGTATAAATTAATTTAGAAGTGAAAATGGATCAAAACGATTACCTTGCCTAGTTGGTAAAGTATAAATGGGGAACTTTTTCCTCTTTATCTAGAGCCCAAGGTTTAATTCCCATTTTTTACATTTTCTTCACTTATTTTTAACTATCTTTTTATATATAAGTTCAAATATCTTTTTAAATTGAGAATAATTAATTTCAATTAGTATTGTTTGAATTCTATTTTAGTCATTCATTATGGGTTTCCTTGATTTTTTTTAACTAATTATAAATTTTATTCACTTCTAATAATATGGATAAATCTTTGAATTTTTTTTACATAACCCTTCACAATTAAATTTATTTAAAGTTTAGCAAAACTCGTTTCATTATTACTTAATTTTTAGGCTAAATCTCGCCCACCCCTATGTTACGGGCTGGCTTCGCCACTGTCTATTACTCGGGTCGTTTCAAAAGATAGTATCAAAGCTAGGTTGTGCAATTTGAGTACAACTGGGTTGTAAATTACTTTTATAAAACTGTTGAAGGATTTTAAAAGGATTTTGAACGGATTTAAAAAATGGGAAAAATGTATGTAATGAACCTAAACCTTAAAGTGAGGCAAATTGATGCAGGACCATCCAAGACACCTTTGGATGATGTCCTTCTCAAGAGGAAGAAGAAGGCTCCACCATGGGAGAAGATCCAAAGGTTGACGTTTTTACATTCGTCCAGCAGTTTGACAGCTTTTCGACGTCTCAGTAAAATGGGTTGTACGGATTCTGTATTTATCGGATTGAGGCGTTCCATACCTTTTCGGAACCAGGACGAAGAGATCTACAACTTTGATGTCGAAGGTTTTCCCAGATTCATCCTAGAGTTTGGTCGAAAATCAACATCTTTGCAAGATGTGCTGTTTGGAACGAAAATCAGCTCCTTACATTACTATTTTTAGTATTAATTTTACTTAAGTTATTTTATGAAACTTTAGATGTTATTTTATTAATTTCTCAAGTTATTAGTTTTATTAATTCCTTTAGATAAATCGGCCCATCGGCCTTAGAGGTCTATATAAGCCGATTCCCTCTTTGTAATTCAGTGGGAACATAATGAATAGAATTAGGTTTCTCAAATTGTGTGAAACACATTGAGTGATTGTTGGATGATTAGAGTTGTGCTCATCATTCACGAATTGGTATCTATCTCAGCTTGGTTTGCTTTGTGCTCATCAACTTCGCAAGACTTGGTGATCCTATTATCCACGAGCCCCCTCCTTGTGCCTTCAAGTTGTCCGCTTGATTGTGTAGGGTTGCAGAGGCGGGTTATATAGTCATTGATATTGGTTCCTACGGAAGCCTGGGTCTCTATCTTGTTCTATATAGATCGCATCAGTCCATATCAGGTCGTGTCCTTTCAATTCTTGTCCATTATTGTCGAGTCTTGCTACTGTTTTTCGAGTCTTGTTTGAGTCTTGTTGCGTTCTTGCAAGTCTTGGTCGAATCTTGGCAATTCTTGCCGAGTTTCTTGAGTTTCTTTAAGTCTTTTATTGTTGCGTTGTTGTTTCTTGTTTAGTTCTTGCTTGTTGTCGAAGATCGGACCATCACACGGCTAACCCCGTATCAAATTGGCATCAGAGCTTTGGTTTCCGACATCAAGATTGAGTCTTTTTCTTTTTCTAAACACAAAAACCACAAAAATAGAGTCAGTTCTTGTTTTGGTTATTTACTTCTTGAATTCTTTATTGATTCTTGCACTAATCTTGAGTTTGTGATTGTTTGTGGTTGCATAGCCTAAACACAAAGCCTAGCCGAGATCGTGGAGTCGACCAAAGTGGTGCGCAATCCTCTTGTGTAGCACCTTAGCCGACGGCATACAACTGTCCCCATAGCCTTGCTTTGGCCGGCTCCATCACATACCACAAGAAAACCCTAGTTTGTTATCTTTTCTATCTTTTGTTCTATCTTTGGGAATTTTGGTTTATCTTTTATCCATTGCCTATTAAAGTCAGATTTTATTAAGTTGTTATATTTAAATCCCATTATATCTATCAACTATCTAAAAAGGCTAAAGATATATCCACTTTCCTATTTTATCTAAAAGGGTGTCTATTTAGTTATCTTAGGGCTAAAATTTTAATCTTTTATCACAACTTACAAGATTTTCGAGTCCTTACATACTTAGTGTGTCTTTCTTGCATTATATATATATATATAAAAAAAAGATTGAACTTGGATCTAGGAGGATTAAAATTCACTAGGGGCAAAAGTAAGTAAAAAAAAAAAGAGAAAGAGTTGTTGATATCTAGTGCAAGAAAGCTCCAAGGACATCTTTTGGTGATTTCTACAGCCCTTAGTCGACAACCCTATCCCAAACACATACCTCCACAAAATTGAAACCCTACCCTGCAACTACAACATCCTAACTTAAGGTTTTCAATTAAAAGAGGTAAATTCCCATTCTTTCCTTTATTTTCTTTTCTTTTTCAGTTTTGCCGAGTGCTAATCACCTTGGATTGAGTGCTTTTGAGTCCATATCGAGTTGCTCTTGACCCCTGCCGAGTGCAGTGTTGTGTGTGTCGGGTGCTGGAAACCCACAGGTACCGAGTCGACACCCTAACATACCGAGTCGATACCCTACATACCGAGTCGATACCTTTGCATACTGAGTCCATACTTTGCTTCTGTTGTGAAACTACCGACTCGATACTTTGTCCTACCGACTCGATACTTTTGTCCTGTTGGTTTTTTCGGTTGTTTGTTTCTTTCCATTCTCCTGATCTCTTACCTTGTGTTGCTAAGTCTTTGCTTGAGTGTTGATTTGCCCAAGGCGGATTGCCCCAACAAGCGTGACATACCAATTAGAGAGGGAGTGTGAGCGAAACACTTGTGAGGTGATTTATATTTTTCTAACTTTTACATAGTTCATTGTTTGTCTTCTTTTTGTCATGTCTAATATTCAGGTTAACAACGAGCCCAACAATGGGAACAACTCGAACACTACTATAACTCCTGAGCAATTCAACACCTTGATGATCACCATGAACGCCATGAATGAGATGTTGGTAAAGTTCAATAATGAAATGGTTAAGGTGGATAAACGCTTTACGACAATAGAGCTTCAACATTTTTGCTCTAATACGGTGTTTGTACAAGGAGTCCCACCCAGAGATGAAGTGCCACCAATTGAAAGGGAAGAAACTCATCCTATTTCTATTCAACGTAATGTTTCTTCTAGCATAAATAATTCGCTGATTAATGACCATGTAAATCATGTTGATAATAATGATCAAGGTCTTAATTTACTTGCCTATGATCATGATGATTGCATTGAATATGAGCATGATGATTCTTTGATTGACTTAAATGTTCAACCTATGTCTTGTGATGATAATCAAAGAGAAGATTTATGTCATACTAAATGCTTAGAAAAAGACAATGTTTCTAATATGATCAATGATGGTGCAAATTCTTCTCCTATTACTAGCCTTGAATTAATTGAAAATTCATCCTTGGATAAGGATGAAAACTTGCTAGCATTGGATGGAAACTTAGGGATTAATGACCAAGCTCAAGTGCATATTCAATTAGCACATCATGACATTGATATGAAATCTGAATTGTGCCCTAATCAAGTTTCTTTTCTTGATTTTGTAGATGAAGCTGAGACAATAACCATCGAGGAGTGGTCAATCCCTACAACAATCGTTCTTGAGATGAGTTTCCATGGGCATAAGGTTTTCAATCCAGGAGCTCATGTGGATGTCTTTGCGAAATCATATGTGATCTTGGATTCGAGGACGAATCCTTTTCAAGAAAGGGAGATTGATGCGGGACCATCCAAGACACATTCGGATGATGTCCTTCTCAAGAGGAAGAAGAAGGCTCCACCATGGGAGAAGATCCAAAGGTTGACGTTTTTACATTCGTCCAGCAGTTTGACAGCTTTTCGACGTCTCAGTAAAATAGGTTGTACGGATTCTGTATTTATCGGATTGAGGCGTGCCATACCTTTTCGGAACGAGGATAAAGAGATCTCAACTTTGCTGTTGAAGGTTTTTCCTGATTCGTCCTAGAGTTTGGTCGAAAATCAACATCTTTGCAAGCTGTGCTGTTTGGAACGAAAATCAGCTCCTTACATTACTATTTTTAGTATTAATTTTACTTAAGTTATTTTATGAAACTTTAGATGTTATTTTATTAATTTCTCAAGTTATTAGTTTTATTAATTCCTTTAGATAAATCGGCCCATCAGCCTTAGAGGTCTATATAAGCCGATTCCCTCTTTGTAATTCAGTGGGAACATAATGAATATAATTAGGTTTCTCAAATTGTGTGAAACACATTGAGTGATTGTTGGATGATTAGAGATGTGCTCATCATTCACGAATTGGTATCTATCTCAGCTTGGTTTGCTTTGTGTTCATCAACTTCGCAAGACTTGGTGATCCTAGTATCCACGAGCCCCCTCCTTGTGCCTTCAAGTTGTCCGCTTGATTGTGTAGGGTTGCAGAGGCGGGTTATATAGTCATTGATATTGGTTCCTACCTTCTACGGAAGCCTGGGGTCTCTATCTTGTTCTATATAGATCGCATCAGTCCATATCAGGTCGTGTCCTTTCAATTCTTGTCCATTATTATCGAGTCTTGCTACTGTTTTTCGAGTCTTGTTTGAGTCTTGCTGCGTTCTTGCAAGTCTTGGTCGAATCTTGGCAATTCTTGCCGATTTTCTTGAGTTTCTTTAAGTCTTTTATTGTTGCGTTGTTGTTTCTTGTTTAGTTCTTGCTTGTTGTCAAAGATCGGACCATCACACGGCTAACCCCGTATCACAAATAGGATGGGTTAACCACATTGCTAGAAAGGCGATAGACCGCCCCTTATGGAAGTAGACTTGGGAATCAGTAGACTAGCCATAGCTTTATACTTTATAGAGGGTCTGGAAGACTCCAAGGAGTTTGCGCCGTGGTGGTTGGAGCAGCGGGGTAGGAATTAGAGACTGAAAGGTCAGTTGCCCCTCGAAGGGCAGCTTCTAGGTAGTTTTTTTGATATATAAATTGTTTCCGAGGGCGATCCCCCTTGAAGGGGATTTGATTCACTATCGTTGATTGTTTCTGTGTTGTGTGTTGTTTTCCTTGATCATGAAATCTTATTGATATATTTTTAGAAGTGTATTGTGTTTCTGTGCAAATAGGGTAGCGAGGGATCCTCCCTTACTCTATAGATAGAGTTTCGGTTCTTGTGGGGCAACCTCTTCCATCATTCATTTGTCGGTGTTATGTTCTTTTCATTCCGTCTTTTATTCAACAAATTTCAGGGTGAGATTGATGATTGTTAAAGGGTGTCTATTCTCTTCATTCTACTTTTCCCTTCTCCTTCCTTTTTTTCATGACTTTCATTGATATTCTTATCGATCCTTTTTTGCTTATATTGTTGGCACCTTCCACAATAAATTGGGTTGAGAATCTCAATATATTCAGGATTATGTTCGAGTGCGTTGATTACTTGAGTGTATGATGAAGTATGGTAGATGAAACCATAGGTCATGCCACGAGCTAATTAATGTACTGGAACGTCAAATCTTGAGTAAGCCTCTCAACATGATTATGAGTCTGAAGAATGGGTTGTCTTGTAGAGTGATCCTTCTCGATTCTTGCAATGGTCAACATGTGTCTTATTGTTATGAGATTCTATACAAAACCCTATCATCCTCTTTTGGCAAGTAATTTGAGTGCTCTTCTACCTTACCAAAATGAGTCATCCAAGCATCCCACGGGAAATGGGCTATTGAGTCAGTGGGGATAAGTTAATGTTGCCCTTGAAAATTTATGTTCGGTTATGATGATAGTCTTGTTTGTGCATCCATTACGTGATATGTTATGTTGTTATACACTTGATTTATTTAGGCCTTTATTGACATGTGCAACTGAGCCATTATGCCTTATATGTCCTTGTTTAGTCACATCACCCCAAACTTGTACCATCCTTCGTTATCCTTTTTCTTCCTATGTTCCTACAATGTTGTTAGATATGATTGGTTTGATTTCCTACAATATAGCCTGAAGAGTGATAAGAGAATTAGAAATTGCAGATTCCGATCGATGAGGGGTGTAAAATAGAATCATAGTAAGGAGGCATTGACTTAGACATGATGAGTGGATTCCTAGGGTTGAAAGAAGTCATTGATTCGAGATTATACGGTAGACCTTTTAGGTGAGCCTTAGGTGGATCATCGGATGAAAAGGGCAAGATTGAGGAAAATAAGGTAGTAGTATAGGTGAGTACTTTAGGTGAGGGATAGGATAAATACGTTTAGGCATTAATGAGGAAGATATGAATGGACTGGGCTTGAATGATTAAGGATCCTTGTAGGGAGGATGTGAATTTATAAGTTATCCGTACTATTAGTAGAAACGATTTTGTTGAGGAATGAATTGTGGATGATGTTAAGGATGTCAGATCTATATTGAAGTATTGTTCGTGTGATGTTGAGGGTAGTTACTAATTGAAGAATTACTAGAGGCGTGATTGGATATTTTCTAGAACAAGGAAGAGATCGTAATTGTTATGTGAAGCAATGACTTGAGTGTCGAGATATTAGGGACAAAAGGGTAAGTTTCGAGGAAATGCCATAACTAAGTAAATGATATCGTTAGGATTGATCATGAATCTGATTGATTGGGTTTAGAGGTAGAAAGATTTTGAATGATGAGTATGGGAAAGAGTTCAAGTGGAGAATATGAGAGCACTAATGGTCGTGGGAATATGGAAATTCTAATTCCTTGTGATACCTTGGATAAATCGGATGAGTACGACATAGAAATTCTCAGGAAAAATGGTTGACGATAGAAGTCATTAAAAGGTAAGGTACAATTGCTTGAGGATTTTAGTTTAAGGCAAGTTGGAAGTATGCGACAATAAGGAGCTAGAATAGGACGACTTGTGAGATCGTGGTTGGTTGTGAGCGGTATATTATAACCTTTTTTGGGAGGAAATGAGACACGATTAGGTTCACGTGTGTTCTGATGAGTTTGCTTTGGTAATACTGGTGTGTTTGACCACTTGGGAATAAGTGTAGTTGATGAGAGACTTAATGGTTCGTGATTACAGGTTTACAATTAGTTGGTCCTCTGACTTAGGTTCTAACTCGGGAGAATGGTTGGGTATTACTTTGACTTTATGATATAGTTTGATGAGGTGCTAGCATGACACTCGTGTTGTTTTGGGATACGTGACTAGCTTAAGGAATGAGAGCCTCTGTGGACTACCGATTTAAGAGATAAAATGTGAGGATAATCCTTATAGGGTTGCAGTAGAAGTTAGTTCTTTAGAGGTGGATGATAGCGTCTATTTAGCGATGATTATATGGCATGCTTGTATTGGGTTTAGGGCATTTGAGTTAAGTATTATATATATTTTTTGCCCTTTTTGTTTAGTTTGGTGAAATCGGCGTCTACCGCTCGTTTGTTGTGATTTCTGGTGTTTTTGAGCGGTTTCGGTGCCAATGAGAGGAGCTAAATGAGGAATACGAGCTTTGAAGTTTTTTGGTGCACTCAGAAGGTGTCAGCGATGAACTAGGAAGGACGGAATAAAGGATGTGAAGCACATAAATCGAGGCGAGCTTGGCAGAAGACAAAGAAGTAGAAAAAGGCGGACACCAACTTGAGTGACCATACACTCAAGCAGTGTAAAACCATGTATTGCCCGAGTGTGGTTCACACTCGGCCGAGTGCCCTCAACACTCGACTAGTTCTGAGCTCGAGTGGCCTCTCGAAACTTTCAGGTTTCCGGTCATATCAGGTCGAGTGGCCTCTCGAAACATGGATTTGACCCGGTTTCCGGTCATATCAAGTCAGTTTTGGGTTTGTCGATTTTTTCATTTTTTAATGAAAAACCATATTTTGATGACTTTGTAATAACTTAAAGGGTAATTTACACTTAAACACCTCTTATTGCTCTTAGTTTCTAATTAACCACCCGTAATACAAGAAACTCTATGTAACCACCCACTATACAACTTCCGTTTTCAACTAACCACCTGCTCAAACCAAATGTTAAGTTCACCGTTTAAAAATAACTAAAATGTCCTCATTGCCCTCATACCCCCCTCCTCTATGAAAGCATGATTTCGTGTGTCTCTTCATGCTTCCTTTCAATCGGCGTTCGAGTCTAATTTGATCGACCATCAATAAGGTGATAGTCTCCGGTGATAGGTTGTGTGATCTAGTCTTGAAAACGTAGATTGTGGGCATGCTGAGGTTGTCGGTGAGTGATCGAGAGGTGAGACAAGGTGTTGTGTTGTGCACATATCATCCAAGCTCAACGTGACCAGAGTTAAGGTCGTCTCGGAGTTACGTCGTTGGCCTTTGGAGCCGTGGGAGAGCGGAGGGTTTGTTGCGCATCCCTTGCTGAACATCGACGAAGCTCTGATGAGGGTCGTTGACCCTTCGGAAGCCCGCCTTCTATGCGAAGCTTTATCAATGGGGTTGAGAACTCCCGATGCAATAGCATATATATTGTCGTTAAGTTTCGATGGGAGTCGTCGGGTTCGCAAGGGGATGGTTGATAATCCATGCGTTCAAACAAAGTGCTATCGATTAATTAACCATTGAGGAGGCATCAACAATCCTACCTACTTTCATTCACATGTTTCCATCCACAATTATGCTCTGAATTGAAACTTTTCGGCTGAAAACTACCATCAAGTCTCATTCTTCTTGCACAAGCCTTAAATCCACACAATATCTTCTTGCAGACACACTTTTTCCTAGAATGTTTTATGCTGCAGTCACATTTGTACTTGCAATATGCCGAAACCTTGAAATTGTCATTGTGTAGATAATAAAAATCGCCACCGTTCTCAATAGAATATTGACGCAATGCTCTTCTAAATATGTCATTGAAATCGAATATCATACCAGTTATAAGTGTAATCATTTTCCTAAAATCAACAAAAGGATTAAACTCAGGATACCTTGTATTTGATCCTCCATCAGTGCCACTACCACTCTTCAATTCTCCTGACCCGTCATCTAATTCAAGTTCCTCAACATAAGTAACATCATCATCGGTTTTGATTAGTATCCAACACATATTGATCAACATATTCTTTGAAAATATCATCATCTTCCTCCTCACTATCACCGAAACTAAAATCAGAATCTGAAGAGGATGAATCTGATCCTAACACAACACCCCCATCTTCATATTGAAGCTCATCTGATTGTATAGAATACCCACAAATTTCATGTTGATTGGAGGTATTTTGAGAGTTTATTCTTGCTTGACGGAAACACCTTGGTTGGACCTCTACACTTGAATTGCTTGCTTGTTGACTAGTTCTTCTCCCCTCGACAACACTTGTGTTTATTTTTCTCCTCAAAGAAGAAGGGCTATGATCATTATTTTCTACAACATAAACATGATCTATTCTGCCCATTTCAGCATTCTTCACCATGTCTCTTACATCTTGGTCCATAATAAGCTGTCTTAATCCATTTGCCAAGTTCTTCCCAGGTTCAAGATACCACAACTCCTTAACATTCATTACATTGCCTTCTTCTTTTAAAATCAATTATAATTCAAACTTTGATATTAAATCAACATCCAAATTTTCTTTGGTAAGTACCGATGCTTTTCTGTACAACAAATGGTTCTCAAAAACCTCAAATTGACCCCCGTACTAAAATCCGATTGTTATATATATATATATATATATATATATATTCATCATACTTCTACAAATATCAGTATATTCATGGTTAGACAAAATAATTGCCGCCTTATATTCAAATTGAAAAAGGAAATAATTGAAAAAGGGGATCACATGGCCACTCTTCATCAAGAAAATCCACACATATTGCTTGTATATGAACTAGAACACAAGCAGAACAAAAGAACATGCTTAAAAAAGTTAGATCTAACAAAATTTTCTATCAAGACTCGGTATTCTAATCCATATGAGAGTCGAATAACTAAAACTTTTCATAATCCAATTAACACATATCAAATAAGTTTTCACATACCCTAAATTGAAAGGCTAGTGCCAGAATAACAAATTTAAGAATTATGAAACCCTATTGAATGTATGACACTATAGAGAATATACAATCAAACAGAACACCAAATCATGCTAATTTAGAAATAGCAAAAAGAATTAACCCATAATCAAACCAGTGCTTACACCTACAGAGCAAAGTGATCAACCTTTGAAAGATACACTAGGCATGTTGAAAGTTGGATCAGCCACAAGAACTTTCATTCTTGATAGTAATTACAAAATTTGGAGTTGCAATTGTTGGCCATTGAGGAGAAGTTAATTAATGCGTGAGTTTTGTGCAACTATGTGGTGCGTGAACGATAAGAGAAGATATAAGGGTAATTCAGTAATTTCAATTCATTTTAATGGGGACTTAACAACATGTTTGGATGGGTGGTTAGTTGAAAACGGAAGTAGTATATCGGGTGGTTACTTATAATTTCTTGTATTACGGGTGGTTAATTGCAAACCAAGGGTAATAAGGGATGGTTAAGTGTAAATTACCCTAACTTAAAAATACTAAAGTTAAAGGCGTGGTTGCTTATTTGTTATTTTTGGGCTATACTTATTAGAAGATGTCATCCAAAACTCTAGCGCTTGTAATTATATACTACGTATGAACTAAAATATTTGATTTTTATTATTACTCATTATTTTTAATAAAATTTAAAACTATATAAAATATCAAATTTTTAATTAACTTTTTGAAATTATTTCATCCCTTTTAGTAATGAGTATAAAAATTTAATTACAAATTTTAATGTTTTATAGATTTTTATAGCTTTTTAAAAAATATGTTGAAAAATAAAAAATAAAATATTACCAATTGAGTGGAATAATATACAATACAAATAAATATAAAATGTGATTTGAAAAAGAAAGATTGATTTTTTGTAATTATAAAATGTAATAAATTGAAATCTCCATAAATAATTTTAATAATATATAATTATAAATTAGGTAATTTTAATAATATATTAATTACTGAACTTACCCTAATATGACTTTGAAATTTTCTTGGCTTTTTATTAGTCAATGTTTTAGTTTAACGGTAGGGTCAGCCGGATCGAAATCCATTTGACCTAGAAAAATACTGATTTTTCAGTTTTGGGTCCAAGAAATTTCTCTTTGTCAAAATTTTCGGGTCTTGATCCAAAAATTCCGGGCATTCGGATCGACTATGCTTTGACAGTCTATATGGAAGGCTTTAAATCTATATCTATATAAACTCTTAATTTAGAAGAGTTTAAGTTGATGTGTCAACCTTGGAGGGATTTTAGGAGTTTTAACCAAATTTTTTCCCCTTTTTTCTTTAATTCTTTTTCTTCTTCTTCTTTTTCCTTTAATTCTTTTTGTTTTCTTTAATCTATATCTATATATAGGGGTGTGCTCTAGTGAAAACCAAAATTGCGGTAAAAACCTGTGAGGACCGACTTTATAGCCCGGTTATAAATAGAACTTATCTATAAAGTCACAAATTTTAGCCCGGTTCTGAATAAAACTTAGCTATAAAGTCATTATGTAATTTTAAAACATGAGTTTTTTAGCACGATTTTTAGGCTTGACCGAACTATAAACTCATGTATTATTTTAAAATTGGAGTTTTTAGCACGGTTTTTAGGTTGAACTTAGTTGTAAAGTCACCGTGTGATTGAGTTTTTTAGCACATGTTTCAAATAAACCAAGCTATAGAGTAGTCCTCACGGTTTTTACCATAATTTGAGGTTTTCACTTGAGCCAATCCCTCTATATCTATATCTATATCTATATCTATATAATACTTTAAATGAGAAGCATTTTTTTATGAGATGTCACCCTCTCCTTAAAAGTAGGGTATTAAATCAATTTTTGAAAAAATTCAATTAATTCATGATCTTAGCCTAAATTATAGTTTTAGTAATTTAAAAAAAATGAGATTAATTCAAAACTTAAAATTAATATTAGTAAATATATCTATATATACTACTTTAATTGTTTTTTCAACCATCTATATCTATATAATACTTTAAATGAGAAGCATTTTTTTATGAGATGTCACTCTCTCCTTATAAATAGGGTATTAAATCAATTTTTGAAAAAAATTCAATTAATCCATGATCTTAGCCTAAATTATAGTTTTAGTAATTTAAAAAAACAATGAGATTAATTCAAAACTTAAAATTAATATTAGTAAATATATCTATATATACTACTTTAATTGTTTTTTCAACTAATGAGTTTAATTCAAAATATTTAATTATCCGAACTTTTACTATTATTTAATAATATTAATTTAATATATTATTAGGAATTTATTTATAAAAAACTGTGCCATGGCACGGGGATAATATTAGTTTAATATGAATCTCAATCCTAAAATCACTCTCAATTCAAACAAAATCCAATCTCAATTCGAAACAAAATGCAATATCAATCTCAAATCAATCTGATGTTCCTATCTATTCAAACAAAATGCTAACCAAATCTAATTCAATATCAATGCAATATCAATCTAACAATCTCAATCCTAAAATCAATCTCAATTCAATCATCTCAATTCAATTCAAAAATCTAAATTCAATAACAAATTTATCATGTTCCTATCTATTCAAACGGTGAACCGAATTCAATTCAATATCAGTCTCAAATCAAATTACAAATTTACAATTTAACATCAATATCAATTCTAAAGCAGTAATCTCAATCATTTTGTGAATGAAAAGGAGTTAGATTAATAATTTACAAATTCAAGGAAGGCTTTAAATTTGCCGGGAAACGCCAACGGCTCTATTAAACCCTAAAGCTAAAACCCCCCAAATTGATAAACAAGAACAACGAAATCGTACTTTACCAGTTTACCCTAAACCCTTGAAAAGCCCCCGGTGCCGGTACTAGTCTTAATCTTTACCACTAAACACTGAATTTGAACCACGAGGTGGAATTGCTTCGACTTCCATGCTCATTCGCTTCCGCCAATGGCGTCCCCACCGCTTCCCTCTCAAACCCCTCTCCCTCGTATTCTCCAAATCCTCCGCCTTTGCCGCCGCTACCACTTTCTCCGCCGCCGATCCCGACCTAGTAGCCACCTCTGTCTTAAACCCTAATGACCCCGTTCGCGAAGTTCTTAATGGCTTGAGGAATTGGGGCCCTGCTAGGTTTTTTGGAGACGATTACTTCCGTAATATGCTGATTTCGATTATCAATTTCGATGAAGTTGATCGCATTATCGACAATTTGAGGACTTATACTCCGGGATTAGCCCTGGTGTTCTTCAATGCTTTGAGAAATGATTACGGGTTCCGGCATTCGAGGGCTTCTGTGTTGGCCGTGTCTCACATTTTGGCGAGGGAGAGACGAGTGGAAGAGTTGCGAGAGGTTTTGACTCAATTGACGGCAGACGAAGGTGAGTTCGTTAGAACTCTTTTTTTTCGGTTACATGCTAAAAAATTGATTGTTAGATTGTTAACATTCAAATTAATTATTTCGTTTTTAGATTTAAGTTTATGCAATAATGCAAAGTTTTTTATAGACTGGAAAAATCATCAAAAGAGTAGTGTGATAAATGGGAAATCATAGTTTCTACCTAAAAAAGGGAAATTGCACGCACGCGCGCGCGCGCACTATATACATAGGAAAGAGGGCTCTATAAATGGACAGTCACTTTGAAAGAAATCCGTAATATCACTTCCTTGTTTTTGACAAGAAACTGAAATCTACCATCTTTGAGATGAGGAAAACAGAAAGCTGTCATGGTTTTATGTGGTCAATTGAGTGTGTTCCGTTATCTAAACTTGACCATTTTTAATCTTATCTAATAATTCCTAGGGCTTGGTTCTGCACCTTGTATTTGTGATCATTTGTGCAATGGCTCCTCGATGTGGGATCATGACAGTCTTGTGTGGGATATTTTGGCATTTTGCTATTCAAAGTTTGAGATGGTTAATGATGCATTATATGTTTTGGCAAAGATGAAAGACTTGAATTTGCATGTCTCGATGTGGACCTACAATAGTTTGTTGCACAATTTGAGGCAAACTAAATTTATATGGAACATATATGATGAGGTCAAATCCAGTGGTGTTCCTAGAAACCAATACACAAGTTCCATCCTAATAGATGGTATGTGCAGGCAGTCAATGCTTCTAGAAGCAGTGGCATATTGGCGGGAGACTGAAGGCAGGGATAATTCTCCTAGCACTGTGTCTTTTAATACCCTCATGTCAGGATTTGCAAGAGTCGGTTTCATACATGTGGCGAAGTCTTTTTTCTGCTTGATGCTGAAGTATGGACTTCTTCCTGATGCATATAGCTATAACATTCTGATCCATGGATTGTGTGTTGCTGGATCCATACATGAAGCTTTAGATTTTGCAGAAGACATGGAAAGTCATGGAATTGAACCTGACACAGTGACTTATAATACTGTGACAAAGGGGTGTTATCTGCTTGGTTTGATGGATGGTCTGCAGGAGGTTATACAGAAAATGGCTCATAAGGGTTTGAAACCGGATCTTATTACATACATGATTCTGATGTATGGACACTGTCAAAAAGGAAATACCAAGGAAGGGCTTAGGTTATATCAGGAGATGCTTTCCAAGGGTTTGCGGCCTAGTGTTATCACATACAGTGTCCTTGTGAGCTCTTTGTGCAAGAGTGGGCAACTTGACAAAGTAAAGGAATTGCTTGATGAGATGAATGCCTTGCAACTAAAACCAGATCTTATTTTGTATTCCATTCTTATACATGGATTTTGCAAGCTAGGGGAAGTGCAGCAAGCTTTATGTTTCTTCAAGGAAATGCTTTCAATGGGAATCTCACCAAATTCATTATCACATGCTAATATTCTTCTCGGTCTTTGCCATAAAGGGATGATGCACGAGGCAAGATCATACTTTGATAGCTTAACAAAGGCTGGATTGCCCGTGAGTATTGTTCTTTATAATATAATGATCAATGGATATGTGAAAAATAATAATAATTGGGACGCGATGCAATTATTTTGCCAAATAAAGGAAAGGGGGGTGTCTCCTACTATTGTTACATTCAATTCTCTGATGTATGGCTTCTGTAAAAGTGGAAGAATAAGGGAGGCTATAGGATGCCTAGAAGGAATCAAATGGCATCACATTGAAGCAAATGCTGTAACTTACACAACACTTATGAATGCACACTGTGAAGACCGGAACATTCCTGCCATGATTGAATTGATTAAGGAGATGGAGATGAAGAATGTTCAGCCAACTCATGTGACGTATACTGTCTTGATTAAGGGGTTTTGCAAACAAAACAGATGTCAAGAGGCTTACCAAAGACTTCGAGAGATGGATGATAAGGGTCTCTGTCCAGATCAGATTACATATAATACCATTATTCAATCATTTTGTAGAACCCGAGATATGAGAAGTGCATGGCAGTTGTATGGTCAGATGTTACAATCTGGTCTCAATCCTAGTCCTGCCACTCATAACATCCTCATCAATGGACTGTGTTTATACGGTGAGCTCAAAGTAGCTGATTATCTATTGAATAGTCTTCAAGATCAGAAAATTGGGCTGTCAAAAGTTGCATATACCACACTCATAAAGCCCATTGTGTGAAGGGTAATGTACATAGATCAGTGGTGCTTTTCCACCAAATGCTGCAAAATGGTTTTAATATATCCTTGAGAGATTTTAGTGCCATCATCAACAGATTGTGTAAAAGGCATTTAATTGATGAAGCAAAAGTTTTTCTCTGCATAATTTTGTCGATGAGCATTATTCCAGATCAGAAACTGGTTGATGTGCTGAATAAGTCCTTTTATCGAAGTTGATTACAGTTAGAAATAATGCATCATATGCTCCTGGCTAGTGCATCCCTTGTCTCGGATAATGCACCCCTTCTGCGGCTACCTGCTTCATGTTTTAAGTCAATGTTCATGCTAAAACCTGTCAGGCAATATATTAGGCAAGAAAATAAAGTCAACATTTTTTTTCCCACTCTACTGTTGATGATCTGCGAGTTCGATTTCTTGGGTGAATTTACACTATACTCTTAAATACAATGCAAGCTTTTATTCAGGTTGAAGGGATGTATGTTTTTAAAGATTCATATGCTTGTACAAGTCAGTAGGAATCATGGATGAGTCACAAGACATTTATTTGGATGAGGTATTACCTGGGAGAGAGTTCATCTTTTATGGAGCTCGCATTTGTTGCATTCCTGTGATTTCGATACTGCAAGGTATGGTCTGAAACTCTGAATCATGTTTCTTTATTTTTGCACTATCTGGAGGATCTTTCAAGGTGTTCATTTTCTTTTCATTTTTTTTTTGTGGGGAGGTGTGTGGAAAGATTAGCATTAAAAAATTCAAGAGACTGTGTCTGTAGATTCTCCATAGCCTTATTGTTTATCAATCTATATTATAGAGTCCTAGTAATTTCTTGGAATTGCTCAAAATGCAGGGGGACACTGCCTTCGGTTAGAGCAGTTTGTATCACTTCTTAAATCAGAATTCTTATTCACACATCAGCTCTTGAAGCCAGTATAGATTTGGGTAAGGAACCCACACCTTCTTGTCATTAATGTTAGCCTCTCTGTTTTCAGACGGCTATAGTAGAGTTTCTTTAAGCCATAAGAGTTTCCTTTTCCTGAACATTTATTTTCTTCATTTTTTTTTTCTGTGGCAAAACTAATTAAAATAACTCAACCTTTGGAGGAGGGTTAAAAAAAATATCTCCACTTTTCAACGGTAAGAAAAATAACCCAATCTTTGGAGGAGGTGGTAACAAAGTATCCTGATTTTTTTTTTCGACTATAAATCAAGGCAAAAACAATGACATATAATTGACGAAATTAAGATTTTGGTGAATTTTGGATAGTATTTACTTGTTTTAATGAGAATGATATAATTTGACCAATTTCATGTCATTGTTTTGGCCCAATTTATAGTCTTCAAAATAAGTCAGCAGAATTTGTTAACTCCTATCCCAAAGGTGTCATGTATAGAGGTTATGTGAGAGTAGTATAAATAGTAGTATAAATACCAATAGGTTATATTAGGAGAGGTATCGAATGAATAATCAAAACCCAATTCCTTCTCTAAACTCTCTCTCTCCCTTTCCTCTCTCTTAACCCTAATCTCCTTACTTTCCCTATCTTATCAAATTACATTTGTCCGAGCAAGATCGTTCTCCGACCTATACCTAGATTTTTTTAATTTTTTTTACAATTTCAGTCCCAGTAACCCAAAATCTCAAATTGGGCGACAACCATGCCGGAAGGTACTCGCATGAAGACGTTGGAAGACAGTGTGAAGAAGACGGAGGCGCTACTTCAGCATATGCAACAATTGTTTGCAACGACGCAGCAAATTTCGCAAGATTCGACGAAACGTCGGGCCGAGACGGATCTGAAGAGCGATGCCCTGACGAAATTGGTCGAGAAAGTCGTCACGGTGAGCGAGCGACTTCCGTTCGTGGCCAATCTTGGTGATGCCGCAGGAGCAGGGCTCGAGAAATCGATGAGGGTAGGAGGTTCAGAGCTCCAGATCTCGGTGACGGAGGGCTCCGATCAGGGGCAAATTCCGGTTCCAAGAACTGGCACCACAAAAGCTGACGACCCGACAATTCCTTGGGGAATCACCATTAGAGGAGGCCAAGAATTCAACGTCGAAGCTCCCAGGCAGAAGTTCGAGGATATTGAAGCCCTGAGGAAAGAAGCCATCGGGAAGCAAGACGAATTTCATCCCCAATTCGAGCAATCAAAGGTAACTTTCAGATCTCTACCTTGGGATAGTTTAGCACCAAGATTTCAAATACAGAAATTGGGAATCGAGAAGCCTGTGAGGATCAAAGATGCAGAGATTGGAGTTATTGATTTTGGGCAAATTTCAGTTGATAGGGTGGTATCCTCTAGTGTAGACCAAGTGTTTGTAGAAATGTCTAGGCTATTGGGTAGGACTATTTTCGACCCGGGTGGTGATTTTGGTGTTCTAGATCGTGAATATGGTGAAGGCAAAGAAATCGACAAGACCTTGTTTCATCAATTTGGCTACAACTTAGTTGATGAGGTTGTTTTAGCGAGACTCAAGTTCACTCCAGATTGCTTGAAATTGTTACTGCCAAGTATAGGTCGAGTAGGTCTTTGGGAAGCAAATCAAGACCGAATCATGTTGGCAAATGACAGGAAAAGGCTTTGTGTAGTTCATGAAGGGAATGGTGGCTTGTTTGTCACTTTCATTTTTGATCCAGGGGGTGGCTCTAATGGTAGAGAATGTGAGGAAGAGGGAGTTAGAGTCACCGAGGCTGAAATTTGGTCTAATAAGATAGGCTGCAATGCAATTGAGGGGGTCCAAGTGGTAGAGCAGAGCTTGCTGGGCATTCTAGTTTTTGATCCTGGTGGAGAACTTGACAATTATTGTCTCGTAAGAAGCTACTGTTGGGCATTCGAGTGACTGTATTGATTCCCAAGGTGCTATAGGTGCTATCAAGGCAAGTACATGGCTTCTTGCTGTCATAATTCAGGGGGCTTGCAAGAAAGTGTTTATGTAGAGCTGATTTTTGTTATCAAGGCAAGGAAGCATGGTTGCAGTTGGACAGGAAGAACAACCCTTCAATCAGCTAAGGCACTTCAAACATGAGAGCACCCAATTTGAGTTGTTTCAATCAAGTTGCACCTATTACAAATAGTATTGAAGGCTCTCAGTATATAGTTTCTTTCACACATTGTTTAGTCATGCACCATGTACTGAGATTGTTAGTTTTGTGATTTGTTAGTTTTATGATTGTTTTGTAAGCTTTGAGGACAAAGCTTTTATAAGAGGTGGGTTATGTCATGTATAGAGGTTATGTGAGAGTAGTATAAATACCAATAGGTTGTATTAGAAGAGGTATCGAATGAATAATCAAAACCCAATTCCTTCTCTAAACTCTCTCTCTCCCTTTACTCTCTCTTAACCCTAATCTCCTTACTTTCCCTATCTTATCAAATTACATAACAAAAGGTTGAGTTATTTTTCTTACGGTTGAAAGGTGGGAGTAATTTTTTAACACTCCTACAAAGGTTGGATCATTTTAATTAGTTTTGCTTTTTTTTTTTTGGATGGGAGGTGCTGGGGCTTGTTCGTCTCTTCTGAAGGAAGACTGTTTGGTCCTTGAAGTTTCTGAAAACAAAATTAGTGACTCTGCTGTAATGTGTTTGGTTGGAGAATGATCAGTGATGGAACTAAACCTCTTGATATATAAAATGATCCATGACATAATTCATTTCCATCCTTTGAACAGTCTTCTCTTTGTGTTCCGTGTGCCAGTTAAACTGAATCTTTGCGTTATTTTCCCCACCATATGCTTGTGTCATTAATCACTATATTTACTGCCAAAAAACTAATCCCCCACCTGTGTGCCTGCCAAACTCTTATTGAGATACTGCTTGCTAGCTCCTTTAACTTGAAATTTCCTTTTTTTTCTTTTCCGACTTCTGTTTTTAGTTTCAACAAAATGGTACATACTGCAAATCTCTTGCTTCATCTTGCAATCCTAAGGTATCTTCAGAATACATTAGGCTATGATCTATCGAACTGGACGCATATTCAATGGTTATTTTAGGATAGTTGCTATTTTGGTCTGCAATCTTTTGTAGCAGGGTGTTTGCTTTAACATGTTCCTTCTCATTTCCCTAATTGTCAGATTGTTGCCTTTTTTGGTTCCTTCAACCAACTTATCATCTACTTGTTTAATTTTCAGGAACTCAAATGATTTTTTGGTTTTTGAAGTTTGGCCAACCGATATTTGTTGCTTGCTGGCCATCACAGATTCAGTTCCCACAGTATGGCTGGACTCTACCATCAAAAGCTCGTAGTGTCTACTGTGGGAACTGATACTGTATCTTTGGCAGGTTTTATGAAAAGCTTGTGTTCAAACTGGATCACTTCAGATATAGGCTCCCAAAAGAAAGATCCTTAATCTGACAATCAGCCTCTCAGGTGGCAATCGGGCTGTGGAGCGTGATGTTGAGTTTTGTGACAAATGCAGGTACTGCCAGTGGATGGAAGCCAGTTACACTGCACCTACTTCTTATTGGGCTGATCCTGCGTTTAGACTTGATAAGGGGTGGGCTGACGGCTCAAATGTGGGATTTTTACCGTGGGAAGAGGGAGAGTTGGGTGTTGTGTTGGACAATGAAAAATGGACGGTTGATGTACTAGCTATCTATCTTGTATCCCTCTCCAGCAATGTTGTTCATCAGAGAGACACCTGGAATAGATGGATATTCCTTTAGGTTTACAAATGTCAAGCAGCCTGTGAAGGTCGGTTTAGTTCTCCATAAACTTTCCTGTTATTTTTTTTTTTTTTACTGTTAGTTGGTCAAAAGGTGTCACTATATTTGTTTTTCTACTTTTTCATCACTTGGAAAACTATCAAGAATTCAGCTGACTCAGGATATCAGCTCTAATGTATTGAGAACTGCTTATGTTTTGTACGGAGTATTAAACTATTAGGTACACCGTACATGTATATGATATATCAGTTTTGGTTTTTTATTTATTTATTATTGAATACATGCATCAACTCCTTTAGTGTGGGAAACAACCTTATATTAAGTACATTAATCTTTCAAGACATGTCTACATGTACATCAAGTTGCAGCAGAGCTGTATTAATTTATCCATAATTTTTTCATATTATATGACAGCGAAATCCAATGAGTTAAAACTTTGGAGTGTGTGGTTGGTGATGCCGACACCTTACTTGAAAGACTTGAATCTTCACTACAAGGAGTACAAACATTATGAGCTTGTAGTGTCGTGCAAAGTTTCTACTCCTTCCTTGTCTTAGGTAACCAAGCGAGATTGATTCTCCTAATATTTTTCCTTCTTCCCGCTATATTTGGATAGAATTAGTTTCTTGAATCAGCTCAGGATGTCAGCTACTTATTTTTGTTTGGTCAGCAGAATATCAACTACTTATTATTTCTACCTTTTATTACTTGAGGTTGCATTTATGAGAAGAGTTGTGCTTATGCTTGTTCTAGAATCGATTAAGTAATGTTTTTGGAACAATATAACCAGAGTCTATCAAGTGAAAGGACCTGGTATATCTATTAGTATTGTAATCACCTGATGGTAATTTAGTGTCTTGGTCAAAGTACTTGGTGCTGTATAATTTTATTAGTTTTAAAAGTTTCAAATGCTCAAAGAAATAAGAATGGACCAAGCTTTGGCCACATTTGGATTCTGCTCCCTGCAGATCAGTGGTCGTGCAACAAGCTTTGGTTATCTTGAAATCACTGAATTGTTGGTGGTTTAAAAATCGACTGAACGGTTAGAATAGTGATTTCCATTAATTGTCATCTAATTTTCGGTTTCTAAAAACTGCATTAACTTTCTATGATGCAATAATGCAGGTAAGACTGTCAGTCCAAAATTAGGTGGTTTCTGAAGACAAATAAGTGTTGAATCGATTAATGAGTTACTACTTATTAAAGGTTATTACCCTCCCTTGGATCTTTTTATATAGATTTTTCGGTTTTAGGGATACTTTGACTACATGCGACTATCTGAGCATGGCTATCGAAATTTATAAATAGGATCATTTACTCAACAAACACATCTAGGCTTTTGTCAAATAAACGAGGCAGGGAGGCTGAGGATCTTTCGAGGCAATTGAAAACTCAGATCTCACTGAATTACAACTTATGCCATGATGAGGTTGACAACTCTGAAGTACCATTCCTAAGCAGAATCCAGTGTCAACCTGCTCGAGGTTGTCATATGGTGATGAGTGATGACGACTGTAATTCATCTGTCACTTCTGCAGGTGGTGCTCCGTCAACCTGTTGTCTTTTGGAGATAACATCAAAACTGAGCTTTATAGTTAAAAAGAAGAGTTTGATCACTTCGTCAAAGTTAAGGTATCGCCATCCCTCTTTCTAGCACAATAATCCCAGTACCATTAGAGGCATCATAATTTGTTCTAAGACTGTATTTTTACTCTTCATGATCTGCTGATATGCTTCTGATTGATTCTGAATACTCATCTAAATTTTGAGCATTGCTGGGATTTTTATATTCTACAATGTGCCCAGGCAGAACACCTTAGAGAAAGGGAACCGAAAAAAAGGGAGCTCACGGAAAGGATAGAATGGGTCGCTGATAAAGCCTAGAATTGGCACTATAGGGCAGTACAATGAGCCCGTGGTAATTTTTCTTAAGACCAATCTCCATCAAGCCCAACCGGGCCATGCCACAGGGTGTTGATCAAGCCAATTAGCCAAACAAGGTTTTAGGGACAATCAAGTGGATGATAATATACCTTTGCATTTGTATATAGAGTCTATAGACCCAAACAAGTGCGTATATGTCAGGAGCACTTAGAGATGGAAATCAACCCACGGAGACCTGATCCATCCATTAATTCACCCCGAATAAATGGATAAATATGTGGATAATGGATGATGGATCGGATATGAATGAAAGGGTGTCCAATCCATCACCCAATCCACTAAAATTGTTTATTATATGAACTTTTATCATATCTTTTACGCAACTTTTATATTATATGTAACTTTATTTGATAGTTTGAGTTTTTATTTTTTGTGTAAGTTATGAATAATGAGTATTTTAATTTTAATATATCAAAGTTTTATTTTTTTATTAAGTTTTATTTCCATTTTGAAAATTACGGTGGACATTTACCTGAAATTTCTCACCCATATATTTCACCTAATCCACCCAATAACCCGCGGATGATGGATGGATCGGATATGGATGCAAGGGTTAGTGGATGATGGGTGGATCAGGTGCATGGAATTTCTTAATGGTTCAGGTGATGGAATTTGTACATCCACCCATAACCTGATCCATTTTCATCCCTTCCATGCAGGTAGAGTTGGCAATGCCCGACCCGATCCGAGAAAACCGATCGGAATGACCCGACACCAAACCCGACCGACACCTGAATAAAATTTTAAAAGTTTGGAACCGAGACCGACCGATCCGACCCAAACTCTGCCCGAACCCGATAGCAAACCGAATCTGATATTAATCTTAACCCAATTATACCCGAATGAACCAACCCGAAGACCGAATCACCCAACCCGATTATATCCGACACCTGAAATCACCCGAACTATATTATATCCGACACAACGAAATAACCTGCTTATATTCAAAATGTGAAATAACCTGAATATTTCCCCTCTAAGTTAACGGTCGTAAAGACAAATTGACATATTTAAATACCCCTTGAGACATACTGATATATTTAAAGACAAGAGAGACAAAAGGGGGATATAAAAGGTGTTTTCGGGGATATGTCCCCTTTTCCCTTGTCAAGTCGGTTCACCCATTATAATTCGGTTTTAAATTAGGGGGAATTTGTGAAATGTCAAAAAAAAAATGTCCTAATTGGTGAATTATCCACGTTTTGGACAAATTGATGAATTGTCCACTCTGTCGCTCCCTCTGCACCGTCTCTCTCCTGCCCGCTCCCTCTGCCGCTCTTCTCTCCGATTCGTCTGGTCCTGCCGCAGAGGAGCACCGAGCGAGTTAGCAAGCGAGGTCGATGTCGAGCGAGCGGAGCGAGAGAGGCTGAGCGAGTGAGCGAGGGAGGCCGAGCAAGCGAGCGGTGGCAGTTTCGGATCTGAGAAAGGCGGTGTCTAGTGGCGAGAGCGAGCGAGCGCCGGAGGCGGTCGCTAGATCCGTGTTCTTCATCTGAAGCAAGGCCGAGATCTATGGCGACATCGTCGCCTTCTCCCTCTCCCACTGTAAATTCTAAGTGTTCCTCATTCTATGTCGCTCGAGTTCTTCGGATTCCAACTCCAATCGAGTTTGGCAACTACATTGATTTGACAACTACATCGAGATCTGCCCGATTTCGGCTTTCTGTGCTCAAGTTCTGCTTGAGTTCTCCAACTTCACATGTATTCTCTCCCTTTCTCTTGCTCTGGATTTATTTATTGTGTTTCTTATAATATTATTTCTTGCTCTGGATTCTTGATTTTGGATCGCAGAAGAATTATAATTAGATGCATAGGTTAGGGAAACCATATTAGTAGTTGATGAGGTGCTGCTGATGAGGAGCTTATACTTGCTGATTTTATTCTTCAAACCTTGCTCATTTTGGATTCTTGCTTGTTTAAGCGTCGTTTAGAAATTGATAATTACTGAAATTTTCAAAAGCAATTGTGAATTCCCAGTAGCAATTTGTCAATGGAGATTCAAGTAGCAGTAATTTCCACGTTTTTCCGCCATGTCACCAGCTTCAGACCTTGCTTATTCAAGCTTCATGAATTTGAACTGAACTTCTGTTTTTGTGTTTTTGTAACGGCCCGGGATTATGATTCCCGAGTTACGTTTCGAGGGATAAAACCCCTCGTTAGGATCTTGCGCCCCGAGTACAGGTTGGAGGTTTGAAATTCTATCCAAACATTTCGAAGTGAGATTTCATACCCAAAATTCGAAGGGATCGTTGGAATCCCCGGGGAAGTCCCCTGTACCTGTCATAAGTCGAAGCGTAGAAAACCAACAGTCATGCAGATAGTAGAATCAAAATGCAATACAAGAGGGTGCCACGGCTGAGTCGGGTCAAAACAAAATCAATAAGTGTATTTATTGAAATCTAAGGTTAGACCATTTCTTTGCAAGCGCCCAAGAGAGTTCCCACGTCACAGAAGCAAGGAACAATAATGCTGCAAAACAAACCTAAAAAAAAAATGTATGCGGGGCGGTGTCAGATCGAAGCCCTACGCAATATAGTCCCAAACAAGCAGACACATACACACGCTAGTCCTGATAAAGATGCTTCTAGATGTAAGGTGGAATGTTAACACACTAACATGCCCCTAAGATCAAGTGCGTAAATATAATAAGGCCTTAGCACCGAATACCAAGTGGTATATCCCTCTCCTACCTCCACCCCCTTCCGATAGGGCGGAGACTGGCCAGCTCGTGAATGCATTCCATTATCATCGGGTGGCACGCATGCCCAACCCGTATCCACAATAAAGCCCACAGGCATCTCATAATATAAGGAAGTTCATGACTCGATTGACTCAGGACGGGACCCGATGAGACTAGGTCGTCCTATAACCCTAGCAATGACTCTAGTTACTTCACAGATAACGACCGTTCTGTTTACACAAGCAATGAGTAAACGAATGCTCAATCATGTGTGCAATCCTAGCAGGATACTACATGACATGATTTATTATGAATGCAGCACCTAGTATGCACATGGCTACAAGCAGGGAGATCTCTTTTCGAATCTGAGTGAGCTCATATAGGAACTCACCTGGCTATGCAGAACAGCATAATAGAAGATCCGGCATACACCAATCAGAATCACAATTTATCACCTAGATACATATCAGAACACATATATAAGTCTACATCTAGCCACTCAATCACATAAACACAAGCCATTCAATAAGTACAACCACATCATAATTATCATCTCATCAAGCTCAACCACTCATCATGTTGACACATTCAATAAGACCACATCATTCTCCTCATTCCGTTTACCCATATTCATATATTCACAATAATACTCATATATCTCCACAGTCCATCATATTAATCATAGCTCATAAGACATAATTCGAACGATACGAAATCTTAACATTTCATCATGCTATTAGTCAACCAATCATGGAATTAGTCCACATAAATCATGGTATTAGACAATCATTCACATGAATCATGCTAATTAGTCATCGATCACATAATGCCCAAGTTAGTTCTGAAACCGTTTCGAAAACTTAGTTAACCAGTTAGAAATTCCGTCTTGGAAAATGTTCGTCAAATCCTTTTTTAAATCCGATAATACCTTTCTAAAATATCCAAGTCTCATAATATTATATTTTCTTCTAATAACTGTAATATTATGTCTTTAATCTTAAAATAACGTTTTATGATTTAAATATCACATAATATAATAATATATAATATTTCCAATACCATTTTCTTTTAATCACTTTCAAAAAATATTTTTTAGTTCTTTAAAACCCCAACCAGTTTTATTAAATTACCAAAATCGGCCCTAATTATTAACTCAAGTAAAACCGAACCCAAACCCCTTTTTATTTACCCCAAAATGGGACTCCTTTTAACAAGTTAGGCCCAAACTTGATTTTGCTAAAGAGAATATATTGCAGCCCACAAGAAGACAGGCCCAATAACCCAACCCTACACCATCTCTGCCAAACCCAAACTCACAAGGAAAGAAAGAAAAGGAAGTGGGCCCTGGGGCGGGTGACATGGCGATGGCGGACCCCACCTGGGCTTCTTCCTCCTTGGATCCCCGCCTCTGCTCTTCGAAGGAGCAGATCCCGCCGGCGCTCAGCCCGTCCTCCTCCGTCACGCTCGCCCACTCGCACTCCGTCTTCAACGACTCCTCCCTCGCCCACGCACCCTAGCTCACCCTCCTACGCCGCCCCCCGAACCCGCTCCCCAGATCTCGCTTCCCCTCTCCAGCGCCCCCTCTCACCGCACGCTCGACCCGCTCTCGCCGGTTAGTACAATCGGAAGAGGGACGAAATCACACAGATATTCAAAAACGAGGGATGAATGGAGGTTTAAATGCTCACCGAGGGCTTCGAACTCGCCGGAAATGGATTCGAGCTCGTTGGGGTATGATTGGGGCTCACCGGGATATAATCACCTCGTTCTTAGCCTTAAATGAAAGAGAAGGAGTTAAAGGCAGAACCTTTTCGAGGGTTTGATAGAGAAAGAGCGAAAGATACTTTACCAGCGGATTTCGGAAGGAAGACAAGGGAACGTGAGGGCTGGCGTCGGCGTGGTGGTCGAACGGAGGAGGGTAACTACTTCATGTTGCTGCTGCTGCTGCTTGGCAAGACGGGGGCTGCTGGGCTCGAGTTAGCTCACGGAAATAGGGAGCTCGGGTCCTCGGGAAGCTCTCGCCTTCGGAGAACAGGGAGCACAGGGGAGGATTTTGGTTGTGTGAAGGGGAAGGAGTGAATGGGAAGAAGAATAAAATGAAAGGGGTTACTGAGGGTCTTGTTTGCTATTTCTAAATGGGAACGCAGGGTGGTGCTTTCAGAAACTGGAGGGAGCATGGGGTTGGAAAGCATTTGGATTTAGCTAGAATTGATAGAGCAAGGGTTGTGGTCAAAGCAAGGTTTAGGATTACTTTGCCAAAGAAGGGAAATGAAAGCTGGAGGAGAGTTGGCATCCTCTGAAACCGAAAGGACAAACAGGAGAGGAAGAAGACAAAAGTGTAATATGGTCTCAAAAGAAACCCAATCCAAAATACCCGGAAATAAATCCTGAAACCCGCTCTCTCGATTGATTAGATATTTAAAATGGAATAGGATATCGTCGACGGAAGGAATTTTCGAATCCCGAAATGAAAGACGGATTCGATCTTTAAAATTAAAAATTGGGCCAGAATCCACTTTAAATTTATTTTTAATTTCCTTTTTCAAAAAAAAAATTAATATTTGAAAATCCGGGCCTTTACAGTTTTGATATAGCTTTTACAGCCTATGCCTTTGCCTTTTATGTATGCAATGCCTAGCATATCAAGTTTCCATCGATGGGTTTTTCTTCCTTGCTCAACAATGTCTGAATTGTTTTCTACTCCGTAATAATGTTCAGATCAAAGACAGGTAAACCGTATGATTGTCAACCTGTGCAATCAACTTGACATGGATTACCATATAAGCTTCAAAATCTCATTAATTTTTTACGTGTATTGTACTTATTTGTGCGGATAAGAGAGCCTGACCCAACATGTTTTTTTTATTGGAATTGCAATTTCAAGCTTATCATCTGAAATCTGGGCATATTTTTATTGGAATAAGTACTACTACAGTAGTAGATTGGGCTACTACTATGACCCTTCTTCAGGATTTTATTGCTCCGCATCAACAGGAATAAGTACTACTTAACGAAGATTCCCCCGCCTCCGAGCAGAGCCCCAGGTTCGCAGAGCGTATTGACTCTGGCTTCCACCGTCGCATCACTATTGAGAAGGTTAAAGGAGTTGTATGCAGGTCAAAGAACAACAGAGCTTCTGGTCCGGATGATATATTGGGGGAAGTTTGGAAATGGTTAGGGGCTAAAGGTTTGACTTGGCTTACTTCGGTCTTCAATGTCATCCTAAGTTCGGGTAAAATGCCAGCGGAATGGAGACTTAGTAAATTGGTTCCGGTCTTCAAGAACAAGGGAGATGTCCAGTGATGTAGCAACTACTGAGGAATTAAGCTATTGAGTCACATGATGAAACTGTGGGAAATAGTTATAGAGGTAAGACTTATGAAGTTGGTGCAGGTGTCTGAGAACCAATTTGGCTTCATGCTTGGTAGATCTGCTATAGAAGCTATCCACTTTTTCAAGCGTTTAATTGAGATGCATAGAGATAGGAAAAAGGATTTGCATATGGCATTCATCGATATAAAAAAAGGCTTATGACAAAGTTTCGAGAGATTTGCTTTAGAGTTGCCTGGTTGAGAAAGAAGTGACTGAGACGTATATCAGAGCTATCAGAGATATGTATTAGAGTTCCTTGACTAGTGTTAGGACACCGAGTGGAGATTCTGAGTACTTTCAAGTTCGGGTGGGGCTCCATCAGGGTTCGGCCCTTAGTCCGTTTCTATTCACTCTTGTCATTGATTGTCTTTCCGCCCTACTCCAAGAAGAGGTCCCTTGGTGTATGCTGTTTGCAGATGACATTGTGCTTGTGGACAACTCTAGAGCAGGTTTGGCACGTAGGCTTGAAAACTGGAGGGTGGTGCTAGAGTCTAAGGGTCTCAGACTAAGTAGGACCAAGACTGAGTATGTTCAGTTTAGTTTTGGTGAGGGGTATGTACAGGGAACCGCGGTTGCATTGGGGGAGGTTATTGTCCCTAGGAAGGAGTATTTCAAGTACCTGGGCTCATACGTTTAGAGTGATGGGGGTATTGACAGACATATTGAGCATCGAGTTCAGTCTGGGTGGCTGAGATGGAGAAGAGCGTCGGGGGTGCTTTGTGACAAAAAAGTCACAGCTAAACTGAAAGGTAAATTTTATAAGGTGGTTGTTAGACCGACCTTGTTGTACAACTCTGAGTACTGGCCTATCACTAAAGCGCAAGAACAGAAGTTGTCAGTTGCAGAGATGAGAATGCTGAGATGGATGATTGGGCACACGAGACTCAACAGAATCCGAAATGCTGACATCAGAAGAGAGGTTAGAGTTGCGAGTATTGTGGATAAATTACGGGAGTCCAGATTACGCTGGTTTGGGCACGTCAGTAGGAGACATGAGTCGGCTCCGGTTCGTAGGTGTGAAATCCTAAATTTGGGAGAAATCCGTAGGGGGAGAGGTAGACCGAAGAAGAGCTGGCTGGAGGTTATCAGACATGATCTTATTCTGCTGAACCTATCGAAGGATATGACTTTGGATAGAGACCACTGGAGGAGGAGCATCCGAGCTGCTGATGTTTAGTGCCATTTGCTATGGTTCTGATTTGAGCTGTGTTCTCGTGCCATTGTTTACTTTCTTGCTTCTTCCCTGCGCCTTCTCTTTCCTATTACCCGCTGTCTCTGCTTCCTTATTTGAGTCATACTGTTATGTGGTTATTGCCCTATCGTTCTGGGTCTACCGGAAACACTCTCTCGATCTCTTCGAGGTATGAGTGCGTACATCCTGACCCTCCAGACCCCGCTGTTTAGCGGGATATACTGTGTTGTTGTTGTTGTTGTTGTTGTTGTTGTTGTTGTTGAGATGGACAAGTTGTGCAGTCAAGTAAGTACCCCCATCTTTTTGTTAATGCATTAAGGGTTGTGTATGTGAAATTGAATGATGTGGATAATGTAGGCAATTGTTTGCTGACACACATTGCAAATTGCTGACACCCATTGCAAAATGTTGCCTTCATTTTAATTGAATGAGGATGTGGGTACTGTTAGAAGATTAGATATAGATGCAACTATTAGAGCAACAACTCCATCCAAAAGATTAGATGTACATGCAACTACTAAGAGATATGGTAGACCTACAAGGAGGGCATATAATTAGATACTTTTCTCATAATCTATTATTAAACCAATCATGGGTTTATGGGCATTTATACTTTTGGCTATCTTGAGAAGCTGCGATGTTCTACAGAAACCAATAGAAATTACGCCTGAAAAAACTCTCTACTTTTCAGAGCTGAACTAGACAAAGTAGGCATCATCCTATTTAAATTATTCTAATAGAATATAGTAGCTTAAAATGGTAGGAATCTTCATTAAAAAGAAGAAAGAACCATTGAGGTTTAAAATCTTGATTTCATTTATTGGATGCAGTGGTTGATGAGTTAAGATGTAAAATCTTATGACACGTTCAATAGGTGGAAGGATGCTGTTAACAGTGGTGCTGAAGGATTCAGTGCTGGCAATTCAGGGGCTGGCCGACCAGAATCTAGTTCTAGTAGAAGAGGTGGTTGTGGGAGGGGACGTGGTCAGGACCGGGGTGGTGGTGGTTGAGGAAGGGGAAGGGGACATGCGAGTGCAATAGGCATAGCATTTGTCTCGGCAGCTGGAGACCCTGTCTCTGAAAGAGTGTGTTTCAGATGCGGTGATCCATTACACTTTGCGAATGCTTGCCCAAACCGTTGAATATATACTAAGAGGGTGACTATGAGTCCCTTCAACACCGGGAACAATGCCACCACAAACAAACTCCAAAACCCCATTTTGAAAATCTGTTGTTATAATTGTGCTTCTTTGGATGCTAGCTTGTATACTTTACAGAATGTGTATATATACATTTAGTTCTGGTGTTTCATTTCCTTGTGCTATTATACAACCTCAATGAAGCCGAGAAAAGGAAAGTGGTTGCTTTCTATTTAAAAAAAATGTGACTAATTTCTAAAAGCAAAACAAAAGATGACTCCACCTGACCTAGCTCTGTTATTTGATGTATATGTATGCATCGAAATAAAATTTGATGTTTTAAAAAAAAATACTACAAATAAAATTATTGTGTCATTGCATAATTTTTTTAAAATAAAATATTAATAATATTACCAATTAATATAAAATATTAATAAAAGTTAGGATAAATAAGAAAAATAGAATTGATTAGAAAATAGTATATTTGCACAATATAATGTTATATTTGCACGATGGGGAGTTTGTTGCATGTTTTAAGGATGATAAAAGTTATATAAAATATTAATTTATATATATTATATATACTTTTATACTTCGTCTAAAAAGAATGAAATTATAACAAATAATAAAATTTTTTAGATATTTTACATATTTTTATCACCCTTAAATAACGTGCATAATTTTATATTAATTTGTATATTATATATACTTTTTCAAAAAAAAATTGCAAATTTAAGTTCTAAATTGCACATTCAAACTAAAATTGCACCTTTTTTTTTTTCTCGTGTCAGCACTTTTTAAAATTTTATATTGGTGTGCAAATATAAGTTTATGTTGAGCAAATATAATATTTTTGAAGTGCAAATATAAGTTTATGTTGTGCAAATATAATATATTGTTGAGCAAAAATAAGATCATGTTTAGCAAATTTCCACTAATCCCCCATGTTGTGCAATTATAGTCTATTGATGAGCAAAAATAAGACCATGTTGTGCAATAATCTAATGAGCAACTATAGAATTATATTGAGAAAAAAAATAAGATCATGTTTAACACAATTTCACAAGTCTCAATTGTTGTAAAAAATATAATCTATTGTTGTGCAAAAATAAGATCATGTTGAGCAAATTTCCACAAATCCCCCATGTTGTGCAATTATAGTCTATTGATGACAAAAAAATAAGATCATATTGTGCAATAATCTATTAAGCAAGTATAAAATCATATGGAGAAAAAATAAGATCATGTTAAGCACAATTTCACAAGTCTCAATTGTTGTGCAAATATAATCTATTGTTGAGCAAAAATAAGATCATGTTGAGCAAATTTCCACCAATCCCCCATGTTGTGCAATCATAGTCTATTGATGAGCAGAAATAAGATCACGTTGAGCATAATTTCACAAGTCTCAATTGTTGTGCAAATATAATATATTGTTGAGCAAACATAACATCATGTTGAGCAAAATTTCCATCAATCCCCCACGTTGTGCAATTATAGTCTATTGATGAGCAAAAATAAGATCATGTTGAGCACAATTTCACAAGTCTCAATTGTTGTGCAAATATAATATATTGTTAAGCAAAAATAAGATCATGTTGAGCAAATTTCCACCAATCCCCATGTTGTGCAATTATAGTCTATTGATGAGCAAAAATAAGAGCATGTTGTGCAATAATCTATTGAGCAAGTATAAAATTATATTGAGAAAAAATAAGATCATAATGAGCACAATTTCACAAGTCGTTGTGCAAATATAATCTATTGTTGAGCAAAAATAAGATCATGTTGACCAAATTTCCACCAATCCCTCATGTTGTGCAATCATAGTCTATCGATGAGCAAAAATAAGACGATATTGTGCAATAATCTATTGAGCAAGTATAAAATTATATTGAGAAAAAATAAGATCATGTTGAGCACAATTTTACAAGTCCCAATTGTTGTGCAAATATAATCTATTGTTGAGCACAATTTTATATATATTTTTTCGTGAAAATATAAGAGTACGTTGTGCAAATATAACGGTAAGTTGTGCAAATATGACCCAAGTCTATTTTTATTTAAAAAAAACATTTTGTCGTGCAAATATAAGAGTACGTGTTGCAAATATAACCGTAAGTTGTGCAAATATGATCGAAGTCTAGTTTTTATTTTATTTTTAGTTTTTAACATTTTGTCGTGCAAATATAAGATTACGTTGTGCAAATATAACCGTAAGTTGTACAAATATGACCCAAGTCTAGTTTTTTTAATTTTATTTTAACATTTTGTCGTGCAAATATGACCCAAGTTTAGTTTTTTATTTATATATTTTTTTAACATTTTATCGTGCAAATATAAGAGTACGTTGTCAAATACTCCCTCCGTTCAACAAAACTTGACGTTTTACTATTCATACACACTTTTTTAGGAGCTAAAAACTATATAAAATATCGACTTTTTATATAATTTTTTTTAACAATTTCGTAGTTATTAATAATAAGTACAAACTTGTTAAAATTTTTTTTTTAAAAAATGAATATTTTATATAGTTTTTATCATTCTAAAAAAGCGTGCGTGAATAGTAAACGACAAGTTTTGTTGAACGGAGGGAGTATAACCATAAGTTGTGCAAATATGATCCAAGTCTAGGTTTTTATTTTTTTATTTTTTAACATTTTGTCGTGGAAATATAAGAGTACTTTGTGCAAATATAACCGTAAGTTGTGCAAATATGATCCAATTCTAGTTTTTTTTTTAAATATATTTTTACAACATTTTTTCGTGCAAATATAAGAGTGCGTTGTGCAAATATAACTGTAAGTTGTGCAAATATGACCCAAGTCTAGTTTTTTTTTTAAAGAAATTTTTGACATTTTGTCGTGCAAATATAAGAGTACGTTGTGAAAATTTAACCGGAAGTTGTGCAAATATGCCCCAAGTCTAGGTTTTTTTTTTAACATTTTGTCGTGCAAATATAAGAGTATGTTGTGCAAATATATATAACCGTAAGTTGTGCAAATATGACCAAAGTCTTTTTTTTTTTTTACATTTTGTCGTGCAAATGTAAGAGTACGATGTGCATATATAACCGTAAGTTGTGCAAATATGACCCAAGTCTTTTTTTTTTTACATTTTAGCGTGCAAATATAAGAGTACGATTCAAGCAATCAAACAGATAGAGTGGAAAATCAACCAAACCGAGAATAAACCGGAGATACATGAGCAAGAAACATCGGATTAACTCAATTACTATCAATGTTAACAATCTCCTCTTTCAATTCAATTGCAACAATGAATTCCCTTAAACTTTCATCAAAGGGTTAAGCACATGGGTAGAATAAGATAAAAACATCAAATAAACAAAGATTCATTCATCCACACACATGCTCATTGTTGGGTTCACCCCAACCCTAGAAGATGGGGGGAACTACTCACTCATTGTAAAGAAAAACACAAAAACAATGGAAGAATTCATAATCTCAAATTGCATAAAATCAAACCTTAAATTCACTTCAATATCCTTCAACCAAAAACTCCAAAAATGTGTGTTCCTTCTGCTGTAAATTCAGCGTGTGTGTTGTGTTCCTAATTAGCCTCTAATTGGCTTTATTTAAAGATAGAAATTAAGACTTAATCTCCAAGGAAAGAGATTTTATCTTAGAAAAATAATATAATCTATCTATGGAAGGATAAAATATCCCAAGTTTATCTAAATAAAAGATCCTAAAAGAGATTTAGATGAAAACCCTAATTAAAAAGCCCATTAACTAATAAAATCAGGCGCAAAAACTTCTCCTGGTGCGCAGGTTATCGGCGCCGAGGGTAGAGGTGTCGGCGTCGAGGGTCTGTTCAAAAACAGTACTACTGGAATTCGCTGGGTGTCGGCATCGAGGGGGTAAGGGTCGGCGCCGAGGCTCTGTTCGAACGCAATAGCCGCTATTTTTCTCCAGCTTTTCGACTATGTCTTCAATCGCACTTTTCCGAGTCCTCGTTCATTTTATTGTCGCATATGAATATGCGTTGGAAAGCTCTTTTCAAGGACTACAAATCTCATGAAGGCTCCAGATCTTGAATCGAAGTGATGGATTGCAAAAATAACGCTTTTCTCCAGCTGCACCACTTTTTTCTTTTAGTTTGTTTCTCCATTGCCTTCATGATTTTTCATTAAACTCTAAAGTGAATCCAAACTCCTTCAAATCCCCTCCAAAACCTATAAAATCACACCAAATCGTGTGTCGACTCCATCTCTTGCAATATTAAGCATATATAACTACACATTTTCCTTACTTTCCCAACACAAAAGCTAATAAAAGGACTTAAACGAGATGAAAACATGATGCAAAATATGAATAAAAATGAGAACATCAATACTACAGAGTAAAATAATATTGAGAAATTTTAATAGTAGAGCAACAACTATACGAGCACGTAATTCCGGATTCTGCTGAAGGATGGGTGCTCCTATCAGAACATAAGTTAGCATCATCGCCAATACAAAGATCAACTTATTTATCTTCTACATGTGATGAAGTTTCTGGCTATTTGTGGGTCAAGCTTGATCCTAAGAGCCCAAAGCTATCAAATTCACCAAAGACACGAGAATTTATATTCACAAAGCCATTAAACTTCTTTGAAAGCTTATCTCAAGTCCTAAAGGGCTTTTGCTGAGGCTAATGCTCAATGCCTATATGGGATTCAAACCCACATTTTTGTGCATGAGCACAGTGCTCTCCCATTTGAGCTAATAAGCTAAAAGCGTTCGACTAAGAAACTCAATAACTCCACAATCAAATGAATAGCAATCAGCCAACACACACAAACAAATTTTGAACAAATAAATAGCTCCAAACAAAGGCATTCACTATTGTATTCAATGAAATGGGAAAAGACATGGATCTGCCCACAACTACCATTTGAGTATTGTATTCAATGTATTGTAGTGCAGTACAAATAAAAGTAGCAATTCAACCTAAAAAATCAGCTTCCCCACCGATTGAATGTTGAACTGCAGTATCCATGTATTATGGATACATAGGAGATTGACTTATGGATGTTGAATGATTTAAGAATGAACAAACGAAATACTCCGTAGTAAAGATAATGAAGAACACACCACCGACACATGAACAACAATCCAGACTCAAAGCAGCTCCATAAATACTCGTCTTTGCCCTAGTATGAAATTTTAATAGCAGCAATCCAGTATCACCTAAAACAACACAGTTCAACAACTTGATCATCCATTTGATCCAATTCAACACCCAATTAAGCAAGAAAACCCTAAATTGATCATCCGTTTGATCAATTCATCAAATACAGTCTACTGTTAGCATAATCATACTAAATTGATCATCCATTCGAAACCAGGAGAAGAAGCTCTTGATAGGCTCGAAGAAGGTCTATTTTCTTAGGAACTGGTAGATTTGGAGGTTGGAAAACTGGTAGATCCAGATCTAGACCTTCATAGCACGGATCTTCGATCGGCGAAATCCATGACGAAATCGGATTTACAGGAGCAGGAATATGGCCAACGAGATCTGGCCGCAACCTTGAATCACACCAATAGGCGGTGCCAGATCTGGCCACGAACCGGCGGCACTGGGAGGAGGAGCAAGGGGACGCAGACCGACGGCGTAGGAGGAGAGGAGGAGGAGCGACCTGAAGGAAGCGTGATAGAGATATGAAGGAAGGAGAAAGGGAACGGGGATAGAAGGAAGGAAACGGGATTTTATAGTGGACAGTTTTCCAATTTGTTCAAAAAGTTGGACAATTCACCAATTTGTCCAAAAAAAAAGTGCATGTTTGGCAAAAATTTTCTTTAAATCATTATTTTTTCAACCGATTTTGTGTCACCAATTAAACTCATACCACAAATTAAACCAAACCCCTAAACCGTTCCCACCTCCCAGATTACATCTCGTTAGCCGTTAGTCACTTACTCATCTCATACCACAATTATAACCTAATTTCAGATTATGTAGAGCTCTTTCCTCTGTTGACTCATGGCTATTGGCCTTTTAGTACAACCCAATTTCATATTCTTGCCCCTTTGCTGGTGTCTTACACATTTATTAATTATAAATCTAGGTAAATTGAAGGAAATTCAGCTGTAAGCTGATACAAAGGTTTTAATTTGCTGTCATGTGCACAGGTCTTACATAAGCTCTTTTTTTTCTGACATGGATTGAGAGGTATTGCTGTAATATATATATATATATATATATATATATATATATATATATATATATATATATATATATATATATATATATATAGGGATTGGTTCCAGAGTGCACACTCCTTATAGTGTATCTTGTGCACAAATAAGAACCGTTGATTGAGAGGAAATGGATGACATGGATTAAAAAGAGGTTTTTTTTAATTTTTTTAAATTTTGCTTTAATTATGGTAGGACCCACTACGAAACTCTCCCACTCTCTTTTGGGATGGAGAGTGTACTCCAACGCCACCAAACCCTTTTTTTTTATATAAACAATTTTTTTTTAAAAAAAAAGTAGTGGGCCTGGATTTTTTTATCATTCACCCACCCTAGTCCTTTTTTTTTAAAAATAATTTCGGATGTTTTAAAAAATTGTCAATTCCAGTGAATAATGTTTCTCATAATACCGAATAATGTTCTGTTTTTTTCCATCGAGTTCAAATCGAAAGTTATCAATTCCACTGAATAATTTGTCATATACTACCGAATAATGTTTTATTGTTTCACAATTCACCAAAACATCTCATGGTTTATGTATCTCTAAACCATACTTACGATTTTACTGAATAATGCTTCATATTTCACCGAATACTGCTTCACAATTCACCAAAACATCTAATAGTTTATATGTTCCGATTAAAAAAAATGTCGTATATAAACGAATAATCATTAGAAACTCACCGAATAATACTTGTATTCCACCGAATAATGTTTCACAATTCACCAAAACATCTAATAGTTTATATGTTCCGATTAAAAAAAAATGTCGTATATAAACGAATAATCATTAGAAACTCACCGAATAATACTTGTATTCCACCGAATAATGTTTCATGCGTAACCAAAAAAAAAAAAAAACCCCCACCCCCACCACCCGCCTCGCCCAGCACACCCCCAACCCCCACCGTCTGTTTCGTTCTAATTTAACTTCGATCGGAAACCGTCCACCACCGCAGTGCCACCCTCCACCACACCCAGGCCACCACCGCAGTGCCACCGTCAACAGATCCCACGTTGTCGCTTCTCCTGCTCGCTGAATGAGCTTCGCCTTCACTCTCCTCCCACCCTTTTCCCTTGTCACAATAATCTGAAATTCAAGCCAAAAACACTCAATCAATCTAATTCAACCATATATCCATCAAAAACAAGTTTCAATTTCACCCATTGAATTCTAAAATTTGACAAATTTAAACAATTTAGCAATATCTAAAAATTGGGGTTTATAGAAACTTACTTGAGGATTCAATGGAGGAGGATAGGAGGAGAGGAGGAGGCCGCTGGGCGAGGTCGGAGGGATTTCACCACCGCAGTGCCACCATCTAGATCTGACGCTTTCCACGGGGCCGTACGGCGTCACGGTCGTCGCGTCCCTCTGGATCTGACACTAAGATGCTGGATCTGGATTCGAACCTCCCGGCGGCCAGGAGCGGTTAATGACGACGCAATGGGAGAGCATCGATGACAATGGCGAGCACGATGGTCTCGCCTCGCCTCCGCCGCCTTGCCTCCCCGCACAATCTCTAAACCATACTTACGATTTTCCATCTTTTTTACAAAAACTCACCCATACACGTGGCATTATTCTACCCTTCCATTTTTTATAGATTAACGCTCCAGATTTGTGCACAAAGTACACCCTAAGGGGTGTGCACAAGTTACCCATTATATATATATATATATATATATATATATATATATATATATATATATATATATATATATATATATATATATATATATATATATATATATATATATATATATATATATATATATATATATATATATATATATGTATAGTTGTCATGTGCACAGGTCTTATATAAGCTCTCTTTTTTTATGACATGGATTTGAGCTAAAAACTATACAAAATATTAATTTTTTAAACAATTTTTTTTAATAATATGACACTTATTATTAATAAGTATTTATATTATATTAAAAATTTACTTAAAAATTAATATTTTATATAGTTTTTAGCTCCTTCAAAAACGTGCTAAAAAGTCAAACGACATCTATTGCTGAACGGAGGTAGTATATATATTTACAATGGGTAGATTAGGTTTACGTTTACCCATGTGGTAAACGAAGTTTTGTCCAAATTGCACATATAATCTAACAAATAAATAGGAGAATGAATAATGCGAGAGAACCTTATTACTAGTGGATCAGGAGGCAATGATGAAAAGAAAGTCAAAAAATAAATGATGGGTACAACATAATCAGAAGCAACAGAAAAAAGGCTATATGTGGTAGCAGTTGTGTCAACCGAAGAAGGTACTGAGATAGGCACTAGTGCATAAGAAGGAGCAAAAGACTGGATGAGAAGATTCTTAAAGGGGAAAAGGCTCTCATGGAACACAACATCCCTTGAGAATATCACACGATTTGTCTCCAAGTTGAGAAGTTTGTAAGCCTTCTTACCCAAAGGATATCCCAACATACCACAAGGAACAACTCGTGGAGCTAACTTATCCTGGCCATGTTGAAGTGTAGAAGCATAACACAAAGATCCAAAACACCTAAGACGGTCATAAGAAGGTGGCCTATGATGCAGCCTTTGGTAAGGAGTTTCCATTTTCAACAACTTAGGAGGGTATCTATTGAAGAGATAGGCTGCAATCAACACATTATCACCCCAAAACTTAGGCAAATGTGACTTGAACATGAAAGCTCTAGCCACCTCAAGTAAAGGCCTATGTTTTCTCTCTACGATCCGATTCTGCCGAGGTGTGGCAACACAAGAGGTTTGGTACTCTTAAACCAGAAAAATAACCACTAACTTCTCGACTCGAACCATGGCAATGAACTGCTTAATCAATTGGAAGGCAATGCTTTTGTTTGACAAAGGCTGAACCTATGGAGTTCGTGAAAAATAACCGTTTTTAAAGCATGATTTATCCTTATTCTTTCAGGCTAATTGGTTAGGAATGAAACATGTTATTTATTTGATGTTTCCATCATTTATTTGATTTCATTTCATTTCATTTGACATCCATGTTACCTTTAAAGGACATGGGTTACTTTTGCATTATCTGATCATATGGGATGACAATAAATCAATAGTTAACAATATCAGGATTGTGTATTACGATTGGAACTCAATTGAATCAAGAGAAATCAATTAAAACATACCAGTCAACGTAATGCAAAGTGAATGTAATGTGTAGAGTAACAAAAATAATGGAAACATGCTGGGACTGTGTTTACCCGGTCTATAAAGGGTATCATGAAACTAACACATTTCCGTAGAGAAATGTTAAACTACTGAAATTGGTAGTAGGATGCTATCTGCTAGTGAGAGCGGGGTCGGTATTATATTATGATAAATAATGTGTGATGTAAATCATTCAACTCGTATTAAAAGTGGTAAACATGTTAAGTGTGTAAACTTGTGTTTAAACTACCCAACGTGAGGATGTGAGTGAAGTGTGTGATATTTATTTTAAAGAACAACATTTTATAGTGATCACAACTAATTCAAGCTATATCGTATTCCATCTGTAATCGGAGTATGATTCCTAAGAGTGTTTGTCACTCACATCTTTTCTTATTCAATCCCTCGGGATTATCCGTTTCACATGAGTCGTGTCTTACAATGTTAAAGCCTACATAAAATATTCTTAATAATCACATTTGAGTTTAGATTCATACCTTATTATGTTCACCGAGTTTCAGTCCAAAGTAGTCCCAGTTTTTGAGCTGTTACTTGCTAGTTCTTACGAACTAACCGTCTGATTTTTTTGTGGACGGCAGGTTTAGGTCGAGTCTCATAAGAGAAGACGAAGAGAAGTTGAGAAGACATTTAAGTTATTTTAATAGTATTTACATTTCAAATTTCTAGATATATTGTATAGGAGTTGTATTATTTTATTTTAAAAAGTCTTCGGCTATAATATTATCAAGTTGTAAGTTTAAACACCCAATTTTAGAGGAAAGATTAATAAATAGTTACTTTTATAATTTAAATCTTCCGCTATTTAATTGTATTTCATTTATGTATTTAGTTTTTATCATCTTATTTATGGGAGCGTGATTGAATGTCCCTATAAGCCTAAGGTGATTACAAGGACATTAAAGTCCGAGTAAGGCATTCCCTCTGGTTATAATAGGGGGGTATTACAACCGTTGGGTTTGGTGGTGCTGGAAGTGCTTTCGCGGGGGGGGGGGGGGGGGGGGGGGTTGCAGCTAGGCTTGGCGGTGCTGGAAGTGCGTTTGGGAGGACTGCAGTTGGGTTAAGTGTGATAGGTGGTGCTAGAGATGGCATCGATAGTTCTGCAACTGAGTCAGGAAGGTTAGGTAGCACTCTTGGTGTATAAATTATTAGATTAAATCTTGCTTTTTGGTAGTTTGTTTGTCTTTGTTAGTTCGGATTGTATTTCTATTTATGGTTATGTTCCTAGTTAATTATTGTACTTTGTGATCATCAGACCATATTGTACGACACTTTTAAGATGATAAATGAAATATTGTGTTTTTGCTAGTTTCATTGGTCTGAATAATAATAATAATATATTGTACGACACTTTTAGAGAAAGGAGAGGTTTCATTTTCCTATTTACTACTTGTTTATATACATAATTTGCTCCTTCAATATCCCAGTGAACTTTGTGTGTACAAGATTTTTGACCAATCATTAGTGACATTGTGGTGACTCATGATTTGCCTTCTTTTATCAGCTCTATCCAAGGGTCTGAATATAGCTTATCAAGGTTGTATCAGTTAAGAGAAAAAAAAATATCTTGGAGATAAATAAAAAATATATCAAGATATGTCTGATTTATTGAATTGGCTAGTTTTTAGTCAAAATTATTATATTTTTACACTTATACAAAAAAATTGTTGAAGTAGTGAAAAATTATACTTCAATATTTCAAATAAATTTAATAAAATAATGCTTAAATTGCAAAATGTATTAAATATCACCAATGTATCATGAAATATCAACGATATATCGGTGATACGTCGTTAAATATCATCGTTGACCATTTTTTATGTATTGATCGATAAATTTTAACTGATATGCTTTAATCTTATCAGATTTTAATTCTAAATATCGCGGATATATCGACTGATATATTCGATATTTAGAACAATGCCTCGATCTATCTATCATCTTGTGCCACTTTTATCATATTCTTGCATAATTACATGATGAATATGGTTTTCTTATTAATGTCTATGTTTGGAAAACTTAATTATCTTATTCTTATTTTCTTCTTCTTTTGTACATAAAGGTTATTTCAACAATCGGTGGTATTCACTTTCATAATGGTTTGGAGGATGTTGACACAACAAACAGGGCAACAGGGTTATGTAGTGAACGTATGTGACAAGCTTCAAAATTGTGTAGTGATTATATGTTTAATGACTTGACATATTGTTTCATCTAATATGCATTTATAAATTTTTTAGATACTTAGCTTGGATAATGGAACAAGATAATTTTTTACATTTGTATACAAATGTGTTTGATTGATTGGTGCTCACATATGTATTTCTGAAGGCTCATATATGTATTGGTGAAGTATTATCGCTATTTATTCATAGATAATTATTTATATGTGAAGAAACGTAGAGAGGTTTTTGGGAATTTTCTGTGTATTAGAAACTTGGAACCACTAATTACAACTGATCTCGTATTTATACTGTACACTAAACAAAGCTACTCCTAACTAACCTCTAATAAACTCCTAATAACGAATAAGGCTCCTAACACAAAACTTCAAATGGCTAAGCTAACCGAACTGGGCTCACTAACCCGGAGGCCCAACCTGAGAAGGCCCAGAACCCAAATTCCCACAGGTCTCTACATCCCCCCCCCCCCCCCCCCCCCCCCCGCGCGCAAGGTGAACATATGTGATGATACAGGAGACCAAGCTTGCCAGAGAGGAAAACATGAGGAGCAGCACCTAAAGCCCTAGTGAATATCTCTTCAATCTGAAGAGATGAAGGCACATAGGTGCATCTCACGCACGAAGCGACCATCAATCCGAATGTGTTTAGTATGCTCGTGAAAAACGGGATTGACAGTGAGTTGAAGGGCAACTTTGTTGTCGTAGTACAGAGTGATTGGCAGAGGTACAGGGATTAGCAAATCAGTGAGGATGTTATGAAGCCACACCAACTCACTTTCCACAGCTGACATGCTTCGATATTCACTCTCAGCTGTGGATTCAGACATTGTCCGTTGCTTCTTAGATTTTCAAGAAATCACCGAGCTGCCTAGGAACACATTGTATCCAGTTAAAGAATGAGCTGTGAAAGCACAACTTCCCCAATCATCGTCACTATAAGCTCTTAATTGAAAATCTGATTGAGACGGATAGAAGAGAGCCAAGTTGAACGTCCCCTTGAGATATCTCAGTAAATACATATCAACATTCATGTGGGGAACTGGAGGCTGAGACACAAATTGGCTCAATTGCTGGACAGTGTAAATGATATCCGGCCTTCTCAAAGCGAGATAGAGAAGCCTACCAATAGGCGCCTATATCTCTCAGGGTCACTGTACAATTCACTATTAGTAGAAGAGAGCTTGACCCCATGTTGCAATGGAAACTTTGATGGCTTACAATCTGATACACCGACACCATCAAGAATATCTAAAATGCATTTCCTTTGATTAAGCATAATTCCCTTAGGAGACCGAGCAATCTCCATACCCCTAAAGTATCTAGCAAGCCCAAGATCTTTGATGGTGACAGCTGAGTGTAATGCATGTTTGGTAGCCTCAATCTCAGTAATAGAATCCCCAAGAATCAACATATCATCTACATAGACAAGAGCAATGGTTTGATGACCAACATATCCTTTAGTAAAGAGGGAGTAATCCAATTTAGATTGCTTGAAACCCAAATTCAACAAGAACTTGGTTAGGGTGATGTTCCACTGCCTGCTTGCCTGCTTTAGGCCATACAAAGACCTTGTCAACCAGCAAACCTGCCCAGGCAAAGCCTTGTCATAACCATTAGGAGGTAGCTGATAGCGTCTATTCTAGCATTGTCTTTGGGCACTCTTGGGTAGAGTTTAGGGCATTTTACTAGAGTATTCTACCTATTTCTTAGCCCTTTGTGTCCCATTCGAGGAATCGGTGTCTACCGCTAGTTTGTTGTGATTTCAGGTACTTTTGAGCAATTTTCGAGCCAATTCAAGAGCTAAAGGATAAGGAGGTGATTAGAGGCGCTTCCATGTGGAAATAAATCATCAAAGACGGGCTAAAGGGGTCGAGAGATGAGCAAAAATATGAGACAAGATGCAAGCATATCAAGTGAATCACTCATAGGAGCTCAGACGATGTAGCACGACTCGCGTGATGGCCTTCACAAGGGAATTTGTGCAATTTTCAGCTTCAGCATGCTGTCACGACTCGTGGGAGGCCTTCACGAGTCGGGACAGATAAACTCATCTCTTTGAGGCGTCTGCAGGCTGTCACGACCCGTGACAGACCCTTCACGAGTTGTGATAGTGCCAGATCAGCCCAACCTTTCACATTTCCGTGTTTGTTTGGATGAATTAAAACCTTTGTAATTTGCAACTTTTGGGGGGGGGGGGGGGAGTTACGTTTTGTTTTTTTGGAGAAAGCTCAGGCCGAAATTGGGGAATTAGGGGTTGAGCTTTTGGTGAACTTTGGATACTAGGACTTTGGAGAAGACAACTTGTTCGATCTATGAAATTTCGGTAAATTCCATTTTCATCTCTATTGTTCTATGTTTGTCTTGTCGAATTTGATTGAATCAAGCATGTACTTTTCCATGAGTGGCTAGATTTCTTGTTTTAGGGTCGGGGTGATCCCAGCGATGCGGAAATAGACTCGTTCTTAGTATCGTTTGATTGATTTCTGATTTTGTTTGGTGATTTAATCCTATTGCCCCAGCCCTAATCGATGAGAATTGGTTAGAACTGATTTTGGGTTTGAAATCGAAAGACTAAGACCCTAAATTGGAAATTAGATGGTGATTATAGGCCGAAAGGCTATTTGATCCATTGGAACCATAGGATTAAACTCAAAATTTAGTGGATCGAAAGTGAAATTGAACTTCTTGAGGATTTATAGATTGTTATAGATATTCTAGATGATCGTTATATCAATTGAGACCGAAAGGCGAAATTGATGTGATTTTCATTTAGAATTCTAAGAACTTAAGGGTTCTAAATTGGTTGCTTGAAACCGAAAGGAGATCGTTAACCAATTTAGACACATTCGCTTCGATTCCGAAAGGAGCTTAGCGATTACCTTAGACAGTCTACCTTCACTTTTGAGTTACAAATCGTTCAAGCTAGAATATATTTTGGTCTATTGACGATGCATCGTTGGTGAATCCCTAGCCCTAGAATATCTTCCATACATATATTTCTCATTATTTTTTACCGGTGTTTTCTATTTTTATACACACATTTCCCCTTAAATTGTTCGTTACTTTTGGGCTTAGTCGAACTAGTTTGAAATTGACAATCAATATTCCTCCGGTCCTTGTGGATACGACACTTGATTACTACAACTGAATCCCATACACTTGTGGGTGTAAGGTTTATCCTATCAAGTTTTTGGCGCCGTTGCCGGGGACCGATGCTAGTATCGATCGTCTTTTTGACAACTAGTTCACTAAGTTCTTTTTGTTGCTTTGATTTTCTTTCTTTTTGTTTTTGGTTTCAGATATGCTCTTTTGAAGATGAGTTATGTTCCCTTCTGTGATGTCTGTGCATCTTTTGGTCATGCCACTCGTGATCATCAGTTCTCTGTTTATGGGACATATGCCTATTGCGAGTTTTGTGATGGTTTTGGACACACAATTACTTAATGCCCGGTTTTGCTAGCTCCCACCTCTCATGATGCAGATTTCATGTACCGCATTTGCAATCCTGATGGGCATTATGAGTGGGAGCACACTTGTGAAAGAGATTCAGTCGAGCTTGAGTGCCCAACTTCGCAACCTTCTCCTGATCCAGAGCCTTATTCACATTCATCCATTGATGAGCTAGTCACTAGGATAGCAGAGCTGAAAGATGAATTAGCGCAACACACATTGAATGCTCTAGCTATTCCGGAGAGTCTCCCAATCCAAACAGATGTCAGTGACAATGAAAATTGCACTGGTGTTTCTTTTGAGATTGAGGAAATTTTGGAAGAGCATGTGCAGTTGATGGAGCCAGAGATTGATTTTGAGGAGGATGAACCCAAAGAAGAGCCCCAATTTGTTGTTCACCAAGCATACATGTTGCCATCACTGTTTTATGAAGGGATGGTTCAAGAAAATGTTGATCAACAATTTGGGGCATTTGCTGGAATGCTTGCAAAATGACACAAGGAGGAGATCTCAAATAAAGTTCCTGTTGACATACCGCCTCCCATCAAGTCCCAAGAGGTGATTTTATTATTTGAAGACGGTGGTGAAAATGAAGGCATAAAGGGCCAATGGGATGAGAAGAGGAGGAGCACACGCCTATGGAGCTTGAGCAAAAAGCTATCTAAATCATGTCGCTCCAAGAAGACTCTGCTGGAAGGATGGGACGAGGGATGGACCGTTCATTCGGGTCGATTTAAGCTTCTCGAAGGTAATAAGGGTCGGCTTCAGACCTTAAACTAGCGCTTTTCGGGAGGCAACCCGAGGTATGTTTTCTTTATTTTTAGTTATCAGTTTTTTTTTTGAGGTTGATTTGCAAAAGTGCAAGTATGGGGTAGAGAGTGCGCTATATTGAGAATATTGATTATGTTCGAGCTGAGTTGAAGGTGTTTGACACCTATCTACTAACCCCCATCTTGCCGAGTTTGTTGCTTCTTTGTGTTGGTTATCTTGTCTAGGCTTGGATGCAATTGGCTCTAGCTTTGCTACCTACACATGCTCTACATGTTGAAATTGTGAGTATTCACATCTCTTACTTGATTATTTTGCACATTGAGGACAATGCTTTGTCTAAGTATGGGGTGGGGGTGAATACTTCACAATTTTTGCAGTTTTTGTGTTTATTTGGCCCGCGCTTATTGGAATGTTTGATGACTGCTTGAGCATTGAGTCATTTTCTTGTTTGACTAGCTAGATTGTATACTCTCTTTCTTGATCTTATGTGTATCTTGCCTCATACTTGGATACTCGGGCTTGATTTTATGGTTGAGACCGCATTATTTGGTTTATGTGCACAATTGAAATATGATTGAGGAAATTTTGTTAGCCCATTCCTCCTTACCTAACCTTGCATTTGATAATATCCTTGAAGCCTTCTGAGCCTTAGAAGCTTGTTTCTTTGGTAGCTCCACAAGACTTTCATAGCCCGCTACTTGCCTTTACCCAATCCAGAATTTTGGGTCATGGTGTTGAATTTTGTTGTGTGGATGTGCTTCAAGTGTGGGGTGATTTTTCTTGATTTTGATAAAAAAAAAATCTTGGGATAATAGGAGAATAAAATTCACTCTTGTGCAAAAGTCAAGAAAAAGAAAAAAATACGGTTAGTAACTGATCCTGCTTGTGGAGAATAAAATTCACACAAGTAGGAAGAAGTGCAAAGCGAGGATGTCGAGACACTTAGTAACCGGGTGCATTCATCACAAATGTTTGTATTCATGTAAAATGGTGTCGAGGCTAGAGAGGTAAGAAAAAGAGTGAAAAAAGGAAAAGAAAAAAAAGAAATTTTTTGATGTGGTTGACAAAAGTGAACATGAAAAAGTTGTTATGATGGAGTTTGTTTGGTGGATTGGTATGAGTTTGATTCTTTCAAAGTGTGTGTTTTTTACGATTGTTCTCGAATGATCATTTTTCCCGGATTTTAGCACCACATGGCCTGAAATTTTCCATACCCAACTGTTTCCACCTTAACCTCATCATAACCCTATAAAGCCCTCATGATTTTTTTGTGTGCATATTTTCAAGCGGTGGAGATTATCGAGATTGTTCAAGCTTTGTGGATGATGAGTATTGATTAGGTCGAGATTTAAACGAAGTGCATTAGAGGATTTTGGTGTTATGATGTGCTAGTCAAGCTCGATTGTAAACAATGATTTGCTAGGACGGCATTCATTCGATTTTTCTATTTAGCAGACGCTACCTTGTGGTTTATTATCTTAGTCTTGCTTGGGGACAAGCAAGGGTAAGTATGGGGTATTTTGATAGCGTCTATTCTAGCATTGTCTTTGGGCACTCTTGGGTAGAGTTTAGAGCATTTTACTAGAGTATTCTACCTATTTCTTAGCCCTTTGTGTCCCATTCGAGGAATCGGTGTCTACCACTAGTTTGTTGTGATTTCAGGTACTTTTGAGCAATTTTCGAGCCGATTCAAGAGCTAAAGGATAAGGAGGTGATTAGAGGCGCTTCCATGTGGAAATAAATCATCAAAGACGGGCTAAAGGGGTCGAGAGATGAGCAAAAATATGAGACAAGATGCAAGCATATCAAGTGAATCACTCATAGGAGCTCAGACGATGTAGCACGACTCGCGTGATGGCCTTCACAAGGGAATTTGTGCAATTTTCAGCTTCAGCATGTTGTCATGACTCGTGGGAGGCCTTCACGAGTCGGGACAGATAAACTCATCTCTTTGAGGCGTCTGCAGGCTGTCACGACCCGTGACAGACCCTTCACGAGTCGTGACAGTGCCAGATCAGCCCAACCTTTCACATTTCCGTGTTTGTTTGGATGAATTAAAACCTTTGTAATTTCCAACTTTTTTTTGGGGGGGGGGGGGGGGGAGTTACGTTTTGTTTTGAGAAAGCTCAGGCCGAAGTGGGGACGGAGTTGAGCTTTTGGTGGGTTTTTGGAGACTAGGATTTTGGAGAAGAAGACTTGTTCGATTAATCAAATTCCGGTAATTTCCGTTTTCATCTCTATTGCTCTATGTTTGTCTTGGCGAATTTGATTGAATCAAGCATGTACTTTTCCATGAGTGGCTAGATCTCTTGTTCTAGGGTCAGGGTGATCCCGGCGATGCGGAAATAGACTCGTTCTTAGTATTGTTTGATTGATTTCTGATTTTGTTTGGTGATTTAATCCTATTGCGCCAGCCCTAATCGATGAGAATTGGTTAGAACTGATTTTAGGTTTGAAATCGAAAGACTAAAACCCTAAATTGGAATTTAGATGGTGAATTTAGGCCGAAAGGCTATTTGATCCATTGGAACCATAGGATTAAACTCGAAGTTTAGTGGATCGAAAGTGAAATTGAACTTCTTGAGGATTTGTTGATTGTTATAGATATTCTAGATGATCGTTATATAAATTGAGACCGAAAGGCGAAATTGATGTGATTTTCATTTAGAATTCTAAGCACTTAAGGGTTCTAAATTGGTTGCTTGAAACCGAAAGGAGATCGTTAACCAATTTAGACACGTTCGCTTCGATTCCGAAAGGAGTTTTGCGATTACCTTAGACAATCTACCTTCACTTTTGAGTTAGAAATCATTCAAGCGAGAATATATTATGGTCTATTGACGATGCATCATTGGTGAATCCCTAGCCCTAGAATATCTTCCATACATATATTTCTCATCTCTTTTATCTGTGTTTGCTATGTTTTACACACACTTTTTCCCTCAATTTGTCCGTTACTTTTGGGCTTAGTCGAACTAATTTGAAATTGACAATCGATATTCCTCCGGTCCTTGTGGATACGACACTTGATTACTACAGCTGAACTTGGTAGCCTCAATCTCAGTAATAGAATCCCCAAGAATCAACATATCATCTACATGGACAAGAGCAATGGTTTGATGACCAACATATCCTTTAGTAAAGAGGGAGTAATCCAATTTAGATTGCTCTAAACCCAAATTCAACAAGAACTTGGTTAGGGTGATGTTCCACTGCCTGCTTGCCTGCTTTAGGCCATACAAAGACCTTGTCAACCAGCAAACCTGCCCAGGCAAAGCCTTGTCATAACCATCAGGAGGTAGCATATACACCTCCTCATCAAGGCTTCCATGTAAGAAAGTGAAGGTTAGATAATGTAAAACAAAGTAATATAAAGATACTCTAGAAGGGCAGTTGAATAGAGTATGCCGGTTTTTTCGCAGATAGTCTCAAGACTTTTGAAACTCGTGCAAAACCCTTTGAGATTAGACTTAGTCTTTTCTCTGAAAAACCGAATCACAAAGTTAAACAATTCAAACCAAGTGCGGAAATAAGGTAAAGCAGTAAGTAAAGGACGCAATGAGTTGTTTACGAGGTTCGGCACGAACTTGGCCTACGTCCCCGCCTAGGGTTCTTCCACAACCCTAGGATTCAACCGGCTTTTATTGATTCACAAGACTTAGGATCCTAATAGCTCACCAAGAAGTCTCTCTACTATACAATTGCAATCTAGTCAACTCACGTTCCCTTGGAGTCCTAGACCAATCTAGAAGAGCCCCACCTCTCTCAGCTATCTAGTACAATCCTCTTACACTTAGTGAATCAATCGCCTAGTGTTCACTTCCCGAGTTACAAAACTCTCGAGTATAACACTCTCTCGAAATATATCCTATAAGCTCACTTTGTAACTCTCAAATGCTTTGAAATGAAATAACAGACTCTTAAGAACTAGAGCACACGAAGAAGAAAGATTTCACTTGAAGGCTTGAGTGCGAATGAGAGCTTATGTTCAATGAATTGTTGTTGTCTTCTTTTCTTCCTTTCCTTTATAGAGAACAAATCGGCGCCTCCAAAGAAGAATCTTCTCTTCAACGGCTGGACTGATCATGGCATCTTCGAGATCTTCTATACTTGGAAACTTTTGAAGCCGTGATCTCCGATTGTGTCCTTCTTCATTTTTTGACTTTGGAAGGAAATAATATTTGAAAAACCTCCTAAAACGTTAGTATGAATATCTAAAAGTATAGAATAATATAAAATAATATTCGAGCATAATATCATAGAGAACAGGTTTTGTGTTTCATCAACACAGCTGTAGCTTCAAGACCCTTGACATAAACTGACTTGTCAAAGCCTTTGAAACTTATTCCGATTTTCATCAAGGGAGTGGAGTTATCAATCTCCCCCTTGATGAAAGACAAAACCTGTGCATCCCTGCAACTTAGTCAAACATATATAATATAAGCAGCATCGGACTAAGTACTTGCATGGATTAGACGAATGTTGAATCATAATTTTAAAACGTGAAAGACATCCAACTGAAAACAAAACATGGTCTTCCAAGACCTTCACAGCAGTTAAAAAAGTTTTCAAAGTCTAAACCACAGCAGATCATCTCCCCCTTTTTGTCTTTCAACAAATGGAGGAGGTAAAACAGTCACCAAAAAGTTTTGAAATAGTTTCCAAAAACCAGCAATGTTTCAGATTCGGGGTTAGGGTAGGGTAGGATAGGGTTAAGCTTCATCGTCCGGAGCATCATCCGTGAGCAGCGACCTCGGACTTTGCAACAGCTTGGACACCCCGCTCATCTCCGTCATAAACTCCTTGTGCAGCTCCTTGATATCCAGGCGAACTTCCTCCAAGCCTAACTCCAGGTTCTCCATGCGTTCGTCAATGGTTGAGGCAGTGGGAAGAGCTTTTGAGGGAGAGGAAAGATTCCAAGTCCCTTGGGAGGACCGAGTGATGCCTATCTTCTCAAAGCTCTTGGAGTCGAACTTACCCATATGACGCTGTTGCTCTTCATTTTTGAAATCGATTCCAGAAGCTTTGAAGATATGGGTCAAAAGGGTGGCAAATGGGAGGGGAGTTCCTTTTCTGGCTTTTCGAGTGTGAGCCATGGATCCGAGAATAGTGTTGGCCAGATCAAGATCCAGGCCGTTTAAGATGCGGTATAAAAGGATCATGGCATTATCGGTAAGGAGAGAGCTAGAGTTTAAGCGAGGTAAGAGGCAATGCACAATGATGTTGAAAACAATTTTTGCCTCTAGGGTAAGGGATGAGTGGGTAAGCTGTTTTGAGGTGTTGTTGGATGCTTCGGGTTGGAGATATTTGGATCAGGCAAGGACGATGCACTGTTCTTTCGTGGGGTTTTCAGGAGAGGGTGGACAAGGTCTAGGTAGGCCAAGGAAATCAGCGAAGTCAATGGAGTTGAAAGAGATTCTAACTCCCTTGACGACGGATTCCAATGACCAACCGTCGGCATTGTGTTTGGCTTTTAGGTTTATGTAGAACAGGCGGGTAAGTTGGGGATAATAGACAACTTCAAGGTTAAGAAGGGTTCAGGAAGGGGATTGTTTGAGTAAAGAGATGCATGGCAAATTCAAAGCTTCAAAGAACGCAAGATCTAAAAAATCAGAACAACAAATCTTACGAGTTCGAAACTCATCTACCCACTTTCCAGCCGTTTTAGCATTTTCAAACCATGAAGAGGGCAAGGATTGGTTTACCTGGATGAAGGCAGGTGGATAAGCATTCTTCCTACGAGCCTGTGTGGGAGCAGTCCTCTTGGTGTTATGAGGAGGAAATCGAGTATGAAATATAACAAAATAGATCAAACCAGATTCAGGCCCACGCAAATAAATACAAGACTCCTCCAATGCAGTAATGGGAAGTCAGGATCGAATCCACGAGGAAGCGTGTCAGCAGATCTCAGGTAGCTGTAAATCTCACAGACAAAGCAGCAGAAAGACAGCAACACAGAAACAAAGGGGCAGAAACAGAAATAAAACAGAAAAGAACAAACAAAAGCAAAGATCAAAATGAAAACAGAAAAGGCAAAGCAAAGCAGAAACAAAAGCGAGGACACAGAAGCTACTCGATCTCGAGTAACAGTCCTCTATATCGACTAAGGAGGTCGACAACAGAAACTCAGAAACGAAAGCATACAACTCGATGTAGACAAGTTTGTACTCGATATCGAGTAGAGGCTACTCTGTATCGACCAAAAACTCCTCTATATCGACTAGCAAGACAGAAAACTGTAAATCGCAGATTCGAACCCAAACTCAGAAATTTGACAGAAATAAACTCAATATGCTAAAAGACTTCTAAAGCCAGGGTATCAACACCACAACGATAACCATGCAAAGTAATACATAAAGGCATAAAAGATCATGCTTTCCATCAAAATAACTTTCGTTACTAACAAATAGGCATGTAGAGGCTTTCGCATAAACCCTAATTGTCACTAAGCCTTTTCACATAATTAATCCAAGTTGCATTAAGATCACTTTCCCTTCAATAATACAAACAAGGATCATCTTCAACTCTCGCAAAAGAATCATGCTCATAGGGATAGAAGACGAATAGCATAACAACATCTGACCTTTACCGCATCACCTCACATAGCCACCGTCGGGCTCACCCCAGCCCCAGAAGTGGGTGGACTACTCACGCAGTCACGCCTCATCGCAATCGCAGACATTGATTGATGAAAAGAACTAAATTGTATTAAAACTAAATTCAAAGCCTTTACAATCCGGCAATCCAACTTTCGATGAATGCCAAAACCCTAAAAACATTAGAACTCCTAAACTGTCTCTGTGGAACTACTTCTATAGCTTGTGAATTGAATGAATAAAACTGAGCCCCATGGGCTTTATTTATAGTGATCAAACCTTGCTAATCAAGGAAATAATCATCTATCTATATCTAAAATTATATCTACTTTGCTAAAAGTTAAATAAAATGCTTTAAGGAAATAAATCAATAAGGAAAAGATAATTCTAAAGTGGTAAGTCTTCATGTCTTGATAGATCTTGCTTCCTTGGATAGAATTGATCAACTTTGGATAGATCCCGGCCAAATCGACTTCCTTCACGCCCAAGGAATCTCAAGTCGAGTAGGACTCGTCACGTCGACGCGTTTCTGGACACTGGGCTACTCGACATCGACAAGGGTCTAGTCGACATCGACTAGGACTCGTCGTCTCGGCTAACTGGTGCTCGATGTGGCTCGGACTTGGCTCCTGGCGCTCGTCGACCTCGAGTAGCCCTAGTCGACCTCGAGTAGGATTGATCCGTCGACTAGGTCCTCTCGGGTAGGTGTGCTCGACAAGCCTGGGTATGGTCTCTAGGCTTAGTCGATCTCGACAAGGGTTCGTCGAGTTGGGGTGTAGACTTCTTGTCGAGCAGCTTCTCCTCGGCATGGACTCGGACTGGCACTGGGTGGCTCGTCGATTTCGACAAGAGTTCGTCGAGGTCGACTAGGATTGTGCTCGGCTTCTCGTCCTCGGCTTCTTGATCAGCTCTTCTCCTCGTCGACTCCGGGTGTGGCATAGGGCTTCGTCGATCTCGACCACACTATCTTAATCTTGGACCAAATCGTTAAAGGCATTATACTCACACTGGCTCCAAGATCACATAAAGCATTAATTTTGTATGGACCAAACCCAATAGTTATAGCAAACTGACCTGGATCCGGCCTCTTCTCCAGTATGTCCAAATGGCTGCACTCCTCTGTGATTTCAGCCATTGATCGCTTTTTGCTCAGAATCTCCTTCAGGAACTTGACATAGGATGGCATTTCATTGAGAGCTTCTGTGAAAGGGATGGTGACGTTGAGCTTCTGAAGCTTCTTGATGAAGCGCTGAAATTTCTTTTCTGCCGGGTCCTTTGGAGATTTTGTGGGGAAAGGCAGTTTCTTTTTCTGATTCGGAGCCAGGACAGACGTCGGAGATGCTGCAGGCTGCTCTATGTCGACCAGGGGCTCCTCGACATCGACTACAGTCTTGTCGATCTCGACTAGATTTGGTGCTGTCGAGTTGCTGTGTGGTGCAGACGAAGGTTTCTGCATGTTCTCCTCGACATCGAGTAGACCTTCCTCGACATCGAGTAGGCTCTGGTCGACCAGCTGTTCTCCGTTGTTCTGTTGCTTTCCGACCTCTGGCTCTTGCAATTGATGGCCGCTTCTGAGTTTTACAGCAGCGATATGTCCAGTCTTTCCCTTAGGATTTGGTTCTGAAGATCCAGGGAGCGAACCTGACTGTCTCGGGATTCCTGCTGCTACCTGACCAATCTGTGTATCAACTGATTTTCGCCATATATCAATTTCCCCAAGCCTAGAGTTGACACCTTGCATCTGAGTATAGACGGAGTTGAAAGATTGCCTAGTTTCTGAGTGGTTCCTCTGTATTTCCTCCAAGACTGTCTGTATATCATCCTTTTTCTGGTCCTTTTCCGGATGTCCTGGAGCTCTGTAGGGCGGGGGATTCCTAGGGACACCTTGGTTCCATTGTGGTTGCTGAAACCTTTGGTCCCCCATGTAGCGATTGGGACCCCCTGCGTAAGCTACCTCCTCATGATGCTCTGCCATCCTGACTTGTTCTGCGTGTGGGCATTCAGTAGTGGTGTGCCTTTGCGATCCGCATTCAATACAAGGCTGGTTGAGAGAGAGATAGTTTACTTGTTTGATGAGCTTCTTATTCTGGTCTCTGTAGTACTGCTCCCTAACATCTGGATCAATCTCCTTTGGGGGATCATAGAGGGGCATGGATGGTGCTGGCCTGGCGTATGGGTTCTCTTCATAAGTTGCAGTAGACCCATACTTGTTGTCGTAGTTAGTGAGCTTCTCTAGCACACCCCATGCGTCACTTGGCGGCATTGTCAGATACTCATAGCGAGTATAATGGTTGATTCTGTCCTTAGTGACTTGATCAAGAGAGTTGAAGAAGATCTCCTGAATGACGTAGGGTGGCTGTCCATGAGTAGGGCAAGATCGCAGAAGTTCCTTGTAGCGCTCCCATTCCTTTGCCAGCGGTTCCCCTTGCTTCTGTTTAAAGGCGGTGATATATATAAAGAAGTTTAAAATCCATTAAAAACTACATTTGATCAAATATCTAAAAAGATATTAACCAAATATATGATCCTATATCTGTTCTCTACTATTCAGAGCACAAACCTTGACATAATTCTCAAAGGTCTTGACACTGAGTAGAATTTATCTTTCGTAAAGGGAAAGCTCCCCCTACGAAAGTGCATCCATGTTAAGCATTCCAATCTCACGTCTAATGAAGGTGAATCTATCCTCTGCCAAAGGCTTAGTAAAAATGTCATCCCATTGATAATCAGTAGAAATAAAGGATATACCTTTTTCAAAATGATCTCTAATGAAGTGATGCCTTACATCAATATGTTTGGTCCTTGAATGCTGAACATGATTCTTTGTGATTGATATGGCACTTGTATTGTCACACTTAATGGGAATACCTTTGAGGTTGATGCCAAGATCTCTCATTTGTTGAGCTATCCAAAGGATTTGGGAGCAACATGCTCCAGCTGCTATGTATTCGGCTTCAGCGGTGGATAGAGCAACTAAGTTTTGTTTCTTTGAATGCCAACTGATCAAGGATGCTCCTAAGAATTGGCAACATCCTGACGTGCTCTTTCTATCCACCTTATAGCCTACAAAATCTGCATCAGAATACCCGATTAATGTAAAATCTTTTTGCTTTGGGTACCACAAGCCAAGCTCCTTAGTGCCATTGAGATATCGAAAGATCCTCTTCACAGCTAAGAGGTGAGATTCTTTAGGATCAGCTTGAAACCTAGCACACATGCAAACACTAAATATGATGTCAGGTCTACTAGTTGTAATCCAATCATTCCTTGATACTCCTTTTGATTGACACTCTTCCCAGTCTTGTCTTGATCTAGAGATAATGTTGAGCTCATGGGTGTCTTGGATGATTTGGATCAATCCATCTTGAACTTATTCAAGAGATCCTTGGTGTACTTGCTTTGGTTGACAAAGATCCCTTTCTTAGATTGATGAACTTGTAATCCCAAAAAGAAGTTGAGTTCACCCATCAAGCTCATCTCAAATTCACTGCACATAATGTCAGAAAATTCCTTGCACAAAGATGTGTTAGTAGCACCAAACAATATATTATCAACATATATTTGAATAACCAAAATGTCCTTTCCTTTGGTCTTGATAAAAAGAGTCTTGTCGATTAACCCCCTTTTAAAATCATTTTCTAAAAGATATTTTGACAAACGCTCATACCAAGCTCTTGGGGCTTGTTTCAAACCATAAAGCACTTTGTCTAGTTTATAAACATGATTAGGAAAATCAGTACTTTCAAAACCTGGGGGTTGATCCACATAAACATCTTCTTCTAAGAAACCATTAAGAAAAGCACACTTGACATCCATTTGATATAACTTTATGCTCATAAAAGATGCAAATGCTAGTAAAATGCGAATGGCTTCAAGCCTGGCTACGGGAGAAAAGGTCTCCTCGTAGTCAATACCTTCCTCTTGATTGTAGCCTTGAGAAACAAGCCTTGCTTTGTTCCTCACGATCTTACCATTCTCATCTAGTTTGTTTCGAAATACCCATCGTGTGCCAATGGCTGATTGATGCTTTGGCCTAGGCTTCAAGGTCCAGACTTTGTTCCTTTCAAATTCGTTGAGCTCACTTTGCATAGCAATGATCCAATCTGGCTCTTGAAGGGCCTCATCTACCTTCTTTGGTTCTATAAGAAAAACAAACACGTGAAAAGCACAAAGATCTTTAAGTTTAGAACGAGTTTGAACACTAGATGTTTGGTCAGAAATGATATCCTTTAAAGAGTGTGATGAGGAGTATTTGAATTTTCTTTTGCTAGTCTCAGCTCCTTGATTCGTCACACCAGCAAGATTGATTTGTGGTACATCTGACTCCTTGGTCCTGTTAGGTTCAGTTACAGCAGTTTCTGACGTCTCAACACTGTTGGATTGGACACCAAGGGCTTTGGACGAATTGTCAACACCTTGGGCCAATTCTTTACTGTTGAGAATCTGTTCCTGCATGTTCCTCTTCTCTGTGTTCTTGGTGGCAGGATCATCACCTTCCTCGTTCTCTGCATGGATGTTAAGATCTATATCTGCAACACTTTCACTCAAAGAACCGTCATTGCATTCATCAAATATAACATGTATACTTTCTTCAACTAACTGGGTCCTGTTATTGAAGATTCTATAAGCTTTGCTACTTGTGGAGTAGCCAAGAAATATACCTTCATCACTACACGCACCAAATTTCCCAAGGCTATCTTTTCCATTGTTATGAACAAAACAAGTACAACAAAAGGGTTTAAAGTAAGATATAAGTGGTTTGCGGCCTTTGAAAAGTTCATAAGGAGTTTTCTTTAAGATGGAACGAATAAGACAACGATTCAAAATATAGTAATCTGTGTTAACAGCTTCAGCCCAATAGGTTTTAGGTAATGCATTTTCTAAAAGCATAGTCCTGGCCATGTCCTTTAGGGTGCGGTTCTTTCGTTCCACAACCCCATTTTGTTGAGGTGTCCTAGGAGCAGAAAAGTTATGGGAGATGCCATATTTAGCACAAAACAAATCAAACTGAAGTTGATCAAACTCCCTACCATGATCACTTTGAATTGACACTATGGGCTCGTTTCTTAAAGTTTGCAACTCCTTACAAAGTTTTGAAAACTCAAATAAGGCCTTTGATTTTTCTTTTAAAAATGCAACCCAAGTGTATCTAGAAAAATCATCAACAACAACAAGCATGTACTTTTTACCATTGAGAGATTTGACTCGTATAGAACCACATAAATCTATATGTAAAAGTTCAAGGGGTCTAGAAGAACTTACAACCGTTTTGGGTTTGAAAGAGCTACGTGTTTGGTTACTTCGTGTGCATGCATTGCACATATCAATACCTTTGAAGTCCATCTCAGGTAGCCCTCTCACAAGCCCTTTAGACACAAGCTTCTGTAGTGTATGTGGACTCACATGACTGAGTCTCCTATGCCAGAGCTTTGGATCGTCCGTCAAAGCCTTTAGACAGGTTAAGCTTCCTTGTGCCACTTGCTCAGCATTTACAACATATATATTGTTGTAACGATATGCAGTCAGAACAACTTCACCTGTATCTTCTCTGCATACTAGACATCTTTTCTTGTTAAATCTGATATCATTTCCACTATCAAATAATTGAGATACACTAAGCAAATAATATTTTAAACCATTCACAAGATAGACATTTTTAATGTTATGGTTGGAATCACTCCTAATACTACCAATACCAACGATGTCGCACTTTCCTTTGTCACCAAGAGTGATTGTTCTAGTGGATTGCTTCTTTAGATCTTTGAAAACAGAACTCCTTCCACTCATATGTCTCGAGCATCCATTATCAATAATCCATTTTTGCTCTTTCACCTTGGGGATCTCCTGCAAGAAAAACATCAACCTTTGTTGCTAAACCAATAAGCAAATTTAGATCCATCATTGGGATAAACCATATTTCGTAAAATAGTGCCTTTGGGGACCCAAACTTGCGTTATCTGTTCTTTTCTCAAATGAACAGGAAATGTATTGCGAATAATATGTGGATCATTTCTTCTATAAGGGCAGGTCTCTTTTACATGTCCCTTTCTAGCACAGTGGTGACATATAGAAGAGGTTCTGCTTCCTTTTGCCTTTACAAAAGTGGTAATGTGTTGCTTCTTTAAAAATCTTGGATTGTAACCAATACCACTTTTGTTTAGAGAACTTTGTTGCTCACCTAACATCCTATCAAGAGTGCCTTTGGATTTGATAAAACTTATGAGGGTTGTATGTTGGTCTTGAATCTTATTATTCAGGGTGATCTTCTCGTTCTCTAAGTCATGATGTTCACTTCTTAGAAAGGAGAAATCTTGCTTGAGTTCAGATTTCTCTGAGTCAAGAGTCTTGACTTTAATTTCAAGACCTGAATAAGAAGCTTCAAGACTTTTGACCCTCATAGACATATCCTCAATAGTTCTTTCCTGATCCACGGTTTTCTTAATAAGAGTGTTAGTTTGGGCAATAAGTTTCTCTTCATTGGCAATCATATTAGAAAGGAATTCCGATAATACCTCTTTTGGACTTGCCATAAGTTATCTTATAGTTACCTCAAGCTTCTCATCGTGGGATTCATCTCCTAAGGCCATAAGGCAGACATTGGCATTCTCATCATCGGAGTCAGAGTCAGAATCACTCCAAGTTGCCACCATGGCTTTCTTTTTCCATCTATCACCCTTCTTGGACTGGCTCTTCGTCTTTTGAGGGCAGTCTTTCACAAGATGATCTGTTTCACCACATTCAAAACAAGACAAAAGTTTAGTCTTCTTATCATATTTGTTGTATTGAGACTTACCTCGAAATTTAGAAGACTCTGATCCATCCTTGTTGTTGAATTGTTTCTTCATTTTGAGGATTCGAGCAAGGCCTCTTGTGATAAGAGCAAAAGGAGCATCCTCATCCTCATCCTCATCTTCGGAATCAGATTCACTTTGGGCTCATCCTTCTTAGACTTGAGCGCCATGTTCTTAGTGCTTGATGGAAGTTCTCCATCGTCTTCATTAAAGATTATCTCATGCGTGATTAGTTTCCCAAGCAAGTCATCAAGGGGCAGAGTGGTGATGTCTTGGGCTTCCTCTATGACTGTTACTTTAGGACCCCACTTTTCTTTTGGGAGGCACCTTAATATCTTCCTTACTTTCTCGACGTTTGTAAGGGTCTTGCCAAGAGAGTCAAGGTTGTTGGTGATTTCTACGAATCGTGTGAACATGGCCTTGATAGACTCATCAGACTTCATTTTGAAAAGCTCATACTTTCGAAGGAAGATACTGATCTTGGTGTCCTTTATTTGGCTGGTTCCTTCATAGGTGACGACCAGCTTGTCCCAAATCTCTTTAGCCGACCTACAAGATGAAATACGGTTAAACTCATCAGTGCTAAGACCACAATAAAGTTAGTTAATATCCCTGTAGTTTTTGGAGACGAGTTCAAGATCCGCTTGGATGTATTCAGACTCCTTCTTCGCAATTTTGGTTCCATTTGGTCCGTCTTTCTCTGGAACCTTCGGACCATTCTCTATAATGTTCCAAAGTTCCAGATCTTGATCTATAATGAACATCTTCATCAATGATCTCCAGTGGACAAAGTTGTTTCCTACAAAGAGTGGTGGTCTACTGGTAGACTTTCCCTGTGCAAATCCTCCGCTTGCTTCACCAGACATGATCAAAAACTCACAAGATTGTTAGATCGAAAGTAGTGAGTAAAGCTCTGATACCAATTGAAGGTTCGATAATGTAAAATAAAGAAATATAAAGATACTCTAGAAGGGGGGTTGAATAGAGTATGCCGGTTTTTCGCAGATTGTCTTAAAACTTTTGAAGCTCGTGCAAAACCCTTTGAGATTAGACTTAGTCTTTTCTCTGAAAACCTGAATCACAAAGTTAAACAATTCGAACCAAGTGCGGAAATAAGGTAAAGCAGTAAGTAAAGGACGCAATGAGTTGTTTACGAGGTTCGGCACGAACTTGGCCTACGTCCTCGCCTAGGGTTCTTCCACAACCCTAGGATTCAACCGACTTTTATTGATTCACAAGACTTAGGATCCAAATAGCTCATCGAGAAGCCTCTCTCCTATACAATTTCAATCTAGTCAACTGACATTCCCTTGGAGTCCTAGACCAATCTAGAAGAGCCCCACCGCTCTCAGCTATCTAGTACAATCCTCTTACACTTAGTGAATCAATCGCCTAGTGTTCACTTCCTGAGTTACAAAACTCTCGAGTATAACACTCTCTCAAAATATATCCTATAAGCTCACTGTGTAACTCTCAAATGCTTTGAAATGAAATAACAGACTCTTAAGAACTAGCAGAGAGCACACGAAGAAGACAGATTTCACTTGAAGGCTTGAGTGTGAATGAGAGCTTATGTTCAATGAATTGTTGATGTCTTCTTTTCTTCCTTTCCTTTATAGAGAACAAATCGGCGCCTCCAAAGAAGAATCTTCTCTTCAACGGCTGAGATGATCATGGCATCTTCGAGATCTTCTATACTTGGAAACTTTTGAAGCCGTGATCTCCGATTGTGTCCTTCTTCATTTTTCGACTTTGGAAGGAAATAATATTTGAAAAACTTCCTGAAACGTTAGTATGAATATCTGAAAGTATCACTACTACATTTCTTCACATAAGGTAACACTAAATATGTAACATTTTTTAAAATTGTTACCTAATTGGTCTATTGTAACATTTTCTAACCCAATTATAAAATGTTACAAAAAATTGGACAAAGGTAACATTTTTATACTATCTTGTAACGGTTTTTAATTGTAACACACCATTTGAATCAAATGTAACACTTTTTTATTTTTTATTTTTAAATAAAATGAAATAAGAATGGATTATTTTACCAAGCCACGCCCCTTTCCTTATCTCTTTCCAGATCTAGATCTGATCTCTCTCTCATCGTCGTCTCTCCTCTCCACCCGTTCCATGTTTCTCCTTCTCTTGCCGGCGGCCAACCTCCACTGAATCGGCGATCTCTTCACATCTCCACATGACTTCTGTTCGTGCTTCTCCTGTCAGCGGCTTCTTCGACTGTTCTCAACACTTTTGCTTCTTCCTTTAGGCTCAATCAACTCCGGCGTCTATGGCTTCTTCAGTAACCCTCCTCTCTGGTGATCCCGTTGCTGGTACATACTCTCCCTGTAACTACTCTTCTTCCCCTTCAAATAGTTAATTATAATTTTGCCTGTTTTGGGATTAGAGGCATAAAACAAATTTGGGAATTGTGTGCACTACATTAGGGATTCCAAGATATCAGACTCTTCTTCCACTGCTCTCGACTCTCTTCTCCAAAGGTTGTTTGTCACTGCCGCTTCTCACTCTCCGCTCCGCCATGTTCTTCTACTGCTGCTCTCCTACTCTCCTCTCACCTAAGTTTCATTCGATTTTTTCTGAAACCCTCACCTAGGTTTCATTCGACTGTCTGATGCTCCTCCCTTGCTCTTAGATTCATTCAATTTCTGAAACCCTAATCTGGATTGTTGCTTTGCTCGTCCCTTGCTCTTTGGATTTCCCTGATGTTGTTGATTTTGGTGTTTCTTTTGAGTGAATATTGGTTTTTTGTTAATTGATTCTACCTTTCATTGGTTATTAGCTGAGTATTTTGATTCGGATATATTGATTCCCTACTTGTGCTGATGTTGCTGAATGTTTGTGGTTGATTGGAAATATATATCGATATACTTGATAACAATATCAACTGGGTTGTTCTTGTTGTTGTATACTTGATATCAATATCGATATCAATTCTGATATCCTGCAGCATACCAAACAAGGATATCAAGATATCAACTCGATATCTTGATATCTAGATATCAATACCAAATGACCCCTAATAGGGTTTCACTGAGATTTTTGTTTTTTTTGGGTTTTTGTACTGAGAACTTCCAAGTTAGCTGTCATGGTTTCCTTTCTAAAAACTAAAGAATGTATTTTGTGTACATCCAAATGTTTAGATTTGGTTCTTTCCGACGTCATATTTATTACTTCCATGCATTATCTTTGACACCTAAAGAATCTTCCTTCACATTATTTTGCTTGTATGTAGAAGATTTTTAAGTATCCCTCAGGAAAGAGGCTACCTATGCGTGCAAAAGATCTTTTTGCCTTTTGTTTCTAGGAGGTGTTAAGGTATACACTTTCATATTCTTGCTTATGTAGACTATTTTAAGTGCTGACTTATTTGGGATTGGATTGGAGAGATAAAGAGAGCGTATGAGTAACTTATGAGTAATCGTGAGGAGGATACTGCCATGTCTTAGGCTTTGGCTACAAATGAGATTTTGATGTGATGACTTGGATTTATTGACACAGTGAACCTTTTCTTTTTATGTGTTACTTTTGTTTGAAACAAGCACGCATGGTTGAGAGAACTCCATCACTTAGCGTTCTAAACGAACTTGTTTATGTACAGGTTATATATTTTTGATACTCAAATTTCTCTACGGAAGAATATGTATTTGAGGAAGAAAAGTTTTGTTTTTTGTTGATATTTGTAGAACTTGAAGCTTGTAATTTAAATAGTAGAGTTTCACTTGTATCTATGTGAACAATGATTGCAGAACCGCTTTCTGCTCCTGCTGCAAAAAAAAAAAAAAAAAAAAACAGCAAAGAAAGAAGAATCCACTAAGAGTGATTCTAGCTATATGCTCAAATGAATGCCATAAATGAATAAATAATAGCCATCCAAAGATCATTCTCATTTATAATCAGCAGTTAAACTCAAACAAGCTCTTGATGTCACAGGTGGAGGTGAATCTCTTGGTAGAGGGAAACCTTAATATTGAGGTCATATATCATATATGATTGCGGACCGAGCCTTAACCCTGCAATTTATTAGTAACCAAGAGCAAGGTATGCAAAGTCGTTTCTTTTTTTAGCTTTTTGTGTAGATATCCAATGGGTTTTAGCTTTTAACTATTTTGTTGTACAGCTAAATCTACATGCACTTCCTAGGAATTAAGTACTTGTGTAGTGATTGTAATTTAGTTCAACTGAATCAATATGCATGCACTAAGAATTAATTCCTTGCTATCATTGTTAGTCATTTATAGAGTTATGATTTGTGGCCATTTTAGAGGATTATTTTGACTTGTCATCTATATTCGTAATAATTTAAAGTTGTACTGTTGATAGTGTTAGGTTTTGATGATCTATATGTATCCATTCATTCAGCAATAGCTGATGATTACTTTATATTATTCTCTAGGTGTATCTCTGGCTAAATTATTCAGTCCTTTTATTCAGAAAAGACGATGACACTCTTTTATTCTCCCCTGAAGCTATCATTTAATTTAGATCTTGACACATGATTTTGGATTTTTCAAAATTTTATTTTTAATGTTATTGCCTCACCGTTCAGTATCAATGAAGTTGTTATTGGGCCTTGCATTCGAATTGTGCATATGTTGAATATTGTCGTGTTCTTATAGATGTAACATTTATTACCTTAAACAATGAAATAGTTTTGATTCCTGTTTCTCTCCTCACAAGTGAAATGTTCTTCATGATATCCCGTGAGGATACAACAAGCGAAAGGGTATAAAAATTGTGAATTCTATTGATAATATATGAATCTATAGTGAAATGCTAATTTGAGTGGATACATATAACAAAAATTGTGAATTCTATTGATAATATATGAATCTATAATGAAATGGAGGTTTTATGGTGTGGTGTTTATTTTTATGATCTTGGGTGCTTCTTGGTTATGGTTTCTGCTTATTAAAATACCGATTGTCATTGCAGTTGAACTATTTGTGATCTTTTCATGTTCATTTTTTAACTTCTCATGTTTATCATTTCTATCCAGTTGTAATTAGAGTTGGTTTTGAGTTTGTGTTGTACTCTTTCGATGATTTTGAGCTCCTAATTGCATTGTCTTATGTTTCAGATTTAGCCTTACAGATGCAATTGCTAGCAACTTCAACAAATATATTAAGATTCAGTAATGTTGAGATGTTGTCTTCTTTTGACTTTCTCTTTAGAGGCTATCAGATTCATTCTTCAAAGCTAGACCCCTTCACCTGCAGGTAACATTTATTCCAAATTGTAACAAATTCTGTTAAACGTAACAAATTGGTTAAAGGTAACAAATCCCATTAAGGTAACATTTATTTTAAAATGTAACATTTAACTCAAAGGTAACAGTTTTGGTATCAAATGTAATACTTAATCTCATGAATGGAATAATGTTACATTAGCATATACAAAGTGATAATGTAATACTTTTAGGTGATACATTAGGTGCTTATATGTATTAGTGTATAGAATAATATAAAATAATATTCGAGCATAATATCATAGAGAACAGGTTTTGTGTTTCATCAACACAGCTGTAGCTTTAAGACCCTTGACATAAACTGACTTGTCAAAGCCTTTCAAACTTATTCCGATTTTCATCAAGGAAGTGGAGTTATCAAAAAGCATTTTCAATATCTAACTGATGCAAATCCCACCCTTTAGCAGCCGTCAAAGCCAAAACCACTCTAACTGTTGGGAGCTTAGCAACGGGGAAAATGTATGTTTATAATCTTTATCCTTCACTTGATTAAACCCATTTGCAACTAAACGAGCTTTGTATCTTTCCACTGTACCATCAGCCTTATACTTAACCTTGTAGACCCATTTTGATCCAATTGCTCTCTTGCCTGGTGGGAGAGTAGTTAAATGCCAAGTGTGGTTTAACTCCAAGGCATCTAGCTCTTTTTTCATAGCCTCTTTCCATACTGTCTTACCCTTAGCCTAGTGATAACTGTGTGGCTAAAAAATAGACAACATATTTGCCAAATAGGTGAAAAAATTGGATGACAAGTGAGACAAGTGTTGTGCAGAGAAAACAGCAAATGACATGGAAGAAGAACTATTAGCGGTTAACTTTCTAGATGGAAAATTTGCACAGATGAAATCATCATACTTAGCTGGTTGAATAACAGCTCTAGAGGATCGTCGAGGAGCCTCATAGATAGGAGACACTACCACTGCATCAGGATTGAAAACAACATCCTCGATTGTATCAGAAGCATAAGTAGGGGTAGAAAGTCATGAAGATCATGACTGGCTCTAGATGATACAGGTGATTGAATGGAAGAATCCGTTGGAGGAACCAAAGGAATGCCTGAAGACACAAACTCATCACAAGCAGGATTGACAAGGGGAGGTTATTAAACTTCTGAACATCATCACTAGAGTGAGGCTTATAAGGAAAGTGATCTTCTCTGAAGACCACATCTCTACTGATCACAAGACGTTTTTTATCCAAATCAAAAACTTTGTAAGCCTTTTGGCTTGAAGCATATCCTAGCAACATGCACATTCTAGCTGTTGGCTCAAACTTATCCCTCATGACTTTGCTCTTACTAGCAAAGCAAAGACATCCAATGACCCTCAAGTTGTCATAGCTGGGGGGCTCATTATACAAAAACTCATAAGGAGTCTTCCAACCAACCATTGAGGAAGGAAGTTTGTTGATAATGTAAGTAGCACTAAGGATGCACTCTACCCAAAATTATAATGGAAGATGAGCATCAACACGAATAACCCTATCAATTTCCACTAGATGCCAATGTTTGCGTTCTACCCTTCCATTTTGTTGGGGAACCTCAGGGGCTGACCTCTGATGCCCAATTCCCTTAGAAGCAAACAAATCCACACATTGCCTTTGTGTGAATTTTGTGTCATTATCCGTTCGGACTACCTTCACAGAAATATTGAACTGATTTTCAAACATCATCAAGAACCCTTTGATGACATTGAGAACGTGCAATTTATCATGCAGTAAGTAGGTCCATGTGCAACGTGTATGGTCATCAACCACTGTAAGGAAATATCTTGCACCTGTGATGGACCTAACTCTATATGGTCTCCAAAGATCCATATGAACAAGAGCAAAAGGTTGATGTGCATAAGACATACTTTTCTGGAAGGGAAGCTTATGATGCTTGCAAAGATCACATATATCACAATCATATTTTTCTAAAGCATCACAATCACAAATGTCCAACCTCTTTATCCTGGATAAAGTGGTATGACCAAGCCGAGCATGCAGTGTATGAAGGGAAATAGAGTTGCAATTAGTCTTACATGTACGCATATCATTATTATTTGAAAAGTTTGTGGCAATCTCCCTGCCAGCAACCATCTTGTAAAGACCATAAGAAGCACATCCTGTAGCAATAATCTTCTCAGTTATAAGGTCCTGCAAAATGCTTCCATCAGCATTAAACTGAAGCTCTTTAGAACTTCCCTTAAGCAACCTGGAGACAGACAACAAGTTGTGATGGAAGTCTGGTACAAACAACACCTTTTGAAGCATAAACTCTTCAGTAATGACCATTGTACCAGATTGCCTCACTTGCTTGACAGTCCTATGAGGTAACTCAAGAAAAACTAAGGTTTGTAGTGCGTGGATCTCACTAAAAACTGATGAATCAAATGCAATATGATCTGTTGCACCAGTGTCAATGATCCATACACTCTTATCACCCTTTTTCTATAAGAAATGCATAGGTGTTTGTATATTACCTGCAAAGTTCACAAATGCCTTGTGATCATCAGAGTCATTGCCATCCATTGGTGCCTTTCCTTTGAACATCTTTAGAACTTCATTATACAGAGCAGCTGCCATCTCTTGATTCACCCTCTGATTCTTTGCACCAAAATCCAAAGAACTATCCATCCCTACAACAACAACAACAACTTGTCCCACAAAGTTCTTAGGCCTTTGCATTCCCTGAGATGGCCTTGGATCGTCTCTTAGACCAGTGTACTAGTCTGGATATCCAATGATCTTGAAGCAGGCCTCCTTGAGATGTCCCTTTGCACCACAGTGAATGCACTTTCACTCATACTTAGCACGTTTCTGCTCCCTCTTCAGCTGCTCATACTTGCTGATGTCGCCTTTGTTATCTTCTTTCCCTTGATCTGTATTCTTCTGCTGAAAATTCATGTGCACATTCATATCACTTGCATCCACAGGTCCTCCAGTTGAACCTATGACTTCTTTCTGCCTTTCAACCTGAATCACTAAATGAAAAGCTCTATTCACACTTGGCAAGGTCTCTTTAGTCAGAATGGAGTGTCTCACATGCTCGTAAACATCATTCAATCCCATCATAAATTGCATGAGTTTAGCCTTTGCCTCACGCTCAAGCATTCTCTTAACCACTGCACACTTGCACTGAGTCAAAGCTCCACATTCACAATTAATAGAACTTTCTAAGGTCGAAAGTTCATCCCAGATTCTCTTGAGTTTTCCAAAGTATGTTCCCACAGTCAGATTCTCCTGCCTAGTGTTACTCATCTCTCTATGCAGTTGATAAATCAACAGTGCATTTGATTCAGAGAACCTTTCACATATCTCATCCCAGAGTTCCTTTCCCGATATCACATACATAAAATTCTCTGCTACTTTAGCAGCGATTGAGTTTATTATCTAGCACATCATCATGTAATCAGCCCTAGTCCACCTCTCTAATTCATCGGGATTATCAAGCGGTTTAGTGCACGCACCTGTTATGAAGTCGAGCTTCATTTTTGCGCCAAGCGCCATCCGAATTCCTCGACTCTAGCTCGAGAAATTGAATCCATTGAACTTCACAACGACAAGTTGCATCATTGGATGATCAGATCCAGAGAGGGAGCGAGGATTGTAAACGATCGTTGCCTGATTAAGTAATTCACCAATCCGATTTCCGTCTTCATGACGATTGCCACCATTTTTGCTTGAATTGCCATCTTCCATAGCTTTAGATCTCGGAAAGCTATCTGAGAAACAGTAGAACGAACAATCTCAAGAAACCGAGATCGAAAATCCTCTAGATTTGGCGATCTAGCTCTGATACCATGAAGAAACGTAGAGAGGTTTTTGGGAATTTTCTGTGTATTAGAAACTTGGAACCACTTATTACAACTGATCTCATATTTATACTCTACACTAAACAAAGCTACTCCTAACTAACCTCTAACAAACTCCTAATAACAAATAAGGCTCCTAACACAAAACTCCAAATGGCTAAGTTAACCAGACCGGGCTTACTAACCCGGAGGCCCAATCTGAGAAGGCCCAGAACCCAACTTCCCATAGGTCTCTACAATATGTAATTTATTATATTTTATGGGGAATGAAAACTTTGATGAGTTTAAAGGAAAACTGGGAAACAAATGCATGACCTGAATTTTTTGGGAGATAAACACCAACAAATTTCGACGCTAAAAGTGTAAAAAATGGCTCCAATGCTAAAAGTGTCGAAAATTGCACCGACGTTGAAAAGAATTGAACATGGTATCAACGTTTGCAAGCGTAGAGAATGGCACTCACCATTCGTGACGGCGTAATTTCTGACGTTTAAAACGTCAAAAATAGAAATTTCGTCGCTAAATAGCGTCGAAACTGGCATAAATATCTGTCGAAAATCAGACCCATTTCTTGTAGCGACACCAATGCTTCCTTGCTCAGCAACCAAGATTGAGTTAATCATCTCTTGCTGTTTGTGTGTGTCTGAGAGTGTGGATGATTCAACTTTGGATTTCTTGTTTATATATGAATGCATACACTACTCGATCTTTACTTGAAAGCTATAACGTACATTTATTCCTTGAATAAACATAGTAAACACAAATAAAGCATAAGAAGATGGAGGAATTAACTTAAAATTGCAGGGCGTTATATATAAGATAAAACGCCGTATACATATATATATAATATAGTAAGCGCCAAAACTCGGTTGCCCTAATGTCACACATAAATGCTATCAATCAGTTATTTTTGGGAGGGTGGCGATGGGGGAGATTGTAATCAGCACAAGGCACAAAAGAATCCATATCAGATGATGTGGGCGTTCGTACTGTCCTCTTATCGCTGCGACTGATTCCTCCATGGTTAAGCCTCTTTCCCGACTCTACTTGTTTCTCTTCATAATGCTTCTGGACTGATCCCAACTTTGGGTTAATATTGATCTGATTCATATGCTGCTGGTCATTGCCTGAGTGTCTCGATGTCGACTTTGCGTTCTCGATTTTCATCTTCCGGCCTCTCAATAGAGTATCGGTCCCTGGAACTTCTTCAATACTCGACCTCATCTGTGTTATTTACATGTAAATATATAATTAATTCATAATCCAACCCAAAAAAAAAAAAAATGGTGACTAGTTTGGAATGAATGGACAATCGTCAAATAATACCTTCATGTTAGAAGTAACAGGAAAATTGTTGAGATGATGAATTGAAGGATCTCCGTTTTCAGCTGGCTTGGCATAGGAGGGAAGTGGAATTGAAGTTGAAAAACAGGCAGTGAAGAAGAAGATGGGGAGGAGGAAGCATGAGCAGTTGAATTTGATCAACTCACTACTTGACTTGGTCATCAACATGGACAATGTCTCAGAGTTTCCAGAGAGAATGTTACAGAGTTTTCGAAGATTCACTCTTCACTACATCCATTAATCATATATATATATATATACTTAAATTTCCAAAGAATTAAATATTATATTATATTTATGGTACTATACTATATATATATATATACATCGCCCAAGGTTTTTTTTTTTAATCATAAATCTATAATTCGAAATATTGTGATCTGGCATCGAATGGATTTTCTAATTAACCTATCCCTCGAGCGTTGATTTGATTCCGGGCTCGAAATATACTTTGGCGACAAAGAAGACGCTCGATTTCTAGAGGATGAAAGAAGGTCGATTGCTAGGGTTTTCGAGTGCAAAAGGGAAGTTAGTAGTGACGAAGGCGTACAAGCAGCGGGCGGAGGCGCGGCAAGCGACAAGCAGAAGCGAGGGGATGAATCAAAGGTGGTGGGCGGAGGCGCACTTTTGTATAAATTATCTTGCTAATAGATAAAGCTCGTATTGTCAATAGACTTTCTTTATCAATTTTTTCATACATTCCATTGCTCCAACGTGCTTTAAAATAAATAAAAAATATATAGGTGTGTGAGGTCTTGGTAAGAAAATTATTCGTTTGCTTAATTATTTCATTTATGAGTCTTGAAGTATTAATTTCAATGAAAAATATTTTACTTATCTAATATATATGTGTATTGATATATTAATTTCAATACATTATGTTGTATATTGATCTAACCTAAATATATTCTTAATTTAGTTTATTGTTAAAGAAAATATAAATTAAACATCAATTTATTTATTAAGAAACCGCACAACGGACGGATAATAAGACTAGTTACATACAATTAACGGAATTTGACGTGTAAATAAAACATTTTTCATATCTTACTCTTCTAAGAAAGAGGCCCGAGTTTAACGCGAGTGCACCATCTTGATTTAACGGACCTAATAATTTAACGGACAAGATTAATCTCCACCCTTAAAAGTTAATCTCCACCCTTAAAATAATTTAACGGACAAGATTAAACCTCCTTGATTAAAAAAAAAAAATCTACCTACAACCCACCATCTTCTACTCATCCGCAGAATCCTAACCAACCACCAGGATTGACATCGCCGCCGCTCTCCCGGTTCTCATCCTTGCTGCACTGCCCTCGCTCCGCCTGAAAACCAATGCCCGCCCTCCACTACGCACCTACAGCCCACCATCTTCTTCCTCGCCTGCACTCATCAGCAACACCATTTTCTTCCTCGCCTGCACTCATCAGCAACAGTCCCGCCGACAGCCACCTACCGCCTCCTTAATCTCTCCCAAAATCAGCCTTAATTTCACTCTAATTATGGGATCTTGAAGCAATTTGGATGTCTCCGACTCTCCGTAGGCGGTGAATTTCACTCCCAAAATCAGCCTTAATTTGGATGTCTCCGACTCTCCCACTTTTCTCGTGCGAAAATTTCCCCTGCCGACGCGCAGCGGTTGATGCTACTGCTTCTACTGGTGCTGGCGGTGCTGGAGCCTCGGAATCCGGCGATTTGATCCATGGATTCCGATCTGGAGAAAGCGGCGCTGCTGCTGGTTGTGGAGTACCGGCGGAATGGGAGGATCCGACGCTGCTGCTGGTCGTCGGCTGCACACATCTCGGCCTCCAATTCGCCGAGTGAAGCCATCATCGAATCGAAATTGAACTCTCCGGCGACTTTATTTTTCGCGGTTTGGATCGCTGTTCTCCTTCTTCGTCGCCGGCGGTGGGAAGATCAACGGAGTGACAGCTATTCCTCCTCCTCACTTGTGGGTTATAGTTAGTTTAATTTTTTAAAAAAAAAATTAAGATATGGTTTAATCTTGACCATTGAAAATTTTAAAGGGTGGAGATTAAGTTATTAGGTGTCCTTATATTAGGAGAGGATCCAGATTCTTTGCGAATAGCCCAACTAAGTATTTAAAATTAGAGGCTATAACTACTTAACAAAGATATTTATGATTTTTCGAGCTAGGCCATGTGTCGGTTTCAAATACCTATGGAGGAAGAAATCACGAGGTATTGAAATTACAACTAAAATTACTAGGGATTCAGGAGTATTTTGATATGAGTAAAACCTAATGACTCAAATTTGTTTCTCAAAGTTTTCAAATGCTTCGTTGTTTCCTTTATGCAAAATCTATATACATATGCTAAAACTGATTTATAACGTTCTATGTGTCTCGTTATATTTGATTTTAGGAAAAAACATAATATAATATGTTGTCATAATTTATAGAATGTTATATAAGCCACAATATATCTTGAACAATTTAGAGAGAACCATGATCCGAAAATGAAAGTAAACAGACTCACAACAAAGTTGGAATGCCCCACTAGTAAATTCCAAACTAGACCCAAGTGGAAATTTCACTACAAAATCAGTCAAACGCATGACAAATAACGTTTCTCATGTGTCAAAAGATCTTAATTGGCCGGATTTGGAACCTAAATCTACCTCCTAAAATAAGAAGTTTTATATGGAAGATAATGGTAGATGGTCAATTCCCACAACTCAAAGGTTTAATAAATACGTTAACCGAGTTCCCAACCAGTGTAGCCTTTGCAACCAAGCGGAAGAAGATGTGGAACACTTAATGAGAAGTTGTCTATTCACCAGGAAAATAATTGACCACTTTGAGATACAAACCGAAAAATACTTCCAGCATATGAATATAAATGATTCCCAACCTTTTTATATAAATGAAATTCGAATTGGAAACAATTTTTTTGAAGAACTAGTCTTTATTTGGCAAACTGTTTGGGAAATCAAAAATGAAATTAGCTTTAGGAATAAAGCTCCGGCCCCAATAGAAAATATCATTCGAAGAATCACTGCAAACATCTGTGATTGGACCCAAATTGAAAAATACTCCGTATAATAATAGGAATAAAACTACAAACAAGAGATCTAAAGCTAAATGGAGTAGACCACCTGGGTTTTCTACAAAATCAATGTGGATGGCTCTGTTAATCCCACTGGTGCTTGCCATGTGGGAGGGGTTGCTCGGGACTCCCGGGGCCATGTCATTGATATGTTTTACAGGGAAACTATCAAAGGCTTAGTCATTCAAACTGAAGCTATCGATATCCAGACAGGTATGGAGCACGCAAAAGACTACGAAGAGTAATAATAGAAGGGGACAATCTATAGCTCATCAAAGCCATCACCAACAGTAATAATGTCACATGGGAGATTATACATCACGTTGAAAAGATCAAGCAACTGGAATCTTCTTTTGACCTTGTTCAATACAGACACTGCTATTGAGAAGCGAATCAAGTAGACGACTTTATAGCTCGGAAGGGTATCATTTGTAATAGCTCTACTATCTCTTTTAATAGGGAACTTTGTACAATCATCCTTAAGGATGATCAAGGAGCCAGATCACAGCTTGTGTAATCGCTCCTAATTATTGTCTACTGTAAAAAAAACCATAATATATCTATATACATTTTACTTAATTAACAAAAATATAAATAAAAAATATTTCATAGTCATACTTATCAAAAATATTAATAGATAAATATTTATCATTTGATAGGTGATATTTTATTTATATATAGATTAATTTTTTGTGGAAAGTATTATTTATATCAAAATTAATTATTTAATAATCATTATTTTAATTATATCCATATTAATTTTTTAAGCCAAAATAAATTATTAAAATATTATTTAATCAAAATATATGGCCACAATCCATCTATGCATAAATATTTTAGTAAATTAATGTAATAAATATATACTATTTAATAAAAAATTAAATCAGCTATGTATTGAATTATATGAGATTTAATTAACAATAGATTAGGGAAAAAAAAAACTTTTACCTTATAAATGTGAATTTTATTTATATTTTGAGAAAATCTAAATAAAAGATATTTAGATTATATATAATCTATCGAATTAATTTTTTATATCTATATTATTTTTTATTCATTGGAATCTATCTACATTATTTATAATATTGTATTAACATATTTTCCGTGCACGGGACGAGACCTACACTAGTTAGAATATATACATCCAACTTTAACGCCCCGTGTTGCGTTGTGGGCAAAAGGAGCACAACTTCGATAAGATGTTCTCCTTTTGCCGAATTTATCAATCCGACAACAAATCTAATTGAGACTTGAATAAATAAATAAAAGATTAGATTTGAAACTGATTAATTCGATTCGATTTAATTAGTTCGGAGGCAAAGGCAATTCGAATCCTATAACTATTCAAACTCAATTATATCTGAATGGATTGCCCCCAAATTATTCAAACTCGATTAAATCCGACACGTGAAACAACTCGAATTCATTTATATCCGAAACGCAAAACAATCTTAATTGTTCTCTTAAAATATCTCATATAGTATCTAAAATCCAAAATAACCTAAATATTTGATTATGTAATAATAGACGTTAATATTACCATACATATAGTATAATCAGATATTGCATTGTATTCATTAAGAATGAATAAATATTAGCTTATTCTTTTTATAAATATGTTGTAGAAAAAAAAAATTTATGTATATCGGTAAATGAAGCTTTGATTTACCTACCTTAGTGTTATTTGATTCATCGAATGTGATTCATCAGGTTGAATTTGACCGATCCGATTTGTCATTACCTTCAATATCAATGTAACCCAAAACCGAGATGAGCCGACCCAAATTGCCCAATTTACACCTACTCTACTTAGATAGATAAATGCGTGAAATAATCATTCCGGAATGGCTCACTGAAAATGACTTACGGATAGTACTTAAAGGTCCCCAATTCAAACTCCGGATATAACCGCTTTTTATTTACAAATTCAAGATACATGCATGAAATGAAATGAAGTGAAAAGGGGGTACGGTGGAGATGGGGAACTTCCAAATTTCCAATTAATTGGAAAGAGGGGAGTGAATTGGGAAGAGGGCAATTAAGCACACAACGTACATTGAAAGGAAGGTATTTGGTGTTCTGCGCTTGTCTGCCGCCCTTGTTCAATTCACTAATCCAGAGACCTCCCCCGTTAACGTGTCTTCACGACCAACGCCGCTACCTATCCATCCCCATTCCATGGCTACACAGATCTATATATGATATATCGATTAATTGTGGAGTTGGCAGTTAATTTCAGATACGTTTTCGGGTTGCAGGAAAACACTTATTTTAACCATTCTCGCCGCTTTACCAGGTCAAAAATTTTAATTTAAAAAATTATTCCGTCACAAGTCATAATCGACGAAAAAAATCGACGAAAAAAATTGTCAAAACCAACCCCAAAACTCTTTTATGTACCCTTTAGTGTACAACAGAAATCACTTTAGCGACGAAATATTCTTCCTTTTTAGATGGTCGTTGAAAGCTCGTCGCAAAATGGTCTAGTTTGGAAATATGAAATCGTCGCAAAAAATATTTAGCGACAAAGTTAATATTTGTCGTTGTAAATTTTTAGCGACTATTAAATTCATCGTAAAAGGTAATTATATTTGTCGCCAAACATTAATTCCTTGCAAATTTGTATATTTCCTCATTAATGATGAGATGAAGTTAAATTGATATTATTTCGTGACTTATATTTTCATCAAAAAAAATTAATTTCATCGGAAAAAAAATGTTAAAGGAATCAAGAATAGTCGTTAAATGTATTTGGCGATAACATAAAATTCATCGCTAATATAGTAGTTTCCTCGCGAATAATGAATTACAATTACAAAATTCGATTTAAAAAAAAAAATCTTTGACGAGGAAACTATTACGATGAGGTCGAATTCTGATTTACAACCATTCTATCAGCTTCCAATGAGATGCCAACTGATCCAGCTTAAAAAAATAATAACCATTTCCATCCATGAACTGTTTTCCATCCATGAACAATTGCTTCAAACACATATTAACCATTTCCATGGTAACATAAATTTTCCCTTTGAAAAGCATATTGAGGGAACAAAACTCCAAAAGGGATCACTTTACTAATTAGAAATTCTAGAACCCAAAAGACCTTCTATAAGATTTTAGAGTTCGACTCATCAAGTTCATATGGCATCCTTGTGTACAAATTCGAATTTCATGGAATGTTATGCTTGAAATGTCCCCAATTTACTATATTTGTGTATTTGCTTTGTCGTATATGGAGTATTGTTCGATGTGGTCGCCTGCATTAGGACCCTTTCTCTCGTTTGTCTGCTAGTGTGAATCTGTCATGGTGGGGCTCCTTTATTAGTTTATTTGTTATTGTGTTTGCTTTACACTAGTAGGGGTAGCCGTCATTCTGTTTAATTTTCTACTATTGGCATCAACTGGTTTGGAAGACAATATAGGTTATTATATTTTTTTACCTCCTCTAAAATCCTATATTCATATTGCTATTTCATGTAATAATACTGTTTATTTTTATTACCTCATAATAAGACAATTTATTATGTTAAACTCGTGTAAAATCTTATGTCCAAGCTAAGCAATCTCTTAGCAGCAAGTGTTTACCCATCATATGAAGTTCACTGTTTTTCATGAAACAACACACAATGGTTGTAGCTTCAGATCTACCTACCTATTATAAAACACCTTGACCAAAGTGTAAAACAGGAGTTCTCTTTACATGAATCACTGAATGTGTATATGAATATGAATCAGTAGTTACCAGTACATGAATAACAAAATGAATATGAATATGAATCACTTTCTTGGAAACATGTATTGTGTGGTTTGGTCGATTGCATATCAGTTGTTTCTCTACATGAATGAATATCAATCACTTGCCAATCTTTGTTGAAACTTGGTGGTTGTCACTGTTCAAACACTTCACTTTACAATTTTATGTGTTTCAAACATGTATATGAATATGAATCAGTTGACAATCCTTTGTTGTTATCATAGTTTGGTGGTTGTCACTTTTCACACACTTCAGTTCACAATTTTATCTATTTGGCACATGTATATGAATATGAATCACTTGACAATCCTTTCTTATTATCATGTTTTGGTTTGGTCTATTGGCTTGTTAACTCTAACAAATTGTTTATAAAAACTACATGTTTTAAAGATCGAGCTACCACCTTTTATAAATATCAATTACAAACTACGCTAGCAAATTGTTTGTCTACTAGCTTGTAATCATGTTTTGGTGGTTGTCACTTTTCACACACTTCAGTTTATAAATCCCAATTATTGTGCTTCTATCCTGAGTATTTGTTTGCTTCTTATGTCTCTTCTTCCTTCTATCATCACTGCATACATAAGTTTGGTAAGTGCCATGAGTGATCACCTTCTTTGTTAATTTCACTAAAGTATTTTCTGATCTCATTGCTGTTGTAAGCTGGCAGCATGTGTTTCCTTCTTGTCTGTCTTCTTCCTTCTTTGATGACTGCATATACAAGCTACTCAAGTGCCATGAGTTATCATGGCATTTGTTACCTTCAACAATTTTGTTTGTCCTCTCATTATTGTGATAAGCTAGTAGCATGTGATCTTATATATGTTTCTCTTTTTATCTACTCCCCCATTGTTCTGCTAATGTACTATGTATACGTTTCCTTCTTGTTTATGTTGTGCCATTAGATAGCGGGTTTTCTCCCTGTCATCTCAATTTGTTATCTATTTTCTATTCTCATGATTTGTCAGTTCTGTTTGTGAATTGTCATGATTTTTCTAATTTCTTCTCGTCATCCTAATTTGTTATATTTAACTCAATAGATATCTTCCTTTGAATTACCATGATTTCTCTGATTGCTTGTTGCCATGATTTATCTGATTTCTTCTCGGTGGTGTTTGTTATATTTCTTCTCTTTCATCACATGCATACACAAGTAACACTTCGTGCCCTCCCTCATCTCTCTCTCACAACTTTGTTGTCCCTTCGTAGGATGTACCCCTACTCTAACACAGACTCCGACTCCGATGCGAGCTACCAATTCGGCGACCCTGACAAGTATTGGTGGATCGGGGGGACTACCCGTATAAAGACCCATGGGCCGACCACGAGGATGATGATGACGAGGTGCAGTCCCAGGCCCAAGACGGAGCCCTACTGAACGATGAGCTGGCAGAGTACCATGACCTGGTTAACATTTTGGAAGCTGACATTATGAAGCTTCGTGGAAAGGTTCCCACCATCAGAGAGCGAGATATTACCTGTGAGGCCCTCCTCCAGATGAACCAGCAGGATCTGCACGCAGCTAATGCCGAGTTAGCCCGCTCCGAGACGTCTAGACATGAGTTGACTCAAAGGGTCGCCAACCTCGCCACCTTCCACTGCATGACTTGGGTCGATCAAGCTGCCCAAACCCTTCGCATCAAGCATCTGCTTCACGAGAGAGGCATCAACAGTTGGATCACCATCCTCTTGCTAGGTGTGATTGCGAAGCTCACTTCCCGTAAGTAGACACTACTGGTTCTAGCTTTTCACTAAACCTGTCAAAACACAACCCGACCCGGTCGACCCGACTCCAACGCCCGAAAAAATTTGGACCCGAACCCGGGAATTTCGAAAACAACAAGTATGAGGTATGAGGTATACCAAGCATAGAAAATGAGGAGCTTCGTAGCATGATGCCCCCAAAATCAGGCCTCAAACAGCAGCCCTTACCCATGACCGGTTCGTTGCATGAGGTCTAACAAAAAAAAATTATGAGCTTCCTACAACCAAGCATACAAAAAATTAGAAGCTTCCTACAACCATGTATCATATATGAGGCCTTACCCCTTTGCAGAATCTACCATGCCGTCGGTCGTTCCATATCTGTCGAGTTATGGTGTCGCGAAGGGCTGTGACTCCAAAGGCAGGCACCTTCTCATCGTCCGCCTCCAACAGGTCGTCCACCTCCATCTCATCTACGCCCTCGGGGTGGTCTTACGCATCGTCCTTTCCTGATTGAATACCATCATCGGGCCTTGAAACCTCGACTCATCATCGTCAATCGCGTCCTCCCTCCAAAGACTGAAAAGATTGTGAAGTGCGAAGCAGCATGTTATATATCAAGGACACTTGCCGAGCGACTGCGTATTTGGGCATCCACTAGAGAATCCACCACTGGCTCTTCAGCACACCGAATGCCCGCTCAATAGCTCCGCGAATCGATGAATGCACTATGTTGAAGGCCTCCTTCTGGTTCTTAGGTTGTGCCGCTTAAAAGGGGGGTCGGTGGTACTTTGTCCGTGAGTATGGAACCATGTACCCATCTCGATCTAGGTATCTCTTATTGCATAGGTAGTAACGAGCTGGCGGGTAGGGGAAGTGAAACCTCGGTGTCTGCCCGGAGGGCGTGATCGAACACTCGTGCATCGTGTGCACTCCCCTCCCATCCGTTTGAGATGAAGGTGAACGGGAGGTCGAAGTCACATATGGCCATGACATTGAAGGTACATATCTCTTTTCGACCTAGAAACGGGATCTGCTCGTCGACGGGGATGGTCGCTTGGATATGGGTTCCATCAATGGAACCTCGCTTGAGGGCCATTATCCTCCATAGTGCGATCCTATCTGACTTTCGCATCATGTACCCAGTTAAACAAACCTACTAGTTCGACATTTTCAAGGCCACTACTCACTTCGCCCTCATCAACTGAGTTTTATTTTTCCATGTCATCCTTTGTCTGTTCATGTGTTTTCTGTTGCAGACGGTGGATAAGATTTCGGCGGCTAATTGCCCAGTTCTGGTCATACATGTGAGCTTCTATATATGATACTCCCAAAGATCGGAAATAAACAATGTTTGAATTTTGTGTACGTAGTTTTAGAAGCTAAAAAATATATAAAATCTGATTTATTTTAATTAATTTTTTCCACAATTTAATACTTATTAATAATAAGTATTAAATTGTGAAAAAAATTAATTAAAATAAATAAGATTTTATATAGTTTTTAGCTCATAAAACTACGTGCATAAAGTCAAACATCGTTTATTTTCGACCGGATGGAGTATTCTCTATTTTCAACTGTTCTCGTCGTCATAGAAGCTGAATCTGTGGTACTATATATAAATTTTCGTACCGAAAACTTCGTTCCGAATTCGGTCGGAAACTCGAACTAATTCGTTAGGGGCGAACCTAACAAAAATGGAAAAGGGGAGGAAAAGAGGCCAAGGAAGAGGAAGAATAGGTGAGATACGGTCACCATTTTTGGGTGGGAGGAAGAGGAAAGGAGATTAGGGTTGGGCCAAAATAAAAGGCATTAAGTCCAATTACATTTTGTATAAAAAAAAGGCCCAGATAAAAGTGAATCAATTTCTGCATATTTCCCTTTCCCATGTGATTGCGTTGCATTTGCAATTTGACATAAAGTAACCTATCACCTACTCTCTGGAGAGAGCTCTTTAAAAGTGGGTCGTCATGGTCATCTTCTTCCAACAACTCTAACTTTATACGGAATACTTGAAAGCTAAAATTACCAAAAGGCTTTTGGAAAGAAAATGAAGTTTTTGGATGCTCAATCAATCCAGGAAAGAGAATCACAATTTCAAAGACTATCATCTAAGATAGAAGAAGATACCCACGAGGAGGAACAACCCACAAACTAGGTAAAATCTATGAACACTTCATTCTTGCTTCTATATGTTTGTTGTATCTTCTTTGTTGCTTTAAACCAATTTTCGAATGGGTTAAAGATATTGGTTGCTTAATATTAAAAGAGAAATTCTGTTTGGTGCCCCTGAGTTTTTTACAATTCCGGTTGGTGTCCCACACTTTTTTTTTTCCGGATGGTACCCCTGAGTTTTGTCAAAAGTCCGGCCCATACTAAAAACTCATAGTTTCTTCTTTTTAATGAATAAAATCACCCTTTATTTTTATTTTTTTCATAAATATGCCCATTTACTTTTAACATTGAACAAAACTACTTATTATTTAACTAAATTCAACAAAAAATTGACAAAACCGCCTTTATTTTTTAAAATTAACAAAATCACACATTATTGCCAAAGTTTTAGCGAAAAATACCGATTCTTTCCAAAAAAAATTTTGAAGAAAATCAACCATTGTTTTTAATATTACACAAAGTATCCGTTATATATTTTTCATATTTTGTAAAAAATAAATCTCATTATTTGTCAAACATTGCATGTATTGATGTACATAATCACCCATTATTTACAATATTTTGCACAAATCCACTATCTTATTATGTGAACAAAAATAGTTAACCTATAAATTATAAAAAAAATACTTCGTAAAACCATACTTTGTGTAAAACCACCCTTTATGCTTTAAAAAATGTACAAAATCACTTCTTGTGTAATAAAATAAGGTGTTATTCATTTCTTTTGGTTGGAATACATAAAACCTAATAAGATAAGATTGATTAATCTTTTATTGTATTTTTCTTTTACAAGAAGAAAATAAAATTTACTTTTCTTTCTCAAAAAAATTATAATCGAGCATTTGGTTAAATTGATCAATCACATTTACAAATGTTTAAAATTAGTGAGATATAAGTTAAATATTTTTTTGAAAAATAATAGGTGTTAAATATTGTTTTTGCAAATAATGAGTGTTTTTCGTTTTTGCAAAGTATAGAAAAATAATAGATCTTTTGTACAATTTTAAAAATCATAGTGATTTTGTTCTATTTTTTTTTTAAACAAGAGTGATTTTGCAATAAAAAATTTGGAAATAATATGTGATTTTGTAAAATTTTAAAAAATAAATTGATAATCTGATTGTTAGAGCTTTGTGTGCAAATGGAATACCATTCAATTTGCTAAGGAATCCAGATTTCATTGCAATGTTGAAGGGAGTGAATCAAGCCCTCAAAATCTACAAGCCAGTTCATTATGATCGTGCAAGAATCTCTTTAGTGGATGTGTGTCAGCGAGATATTGAGAAAGAATTGGCTCTGCTGAAGGATACATGGGCAACTCATGGATCTTTAATCGTTTTTTATGGCTGGACAAATGTGAAACGACAACCTTTGATCAATGTATTGGCATCCAACAGTCGTGGTTCGATGTTCATGTACTCCAAGGACTTTTCAGGGCAGGAGAAAACAGGAATGAAGATTGCAGAGTTTCTTCTAGCCGCCATCGATGAAATTGGGCCCTCAAACGTGCTCCAAGTTGTCACCGATAACATAGCAAACTGCAAAGCTGCGGGAAAGGAGGTTGCAAAGGTACATAAGCATATATCTTGGTCTCCTTGTGTTGTTCACACATTGAATCTTATATTCAAATATTTTGATGCATCTTTTCCATGGATGAGTGAGATATATACAAAGGGGAAAAGTATTGTCAATTACTTTTTGAACCATGAGAAGGCTCATGCTATTTTTATGTCTCACTCTAAGCTTGAGTTGTTGAAGGTAGCTAAGACTATGGGTGTGTATGGGTGCTTTTAAAGTGGTTGAAATTTTTTATTTCAACCGGTTTAAAATTTAAAAGGTGTATGGGGGAAAAATTTTAAGTAGATTTTGATTTAAATGAGAGTTTATATAAAAAGCTTCTTTTTATAGCTTTTTAGTAGATTATTGGGAGATTGTGAATTATTTTGATTTGAAAGTACCACAATACCCCTAATAACAACCAAATAAACTCCAATTTTTACAAATAAACTGTTTTTCGTCCATACGGAGTTTATATTTTTTCATAAATTTTTAACTACGTTTACCAACAGTTTATAAATTTTTACTCTGTTTATAATTTTAGTCAGTTTATTAACCCCGTTCCATACGAACCCTATGTTTGCCTCCCATTATCTGTTGCTGAAAAGGTTATCAGTTTGTAGAGAAGCGCTAGCTACTGTTACTATTCTTAGGGTTTGGAAAGATTGGGTTAATTCTGGGGATGATCACACTAGATCTTTGGGAAAGGAGGTGGCAACAACAATAGGTGGTGATGAGTTTTGGAGATAACGAAGCCAGTTTACTTAATGATTAAATTTGCTGATGGGGAAGGAGAAAAAATGGGAGAAATCTATGAGAAGATGGATTGTATGATTGGGGAGATAAGAGATGTTATGATGAATAACAAGCATGGTGATATGTATCCTAGGATGGAGGAATTAAATCTTGGTAAATAGATGGGAGAAGATGAATATACCAATGCATTGCTTGTGATTTGCCTTGAATCCTTCTATTATGATTCCCGTTATTTGAATGATGTTGCACCTGGCTGTGTTTCGAGACGTGCTCCTAATCAAGATAAAGAAGTTGTTGCTGGGGTTCTAAAAATTTTCAACAAAATTGGTGAAGATGAAAGTGAGAAAGCTGGGCTACGGAACCATTTGGCAAGATTTCAAAAGAAATAAGGGGTTTTTGGAGCACTGGCTGCAAGGAATGATGTATCGACAATGAGTCCGATTTCTTGGTGGTCAACATATGGTGCGGAGACTCCAGAACTAGCAGAAATTGCAATGAAAGCTTTGTCGCAGCCCATTAGTAGCTCATGAGCTGAGAGAGTGTGGAGCACTTACTCTTACATTCATAATGTCAAGAGAAACAGATTGAATGCACAATGTGCAGATAAGTTAGTGTTCATTCACTCGAACATTAGACTAATATCTCGCTTTACATCAGCTTACAAGAAAGGCCCTTTTAGGAAGTGGGATATTGACCCAGAGAGCACCTACTTTGATGATTCAACAATAAGGTTGGAGGATTTGAGATGTGAAGATCAAGTCTAGTTATGTATTTATATACTAATATGGTACTGTGTACTCTTCTTTTGGGTTTTTGGCTTTTTAACTAAGCTAGTTTTTGGTTCAACACTTCAGCATGCTTGATATGTGCATGCATGCCTATCATATGTGTTATCTAGTTTTTTGGATTTTGGTTGAAGGGTTGAACACACTTACTCAACACTTTTATGCTTAATCTTTGTACTCTAGTTATCTTGGATCTTAGATTAAATAGTTATAAGTGATTGTGGACACTTTGTGTAATTTTAGAATGCCTTATATATATTAAAAGGGTTCAGCTGTTAGTATTTTAATATTTACTTTTAACTGATAAATAAAAAAGAAAAATACCTTACCGTTCTCCGTCGTACCGAATTCGATTGAGGGAACGAACCACGTTTCCGTTTTCGTACCTCATTTCGATTCGACTTTCGAACCATGTAACCATGTTCGTCGTGCTAAATTGAGACTGTAATGCCTTCAGGGGACTCATGATGACGTAGTGCCTTACCCTCATGCAGTTGTGGGAACTTTGCAAGGTCAAGTTTGAGCCACTCTGGGTGGAAGGCGGTAAGCACTGCAACTTGGAGCTCCACCCTCTGTACCTGACTCATTTATTGAAGTTCTTTTCAACTATTGAGAAGCTACAAAATCCACAGCAATCGCCCCATCAGAGCACCAATAAGTTAGCCAACAGAAAAGAGAGCTCAAGATTGAGTGTGAAGAATAGACACAATGTTGGCAATGGGGAGCATGAGCAACCATGGGGTTACCCTTTCCCTTTTTAATTTTCATCCCTTTATCGTAATTTGACACCTCATATATTTTTTCTCTAAATTATTTTCTATTTTTTTTCTACATCTTCTTTAGAGGTTACCCTTGCAACCATGGGATTACCTTGTTCCCCACTTTTTCTACCTCATTTTTATTTACAAATAAAATTTATAAGTGCTTGATATTAATATTTTTCATTTCATATAAATGAAAAATAACAAAAAATAATAACATTACATTATAGGTTGTTGATTTGGGAGAAAGAGAGGATTATACATATTTGTAGGATTTTCCCTAGCAAATTGATGTATATTTGGATTATAGTTTGGGTATTCGGGTCTTGGATGATTGTTAAACATTTGTAATATCATTTGAAATTGAGGATTGTTGACAAGATTTGGATCAAAATGGATGTTTGTGATGGGTGGGGTATTTGGATGATTGCTATCCATAGTTTATAAAATAGAAGATGGAAAAAGAAGTACAAAATACAATAGGTCAAAATAGGGTATATATAGGAAAAAATTATACTCAAATTATGAAGAAAAATAAAATAAAATTAATGGTATAATTTATATATTAAAATAATAAAAATATATATATTATTAATAAATTGGAGGTATTAACATACTAAATAAATATGAATATAATATAGTGACCCACTTGTGTATTTAAAAAAAATAAAAATAAAAAGGGAAGAGGTTACCTTGGTAGAGAGAGTAACCCCTTTCAACCTCTTTCTTAAGGTTTGACTTGCAATCACGGGTATACCTTTTAAGATCTATATATGGTATTAAAAACTCATGGTTGCACGTTGTCTAACATCTAGTCATCTAGAGCTGATAGTAGTAACTGCACAAGGTAACAAGGTAACAACTGCATGGGCTTTTAACAGTTTCTGAAATCTTGAAATTTCAGTTGTTGACAAATATATTCGGGTAAGATTCCTTCCCCCCATGAACTTGTGTGATTGTTTGTGCAGCCCCATTCAGAAACATCTCCACAGCTGGTCATTATCAAATATCAAATATCAATATTCAAATAGACAAACTTGTAGAGGATTGATTCAAGTAGCCACCTTTAGTTGAGTTACCTTCTTATCTCCTTCATTTAGTTGTCTATTTTAAACTCTAAATCGATTATAATGTTTAGATGGTTTCTGGTGCGAACTGATAATTTGTGTTTATACCTATCTTTTTTGTCATGGAGATTGGAGAGTTTAGAGGTAAAAATAAGAGGGTATTTTCTTAGCAGCGTTAAGGAGAGCCTTCAGAACGCATTGAGATTGATACAGTACTTGAGTATATCACCACGAAAGATTTACTATTTTTACATTTAGCATGAAGGAAGTCAACAATTTGTCAGGTCTGATAGATTACATAGGTTTCATATTGTATAGTGGGCTAAAAGCCCGTTAAGGCCCAATACCTGTGTAACCTATATATATATTATATCAATGAATAGAAACCCTCAAGGAGGACTTTACATCAATTCTATCATTCTACATGGTATCAGAGTCTTTTTCTTCCTAACGGAACCCTAATTGGAGTACAGGGGCGTTGTCAACGTTGTCTCCGAGTGCTCTTGGCTCCGCAATCTCCTGCTTGAGCTACGATGCCCCTTGCAGAAGGCCACTTTGGTCTACACTGATAACGTCTCCGCCGTCTACCTGGCTAGCAACTCAGTCCAGCATCAACGCACGAAGCACATTGAGCTTGATCTCCACTTCGTCAGGGACAAGGTTGCCATTGGACATGTCCGCGTTCTACATGTCCCGTCCTCCTATCAGTACGCTGATATATTCACCAAGGGTTTACCTAGACAGTTGTTCATTGATTTTCGTTCCAGTCTCACTGTACGGACACCTCCCGTTTCGACTGCGGGGGTTTGATAGATTACATAGGTTTCATATTGTATAGTGGGCTAAAAGCCCGTTAAGGCCCAATACCTGTGTAACCTATATATATATTATATCAATGAATGGAAAGCCTCAAGGAGGACTTTACATCAATTCTATCATTCTACAAGGTCCATATCAACATACTTAACCCATACATGTTAACTGAGACTTAATTACGGAATGCGTCCACCCTTCTCCCTCTGAGCACCCAGGATGTACGAAAATTAGAAATACATTTCATTGCATAAGAAACAAGTCGTACCAAAATGATTTGGGCAGAACAGAACGGACATGAGTCGTGACAGAATTCTCTCTCTGCCCCAGCAGCTCTTCAGCTAACCCGAGATTCAAAACCTACTTTGTTAGAAATGACCAACTGTCTAGAACCCGCACTGCAAAGAAAATTAATACTCCCTCCGTCCTAAAATACATGATCTTTTAGACTCTTTCACGTTGATTAAGAAAACCTATTTATAATTAAATCTCATTATTATTATGGAGATATGAACTCTTTAATTTTACTTACATTGTACTTTTTTAGGGGTAATAATTACCCTATAAACCTAAAAACCCATGTATTTTTGACAAAAGTTCAAGGTCTAAAAGACTATGTATTTTAGGACGGAGGGAGTATATAAACAAACAGGATTAGTCTTGAATAGGTAAAAGACCCACCACCACCACCTCTGAACACAAATCGCCACCTGTGTGTGACAACTACCTTTGTTCTGCGATAACTTACGGCCTACCTATGTTCAATGACTCAGTAAAGCAACCATGATGAAAACCACAAAAGCCCTAAAATACACAAGGTATCATTAAAATTGGTTACCTATCATAGAACACACATTTTGTTGTGATCTAGGCTCGTTGTTTCAAAAGAGATGTGTGACATTTTTTATAGAAAAAATGAAGGAAAAAAATATGAGCCTAGATCACATCAAATTTTAAGGATGAAAACAAGGAAGAAAAAGGTAACACCAAACTGCAAACAAGAAACAAAGAAAATACTTATATACATAAATGTCTGACCACAAAATGACAGTCATATGTGCTACTTTTCCATTGTTTTCCAGGTTAGTTTTTGAATAGCCATTAGCCACTACGTGCAGCAAAACTTTGTAGACAAGAAATTAAAAAAAGCCATTCATTTCACGTACCATTACTGATGTCTGCTTAATTGCAATAACAAGAAGAAAGCAGGAAATCAAAATTTTGGTAGCATATCGGTCATGAAACTTAATGCTTAGACACTGTCAAACAATGGTGGATAAGAAAGTCACCTGTTGAGTGGATTCCGTGTAACCTTCATTAATGCTTAACCGAGGATTAAGATTTCACAATGGATCGAAGATTGGGATCGATGCCGGTAGGCTGAGGATAAGCACTTGACAAAACCAGGGATAATCCCAGTGAAGATGAAGGACCAGCTGCAGCTAGTGTGGGAAACATTTGATATAAGAAAGAAACATAGATTCAGATGAATTACATTACGTGACAACATACAGATAAAATCACTAGTCAAACATATATAGGACTCAAAAATAAGATTTACTCACTTCCTTTGCCAGGAGACTTTCAATGATGAAGTCCACCCAAGGATAAACAGTTGCAAGTTTCATCGACTGGAACTGCAATATCGAAGAAGAAACACATGAAATCTACATCCTAACAAAGAAGCATCAAAACATAAGTTTAACAACTGCAGTACCTTTGCGCTGCTATTTTCTTAGGAGTTAAGACCCTGATCCTTTTTAGAGGTTTAAAAAGACTCCAGTATGAACCTTAGAGAGAAGGTCATAAATAGGACAGAAGAATGATTAGCCCATAATATTATATCATGATACTTTCCACTGTAGCATAAGAGGTGGAAAGTTTATTCAACATAAAAATATATCTATATCAAAAACTTGATCAAGAACCATCTTAATTTGTACCTGAAGTTGTCGTTGTAAACACATTTGCATAATTGATGATTTCATCTTGGCATAACTGTTTTGTGGAATCAGGGCATCAACAAGTAGAATATCACCAGAAGTCACCACAAGAACAAGTTCCATCTTTAAACAGATGAAAGCGAACAGAGTCTCTAACAAGTATTTCCCTCCTCGTGATTTTAGAAATGAGTTTCGTTGCATTATGGCAATCCCCACAGACCCTTAGGTTCTTCATCACTCGTATTGGCAGGTCGGGTGGAACAAAGAGCAACCCGAAAACAATAGCAATCCTTTCACTGTGGTGGCTAAGGATCCATAGCTTCTCTGAATCCTCAACCTCATGTAGTACAGAGTTAATGTCAGGGTTGTAACCCTCTTCAATGATCTTCAAGTTGAGTTTTTCTAGTTCATCATATATCTGATCCAGATATGGGCTAGACTGGTCATCGGCAGAAAATATGTGCACTTTATTCTTAAATTTAATCCAACTATATCCAGGCTCCTTCTTTACTCCATGATCTCTCATCGCCCTTCTTAACTCAGCCACATTAGCCCACATCGCATTGGCAGCGTAGATGCTCAAAAGCAAGATATAACCAACAGAATTATGAGGTTCCAGTTCCAATAGAGACTCAGCAGCCCATTTACCAATTTCCATATTACCATGAACTCTGCAAGAACTCAAAAGCGTAGACCAGCCAACTGCATCAGGTTTGCAAGGCATCTTATTTATAAAATCTTTTGCCTCCTTTAGCCTCCCTGATCGCCCAAGAAGATCAATCATACAGGTATAGTGATCAGTAGATGGCTCAATACCATGTTGCTTTACCATGGATTCAAAATACTGCTTCCCTTTCTCCACTAAACCTGATCTACTGCACGCTGAAATGACTGCAGCAAAAGTAGCTCCATCAGGCTTAAGACCATGGCCCAACATTTCTTCAAACAGATTAGTAGTTTCATTCGCCTTCCCAAACTGAGCGTATCCAGAAGCCAAGGCGGTCCAGGAAACCCCATCCCTGAAACCCATCTCATTGAACAACTTGTGGGAATCTTCTATGCTTCCACATTTACCATACAAGCTGATAAGTGCATTAGAAACAGTAACAAATGGTAGCAAGCCAGATAAGATTGCTAGGGTATGAAATTGAGCACCCTCTTCTAAGCTCGCTAAATTAGCACAAGAACTGATAACACTTGCCAAGGTGAAATAATCAAGTGGCACTCCAATTTTCTGCATCTTGTAGAAAGTCTTCAAAGCCTCTTCACTAAGACCATTCTGACCATAACCCACCACTATTGCAGTCCATGAGACAATGTTCTTGTTTCTCATTCTATTGAATACTCTCTCTGCGTACTTGATCCTTCTACACTTGCAATACATGTCAACTAGAGCACTGCCAGCAAAAATGTTTTCATGGTAACCAATTCTGGTAATATGTGCATGAAGTTGTTTACCTTCTTCCAGGGCCAATAATCCCCCACATGCAGTCAATATACCACCGAAAGTAAACTGATCCAAAGGAAAACCTTCTTCTATCATTGCTCTTACCACATTTATGGCTTCCCTATCCAAACCATTTTGGACAAGACCCGAAATCATTGATGTCCAGCTAATTGAATCCTTTTCTTGCATACTGAGGAACAAAGAATTGGCGCTTTCAACCATTCCACAGCGCAAAAATCCAGCAATCATCGTATTATACATAACCAAATTCCTCTCAGGCATTTCATCAAACACTTTCTTTGCATCATCAATAAACCCCAATTTTGAATACATGTCCATCAAAGGATTGCCCACAAACACATAAGAAACAAATCCAAATTTCACTATTTGAGCATGAATCTGCCAACCCAAATCGACACACTCTCTACTCAATGACAGTATAAGCATTGTCGAAAAGGTAATCCTGTTCAAATTCGCAGTACCATCATGGAACATCAATCTATAAGCACTCAAAGCTTTGCCAAACAGCCCATGATTCGCATAGCCCGAAATAAGGGCGTTCCAAGAAATCCCATCTCTGCTGGGCAAACGACTGAACACCTGTTGCATTTCAAGGAGTTGGCCAGTGTTCGAGTAGGCTGAGAGCAAGATGTTCCAGGAGAACATGTTGGGTTGAAGAATTTGGTCGAACACGTTGCGTGCATAGGCTGAAATTTTCAACCTGCCGTATAAACTGACGAGATTGTTTAACAGAAAAACGTCTTGGCTGTTCTGGGTTTTGATTATCACACAATGGAGCTTCTTGGCCAGTTTATGATTTAAGCTTCGACTGCACTGTTTGAGCAGTGAATTGTAGTAATTGGGGGAAGAGGTCATTAGGCCTGTTTGGTTTTGATACAAGGATATAATTATCAGTTAAGGGAAGATCAATCGGAATGAAAGTGATACCTTGGTAAGCAAACCTTATTAGCTTCCAGCAGCTTGCATCTTTCTCTCTTCAGCAGCTTCCTCAAAAACTGAAATTGCACCAGAGCAACAAGAGAGGGAGAGGGATTGACCGAGAGAGTGTGAGAGAGTGGAACATCAACGGAGAGGGTCCAAGCGGCGAGATCGAGTGTGTTTCCGCCAATTTACACTTAGACTCCCTATTACATTTATTAAATTTGATCTAAATTATGAATAGTTATGATACGACATCTTAGGTTTAAACATATATATAAACCGAAGTTGTCAAAGTATAAAAATATATTTTGCACGTATATTTTAATGTTTTAGCTTCGTAGGGTTTATGCACCCACTCATAGGGTATCTTTTTTATAAAAGGCTAAAAAATTATAAAAAGGGAAAACTAATTAAAATACCCCATCTTTGGAGGTATGGTAAAAATATATCCTCAACTTTCAAAAGTAATAAAAATATCCCGACCTTTGATAGTAGTGGTAATATATTACCACGGGTTTTCTTCCTGATCAAAAAAGGTGATAAGACATCCTACGTTGACTTTTTACAAGGGTTATTTTGAACGGTTTCCTTAGGAAAAAATAAAGAGTTGGAACGGCTTCATACACCACGCCTTTTCCTCTCTCCTATCTCCTTTCGTGATCGCCTCTTGAGTTGTCTTTCGATCTTCCAGGCAACTCATAGTTACTCTTCAATGACAGTCTTCCTCCCTTGTGGGCGGCTATCTTGAGTTGTCTCTCTCACATCTTATTCCTCTTTGATTCGTTCACGGACTTAGCTGAATAAGTTTTTTTCCCTCTTTGTTGTTGTTGTTGTTGTTTTCGATTTAGTTTTTTGTTATCGGTTTGGTGTTAGGAATAGTCGTGTTGTGTTAATTTGAGGCAATTTTGAACGGATTAGTTGCTTTGTTGAATCAATTTCATTTTTTTCGGGTTTAATTTTGTTGTCGGTGCATTTTTTCCCTTAGGAAACCGTTTAAGAAAACCCGATTTTAGTACTAATTTGTAAAAAGGCTTCAACGCAGGCTGCTTTGTCAAAAACAAAATCAACATAGGCTGACTTGTCAGCATTTTTTACCCATAAGAAAACTCGTGGTAATATGTTACCACTACCCTCAAAGTTCGGGATATTTTAATTACATTTGAAAGTTGAGGATATATTTTTACCATACCCCAAAGGTGGGGGTATTTTAATTAATTTTCCCTTATAAAAATACATTTTAAACATCAAATTTTTTTTAATGCTTTAGCTTCTAGGGTTTATAGATTTAAACTAAAGTATCTTTTTTCTCAATTTTATTTATAATTCATATCAATTTAAGAGATGTAACAAAGAGGGTAACATGAAAAGTGTAACAGTGGATTCATACCATGTTGTCGCTGGTGCAGGGACGGAGCCAGAAACATTTGAGGGGGTCACCATAGTAGTACACAATAAGAACGAGAAAAATGTCGTAAAACACACAACATGTCCGATAGTGCAAACTAGTGCCAAACGATAATACAACCAGTGTCAAACGATATTACAAACTACTACAAGGAGAGTTTCATTCCTTGTAATTAGATATCTATTCTACTAAATAGTTTAACTCGAGGATAAATGAGGTAAATCCATTTTCCGAGTTTTCATGTCCAGAATTCAATATGAATCTCAATCCTAAAATCAATATCAATTCAAACAAAATCCAATCTCAATTTGAAACAAAATGCAACATCAATCTCAAATCAATCTCATGTTCCTATCTATTCAAAATTTCAAACAAAATGCTAACCAAATCCAATTCAATATCAATCTGATAATCTCAATCCTAAAATCAATCTCAATCTCAATTCAATTCAAAAATCTAAATTCAATAACAAATTTATCATATTCCTATCTATTCAATCGGTCAACCGAATCCAATTCAATATCAGTCTCAAATCAAATTACAAATTTACAATTCAACAACAATACCAATTCTAAAGCAATAATCTCAATCATTTTGTAAATGAAAAGGAGTTAGATTAATAATTTACCTTTAGAGTTTCGACAGTAGACCAGAAGGTCAGCAGCGGCAATAGTGCAGCACTCAGCAACCCAAATGGAGAAGGAAGGAAGGAGGCGGTGTGGCTCCGGTCGGCGACGGCGGCTCACGGGAGAACTGGAGGAGGAGGGAGGCAGCGACCGGCGTGCCTCCTGTCAACTCCTCGAGAGCTCGACTGAGATCCCCCGTTCGACTTCGTTTGACACAGCCACACAGCCACAGGGCGGGAGAACTTGCGCGGCTCCGGTCGGAGACGGAGTCGGAGATGGCGTGGCTCCGGTCGGCGACGGTGGTTCACAGGAGTCGGCCGTCGGGAGAACGAGGCAGCGACTGGCGTGGCTCCTGGGAGGAGTTAGGGTTTTAGTTGTACAAAACGACGTCGTTTTGTTATGTTTTTTTTTTAAACTACATATTTCTGGCGCCGAGAGGGGTTACGTGACCCCAGGGCCCAAGACCCCCCGCTCCGCCTCTGCGCTGGTGTGTTGTTGACGGCGATGTGAATATGGGTGATTTGATGTAATTTCATGTTTTGTGGGTGATTTGATGCAAATCATCGACGATCGACTGAGATGGGATTTTATGAGGGCACTCTAGCCGAAGCGGGGCTTCTTAAGGACAGGATAGATTGGATCGGAGTGTGCATCATGCGCACCCATATGCAGGTCTTGTGGAGGCGAAGTCACAAAGAGCTTCAAGCTCGAGAGAGGGTTGAGGGGATCACTATCACCGTATCTCTTTGTCTTCGTGTTATGTATTGAATGATCCGCTATTACTATATCCGCATGGAGAAATCGAAGATTTACGTTTCTCAGAACATGCCCACTGAGCTTAGAGTCGAACTTAGACCGGAAATGGGGTGGGTTATGGGTGAAAATCTCAATTCCATCACCTGCACCCCGAGTATAAACCTTCATCTACTCTGTCACCCACATCCAACCCATGCGGGTGAACGGGTGATTATTGGATATCCAATAAGGCGAACCAAACATTTTTTTTTCAAACATTTTATGAGATATAATATCTTAGAAACATATAATATTATATCAAGTTCGAGTTCAACAATAAGTGAAAAATATACAACTTGTAAAATAAAAAATATTACTACCTCCGTCCAAAAATACATGTGATTTTACTTTTTAGCACGTACTTTTAGGAGCTAAAAACTATATAAAATATGAACTTTTTTATTAATTTTTTTAATAATTATAAACTTATTAATAAAAAGTTTATAATTATTAAAAAAAATTAATAAAAAAGTTAATATTTTATATAGTTTTTAACTCCTAAAAAAACGTGCATGAATAGTAAAGGGACATGTATTTTTGGACGGAGGGAGTATAAGATATAGTTTAACAATACGTGGAAAATACATAACATAGAAAATAAAAAAGAAGTGAATATATTCAATAAGAACACAATATAGAAGCATTTTCGGATTAGCTAATAACAAAATAAACACAATATAGAAACATTTTCGAATTAATTACATTTTTCAAATGGAAAATTTTGGTGGGTGTCCATTTAAGACCCCATTTTTTACTCCGTATCCATTTTCATATATTATTTAGGTGATTGTCCTAATAATCTAATTTTCAAATGGAAAAATTTGGTAGGTGTCCATTTGAGACCCCATTTTTTACTCCGTATCCATTTTCATATATCATTTAGATGATTGTCCTAAAAGGACAATTGTGCCCCTACCTTCACAATACCTAGCGCTTCCCTCATTTGCGTTTATCTCTCACTTATCAGACCACAATCGGGCTAACCCTTCTTCTTCTTCTGCTTCCCCAACCATTTTCGCCGACTCGAAGCCGAAGCCGAAGCGACGCTCCTTGTCTCCGGATCTTGAGCTCTCTCCGGCTTTTCCCATGGTCGCTTTCTCCCCAGCTCTATTGTCAACAGACGTGAAAGAAGGCTTGACGCCCAACGACGCCAATCCTAATTGGCTAGAGCAGCGTTTCAACCCTATTTTCGCGGATGAAGACGATGTGATTGAGATCCGTCTTCCTCCAACACCTCTTTCACCGATGATTACTATCAATCAAGCGCCACCGTTTTCGCCGCCAGGGAATCCATCTACGATATCCTAACATTATCCTTGACACGACCATCAGATCTCTCATCATCCGACATCATCCTTGACGCCACCATCATATCTTCTACCCTTGACGCCGCCATCATCCTTTGTTGGTAACGAAGTTTTCATCCTTTCCATCACCTCGATATCTATAATCCGCTAGAGAGGTGAAGTGATAGAGTTGCAATTCAATTGTGGGGGAGGAAGAGAAAACACCGGAGAGACAAAAGTGATAGGAAGCGAAGAAGACGAAGGCGGGGGTGACTGTAATTGTTGGTTGTCCTTTGGATTTTCATATGCAATGTTCAATTTCTTTCCGTATAATCTTGATATGGTGTTGCTTTTGATATATATTGAAAAGGTAGAGCGCAACCAGAAGTTAGGAATGAAATTGTGACTTGAATCGGCATTTCCATAGTTATTGGTGACTAACATGTATTTATCATATTCCGCTTTTAATTGCATTGAAATTTTAAGGAATGAAATTGTGTATAGTTACAAATATAAGAATTTGCGGTTTATCTTACATTTTATGAAAACTAAAAAAAGTTGTCACAGCACTAAAAAAAAAAATTAATTCTTATCTACATGTGAATGATTGATTACACTATATTTTTGGGTGATACTGTATTTGATTACACTATATTTTTCGGTGATATTGTATTTGGACATCGTGACTCTTCCGGCAAAACTAAGAGTCCTCTTTTCCCACCCGATGAGCCGATTTCCAATCTTTTCTAACAAGGGTGCAAACACCTCTTAGCCGAGGGATTCACATGGTGACTCTTGGGGTTTTGACGAATGACTTCGAAAATCGGATTTGATGTTCCGGAGAATTGAAATGTCTTACTTTGACTACTTGAACTTGGGTTTTGGAAAATGAACTTAACGATCATTTTCAAAGGTCAGAAGTCATAACTATTTGACTCGGGATTTTGAAACAGTTTTGAACTAACTTGGAGATTTTTATGTGTTCGATGACTAACATGGCATGATGTTATGAATGTTTGACTAATAGCATGATAGTATGATGAGAAAATGTTATAAAAGAGTATGATCTGATGAGCATGCAAATTGGCTAAATATATTATGGAAAGATGTTATAATATGATGAGTTGGCAAATGATGATGTGATGATGGTTGATCATGATGAATGGAAAGTATGGATGACGCAGGCTTGTCTATCTATCTGCTCGTATGTGTGTGTGATATATGTGTTACAATAGCTGTATAAGTAAACTCATTATGTTCTCGATGTGTATTTAGGTGATACTATGTGATCGTGGCTTGTTGTGTGTCGGGTCTACTATTTTGCTGCTCTTCTTATCTAGGGTCATATGATAACCAAGTTCCATCGGGTCTTGTCCTGAGTCATTGAGTCATGAGTAACACCTTTATGAGTAAAATGAGCATGATGATGATTATGAACATGATGAACAAATAATGGTATGGTTAAATGGAATGCATTCACGAGTTGGAAGTGTCTGCCCTAACGGGAAGAAGGGTGGAGGTACGAGAGGGACACGTCACTTGACATTTTGTGCAAGGGTCCTAATTTAATGTCTTTTGCATATATATATATATATATATATATATATATATATATATATATATATACATATATATATATATATATATATATATATATATATTATTATTATTATTATTATTATTATTATTATTATTATTATTATTATTATTATTATATATATGTCTTGCATTAGAAGCATGATATTAGGAATAACGTATATTTGAGCTTATGTGTGGAGACTAGCCAAGTGCGGGCCTCAATCTGATCCTATGACCGTCTATGTTTTTAGGTATATGATTGATGTGCATATGATGCTTGTATGCTTTTGTGAGTAGTGTGGGACTCTTGTATGGTGCGTGAGAGAGAGAGAGCTATGAGACTCTGACTTCATCACCACATCAAAATTTGATAGTTTTTGGGATTATCGGATTTTTGTTTTGACCCGCCATTGTCGTCACACTCTGGATGTGTTTGGTTTTAGACTATGATGATTGGTTGCTAAATGATTTCGGTGGCTTTGTCCCTAGGACAGGTACATGGGTGTTAATCCCAGGTCTCCAACGGACCTCGCGACGTTTTGGGTTCAAAATCCCACTTTCTGCGACTAATCCGTTGTTTTCAAACTTCAACCTGTACTCGGTGCGCAAGATCCGAACGAATGATTCTATCTTTCGAAACGTAACCCGAGTTTTCTAAACCCGGGCCTTTACATGTTAAAGGTATATTTCACCAACTTTCCTCATGTATAAAAATGTTATCAATAAAAATGTAATCAACAAACACATTTTACGCCCCAATTCATTACAAATGATTGAGATCAATGGAGTGAATCGCAAATGTCATCAATGAATAAAAATCATCAATAAAAGATGTTATCAATGGAGTTTACTCACACATTTTATGCTCCCGTGTCATCAGTGATATAAAAATGTAATAAAAATGTCACCACAAATGATTGTATCAATGAAGTGTAATTATAGACGTGTCATTAGTGAATAAAAGTAGAATCAGTAAAAATATATCGATATACAATTGACTTAATTAAAAAAGTGGCATCAAACGATTTGATTAAAAAAGTGACATCACATTAAAGAAAAAATATTTTTTAAAAAATGGCATCAAACCACTCATTTAAAAAAATGACATCATGGTAAAAAAAATAACATAAAAAATTAATATTAAAAAAGTGACATCAGTAGTCAATGTAAAAAATGCATTATAAAAAGTAACAGCAATGGTGAACGTGGGGGTGAGAGGAAGGAATAAAAGGAAGGGGAAAGTGGGACGAAGGAATAATTTTTATTATTTTATTTTGTAAAAATTTGCACCACGTGTCAATAACTAATCAACCATAAGAAGTTTATCTCCTCTGCATCCCACATTCTCTTCAACCATTTGTTTTTCTACAAAGCTAAATTTGATTTGAAGTAACCATCGATTTATTTTCCACGTTCGTCCTCAAACGTAAGTAATAGGAGGCGGCAATCGGACGGATGGCAGAGGATTTCGAGTGGGGGGAGGTAGATTCAGTCGGGTACTGCGAGCAGATGCCGTCGAATTGGGCGAGGGGACTCAGTTGGGGTGGCAGAATTAGTGGTTGGACTCACAATTATCTTCTTCATCGGATTTGATTGGGGGCATTGTGGAGGCGGTGCACGATTTGTGGGCGGCCGAAGGGCGATTGACCACTGTTTATACGTTCCACCGTTCGAATGTGTTCAATTTCGTCGAGGTATTAAGGCTGAGGTTTTTTGGCATTCCATTGCCAATCAATGATTCATCCTCCTTGGGGTCTTTGTTCGTGCTTGGATCTGGGCAAAATTTGAATCCTCTCCATAGATTCGGAATGATGTTCCAAAATCGAAAAAAGAGGGAGTTGTTGGGTTCGACGTTCTCACAATCGTTGTCTTATTCTTCCAGTCGTTGTATCTCTTCATGGCGCCTGGGATGTAGTCCTTTCGGGGTTATCTCGCAGGTTCGTCGTCCTTCTTTTCGGTGTCAGTTGTGTCGTTTTTTTTCCCGATCTGTTGGGCATCAGTTTTCCGATCTGGGTCGCGGCTGTTGTGTCTGTTTTGAATCCATCGCGACTCGTGAGGGCTGGTCTGGTTTGTTGTTCCTTCTCGAGGGCTGGTCACGAGGGTGCGTGGAGTGGTGTTTGTTGCTTCTTCCTTTTTTTTAGTGCGTGTAATTAGTTCAGGCCGGTGGTGGTGGTGGCTGTGTGATCGGTCCGGTGACGGTTGCGTTGGTGGTGGGTGTCGCTAGTGGTCGCAATTTGTGCAAGCTGCTCTGTGTGCTCATGGTTTGCTTCCTCCTTTTTTCTATTCATGGGGTGAAGTTTGATTTTATGGTCAAATTTCCGCCAGATCTGGATCTTCTTTCACGAGTCTTGCTTGATTTTGGTGCTTCTTGCCTTGGATTTGAGTCAGCTTTTATAGATCTGGGTGGTTGGAGATTTTATGGTGCCTAGGTTACTTGGTTAACGACGTAGCCACTGAGCCTCCGCTCTTCAAGAAAGGACCCTATTGAACAAAAATGCGCAAATAATCGTACAACACATTTTATTTGATTTTTAATATTTGAGTTCGACCCCTTTTGATTATCCTCTTGATTTGAAGTCGTATCAAGACCAGGATTTTGGTGATTTTGGTGATTTGGGCTGCAACCGAATTTTAACGGGTTTCATACGTATATCTTGGAAGAGTATCAAGCCTCACATAGTTCATATTGTTTTAGTTTGTGTGTTTTACCCCTTTAAAGGTTTTCATGCATCATCGGATCGTATTAGGACCCACCTTCTCGGAAGGGTAGCCCTAACATAAATCACACTATCATATGCATGAGATTTTCTCGTATATCATCCGAATAAATCGAGCACACCTTCTTGGAAGGGTTTCTCAACTTAACGGCTATCACTTACATGGAAAATCTTGTATATTTAATTTAAATTTGATTTTAACCTCATTTTTCTTTTAAAGGTGGATTTAGATGTTGACAACTGTACCCGACATATTTTTGATATTTAATATCGGGTTACCTACGTAGCCGTTTTTACGGCATCAAGTCTTTACGTAGTTCTGTATGGTAAACCAATTTGATTTTATTTTTGATCGGCGATTGTACCCGACAAGCTCTTAAGTTTTATGTCGAGCTACCTACGTACCCGTTTGAACGGGATCAAATCACCCGTAGTTCTCTTTATAAGCAAATTTGATTTAAATAAAATCAATCCGTGAGAATTAATTGCCGAGAAATTTTCAAGGGGTTAACATTTTAATTTTTTTGTTAATTTCTCTGGCCACTTTGGACCCATTATAATTCCAATACTTTTACGGATTAATTTTACAATTAGATGTAATTCCATTGAGCAAAAAAGGCTCGTGAAACTCAATGGGCCGAGCTACTAATTAGTTCCACCAATTATAACCCTAGACTCTTTGTTGATTTACAAGAAACGAATCCAGCCCAGTTGCATTAGATTCATTCATCACTTTCCCATTTTTTAATTGAGTGAAGCTAGAGACAAGACGTCCGAATGACTATTGACACGATAATTTTAACTAAATTACACAAAGCCCTTTTCATTATTTCCAAATAATTACTCATTGACTCCATGAGGACAAGAGGGAGCCCTGGAACTGCAGCCGCCATTATCCATGGATGAGAGATGAATAGTCCGACACCGACATCTTACCTCCTATGATCTCCCCCTTGTTGATATCAGATTGCCTCCTCCTCCGCCATGGGTTTCTCTGCCAACGGATCCTCGCAAGAGCCGCTCAAGTCCATCATCTACGGCCGCAAGGGCTGGATCGACGGCTTGCTCGGCAAGATCTACGAATCCCAGGGCATCGGCGGCTTGCTCGGCTATTTAATGTTGTCTGGATTGACAGCTTGCTCGACTTGCCATGGATCCAAACAATTATACGAGGCTATGGAGTTGCCTCTTCCAGCCTTCGATGCTCAGCAGTCTCCTCGCCCAACCCTATCGAGTCTCCGTTGTCCGTCAACACCAGCACTCGAGCACCTCCCACCCCCAACAAAAGAGTTCATATTTGATTTCAAACACCCCAAATCGAAAACCAGCCATTTCGTCAATTTTGATTTCAATTTCAACTCATAAACCAATACCCACAACACACATATCAACAATAGTTAAACTAAAACTATAAACACTCGTCAATTTTATCAATTTTAGTTCTAATTTCAAAAAAACCCTAATTCAATTTCATAGAAAAAAATCATAAAACCCAACTATAACCAAACATCTTACTTTAAATTCGATAGATCGAACGAAATTTCTCTTAAATCTACCAAAAAATCAACTAATGGGACCTTCTTTGACTTCTTAGGGTGATAAATCTCGTTCAAGGAGACCTAGCTTCTTGTTCCAAATCGTTCACTGTGAATGAGAGAGCTATTGGGCCTATTTGCAATTTTTTAGCAAAAAAAGAAAAAGAGTGGGTGCAATTTAGCTGAAATTATCTTGTCAATAGTCATTTTGGCATCTTTTGTAAAACCCTTATGTTTTTAATTCCAACTCATGTTTACTCCGGAGGACTAATTTCAATCTAACCCCTCTTATGCCCCCTTTTTTTAATTTACAGTGTTGATTCTTTAGCCCTAAAACTCCCACAAGAGCTCGCACACTCCAGCGGAGAGAAATCCACTGCCTAGCTCTTTGCTTGCGTCGGGGACAGAGGATCCGGCTAATTGAAGGCACCACCGTCGACCGGTGCTAACGGCACTTTCAGACCAGCCTAGTGAGACATCAAACGGAGAGGAAGACGCAAAAGCCAACGCAATGGCCCTCGGCCTCGAAATCAAGAAGAATCGAAGGGACCCCTGACAAGAGAAAATTTTGATTCCGTATGTCCATTGAGTTTACAGATTTGATTTTCCTCTTCTTCTTCCCCTTCCTCTCTTCTTCTTCTACTTTGATTTTTTTTTACCGGTACCAATTGGGGCGTCATTTTTAAAAGGCAGCCCTACTGATTAGTTTCGATGTAACTAGCCTATTTTGACCTTAGGAGTTTCAACTGAATTAATGGAATCTATTATATTTGAGTTTCAATTTGAAATGTCCTTCTTATTTGGCCATATTGAGTTGGGTAATTTATTTATTTGATTTTTCTTTTGCAATGAATGGGTATATGTGTTGTAATTTGGATGAGCCCTACTCAAACGAAATCAGATTTGAGATGAGCATTCAACTTAGCCTCTTTTTAGACTTTAATTTGATTTTTCTTTTCTTTTTTTTATAATCCTTGGTCTCTAAAATCAGTTATTTTGTTTGAGGTTTGGAGAAACTGCCGTCTTTGATCAGTCACCCATGGCCCTTAATTTGGACTCATTATTGAGCAAAATCGGGCAACATATCGGCTCAATTTTGAGCGATTAACAGACTTCGGAACCCACGCCATGGGGAAAGCTCGCAAGGTTTTCTATGGTGGTATTCATGGAATAAAAAAGGGAACACGCCTCCATATTGATGCAATTTCGACAGCAACCTGGTCCGGTTAAAGGGGTTTGATGATTCTGATACCAAAACACCCGAAGAAGCTCGCAAGGTTCTCGAGTGCTTGGTTTCAAGAATCGACCTAATTTTGACAGCAACCCAGACCGGTTAAGGGGTTTGATGATTCTGAAACCAAAACACCCGAAGAAGCTCGTAAGGTTCTCGAGTGCCCGGTTTCAAGAATCGACCCAAAATTTGATGAAAAGAACTACCTGATTGTGTTTGCACTTTGTAGGAGATCGACAGGAATTTTTTTCTAGGAGTGTTTGCTTTCTTTCTTTTTGCTTCTTGCTGGAGTACGTATTAGCCCCACAAGTTGTCAAAGCTATCCCTTTTATAGGTAGAAAGGTGTACAGTTATAACACCATCCCACTACCCCACTATCTCCTTTTCTTTTCTTTTTTATACGCGTTCCCCAATTCCACCACAAAAGATTTGATGTGGGCACCAAAAAAAGGTTTTATACTTTCGTGTCCTGAAAACAGAATGGTAATGCCTTCCGTTTTTAAAACACGGGAGTGTTAAATATAAGTTGTACTTCTGTTTTTGAAAAACGAGAGTACAATTTTAGTTTTGCTTTCCGTTTTTAAAAAACGGAAGGCAAAAAACTGGGTTGTACTCTCGTATTTAAAAAACGGAAGTACAATTTTAATTACACCTCCCCTCTTTCAAACACGGGAGTACAACTATTTTAACTCCTGTTTTGTAAATACGGGAGTACAATTTTTAAAGTATTTTGAAAAAACAAACGAGTTAGATTTTAACTTTTTTTTTAAAAAAAAATAGAAACACACATAACTTTAATAAATAAATTGTGACGGTTACCCACGCCCTTGCGCGTTTTGTTATTAAATTATATTTTAGTATATCATATAAGAGTAAGTACTCTTCTTTACATACTGTTTAATATTTTTTCATTTATTTATCCAATAAAGAGTAAATAACCAAATTTATTGCATAAGTTACATTTTGATATCCTTTAATATAATGTTTTATAAATATTTGATTTTTTTTATAAAAATTTATTAATATAATTAATACAAAATCAAATAATAATATAAAATAAATAATAACTAAAATATAATAAAATCCTTAAAATTCAATTAGGTACATTTTGATAATGATTTGTGATACTTTACAATAACATATATATTGATCCGAACAAAATCAACCAAAATTATGTTAAACTTGTATAAAAGTATATGTGAGATAAACCGATATATTCTCAAACAATTAACTTAAACAGGACATAAAAACTAAATAATTTAGAGGTCGTATAAAATAATGGGGATTCAATTTTGCTCACTAACTTAAAATTCATGGTACTGAGGAAGCAAAATAAATACTACGTAAAAAATAAAACCAATCAAAACTTTAATTTTAAGTGAAATTCAAAACTTATCTTTGAATGCAAAAGAAAGGTTTATTGGCTTTTTGCGAACCAACATTCAAAACTTTTGATTTCTTGTAGATTTTATTACATCATGAGTTTAGAATAAATTAAACCCAACGATCCACAATACTAAACCATATTTATATCATTTCATCGACATAACAAACTTACTCCCAAACTAAAGAGACAAAGATAAATTTTTCATAGAGTTGGAAGTTTAAAATATTCTAATAAGGACATTGAACAAAAGAAATTCCAAAACAGACAACGTCCAACTAATAGGTCTACATACTAAACTACAAATTTAGAGTAATCAACATAATAAACTACTCTTGGTTATTTGACATTTTCTGGTGAGGATGCGCGGGGTTGTGTGCAGACGAGCGTGAGATCTGATCAGCGACGCCGCAGTGTTTTCCTCAAAAAGTTTCAAACTGACCGTGAATTTTCCAACAAGCTTCCCGACAGTGATGAGTTCTATTCAATTCTCAAGAATTTGTTGGAGAAGAAGTTGTATTGGGGTACAAAATTCAGGTTTAGTGGGACAACAAACTTCATATCTGGTTTGTCATATTGGACGGAGAAGATAATGGGTCAACATGAGGATACCCTACGTTGTGCTGGTGTGTATGGTCTTGTAGCAGTTGCACGCTTTCCTTACATATATCACAAGGATGTATGGAGAGCTTTCTGTGAACTTTGGAGTCCTTTAACGAACACCTTACACCATGGAGGTGGTGAACTCGGGATTTCCCTCACAGATCTAAAACAGATTGCAGGTTTGTCAATTCTAGGTATCCCATATGAGGAATTCTTGCCCTTAAACGAGGATCTTTTTGATGAAAGCAGGTTCCCTTCCACTATTTTAGAGCTTCTGCGTATCCATGTCGATCTTTGTAGCCGTGATGACAGAGACTCTGTCTCTTGGGCAGATTGGATAGATTACTTTTATAGCGATGAATGGAATATTGCTGCCATCCATGGTCAGTTTGGTATTGGGTTGACAAAGAAGCAAGATATCCATGATGACTCCGTACGATATTTCGAGAGATCGCGCATGACAGATTTACCTCCCCCAAATGTATGTCACCAAGGGGGGTTGGCTGCACTTTTTGCTCTCTTGCTTAGCAGATTTGTTTTGCCACAGAATCCTCGTGTAGTTCGTCCTGAGACCTTTGTCATGGCATGTCTTATGGCTCAAGGTACACAAATCTCTTTGGCTCCCACTGTTTTAGGCCACATTTATCATGGTCTTAATGAAATGGCCACCCACCCATCACATCCCGGTAGGGTCAATCCTAGTTTTGGAATTCATTTTGTGATTGGTTGGTTATCAGAGTATTTCCCCTGTCTATATAAATGCCAAGACAGTGAAAACATTTCACATGAATACCCTCTCCTCATACGATGTGCTAGACTCTGGCCTGGAGATTGTGATATTCATCATGCTAGACTGATATACCCTTTAGCGATAGGGCCGATTTAGCCTTAGTTTTTTCGGTACCGTAATATACCCTTTGGCGATAGGGCCGATTTAGACTTAGTTGATGCTGGTGGACTTTCTAACACTGATTTTGAGCGATTACTCTGTATACGCTCCACCGTGCTACCTATTCGGATGGGTCAGGCTTTGATTCTGGAACCCTATTACCCATTCAATTAGTTCAGAGATTAGCCAAGGTATTTGTAGTCACTAAAGAGGAATTTAACAACACATTCAACTTCCTACTCATTCAATTAGTTCAATCAGCCCTAAAGGAACAAGTTTGCCACTTAGGTTAAGGTTCGCAATCAGGAATCTACAAAACCTTAGCAATTGAATTGATTCTAACTAGTTGCGCGGGCTAGATAGAATAAAATAGTAGACAATCAAGCACAAAGAAGTTGAAGCATTCAAATATAGGAAACAAGGAACGAGAATTAGAAACTCACAATCAATCCGAATAAAGCTTCAAATTGCTGGCAGAATAGATGAGTTTAGTTCCTCATGGAAGACATCGCTCAAAAGCTCTAAAGTGTCTGACGAAATAGTAGAATAGAAATGCTGAAAAAATAACTAAATTTGGCCTTATATATGATTCCAAGTCAGCCATGAAACAAATAAATAAGATCTAGAGTTTTTAATATTCAAAACGCAGCGCAACAGCGTTGACGACCAATGCGGCGGCCGCGGCATGGATGTTGCGGCTGCTGCATCACCAGCTCTCTCATATCCCGCTGTTGCGGCCCTGGCTGCGGCCGCGGCATATTGTCTTTCACGGAAAATCTGTTTCGAATTTGGTCTTCTTGTCAACAGAAAAGTTGTAGTTCTCTGAAAGAGCTTTCCAACGCATGGTCATAATAGTCAATCGGACAACCGAGACCTCCAGAATGTGCAAAACAAGTTCAGCATTTCTGACGACAACTTCTGCAGACTTGTTATTCGTTTAGGCCCGCTTCTTCTTCTCAGGACCTCTTGAGATCTTCATGTAAGCTTCTCCAATCAACTAGACATTCTCATCTGATGCATTAACAACTCCTGTCTCATCATCGGATCCACGATTACCTGAAATAATCAATAAAAATGTGTAGATTCCGACTCCACTAACATAGAGAGCAAATATGCAAATTGTACTTAATCCATCCATGAAATGCATCTTAACTAAGCTAAATGCAACCTATTATGCCTACCTAAATGCATGCTATCACTAGGGTTTCAAATAATTCGCGAGAACAATTAGAACTTTTCGTAGCAAGCATAATTAAGTGATTTCGCGAGGGTGATCTTGATTGTTTAGGGTAATGACAGTGTGGGCTAGCTTTCTGCCGCTAAGGATTGTCATCTCCGTGAGGAATGTCAATCCCTATAAGCCAAAATCGGAATAATAAATTGCGATTGAATAATTGGGAATTGAGTCAAGGATCGAGTAGAATCAACCATTGTTGCGAATTGTAGATAAAACCACTCTTATTTTATCTTTTATTCGCTCTTACTAACATTCATCATACTTCACCTATATTCCTTTATTACCGATTTCCATTCGCATCTTCTCTTTATTTGTAAATTGATAAATACACATTGCATTGGAATACTTGTTTCTCTGTGGGTTTGACCCCTTACTTATCCACTATACTAGTTTACAAGTTAGTTTATTAGTTTGGGTTATTATTTCTTTGGCGAGGTGAAATCTAACGACGTTTCTCCTCCGTCAAAAGTGGCGTCGTTGCCGGGAAATCAAGATTATTTCTTTGTTATGTGTATTTGTTGATTTTTGTTTATATATCAAACTGTGTTGTGAACCTATCTTACGGTTCACAACACCCCGCTACTAATTTTTTTCAAGATGTTGATATTATATCAGTACCAAGGAGAAACCTTTCACCGCTACTTCACAAGAGTGGAGAATTTAGTGGACTACCGTGCTTAACAAGGAATCTATGATCACGTGCGAGATAAGGTGAGTTGCATTTATGAGGGTGCACAACCTGAAATAATGAAATTTATTGACGATGGTGAGTATACCCCATGACTGTTTGGAATGTGGAGGTTTATCAAAGACATAGATCACCAATCATTTGAGGAAGGATGCAAGAAATTGGTCGAGCTATTTAAGTTGGCAAACGGTGATCCTGCAGAGCCAGCGCCCGCCGTCACTTCTGTTGATAACCCAAACGAAAGTGGAAAGGAAGAAGGAAGCCCGACGACTATTGACATGGAATTGCATGAGTCGACTCATAAGATTTCATCTATTTTAGCATCTCCTTCATAACCCATCATACCATCCTCCCCATCACCCATTGTGCCTTCTTCTCCATCATCTATCATACCTCCTATTTCATCATCCATTACTTTTTCTTACCCATCATTCGGTGAAGTGCAAAGCACAATGTCTATTGAAATGGAGTCTCATGAGCGTACACATTAGGATCTATATGTTTTGGATCCTAATTCACCTGAAGAACTCATCTCAATCACGCCTATCAAAGCACAAAGTACAGAGCTGATCTTTGTGGCTCCTGAGCAAGGTAATGAAATTTTTAACACTTTTGTGGATTATGTTGAATATTTGGATCCCTGGGAGCATTACTTCTACAAGACATCAACGAAATTGTGCTGATGGCCTTACATTCCCTCGGGAGATGATCGAACCAAGGTAAATAGGGAAGTGTCAAATGTATCCTTAATTGCCAAAATTTTCATGTTTAGTGTTCATTCAAAATTTGGTTGGGCACAAGAATTTGATTTTCTTTTAAGGGCGCGCTTTAACAATGTCTGAATGAGTCTTAAGGGAAGGACAAAATAAACCGTCGAGTCTATGATGATAACCAAGGACGCTTCTTGGGAGGCAACCAAAGATATGTTTTCTAGTTTTCAAAGTTTTTCAATTCGTATCTTTTAGTTTGAGATGCTTAGTTTTTTGTCTTTGTCTCCAATAGGTTTTTTTGGAATTTTCATAGCATTTCTCTCTTTTTAATAATCAAATTTGTTTTTCCCAACTAGCTTGTTTGTTCTGGTGGCATCCATCTGTCTGAAGTTGTAATAGCATTTCATCTGTTTTCTTAAGTTGTTGAAAAATATTGCCAAAAGTCTTATTGTTCCAATTCTTTGATGCTCTTTTGATATGCTTTGATTTTTGTGTTAACTGAAACATTGATGAGCTCTGGCAGTCAATCCGCCAAGATTGATTAACAATATTTCTGTAGTCTTTTCTTAGAAACCACATATTTTCCATGCGAAAAGGGAGAGCTTTGCTATTACTCTTCTTCTCAATTTCAATACCAATAGGGCAGTGATCCGATGATGTAAAAGCGAAATTTGTTGTTTAAATGTCCGGGTATGAGTCTATTACATCTTGTGTTACCAGAACTCTATCGAGTTTTTCATACATCCAGTCGTTATGAGGCTGTGCTTTTCTCCAAGTGAATTTATTGCCCTCTGATGGAATATCCACTAGTTCGCACTCGTTTTTAAATTGAATTAGACTTTCTTTGGAAACTTTGCCAGAATGGTCTCCCAACTGCTTCCAGGTTAGCCCAGCGGGGGACTCCTGTGCCTCCCACATGCAGTGTGTGCAATTGTGTGGCCGAGGATGAGGTTCACTTGTTGTTTGAATGTGGGTATATGCGTTCCCTTCTAAATTTCCCTCCTCTCACAAAATCAACAATATCCAATATGATTAATCTCTCGCGAGACATACGACCTATCTTTTCGGTCATTGGGAACAACCTCACCCCCGCTGCCAAGGCGGAGCTTGCTTTTTTTTGGTGGTCTATGTGGTACTCTCGGAACCAACTTGTTTTTCAACAAGTTCCCTTCCCGCCTAAAGACACTCTAGTTCACATTGTTCGAACTCATATGGACAATTGGAGTAGAACATCTCAGATTGACGAGTGTCTAGATGAGGTCTTCCCCTCACATACACAAAAAACAAACCCACCAAAGGACAAAAATAAGGTCGTAAAGACTAAGTGGCGTAAACCACCAATGGGCACTTTCAAACTAAATTTCGATGGCTCCACGCTTACAAACTCCGTAAGCTCGGCGGCTGCCGTTATCAGGGACTGGAACGGCAGGCCAATTAGCATTTGCTACAGTAAACTGGGGAAACAAAGCCCCTTAAAAGCGGAAGCCCTCGCCCTAAAACTGAGAATCCAAAATGCTATCCAATTCAATATCGACAAAATCCACATCGAGGGAGATTCTAGTATAATTATTAATCACTTACTTGAAACATCGAAATGTCCTTGAGAGATCGAACCGATTATGTCAGATGTAAAAAGCCTTTTATCAACTTTGAAAGGTTACACACCTTTGCCACTCTCCCCGGGGAGTTGATATTCACAATAATCTTGGTCTTTTAGACCTCATCCATAAGGATGCTGTCGGGTAGAGCTCGCTCTCCCGAATTCTTTCCTAATCAAAAAAAAAAAAAAAAAGAATTAGACGACTGAATCGCCTGGGGTGTGGTATTACACCACCTTGCTTTTCGTTGCTTCCACATATTTCGTTTCAGTCACCTAGAATGATACATGGAGAATGAAAGTTGCTAATTATTTCTGTCAGATGGTCCCAGAATGGCGGTTTAACTTTTTCTTGTGGGGAGCGTACCCAAATACTCCCTCCGTTCGCGAAAACTTGTCATTTTAGAGTTTAGATTTTGTTCGAAAAAACTTGTCTTTTTAGATATTATATCCAATTATTTCCTAAACTACCCTTGCTTATTTTGTCTCATTTAATGTGATGGACAATGACTGCCTACACAAGTGGTACACAATGACCTCTCATCTCCCCGCGCCAAAAAAACAATTTGAATTCTACAGAGTAATTATTTGCAATCATTTCAAACGTACCTACTCACATTAACAAGGTTATAGTGCAATTGGTCTAAGCTAACTAAGGGCAATTTGGGTAGTTTTTTCAAACGTACCTATTAGTTAGCAATTTGGGTAGTTTAATAAATTCCTTAAAAATTGTGCCTGAGCCTAAAATGGCAAGTTCATAAATGACAAGTTTTCATGAACGGAGGGAGCCTAAAATGGCAAGTTCATAAATGACAAGTTTGTGTGTTTGAACACAATGATTCTGTCTTCTTGGAGTTGGAGCTCAAGCTTGTTAGTCTTTCCATAAAACTCCAATACCCCCTTCCAACCTATAGCGGGTGACCATACCGCATGATCAAACCCCGCCCTTGGATGAACTCTTGAAAATGCTATAATTTATGTTAGGAAAAATGACCAAGAATAATATCAACTATCACTCGTGAACCAAAAAAACAATTTAAACGCAAAGTATAATTAACAAGAAGATTGGGAAAAAATTGTAAAATGGGGAAAACTAGGCACTATTTATCATCTTCTTCCTCCAGCCCTTGACAAACCCAGATCTCGGATCCTCTTTTCTTATTCTTCCTCCAGGCCCTCCACAAATCTGAATCCCGAATCCTCTTTTCATCTTTCCGTTCGAATGGCTTCTGCGATTTCTTTCTGAGCCAACTCTTGATATGTGCCTCTTCATTTGTGCCCATAGGCTAAAATTGGGGGAAAATTTTGCCGTCGAGCACCATGTTCGTCATGATTTCGGGATCCTGGATCCTCTTTCTCTCTCTCTGTTTGCTTGTCGGAGGCTTGTTTCGGTGCCCTTATGGGTCGGAGAATGCAAAACTCAATGTTCGTCACTTTTATTTTTCGATTTCGAAAATACTTAGGGAGATCCTAACTTTTTTACAAGATCTGGCAAATTTTGGGGCCGATTTGCAGATTTTGATGTTTTGTTAGAGGATTCTGTTGATTTTGTGGAGGATTTGGGAGATTTGGAGTTGATGTTTATGGTTTGGAGATTTGGGCAAAGAAGACGATGAACAGTCCTGTAGTTTTCCCCATTTTACAATTTGTTCCCAATCTTCTTGTTAATTATAGTTTAAATTATTTTTTCGTTTCTGAATTATAGCCATGGTATCAAAATAGGTTTAATTGGCTATAGTTTATATACTAATTGGTAATTTTGAAAGTTCGTATTATTTTTGGTTCACGAGTGGTAGTTGGTATTATTCTTGGTCATTTTTCCTTTATGTTATTATGGAATTTAGATGCCAAAATAACTTCAACTTGATCATAAAATAAATTTGCACAAAATCAGTTTTATATAATTTATTAATAATTAATCCTAGATTTCCTTTAACCCAAGGAACGCATACTTCGACACCGTTCACCAAACCACCAAGATTACTAATTGACCTATTAATTCTTCTTGCTCTTGCTGCTCCCTGTGACAAGCGTCTCCCATTCTCTGTAAACCCCAACCCAAAATTGTTCACCAGCTTGAAGAACAACGTTCAAAACTAGATCAATCCTGCCATGGGTCACTCTCTGTCCTCACTTCAGAGGGTTCGATCACTTGCGTCTCTGACGAATCTGCTTCTTCTGTGGGATCAACTGGGGACGATTCTTCCTCGATCCTGCCCCATCTCCCGCCAAGAGCCATTGTCATCATCTCGTAGATCTTGTTACCTAGCTCTGCTGGGCTGTCCGGCTAGCATAGAAAATTAACCATCAATTTCAAGGCATGAAAACGTGAAATTTGTAAATGGTTGTCATAAAGAGTTTGAACTTACAGTGAATCCACTGGCAACCAAGGCAGTGTCGTATAACAGTTCAACAGCCTTCTTGGCATCTCCACTGTCAGGCGAGTTCTTGCATGCAGCCTGGAATGAAACAAAACCAAAACCGATACAAAAAATAATCAATGTGCCTTCATAAGAACTTGCATTTTTTCTTGCAAGTCTTGAGAACTTACATTGAGGTCCTTAACAATTGGATGATCAGGATTGATCTCCAGTATTCTCCGGCCTCTCATGAACTCCAGTGTCGAAGTGTCTCCAAGGGTCTGCGCTTTCATCAATCTTGAATGCATGCACAGTCCCATTAGTATAATGATTTTTATTTAAAGAAAAAAAAATTAATTGCAGTTGGTAGTAAAAGCAGAAAACTTGAGATCTGTATCTGTTCACCTCTCCATGTTTGCTGACCAGCCGAATTTTCCAGAAACAAGCACACAAGGGGAAGAGCTTAAACGCTTCGAAACTTGGACTTTGGCAACCTTATCACCAAGCTGTTGTTTTATCCAGTCGCAAAGAAGAGTGTACTCCTGTTTGGATTCCCTCTCCTTGACTTCATCCTCATCACCTGGCAACATATTATTTATCATGAGGCAATCAGTTTAAAGACCAGGAATAGACTATATGAACATTATTTGGTTGGGAGGAAGAACAGACCAAGTTCCAAGTCTTCCTTGCTAATATCAACGAACTTCTTCTCTTTGTACGTTTGAAGATTCTGGATCGCAACTTCATCAATCGGCTCAACCAAATACAAAACCTGAAATCGTTTCAATTGAATAGCAATTAAAATGTGTTCTACACTGCAGTATCATTTCAATTGCCCCACAACTATACCCATGTGGACAACAGCGAAGACATTTCTCTAACATGAGAGCATTCGTACCTCAATGTCCTTCTGCAGCAACTTCTCTAGAAATGGAGCACTCTTAGCACTTTTTAGGCTGTCAGTAGCCAGGTAGAAGATAGCACTTTGTTTCTCGCCCATGTTCTCCACATAGTCATCTAAGCTTATTGGCTCCTCCTCACTCTTAGAGGAGTAGAACCGCAACAGAGGGGCAATCCGCTTATGATTCCCAGTATCCTCTACACATCCCAACTTTACAAACTTACCAAAATTCTCCCAGAACTTCTTGTAGTCCTGAAACAAGTACAGCAAGAACAGTGTAATTAGTTAGTCCTGTGCTAAGGAGATATGTGAATGAGCAAGAAGAAGAAAGGCACCACCAACCTCTTTATTTTCATTTTCAGAAAGCTCTTGAATCATGTCAAATGTTTTCCTCACGAGTCTCTTTCTCATTATTCTTACCTGAATCAGAATTTTTTTAACATAATGCATTAGACAGACTTGTGTTGAAAGCTAACAAGCAGAACGTGATCAGAGCTGTCTTTTAGACAAGGGACAGAAAGGTAATAATATGCCTTGGTGACTTACAATTCTACTTTCTTGAAGAATCTCTCTAGAAACATTAAGAGGAAGATCATCTGAATCCACTACACCCTTCACAAAGCTCAGGTATCTTGGAAACTGAGGAAAAACCGTCACAGAGTGAGGTATGAACTTCAGGTATGCATAAATTGCAAGGAAATTAGGGGTGGACTGTGCATTGCCCCTTTTTTTAATTAACAAACGTGCATGCACTTTTTGATAAGGCAATACCATACCACAAACATGAAGAAGCTGGCTTATAAACAAGAATCAATGATAGCAAGAAACAGACAACGAAAACCTACCAGTTCACCGTCAAAATCATCAGAAATGAACACACGCTTTACATATAAACGTATGTTCTTGGTTTTGGGATTAATCACGTCTTCATTGTTTAGAGGAGCCATCCCGGGAATATAGAGCACACTCCTAAACTCCACTTCACCCTGCAGAAAATTCAGTCATTCACAGTCACAAACCAGGCACAAATCAATCTAAAGGATAATATTATTCAGATTTCATAGCAAAGAGCATTGAAGTACCTCAGTAGTGAAGTGGGCATAGGTAAGTGGATCCAGAAACTCACTGAAAGTCTTTTTGTAGAATTCTTGATAATCTTCCTTTTGAACTTCTTTAGGATTTCGCATCTAGGAAAAGGAAACAAGCATGTCAACTTATTATTACATCACGGATAAATGGAAATTTTATTGATAAAGCAATATCAAACCAAAGCTATTGTAGCCCATTGTATGAACAAATATTATAGCACTAACCCATATAGGTTTGGTCTCATTAGCCAGCTCCCAGTCCCAATACTTTTCAGTAACAGTCTTCTTCTTCTTTTTCTTTTCTTCCTGAAGCAAACAGCAGATCGCTTAGTCCCGTTCATCTTCGGCGCATGAGATCCCTATCCAGAAAAACTGGGCAAAGATGAAGAACAAGAAGGAAATTTACCTCAGGCTGGGCCTCTTCTCCTTCTTTTGGTTCTTCCTCCTCTTCCACCTACATAAAATGGAAGCTCAAGTTGAAGTTGGTAGCAGAAATATAATTTCATAGGTGTTCTGAGTTTCCAGTACACTTTTCCACAATTGTTTTCACAACATAACTTGACTTGCCTACTCCTGTTGAACCTCATGGATTAGCTGAAAGCATCACTTTTAGCTTATTCTTGTTTCAACTTAAAACCCCACTTTAGCTAAAAGACTTGAAGGATCTCAACTATATAATTTCAATGGGCATATGAGAACAAATAACCTAGACGTGACCACGGGTTTGACCCGCCGGGTCAAGGGTCAGGGTTGGTCGACCCGAACCCTAACCCGAAAATTCACGGGTTGACGGGTTCAGGTCGACCCGACGGATTACCATATTTAAAAAAAATATTTTTTTATAACATTTTTTACTAATAAAAATTGAAAAAAAAATGATATGAAAAAACTTTTTCTACCTATCATTTTTCATATCCACTTCATTTCAATATGAAGTTGAACAAAAAAACATTAGAGATTTTATATTTCTATAAAACTTCCCTCATCCACTACCATATAAATGTAGGATATCAGACTTCTCAAACTTTACTTCATTCCAATATAGGAAATAAAACTTAACAACAAAGACTAGACAGCTAAACATCTGCAACCCGTATACACCTCCTCCACCAGCCAAGTGCCAGAAATTATTTATAGTTCCTCAAATAGGCGATAAATATTGTCTAAATCAGTTAGCAAGATAAGAGTGTTACCTCAACAGTTCTAGATTTCTCCTGCCATGTGTAGATGGGGAAGGAAACAAACTGCGAGTAGTTCTTGACCAAATTTTGAATTCTGGTAGGTTCAGAGAATTCATACTTGTCATCAGGCTGTAAGAAGATGCAGAGACAAAATGTAAATTAGGCACATATGGTTAAGAACAAAAGTGAAACAGGTGCACTTATAGGAGTGAACGAGTATCAGATGCACGATAATATTTAAATTTTAATTCATCTCCAATCCTTATAGGATAGCCGTACTAAGTAAACTTCTGTTATGTTTGTTTATCTGTTACAGATTGCTCTCCTTGATAATAAAATCACTTTCCAGCAGACTCTTCATCTTTTACTTTAGAAAAACAAAGTATAGCATACCCTCAAGTAGAGCGTGATTTGTGTACCACGCTTAAGAAGCTTCTCTGGGTCAGTTTCTTCTCTGATCAGATAGGAGTTGCTGTCAGCTACAGACTCCCAAACATACTGCTTGTCAGATCTTGGGCTCTTCGTAGACACGACAATCTAGTCAACAAGAAACATCATCAAAAACTCTTTTAAGATAAAAATATAAAACATGCAACAACTGCCAGGTGCTTAGTAAATTAAGGTAAAACTCTTATGCCTTGAGATACCCATTTTCCTCATCTCATCTACTATATAGAAAAAAAGCATCAGCCTGTGCCTGACTATGTGACAACACTGGCCATGGGAAAAGAAAAATAGTATAAAACAGTAGCTACATTGAGAACAACACAGTTACCTTCTCAGCAACAAGGAAAGCAGAGTAAAATCCAACCCCAAATTGTCCAATAAGGCCATTGTCTCCCCCAAAATCTTTATTTTCCTGCAGAGTTTGCCAAAGCAATGAGCTCAGCGCCACAAAACAACTCTAGAGGAAATTCTTCAAGAATATCAAATAAGAAAGTATTTTAGGACAAAAAAAAAAATCCTATCATGAATACCTTTAAAGCCTTCAAGAATCTTGAGGTACCACTTTGGGCAATAGTGCCTAAGCAATCAATGAGCTCTTCCTTGGTCATTCCAATACCAGTGTCACTGTAAACATTATCAGGGATAACCAGTGTTAATGTAAACATCATCAGGGCCGGTAATCAGGGCTTTCTGGAATCACAACACAATGAATGTACTTACGTAATAGTAACTGTCCCATTCTCAGGATCAGGCTTGATGCGTATCTCAAGCTCCCCAGATACTCCAAGTAAAGAAGGATCAGTCACACTCAAAAACCTGAGCTTGTCTAGTGCATCACTTGCATTACTGGATTGAGCAAGAAGGGGGGGGAAAGGTAAATGAGTAAATGTCTACATTTTTGGAATTAGTGTTGAATCACATTATTACAAGGCAAAACACAGCCTGAAGATAAAGCTTACTCCGTGTGTATCATATCATTTTCTCATTGATAAAGAAAATATCATATAGCTCTCCAAAAACCTTATCTTTGTGCAAACAACAACCAGACACAGTAAATTGAATCGAAAGATAGAGAGATGATACAAACCTCACAAGTTCTCTGAGAAAAACTTCCTTGTGGCTGTACAGACTGTGAACAATCAAGTCCATTAACCGACTAACCTGCATTAACATATACGATTGAGAAATTGAGATGAAAACTCGGAACCAAATCAATTTTACATGAATCCAAAACACCGAGAATAGAGAAAGGGGAAAAGAATCGAGTGAGACGCACCTCAGCTTGATACTCGAACTTCTCACCATCAGCCTCAGATGCCTCCTTTTCAGCCACAGCGGCATCACAACGAACCCCCAATTTCTTAGATAGCCTCAGCGACCCATCTCTGCGTCTGAAACCCTTGACCGACAATCCAGGTCTAAATTCAGTTTTAGATAAGGAAGTGCCTCTCAGATAAGAAATTCGGGTTTGCGCGCTGTTGAGCGCGAAGGAAGAGGATGAAGGGAGATAGGCGAGGGAGGCAGAAGCCAAGCTCCTACTGAGAACAGGAGCCATTGACGGGGGAGGAGAGAAGATGGATGAACTTGTTACTTGTGTGAACTGTGAAGTGGGTTAGGTTGAGTGTGGGAGAGCGAGTGTGTATAAAAGAAGATGGAACGAGAAAAACCCTAGCAAAGGGTTTAACGGGCGAGTTGTGGAGAGTTCTAGAACTGCAAGAAACGCAAAACGCAAGTGTGGAGGGACTTTGGAGGGATGTGCCCTGAATTTGTATGGTTGTGCTTCCATTTCGGCAATTTTGGTTATCCACGCCAAGTTGTGTTCATTTCGCCAATTTTACTTTTTAAAATAATATTATAAGGGGTGATTTAGCTAATTGTATGTTTGGTAAATATAATTAGCTAACTAGTGATTTTCCCGTACATGGTACGGATTTTTATTTTGCATGATATTTATGACGTTATATACTTAAATACAATGAATACATCTTATTTGATTTGTTTTCATGCTATCAATTACTACCTCAAATATGATACAATAACACTTACAATTATTAAAAAAAAAATCTCAAATAGAAAGAACATTATGTCATTAAACAGACTAATGGGCTTCTTACACCCAATGTGAATAATAATTAAATTTGAAGTATGATGTGTTACTCTGTTGTGCTGTCGGCGACCGCAACACCAAGTTCGTCCACGCTTCCACGGTCATTAGAAGAAAACGAAATAGGGTTGAGGGGCTTAAGACCGAAGACGATAACTGGGTTGAGGGAAAGGATGAGCTGGAGGCTTTAGCTCTGAATTACTTCATTAATCTTTACAAATGGGAAGAAACTGGAGGACCTCGACAGCCCCTACCGAACCTATTTCCGCAACTGCAACAGACGGAGTGGACGAATATGAGCAAGACGGTCACGGACTCTGAGATTCATATGGCGTTCTGCAGTATGGGAGCGCTGAAATCTCCTGGCATTGACCGCTTTCAACCTATATTCTAGAAGTGTTGGAAAATTGTGTGCGAATCAGCTTCGAGCTTTGTTTGAAACTTCTTCTCGTCTTCAAAAATGCCAGTCGGGGTTAATGACACTTTGATTGTGCTTTTGCTGAAGGTTGGGAAACCTAAAAGCATCAAACAATTTCGCCCAATTAGCCTTTGCAACGTCCTGTATAAAGCCATCACTAAGATTATGACGACGCGCTTGCAACCTCTCATGCCGAAACTAGTTGGGCCTATGCAAGGTAGTTTCATCTCAGGAAGATTTATTTCAGATAATATAGTTATTGCCCAGGAAATTGTCCATTCTATGAAGAGAAAGCAAGGAGCAAAGGAATGGATGTGTTTCAAACTGGATCTTGAAAAAGCCTATGACAGGCTAAGTTGGGACTTCATAGAGGAAACCTTCGATTATGTCAGCATGCCTAAAGACTGTGCGGAGAGAATCATGGAATGCTTTAGAACCCCAAGAATGCACGTGCTATGGAACGGAGAGGTGTCTGAGAGGTTCATACCTTCGCGAGGTATCCGGCAGGGCGACCCCATCTCCCCATACATATTTATTTTATGTATGGAGAGGTTGGGTCACTTAATTGCGGACACTGTCGAAGACGGGAGTTGGAAACCTATCAAGATCGCGAGAAGTGGACCCTATCTGTCGCACCTTTTCTTCGCCGATGACATCATTCTTTTCGCATAAGCTTCTATTTCGCAAGTTAAGGTGATGAAGGATTGCATTGATAGGTTTTGTGGGGAATCAGGGCTTAGAGTTAGTCAAGCCAAGTCGAAAGCCTACGTCTCTCTAAATGTTAGCAAAGAGCTGGAGAAGAAAATCTAGGTTGATGGCGGAATTGAGGTGACGGGGGACCTGGGTAATTACTTAGGAGTCCCCATATTGCACAAGAGGTCGATGAAGGCCACCTTTGCCCCTATACTCGAGAAGTTCACGTCTAGGGTTTCGGGCTGGAAGACGAACCTCCTGAGTCTAGCGGGTGGGGTGACGATCGTTCGATCCGTGCTTTCCTCAATTCCCGTCTACACGATGTCAACCGTGCTTCTCCTAATAGTGTGTGCAAAAGTATGGATAAATGTTGCAAGAACTTTATTTGGGGTTCCACTGCGGAAAAAAGGCGGATGCATAAGGTGGCATGGGAGGAGATCACTAGACCAAGGAAGCTTGGGGGCCTTGGAATCAAGAGGATGGTCGATCTTAATCTTGTTTTGGTGGCCAAACATAGTTGGAGAATGCTTAATGAAGAGGAGGGTGTCTGGGCTGACGTCCTCTTCCAAAAGTACGTTAAGAACAAGCTCGGGAAGTCACCCAGAGCCTCCATGGTGTGGAAAAGTATTACGAAGGCCTCAAACATTGTCATCAAACCCCGTGTGAAGTGGTGGCTGAGGAATGGTGAAAGCATCAGATTTTGGAAAGACAGGTGGATAGAGGAGGCTCCGCTTAGTTCTTTGACTCATGGGAATGTGGATGGAGCTCCGACGTTGGTTGGGACTAGACTAATTGTGCGCATCTCCTTCATACGGCTACAACCCCCAAGCTTGTTGCTAAGAGGGTGATGGAAGCTGAGGACAGAATATGTTGGGTCAGCAGCAGCGATGGGGACTATTCGGTGCGAGAAGGATACTCGGCGATTTGTGGCTTCGAAGACGATCGATCAGCAGACCACCTCTTCTTCAAGAGGATATGGAAGCTAAACGTTATGGAGAGGGTTCGTACTTTTTTTTGGTTGGTCTGTAAAGGTGGAATCCTATCGAACGAGGAGAGGGTTCGGAGACACATAGGTAACTTGGACGTTTGTCCTATCTGTCATTGCAATTGCGAATCTTTTATTCATCTCTTCCAAGACTGTGTGGTTGTGAAGATCTTCTGGATGCAGGTTGAAGGCGCCGAATGGGAGGAGGATTTCTACTCGCTCTCATTCGCTGCGTGACCAAGACAGGCCCATAGAGGAAGAGCTGGAGCGAGTTCTTTGCAGTTGCACTATGGAAGATATGGACTAGAAGGAACGATATGGTGTTAGGGGGGCATAGCTCGCCCAATCACATCGGAGAGTTGTTGGAGCGTTATAGAAGAGTATCCAACTCCTAAGACAAACCTGTTAGGTATGAAGAAAACGGCTGTAAAGACCTCAAGGTCTGTCAATTAGAGACCTCTTGAAGAAGGCTGGGTCAAGATGAATTCCGACAGAGCAGTCAAGGTCGACGGTGTTGCGGCAACGGGAGGAGCTATCTGTAACAAGAAGAGGGAGTGGATCAAGGGGTTCTTCCATCACATCGGGAGCTGCTCGGTGGCGGAAGCGGAACTTTGGGGTCTTGTGAAGGGGATCGAATTGGAGTGGGACCGTGGTTGTAGGAAGGTTATATGCGAGGTTGATTCGAAGACAACCCTCGATCTTGTGTCCAAATCGGTGAAGCCGACACATCAGTGTGCTAGCCTAGCGATAACCTGCCAAGGCTTCCAAAGTAGAGACTGGAACGTCCAATTCCATCACATGTTCTGGGAAGCTAACCGTCTTGCGGATGAGTTGGCTAAGTTTGCTTTTCATTTTCCTTTAGATGTATTTAGCTTGGACAATCCTCCTCAGTGTGTTGCTACTTGTTTTGACATGGATGCCGGAGGGATGGAGACATCCCAAAGGTGTGTGGACTGATTTTTTTACTACTAAAGAATATCTCCCTCCTAGGAGTGGGCTTAGCCCGTTTCTCGACCAAAAAAAAACTTTGTTGTGTTGCACATCCTAGATACCAACGTGAACCAAATTCATAATTGAACAATTGTAATTAGGTTCGAATTTTCAATTGTAGATCCCATGATACTTACCAAATTAGTGTCTTTTGCAATCATATAACAATGAATGAATATTTTAAGTCGAGTTTAAGGCGTAAAAAATACTTAACACGCCAATTTCCTATTAATATACTATTTTGCCCACACTTCTCGCCATATCATTCTTTGAAATATTCGGTTATCATGATTGACAATGTCGTGGAAAATAGACTATAAAATAAACACAAAGTATGACATCATAAATGAGTCGCCCAACGCAAAAGGATGTCTGGTCCCACCATTAGATCCATCGCGAGCAAGGTACCTCATCAAAACCAAATAACTAGCCCCAAAAACTTTGTCCCCTATTTCCCTCGCGACCTGAACCCCGTGTAAGAATCAGAGTGAATTCTCCAAATAGCTCCACGTGTATTGCATATGCCCCTAAGCATGTGGGCATGCATTACACGTGTCCTACATAGAACCACGAGGTTGCCAGCCAGCTGCTCACTTGGTTTCCCTATAAATACCCCCTCCGACCTCAAAGAAAGGGATCCGATTTCAAGATAGAAAAGCATAAGAGCTCTGATTCTCCCCCGGACTTAAAGCCCCCGGAGTTGAGTTCTAAAGATCTTTGATCGGAGAAGAACGTTATTTGGGATAAAAACCCCGCCTAGCTCCCTCTACAAACGACGACCAAAGAGTAACTTAATTCACCGCGAGCCAAACTCTTAATCCCCATCGCTTGGACTAATAAGTATATAATCTGATTATCACTCCATACCGCCAGGGCCCGCAAGTATTTTAAGACATTTTGTCGTCATAGTGAGGTAATAAGTATAGGCGAAATCCCATAAACGCGTCATGTCGCCGTTTGTGGGAACCTTTCACAACGAGAGGTTCCGCGTAGCGATACGCATCCTTTACTTTACGTTCTTTCAAATTCTTTTTTCACCTTCTGTTTTGTATCAATACTATCTTCTTCTCGGAGATCCCATCTAGGATAACAGATGCACAACGCGTATTCCCTTGTAAACACTCGTAAATTTCGCAGGAAATCATGAACTTCACCCTATTCGATGAGGAATTTGGGAACCAGCACCACGAAGCTGAAGAAACCAATGGTCTCAACCTCAACGTTCCCCCCAACGAGGAGGCTCTGCACAGTGGCAATGATAATATCCCTCAACAACTGCCCTGGGATACTGCACAACCACCTCCGTTCGCACCTGTTGTAGGAGGAAACCGATAAAATATAATGAATAGATCAAACCAGATTATGCTCACGCAAATGATTACAAGGCCTCCTCCCTATGCAGTAGTGGGAAGTCAGGATCGATCCACGAGGAAGCGTGTCAGCGGATATCAGGTAGTTGTAAATCTCACAAACATAATAGCAGACAGAAAGACAGAAAGAAAGACAGAAATAACAAAGCAAAGCAAACAAAAGCGGAAAATAAAGCAAAGACAGAAACTGGTCGATATCGACAACAGTAACTCGATATCAACTAAGACTATGTCGATCAACAGAAACAGAAATCAGCAAATACAGTATCGAGTAAAACCTTCCTCGATATCGAGTAAAGCCAACTCGATATCGACGAAAACTTCCCCGAGATCGACAACACAAAAACTGTAAAAATGCAAACTTCGAACACAGAACTCAGATTTTCAACGAAATAAATCAACAAACTAAAAAACTTTCAAAGCCAGGGTATCAACACCACAACGATAACCATGCAAAATAACACATAAAGGCATACAAGATCATGCTTTCTATCGAATAGCTTTCGTTATTAACAAATAGGAATATAGAGGCTTTCGCATAAACCCTAATTGTTACTAACCCTTTTCACATAATTAACCCAAGTTGCATTAAGATCACTTTCGCTTCAATAAGACAAACAAGGATCACCTTCAACTCTCGCAAAAGAATCTTGCTCATAGGGATAGAAGACGAATTGCATAAAAAGATCGTACCTTTACCGCATCTCCTTACATGGCTACCGTTGGGCTCACCCCGACCCTAGAAGTGGGTGGACTACTCGCTCTTCATCATCAAGAAACTCTTCAATAATAAAAGGAAATAACTTTGCATTAAATAAACTAAAGAAAGCTTACAACCGAATAAGACAAATCCGATTTCGTCTTTCCACCTTGCTCGCCACAAACTCTCTCTCTCACTTTCTCTATGTAACCACTTACTTGTTCTCTCTGAAATTGAATGTCTAAAAAACCAGCCCCTAAAGCTTTATTTATAGTGCTCAAGCCCCGCTAATCAAGGAAAGAATAACTATATCTATATCTAAATCTCTATATCTAAAAGCTTAAAGATAAATAAATGGAATAAAGGAATTAAATCCAAAAAGGGTAAATCTTCCATGTGTGGGTAGATCTTATCTCCATAGATAGAACTTGATAGATCTCGGATAGCCTTCGGATAGAACTTGATAGACTCGGACAACCTTCGGATCCAAGCAAGCCAAAACCACATCGGACAGCTCACCGCGTAACGCGGCTCAGGATGGCGCTCCTCGATATCGAGTAAACTACTCGATCTCGAGTAAAGTTGACGTCGACTTCAGCTGGCTTGGTGATGTCGGGTAGCAGGTCCTCGATCTAGCTCATCATGTGGTTCTGGGGTCCTCGATATCGACAACTCTCGTCAATATCGAGTAAACTTGTGTCATCGACTTGCTTGGTCTGGTGTTGTCGAGCAACTTCTCCCCGATCTGGCTCAGACAGGCGCTGCTGGTCTTGTCGATATCAAGTAGTTTACCCGATATCGAGTAACTGGTGCTCGGCATCTCCAGGTCTTCGGCTTCTCGACTTGGCATGGCTCCTCGACTCAGGGCATGGCTTTCAGGTTTGTCGATATCGAGCAGTTTACTCGATATCGAGTAGAGCTCCGGAGTCGGGTTGGCTTCGTCTTCAGCTTCCTCGATCAGCTCTACTCGACCAGAACTGCTCGGACATCCTTTGTCGATATCGAGTAAAAGAACTTGATATCGAGTAACTGTGGGCTCCAGCTTGATTCGTTCTGGTTTCGTCATTCTTTGACTTTGGACTTATGTAGTTGATTTCCGAGCTTTTCCAACCTTTCTCAGAACTGTTGTAAATTGCCTCGAACTATGCGAATTTAAACAGAAACTGGTGTAGATTCCATAATTTGGCAAATAAACATAAACTACATAGATTTTGTACTATTCTAGCCCAAATGCATGAAATGTATGCAGAAAACGACATAAAAGTAACTGTAAAACATGGCAGATTCAGCTCACAACAAACACCCCATACTTAAGCTTGCTTGTCCTCAAGCAATACTTTTATTTGTCATTCAGGGGAAGGAATCAAAACTCTCAACATCTTAGATTCATTGCCATATATCCCTGCAGTCAATTACCATCCTCGAAAAGGTACTTGTGTCACAAATCCATGCATGTGAAAATATACAAAAGCAACATCTACTCACAAAATGAGGGTTATGCAAAAAAAAAACATTCATTCGTGACAAAGCATTAATGATCAAGAGGACTTTAATTTAGCTCAATAAAGGAGTAGATTGGTAAAAGGCTAAAGGTGGGCAATTTTTGTCAATGTGGTGCTAATGATCCGGAGAAATGGAGTATTTCCAAACTTTCATACCACATTCCTTTTTCATAAGAATCATCACCTTTCATAATGCTTTTTTTCAGTAATAATGCTTTTACCTCTCTAACCTCAGCACTGCCTTCTCGCGAGTCGCAAACATGAGTGTCATGAATGGCCCCGGATACTTAGTGCTTCAGACTCCTCACAATGTGTCCCATCTCGCCAAACTATTATCTCAGCAAGCAGGGTCGATCTACCTTTATCTCCTTAGATGATCGGATTTTCTTTCACTCATTAAATTTTCCATATTTTTCAAACAATTTCCTTCCAAACTCCATATATAACAACACAAACACCATATAATAATCTCCATAATGTAACATCATTCTCAACATAATCTACGGATAGGAAATAAGGTAAAGAATGGGCAATATTTAGATCATGTGGAGCAATATATGAAATAAGGTATATTCTGGCTTTTATGATGCATATAAGCATAGGTAAGGCTAGGATATAACAATGAGCATTATATGGAAATATAAAGTCCTCCATCCTTTTATCATGCACCATGTCAAAAGTAACATCAAATTTACCTACTTTCATGGTTTTTAAGAAATAATGCGCTTCATTGTGACTTCCCTTTACTAGGCAATTTCATGCTATATCTCTAATGAATCCAATTTTGCATCGTCGAGTACAATTAAGCTTCCATGACATTTATCAAAAAAAATTGATGGGGGTCATTTTTATAAACTTTGGAAAACATGCATATAGGCAAATAATGAATTCCAAAATAGCCATGTATAAGCAATTTGCGAAATCAACTCTTAAAATATGCACACATAATGTCAAATAAAATCAAATATGCATAAAGTAAGCCCTTCCCCCACCCCATACTTAAATATTACAGTGTCCTCACTGTATAAAAACAAGGGTAAAGAAAAAAAACTCACTAGACAGGTGTGCAGGGCTTCAAAATCTCGAGTGTAAATGACTGGACCGAGTCCGAATATAGCTTGCTTCTATCCCATAGACCTGAAAAAAATATAGAAGACATATACCCACAATAGAAAAACCAAAAAGTTCAAAACCAAAAACAAAAAGCAACAATGTCCAAAAAGTCCAAAAATAAATAACTATTTACAAGCTCTAGGTTTTATAGTCGCTAGGCCGACTTCTCTTTTAAGCTCAAGGTGGCATTTGCAGGGCCCATGTAGCTTGGGCTTCAAATAGGACTCCATTCTTGTCCATGAGCTGTAATCCTCCAGAATGGATCTTGTTCACCACGAAAGGCCCCATCCCCTTCTTGTTGAATTTGTTAGGAAACCAATGATCTTTCGATTTTGAAACATAGAGCTTGTCTCCAACTTCATACTCCTTAGGCTCATCATTGGAAATCCTACATAAGCGCACATACCAAGGCAAACCTCTCCCATGTATAGATAGATCTTTAATTGAAATAGGAGAAGAAAGGTCCATACCTAGGCTTACCTTCGCAGAAACGGATTCGGGAGCCCCTGTATTTGGTCGATCTCGAGTAACAGTACTCGATATCGATGAGTTTTCAGCTTCTGGTGGCCTGCTGCTCGAGGATGCTGGAGTCAAGGAAGCCAGTTGTTGGTCGATATCGAGTAAATTACTCGATATCGAGGAGTTCAACCTTTCTGGTGGAGTCAGCGTCGAGGAAGGTGAAGTCTATGCAGCGGAGTGTTGGTCGATATCGAGTAGCTTACTCGATATCGAGGAGTGTTGTGCTTCAGGTTGGCTGCTCGACGACGCTGGTGCTGGTGGAGGCTTCTGATTTTGGTCGATATCGACTAAATTACTCGATGTCGAGGAATTTTGTCCGACTTCGACCCCATACTTGCATCCTGTCAAGGAATCCGAAAAATAGTTAGTCCAAATCGATGTACCTTGGTTTGTGTCGAGTGGATTCTCTGTTTCTTTGTTTAGGATGGCCATGATCTTCTCCACCTAGGCTTCCATATCCCTTTTTTCCAGCTCTTCAAGAGTCATATTTCTTACCTTAGGCTCCCCACAAGTAATGTAGCCAGCTGATATAGACTTTACTTCTTCCATAGGACCTGTATGCCTTTTAGTTTTATTAAAGGAATACTCAATTACCTCATCGCTGATGTTGAAAGTGAGCACCCCCTTCCTTACGCTTATGTTGGCATCTACCGTCGCCAAGAAGAGCCTTCCAAGAATAATTGGACAAGCAGGGTCCTCCACCATATCAACAACTAAGAAATCAGCAGGGACAAAGAACTTACCTACTTGTACTGGCATATTGTCTACCATGCCTGTTGGAATAACCACCGTGTTGTTGGCCATATAAAGCCTAGCATCCATATGCTCTAGGGCACCTATCTTAATCTTGGACCATATCGTTAAAGGCATTACACTTACACTAGCTCCAAGATCACATAAAGCATTAATTTTATATGGACCAAATCCAATGGTTATAGCAAACTTACCCGGATCTGGCCTCTTTTCAAGTATGTCCAAATGGCTGCACTCCTCTGTAATCTCAGCCATTGATCTCTTCTTGCTTAGAATCTCTTTAAGGAACTTGACATAGGATGACATTTCACTGAGAGCTTCTGTGAAGGGTATGGTGACATTGAGCTTCTGAAGCATCTTGATGAAGCGCTGAAATTTCTTCTCTGCTGGGTCCTTTGGAGATTTTGTGGGGAAAGGCAGCTTCTTTTTTTTTTGATCCGGAGCCAGAACAGATGTCGTAGGTGTTGCAGCTTTCTCGATGTCCACTTGATCTTCCTCGATATCGACCGCAGTCTTGATCTTCCTCGATATCGACCGCAATCTTCTCGATATCGACCAGATTCTTCGATGTCGAGTTGCTGTGCTCTGCAAACGAAGTTTGGTCCACTCTATCGTCAATATCGAGTTGTTGTTCTCCTTTGTCCTGCTGCTTTCTGACCTCTGGCTCTTGTAGTTGATGGCCGCTTCTGAGTTTTACAACAGCGATGTGCCCTGTCTTCCCTTTGAGATTTGGTTCTGAAGATCCTGGGAGTGAACCTGACTGTCTAGGGACTCCTTCTGCCAGTTGGCCAATCTCTGTATCAATTGATTTTCTCCAGACATCGATCTCCTCAAGCCTAGAGTTGACACCTTGAATCTGAGTGTAGAATGAGTTGAAGGATTGCTTGGTGTCTGAATGATTTCTCCTTATTTCCTCTAGGACGGTCTGTAGATCATCCCTTTTCTGGTCCCTTTCCGGATGTCCTGGAGCTCTATATGGTGGGGGGTTCCTAGGGGCACATTGGTTCCATTGTGGTTGCTGGAACCTTTTGTCCCCCATGTAGCGATTGGGACCCCCTATGTAAGCTGCCTCTTCATGGTACTCTGCGAGCCTGACTTGCTCTGTGTGGGCACTCAGTAGTGGTGTGCCGCTGTGATCCACACTCGATGCAGGCCTGGTTGACAAAAAGATACTTGACTTGCTTGAGGAGCTTGCGGTTCTGATCTCTGTAGTATTGCTCCTTGACATCTGGGTCAATCTCTTTAGAGGGCTCGTAGAGGGGCATGGATGGGGCTGACCTAGCATAGGCATTGTCCTCATAGTTGCTTGGAGTCCCATACTTGTTATCATAGTTGGCCAGCTTGTCGCGAGCAGTCCATGCGTCAGCAGGCGGCATTGTCAGATACTCATAGTGAGTATATGTGTTGATTCTATCCTTTGCAGCCAAGTCCAGAGAATTGAAAAAGATCTCTTGAACTACGCAGGGTTGCTGTCCATGTGTAGGGCATGATCGCAGCAGATCCTTATATCTTTCCCAGACCTTTCCCAGCGGCTCCCCAGGCTTCTGTTTGAAAGTTGTGATCTTCTGGCGAAGGAGTGCTGTCTTGGTAGGAGGGAAGAACTTGTTGAAAAATTCCTGCTTTACTTCAGCTCATGTCGTGAGGGATCGCGGTTTTAGCCCTTCAAGCCACTTCAATGCTGGACCAGATAAGGACCAACGAAAAGCCTACATCAAGATGTATTCCAGGGTGGTACCTTCAGCAAGAGTACGACACATGTCAGTAAAGTTGGTAAAATCCTGAAGAGGGCATTCATTAAATCTACCAAAGAAAGCATTATTTTTAATTTCAATAAGGAAAGGAGTGCGAATTTCATAGTTATTTTCAGGGATTAGAATGGCCGATTCAGGCACGATGAGAGTCGGGTGCATGTAATCCTCTGCAGTTGTTGGGTATTGGGCAAGCTCATCTTCCAATAGCCTCACACGCTCAGCTTCCCTTGTAGTGCGTGCTCTCTCAGCGGTGAGAGCAGTATCTTAAGCAGCTAGTTCCCTCTGAAGAGTCTCAATCAGCTGTTCCTGTGTCTCTACAGCCGCCATGGCTCTTTTCAGTTTAGCTTGGATGTGTATAAGGCGCTCTGGTTCGTCTAAGGCATCAAACTCAGGTGTTTGACCAGAACGGCGCATATACCTGCAAAGTAACTCAAAAGAAAAGTGAGATCTGAATACCTAAGGCGCGAATGATTAATTTGCTTCCCCGGCAACGGCGCCAATTTGTTGTAGGAGGAAATCAAGTTTAAAATATAATGAATAGATCAAACCAGATTATGCCCACGAGGAAGCGTGTCAGCGGATCTCAGGTAGCTGTAAATCTCACAAACAGAATAGCAGACAGAAAGACAGAAATAACAAAGCAAAGCAAACAAAAGCGGAAAATAAAGCAAAGACAGAAACTGGTCGATATCGACAACAGTAACTCGATATCGACTAAGACTATGTCGATCAATAGAAACAGAAATCAGCAAACACATTATCGAGTAAAACCTTCCTCGATATCGAGTAAAGCCAACTCGATATCGACGAAAACTTCCCCGAGATCGACAACACAGAAACTGTAAAAATGCAAACTTCGAACACAGGACTCAGATTTTCAACGAAATAAATCAATAAACTAAAATACTTCCAAAGCCAGGGTATCAACACCACAACGATAACCATGCAAAATAACACATAAAGGCATAAAAGATCATGCTTTCCATCGAATAACTTTGGTTATTAACAAATAGGAATATAGAGGCTTTCGCATAAACCCTAATTGTTACTAACCATTTTCACATAATTAACCCAAGTTTCATTAAGATCACTTTCGCTTCAATAACACAAACAAGGATCACCTTCAACTCTCGCAAAAGAATCATGCTCATAGGGATAGAAGACGAATTGCATAAAAAGATCGTACCTTTACCGCATCTCCTTACATGGCTACCGTCGGGCTCACCCCGACCCTAGAAGTGGGTGGAATACTCGCTCTTCATCATCAAGAAACTCTTCAATAATAAAAGGAAATAACTTTGCATTACATAAACTAAAGAAAGCTTACAACCGAACAAGCCAAATCCGCTTTCGCCTTTCCACCTTGCTCGCCACAAACTCTCTCTCTCTCACTTTCTCTATGTAACTACTTACTTGTTCTCTCTGAAATTGAATATCTAAAAAACCAGCCCCTAAGGCTTTATTTATAGTGCTCAAGCCCCGCTAATCAAGGAAAGAACAACTATATCTATATCTAAATCTCTATATCTAAAAGCTTAAAGATAAATAAATGGAATAAAGGAATTAAATCCAAAATGGGGTAAATCTTCCATGTGTGGGTAGATCTTCTCTCCATAGATAGAACTTGATAGATCTCGGATAGCCTTCGGATAGAACTTGATAGACTCGACTTCAACTGGCTTGGTGATGTCGAGTAGCAGGTCCTCGATCTGGCTCGTCATGTGGTTCTGGGGTCCTCGATATCAACAACTCTCGTCGATATCGAGTAAACTTGTGTCATCGACTTGCTTGGCCTGGTGTTGTCGAGCAACTTCTCCCCGATCTGACTCGGACAGGCGCTGCTGGTCTTGTCGATATCGAGTAGTTTACTCGATATCGAGTAACTGGTGCTCGACATCTCCAGGTCTTTGGCTTCTCGACTTGGCATGGCTCCTCGAATCAGGGTATGGCTTTCAGGTTTGTCAATATCGAGCAGTTTACTCGATATCGAGTAGAGATCCGGAGTGGGGTTGGCTTCGTCTTCAGCTTCCTCGATCAGCTCTACTCGACCAGCACTGCTTGGACATCCTTTGTCGATATCGAGTAAAAGAACTCAATATCGAGTAACTCTGGGCTCCAGCTTGATTCGTCCTGGTTTCGTCATTCTTTGACTTTGGACTTCTGTAGTTGATTTCAGAGCTTTTCCAACCTTTCTCAAAACTGCTGTAAATTGCCTCGAATTCTGCGAATTTAAACATAAACTGGTGTAGATTCCATAATTTGGCAAATAAACATAAACTACATAGATTCTATACTATTCTAGCCCAAATGCATGAAATGTATGCAGAAAACGACATAAAAGTAACTGTAACACATGGTAGATTCAGCTCACAACATCTCTCTATGGAATGTGTGGCGGCTACCCCCCGTACCCATTCTTCACGGGAAATTACCCGCAGTGCACATACTTCAACCAACAAGTGAATGGGGTACCATTCCAACATGACCCCCGTGGCTATTATCAACAACAGGGCCCCATACCGGTGACGGTCAACCATTTCCCCAACCCTGCGAATGGCCCTATCAACCCCGGCCCAGAGCTCGACGAGAACGCCAACAAAATCGCACATGCTTTCAAAGCTAGGGACGTGTCGTCACGTTCGAATTCCCCCGAAGCACCCGGGCAATCCTGCAAAGGCGAACCAACCTTCCCATCTGCCTTTTGCCGAGATATACGAGAGGCGCCAGTTCCCAAGAGATGGAGGGATATCTCCATCGCCAAGTACAAAGGAGATATTGATCTCAATGACCACCTCAACCAATTCACCACGGCGATGGGAATGAACGAGGACAACGATGCGATGTATTGATGTTCGTTCCCATCTAGGCTAAGAGGGGTAGCTTTGACGTGGTTCACAAATTTGGCTCGATCCTCCATCAGCAACTTCGCACAACTATCGGGCACGTTCGTTGCCCACTTCAGCAACACCCGTACAAGGAAAAGGACCATGCTGGATCTCAACTCTATCAAGCAGGGAGCGACCGAATCCCTGGGAAACTTTTTCAGTAGGTTCACCAACATGGTGGTGCAAATCCCGAGATTCAACCAAGAATCCGCGAGCACCATACTAATGGGCAATTTGGCTGAAGGAGACTTTAAGATCTGCCTCTTCCGAAAGGAGCCAGGGAACTACGATGTTCTGAGAGAGTGATATCATGCATTTAGGTAGGTATAATAGGTTGCATTTAGCTTAGTTAAGATGCATTTTATGCATGGATTAAGTACAAATTGCATATTTTCTCTCTATGTTAGTAGAGTCGGAATCTACACACTTTTATTGATTATTTCAGGTAATTGTGGATCCGATGATGAGACATGGGTTGATAACGCATTAGATGAGAATGTCTAGTTGATCGGAGAAGCTTACATGAAGATCTCAAGAGGTCCTGAGAAGAAGAAGCGGATCTAAACGAAGAACAAGTCTGCAGAAGTTGTCGCCAGACATGCTGATCTTGTTTTGCACTTTCTAGAGGCCTCGGTTGTCTGATTGACTATTATGACCATGCTTTGGAAAGCTATTTCAAAGAGCTACAACTTTCCTGTTGACAAGAAGAGCAAATTCGAAATAGATTTTCCGTGAAAGACAATATGACGCGGCCGCCGCCAGGGCCGCTGCAACGGGATATGGGAAAGCTGTTGATGCCGCGGCAGCAGCATTGGTCGTCAGCGCTTATCCGCAACATTTTAAATAATTAAAAACCCTAGATCTTCTTTATTTGTTTTATGGCCGACTTGGGTGTTATAAGGCCGACTTTTAGTTATTTTTCCAGCACTTCTATTCTATTCTTTCATTCATCAGACACTTTAGAGATTTGAGCGATGTCTTCCATGAGGAACTAAACTCATCTATTCTGCCTGCAATTTGAAGCTTTATTTGGATTGATTGTGAGTTTCTAATTCTCGTTCCTTGTTTCCTATATTTGAATGCTTCAACTTCTTTGTGATTGATTATCTATTGTTTTATTCTATCTAGCCCGCGCAACTAGTTAGAATCAGTTCAATTGCTAAGGTTTTGTAGATTCTTGATTGTGAACCTTAACCTAAGTGGCAAACTTGTTCCTTTAGGGCTGATTGAACTAATTGAACAAGTAGGAAGTTGAATGTGTTGTTAAATCCTTCTTTAGGGACTGCAAATACCTTGGCTAATCTCTAAACTTAAAGCTATCAATTGAGTTAAATCCTTCTATAGGGACTGTTCGATTGATAAGGGTTTCTAGGACTGATTGGACTAGTAACTATATTAGGTCGGGACAAGGGCATTCATAGGGAACTTAATAGGACGAGAAGAAGTTACAAGGATCACTTCAATCCAATAAAGTGGAAAATTGTATGTAGAATTGCTTCTCCAAATTGTCTAAAACAAATTCATTTACTTTGCTTTCTTTACTCCGCTTTGATAAAAGGCGGAACTTTCACAAACAAAAACCCCCCAAATTGGTTACTTTGATTGACACTTAAATCAAACTGGAATTATAACTTTCCCTATGGATCGACCTCTTGTTTATTGCTATACTTTCTATAGGTTTGAGTTTTCTTTGGCGGATCAACGACAGGTTTTCCCTCCGTCAAATTTGGCGCCGTTGCCGGGGAAATTTATTAATTCTTGTGTGTTTTTAGTGTTGATTTTTGGTGTGGACCATCTTATATGGTCCGCACTCGTGCTACTAACATATGTTGAAGGTGAGGTTATTGTAGTTAGACGGAAGAGTTTTCATCAATACTTCATCAAACTACAGGAGTACATTAACGGTGTTTATTAATGGGGATATCAAGCTAGTATAAGGGAAGTGCTTCTATGCATCTTTGATGGCATGACTCCTAAAACACGGAGCCTTGCCGAGCGCCTGATTGATGGAGGTTTATTAGATATGGGACTCTCGGAGATGTGGGAATTTTTCTGCTACATGGATAATCAATGTGCGCAGAACGAGTCACTTTCTCCAGTATCTCAAATCGTTGAGACCTCTGTTGGACCTCTTGACGTCATTGTGGCAAATCACATTGAGAAGATTGAGGAAGAAGACACTCTATCTGATGAGATCATCCCTAGCTCCCCCATTGATGAATCTGATCTAGAGCCTACTGTTGGGGCTACAGAGCAAGTAAAGGTTGTCTCATGCACTAGAGAGAATATTGGTGGATACGTTAATCCATTTGGCTGCTACTTTGACAAGCCACCAATAGAACTGAATTGGTGGTATTATATACCCTTTGTTGGTAGTCAAGCTCTTGAATACAATAAGTCGAAACGATTCTTAAATGTATTATTATTTAGTTTCAATTTATTTGTATATAGCGCATGCTTGTTTGTTAGTTGTGCACAAGAGTTTGACAGATTGTTGAGGGCTTTGACTATGTCTGATTAGTGTCGTAAGCTTAAGCAAAACGTCGAGCCAACGACTTGAAACAAATGTGCTTCTCGGGAGGCAACCCGAGGTAAGTTTTTCTTTCTTTTTCCTTTGTCTTTTCCTTCACCCTAATTTTATTTGATTCACTTTTGTTGTCTTTTTACTATTTCATTGAGGACAATGAAAACTATAAGTGTGGGGGAGAGGAATTCTGTATATAGATGCATATAGGAGATCATATTTAAATTTATGCACCATGTTTAATTTATTTCATTTTTTTTATTAATTTCTTGTTTATTTTCTCCTTGGTACTGATATAATATCAACATCTTGAAAAAAATTAGCAGCGGGGTGTTGTGAACCGTAAGATAGGTTCACAACAGATTTAGATATATAAACAAAAATCAACAAATACACAAAACAAAGAAATAATCTTGATTTCCCGGCAACGACGCCACTTTTGACGGAGGAGAAAGGTCGTTAGATTTCACCTCGCCAAATAAATAATAACCCAAACTAATAAACTAACTAGTAAACTAGTATAGTGGATAAGTAAGGGGTCAATCCCACAGAGAAACAAGTATTCCAATGCAATGTGTATTTATCAATTTACAAATAAAGAGAAGATGCGAATGGAAATCGGTAATAAAGGAATATAGGTGAAGTATGATGAATGTTAGTAAGAGCGAATAAAAGATAAAATAAGAGTGGGGTTTCATCTACAATTCGCAACAATGGTTGATTCTACTCGATCCTTGACTCAATTCCCAATTATTCAATCACAATTTATTATTCCGATTTTGGCTTATAGGGATTGACATTCCTCACGGAGATGACAATTCTTAGCGGTAGAAAGCTAGCCCACACTGTCATTACCCTAAACAATCAAGATCATCCGCGCGAAATCACTTAATTATGCTTGCTACGAAAAGTTCTAATTGTTCTCGCGAATTATTTGAAACCCTAGTGATATCATGCATTTAGGTAGGCATAATAGGTTGCATTTAGCTTAGTTAAGATGCATTTCATGGATGGATTAAGTACAATTTGCATATTTGCTCTCTATGTTAGTGGAGTCGGAATCTACACACTTTTATTGATTATTTTAGGTAATCGTGGATCCGATGATGAGACAGGAGTTGTTAACGCATTAGATGAGAATGTCTAGTTGATCGGAGAATCTTACATGAAGATCTCAAGAGGTCATGAGAAGAAGAAGCGGGCCTAAACGAAGAACAAGTATGTAGAAGTTGTCGCCAGACATGCTGAACTTGTTTTGCACTTTCTGGAGGTCTCAGTTGTCCGATTGACTATGATGACCATGTGTTGGAAAGATCTTTCAGAGAACTACAACTTTTCTGTTGACAAGAAGAGCAAATTCGAAACAGATTTTCCGTGAAAGACAATATGTCGCGGCCGCAGCATGCATGCCGCGGCCGCAACCAGGGCCGCAGCAGCGGGATATGAGAGAGCTGGTGATGCAGCGGCCACAACATCCATGCCGCGGCTGCCGCAATGGTCGTCAGCGCTGTTGCGCTGCGTTTTGAATATTAAAAACGCTAGATCTTATTCTATCTAACCCGCACAACTAGTTAGAATCAATTCAATTGCTAAGGTTTTGTAGATTCCTGATTGTGAACCTTAACCTAAGTGGCAAACTTGTTCCTTTAGGGCTGATTGAACTAATTGAATGAGTAGGAAGTTGAATGTGTTGTTAAATCCCTCTTTAGTGACTGCAAATACCTTGGCTAATCTCTGAACTTAAAGCTATCAATTGGGTTAAATGCTTCTTTAGGGACTGTTCGATTGAATAGGGTTTCTAGGACTGATTGGACTAGTAACTATATTAGGTCGGGACAAGGGCATTCATAGGAAACTTAATAGGACGAGAAGAAGTTACAAGCATCGCTTTGCTTTCTTTACCCCGCTTTCTTTACAACTGAATTACACTTGAGTTATACACCGCTTGTAGGTAGAATTACTTCTCCTAATTGTCTAAAACAAATCCATTTACTTTGCTTTCTTTACCCCGCTTTGATAAAAGATGGAACTTTCACACACAAGAACCCCCCAAATTGGTTACTTTGATTGACAACTGAATTACACTTGAGTTATACCTTTCCCTGTGGATCGACCTCTTGCTTATTGCTATACTTGCTATAGGTTTGAGTTTTCTTTGGCGGATCAACGACAGGTTTTCCCTCCGTCACCTAGCACGATGCAATTCTACAAAGATGCGAATCAAAGTAAAACTAACAACATAAATCTGTGCAAGGACAATGAAATAAACATGAGAATAATATAGAAATCAAGTCTCACGATTCAACCATCCAAGTCTTGAATTGAAGACAAAACCACGAGAATCCTAGGTATTCATGATGTACCTTGGATCGCTCAACATCAATCCTCTCATCTCTCTAAGTTAGTCAATAGTTGAATCAATGAAAACTCATGAAAATAACCTAATATAGGTCTCCTTTCGTCGGCCAAACCCTAGAATAAGTTTAGATAATAGTTCTCATAATTCATAAAAATAGACTGGGTCGCGTATCGCAAATTCGAATCTGACGAGGACGGTGGGCGCCTTGGCAAAGGTGGCAGGCGGCGCTCTTACAGTGCTGACAACTTCGACTAACTGAACTTGTAACACACTTTTTGGAGTCATCATTCGTTCAATTAACGCATATGAATATGCGTTGGAAAGATCTTTCCAAGCACTACGATTCTCATGAAGACCTCAGAAAGCTTATTCCAACTCCTCGGAACCTTAAAGATGGGATTTCTCTATGTTCTCCATTTCCTCTCTAGTTTCTTAGCTCTTTTTTGTCCATTCGCTGCAAGTTTTCTCCACCTTTCGAGTCCGAATCATAAGACCTACAAATAAACACTAAAAACCGTAGATTCAGAACTTTGAATACCAAATTATCAAGAATATGAATAAGCTTATTAAAGATGCAATATGAATACTTAATGCACCTAAGACCTACCTATAATGCCTATCTGAAATATGCATTATCAGAAAGATTGAAACAAAACCGCCCGATGAATGTTGTAGACGAGATCCTAAGAATTCATATCCCTAAAACAGATATTGAAGATAGGTTATATTGGAAAGCTAGAAGAAACGATTGGTTTTTCCACGGCTAGCGCTTTGGACCATATCACAAAAGCAAGAAGAGCTACCTGTGACCCTTTAGAGTGGATATGGAAGATTGACTGGCCACCAAAAATTAAAACCTTTCTTTGGAAAAATATCTTTAATGGAACCCCATCAAAAATCAGACTTAGGAACAATGGAATTGATGTCCCTCTGGGATGTCCCCTCTACAACAATTGCGAAGAAGATGCAACCCATTTATTCACGGCATGTCTGACATTGCTGACACTAAATGGAAGAATGGACAAGCAGACTAAAAGAATAATACGAAACACTGACAAAACTAACAAGACCTACAAGATGATAAGTATTGAAATCTTTGATCTCCCAACTATCAGCTACTCAGAAATCAATACTAGCGTTCTCATTATGGGGGATTTGGGTCTATCAGGAACAAAATTCTTTCCGAAAATCATGATGTCAGCAATATGAAACAATGGATAAAAATCATTACACGATATAGGTTATCTTGGAAAAAAGCTCTAGAATATGATATAGAGAACGATAAGGCTACAACTATACATCACAATCCTCAAAACAGATCGAGACGCTAGAAAATAGTTAAATGGAAGAAATCGTCCGAGGGATTCATGAAGCTAAATTTTGATGCAGCGCGCCAAGGTCGGGTCTGGACAAGCTGCTGCTGGGTTTGTTATCTACGACTGCCATGGTAGAGTGGTGCGCATGGACTTGGTAGCGCTTCGTCAATACATGCTGAGTGTATGGGTCTTCATGCCAGCCTTCTTTCTGCCGTTAGGTTGGGTTTCTCGCGCCTCGTGGTGGAAGGAGATTGCCTGACCGTTGTGAACGCCCTGCGTGGGATCGGTACTTGCATGTGGCCTATTGAGATATTGACTGCTGATATTCTCGGCCTTTGCAAATTCTTCGAGACCATCAAAGGCCTTCGATGCCGAGAAGGCGAAGAACAACAACCCACCTACGAAAACGGCAAAACCAGCGGAAGTGCGGATCATCGACGTTGTCCACACCTAGATGAGGGACATTCGAAGACCACGATCACAACCACAATCCTCTCGATCATACATATCGCATGATGTTGCAACCCAACTCGGAACTAATCATACCCATGCCAAAACAACGAACCGACGCCACCAGATGGGACTAATACGGGCTAAAACTGGTAGGGAATCAATCATCACACGGAAGTTTGTGTGTTAACCCGGAACCAAACTGAAAAGTCCGGGGAGAAATTATTATTAATACTATTATTCAAATTATTTTCTAATCCTTTTCCGGATTTTAGTCAAACCATTTTGGAATTTTATTTGACCCTTTCGGAAATTTGGACAGACCATTTCGTTTGTTCAAGTAAAATATATATAAATATATAATTAAAAACAAAAATTTATATATATAAATTTTAAACTAACAAATATAGACACCTGGGCCCCAAGGGCCAAGAACTTGGGTCCGAGGAGCACCAAGAGCATTGAATTGGTAGACCGGGCTTCCCCGAAAGATCGGGTGCACGCCGCTGGTGATACGACGGACGGAGGCAGCCAGAAGCGGAGATAACGGAGCGCAGGCAGGGCACCCCACCTACACACCGCCAGAAGCCCAGAACGCCACACGCGCCGATGAAGGAGGAATGATGTGTAACAAGCACTAACAGTCCGGAAGCGAGACTGACCAAGAGGAGAAGTAGGCGACACCGACGACGAGGAGGAACGCCGTTGACCAGAAGATCCATAGAAGTGGACAGGTTTGAACGGCTAGAGCAACCCCGGCCCTAAGAAGACACCGAGGAGAGCAAGACACCTCCTAAACCAGTCCCAATCGGCATCCAGAAAGGGAAACTCGGTTCAGAGAAAGTGGGAGACGCCGCGAAAGAATCGAAACGAGGAGATCTGAGCGAAATCGAGGGAGATGGTGCCCGAATTAGGATGAGATTGTGAAGAAGGAGGACAGAATCAACCTAAAAACCCCCCAAATCCCAGATTGAAACCGCAAAAGGAAGATGGACAAAAGAGATACACGTACACCAATTTCTACAAATTTCACAAAGAAATCAGAATTGAGAAAGGTTGAGAAATAAGGGTTTACACATTTAGGGGTTGTTTGTATGGAGGAAGGGAAAGGAAATGTAAGGAAACATTTCAAGAGAAAGGAAAGGAAAGGAAAATGGTTAAACTCCAATTTTGTTTGGTTAATTTAAAAGGGGAATAATTGCGTTCTTCATTACATTTTTATGTGTTTGGTTGATTTAGGGAAAGGAAAGAAAACAAACAATAAGAACTTTGTATTTTTTTTATTGTTTCCTGATATTATTGCAAAATCATATAACAATGATGAAAAGATATAATAAACTCATGAAATCACTTGAAATCCACACAGTCATAATTCCATACAGTCACAAATCCACATAGCCAGAAACACCACTTCGCACTAAAAAAATAAGAAGCTATAACCACGTTCAAAAAGGCATAAAGAAGGTAGACTACATGAAGTCATAAACACCACTTTGTAATAAAACAAAAGCTACAACCACATATATAAAATCCACACGATCAACTCCTCTTCTTGAGAAAGTCGGTCACATATTTTTTCCTCAAACTGTTGTTGGCCTGAAAGAATATATGAAGTTTATGTTCCCCTCCCATCAATATCATTGCTACCTACATATTTCAAAGGTATATTGGTTAAGGACAAAAAATAAATTATTTAAATGAAACAATTCATAAAGAATAATTACAATGATAGTTACCTCAAATTAATGCATCAGACGGGGAAAGAACATCCAATTCAACACTTCTTCTAAAAATTTGTTGCTCTCACTTTCAAGTCTCTTCTTCCTCTCATCTTCATTTGTCCAAACTTGGGCCATTGCAACTAAACTGGTATTCATCTCTTCAAACAATTTCCCAAATGATGTGCTAACCGAGTCTAGAGATGAAGCCAAATCACCAACTTCGTCCTTTTTCCTCTTCGAGACCTTTTGTTTCTTTGCAAACCTTGCTTGAGATGAAGGAGCATTCCTCTTCCTTGAGCCACTTGCAGCACTTGCCCCAAAACCTTTTGTAGCGCATACCATCATTCACCTAAAAGTGAAGAGGAAATTTGAGAGTTAAAAAAATCGTAGCAAAAATGACCAAACAGCAACCTAATCGGCAAAAATTATCAAAAGTGAAGGGGAATTTGTTTCAATTTCAAGTATACATGCCAAATATATGTATAAACTACACAGTGTACACGTCAACCCAGCAACATGTACTAAAGTATTCTCCTACATACAATACAATACAATATAGTAGTACAGTACAGTATATCGAATAATTTGTTGATAATGGAGAATAAAGCAAGTTGATAAGTTACAAATATATATGGTTTCAAATTAAAACAAAATTAAATAAAAGTCCAAATATGAAAGCAAACAATATAAAACCAATCAAGCAAATGAATGGATGCACAAGCACAAACGCTGCACCAACCATCTTACCCTGCCTGCTAACACGTGTGTGTGAGCGGCAAGTAGTAAACAGTAAGCAGTACTTGTGTCATTGTGTGTGTGTTGACCTTGTGGTGTGGTGAAGTGAAATTAAACATGGGATGACAACTAGTTAGCAGTGTATAATTTCTTTCCTACCAACCTATCTATATTGTACATTATTATTAGGTGGAGAGATAGGGCTAGTGATTGGAGGAAGATTGATGTAAAGCAAGGAGTCCACTGATCGATGGATATATAAGTGAATTTGAGAGGATGAAGGCAACTCATTTCTCTTTTTTAACTTGTCACAAAGAATATCATACTCATTTACAAAAAGGCAACATTCACCTAAAAGTGATGAGTGAGAAGCAGAACCAAACATGGCATGGCATTTGGTAATTTTGGTGTTACAGCCAGACAGTGACATAATTTTTCATTAAGCATTCCAATCTTGTATTGAAACAGAGACATAAAAAATGGCTTCATCATCTGTGGCAAATAATTTCTCTTCAATTACTCTCAAGACTATGGAATGAACAAATAAACAAACAACTGTGAATTTATTAAAAAAAAAGGTTTGAACATGTGTTACTGCAAAGCAATACAGTTCACTTACAATTAGCTAATTGCAAGTGATCAGCAATTAGGTTATCAATCTTACAAGTGATCAGCAATATGGAATTTAACACCAATGTGTGCAGGCCTTATAAAACCACTAGAAATATACAAATACGCAAACAAAGGACAAATATTGTGCAACAAATTACCAGCAGGCACAGAGAGGACATCAGGGAGGACAAAAAAAACCAACAGTTCACTACTTGCAATTCCAGCTCACTACTTGTAAAACAAAATCCAGTTCACACATGTGCATGAGTGAATCGATGAGACATATACCTGAACTCTCAAATGGAGGAGAAGCAAAAATCTTGAAGAAGCACCTAATGCGTGAAGAGGAAATTAAACAAACCCCAATTCCTCCCTGTAGAAAGTAGAAAATATTATGCATTTAATAAAAATTGCTCGTATAACCTGAAATCAAATATAAAGTAAAACAAATAATGCAAAAAAGTTTTGAGTTACGACTTCAAAAAATTTTCTTGTGCCTAGTTTTGTAAAATATTTGATCAAAGATCCAATCCTATTGGATTACAAGTCAAACCCAGACTACATTTTGGGTGGGGTTGATTCATTTTGAGTTACCCAGTGGAACAAATACTGCCCAATTCATAGTCAAATTGAAATAAAAGTGCATTGCAGGAAGGAACCACCTACTCTTATTTGAGTTACCCAGTGGAACAAACTACCTACTCTTATTTGAAAAAAAAAGTGCATTGCAAGAATGAATGAAGAAAATTGAAATATATAGTCAAATTGAAATAAAAGTGCATTGTGAAAATGACACACCACCTACTCTTATTTCACTAAACAACTGAACATAACAGACTTGAAATATATAGTCAAATTGAAATATATAATCTCAAGTTATTCATTGCAAGTAAGTGATTGAAACATAGCGGACTTGGCTTCTGAATCAGTTGACTTAATCAAGTTATTCGTGCAACAAGGATAGTAGAGAGAGGACACCAAGTCAACAAATTACCAAAAAATCCCAGTTCACTACTTGCAAAAAAATCTAGAAGAAATACCGAATGTGTGAAGCAATCAGACCCTAATTCCTCCCTGTATAATGTAGAAATTTTAGGGTTTTAGGAAAGGGGAAGCTATCTGTAAAATTGAATACCAATAATTAAAGATAAGCATAATCACAATGTGAGAGATATTACTAGCTGTCATTTAACCAAGAGCAACAAAAATGAGAGGGGGGGAGCGATCGAAGATGGAGAGAGACGATAAGCCAATGAGGGGATGAACCAAGAGAAACCGAGAGAGACAGAAGCCACGACCAACTGAGAGAGATCAAAACCAAGAGCAACTGAGAGAGAGATCGAAACCAAAAGCAACCGGGAGAGATTGAAACCAAGAGCAACTGAGAGATGATATTACCTGTGATTTAACCAAGAGCAACGGAGAGGGATCGAAGCCAACAATTGAGTCAACGATAAGCTTAGTGAGACAGACGAGGGGATGAACGATTAGGAGAAACGAGGAAGCAACGCCATTGGAGAGAGGGATTGCGAGGTCGAAGGCGCCTAGCGAGCCTGAGGAAGAACATCGCCTGACTCACCCATCGGGAGATCTCGAGATAGAGAGACGGGAGATTGGGATGTGAATCCCTAATTTTTTCAGGGGTAATAAGTCGGGTGAATCCTTGAAAAGAAATCAAACCTCTGAAGATGATAAACAAACAAGCCCAAAAGTAAATGGGGTTTATCATTCCTTTTTTGGGCCAATATTTGAGCAAACAAACATGCCCTTAATTTGGGAATTCTAGAGAGAGTGCAGAACCCCTCTCTCTAGAATTGGGGTGGGAATCAATTCAAACACGAATTGTATGTAAAATGCTATGTGTCAAATTGAGATCGAGTTTGAGATTGAGATTGAGATTGAAATTATTATTGAGATTGAGATTGAAATTGAAAATGAGACTGAGATTGAAATTGAAACTGAGATCGAGATCGAGATCGAGATTGATTGTCAAATATAGATTTGGTGATCGATGTTATATATGAATTTACAATTTTCATTGAGACTGAGATGTTTGACATGTTTACGCACATCGAAAGAGAGTTGCATAGCAGTCTTGGGTGCTAAGAATCAAGTTAAGAAGAGCTTAGTATAAAGTTGGCGGTTTCTAGACAGTTCCAAGTTAGTAACGTATTATTAGAATGAGCCATTTGAGCCCTACAATATTCGGATCGAGTCATTCTATAGCTTGTTGGAAAGCTGATTTAAAGGGCTACAACTTTCGTGTTGAAATTTTTTGCAAATTCGATTGAAAACATAGAGAAATCAAGTCAAAAAGTTAATATCGCCTCAAAATTTCCTCAAAACGTAAATCTAATTCAGGTGACGAGAAATGAATTAATGTTGGTCGCCTGAGTATATGGCGCCTAATTTCCCGCTTAAATTTTTGCGAAATTTTGAAACTCATTCAAGTGAGGGACATTTTTTTTTTCTTTTTGAGAACCAGCCGATCAACCTATTCCATTTCTTTCGGTAAAATCAAACCAACAGAGTCTGGAAGTGCAAGAAAATTAAAGAAAATTGAATGACTAATAGGTGTAATAGCAGCAATTTCATGAGTTGCGTTGTCCCCCCCCCCCCCCCCCCTCACATGGCACCAGGTCACCTTCTCAAAGCTGATGGCGGTGTGTTGGATAGCAGCAATGAGGTTATGCAGAGCCCCCTTTCTGAGCCCCCCTTTTTTCAGTTTGCTCATCAACGATAGACAATCTGACTCGATCAGGATGTGTTGCATACCTCGCTCCATCGCGAGTTGGATCGCCCACCTCACCGCCTCAGCCTCCGCCTCCTCCACGCACCCGATGCTCTGGATCTCCTTCTGCCCCCCGAACTGTAGCTCTCCCAGGTGGTTCCTGCACACCACACCTATCGCCGCCGGACCCTCCACAGGAAGGCTTGCATCGCAGTTGAATTTCATTACTCCACTCGGTGGTTTATGCCAAGTCTCTGCCCCTACACCTTGCTATTGTTTTTGTCCGAGACTCGACACCACGTCCCTATAGGAATCGAATTCCATCAACAGCTCCTCGACCTCTTGGACAATTTCCTCCGGCTCTACCACGATCCCCTTGAAAAGGCGCTTGTTCCTTGCCTTCCAAATTGCCCAAGCAGTTGTAGCCCACCATTGTCTTTCTAGGATTGAGCCAGCAGTGAAGACCGACCCAAAGACATCCTGGGTAGTCGTTGAGCGCAACCAGTAACGTTCGATCTTAGGTGTTCGTTTCCACACCCTTCTCGCAATCTTGCACTAAAACAAAGCATGATAGGTGGTCTCCTCTTTCCCACACCTTTCACAGCACCCATCCCCCGTGATCTTGCGTCGGGCCAAGTTTGCTTTACACGGCAGTATCTCTGACGCAACCCTCCAGATCAGTGATGACACCTTCGGCATAGTTTTGAGCTTCCATAGAGCCTTCCAAGCTCTCTTTGTTTGGGAACTATCGGACTCCCCTGCCCTCTCCTCCGAATTTACAGCCCTCTCGAGAAGAGCATGGTACGCCGATCGAACCGTGAAGATCCCATTCCTGGTGTGGCTCCATACTAGCTGGTCCTTATTCGACGCCTCCATAATACGAATCTTCCAGACCATCTCTATGTCGACCGGAAGCAGGAAGCGCTGTAACTGTGCCTCATCCCATCGACCAACCGTCCAATCAATGATATCGAGCACTCTCATCTCCGGATCTCCCCCGAAAAAGTTCCCGATGACTTTGTAGCTCGATGGCCTAGGGATCCATTTGTCATTCCAAACTTTGATATCGGCTCCGTTGCCAACACTCCATACTAGCCCTTCCATCAGGCCATCTCTCCTGCAAACTATGCTTCGCCAAGTGTAGCTAGTATTGTGGCCCACTTTCGCTTGAAGCAGCGTCCCGCGAGGGAAGTACTTAGCCTTCAACAGTTTGGCCAAAAGCGAATCCGGGTCCTCCATCATTCTCCATGCTTGTCTAGCTAAGAGGGCTTTGTTGAATATCTCAAGGTCCCTAAATCCCATACCACCCCTAGCCTTCGATCTGCACATCCGCTTCCAACTCATCCAGTGTGTTTTATTCCTGCCCGCACTCTCCCCCCACTAGAAATTGCATAAGAGCATCTCAATCTCTTAACACAGTCTCGTTGGGAGCAGAAAACAGGACATCGTGTATGTCGGAATAGCCTGAGCAATTTCCTTGATCAATACCTCTTTCCGCGCTCGGGATAAAGTTCTCTCCTTCCACCCTTTCATTTTCTTCCAAATTCTCTCCTTGAGTTTCTCAAAAATAACTTTCTTTGATCATCCCACCATTGTTGGCAGACCCAGGTATCGTTCATGCTTCGATACCTCCCGGATACCCAACAACTCATGGAGCTCCTGCTGCTTAGCCTCCCCAACATTCCTGCTAAACGAAAGCTCAGATTTCGAGAAGTTTACCTGTTGACCGGATGCCGCTCCATAAGTATGGAGAATATGTAAAATTTCCGTGCTCTGTTGACAGGTAGCTCCCAGAAAAAGAACACAATCATCAGCAAAGAAGAGGTGGGAAATCGGCAGTGCAGTAGGCTCAATTCTGATCCCCTTCAGCCTATTATTAGCATCTCTCACCCGAATCATCCCGGACAGCCCTTCTGCACATAGGAGGAACAAATACGGCGACAAAGGGTCCCCTTGCTGGAGCCCCCTATGCGGTCGGAAGACTGGAGACGGTGAACCATCCATGAGCACTGAGAAGCTCACTGTCCTCACACACGTCGATATCAAGGAGACCCACGAATCGGAGAAGCCGAATTTCCTCATGCAATGCTCGAGGAAACCCCACTCGACTCTGTCATAGGCCTTTGCCATATCTAACTTCAGTGCCATGTATCCCTTCCTCCCGCCCCTTCTAGTCTTCATATAATGGAACACTTCGAAGGCCACTAGCTAACACGTTGTCTGTGATGAGTCTTCCCGGAACAAAAGCGGAGGGCTAGGTGCAATCAACTTCCCAAGCACTTTCTTCAACCTTAATGTTAGAACTTTCGACACAATTTTATACAGAACATTGCAAAGACTGATAGGACGAAGATCTTTCATTCTGGATGGAGCCGTTACCTTAGGGATCAGTGTAATGAAAGTGTGATTCAAACCTTCCGGTAACGACCCCCATTTAGAATGTCAAGTACAACAATTGTGATGTCCTTCCCGACGATATGCCAATGCTTCTGATAGAAGATTGCTGGCATGCCATCGGGACCCGGAGCTTTTGTGGGATGCATTGAAAAAAGGGCAGATTTGACCTCTTCTGCAGTAAAGGGGCGCGACAGCTCGTGGTTGTCCTCTGCCGATAACAAAGGCTCGATTCCTTGAGTAGCCGTGTTTGGATTTGCCAAGGCTTCAGACTGAAACAGTTTGTCAAAATAGGTCATTGCCACCTCCGTCATCCCCGCTAAAGACTTTCTCTCTATCCTATCCTCATCAATCAGTTTCTGAACCCTGTTCCTCCTCTTCCGCCCTGAAGCTTTCTGATGGAAGAAGTTCGTGTTGCGATCCCCACACCGAAACTCATTAGCCCTAGCCCGCTGGAACCACATAACTTCCTCCTTATCCATTAAATCCCTCTCCTTATGTTCCAACTCCTTCCTCTCCCTAACTAGATTCCCATCCATGCGGTTCCCAATCTCCGTCAGTCTCTTCCTAACATTCTCCAACTCCGCTTTCACATTTCCGAACACACTCCTTAAGGTCATCAACACACCTCTCAAGCTTTTCTCTAACTCCACCCGTAGCTTGGGTAGACCCAGGATTCAACCACCCATTCGATATAATTTCAATACAATCGTCATCTTTGAGCCACATCGCCTCGAACCTAAAAGGTTTCTCCTCTACCGCACACCTCCTTCTCGTTTCACCCTCCAAACCAATTCTGATAGGGAGGTGATCTGACCCACACTTCTTTAAATGGGTTACCAGGGTATTCGAGAATCTGTTTAAGAAGGCTCCATTGCCGAAGGTCATGTCTAATCTCTCTTGAATAAATCCCGCTTCCTCCCTATTGTTGTCCCAGGTAAACCTGATCCATGTAAATGGACTATCTCTCAACCCACAGTACTCGATAGCCTCCCTAAACTCAACCACCCTCTCAAAACTCGCCTGATTGTCCCCTTCTTGTCATCTAACGAAGTGAACAAGTTGAAGTCCCCCATACAGAGTCAGCTATAATGGAGATCCTCATACAACCGCCTCAACAAGCTCAACGTTAGATGTTTGTCTTTGCTCTCTGGCCAACCATACATCCCTGTCAGCCTGAAAATACCGCCTGGCTCAAGCTTCACTTGACTGTCGATATGGCGTTGGGTGTAAGACACCACTCTGACATCACACTCCTCCTCCCACAACAAGGCTAGCCCACCCGATCTCCCTACCCCCTCGACCACAAACAACCCTTTAAATCCTAGCTCGGTCCTAACCTCCTCCATCCTCTTTTTATTGCATTTCGTCTCCATCAAGAACAACACTCTCGAGGCCTCTCTACTCACCAGCTCAGCAAGTTTTCTAACTGCACGGGCCGTCCCCAAACCCCGACAGTTATAGCTTATACAATTCATGGCTCCCGGCGAGGGATGCTATCCCCGACCGATATAACGATGTTTTCCATCGGGTTCGTATCTATCCTTCTTCTCTTCTCATTGTCACCTTCTGCACCCTCTCCCGTAGCTTGATCCACACACATTTGGTCCTCGCCATGCCCTTCACCCCCTTTCCGTTTTGGTCCCCTTGCCTCCCCGACCTATACCCTCCCTAATGTTTGTAATATTCCTCTCCTCTCCTCTTGCTGCCCTTTTCCATTTTTTCTTTAATCCAACAGTGTTCTCCTGCCCTATATCCTTCCCTTTCTCTTTATCTGCAACCCTATGTTCATCAACTGCACCTCCCTCCTTCCCCGTGGTATCGCCCTCATCCCCCATGACCCGCTCCCTCTTATCTCCCTCCTTATATGTGAGTGTAACCCTAACCACCCCCTTCAGGACCTCACTGGCTTCCCTCGTCAGTTCTTTCCCTACCGAATTACCCATTTGCTCATCCACCGACTCCCTCTCCTCCAGAATTTCTATGAGATTCGTCGACTTCTCCCCGATTTCTCACTTATAGTACTCTCCTCCCTCCCTCTCATTCTCTCAATCAGCTCCCTATCAGCCTCCCTATCTGAACTGCTCCTCTCCCTTATGATTTTAACAGGTGATGCCCTCAACCAATCCCCATACTCCCCCTTATAGTGTTCCTCTTTAACCTCTCTATTTCACTCCACATCCGTGTGCCCCAAGCAACCACATATGTAACAAAAATTTGGCATTCTTTCATACTTCACTTCAACCCAAATCTTTCTCCCTTCACTGGTAACCATAATGCCTCTTCTAAGGGGTTTAGTTACATCGATCATCACGCGCATCCGTATGAACCTACTGCACGTTAAAAGTTCCTCTTCATCCATCTCCAGAACCCCTCCGAAGGCTTGTCCCAATTTCAGAGCCATTGATTTAGTATAAGCAACAAAGGGAAGGTCGTAGATTCTTACCCAAAATGCTGTTTTCGTGAATGTTATGGCCGACACTTGCTCCATACCCGGTTCCTTCAACATCACCAGTGATCGATCGAAAGACCACGGACCTCCCTTGAGTACCTTCTCTTTATCCTCTTCACTGCTAAATTGGAAGCTATATAAATTATCTTTAATTTCTCTGAATAAGAAGCCCTTTTTCGTCCGCCACGCACCCTTCATCGTCGCTTTTAGAGCATGAGCATTCAGAGCCTTCTTCAACAATACGCACCCTATCAGCGAGAGTTTTCTGTGGATAGACCTTTCCTCTTTACTTGCTTCATCCCCAATCACCGGAGTACATTCCTCCTCCGTTAGATGGATCGCTTTCCCTCTGCCTCTCATGCCTGCAATGACCTACCCGACGCACTGATTAGCCTAACCCGAGCGTAGCCAAACACGGTGAATCTCGCACTTATCGGCGAGCGGATACCTAGCTCCCACGGACCTAGACCGGAGAGGAAGAACAGACGATCGGAGATCACCAGGGGTGTTCGCCGTCAACGCCTATCGCCCCTAGGGTTTTTTAATCCGTTTCACCCTCGGATCTGGAACATCTGAACTCTGTAGCATTCATAAAATCACGAGGGACAATTTTCTATAAAGTCCGTCGCTTGAATAAAATAGTATAAAAGCTAAATTAAGAGTCACTTTTTGCAGTATTAACACTTATCCTTTCTCTTCCTTCCTCTTCAACCCTGAAATCCCCAAACCCAACCCTAACACCTCTGTAGGTTGATTTTCGCCCTCTGTTTATCAAATTCAACTCCAAATCCTCCAAACTCAACCCTAATATCAACTTCTTGTTATCTCCTACCTCATTCATATCTAAGAGCTTCCAGATCTAGAAGCTTTTCAATCTAAGTTCTCAACTCCCTCATTTGGTATGGCATAAACAAGGGCAGTAACGTCATTCAGAATATATTTTTTTTACTCAAAATGTACTCAGGTGATGAACAAAGGCTAGATTAGTTGCTTCAATTTTTTGTTTTTTTAATCCAAACATAACTTAAGCGACGAACATTTAAAATAAATTGGTCACCTGATTGACCTGGTGACGGAACAAAGGTACATAGAGTGGTCACAAAAAATTCAAGTGACGGAACAAAGTCATCGCCTTAATGTTATGACCTTCTGGCAATGACAAACGACGTCTCCAGAGTTCGTCACTTGAAATGGTTCAGGTGACGATGATACATGGAGCCGTCACTAACTTGATCAGATGACGAGCACCCAGTGACGACCCTCCAGGTGACGGAATAGTCGTCACTAGAATGTTCCAGCGACGAAAACCCTATTCAGGTGACGACTTTTGGTCCGTCACTTGAGGTGCACGGTGGCGTATTAGTTTGGGATCTGTTATTTACAAAATGTGGCCCAATTAATTAACGTCCTTTGTTTTACAAATAAACCACACTATATCTAGGCCTGTCCACGGGTCGGGAAAGGCATGACCCGCACCCGAACCCGTGGAATAGCCGGGTCGACTGGTCAGTTGACCCAACAAAATAAAAAAAAACTTTTAAAAAATTATACTATAATATATTTATATTTATAATTATTATTATAAATATTATAAATATAAATATAAACTTGAAAAAACTAGAATATATTTTATATTCATCACTTGTGTATCTCCTTTTATAGAGTAGGATACTCCCAACCACATATCCTCTGATTTCCGATGTGGGACAAAAAATCTCTCATTTTCAATGTGGGACAAAAAAGATGGAACTTATTCATCATTTGTTTATCTTTTTTTTGCCTGCTATATTGATATATTTGTATAATTGTCTTTGAAGATGATTAATTAGTTATGATATGTAATGATTAATTAATTCACACAAGTCGAATTAAAATGTCACATTTGAAGTCTAAATATGTTGTTGGATACAATAGTTGTGATCGGTGGCTAAGTCGTCAAATATAGCCCACAAAACTTAGAACAAAATGTAAATTACTTAAATCATGGGTAATTTGGGGAGGCAAGATGCTTTGATAAGAAACAAGAAATTGATAGGTGAAAAAGAACAATTGAAATTGTTGGAGTTGTTCACGATTTCGAAAGAGGCAAAACATTCATGCATATCTAACTCTTTATGAATCAATAACTTTAACAATAGCCATTTTATTATCTTTAACAATAGCCATTTTATTATCTTTAACAATCACTTTTATTATCTTTAACAATAACTTTAATGCTAATATAATTCAACAAAAAAAACTAAGTGAGTATGTGACACGATCACATGAAACGAGTGTTAGTATGTGAGTTCCATCTTTTTTGTCCCACATTGAAAATGAGATGGTAAGTTGTACCCTAACTCTATAAAACGAAGTTCAATCCATGTACAACTTATCATGCATTACATATATTGCATATATATTGCAAATGAATGGAGTTCATATTTATATATTTTATAAGTATGAATTCTAGTTTTTTTTAATTTATAATTTATAATTATAATATAATTATAAATATAAATTCCAGTTTTTTGTTTATAATTTATATTTATAACAGTAATAATAATTATTATTATTATCATTATTGTTATAAATATAAATGTATATTTCAGTTTTTTTTTTGTTTTTGTCACGGGTTGCGGGTCGACCCGCCGGGTTGCCGGGTTGAAATATGCTCGACCCTAACCCGGACCCGTAACCCGCCAAGACCCGCTACCCGCTTGATCCGGACCCGCCGGGTCGTCGACCCGCCAAACCCGTCGGGTCACGGGTTGACCCGTGACCCGTGGACATGCCTAACTATATCTCATTATCCACAACTTACACCTTTCGTTAAATTTAATTTATATAATTCGGGATTAATGTATTAACAATGTGATTACGTACATTTATGTTTGAACATTATACTTGTACGTTGATATCTTTTTGAACCATATATATTGGAACTTAGCCAATGAATGGAACAATAGAATATATATGGCCAAAAATAATTAGACTATAGTACCAACGACATTAACTTTATATAACTGATCGATCGAAATTAACATATCAAGTTATCAACACAATACTAATTAACTTGAAACAGAATGACTTTGAGTACAACTTCAAAAAAAAAAGAATGACTTTGAGTAAAACTAAAATTGAATAATTGAGTTATTAATTATTAATTAAATAGCACTAAAATTGCATAAAATAAAAATATTGCACAATCTAATCTTATAGTATAAGAGATCACTCGAAAGCCCACTGGTTCTCTCGGCGAATCTCCTCCTCTTCCTCCGGAGTGAAGTCATTCTTAATGTTGAATATCTTTCGAATATCCTCCGGGGTTTTTCCCTTAATCATGTCAGCGACAGTCTGACATGTGAGGTCCAACAGGGTCTTGATGTTCAAGTAGTTCGCTGCGAGGATGAGATTGAATAGACTATGCTGGTCCACCTTCACGAATTCCGCATCCCAGTTTTTAAGATCGTCGACTTCGTCGGGGGTGCCCTGATCTTCATGTTATTCAAGTACTCGATCACCATAGCTAGGGTCTTGCCGTTGACGTTGGGGAGTGGGATGACATTATCGGCGCACTCGTCCTCGATCATGTTATTGATGGTTTGGGACTGCACCACCACTGACTCCTTCACTTCGAAGGCCTCGCCATCCGAGCTCTTCATGTTAATCATCTTCGGAGAAGCCATTGATTGATTTCTAGGTTTTCAAAACGGACCCTATAGAAGTATATTAATGAGCTGGAGTTGAAAAGGGGTAATTATCAAACTAGTTACAACTTAGAAGGACAAGAATATAGTGTGTGTATATATAGAGAATGGATGGAATAGGTTATGGATCAGATAGACTATATATATAAAAAAAAGAATTTAAAATTAAAATTTAATTCTTAATTTTACCATATGACTTCCTTGAATGATTTTTGTGTAGGGTCGTCTGAATGAATTTTTTTCTTTAATTCACTTTTTCTATATCTAAATTATACCATCTCCATTTATAAATTTATATTTTTGGTTAAAATTTTACAAAAATTAGGTTAAAGATTATAAGTAGGTTGTTCAAGATTTTATAACTATAAAGCTAAGCAATTTAGAATTAAAATTTAATTCTTAATTTTACCATATGACTTCCGGGTCCCGGGTAAAACGGGTCCCGGGTCCTAGGTATTTCCGGGTTGACTAGAACCCGGGTTTGACCGGGTTTCGGGTCATTTCGGGTCGATTTAGGATTTGTCAATTTTTTCCTTTTTAAATTAAAAAAATCATGATTTGATAATTTTGCAATAAATTTTAATTATATATAAAAAAATTAATTATATTTAATTAAAAATTAACCGGGTCAACCGGGTCACCGGGTCAATCGGGTAAAATCGGGTCAAAATTACCGGGTCAATCGGGTCACCGGGTCGAAACCCAGATGACCCGGAAAATTTCCGGTTTTTTTGGTTCGGGTCGAAAAAAATTTCCGGGTCAAAATTTCCGGGTTCGGGTCAAAAATTTTCCAGGCGGTCGGGTCGGGTTGTGTTTTTTGACAGGTCTACTTTTGAGTGATGCCATATTGAATGATTTTTTCTCTTTAATTCACCTTTTCTATATCTAAATACTATCTTCATTTTTTTTAATGATGGATTGCCGATATTTAAGGCAAGATATAAACATGGGTTCAAAACTTAAAATGTAAAACATGAAATGTAAAACAACAAAGATTATCAAACACTTCAAGGCTAGATATAACTATGGGTTCAGGATTTTAAAATCTTGAACCTACTTCAAATGAAGGCAATACACCGTGAAAAAAAAACTTGAACCTAGCTACCTAATAAACCAATAGGAAATGTAAGGTAACAAATTGTTACTTTATGGCTAGATATAACCATGGGTTCAAAATTTAAAAATCATGAACCAACTTTAAATAGAGACAATATATCATAATAAAAATTTCAACCTACTTAATAAACCGACATAAAATATAAGACAACAAGTTATCACTTTAGGGTTGCATACAACTATGAGTTCAAGATTTAAAAATCTTAAACTACTTTAAAATGAAGGCAATACACCGTGAAAAAAAAACTTGAACCTACTGAATAAACCAACATGAAAAGTAAGGCAATAAGAAGTCACTTTATGGCTAGATATAACTATGAGTTCAAGATTTAAAAATCTTGAACCCTACTTTAAATGAAGGAAATATATCATAACAAAAAATTTAATCTACTTAATAAAATGACATGAAATGTAATACACCAAGATGTCACTTTCACCTCAAATAGAAACACAAGAAACTGACAAATATCGAATTGACAGAAAATAGCAGTTGCATCCAGAGATATGAGGAAAGCTCTTTGTGTTTGCAGGTAAGTGACGGAGGGGAAACCTGTCGTTGATTCCGCCAAAGAAAACTCAAACCTAAAACTAGTATAGTAATAAGCAAGAGGTCGATCCCACATGGAAAATTATAAACTCAAGCGTGATTTCAATGCCGATTAAAGTAACCAAAGAGGGGGGGTTTGACTGTGAAAGATCCGCCTTTTATCAAAGCGGATTAAACAAAGCAAAGTAATTGATGTTGGTTTAGACAATTATGAGAGGCAATTCCACCTACAATTTTCCACTTTATTGGATTGAAGCGATCATTGTAACTTCTTCTCGTCCTATTATGTTTCCTATGAATGCCCTTGTCTCGACCTAATATAGTTACTAGTCCAATCAGTCCTAGAAACCCTTATCAATCGAACAGTCCCTAAAGAAGGATTTAACCCAATTGATAGCTTTAAGTTCAGAGATTAGCCAAGGTATTTGCAGTCCCTAAAGAAGGATTTAACAACACATTCAACTTCCTACTCATTCAATTAGTTCAATCAGCCCTAAAGGAACAAGTTTGCCACTTAGGTTAAGGTTCACAATCAGGAATCTACAAAACCTTAGCGATTGAATTGATTCTACCAAGTTGATCAGTCAAGATAGAACAAAACAATAATCAATCAAGCACAAAGAAGTTGAAGCATTCACAAATAGGAAACAAGGAGTGAGAATTAGAAACTCACAATCAATCCGAATAAAGCTTCAAATTGCAGGCAGAATCGATGAGTTTAGTTCCTCATGGAAGACATAGCTCAAAATCTCTCAAAAGTCTCATGGATGTATGAGTAGAATGAATGGTCATAAAAAATAACATAAAAGTGGCCTAATAAAAACATCCAAGTCGGCCCCAAAACAACATCAGTCAAACTAGGGTTTTTTCCAAAAACGGCGCTGGGCGCTGACGGTCCGTGCGGCGGCCGCCGCAAAGTTGCGGCGGGCGCAGCAAACTGTGCGGCGGGCGCAACATGAATACTGCCCCTGGCGGCGGGCGCAGCAAACTATGCGGCGGGCGCAGCAAACTATGCGGTGGGCGCGGCAAACTATGCGGCGGGCGCTGCATTGGGTTTTCCCGAAAATTCCGTCTCGAATTAGCTCTCGACGTCAACATGAAAGTTGTAGCTCTCTGAAAGAGCTTTCCAACGCATGGTCATAATAGTCAATCGGACAACCGAGGCCTCCAGAAAGTGCAAAACAAGTTCAGCATGTCTGGCGACAACTTCTGCAGACTTGTTCTTCGTTTAAGTTCGCTTCTTCTTCTCAGGACCTCTTGAGACCTTCATGTAAGCTTCTTCGATCAACTAGACATTCTCATCAATGCGTTATCAACCCATGTCTTCTCCTCGGATCTACCATTACCTGAAATAATCAATAAAAGCGTGTAGATTCCGACTCCGACAACATAGAGAACTAATTTGCAAATCATGCTTAATCCATCCATGAAATGCATCTTAACTAAGCTAAATGCAACCTATTATGCCTACCTAAATGCATGCTATCAAACTCCCCCACATTTAACCTTTGCTTGTCCTCAAGCAATGATAGAATGAACATGAATCAACGCATCCCACAGGAAATCCCTTCAAGTTTCAACCTCATCAAAAAACAACATCATAGCAGGTGAAAACATAAACCAAGCAAACCAACGTCATAGCATGTATTCCAGTGATCAAAGCGTAGAAGTAGACATCATCCAACCTCACCAGAAATATGTGTTTCACTCATGTGTTTAGACTTTTAAGTACAACTCTCAACTCAAACCACTCATGCACTAAGCTCATAGACATTGACCACCATATCACCAATTCTCTACCGAAATGTCATTACTTGCGGGACACAATAAAGAAAATAAAATGCAACACTTTATACAATGTTTTTTTTTTTTCTTTGGTTTTCTTTTCTCTTTTTTTCTTCTTTTCTTGTCTTGGTGCTTTCCTCACGCGAAGCGCAAACATGGGTGTCATGAATGGCCCCGGTCTATCAACACCTCAACTATGAATATGAAAACCACTTGAACATCTTTTGACGCAAGTTGCAAACATGGGTGTCATGAATGAACCTGGTTACTCAATGATCAAGCTTTCTTTCCTAGTGGATAGTTTTCAACACCTTTTTGCGCGAATCATACCCATGGGTGTCATGCGTAGATCCGGTTACTAAGTACATCAACCATTGCCACCTTATTTACTAAGTATGCATAAAATTAAACATAAAGACTCAAAACATAAACATAAAATCCGCAAACAACAAACATGTGCATCGGTCTTCAAAAATAGATATTGCAGTCAATGCCAAGAGGTAGCAACACTACGCGAGTAATTCACTCAATTGAGCAAAAGAATTCAAATAAGGCCAAACATCCTCACAGGGTCATGTTTTTAGGACTTCAATCACACTCTAGCTCAATCATACATGCTCAATTATATTTGCTAGCTCATGCTCCACAAAAATCAATTAGAATTAATAATCAAAACATCCAGAACTCCATGGGATTTGTATGATTCATGCTTGAAATTTAAAATAGAGGACAAACTAAGCAAGATGGGTATTTGAATAACACATATATATGCAATGCATGCTCTATTTCTAATATTTTTCGAAATTAATTAATTTAATTTTTTTATTTTTTTTTTTGACGAAAATTGAAATAAATGAAAACTAAACAACCATAAATCTAACCAACAACTTATTTAAACTTAAACATGGTGCAGAAAATTAAATATGATCTAACTAAATGCACTCTATAGATAAAATTCCTCTCCCCCACACTTGGAGTTTTCATTGTCCTCAATGAAACATTAAAAACAACAAAAGTAAATCACATATAATCAGGGTGAAGGAAAAGAAAAAGGGAAAAGGAAAGAAAAACTTACCTCGGGTTGCCTCCCGAGAAGCGCCTTTGTTTCAAGTCGTTGGCTCGACGTGAGGGCCCTTGATTGGCCTATGTTCCTCCACCAGGGTCACCAACACCGGTTATCTCATTGACCAATGCGGGCACCCTTGAAAGGTGTAGCTTTTTGTTCCAACATTCAGCCATTACCCTTAGCTCCTCTCCATGAGCTATGCCTGGGGGTTGTCCTGGAATCACAAACGGTTTCAATTTGTTAGGAGGTTCAAATTTGCCTAAACTATGTTCCTTAGGTGTTCCTAACAAATCACGAAAATTGTTGTTGCGATCCGTATTGTCAGCAATAGGCATATCTACAGAATTTTCAGAAGAAAGCTTAGCATGATTAAAGAGAGAAAATTCTATCTTCCTTCCATCAAACTCCATAGTCAATAGACCCTCACAACAATCAATTTTCGTTTTCGCAGTTTTCAGGAATGGCCTTCCTAGTATAATAGGTGTTTCAGGGGCTCCCTGTTCCATATCTAAAACAAAGAAATCAACAGGGAAAAACAAATCATCCACCATAACCAACACATCTTCAACAACGCCTCTTGGCCTGATTTGTGATCGATCAGCAAGTTGCACTGTAACCCCTGTCTCAGTCAGAGGACCCAAACCCAAAGACATGTACATATTATATGAAATAACATTAATTGAGGCTCCTAGATCTAACATGGCTTGTTTGAATCTAGTATTCCCAATTGCACATGGAATTGTAAACATACCTGGATCTCCACATTTTTCAGGCAATTTCTTTTGCAACATGGCAGAAACATTTTCATTCAAGCTTACCTTTTCCTTCTTTTTCAATCTCCGCTTCTTCTTGATGGTGCACAATTCCTTCAAAAATTTAGCATATCTAGGGATGCTCTTAATTAATCTGAGTAAAGGAATGTTTACCTGACACTTACCGAATGTCTCGAAGATTTCCTGGTCATTCTCATATCGTCGTGTGTCTTTCAAGGCTTCCGGAAAAGGCGGAATGGGCTTTGGAATCTCCATAGTTAAGGGAGAAGACGGGGGAGAGGAAGAAGAGGGAGGAGGAGAAGGAGGGGTAGAGGAAGAGAGAGAAAACTCACCAGGAAAAGATTCGGAGCTGGGTACCGTTGCGGCGGGCGCGGCATATGGTGCGGCGGGCGCCGCAGCTTGCTGGGCGTCACTTGCGGCGGGCGCGGCTGGATTTCCTCCTCTGGCGGCGGGCACCGCAGGGTACTGCGGCGGGCGCCGCAAGGGTTGCCGCGGGCGCCGCAGCACTGTTGCGCCGTTTTCGTCTTCGATTATCTCGATTTCTTCATCCATCATCTCCTCATCGCCCTTTTGATTCGTGGCAATCAGTTCCTTGCCACTCCTAAGCGTTATTGCACTTACATTCTCCTTAGGATTTTCAACCGTTTGCGATGGAAGCTTACCTGAATCATTCGCCTTCCTCGCACTTAGGATCTGAATGAGCTGACTCATTTGATTCTCAAGATTTGTCATCCGATCCGATTGCTGCTTCTCTAGAGTCGCCATCCGCTCTGTCTATTGTTTATCATTCCTCATGACCAATCGTGACAGTTTCTGCAGTGGATCCTCATTATCCCCATTTGACTGCTGCTGACCTCCCTGTCGAGGTTCAAATTGTTGCTGAGGCCTTCCCTGTTGCACACCTTGCTGATTGAAAGGTTCCTGGTAGTTTCCATAACAGTTACCCTGCTGATAGCCGTCATTGTAGTGATTGTTATAGTACCCAGGATTGCCATAGTTGCCTTGTCTAGGCCTTTGTGGAGCGAAATTCCCTATTGCATTCAACTCTACGCTCAGATCTTGCAGAGTTGAGTACACATCCATAGGGTATGATGGATCAGTGTAGGACTCACATGCTTTCACTTGCTGAGACGCTCTATCAACTACTAGCTTCTTGAGCATCTCTTTCATCTCTGCCATGTCAGTCTGTAATGCAGCCACTGGTGCGTCAATAGCAAGTACACCCCTAGCACGAGTGCTCTTGTTGAACTGCCTAGAGCCCTCAGAGAGCTCCTTGAACACTTCCCAAGCTGCGGCAGGCGTCTTATTCAGCATGTTTCCCCCACAACAAGAATTCACTGTTTTGCGCTCTCCATCAGTAAGCCCGTTGAACAAGAAGAGAACAAGATCCTTTTGGGAATACCCATGGCATGGGCAGCTGGCGCAGAGTTTCTTGAAGCGTTCGAAGTACTCATGTATAGATTCTGTCGCGTACTGCTCGATGCTGCTGATAGACCTTTTCAAAGCATTCAGCTTTGTTGCAGGGAAGTACATTTCTAGGAAGACTCTTTTCATCTCGGCCCAAGTGGCAATAGAGTCCGGTGGCAGATAGAAGAACCATTCACTTGCATCATCCTTCAAAGTGAAGGGGAAGGCTCTTAGCTTGATTTGGTCTTCAGTTACATTTGCTGGTTTCATCCCAACCACCACCCTATGGAATTCAGAGAGATGTTTGTGGGGGTCCTCCCCACTCAGCCCATGGAATTTGGGTTGAAGATGAACTACCCCTGGCTTCAGCTCAAAGTTTACTCCTTCTGCTAGTGCAGGGTATTGGATTGCCAGGGGTTGTTGTGCCAGATCAGGAGCAGACAGCTCCTTAAGAGTGCGGTTCGCCATCTCTGCAATGCTTTCTACAGAGAAGAATTAGTAGCAAAGGTATGGACCCTATAAGACGGTCCACACCAAGATCAACACTAAAAACACACAAGAATTTGATAAAAATTCCCCGGCAACGGCGCCAAATTTGACGGAGGGGAAACCTGTCGTTGATTCCGCCAAAGAAAACTCAAACCTAAAACTAGTATAGTAATAAGCAAGAGGTCGATCCCACAGGGAAAATTATAAACTCAAGCGTGATTTCAATGCCGATTAAAGTAACCAAAGAGGGGGGTTTTGAGTGTGAAAGATCCGCCTTTTATCAAAGCGGATTAAACAAAGCAAAGTAATTGATGTTGGTTTCGACAATTATGAGAGGCAATTCCACCTACAATTTTCCACTTTATTGGATTGAAGCGATCATTGTAACTTCTTCTCGTCCTATTATGTTTCCTATGAATGCCCTTGTCTCGACCTAATATAGTTACTAGTCCAATCAGTCCTAGAAACCCTTATCAATCGAACAATCCCTAAAGAAGGATTTAACCCAATTGATAGCTTTAAGTTCAGAGATTAGCCAAGGTATTTGCAGTCCCTAAAGAAGGATTTAACAACACATTCAACTTCCTACTCATTCAATTAGTTCAATCAGCCCTAAAGGAACAAGTTTGCCACTTAGGTTAAGGTTCACAATCAGGAATCTACAAAACCTTAGCGATTGAATTGATTCTACCAAGTTGATCAGTCAAGATAGAACAAAACAATAATCAATCAAGCACAAAGAAGTTGAAGCATTCACAAATAGGAAACAAGGAGCGAGAATTAGAAACTCACAATCAATCCGAATAAAGCTTCAAATTGCAGGCAGAATCGATGAGTTTAGTTCCTCATGGAAGACATAGCTCAAAATCTCTCAAAAGTCTCATGGATGTATGAGTAGAATGAATGGTCATAAAAAATAACATAAAAGTGGCCTAATAAAAACATCCAAGTCGGCCCCAAAACAACATAAGTCAAACTAGGGTTTTTTCCAAAAACGGCGCTGGGCGCTGACGGTCCGTGCGGCGGCCGCCGCAACTTTGCGGCGGGCGCAGCATGAATACCGCCCCTGGCGGCGGGCGCAGCAAACTATGCGGCGGGCGCGGCAAACTATGCGGCGGGCGCTGCATTGGGTTTTCCCGAAAATGCCGTCTCGAATTAGCTCTCGACGTCAACATGAAAGTTGTAGCTCTCTGAAAGACCTTTCCAACGCATGGTCATAATAGTCAATCGGACAACTGAGGCCTCCAGAAAGTGCAAAACAAGTTCAGCATGTCTGGCGACAACTTCTGCAGACTTGTTCTTCGTTTAAGTTCGCTTCTTCTTCTCAGGACCTCTTGAGACCTTCATGTAAGCTTCTTCGATCAACTAGACATTCTCATCAATGCGTTATCAACCCATGTCTTCTCCTCGGATCTACCATTACCTGAAATAATCAATAAAAGCGTGTAGATTCCGACTCCGACAACATAGAGAACTAATTTGCAAATCATGCTTAATCCATCCATGAAATGCATCTTAACTAAGCTAAATGCAACCTATTATGCCTACCTAAATGCATGCTATCAGTAAGCAGAATAAACATTCTTGACATCACTACCCATGAAACAATACTGAATAGAGAATAAGAACTGCTAAAGTTTAGCATCCAGAAAATTTCGAGATCTTGCAATGTTCAATCTTTATTGATCTTAAGAGATACATATGTTGCTTGACAGTTAAGAGATACTTTCTGAAGACTCCACCTTGATTGTAGGACCTTGAAACTAACCTGCAGGGTCTTAACAGATGATGAAAGATAAACAAGAAGGCCAAATTATTTGATCCATTTTAAGGGTCCAATGGGCTATGTGGTTCCGACATTTCTTTTTGATGGGTTTATCATTTTAAATGGGCGTTGTATTTTTTCGTGGGCTGCAAATATCTATTTCTACTAACTTACAGGATTTGAGTTTTGGTTGAGATCTTGTTGGAGAATCATAACCAAGTTGAGCGTCTTCATTGGAAGTCCTCTAGAAGCTAGGTTTTGAATAGTTGTTGAAGTTGTCCGGCTAGATAAATTTCCGGAATTAAGGAAGCTAAGGATTCAGATTTCTAAATGGCTAGAAAGAGGAGAAGAGTCGACATATTTATTGAAGATTTTATAGCCAGAGTCGATACACTTCTCTCGTCATCTTCTACTGGGAATAACTTTCTTCTGCAATCGATATTCTCTCAGATTCTTAGAGTTTCTTTCGTAATCTTTTGTTTGAGAGTTTGTGAGAGAAAACACTTGAGCGCTTTAGCACGATTCATTAGATTTATAATATGAGTATTTCGATACTCAAACGTATATACACTTCGGTGAAGTTAAGGCTTTTATTTCACTTGTGAGTTTGGGTTTCTATATAGAAGCAGTTAGGCTTTGTATAGAAGAATGGAAGTTCTTCTAGGTTGTTTCTAGGGCTCTTAAGGAATGTGGAATAAGAGTTGTTTTGAATTTGACGGGTTAAATAACCCTAGGCGGGGACGTAGGCTAAGTTCGTGTCGAACCTCGTTAACATATCGCTTGTCTATTTATTTCTATTTCCGCATTTTACATTGGTTTATTCGATCACTTTACTTGTACATAGAAGTGACAAGATTTTGGTTTCAATATCAAGACATTGACAATTGATTTTAAAGCCTTGAAATTTATGTGTTTTGCGAAAAACTATCATACTCTATTCATCCCCCTCCTCTAGAGTATTCATATCATCTATTTGGACTCTTCACCTTCTGATTCAGTATTTGTAGGACTTAACTAGGAAAATCTGCTACATATCTAAGAATGACCTTTCCTGACTTTCTCATTCAAAAACACGTATCTAAATGATGTTGGGTTCTTATTTATGTATCTGTATGCTAGGAATAGATAAAATTATCCTTCCAAAGATATATTTATCATATCTTTCTCTAATTTTTTATTTCTATCAAAATCTTGTAAATTCTTAGTGAGCAAGGATCCTTAGAGTGCAATTGAGATGTTGGAAGCCGAGATGAAAGAGAATGCAAATCAAGTAAACCTCTCGTTGTCTAGAAGGGAAACCTTGAGGCAGCCGAATGTTAAATCCTCTGACATGTGTCCCCAAATAGTTACTAGATAGTCAATGTACTTGTGCTTAATTTAAAAAAAAAGAGATGTTATTGTTACTTGCACTAACCAAAACACAGAAAATAGCCACGGTCCAATAGCCATGGATAGGCCACAAAAGATCGTGGCTAAATGGTTTAGCGACGGGCATAGCCATGATTTTTACGTTCGTCTCCATTCGTGGCTATATGCCTCGTCTCTAAATGTCATATTTCCAACACCCGTGGCTAATAGCCACGAACTGACAAGGTCATGGCTAAGTCCGTGGCTAGGTTATACTCGAGGAATTCGTGGCTATAGCAACGAATTCAGCCACGGTATGGTCGTGGCTGATGTCGTAGCCACACACGTGCGAGTCTCCATTGAGGCTCAACGACTGTCGTGGCTAAAGTCGTGGCTAGCATGTGAACCTCGTGTGGCTATATTCGTGGCTGCAATTTATGTAACGGCCCAGGATTATGATTCCCGAGTTACGTTTCGAGGGATGAAACCCCTCGTTGGGATCTTGCGCCCCAAGTACAGGTTGAAGGTTTGAAATCGAAGATGTGTAGTTTAAAGTGGGATTTCGCACCCAAATCCAGAAGGTCCGTTGGAGACCCCAGGGTAAACCCTTGTACCTGTCCTAAGTCTACAACGCGGAAAATCCTTTATCATGCAAAGGGCATAAGTTCTGAAAACGATACAACGAGCGTCACGGCAGAGCCAGGTCAAAATAGAATATAAGTAGGGAGAAATCCCAAAAGCATGAATCTGGTAAAGTCAGGTTTCAACACTCACTCTCCGCCATATGAATGGACCCCGTCATAACAGCACAAAATCAAGCAGTGTATCGGGTACCTGAAACTATACCACTAAGTCAGGCCAAGAGTCCGCCCGCGGGTCCTCTGACCGCACTGAGGGCATATAATACGCCAATACCTAGAATAAAGGATGCCTTCATGCAGTACTTGAATATTAACCACACTATCATGTTCCTAATTCATATGTGCAAAATATTAAGTAAGGCCTTAACAAAGAATACCAAGTGGTATATCCCTCTTCTACCACCCCCCCCCCTTCCAAGTAGGGTAGAGACTGGCCAGTTCGATTCGATAGCATCTCAAATCTCATCATCATATCGTATCTCATCATCATATCGTATCTCATCATCATATCGTGGATCTTGTGAAAAGAAATAATAATGCTGATAATAGTAAAGGTGTTCCAACGACCCGAATGACTCAGGACGAACCAGATGGAGTTGGGCTGTCCTATGACCCTATCAAGGATTCTAGGACTCACATATAACGGCCGTTCTGTATTCAAACGCATACAGAATAAGAATGCTCATTCGTAAGTGCAATTCCTAAGCATGATACTACATGACATGCTTTTATGCATATGCAACACCTACATACTATATGACACATCAGGCAGGAGGTACTGGTTACCGAGTAAGCCCCGGAGGACTTACCTGGCTAGCAGATCGGTAAAAGAAGCATCCATCACACAGTAGTCATGATCACAGAATATCACCTAATTACATAACGAGAATATATATAAGTCTATGTCTAACTATCAAGCACTCAAGCATACACACCAATCAATAGAACAAGTAACATATCGTAAATGTCATCGTATCGCACGTTCCATAAAGCCACATCGCTCTCCATAAATCATCAACCAAATCTGCATGCTCATATTCATCATATCCGCATATATCCCAACAGTTCATCACAATCATAAAGCATAATTTGTTCGATAATATCCTAATAACTCGTCACAATTATATAACATTTTAACCTCTTATAATAAATCACCACAAGTCATGCTATTAGTTACACATATCATGCCGTTAGTCAACTGATCATATCATCATGCTAGTTAGTCATGGAATAAGTCATATCCCCAAGTTAGTCCCAAGCCGCTTCAAAATTCGAGTCAAACGGTTAGAAATCCTAATTCTTAAAAATGTTAGCAAAACCCTTTTTTAATTATTTAATAAATCATTTCCTACCTTGAAATTCATTTTCCCAACTTCCCTTTTTAAAATGACAATCTGAATATTTTATTTATTTCCCAAATGATTTTATAGATATTTTAAACACCATTTTATCAACACTTTTATAGAGTATTTCTAAACCCTTCATGAAATAATTCCAACCCATTTGTATTTGATGAAACCAACTCTTTATAAATCTCCCGAAATAATATTTTATCTTTTAAATCTTCAAATATTATATAATAATTTAAATACCGCTAATTAATTAAATAATAAACGGACCAACCCGAACCAAACCGAACCAAGTTAGTTAATCCCCAAACCGGTTCAATAAATAACAATTATATATATTAGTAAAAAGGGGGCCCACACCCACGCTTCTTCTTCTTCTTTCGAATTCAAGAGGCTGCGGCATGGCTTTGCTCCCGCTCCCGCCAACAAGGATCGACGCCGGCGCCTCTCACCTGCTCCTTTGCTCTCCCACTAGCTGCCAAGTACTCGGACTCACGACCTCCTCCTCGCTCACACTACTATGCCCAGCTACTCCCGCCACTGCTCGGCCTCGCTGTGCTCGCCTCTGCTAGACTACGCCGGAGCACTCGACGGAGGTCCCGAGCTCACCCGACTTCCCTAAATCAGCTCTCACTCACCCCCCCAGTTAGTCTACGCATCGAAGGGAAACAAGAGATCAATCGAGAAGAAATAGAAGGCTCGGGAGCTTACCGACAGGTTCGTGACTTCGGAGCTTCGTCGGAGTTCATCGATGGCTCGATTCACTGCGCCGGAGGGGGAGGGACCTCAGGTTCAGCCTAGGATGAATGAAGGATGGTTAAAGGGGTGCGATTCCATGGGATTTTGAATCGAATCGAGAGATCGACTTACCGACGTCGGACGTGAAATCAGAGAAGGAGAGGGCGTCGGGGCTGCGGTTGCTCTTGGTGGCGCTTCGCTGCTGCTGCTGGAGGTTTCTAGGAAGGCATGGGACCTTCTGTTGGGGCTCGAGGTGGAAGGAGATTGTGTTGCTGCTGCGTTCACAAGGACGGAGGAGGAAGAGGAATTGATGGTAGGGGTTGGTGTTGTTGACTGCAAAGGAAGGGAGAGGGAGGTGATGATGAACGATGGTGAGAGGTGACGGGGAACAATGGTGATGGAGAGCAGGTGAAGGGAATGGGGGTGATCGGCTTATGGAGGGAGATAGGTTGATTTGAAAGGGTATGGTGAGGTGAGGTGAGGTGAGGGAGTTGGTGAGGGTAGTGTGTTGAATTGGTTAATCAATACCTGGAATTGAATCCCGAATCCGCGAATTTTGAATCACGAAATTAGTTTTCGAATGTTAGTTTCTCCGGCTCCCGCTTACTCGATCAATTAGATTTATAAAACAGAAGAGGATATCGTCATCCAATAATTATTTTGAATTTTCGAGGTAAAACGACGGAAATTATTCGCCCAAATTTTTTATATTTCGGTCATAATCCATTAAATGAGTTTTAAATTCGACTTAATTTCGTTTTTAATCGTCTTTTTCCAAAAAATTAGGATTTGAAAATCTGAGCCTTTACTTCATCCACCTCTAAAAACAAGTCTCGTCCCCGAGACTAAAATCATCTTAAAATAGGGGATGGAGTTTGAAATTGGTGAGTCCAAGGATCATGTCGTTGATCCCGTAAGCATCTCATAAGTGCCCATATGAGATACTCACAGTACCGTTGTCGTGATCGAAATATCCCCAACATACCGTAGCAAGAATGTAATATGGCCCCCTACCACATCCTTACTCCGACCCTTCGGTCATATCATAACTCAAAACATCACAACGTTCTCTTTAAAACACCGTTCAAAACTTCAAGTTCGGCATTATTCAAAAGCATTCCTAACCTCTCCATTCATCTTACCATCCACCTCTAAAGGCTAATCCCATATTCCCTTCCTAGGTTCCAAGTCAGAATCAAGGTTCAACAGTTCCATTTCTATCATTTCCATCATCAAGCATCATGTATATATATCGAATAACAATAGCACCTCATGTCTAATAGCATAACATAATCACCTCAAGAATAGCCACACACACTAGCATATCTAACTTTGTATCATATATGGTAGACTTTATCACATCATCTCACGGAAGTTACACACCATATCAATCAGATAAGCACGTTATATCAATCAGATAAGTACATCATACTCATTCTAACTACCAAACGTCATCGCATTAGAGGCAACAACTGATTTCGTACAGTAGCATTCCATCAAGTGCAGGGATAACTATGTTAGTATTAACATTTCCCTATTGTCATTGACAACACATCAGAGAATCAACATCGTCTATAGCATAGAATTCGCACAACATTCGGCCCCAAGTAAAGTATATACTAGATCACTACCTCAGGAGAATCTGCCTACACTACCAATCATTACGAGACACGACCACTACTCACCATCCCTCGCACTAAGATCAACTTCACCGAGGTCTACCAACTCAATCCACTACCGGTTCTAGGCACCATTGTATCCTGCACACATAAAACCCTTCTAGCCTCATAACTATTCGCAATCAAGACCGAATACCCAAACCAACTACTAGGTATCCCAACTCCTATGCCATCAAGGCATCTAAGGGTCAATCCACTTCGACATCCCGATCTCAAGTTCTACCTTCCACTCGACTAATTAAAACTATCTCTCGGAGTTCCAAAATCACAAAATTCCCTCATTCCGACAAGCTGAACAACTCGATCTACTACCAAGACTCCACCCAAACATCATCCCCCAAAGAGATATCTTGAATCACCTTGCTAACCTGATCATATTCCACGCACCACTGACCACTCCCAGTAACTATCCACCTCTAAGAATCCAACTCATACTAATCATCTCACACCTCTCACTCTCGACCAACTCCAATGCAGAAATCCATTTGATGCTACTCACAACCACGAATTACCAAGACCCTCATCACCAACGCCTATCCTCAAAGACCAACCACTGATTTTTTCTACTCATCCCATTTCAGAACTCGCGAAACCTGAACCACTCATGACTCCTCAGGCTGACATACCCTAGATCCTCTTCCCATCATTATCCGAATTTACTTCAAGTTACCACTCCTTAACCACGAGGTCCACGACCATTATCCCCAACGAAACCTTATGTTACCCTAGCTCGAATTACCCATAACATCGCAACTTGAATTGACTAATTCTCCCACGATTTTCCAACCGATAGAATTCCCACTGAACTCATATGACATCCTCGTCCGAATTTACTAAGTACCACAACTTCACCGACCTTTTAAAATCTCTTATCCTCTAGCGTCCTTAATACCTTATGCTTTGCCTAGTTCGCAAATCCATACTAATAATCTCCCTATCTCAACCTTAAGCCCACAGTCTTACTAGGAATCTCAACAACATTCTTGCCTGGCTACCAGCCTTTCCTCGAAGACTCATCTCACATACTCAAATACCTCAATAGACACAATAACCTCCATTCATAAATTCCCCAAGCATTACCAATCCTATCTAAACATCCCCAATTACTCATCACACGAACAACCCCGATATAAACAACCTAATATCCCCGATCAAAAATTCCCTAAGCAACCCCATACTACTCTTCCTTGGAAATTCCTCAACCTCATCCCTTACCGAAATCACTCCCACTCACAACACACATCACCTAGTCCCAAATTCTACGGTTCCTCAGACATTCCTTAATCGATCATTCTCGACACCGCCCACGATCCGCTCATAGACTATCTAGACACCCTCCTTAGCACACCAATCCGTCTCACAACATCTCCTCTCAAGAATCCCCCGATCAACATCTAGCTCGCCCATCTACCTCTATAACTATCCTAACTACCTCTACCCACACCCAATCTCAAGATCACCCTAAAGAAACTAGTCTAGACCTCATCCAACCACTCTCTTAAGGTACCCGCACACACTACTTGCCTAGACTGCCACTTCTCACTAGGACATGCCTGGACTCAACTATACTCACTAACTACTATCTCCGACCAGTTCCAACTCACTCGGGCCACTCGGCTCTACCCAAGCTAACACATCCATCCTGCACCCCATCTCACACGACCAATGACCCAATCCGAAGACCTTAATCCACCTGCCACTTTTCAACCCGTCTCACCGAAGAATCTCACGACTCAAGCTCAAGAAGAAAGCACTCCCATACATATAACCCATAACCTACTCACCAGCAAGTCAGTATACCAAGCACCAAGGCACATCGTCATAGAAACAAGTTAGTTAGGCAATCATTGCTGCCAATTCAGCACACCAGTCATCACACATTCAATTATGTCAGTTCTAGGCCTATCACAAAACATCAATTCCGATTAGTATAGAAGAATCCACGATTTGAATTAAGAACGTCCTTCCTTGAGTCATCTAAGAGAATCACGTATGCGGCTACCATCTTTCAAATGTGTTCGTCCTTTGTATACTTTTGACGACGTCAGTCCTGTGGTCTATGGGTCATGGACCCATCACACTTCCGTTGCGCCGCTATGGTGCCACTTGGTCGTCGGCCCTTTCTTGCATGTCGGCGCTCATCGAAGGATTGCAAGGGTTAGAAGTTACGGAGATAGGGGAGAGACAAGGGCGGACGACACAAATTCCATAAGAGTTCAGACATGGACCAGGGCTAGGGACGACGAGACCAAGGAGAAGATCCCAACCCGAGAGTTACAACGATACCCTTATAATTGTGGCACACAAACATATAAAAATCAAGAGATATCATCACATTATTTCACACTAGTATGCACCTATCTCAAGGAATATCGATTTATGCATTCATAACATGTTCATATAATCAGCTTTATATGTGCGCAGAACAAGCTAGCAACCTATCATTTCATTCACCAATCATGCTTGACCAACTAAGAACATGTATGCATAGACTAACATGGGACATATATGGCATAAGTTATGCAAGATCTCGCAAACATCACAAGATATCATATGCACGACTTATCACCCATTTAGATACACAATTAAGCAAGACATAATATTACGGAAAGCATGTTAAGATGTACCCTAAAAATCATGCTAAGGGTATGGTCAATTCATGCAGGGTTGGTATAGCAATTATCTCATCACATACATCCATATTCGCATAATAAGACTAGGACGTCACACAATCATACGAGGGCCTATAACTGGGAGGTTTATGTCCTAAATGATACTAGCAATACTCATTAAACATGTACACAGTCATGAGGTCCAATTAGGTTAATCTAGCATGCTAAGTCATCCAATTCACGTTTTAAACATACAACGAGAGTTGACCACACTATCATGGACCAAGTTCATAGGGAGACAGTAATCATGAGGATTCAATACATACGGTATATACATCAACTAATAAGTGCAACCATGCAAGGTACGAGGTAAGTCATGTTGAATTATACCAATATAGCATTTCATGAAATTACAAGGAGGCTATCATTATGACTTGACAGAATTCTCTAAGGACAATCACCGACTCACCACCCCGTTTCCCCGTGGGACGCTAGTATGACACGCTGGACACAAGGACATTCACACCGTTTCCGAGAGAAGATGGTAGAATTCATGTTTAGACTCTTTTGGCAAGGCGATACGGTTGACCATTACGAGACTCGAGAGGGATGACTCCATAAGACAAAGCACTCCTAACTCGGAAGAATGTCGATAATCAACCTCGGGTAACCCTCACATTATACACAATCCCCGAAAGTAGTTAGTTGACCGACCCAAATTTCCCGTAGAGAATGTGGACATTAGGTATGAGACTCGATGAACATCTATGGTTGTATTACAAATAGGACTCAAGTAAAGAGGAACGGACACTCTCGACTCATACTAACACATCCAAGTGCTTTGGTGGGATGGACGACGAAATCAGAATTATCAAGGGGGGTTGTACTATGGGAGAACTATCCCAACAAGACAGAAAATCTGATTACATAAGAACAAGGTTTCCTCCCGCTATCCCGTATGCACATACAGTCATTTACATGCTCAAGTTAAGGCATTCTGATTAGTTCGCTATCCTAAGCACAATAGAACTCAACACGGAAGCAATCAACAAGTATTAATATGATCCTCTTCGAGGAGGATCCCCCTCGGGCCCAATTGCATATATGTATATATAACATAGGCATAGAGACGATCTATGCCGTCCTTCGAGGGACAGCTGACCGGAGGGGCAAGAACCTCACAGCCTCCTAACTCAACACTCCAACCTTCGTGGTGCTCCTTGGAGCCTTCTAGGCCCATCTGTAAATAAAAACTAGTGTTTTGCCTACCGTTCCCGGAATTCTACATCCATAAAGGATGGCTACCGCTTGGGTCTCTACCCACGAGATTATTTCCCCTTTAATCATTTTAGGTTTTAAGTCCAATTAAATTCATTTTGCCCTTTATAAAATATTTTCCAAAACCATTTGAAAACATTGGGCAATTTTCAAAACCTCTTCAACCTATTGTACTCGGATTGCAAAACCTCAGCTCTGATACCACCTTTGTAACGGCCCAGGATTATGATTCCCGAGTTACGTTTCGAGGGATGAAACCCCTCACTGGGATCTTGCGCCCCGAGTACAGGTTGAAGGTTTGAAATCGAAGATGTGTAGTTTAAAGTGGGATTTCGCACCCAAATCCAGAAGGTCCGTTGGAGACCCAGGGTAAACCCTTGTACCTGTCCTAAGTCTACAACGCGGAAAATCCTTTATCATGCAAATGGCATAAGTTCTGAAAATGATACAACGAGCGTCACGGCAGAGCCGAGTCAAAACAGAATATAAGTAGGGAGAAATCCCAAAAGCATGAATCTGGTGAAGTCGGGTTTCAACACTCACTCTCCGCCATATGAATGGACCCCGTCATAACAGCACAAAATCAAGCAGTGTATCGGGTAACTGAAACTATACCACTAAGTCAGGCCAAGAGTCCGCCCGCGGGTCCTCTGACCGCGCTGAGGGCATATAATACGCCTATACCTAGAATAAAGGATGCCTTCATGCAGTACTGGAATATTAACCACACTATCATGTTCCTAATTCATATGTGCAAAATATTAAGTAAGGCCTTAACAAAGAATACCAAGTGGTATATCCCTCTTCTACCACCACCCTCCTTCCAAGTAGGGTGGAGACTGACCAGTTCGATTTGATAGCATCTCAAATCTCATCATCATATCGTATCTCATCATCATATCGTGGATCTTGTGAAAATAAATAATAATGCTGATAATAGTAAAGGTGTTCCAACGACCCGAATGACTCAGGACGAACCCGATGGATTTGGGCTGTCCTATGACCCTATCAAGGATTCTAGGACTCACAGATAACGGCCGTTCTGTATTCAAACGCATACAGAATAAGAATGCTCATTGGTAAGTGCAATTCCTAAGCATGATACTACATGACATGCTTTTATGCATATGCAACACCTACATACTATATGACACATCAGGCAGGAGGTACTGGTTACCGAGTAAGCCCCGGAGGACTTACCTCGCTAGCAGATCGGTAAAAGAAGCATCCATCACACAGTAGTCACGATCACAGAATATCACCTAATTACATAACGAGAATATATATAAGTCTATGTCTAACTATCAAGCACTCAAGCACACACACCAATCAATAGAACAAGTAACATATCGTAAATGTCATCGTATCGCACGTTCCATAAAGTCACATCGCTCTCCATAAATCATCAACCAAATCTGCATGATCATATTCATCATATCCGCACATATCCCAACAGTTCATCACAATCATAAAGCATAATTTGTTCGATAATATCCTACTAACTCGTCACAATTATACAACATTTTAACCTCTTATAATAAATCACCACAAGTCATGCTATTAGTCACACATATCATGCCGTTAGTCAACTGATCATATCATCATGCTAGTTAGTCATGGAATAAGTCATATCCCCAAGTTAGTCCCAAGCCGTTTCAAAATTCGAGTCAAACGGTTAGAAATCCTAATTCTTAAAAATGTTAGCAAAACCCTTTTTTAATTATTTAATAAATCATTTCCTACCCTGAAATTCATTTTCCCAACTTCCCTTTTTAAAATGACAATCTGAATATTTTATTTATATCCCAAATGATTTTATAGATATTTTAAACACCATTTTATCAACACTTTTATAGAGTATTTCTAAACCCTTCATGAAATAATTCCAACCCATTTGTATTTGATGAAACCAATTCTTTATAAATCTCCCGAAATAATATTTTATCTTTTAAATCTTCAAATATTATATAATAATTTAAATACCGCTAATTAATTAAATAATAAACGGACCAATCCGAACCGAACCGAACCAAGTTAGTTAATCCCCAAACCGGTTCAATAAATAACAATTATATATATTAGTAAAAAGGGGGCCCACACCCACGCTTCTTCTTCTTCTTCCGAATTCAAGAGGTTGCGCCATGGCTTTGCTCCCGCTCCCGCCGACAAGGATCGACGTCGGCGCCTCTCACCTGCTTCTTTGTTCTCCCGCTAGCTGCCCAGTGCTCGGAATCACGACCTCCTCCTCGCTCACACTACTATGCCCAGCTACTCCCGCCACTGCTCGACCTCGTTGTGCTCGCCTCTGCTCAACTACGCCGGAGCACTCGACGGAGGTCCCAAGCTCACCCGACTTCCCTAAATCAGCTCTCACTCACCCCCCAGTTAGTCTACGCATCGAAGGGATACAAGAGATCGATCGAGAAGGAATAGAAGGCTCGGGAGCTTACCGACAGGTTCGTGACTTCGAAGCTTCGTCGGAGTTCATCGATGGATCGATTCACTGCGCCGGAGGGGGAGGGACCTCAGGTTTAGCCTGGGATGAATGAAGGATGGTTAAAGGGGTGCGATTCCATGGGATTTTGAATCGAATCGAGAGATCGACTTACCGACGTCGGACGTGAAATCAGAGAAGGACAGGGCGTCGGGGATGCGGTTGCTCCTGGTGGCGCTTAGCTGCTGCTGCTGGAGGTTTCTAGGAAGGCATGGGACCTTCTGCTGGGGCTCGAGGTGGAAGGAGATTGTGTTGCTGCTGCGTTCACAAGGACGGAGGAGGAAGATGAATTGCTGGTGGGGGTTGGTGTTGTTGACTGCAAAGGAAGGGAGAGGGAGGTGATGATGAACGACGGTGAGAGGTGACGGGGAACAATGGTGATGGAAAGCAGGTGAAGGGAATGGGGGTGATCGGCTTATGGAGGGAGATAGGTTGATTTGAAAGGGTGTGGTGAGGTTAGGGAGTTGGTGAGGGTAGTGTGTTGAATTGGTTAATCAATACCCGGAATGGAATTCCGAATCCGCGAATTTTGAATCACGAAATTAGTTTTCGAATGTTAGTTTCTCCGGCTCTCGCTTACTCGATCAATTAGATTTATAAAACAGAAGAGGATATCGTCATCCAATAATTATTTTGAATTTTCGAGGTAAAACGACGAAAATTATTCGCCCAAATTTTTTATATTTCGGTCATAATCCATTAAATGAGTTTTAAATTCGACTTAATTTCATTTTTAATCGTCTTTTTCAAAAAAGTTAGGATTTGAAAATCTGAGCCTTTACAATTTATGTCGTGGTTATGACCGTGGCTAATGTCGTGGCAAATATGTTGCTATGGTCGTGGCTACAATGTATGCCCGTGGCTAATGTCGTTGCCACATCTTATTTAAATCATTAAATATAATATATTTAGTAATGTTGGATACAAAAATACCAAAATAAAATACCATTCAACCATTGACATAATTTGTTCCTTCCAACCACATCCAACACACAACCACCAGTTCAACCAACCAAAACACAAACATAAGTTCAACCATCCAAAACACAATCAAACTACAACCAAAACAAACCCAAAAGTTCAGCAGTACGTACGACATGGGAGAATACGACAAAGTCTTAAGTTAGTGGAACCCAAAATAGCAACACACAACTTACTTTCACTTGTCTTTGCCTTGACAGAACTGTATCATGGTGTTGAGGAGCTTCTCCTGCCACTCTTCGTTGGCCTTCCTAGTCTCGCCCATTAGTTGATCCCCAATAGCTACCATGTCATGTCGGACACTTGAGCTAACTTGTTTTTTTGTTTACATGTATTTTGATGCCTTTTCATTCATTTTATAATTTTGATGCCTTTAATTTCACAATACAAGTAATTATTAAACAAAAAACCATAATCTGTATGCAAGCCTGAAATTAATATTTGATTCTTAATTGAATCTTGATCGATATTGGATGCAGATTCAGTATTAATTTCACTACAACGATAGCATGATTTTTCTATTTTTAAAAATTGAAAAATCATGTTTTACAATTTTAAAAAATTTAAAAGGCAATATTTAACAAAATACAATTATTAAAAATTTTAAAACATGATTTTTCAAAACAAATTTTTATAAATATATAAAAAAGGATGTTAGTAATATAAATATAATTTTTTTAATTTTTTTAAGATAAAATAAATATTAAAATATATTTATAATGTTGGGAGGTGAGTATATGTGTAACCACTTCTGGGAAATTGGTCGTCATTTACATGAAAGTAATGCTTATGCGAGAAGAAGGTATTATGAGTAATCGTTGACGAAAATGAGATTAGAGAAATCTTGGGATTAAGGCTTCATTTGGATGCATAATTTTTTACTTATAAATCAATGCTTTCACTATTGTTAGGGGTTGTTTGGATAGATCATACTTCTACTGCACAACCCCTGTAAAATTAGAAAGATGACGATAGTAATGGAACCTTGACTTACTCTTTTCCACCATCAGTGAAATCGAGTTCAAATTTAGATCGACTTGGCTGGAGAGAGTGACAACCTCAAAACCCCTTTTCGGTTGAATCTAGTGCAAAGGGGAAAGAGAGGGTCTTCAACATGCAACTTCAACCCTAACCAATCTCCTTGTTCATTAATAAAGCCCTTTTTTGTTAATCAAAACCTCTTTTCGGTTGAATCGAAGGTGTAATTTAGTTTTATGAAAGGGTAGGAAGAAAGAAAAGAGGAAACATGCTGGTTGACGAGCTCGTCCTAGAAGTTGGTGAGGACGAGAATGAAGAATCCAGCGACGTCGGAGAAATCAAGGGCATAGGTCCAGAGACGGCATCAGCGGGTCTGCAACTAGATGCGTTCAAACCCTAACAAGTAACAACTCTCCCAAAGCTATGAAAATCAAAGCCCTAATCAAATTCAATTGAAAAGAGAAGGAGTTGCTCTATAATTTTGGAGCAGAAAGGGGCAAAAACGGTAAAGTAGATGAATTTGGGACTTAAAGATGATGAGGGACGAGGAGACAGATGAAATTTGGGGGAGATGAAAGATTTTAGGGATTAAAAAAATCAAAATATTTACTTACCCCAAACAACATCAGTCAATAATGACTATCAAAAAAAAAAGATGCTTTATAAGTGAAAGTTTATGAATCCAAACGAAATAATTTCAACAGTTACTGAAATAATTTCAACAATACTAATTAACTTGAAAGAGAATGAGAATGAATTTAAAAGGAAAACTAAACTTGATCAGTACAATTGATCAGTTACTAGCTAATTATTAAATATCACTGAAATTGCAGAAAATAAAATTATAAATTGCACAATCTAAGATTCTAATCTTATAAGAGGTCACTCGAAAGCCCACTGGTTCTCTCAACGAACCTCCTACTCTTCCTCCGGTGTGAAGTCATTCTTGATGTTGAAAGTGTTGCGAATCTCCTCCGGAGTCTTTCCCTTGATGAACTGAGTGAACTGAGTGATATCCCATTTGCTGATACACAACTTCTTCATCTAAATTCTTTTCAGACTCGTCGTCGCTCATGACTTCTTGGTTCATAAAGTTTGTTTCAATTGCTTTTTGTTTATGTAATTTCTTCTTCCATTCTGGGTCATCCAACTTAGTGCTAAATCTCCTTGTTTGTCGAAGTGGATGTTGATTCTTTTTAAGATTTTGATTTTCGTCTTGATTTTCTTCTTCTACAATCGCCTTTTTTATATTGTCTAATTTAGTTGAAAACTTCTTTTTGGATTTTTTTTAAATGGATAAATGTATTTAAAAGGATCTCCTTTCTTGATTTCACCACCTGATGTTAAGCTTATATGATGGCTTATTTCGTTAATGACTTTTAGATTGGTTGAGTGATGTACTTCACCTGTTTCTTTTACAATCTTAAATATTTTACTACTAATATCATAAGTATCGAACATTTAATCTCTTCTAATAATCACCATGATATTACTCAAACGATCATATCATAATGCTAGTTAGTCATCGAACAAGTATAATTTCCATGTTAGTTCCAAAACCGTTTTGAAATCCGAATCAAACAGTTAAGAATTCCGGCCCTTGAAAATACTCTCTAAATTCCTTTTTCAATTTATGTATTAAATCACTTTTTGACCTTGAAATTCTTTTCCAAATACTTTTTAAATTTTTAAGTCCAAATAATAAATTTTAAACCCCCAATAATATTATATTTTATATTAAATACCATTAAATAATTTATTAAGTAAACGGATAAACCCGACCGAACCAAGGTTGGAGTTGACAAAATTAGAAATGAAGACATTAGGAGCAAGGTTGGAGTTGCAAGTATTATTGACAAACTACGAGAGTCCAGATTACGATGGTTTGGGAAGGTACGTAGGAGACCTATATCAGCCCCTGTACGTAGGTGTGAAAGCTTGGAGATTGGTGCTATCCGCAGGGAGAGAGGTCGCCCGAAGAAGAGCCGGATGGAGGTGAAGCACTGAACAAAGACCACTGGAGGAGGCGCGTTCGGGTTTTTGATGTTTAGTAGTTCGAGTCTAGGCATTGAGTCTTATTGTTTATGCTTCTTTTCAGTCTTCTGCGTGCTTTCTATTGCTTCCTTGTATACTGTCTGTCTTGTCCCTATGTGATTTATGTGGCTTATTATTTTGGGTATATCGGAAACACTCTCTCGACGTGTTCGGGAAAATAGTGCGTACATCCTGGCCCCCAAACCCTGCTTTATCACGGGATATACTGGGTTGTTGTTGTTGTTGTTTGGTTTGACTCAGTCTGAAACTCTGAATCATGTATCAGGTTCAAATACATAGGTTTCTTGAGAAAACAAAGAACCCAATGACAACTAAGACAACTGAAGATGAACCTGAATCCCATACTTCATCAAAAGCAAAAGAGAGATTGAGGAAAAAAGTCAATACTTTGATCAAACAACAAAAGGTGCACAAGGTCAGGCAAATTGTTAAGGATCATGATGATATGAAGCCTTGGGGCCAGGAGAATCAAGTTAAGGCAAGAAAATGAATCCTGATTTAGTATCTATGTCTTTTCAGTTTTCACTATAAAGTATAAACATTAACAGTTTCATCCTATTGTCCCTATGTGAATGTTATTTAGGAAAAATATAACTCACATGTCTATTTTCACTTTTCAGGTTTGTGCGCGCTTGCTTCAGCTGCTAACTAAGACAACATATATAGTCTCCGGCTAACCAACTAGGAGATGATCCTGATATCCGACCTGCATTTACACACAAATTTCAAATAGTTACCGCTGAAACACGGTGTGAAATAAATTATTTTATTTACATTAATGACTTCCTTCCACTTTGCATAACATGTATACTTCATGTCTTACAAACTCATGTTCTTCTGCTCAGGAAATTTAGTGGGCGGTATGGCGTGATTGAATGTGATCCACTTGTTCGCAAAGGATTGAAGAAGACTGTATGTACATGACTTGTAAAATCTTTTCCTTTCAAATGCACATTATAGTTTCTGCAAGGCATTTTTTCCCCCGGTTGGCAAGATATAACATTAAAAGAGTTTTGCTTGCACCATTGAGAAGAGATGTTGCTTACACATTTTTTGTCCACGGAATAATGCTTCTATTCGCAAATGGCTTTGCAGGCCAGGCACATGGTGATTTCGTATATGCCAATGCTGATTCCTCCACTCAAGTGGATATCGTATGTGGCTCAGTTTCTCTCTTTCTGTTATTGTAGTCATTAATGTCACGTTGTTTAAATCTAACTACTTGTTATTGAAACGTTTCTCCCTGACTTTTTTCAGTATCTTCACTCATAGGCTAAAAATGCAATAATAGTATGGGAACTACTATCTAGCTGATGCAGGGAAGGTATGGGAACTGTACTATCTAGCTAATGCCTTCCCATTGTGTTGCTCTATTTGGCAAAATGGATCATTTGAGAAATGGTATGGCTGGGAAAATTGCTATATGAATCCTGGAATAATTTAGTAGCTACGATTCTCAAGAAGACCTCAGAAAGCTAATTCCAACTTCTCATAACCTTAAAGATGGGATTTCTCCATATTCCCCATTTCCGCTCTAGTTTCTTAGCTCTTCTTTGTCTATTCGCTGCAAGTTTTCTCCACCTTTCGAGTCCGAATCATAAGACCTTCAAATAAACACTAAAAACCGTAGATTCAGAACTTTGAATACCAAATTATCAAGAATATGAATAAGCTTATTAAAGATGCAATATGAATACTTAATGCACGACCTACCTATAATGCCTATCTGAAATATGCATTATCAGAAAGATTGAAACAAAATCGCCCGATGAATGTTGTAGACGAGATTGAAGATAGGTTATATTGGAAAGCTAGAAGAAACGACTGGTTTTTCCACGGCTAGCGCTTTGGACCATATCACAAAAGCAAGAAGAGCTAGTTGTGACCCTTTAGAGTGGATATGGAAGATTGACTGGCCACCGAAAATTAAAACCTTTCTTTGGAAAATATCTTTAATGGAACCCCATCGAAAATTAGACTTAGGAACAATGGAATTGATGTCCCTCTGGGATGTCCCCTCTACAACAATTGCGAAGAAGATGCAACCCATTTATTCACGGTATGCCTGGCATCTCTTACACTAAATGGAAGAATGGACAAGCAGACTGAAAGAATAATACGAAACACTAACAAAACTAACAAGACCTACAAGATGATAAGTATTGAAATCTTTGATCTCCCAACTATCAGCTACTCAGAAATCAATACTAGCGTTCTCATTATGGGGGATTTGGGTCTATCAGAAACAAAACTCTTTCCGAAAATCATGATGTCAGCAATATGAAACAATGGATAAAAATCATTACATGATATAGGTTATCTTGGAAAAAAGCTCTAGAATATGATATAGAGAACGATAAGGCTACAACTATACATCACAATCCTCAAAACAGATCGAGACGCTAGAAAATAGTTAAATGGAAGAAATCGTCCGAGGGATTCATGAAGCTAAATTTTGATAGAGCGCGCCAAGGTCGGGTTTGGACATGCTGCTGCTGGGTTTGTTATCTATGGCTGTCGTGGTAGAGTGGTGCGCATGGACTTGGTAGCGCGTCGATGCTGAGAAGGCGAAGAACAACAACCCACCTACGAAAACGGCAAAACCTGCGAAAGTGCGGATCACCGACGTTGTCCCCATCTAGATGAGGGACATTCGAAGACCACGAACACAACCACAATCCTCTCGATCATACAAGGCGCCTAATGTTGCAACCCAACTCGGAACTAATCATACCCATGCCAAAACAACGAACCGAAGCCACGAGATGAGACTAATACGGGCTAAAACAGGGAGGGAATCAATCATCACACGGAAGTTTGTGTGTTAACCCGGAACCAAACTGAAAAGTCCGGGGAGAAATTATTATTAATACAATTATTCAAATTTTTTTCTAATCCCTTTCCGGATTTTAGTCAAACCATTTCGGAATTTTATTTGACCCTTTCGGGATTTTGGTCAAACCATTTCAGTTGTTTAGGTAAAATATATATAAATATATAATTAAAAATAAAAACTTATATATATAAATTTTAAACTAACAAATATAGACACATGGCCCCAAGGACCAAGAACTTGGGTCCGAGGAGCACCAAGAGCATTGAATTGGTAGACCGGGCTTCCCGGAAAGATCGGGTGCAGGCCGCTGGTGATACGATGGACGGAGGCGGCCAGGAGCAGAGACAACAGAGCGCAAGCAGGGCACCCCACCTACACACCGCTAGAAGCCCGGAACCCCACACGTGCATATGAAGGAGGAATGATGTGTAACAAGCACTAACAGTCCGTAAGCGAGATTGACCAAGAGGAGAAGTAGGCGACACCGATGGCGAGGAGGAACGCCGTTGACCAGAAGATCCATAGAAGTGGACATGTTTGAACGGCTAGAGCAAACCCCGACCCTAAGAAGACATCGAGGGGAGCAAGACACCTCCTAAACCAGTCCCAATCGGCATCCAGAAAGGGAAACTCGGCTCAGGGAAAGTGGGAGACGCCGCGAAAGAATCGAAGCAAGGAGATCTGAGCGAAATCGAGGGAGATGGTGCCCGAATTAGGAGGACAAAATCAACCTAAAAACCCCCCAAATCCCAGATTGAAACCGCAAAAGGAAGATGGACAAAAGAGATACACGTACACCAATTTCTACAAATTTCACAAAGAAATGAGAATTGAGAAAGGTTGAGAAATAAGGGTTTATACATTTAGGGGTTGTTTGTATGGAGGAAGGGAAAGGAAATGTAAGGAAACATTTCAAGAGAAAGGAAAGGAAAGGAAAGAAAAATGGTTAAACTCCAATTTTGTTTGGTTAATTTAAAAGGGGAATAATTGCTTTCTTCATTACATTTTTATGTGTTTGGTTGATTTAGGGAAAGGAAAGAAAACAAACAATAAGAACTTTGCAATTTTTTTTAATTTTTCCTAATATTATTGCAAAATCTTATAACCATGATGAACAGATATAATAAACTCATGAAATCACTTGAAATCCACACAGTCGTAATTCCATACAATCAGAAATCCACATAGCCAGAAACACCACTTCGCACTAAAAAAAGAAGAAGTTATAACCACATTCAAAAAGGCATAAAGAAGGTAGACTACATGAAGTCATAAACACCACTTTGTAATAAAACAAAAGCTACAACCACATATATAAAATCCACACGATCAACTCCTCTTCTTGAGCAAGTCGGTCACATATTTTTTCCTCAAACTGTTGTTGACCTGAAAGAATATATGAAGTTTATGTTCCCCTCCCATCAATATCGTTGCTACCTACATATTTCAAAAGCATATTGGTTAAGGACAATAAATAAATTATTTAAATGAAACAATTCATAAAGAATAATTACAATGATAGTTACCTCTAATTAATGCATCAGACGGGGAAAGAACATCTAATTCAACACTTCTTCTAAAATTTTGTTGCTCTCACTTTCAAGTATCTTCTTTCTCTTATCTTCATTTGTCCAAACTTGGGCCATTGCAACTAAACTGGTATTCATCTCTTCAAATAATTTCCCAAATTATGTGCTAACCGAGTCTATAGATGAAGCCAAATCTCCAACTTCGTCCTTTTTCCTCTTCAAGACCTTTTGTTTCTTTGCAAACCTTGCTTGAGATGAAGGAGCATTCCTCTTCCTTGACCCACTTGCAGCACTTGCCCCAAAACCTTTTATTTTTACCTCTTCCCCGAATAGCGCATTCCATCATTCACCTAAAAGTGAAGAGGAAATTTGAGAGTTAAAAAAATCTTAGCAAAAATGACCAAACAACAACCTAATCAACGAAAATTATCAAAAGTGAAGGGGAATTTTGTTCAATTTCAAGTATACATGCCAAATATATATATATATATATATATATATATATATATATATATATATATATATATATATATATATATATATATATATATATATATATATATATATATAAACAACACAATGTACACGTCAACCCAGCAACATGTACTAAAGTATGCTCCTACATACAATACAATACAGTAGTACAGTACAATGTAGGGAATAATTTGTTGATAATGAAGAATAAAACAAGTTGGTAAGTTACAAATATATATGGTTTTAAATTAAAATAAAATTAAATAAAAGTCCAAATATGAAAGCAAACAATATAAAACCAAGTAAGCAAATGAATGGATGCACAAGCACAAGCGCTGCACCAACCCTGCTTACCCTGCCTGCTAACACGTGTGTGTGAGCGGCAAGCAGTAAATAGTAAGCAGTACTTGTGTCAATGTGTGTGTGTTGACCTTGTGGTGTGGTGAAGTGAAAACAAACATGGGATGACAACTAGTTAGCAGTGTATAATTTCTTTCCTACCAACCTAGCTATATTGTACTTTATTATTAGGTGGAGAGATAGGGCTGGTGATTGGAGGAAGATTGATGTAAAGCAAGGAGGCCACTGATCGATGGATATATAAGTGAATTTGAGAAGATGAAGGCAGCTCATTCCTCGTTTTTAACTTGTCACAAAGAATATCATACTCATTTACAAAAAGGCAACACTCACCTAAAAGTGATGAGGGAGAAGAAGAACCAAACATGGCATGGCATTTGGTAATTTTGGTTTTACAGCCAGACAGTGACATAATTTTTCATTAAGCTAGCATTCCAATCTTGTATTGAAACAGAGACATAAAAAATGGCTTCAACATTTGTGGTAAATAGTTTCTCTTCAATTACTCTCAAGACTATGGAATGAACAAATAAACAAACAACGGTGAATTTATAAAAAAAAACGTTTGAACATGTGTTACTGCAAAGCAATACAGTTCACTTACAATTAGCTAATTGCAAGTGATCAGCAATATGGAATTTAACACCAATATGTGCAGGCCTTATAAAACCACTAGAAATATACAAATACGCAAACAAAGGACAAACACCGTGCAACAAATTACCAGCAGGCACAGAGAGGACATCAGGGAGGACAAAAAAAACCAACAGTTCACTACTTGCAATTCCAGCTCACTACTTGTAAAACAAAATCCAGTTCACACATGTGCATGAGTGAATCGATGAGACATATACCTAAACTCTCAAATGGAGGAGAAGCAAAAATCTTGAAGAAGCACCTAATGCGTGAAGAGGAAATTAAGCAAACCCCAATTCCTCCCTGTAGAAAGTAGAAAATATTCTGCATTTAATAAAAATTGCTCGTATAACTTGAAATCAAATATAAAGTAAAACAAATAATGCAAAAAAATTTTAAGTTACGACTTCAAAAAAATTGCTTGTGCCTAGTTTTGTAAAATATTTGATCAAAGATCCAATCCTATTGGATTACAAGTCAAACCCAGACTATATTTTGGGTGGGGTTGATTCATTTTGAGTTACCCAGTGGAACAAATACTGCCCAATTCATAGTCAAATTGAAATAAAAGTGCATTGCAGGAAGGAACCACCTACTCTTATTTGAGTTACCCAGTGGAACAAACTACCTACTCTTATTTGAAAAAAATAAAATAAAAGTGCATTGCAAGAATGAATGAAGAAAATTGAAATATATAGTCAAATTGAAATAAAAGTGCATTGTGAAAATGACACACCACCTACTCTTATTTCACTAAACAACTGAATATAACAGACTTGAAATATATAGTCAAATTGAAATATATAATCTTAAGTTATTCATTGCAAGTAAGTGATTGAAACATAGCAGACTTGGCTTCTGAATCAGTTGACTTAATCAAGTTATTCGTGCAACAAGGATAGCAGAGAGAGGACAACAAGTCAACAAATTACCGAAAAATTCCAGTTCACTACTTGCAAAAAAATCTAGAAGAAACACTGAATGTGTAAAGCAATCAGACCCTAATTCCTCCCTGTATAATGTAGAAATTTTAGGGTTTTAGGAAAGGGGAAGCTATCTGTAAAATTGAATACCAATAATTAAAGATAAGCATAATCACAATGTGAGAGATATTACCAGCTGTCATTTAACCAAGATCAACAAAAATGAGAGGGGGGAGCGATCAAAGATGGAGAGAGACGATAAGCCAACGAGGTGATGAACCAAGAGAAATCGAGAGAGACAGAAGCCACGACCAACTGAGATAGATCAAAACCAAGAGCATCTGAGAGAGAGATCGAAACCAAGAGCAACCGGGAGAGATTGAAACCAAGAGCAACTGAGAGACGATATTACCTGTGATTTAACCAAGAGCAACGGAGAGGGATCGAAGCCAACAATTGAGACAGGGATAAGCCTAGTGAGACAGACGAGGGGATGAACGATTAGGAGAAACGAGGGAGCAACGCCATTGGAGAGAGGGATTGTGAGGTCGAAGGCGCCTAGCGAGCCTGAGGAAGAACGTCGCCTGACTCGCCCATCGGGAGATCTCGAGATAGAGAGACGGGAGATTGGGATGTGAATCCCTAATTTTTCCAGGGGTAATAAGTCGGGTGAATCCATTAACCCTTGAAAAGAAATCAAACCTTTGAAGATGATAAAACAAGCCCAAAGGTAAACGGGGTTTATCATTCCTTTCTTGGGCCAATATTTGAGCAAACAAACAGGCCTTTAATTTAGGAATTCTAGAGAGAGTGCAGAACCCCTCTGATACGGGGTTAGCCGTAGGATGGCCCGATCTTCGACAATCAAGACTCAAAGACAAGAACGGAAGCAAACGACTCAAGAACAACAAACAACGACTCAATATCGACTAAACGGAATAAAAACGCAGCAACTCTAGACTCGATTAAAAACAATAGAAAGACCGATAGATTGGTTGATTCGAACTAAAATAGAACGAGATGAATACCCCAGGCCTCCGTAAAGGGTAGGAACCAAACACCAACGACTACAAAGCCCGCCTCTACAACCTTACACAACCAAGCGGACAACTTGGAGGTACAAGGAGGGGACTTGTGATTACCTGGATCACCAAGCTCTCGCGAGGTTGACGAACTCAAAGCAAACCAAGTTAGATCTATAACCAATTTGCAATCGATGAGCCACGCTACGAATCGATTGACTTTCTCTCAATTGTGTTTCACACAAACTGAATTTTCTATAATCAAAGAGGCGTCTGATGTTTACAATGGATCAGCCGTCAATATATAACTTAGGGCTGATTTAGATGGAAAATAATAATTAAAAGAATAATTAAAAATAACCCCTAAATAACTTAAAATAACATAATTAATTAAAGGTTCTAAAATAACTCATAAAGAAACCAAGTTCGGCAAAGAAGGTCTCGACGCCAGCGTCCAACAGCCCGCTCGCGCACGCCCGCGCGCCCACGCTGCACGCCGAACGCCCGCGCACATTGCCCGCACTTCGTCAAAACAGGGACAGCTTGCAAAGAATGCGACTTTCTGCCAAGCTCTATGACGAATCTGGAAAAACCTTCAACATCAAAGTTGTAGATCTCTTCGTCCTCGTTCCGACAAGATATGGCACGAACCAATACGATCAATATTGAATCCGAACAACACGTTTTACAGAGACGTCGCAAAGTTGTCAAATGTTGAACGAATCTAGAAATGAACAACCCATCAAGCTTGCACCTTTGGACCTTCTCCCATGGTGGAGCCTTCTTCTTCCTCTTGAGGATGAAAACATTCTCACGAGCTCGAATCATAGGTCCATCGTCAAGTATAGGTGTGTCCGAAGGTGTCTTGGATGGTCCCGCATCATTCCCCCTTTCTTGAAAAGGATTCGACCTCGAATCCAAGGTCGCATAAGATTCCACCCATGCATCCACACGAGCTCCTGGATCGAATACCTCATGTCAATGGAAACTCTTCTCGATGCCGATTGTTGCAGGGGTTGACCACTTCTAGATGGATTTGATCTTGGCTTCGCCATCTTGTAGACCATTAGAGCTTTCTACAAAACCAAGAAAAGAAACGTTATTAGTGCACAATTCAGATTTCATATCAACGTCATGATATTCTAACTTAATATGCATTGTAGCTTGTTCATTGATCTCTAAGTTTCCATCAAAAGCTAGCAAGTTTTCTTCCTTTTTCAAGGTTGAATTGTCAATCATATCAAGGCTAGCAATATTAGAACAAGGTTCACTATCAATGATCATATTACAAATTTTGCCTTTTTCTAAGCATTTAGTATGACACAAATCATCGCTTTGATTATCATCACACGACATCGGTTGAAAACTTAAAGCTTTACTAACAACCAAAGAATCATCATGTTCATATTCAATGCAATCATTATCATCACAAGCAAGCAAAGTAAGACCTTGATCATTTTCAACATGCTTATCATTATCACCACTAGAATTTTCAGATCCATTTTTGCCTAGGTGATTAATCATGAAAGTCTTCTTATTTGGGCAATCCTTCATAACATGTCCTCTACCTTGACATATAAAGCAAGGAACGTACAAAGCTTTAAGAGTAGAAGAGTTAGGATTACTCCCTTTAGGGCCAGTAGATGCCCCAGAAGAATGTCGTCCCGCTACTGCCGTCAATCTTTCATTTATCCGTACCAATTTCTCACTCACGACTTCCAACTGTTTTATCATCTCAGCTCGAGTAATCATGTTGTTGCCCGGTTAGACAAGACAAATAAAGACAAACAAAGAACTACGTGACAGTTAGTAAAAATATAAACAATCTCACAAGTGTTTCGCTCACACTCTTCTCTCTAATTGGTTATGACAAGCTTGTTGGGGTAATCCGCTTTGGGCAAATCAACACTCAAGCAAGGACTCAACAATCAAAGAAAAGTAGTCAAGAGAAAGGACAAAGAAACACCGAAGAAAGTGCTCGACACAAACTGGGCAGAAGCTCGGAATCGACCAAACTGACTCCACAGACACTGTACCGAGGATGTACCGAGGCTGGAGGGGGTCGGTATGGGGTCGGTATGGGCACTGCAGTACACGACACACAAAAATAGGAAAAGAAAATGAAAGAAAAGAAAGAAAAGCTTGGATTTTTACCTCTTTTTGATATAAACAATCTCACAAGTGTTTCGCTCACACTCTTCTCTCTAATTGGTTATGACAAGCTTGTTGGGGTAATCCGCTTTGGGCAAATCAACACTCAAGCAAGGACTCAACAATCAAAGAAAAGTAGTCAAGAGAAAGGACAAAGAAACACCGAAGAAAGTGCTCGACACAAACTGGGCAGAAGCTCGGAATCGACCAAACTGACTCGACAGACACTGTACCGAGGATGTACCGAGGCTGGAGGGGGTCGGTATGGGCACTGCAGTACATGACACACAAAAATAGGAAAAGAAAATGAAAGAAAAGAAAGAAAAGCTTGGATTTTTACCTCTTTTTGATTTAAACCCTTAGTATGGATGTTGTAGTTGCAAGGTAGGGATTAAAAAAAAATTATGGTTTGAGAGGTATGTGTTTGAGACTTTCGACTAGGGCTATAGGATTTCACCAAAATTGGTCCTTGAAAGTTCTTGCACTAGATCTCAACAATTCTTTTTTTTTTTTTTTTTTGTTTTTTTTTTTGAAAGCTTACTTTTGCCCCTAGTGAATTTTATCCTCCTAGGACTAAGCTTTGAATGTATTTTTTTTTTTTGAATATTTCGGACTGTTTTTTTTTTTTTTTTTTTACTAATGCAAGAAACTATATATGAAATAAAAGGACTCTTGAAAATTTAAGCTATAGTGAAAGAAAAATAAAATTTAGGTAGCCCTAATGAAATATATATAATGGAGGTTTGGCTATCTTAGGTAAGTGGAACTATCTTATGCCTTTTATAATTTATGATAGATAAAACAATAATATCTACCACAAAAAAAAATTCAGAATTTAATTTAGGCAATAAAATAGATAAACAAAGATGTAACAAGATAACCAAAGATAGGACAACACAAACTAGGGTTTGGAGCTTGCAAGGTCCGACCAACTGTAATTGGAAATCTCTCCTTGCCGTCGCAATGATGTACGCACAAATGCGGCTAATTGCACAATTGGTAATTGACAAGTGAGGCTAATTGCACAAAGGATTAATTAGCTCCACGTTTGCTGTAGGTCACGGCTAAAGATGTGTTTAAGGCTAAAGCAACCACAACAATCACAAACAAAGGTTAATGCAATCAATTCAAAAATTCAAGAAGTAAAAATACCAAGAACAAGAAAGACTCTATTTTTTTTTTTTGGTAGGTTTTGTGTTTAAGGAAACACAACTTTGATGTCGGAAACCAAAGCTCTGATACCAATTTGATACGGGGTTAGCCGTAGGATGGCCCGATCTTCGACAATCAAGACTCAAAGACAAGAACGGAAGCAAACGACTCAAGAACAACAAACAACGACTCAATATCGACTAAACGGAATAAAAACGCAGCAACTCTAGACTCGATTAAAAAAAATAGAAAGACTGATAGATTGGTTGATTCGAACTAAAATAGAACGAGATGAAGACCCCAGACCTCCGTAGAGGGTAGGAACCAAACACCAATGACTACAAAGCCCGCCTCTACAACCTTACACAACCAAGCGGACAACTTGGAGGCACAAGGAGGGGACTTGTGATTACCTGGATCACCAAGCTCTCGCGAGGTTGACGAACTCAAAGCAAACCAAGTTAGATCTATAACCAATTTGCAATCGATGAGCCACGCTACGAATCGATTGACTTTCTCTCAATTGTGTTTCACACAAACTGAATTTTCTATAATCAAAGAGGCGTCTGATGTTTACAATGGATCAGCCGTCAATATATAACCTAGGGCTGATTTAGATGGAAAATAATAATTAAAAGAATAATTAAAAATAACCCCTAAATAACTTAAAATAACATAATTAATTAAAGGTTCTAAAATAACTCATAAAGAAACCAAGTTCGGCAAAGAAGGTCTCGGTGCCAGCATCCAACAGCCCGCTCGCACACGCCCGCGCGCCCACGCCGAACGCCCGCGCACATTGCCCGCACTTCGTCAAAACAGGGACAGCTTGCAAAGAATGCGACTTTCTGCCAAGCTCTATGACGAATCTGGAAAAACCTTCAACATCAAAGTTGTAGATCTCTTCGTCCTCGTTCCGACAAGATATGGCACGAACCAATACGATCAATATTGAATCCGAACAACACGTTTTACAGAGACGTCGCAAAGTTGTCAAATGTTGAACGAATCTAGAAATGAACAACCCATCAAGCTTGCACCTTTGGACCTTCTCCCATGGTGGAGCCTTCTTCTTCCTCTTGAGGATGACAACATTCTCACGAGCTCGAATTATAGGTCCATCGTCAAGTATAGGTGTGTCCGAAGGTGTCTTGGATGGTCCCGCATCACCCTCTCTCTAGAATTGGGGTGGGAATCAATTCAAACACGAATTGTATGTAAAATGCTATGTGTCAAATTTGGTATAGAAGATCAAGATAGATAGATAAATACTATATATTGTGGTTTAATTAATTAATTAATTGAATTTACCTTTCATAATAGGTCCTCGTTCTAGGAGATTGTTGGCTTGCAAACTATTAACTATGAAGTCCAGTGAGAAAGCTTGGGATTAGAGATCAAGACCATCAAAATCCACCCCTTATACTTATAAAATTAGAAGCAATGCCTTTGTTAAAAATTACGCCACGTGTTATTCTCTGAGCAAATTTAAGAGGAGCAGTTTTCATATCTCATCCACGTTCTTTTAAACTGTTCATACCAAAAACTGAAATTAAAAGCTATTCTTTTTAGCCACCTTCTACCCCTCCATCCCTCCTCCTTTAACTACCTGCTAATGACCTTTTGCCTCCTCATCCATTAGAATCTCACCTTCTTTCACCGCTAGGGCACGACTCCGAAGAGATCAACACAGCAATCTCTTCTCTCCTTCCCACGTTCTCCCAATTTAGCCTCTTCTCTCTGCTCTCAATACAACTTCCATTTCTTTCCATTGTTTTCTCTTCTCACTAACTCTCAATCCAACTTCTTCTTCATTCCATTGCTTTTAAGAAAACTAACGGGTCGGACGGCGGGGCAGAAGAGGGTGGCTATGACCGAAGGTTTCTCAATCGGGTGACGGGTAGACGAAGGCGAGCCCAGGAGGCGGTTCCGTCGGGCATCGGCGACGGCGGAATCGGTTGTTGGTGGCAACAATCGACGGTTGGAGGCGACAATTGCTTGTGTGCACAATGTCTCGTACTGCGAGGTTTACGCTCAAGGCCTTTTTGTGCTTAGAAACGGCCATTGCAAGGATATGTGCATCTACAATGTCAAAGCGTCTCTGTCACATCTATGGCAAGATCAAGAAAGTCTGAATCGTCGTCAACAATACTATCATCGTTGGCTTTCAAGATTATTAGGTATTCAATAGTTTCTTTTAATGTTAGATTGATTTGCTTCATTCAATTTCATTGCCAATGTTGAGATTTATTTGTTTCATTCAATTTCATATGTTGAGATTGATTCATTTCTAATTCCACTACCGATCTTGGTTTTTGTTTTATTCAATTTCATGGTCTTGTTTATCTATTTTGATATTGCAATGAAACATGGTAGATAATTTATTGGATTAATTGGTTACATAGCAGGAAATTTAATACCCATGGTATATAGGACTATAAGCAGGTTTATCAACTTGAGCTTGGAGTCTAATTTGAACAACTTTCGCATCGGTTGGTGATGCTAACTGGATGTATGTCCCTTGCTGCTTTTAGTGTTCCTTGGAAGTCTCAATAGCCTCACTTGTAATTTCGACGAATACTTGGATATCCTATTTCTATGTGCTCTTTATTTGGGGTTTCAACTTATAATTCATGACTATGTATAAACCAACTGTTAAAGATTAATGAGGAAATTAGCATTAAACATTGTTGGGCTTCTAGCTGTTCTCGTGCATGCATGTTCATTGTTTTAGTTAGACATCCTCTATAATCGAATTGGTTGAGTAATCCTCTTTTATAAATGCTTAAAAGTTTTTGAGTGCATTTAATTCCTCTATATAAGACGCTTTTGTCAATGGTGAATTTTTATTACTTTTGTTGATCGGGGGAGTCTAGGTTTAAACTCTTGCAAAAAAACCTCAGTTAGAGTGGGCATTAATCGCCGATGTTTGCTTGGGATCTCCTCCGACGAACGGTGTTTGCTCTTCTCCTCCTACCATGGGTAATTTATTTGAGTTCTCGATTATTAATTCCTATTTTATTATGCAATGGACTTTCACTCTCCCATTTCCTAGAGAATGAAGAGAGAGGAAATGCTGAAATTTGAGGGAAATGGTGGAGCTTTTGGATGGTTAATTTAGGCTGATTTTGTTTTAAGATTATGGCTTCACTTTAATTAGCCTTCATATAATGGTATTTGGGGATTTATTTTGTTAATCCTCAAATAATGATAGTATATGGTGAACTTCACGTGCATATATATGGATGATTGCATTATATATTGGGATTTATTAGTCAAATTGGAGGTTATAAAGTTGTTATATTTTGGGTTTAATCCTTGCACATAAAGTGTTCGAGTAAATGTCTCTATGAAGGAGTTTATACATTTCAAATATGGAAGTGAATTTTATTGATTGGATCATTGCACACAAGGTGTTTAATAAAATGTATCAAAGAATTAGAGTGTTTCCTTTTGAAAAATATGAAAAGTTTGGCTTCGGCTGGGTTTAAGGAAGTTGTGTAATTTCAATTTAAGGAACATCCGGTGGTTTGTTTGGATTTCTATGTTGATTTGCATTGCACTTTCTTCCACTCAAAGCTTGAAGTGAATGTTATTTTGTTTCTTTTTCCTAGCCGTTCGCAAGGTTAAGGCAATGGTCACGAAAATTGCCTTATACAAGGTTGGTGCCATGGTTAGATGACAAGATAATATTGCGCACTCCCGCTTTCAATGTCATCAATGGTAGATCATATGCAGAGAACGAACTTGCTATGTTGGTGCTTATTTATTTCTAATTCATGTTTGATTTTCTGAGCATGAAAGTCTATAACTACTAACATACTCCATAGTTGTTAAGCAGGAGTATATGATCGATCCTTCATGTTGGAGCTAGCTCCTTCAAAGAAGCCATGAAGATGGGCTATGAAGTTTATCAGAACTTGAAGGTAAGTAAAATGATGCAGGATGACTTATATAAAGTTGAATGTCACTCAACATATGCTTTAATTACCAAGCTCTTGAAACTGAAGAGCTTGCGTCATAGTTAGATCTCTCAAGGTCTTGAAAACATCTTAAAATAAATCGTCTATTATAGGTCAATTTAAAGCAATTGGATTCTCGTGAAAACACAGACAACCTTAAAATGAGTAAAAACATAATCATTTATTTTATTCAGCTCAATTCACAAGCAGGGTGTGAAGTATAGTATGACGATGAAAATCAGGTTTCAATATTATATACGAGCTGAGCTGATTTCTATAGTTGTAAAATCACATCTACACATTAGCACAACCTTAAAACGAGTAAAAACTATCTATCACGGTGTCATCAGCAATGCGTATTTTTCGCAGGATGTTTCACAACCGGGGTGTGATACGTTTTATTGTTATTAATTTTTTTTTTAACATTAATTAGAAAGGAAAAAAACCATCATATATTTAAAGTAAGGAAAGAGATGGGAACCAGAACCAAGGGTTTTGAAGTCTTAGCTTAGAAGTCTCACCTCTTCTCTCTATTGAACGATCTATCCGAAATGGTGAATCACCGGTGAGAGCTCCATCTGTCTGTACCGGCCGCCTTTGCAAACCTTTCCACTTTGTGAAGGTAAAGCCATCAGTTGGGTATGTGCGTATTTGTTATGTTTTCCTATCTGTTTGTGAAATGTTGTTAAATATTGTATTCAAATAGATGTTTAGGTTGATGAATATTATTCTTCCTTGCGTTTGGTAGTATTATTTTGTGAAATGGATATGCATGTAGGCATGATTATAGTATCTTGAGGTGTTTATAAGTCAAATTGTGGTGTATTAAGTTGGAGGATTTTGGGTTAATTTATTGCATCTAAGGTGTTCGATGAGATGGATAACAATGTTATTTTAGCTACCCTCAAAGAAGTACTACCTAAACAACAGAGGCAACGAGAGACATTGCAAAAGCTAGAAAATATGCTTCAAGATATTCACATAAAGCAAACATCTTCATGAATGTGCATCGATTTACATGTTTTTTGTATGAATGAACGTTCTTATTTCATTCTATTTTGTTTACAATGTTCATTCATTATTATAGGATTGCAAAAGACATTAATTTGGCAAGTATCGTGGGGTCTACAATTAAAAACTCGAATTACAATTGTTCAATTATAAATTTGGTTCACATTGGTATCTAGGATGTGTTACTCAGTTTGAGATGAAATAAATAAATTATATATCAATGCGGAATATGATATCCTATAAATTATAATCTTTGTAGGTTTATACGCTGCCTTGAAGTTAGATATTTCGATTTCAATTGTTGTTATTGTTCACTGGCATGTGATTCGAACTTTTATTGTTTAGTACGCTCTTTTATCCTTGTGCATTTATTTGTTGATAATGGTTGAATTTGTATTCTTGAGTAATTTATGATATAGACTTATGACATCAAGTTTTTGTTTTCAAGAGCTGGAAATGTTATAAATGTCTTCGGTTTCTGACGTAGGATATCAACGACTGGTTTTGGATGCTTTTTTATTGGATGAAGTTTATGGTTTTGTTATTCGAACTTGCAATTAATCTTGGAACGTGATGTGACTTCGATTATTGGACATTTAGGCACTTATAAATAAAGTGTAATCTATGGTGACTTTTCTTATGCGTAGTATTTTGGAGTGTATGTGCACACATTGAACGTTTTGGTTGGTTGTTAAGTATAAAATTGTCTACACATATCATTTAATGTATCTTTGCCCATGTCATTGGTTGTTGTGAACAATTGATTATTTGTGGGGTGGTTTTGAACATTTGATTATTTGTGGTGAATGCTGTTTTTCACTGATCAAACAGGGAAGCATATTAATTTTCATATGTAACAGTTATATGAGAACATGGTGGGTTTTTTTGTTCTAACATTTTTTTTCATGACCCAAGGACTTGCAACAAGCTCCTCATGTCTTAGATGCCCAAGGCCTTTGAAACTTAATTGGGGATAATGTGGCGGGGAATATTTTTTTTCATTTTTCTTTTTTGGTCTGATTTACAAAGATGGGTATTTATATACTAATATGTTGTCATACATAGATTGTAAAAATAAATACCATGATTAATTTTATTTTGCAATGGAGGCCACAATCACGGTTCACACATTTTAAAAAAAATTGGATATTTTCTAGGCCTATCATTGAGCATCTATTCCATTTGGCCCATTTGGTCCATTTGAATGTTGTCTGCAAAGAAGTTATTCATAACATACAACCCTTCTTTATTGATATGATAAGTGATAAGGTCTATTTTAGTCATGTTTCTAATATAGAATTGCATATTATTTTAGAGCATTTTTACATATTTTATACTTAATTTCTATTATTTGTTATTCGGAGTCTACACTCGTATTTTATTATATTTCAGGTATTTTTTGGTTGAATCGTATGAATTTGGAGATCGATCATAATTAATGGGATTATTTCACAAATTGAGAACAAGGGAACCGGCTCGAATCGATACATGGGCCGGAATGCGCTATCTTTGTGCAACGGGAGTTCGGAAGGAGCCACAGCCACAAAGGAATCCCAGTGCTCGTTATTATTACTTTTAATGTTCTTGTGTTATTTTCATTAGATAGATTGAATTAGATTTATAATATTATATTTTTATACGGAGCCGTGTTCACATAACCGGAGCCGACTAACTTTGGAGCTCTTTAACCCTAATTATGTTTTGTTTTGCTTAAACTCTTCCGTTTCGTCTATTGATTGAAGCTTTGGTTTGATAAAGTTGTGAGATTTCTATTTTTGTTCTATTCCTATTGATTCGTATTGATTCTTTTGCGATTATTGTTGATTTCTTCTAGTCCGTACAACTAGTTGAGATTATTGCTAGGGTTTTGTAGATTCCTCGTAGCGAACCTTAATCCATAGTAGCAATCATGCCTTTTTAGGACTCGTAGGACTAAACTGGCGTGTAGAGAATCAATTACATGTTGAATGCTGACTCGTAGCTTGGTGTTGCATGTATCCTGGCTAATCCTTAATCTTAATGCTACTATTAGGTTGAATCTTGACCGTGTTAGGGTTATCTAATCAGTAAGGGTTACTAGGACTCGTAGGACTAGTAATTTACACAAGATCAGGACATGAACAATAATAGGATGAAAAGAGAACTTGAAGAAGAATCGAGGATCAACTAGTCAAACTAAAGTGGATATTTGTAGATGAAACTCTATTCTTAATTGTTATCTCCATTAATTTGTTTATAGTTTAGTTTATTTTCTTTCTAATTTCACCACTCAAAACCCCCATTTCTATTAATTGGTAAATAGACTTAACTTAGAAATAACTTGATTCTCTGTGGGATCGACTCGTGCTTACCACACTACATTAGTTAGGTAGGTTCGAATTTATTTTGATACGGTTTAGGCGACTAAAAACCGTCCATCAAATTGGCGCCGTTGCCGGGGAATCAAAGTTTATTTCTTTGTTTTGTGTGTTTATCAATTTTGTATATATCTAATTTGTTGTGAACCTATCTTACGGTTCATAACACCCTTGCTACTAACTTTTGAAATGTTGAGGTTATTGCAGTTTCAAGGTGAGAACTTTCACCAATATCTTAACAGATTGCAGAGATATGTGGACATCCGTTATTCACGGGGTTATCAAGACAGCATCCGAGATATGATTGTTTGCATAATTGACGGGATGACTGCTGAGACACGAGCGCTTGCTGAGTATATGAGTAAAGGAGGCCTAGCACGGTTAGGTTTGTTGGGGTTGTGGGATTTCTTCTGTTACATGGATTACCATGTTGCACATGAAGAATCTCTCACTTCGATATCTCTACCAATGGAGGACTCTGTCACACATTTGGATGATGAAATACAAGCCCTTACTCAAGCAATACAGGAGAATGCTCAAGCAATACAGGAGAATGATGAGAGGATCCAAAACTTGGGGGAACAAATCAGCCAACTTACTCAAACAGCAAGCGAGATAATAGCAAAGAAGATGGTCACCCCGCAAGTTGATAAAGAAAGCCAACCCATTCCGTCATCTCCTGAGACAGTGAATGATGCAAGAATGGAAGATCCTGTCGAAGTCATTGTTCTTAATTCATTCCATCCTAGTTGGTTTCATAACGAGGAGGAATTGTTCACGGACAACGACAGTTTCTTTGACGATGGAGAAGAGGGTCTAGTGCTTCCTGGCATGGAATCTCATGAGTCGACGCATGAGGTTTCATGTGTTGTGTCTCCTACTCCAGCTGATGCATTCATTCCGAGCTCCCCCGTTGATGAACCATGTCCAGAGCCACCTGTTGAGGTTCGAGAGGTAATACAGGTAAACGTTTGCAATTTGGAAGGTAACGGTGATTATGTTGATCCTTTTAATTATTATTTTGAAAAGCCACCGGTGGAACTGAACTGGTGGTATCATATTCCTTCAGTTGAGAGTCATAACTTTGATAAATTGAAAGAGTTTTTAACTTATATAATATTATATAATTTCAATTTACTAGTGTGTTATGACGTCTTGGGTAAGATGTGTGCACAGGAATATGACAGGCTACTGAGGGCTTTGACAATGTCCGATAGGTAAGGATTGGAAGGCAACCCAAGGTATGAGTTTTTTTTTTGTTTTTTTTTATATATTTCCGTTTTTTTTTAGTTATTTTTTTTATTTCCTCTTTATTGTTAGTTAGGATTATTTATATATTTTTTTAATTTCCGAAAAAAAAAAGAAAAAAAAAAGAAAAAAGAAAAAAGTCGGGCCTTTCCTAGTTTCTTCTGTCTCTCTTCTTTCTTCCATGGTCGCCACCGCCAGTCCCTTCTTTCTGCCTCCCATGCCGGCATCTTCCTGTTCGCCACCGCCCGCCTTCAACACCATCCCTGTCTCCGGTGTCTGTTCTCCGCGGCCGACAATGCCAGACCTTCTCCATCGCCGTCCTCCTCATCTCACAATCGCCGACACCCTCACCACCCCTGGACCATCTTCCTCTCCGTTCGCTGTCTTTTTCCCAGACCTTCTGCCAGCCACCACTGCGAACCCATTCCGCCATTCACCGGAGACTTTCTAGACCCGCTGGAACTTCTCGTCCTCGCCAGGATTGCCCAGCACCAGCGCATCTCGGAATTTCTGCTGCTAGTCGCCGTCAACGGTCCACCGCCTCTACATCCTCCGATGGTCGCCGTCTGCTCCATAGCCACCCGATTTACACAGAGTCCTTGCCGTCGATGCCGCCTCAATCCTTGCTGGTGTCGGCTTCGATTTCAGTCCTTCATCTGTGCAGACGCCGCCTCAATTCCGCCCAGTCTGTGCAGGTTCGTAATCGATTTCCCTTGTAACTTATGCGGGAGTTGTTGAATTTTGATTCTAAATTAGTGAAAGGGATGAATTGCACTGCGGGATTGTTACTACTAAAGTGTTCTTTGATAGGGGTTAAGGGATTGTTAATTCGTGTGTGTTTCATGCTCTCTGAAGTCATCGGTAGTCATTGATTTTTACTAATGTATATGACTGAGCATGGTTGCAAGAGTTAGAATTGGTTTAACTTGTGCTAAATACTTTCTGTTGAGTTAGGTTTTTCTTGGTTTATGGAGTTAGTTTGGCTGAGAATCTGTGCTTGGATATGATGTTTTGCTACTCATTTTTGTTTAACTAACTCTGTAATTAATCTGGTAGCTGAGAGTTTTTGGTTCTGTGCATTCGGATTGTGCCCCTTGTAATTTTGTTTGCTTGTCTCCTCCTTGTGTCCATATCCAATTTTCATGAATTTAGTTGCAAAATATGGATGAGCATGATCTATGGGGGCTGATTTCTCTTCGATTGCTTAGTTGTTGCTTGAGTTGGTTCATGACTTCTTTTTCTGATTTCTGATTGCTTTTATTTGGACATGCCTAGATACTTTGAGATGGTGCAGATGCTTCAATTTCTGCTTACTAAGTTCTTGCTCCCTGAAATCACTTGCATTCTACGTTTCTAAATTGTCATAAGTGATTTAGCATGACTTGCACGGACTAATTTTGGTGTGGCTGGTCTTTGTTGTTCTTTGTTCTTGGATGATATATTTTTCTTGGTGGTTGGAATGTGGTTGTTGTGTGCGTTCTTTTTGTTTTGAGTCTTGGCCAGGCGTTTTGCAAAGAGGATAGACCTATCTTTATCCAACTCCAAGAAGATTCACGAGTGTCAATTACATCCAAGAGTTGTTGAAAGTTTCTGCTGAACACCCAGGGCCGTAATTTCTGATCTTTTTCTCATGTTTTAAGGGTGTTAATACCTAGGAATAGTCACTTATATTGCTGAATTTTCTACTTTTGATATTCCTTTGTTACTAAACTAAATCTGCTGCTGAATTCTATCCTAGTTTTGCTTGTTGTGCTGCTGTTTTGGTGTTTGATAGGTCCTACCGCTATAGGATGTTGCTGAATTTTATTGTCTGTTGAGAGGCTACACCACTACTTCTTCTTGAGCCGAAGGATTTGCCCGGAATGCCCGATTATTTTGTGAGTTTCCTCTACCTCTTTTATTCCTTTTATTTACTTTGAGGACAAAGTAAGATTTTAAGCATGGGGTGGGGAATTCAAGTGTAGTTCCATATTTATACATGTTACTTCTTTTTGCATTATAGATTTTTATATTTGATAATTATCCCATGGTCATATTAAGTTATTGAGTCTTAGTTTGTTTTGTTAAGTTGTTCTTATAAGAGTTATTTCTATGATTGGTATGACCTCGATGATGATATATGGTTTTTCATGGCTAAAGAGTTAATAAAATTGAATTTTAATTGAATAAAGACACTTGTGGGATTCCCATAGATGATCTGGATTATGAGCTTTAGTTATAACTTGATTATTGGTTGGATGATTCAGTTTAGAGCAATTAAAAAAAAATTATATGATTTCTATTGTATATGTCTAAACCCCTGATGAAAAGCACTAGTAAATTCGGTTATCTGTTTGATGTGATTTGATATATATGTTGGGTTGATGAGTGTAAGGAGGATAAAATTCACTTACACCGCTCGAGGAGGATAAAATTCACTCGAGTGAAAAGAATCATCAATAAACCAATGTTCGAGGAGGATAAAATTCACTCGATACTCATAAGAATCGAAAAAAAATACGGCTAGTAACCGATCCTGTTTGTGGAGGATAAAATTCACGCAAGGAGGAAGAAAAGTAATTAAAAAGTGCTTAGAAACAAAGAGAAAGAAGTATGAGCTTTATTGAAATTCCGAAGTAGAAAAGGCCTAGTAATCTATGGGTGTTTATGACGATTTTTATGTGCATAATGAATTTGATTGCTCAATACATTCTGAATGCAAGCATCCTCTGAACCTAATTTGAGTTTAAAGCAATGAGTATGAACGGTTTGATGTGGGTCTCATAGTGTCTTAACTATTTTGAGCTTAACATAATATACACTTCTGAAGCCATGATAACCATACTGATGAGTGATCATTCGTAGAAATCTCTTTGAGTCGTTGTCTTTCATTTTGAGTCTGTCGTTGTTTTGAGTTAGTTTGCTTGGGGACAAGCAAAAGTCTAAGCATGGGGTAGTTTGATAAGGTCTATTTTAGTCATGTTTTTAATATAGAATTGCATATTATTTTAGAGCATTTTTACATATTTTATACTTAATTTCTATTATTTGTTATTCGGAGTCTACACTCGTATTTTATTATATTTCAGGTATTTTTTGGTTGAATCGTATGAATTTGGAGATCGATCATAATTAATGGGATTATTTCACAAATTGAGAACAAGGGAACCGGCTCGAATCGATACATGGGCCGGAATGCGCTATCTTTGTGCAACGGGAGTTCGGAAGGAGCCACAACCACAAAGGAATCCTAGTGCTCGTTATTATTGCTTTTAATGTTCTTGTGTTATTTTCATTAGATAGATTGAATTAGATTTATAATATTATATTTTTATACGGAGCCGTGTTCACATAACCGGAGCCGACTAACTTTGGAGCTCTTTAACCCTAATTATGTTTTGTTTTGCTTAAACTCTTCCGTTTCGTCTATTGATTGAAGCTTTGGTTTGATAAAGTTGTGAGATTTCTATTTTTGTTCTATTCCTATTGATTCGTATTGATTCTTTTGCGATTATTGTTGATTTCTTCTAGTCCGTACAACTAGTTGAGATTATTGCTAGGGTTTTGTAGATTCCTCGTAGCGAACCTTAATCCATAGTAGCAATCATGCCTTTTTAGGACTCGTAGGACTAAACTGGCGTGTAGAGAATCAATTACATGTTGAATGCTGACTCGTAGCTTGGTGTTGCATGTATCCTGGCTAATCCTTAATCTTAATGCTACTATTAGGTTGAATCTTGACCGTGTTAGGGTTATCTAATCAGTAAGGGTTACTAGGACTCGTAGGACTAGTAATTTACACAAGATCAGGACATGAACAATAATAGGATGAAAAGAGAACTTGAAGAAGAATCGAGGATCAACTAGTCAAACTAAAGTGGATATTTGTAGATGAAACTCTATTCTTAATTGTTATCTCCATTAATTTGTTTATAGTTTAGTTTATTTTCTTTCTAATTTCACCACTCAAAACCCCCCTTTCTATTAATTGGTAAATAGACTTAACTTAGAAATAACTTGATTCTATGTGGGATCGACTCGTGCTTACCACACTACATTAGTTAGGTAGGTTCGAATTTATTTTGATACGGTTTAGGCGACTAAAAACCGTCCATCAATAAGTATTTGTATAAAAGTGTTTATCACATTTTTATTCATTCTTGTGCGCATATAGAGTTTAGAAATTCGAATATGCTTTTGTGTGGCACAATATTTGTGCAAACATTCCCCGACTTCACGTGTATGCCTTGTAGTAATGAATAAAGCGGTGTACTACGTGTGTCATAGGCAGGGTTTGATAAGGCAAGAACACTGGGTGATTCACATCATGTTTGTATATAAATTGTTTACCTACTTCAAATTTTTTATTATACACATTGGGTGTAAGAAATCCATCATTCCGTTTGATGACATACTTTTCTTTGTAGCTTTTATCACTTTTGAGATTTTTGTTTGTAATTGTAAGTGTTATTGTATCATATTTGGGGTAGTAATTAGTAGCATGAAAACAAATCAAATCAAATCAAATGTATTCATTGTATTTGAGGAAATAACGATCTAAATGTCATGAAAAATTAAAAAAAAATCGTCGAAAAAGATATGTTTGATTTGATCCTTGGGGATGAGAAACTATAGTTGAGTGCTGATAGCATATGTAAATATGATGCATGCGCAGGATATAATGCCTTTGTTTATTCTGTAGACTATTTGCATAGTATTCGATCTTTTCGACTCCTTAATGTTATTGTGGAATATAGACAATTATCCGGTTTATGTAATGAACCAGATTGATGATCACACGGTTGAGAACGAGAACGATTGATGATCATTAGTGGTCAAAATATTGGTGAGAAAATTGCCATTCCCCATATGATGCTCAACCCTTCATATTCAACTCTCTCTTTCAAGTTTCACCTAGATATAGTTTCCGATTATCCTTTCAATTGTGATGACTATAATTAAAAGTCAACGTCAATCACTATCTCAAGTGGAGTTGTATCTTCCAAAGCACGTATTTACTCATGGTCAATCGTATGTTGCCAGATCTCGAGCCACAAATATCCAGAGGTTAAACGTCTTACATCTAGACAAATATAGGAAGAGTGTCGCTTCTAGACAAATATAGGAAGAGTGTAACGAAAACAACGAATGTTGTCTACAAAGAAGTTCTTCAAAATATATGACCCTTCTTTAGTTATATGATAAGTGTTTGTATAAAAGTATTTATCACATTTTCATTCATTCTTGTGTGTATATAGAATTTTGAAATTTGAATATGCTTTGTGTAGCACAATGTTTTTCCAGGTATTATCCGACTTCACTTGTATGCCTTATAGTAATGAAGAAAGCAGGTGTACCACGTATGTTATAGGCAGGGTTTGATTATGGAATAATAGAAGGTGATGCCCATCATGTTTGTATATAAATTGTCTACCTACTCCAAATCTGGTTATTATTCAAATTGGGTGTAGTAAATCCATTGTTCTGTTTTATGACATAATTTTATTTCTTGCTCTTATCACTTTTGAGATTTTTTGTTTGTAATTGTAAGTGTTATTATATTCTATTTGGAGTAGCAATTGATACGATGAAAACAAATCAAATGTATTGATTGTATTTGGGAAAATAACGATGTAAATTTTATGATAAATACTCACCCGTACATGGTACGGGAAGAAGAAGTTACATTACGCCACCGTGCATCTCAGGTGACGACCTTCTTTGCCTTCGTCGCTTCAAAGGTATCCAGGCGACAGAACTATAAACACTCGTCGCTCCAACTCTCCATCTAGGTAAGGGGTCATGCAGCTCTATTCAAGTGACCAACAATGGTATGCGTTCATCACTTGAAATAATTCAGGTGACGGAGCAGTACATGTTAGTCTCATGAATGAGTCCCAAAAGTAGATCATTGCTAATGTTCATCACTTGAGGAAATTTAGGTGACGGAGTAAACAAGGTTGGTCGTTTGAATGAATGCCAAAAAATAACAATTATTCAGGTGGCGAAATTTTTTAATGTTGGTCACTTGAGATAATTCAGCTGACGGAGATAACATATATAGTCAATGTTTGTCGCTTGAAAACGAACACCCCATTGGACCCATTTTTAAAAAAATTTATGAGTTATAAAGATAAGGAATTTATCATGTTTTAAATTAATTATGTAATTTTAATCTTATAAGTTATATTTATAATGTTTTAAAACCGTAATTTATAATGCTATAATTTTGAAATTAATTATATGATGTTTTTATAATGTTAAAACCATAATTTTACATTAATTAGGCAATGTGTTTATACAACCATGCTAATTAAGTATCATATTAATTAATTAGATAATTTAATTTATAATCTTATAAGTTAAATTTGTATTATTTTTATACAGCCATATTAATTAGGTAATATTTATAATTTTTTTATAAAACAATACTAAACTAAAGCTATATTTGTAGTTTTTTTTAATAATATTATAATGTTATATTCATACGAGTTAATGTTATTTGTTGATATACATTATATTTATATAAGTTATGAATACAATATGAGTTATTAGTAATAACTCATAAGTTATAAACATATAAATATATAATGTTATAAGCAATAAATTTTGAATGTTATATTCATAATGTTTATAAAACCATAATTTATAATGTCAAAAGATTATGAATGAAGAATTATGTAATATTTTTATAATGTTAAACCATAGTATAACATTAATTAGGTAATGTTTTTTCAACCAAACGAACTAGTGCTATATATATTTGTATAAAAGCATATATGTTATATTTATATATTATAATACTATGAAACTATAATGTATAACGCTATATTTGTATAAAACCATATGTTATATTTATATGTTATATATGAATTTTTAATTTTCGTTTGAGAATGAGATTTCGGTTGTTAGATATAGATTTTGTGATGGATGTTATATAAGAATTTCCAATTTTCGTTCAAAACTGAGATCAAGATCGTGATTGAGATCGAGAACGAGATTGAGATTTTGGTTGATAAATATAGATGTCGTGATATTGAGATTGAGATTTTGGAGTTCTTATGTCATTCGAAACGGAGATCGAGATCAATATATATCAAGGTCGATGTTGAGATTGAGATTTTGATTATTATATATAAAAATATAATGTTATAATCAATAAATTTGGAATGTTATATTCATAATGTTTATAAACCCATAATTTATAATGTCATAAATTATGAATTAATTATGTAATATTTTTATAATGTTAAACCATAGTATAACATCACCCTTTTAAACCCAACGAACTAGTGCTATATATATTTGTATAAAAGCATATAAGTTATATTTATATATTATAATACTATGAAGCCATAATATATAATGCTATATTTGTATAAAACCATATGTTATACTCATATGTTATATATGAATTTTCAATTTTCGTTTGAGATTGAGATCCAAATTGATAATGAGAATGAGATCGAGATCGAGATCGGCATTGAGATTGAGATTGAGATTTCGGTTGTTAAATGTAAATTTTGTGATATATGTTATAGAAGAATTTCCAATTCTCGTTCGAAATTGATCGAGATCGAGATTGTGATTGAGATCGAGATCGTGATTGAGATCGAGATTGAGATTGTGACTGAGATCAAGAACGAGATTGGTATTTTGTTAATAAATATAGATTTCGTGATATTGAGGTTAAGATATTGGAGTTCTTATGTCATTCGAAACTGAGATCAAGGTCGAGATTGAGATCGAGATCAATATCAAGGTCGAGGCTAAGATTGAGATTTTGATTATTATATATAAATTTAGATTATTATATATAGATATATAGATGTTATATATGAATTTTCAATTTTCTAATTATATTGAAGAATATATTTGCATTTATTATCTTTGAGAGTTTTCTCGATTACATTATGTCTAAAATATTTAAAGATGTTTTGGGAAAATAATAATTTGGGATGTATTATTTAGAAATATTTAGGATGTTTTCTTGTGATTGAGATTGAGATTTTGATTGTTAAATATAGATTTTGTGATATATGTTATATATGAAATTCTAATATTCGTTTCAGTATGAGATTGAGATTGAGATCGAGATTGAAATTGAAATCGAGTTTGAGATTGAAATTGAGATTGAGATTGAAATTGTTATTGAGATTGAGATTGAGATTGAAAATGAGATTGAGATTGAAATTGAAAATGAGACTGAGATTGAAATTGAAACTGAGATCGAGATCGAGATTGATTGTTAAATATAGATTTTGTGATCGATGTTATATATGAATTTCCAATTTTCATTGGGACTGAGATGTTTGGCATGTTTATGCACATCGAAAGAGACTTGCATAGCAGTCTCAGGTGCTAAGAATAAAGTTAAGAAGAGCTTAGTATAAAGTTGGCGGTTTCTAGACAGTTCCAAGTTAGTAACGTATTATTAGAATGAGCTATTTGAGCCCTACAATATTCGGATCGAGTCATTCTATAGCTTGGTGGAAAGCTGATTTAAAGGGCTACAACTTTCGTGTTGAAAAATTATGCAAATTCGATTGAAAACATAGAGAAATCAAGTCAAAAATTTAATATCGCCTCAAAATTTCCTCAAAACGTAAATCTAATTCAGGTGACGAGAAATGAATTAATGTTGGTCGCTTGAGTATATGGCGCCTAATTTCCCGCTTAAATTTTTGCGAAATTTTGAAACTCATTCAAATGAGGGACAATTTTCTATAAAGTCCGTCACTTGAATAAAATAGTACTCCCTCCGTCCAACAATACATGGGTTTTTAGAGGTAAAATTTTGTCTAACAATAGATGGTCTTTTATGTTTTCTAGGTAGGAAGTTATAATGATTTGTATTGGTTTGTGTGATGTTGACTTTTTAAAATAATTTGATTGGTTAAAATGCGTAGTGGTGTTAAAAAATAATAAAATTTATGAAAAAGTTAGTGTAATGATGATGTTTTTTTAAAAGTAAAGTGTTTTATTAAAACTTGTGCAAAAGGCTAAAATGCAATGTATTTTAAGACGGAGAGAGTATAAAAGCTAAATTAAGAGTCACTTTTTGCGGTATTGACACTTATCCTTTCTCGTCCTTCCTCTTCAACCCTGAAATCCCCTAACTCAACCCTAAGGGAACTTTTATCGGTTCAAATACATGCACCGATACTAGATAATTTATTAATAAAATAATGAAACTGTAGGGTTTGCGATACTTGGGAGATACTCCCATAGGATCGATACTAGCTTTGTAAAGTTAAAGCTTGTGTCAGGCAAACAGTTGGGTATTTATTTTTTTCGGATTTTTTAGCAAAAAACGACGTCGTGGTACACTGGAGAAAGACGAAACGCTACATCTCACAATTGTCTTCAGCGGCTGCAAAGTAAACATGGAGGACAGGTGGCGTCCAACGGTTGGTGCGCATAGGGAAGTGAAGCATGGCTTCCACGTGTCTCTCCCTGGATGGCTGTGATTTGGTGTTTGTTTTATATGTTTAAATTCATTTTTGGGTATTAAATATGTAAAATAAAAATTAAAAAAAATTATCAAAATACTAGATTTATTTTTATCTACATATAGACATCAATTTTAAATATGTTTGAATATATTTTTTTAAAAAATATTTCTCTTCGATTATAAATATGCAAAAAAGATCCGAAAAATTAACTTATAATTATGGAACATTTTAGAAGAATAATTAATGTAAGAACATGTAATATTTTAATAATAATAAATGAATAATAATATAATCGAGAATGGAAATAATTATTATAGAGGAATATATTTGTAAATTGAGTTGATATGAGATGATGTGTTTTGGGATACTAGGGATGCTATTGATAAAGTGAGAAAAATGAGAATGGGATGTTAGGATGATGTGGCGGAAAGAGAAGAATAAAATATTAGTATTTCTAGTATCCCGTACCCATTGATAAACATTGCCTAACAGTCTAACACCTCTGCTGGTTGATTTCTGCCTTCTGTTTATCAAATTCAACTCCAAATCCTTCAAACTCAACCCTAATCTCAACTTCTTGTTATCTCATACCTCATTCATATCTAAGAGCTTCCAGATCTAGAAGCTTTTCAATCTATGTTCTCAACTCCCTCATTCGACCTCTATCGAGTCTCGACTGTCGATATCCCTTTTGCCGCACGTCCTCTCTCCCATTCTCAATTAAGGAAGGCCGAAATTGCAAGCCCTCTGCCGACGAGATCAAAATTAGAGCCATGGTGACCCAGTGGCAAGTTCGGCTGCTTCCGTGGAGTCACCAGTTCTCCCTCTCCGCCCAAACGCAACACTTCCGTGGAGTCACGTGCAGAGGCCCTAAAATCCAAGGTTTTCGAGGCCATGGTTCTTCTCTTGAAGGTGCGTGTACATTTCCTGCCTTGTGTTTTCTTGTCCTGTCAGATTTGGTACATCATCACTGTTTCTCTAGGGTTTGCTTGTTTCTGATGATTTTTTGAAGCTTATTTGGTTATTGTGGATTGAATGCTAGTTAGGTTGTGAAATAATCTCAGTTAAGTTGTGAAATAATCTCATTTAAGCTTGTTTGGTTCAAACCCAAACATGTATTTTTACGCTCTTTGAAGGCTATTTTCTGCAACAATAAAGAAAGAAATGCAAAAATAACACATCTAAAAGGTTTGGGGAAAAAATCATTGAGATCACATTATTTGATTAATGAAAAAAAAAAGGTTAGTCTATAAATATGACTTGTGCTATTGTGGGAAAAAAAAACACATGCACTGCACTGGAAACATTGAATGATTGAATCCAATATTGAAATTATATTGTGATTCTTGACCATGCTTTTGAAAAATCTCTTTATAATCCTAAACAGAAGTTCTTTTAATTCATAATCATAACTCCCCTAATGAAAAAGATAAAGAAACTACCAATGAGCAAATGCAAGTAATTAAATAGTAAAAGCCTAATATCAGTCGCATGCCCAGGAGTGACTAAAGTATGCACCTCAAGACAAAACAAAAGATAGTAAGGTATACATACCATTGTGGGGATGTGTGGCTCATTTTCAACTTCAGCTTTGGGCTTAAGTCGGTTTACACAACTTATTTTCTGCAGTTAAGCCAGATCTTACACACGAAGTTCTGCTGAGACTTGTACTTTTGCACCCATTCAAAACATCCTTTTGTTTCTGCTTTCCTGTTAGCAGTTCAGTCATTAAATTCAATCTGCTGTGCTAAATTGATGAATCCACAATTACCTGAATCAGATGTCTGATGCCCCATATCGATCATAGAGGACTCGATATGCTCTATCGACTCGAGTTGCGGTTGCCCCATAACATAAGCAGGCGCATCCAGCCTGAGCCCTGCAACGGTCATGTGGAATTTTGAAGCATGTTAAGATGCAATCTGATATCCTCAAGTCCCTTAAAGTTGAGATGGGGAATCCAACAATAAAGACGTTTTTGAGGTATGAACTACCAGCTACACTAACATAAGATACCTTAATTATTCAGATTGTAGTGTAAAAGGCTTGGGTGAATGCTTATAGCTCCTTCTTTCCTTTTTGTGACAATACAAAAGACCCCCCTTGTAATATTTTGTTAATAAGTAATCTTGGCCAAACCATAAATGAAGATGAGCTAAGAGGTCTTTTTCACGTAAGGCTTCCTTCTTCCTTATTATATATCAATGCCTTATAAAATATATCAATTTTGTTTATAGTTTCTAATATCTATATATAGTTGTTTAGTCTAAGCAGCAATTTTGGTCACCTGATTTCAACCACGTATACATTCTCATCAATTTTGTTTATAGTTTCTACCACTTATACATTCTCATCAGTTTTGTTTACACCAAACAAAACAAATATGAAAGATTTTAAAACTGATTGTGTTATAACAGATTGTATTACTGATTGTGTTGTAACAATATGTATTATTTATCATGCTTAAAGATTTTTAAAATGATTGTGCTTAGAGATTTTATAACTGATTGTACGTGCTTGACAAATTATGTTACTAATTTTGAGTCTTTTATCTATATAGGCAAGGGAGGGGGTTGTTCGATGGCCAGCAAAGAAGCTCGAGGGTCATGGAACATCGACGCTGCAGATCTAGAAAGGTGGAAGGAGTTGGAGGAAAGAGCCAAAAAGTTGAGGAGGATGCTCAGAAAGCTAAATGGGAATCCAAAAGAGTTAAAAGAGGAAGTCAAACAAGTCAGCGAGAAATTTCACTAGTTGATGGGTGAAAACGAAGCCTTGAAGGAGTGTGTGGCGGCATTGGATTTGGAGGTGCTCATGAACAAGTTCATCAACTCACTAAAAAGCTCTCAGATTACCGACTCTTAACCTCTATCCATGAAAGCTTTATGTAATTTTTTTTTGGTAGAATTTGTAAGGGGTGTGGACATGGTTGTGAACTGTTGGATGAACGGTTAGGAAATGACATGGTTGCGAACTGTTGGCCTTGTGAACATGTTTGTGCAGGTTGCAAATGTAAGGGTTTTGTGGTATGTTTTGTGTGCATTTGGTTAGCATAAACAAGGGTAGTAACGTCATTCAGAATATTTTTTTTTTTACTCAAAATGTACTCAGGTGACGAACAAAGGCTAGATTAGTTGCTTCAATTTGTTTTTTTTTTTTTAAATCCAAACATAACTCAGGCGACGAACATTTAAAATAAATTGGTCACCTGATTGACCTGGTGATGGAACAAAGGTACATAGAGTGGTCACAAAAAAATCAAGTGACGGAATAAAGTCGTCGCCTTAATGTTATGACCTTCTGGCAATGACAAGCGACGTCTCCAGAGTTCGTCACTTGAAATGGTTCAGGTGATGAAGATACATGGAGCCGTCACTAGCTTGCTCAGATGACGAGCACCCAGTGACGACCCTCCCGTCACTAGAATGTTCCAGCGACGAAAACCCTATTCAGGCGACAACTTTTGGTCCGTCACCTGAGGTGCACGGTGGCGTATTAGTTTGGGATATGGTATTTACAAAATGTGGCCCAATTAATTAACGTCCTTTGTTTTACAAATAAACCACACTATATCTCATTATGGGTGTCCCTATATACACCGCAAATCCGCGGATTAGAATTGCTAATCAACGTTGGATTCGACGTTGCAACATTAATTATATTACAACGTCGAATCTAACGTTATAATATGTGAAGTATCGGGTCTAACCGGGCTAACAACGTCGGATCCGACGTTGCTAGGGTAAAAAAAAATTTCACACCCACCAACCCACACTCACCCCCCAAAAAAAAAAAAAAAAAGAACGTCCAAAAGGACGTTGCAAATAAAAAAAAAAATTGTTTTTTTAATATCTTATATTAGGCCCGGCATCGAACCGTATTAGAAACGTTCAATTTGACGTTGTAAAACGTCAAATTCAACGTTGTTATAACATCCGATAAGTGAAATTAGCACACAATTAACAACGTCGGATTGGACGTTGTAGCAACGTCTAATCCAACGTTGCTACAACGTTGGATCCGACGAAGTATTTGCGGTGTATATAGGGAACGCGCTCATTATCCACAACTTACACCTTTCGTTAAATTTAATCTATATAATTTAGGATTAATGTATTAACAATGTGATTACGTACATTTATGTTTGACCATTATACTTGTACGTTGATATCTTTGCACCATATATATTGGAACTTAACCAACGAATGGAACAATAGAAATATATATGGCCAAAAATAATTAGACTACAGTACCAACGACATTAACTTTATATAACTGATCGATCGAAATTAACATATCAAGTTATCAACACAATACTAATTAACTTGAATCAGAATGACTTTGAGTACAACTTCAAAAAAAAAAAAGCATGACTATGAGTAAAACTAAACTTGAGTAATTGAGTTATTAATTATTAATTAAATAGCACTAAAATTGCATAAAATAAAAATATTGCACAATCTAATCTTATAGTATAAGAGATCACTCGAAAGCCCACTGGTTCTCTCGGCGAATCTCCTCCTCTTCCTCCGGGGTGAAGTCATTCTTAATGTTGAATATCTTTCGAATATCCTCCGGGGTTTTTCCCTTAATCATGTCAGCGACAGTCTGACATGTGAGGTCCAACAGGGTCTTGATATTCAAGTAGTTCGCTGTGAGGATGAGATTGAATAGACTCTGCTGGTCCACCTTCACGAATTCCGCATCCCAGTTTTTAAGATCGTCGACTTCGTCGGGGGTGCCCTGATCTTCATGTTATTCAAGTACTCGATCACCATAGCTAGGGTCTTGCCGTTGACGTTGGGGAGTGGGATGACATTATCGGCGCACTCGTCCTCGATCATGTTATTGATGGTTTGGGACTGCACCACCACTGACTCCTTCACTTCGAAGGCCTCGCCATCCGAGCTCTTCATGTTAATCATCTTCGGAGAAGCCATTGATTGATTTCTAGGTTTTCAAAACGGACCCTATAGAAGTATATTAATGAGCTGGAGTTGAAAAGGGGTAATTATCAAACTAGTTACAACTTAGAAGGACAAGAATATAGTGTGTGTATATATAGAGAATGGATGGAAGAGGTTATGGATCAGATAGTATGATTTTACTTTTTCAGTTTCGATCTATTTTGATTTGTTCACAGATCGATAATGAATTTCTAGGGTTCTTATTCATCTACTGGTTTTGATTCAAATATTTCCTAATTGCTATCAAATTATATACTAGTTATGTTTTTTGCCCTTGTTTCCTCCCATCCCTAAATGTGTTTAGATATGCCAAATAATGGAATTAGGGGTTTAAAATTCAGTGTATTTTGGGTGATACGGTTCCTTTTTCATCTACTAAGGATAAGAGACCCGTGATTGAATGAGTTTTATTGCTTGTTCAAGTGGGATTAGGGAGCTGCTCTCTGATCTGGTCACATCCAGATTTCAGGATTGAATGTGTACCTAATCCTTCATAGTGCTGATCGATCAAATGTAAAGGAAAGACTGTAAATGCAAAAATATTCTTTTTATTTTATTTTTTTTATTTTTGAGGAGTTTGCTGAGCTTCTTGCATTTCATACAGAAGTTTTTGGTGCATATAAGGATGTGTGGCTGATCACTGATGACAATTACAAACCCAAAAAAAAGGGGGTAGCTAAAAAGGACTGATCACTTAATTGATCAAATGTGGCAAATTCTAAAACTTCCAAACAAGATTGGTTTCTCTTGTTCAGTGGTGTGATTTCCCATTCTAAGAGACAGGTAAGCTCACATAGAGCAACGTTTATGCATTTAGAGTGGTACTTCTTGAGCTTAAAGAGGCCGAAGAGCGATAGAGTTAAGCAATGGGTCAGCTAATCAAAACTTGGTCTTGCAGGCAACATATTCCTTCCATTACTTCAGCAAAAAGTCAGTTTATCAAGCTTTGTGACAAAAGATGACCTCAAAAATTGATTTATTCAGCTGATCAAAGCTTTGTGACAAAACTTGGTCTTTGTATCATTCAACTACTGGCTTTAGCTATTGCTGTAGGCTAACATTGTTTCTTTTTGTCTTTTGAAACTGACAGCAACATGTATTATATCTAAAGGTTGCACCTGGGAAAGGGACTATGTTGATTTTTTTTTTTTTTTTTTTTTTGCTGATTTGAAGCATGGTTTCAGCTGGGCAGGAAGAAAGTTGCAGCCTTGAGACTTGAGAGCACTCTGATTTGGGTTTGCTTCAATTAAGTTGCAACTGTTACAAATAGTATTTGAACACTTCTCAATACATAGCTATTAGCTATATAGAAACAGCTCAACATATGTGTAAATTTTAATTACTAAAGGGGAACAGATTTCATGAACTATATATATATATAAAAAGAATTTAAAATTAAAATTTAATTCTTGATTTTACCATATGACTTCCTTGAATGATTTTTGTGTAGGGTCGTCTGAATGATTTTTTTTCTTTAATTCACTTTTTCTATATTGATATAGCAAAGGTAATTCGATAAAAGATCCAGGGGCATAATCGTCATTTACACGGTAAACCCTAATCGCAAACCCTAACTCTCATTATATATATATAATCGATCTACTAGGGTGAGGGGAGGGCTCTCGATCAGCCGACACAATCCTGACTTGAGCGTCGGAGGCTCCTCCGGGGGAGCGAGCCCCACCTCTTCTTCTCCTTCTGATTTGTGCAGGAAGATGGATGATCGGGGAAGAATCGATGCAGATTTGATGTATTACATATATCTAAATTATACCATCTCCATTTATAAATTTCTATTTTTGGTTAAAATTTTACAAAAATTAGGTTAAAGATTATAAGTAGGTTCAAGATTTTATAACTATAAAGCTAAGCGATTTAGAATTAAAATTTATTTCTTAATTTTACCATATGACTTCCGTTGAATGACTTTTGAGTGATGCCATATTGAACGATTTTTTCTCTTTAATTCACTTTTTCTATATCTAAATACTATCTTCAATTTTATTTTTTATGATGGATTGCCGATATTTAGGGCAAGATATAAACATGGGTTCAAAACTTAAAAATCTTGACCTATTTTCATAAACTAACATGAAATGTAAAACAACAAAGATTATCAAACACTTCAAGGCTAGATATAGCTATGGGTTCAAGATTTTAAAATCTTGAACCTACTTCAAATGAAGGCAATACACCGTGAAAAAAAAACTTGAACCTAGCTACACAATAAACAAACATGAAATGTAAGGTAACAAGTTGTTACTTTATGGCTAGATATAACTATGGGTTCAAATTTTAAAAATCGTGAACCAACTTTAAATAGAGACAATATATCATAATAAAAATTTCAACCTAGTTAATAAACCGACATAAAATATAAGACAACAAGATATCACTTTAGGGTTGCATACAACTATGAGTTCGAGATTTAAAAATCTTAAACTACTTTAAAATGAAGGCAATACACCGTGGAAAAAAAAAACTTGAACCTACTGAATAAACCAACATGAAAAGTAAGGCAATAAGAAGTCACTTTATAGCTAGATATAACTTTGAACCCTACTTTAAATGAAGGCAATATATCATAACAAAAACTTTAATCTACTTAATAAAATGACATGAAATGTAAGACAACAAGATGTCACTTTCACCTCAAATAGAAACATAAGAAACTGACAAATATCGAATTGACATAAAGTGGCAGTTGCATCCAGAGATATGAGGAAAGCTCTTTGTGTTTGCAGGTAAGCAGAATAAACATTCTTGACATCACTCCCCATGAAACAATACTGAATAGAGAATAAGAACTGCTAAAGTTTAGCATCCAGAAAATTTTGAGATCTTGCAATGTTCAATCTTTATTGATCTTAAGAGATACATATGTTGCTTGACAGCTAAGAGATACTTTCTGAAGACTCCACCTTGATTGTAAGACCTTGAAACTAACCTGCAGGGTCTTGACAAATGATGAAAGATAAACAAGAAGGCCAAATTGTTTGATCCAGTTTTTGGGTCCAATGGGCGATGTGGTTCTGACATTTCTTTTTGATAGGTTTATCAATTTAAATGGGCCTTGTATTTTTTCTTGGGCTGCATATATCTATTTCTACTAACCTACAGGATTTGAGTTTTGGTTGAGATCTTCTTGGAGAATCAGAACCAAGTTGAGCGTCTTCATTGGAAGTTCTCCGGAAGCTAGGTTTTGAATAGCCGGTGAAGTTGTCCGGCTGGATATATTTTCGGAATTAAGGAAGCTAAGGATTCAGATTTCTAAATGGCTAGAAAGAGGAGAAGACTCGACCTATTTATTGAAGATTTTATAGCCAGAGTCGATACACTTCTCTCGCCATCTTCTACTGGGAATAGCTTTCTTCTGCAATCGATATTCTCTCAGATTCTTAGAGTTTCTTTCGTAATCTTTTGTTTGAGCGTTTGTAAGAGAAAACACCGGAGCGCTTTAGCATGATTCATTAGACTTATAATATGAGTATTTCGATACTCAAACGTATATACACTTCGGTGTAGTTAGGGCTTTTATTTCACTTGTGAGTTTGGGTTTCTATATAGAAGCGGTTAGGCTTTATATAGAAGAATGAAAGTTCTTCTAGGTTGTTTCTAGGGCTCTTAAGGAATGTGGAATAAGAGTTGTTTTGAATTCGACAGGTTAAATAACCCTAGGCGGGGACGTAGGCCAAGTTCGTGCCGAACCTCATTAATATATCGCTTGCCTATTTATTTCTATTTCCGCATTTTACATTGGTTTATTCGATCACTTTACTTGTTCATAGAACTGACAAGATTTTGGTTTCAATATCAAGACATTGACAATTGATTTTAAAGCCTTGAAATTTATGTGTTTTGCGCAAAACTGTCATACTCTATTCAATCCCATCCTCTAGAGTATTCATATCATCTATTTGGACTCTTCACCTTCTGATTCAGTATTTGTAGGACTTAACTAGGAAAATCTGCTACATATCTAAGAATGACCTTTCCTGAATTTCTCATTCAAAAACACGTATCTAAATGATGTTGGGTTCTTATTTATGTATCTGCATGCTAGGAATAGATAAAATTATCCTTCTAAAGATATATTTATCATATCTTTCTCTAATTTTTTATTTCTATCGAAATCTTGTAAATTCTTAGCGAGCAAGGATCCTTAGAGTGCAATTGAGATGTTGGAAGCCGAGATGAAAGAGAATGCAAATCAAGTAAACCTCTCGTTGTCTAGAAGGGAAACCTTGAGGCAACCAAATGTTCAATCCTCTAACATGTGTCCCCAAATATTTACTAGATAGTCAATGTACTTGTGCTTAATTTCAAAAAAGAGAGATGTTATTGTTACTTGCACTATAAAAAACACAGGAAATAGCCACGGATAGGCCACGAAAGATCATGGCTAAACGGTTTAGCGACGGGCATAGCCACGATTTTTACGTTTGTCTCCATTCGTGGCTATATGCCTCGTCGCTAAATATCAGATTTCCAACATCCGTGGCTAAGTCCGTGGCTAGGTCATACTCGAGGAATTCGTGGCTATAGCCACGAATTCAGTCACGGTATAGTCGTGGATGATGTCGTAGCCGCACACGTGAGAGTCTCCATTGAGGCTCAACGACTGTCGTGGCTGATGTCATGGCTAACGTCGTGGCTAGCATGTGAACCTCGTGTGGCTATATTCGTGGCTACAATTTATGCCGTGGCTATGACCGTGGCTAATGTCGTGGCAAATATGTTGCTATGGTCGTGGCTACAATGTATGCCCGTGGCTAATGTCGTTGCCACATCTTATTTAAATCTTTAAGTATAATATATTTAGTAATGCTGGACACAAAAATACCAAAATAAAATATCATTCAACCATTGACATAATTTGTTCTTTCCAACCACATCCAACACACAACCAGCAGTTCAACGAACCAAAACACAAACATAAGTTCAACCATCCAAAACACAATCAAACCACAACCAAAACAAACCCAAAAGTTCAGCAGTACGTACGACATGGGAGAATACGACAAAGTCTTAAGTTAGTGGAACCCAAAACAACAACACACAACTTACTTTCACTTGTCTTTGCCCTGACAGAACTGCATCATGGTGTTGAGGAGCTTCTCCTGCCACTCTTCGTTGGCCTTCCTAGTCACGCCCATTAGTTGCTCCCCAATAGCTATCACGTCTTGTCGGACGCTTGAGCTAACTTGTTTTTTTGTTTACTTGTATTTTGATGCCTTTTCATTCATTTTATAATTTTGATGCCTTTAATTTCACAATACACGTAATTATTAAACATAAAACCATAATCTCTTTGCAAGCCTGAAATTAATATTTGATTCTTAATTGAATCTTGATCGATATTGGATGCATATTCAATATTAATTTCACTACAACGATAGCATGATTTTTCTATTTTAAAAAATTGAAAAAAATCATGTTTTACAATTTTTAAAAATTTAAAAGGCAATATTTAACAAAATACAATTATTAAAAAATTTTAAACATGATTTTTCAAAACAAATTTTTATAAATATATAAAAATGGATGTTAGTAATATAAATATAATTTTTTTAAGATAAAATAAATGTTAAAATATATTTATAATGTTGGGAGGGGAGTATATGTGTAACTACTTCTGGGAAATTGGTCGTCATTTACATGAAAGTAATGCTTATGCGAGAAGAAGGTATTATGAGTAATCGTTGACGAAAATGAGATTAGAGAAAGGAGATTAGAGAAAGATTGGGATTAAGGCTTCATTTGGATGCATAATTTTATACTTATAAATTATCACTTTCACTATTGTTAGGGAATGGTTGGATAGATCATACTTCTACTGCACAACCCCTGTAAAATTAGAAAGATGATGATAGTAATGGAACCTTGACTTACTCTTTCCCACCATCAGTGAAATCGAGTTCAAATTTAGATCGACTTGGCTGGAGAGAGTGACAACCTCAAAACCCCTTTTCGGTTGAATCTAGTGCAAAGATGAAAGAGAGGGTCTTCAACATGCAACTTCAACCCTCACCAATCTTCTTGTTCATTAATAAAGCCCTTTTATGTTAATCAAAACCCTTTTCAGTTGAATCGAAGGTGTAATTTAGTTTTATGCAAGGGTATGAAGAAAGAAAAGAGGAAACAGGCTGGTTGACGAGCTCGTCCTGGAAGTTGTTGAGGACGAGAATGATGAATCCAGCGACGCCGGAGAAGTCAAGGGCATAGGTCTAGAGACGGCATCGATGGGTCTGCAACTAGATGCGTTCAAACCCTAACAAGTAACAACTCTCCCAAAGCTATGAAAATCAAAGCCTTAATCAAATTCAATTGAAAAGAGAGGGAGTTGCTCTATAATTTTGGAGCAGAAAGGGGCAAAAACGGTAAAGTAGATGAATTTGGGACTTAGAGATGAGGAGGGACGAGGAGAGAGATGAAATTTGGGGGAGATGAAAGATTTTAGGGATTAAAAAAATCAAAATATTTACTTACCCCAAACAACATCAGTCCACAATGACTATAAAAAAAAAGATGCTTTATAAGTGAAAGTTTATGAATCCAAACGAAATAATTTCAACAATACTAATTAACTTGAAAGAGAATGAGAATGAATTTAAAAGGAAAACTAAACTTGATCAGTACAATTGATCAGTTACTAGCTAATTATTAAATAGCACTGAAATTGCAGAAAATAAAATTATAAATTGCACAATCTAAGATTCTAATCTTATAAGAGGTCACTCGAAAGCCCACTGGTTCTCTGAACGAACCTCCTACTCTTCCTCCGGTGTGAAGTCATTCTTGATGTTGAAAGTGTTGCGAATCTCCTCCGGAGTCTTTCCCTTGATGAACTGAGTGAACTGAGTGATATCCCATTTGTTGATACACAACTTCTTCATCTGAATTCTTTTCAGACTCGTCGTCGCTCATGACTTCTTGGTTCATAAAGTTGGTTTCAATTGCTTTTTGTTTCTGTAATTTCTTCTTCCATTCTGGGTCATCCAACTTAGTGCTAAATCTCCTTGTTTGTCGAAGTGGATGTTGATTCTTTTTAAGATTTTGATTTTCTTTTTCTACAGTCGCCTTTGTTATATTGTCTAATTTAGTTGAAAACTTCTTTTTGGATTTTTTAAATGGATAAATGTATTTAAAAGGATCTTCTTTCTTGATTTCACCACCTGATGTTAAGCTTATATGATGGCTTATTTCGTTAATGGCTTTTAGATTGGTTGAGTGATGTACTTCACATGTTTCTTTTACAATCTTAAATATTTTACTACTAATATCATAAGTATCGAACATTTAATCTCTTCTAATAATCACCATGATATTTGTCAAACGATCATATCATCATGCCAGTTACTCATCGTACAAGTATAATTTCCAAGTTAGTTCCAAAACCATTTTGAAATCCAAATCAAACAGTTAAGAATTCCGGCCCTTGAAAATACTCTCTAAATTCCTTTTTCAATTTATGTATTAAATCACTTTCCGACCTTGAAATTCTTTTCCAAATTCTTTTTAAATCTTTAAGTCCAAATAATATATTTTAAACCCCCAATAATATTATATTTTATATTAAATACCATTAAATAATTTATTAAGTAAACAGATAAACCCTACCGAACCAAGGTTGGAGTTGACAAAATTAGAAATGAAGACATTAGGAGCAAGGTTGGAGTTGCAAGTATTCTTGACAAACTGCGGGAGTCCAGATTACGATGGTTTGGGAAGGTACGTAGGAGACCTATATCAGCCCCTGTGCGTAGGTGTGAAAGCTTGGAGATTGGTGCTATCAGCAGGGGGAGAGGTCGCCCGAAGAAGAGCTGGATGGAGGTGAGGCACTGGACAGAGACCACTGGAAGAGGCGCGTTCGGGTTTCTCATGTTTAGTAGTTCGAGTCTAGGCGTTGAGTCTTATTGTTTATGCTTCTTTTCAGTCTTCGATCTCCGAGCTTTCTATTGCTTCCTTTTATACTGGTTGTCTTGTCCCCATGTGATTTATGTGGCTTATTATTTTGGGTATATCGGAAACACTCTCGCGACTTGTTCGGGAAAATAGTGCGTACATCCTGGCCCCCCTGACCCTGCTTTATCGCGGGATATACTGGGTTCTTGTTGTTGTTTGGTTTGACTCAATCTGAAACTCTGAATCATGTATCAGGTTCGAATACATAGGTTTCTTGAGAAAACAAAGAACCCAATGACAACTAAGACAACTGAAGATGAACCTGAATCCCATACTTCATCAAAAGCAAAAGAGAGATTGAGGAAAAAATTCAATACTTTGATCAAACAGCAAAAGGTGCACAAGGTCAGGCAAATTGTTAAGGATCATGATGATATGAAGCCTTGGGGCCAGGAGAATCAAGTTAAGGCAAGAAAATGAATCCTGATTTAGTATCTGTCTTTTCAGTTTTCACTATATAAAGTATAAACATTAACAGTTTCATCCTATTGTCCCTATGTGAATGTTATTTAGGAAAAATATAACTCACATCTCTATTTTCACTTTTCAGGTTTGTGCGCGCTTGCTTCAGCTGCTAACTGAGACAACATATATAGTCTCCGGCTAACCAACTAGGAGATGATCCTGATATCCGACCTGCATTTATACACACCTTTCAAATTGTTACCGCTGAAACACGGTGTGAAATAAATTATTTTATTTACATTAATGACTTCCTTCCACTTTGCATAAACATGTATACTTCATGTCTTACAAACTCATGTTCTTCTGCTCAGGAAATTTAGCGGGCGGTATGGCGTCATTGAATGTGATCCACTTGTTCGCAAAGGATTGGAGAAGACTGTATGTACATGACTTGTAAAATCTTTTCCTTTCAGATGCACATTATAGTTTCTGCAAGGCATTTTTTTCCCCTGGTTGGCAGGATATAACATTAAAAGAGTGTTGCTTGCACCATTGAGAAGACATGTTGCTTACACATTTTTTATCCACGGAATAATGCTTCTATTCTTCGCAAATGGCTTTGCAGGATAGGCACATGGTGATTCCGTATATGCCAATGCTGATTCCTCCACTCAAGTGGATATCGTATGTGGCTCAGTTTCTCTCTTTCTGTTACCGTAGTCATTAATGTCACGTTGTTTAAATCTAACTACCTGTTATTGAAACGCTCCTCCCAGACTTTTTTCCGTATCTTCACTCATAGACTAAAAATGCAATAATAGTATGGGAACTAATATCTAGCTGAGGGTATGGGAACTGTACTATCTAGCTAATGCCTTCCCATTGTGTTGCTCCATTTGGCAAAATGGATCATTTGAGAAATCATATGGCTGGGAAAACTGCTATATGAATCCTGGAATAATTTAGTAGCTATTTTTTTTTTGTTTCTTCTTTTATTGGGAGGATGGGGGGACTGTGGTATCTTGCCGATTTTGGTCATTTGCATGGTCCTTCTAGACCTTTCTATAGTTGGCTTTAGTTAATAAATCTTGTTCACTTTGGCAGGTACGATAAAGGTGCATATTGTTTCCTTCCATCCTATGTTATGCGTATACATGGAGCAAAACAGCAAAAGGAAGCTGTTAAAAAAGCTCCGTTGAAGCAGTTAGATAATGTCTATGAGATGTGTGAATCTGAAAGTTATTTTATTTTTCAAGTGCTTAATATTTCAGAGTTGTGGGGAACATTTTTCAACTACACATCTGTCAACTGCACACATGTTGGAAGGATATAATTTTCTATCCAATTTATCTTGCCACCTTGACCTTGTTATTTTTGCCAAAAAGGAAAGGATCTTTGCTCCTACTATTATATGTGATTTTGGTAGGTGGTCCATTTTGAATGTTTAATTAGGTAGCTAGCCCCTAAACAAATTTAATTAGTTTTATGTAGATTCCTTCCCAATAGAGTGGAATGGTCAATGGTCAACCGTTTGATCATTGACCGGTTAACGTTGACCAACCCATTTGGATTTATTTATTTATTTTTATTTTTTTGTTTTTTAACCATTTTGATACCAAAATTTTATTATATTTTATATTCACTTTGATGCCACTTTTCTAATGAAATGATTGGATGACACCTTTTTAATGCCACTTTTTTTAAACTTTGATGACATTTTTTGTTTACTGTAATGTCACGTTGACCATTGATGCCATTTTTTTACTGTTAACGACTGATGCCACTTTTTTTATGTCAATTTTTTGATGATTTATTTTTTTACCGTGATGCCATTTTTTTGATGAAATTTTTGCAAAGTAGTATTTTGATGATATTTTTTTCAAAGTAATATTTTGATGACATTTTTTTCTTTAATGTGATACAACTTTTTCAAAATGGTGTTTTGATGTCATTTTTATAATGTAATTATTTGATGCCACTTTTTTAATCAAATCAATTGATGCAACATGTTTTTAATTTAATCAATTGTATATCGATTTATTTTCATCGATTATACTTTCATTCACTGATGACACGTTTGTGATTACACTTTATTGATGCAATCATAAGAGCTTAAAACGTGGAATCAAAATATTATCACCTTATTGCACATATAAAAATACAAAGTCTTTGAAACTACGACATTAATATTGGTTGTATACGTAAAAATACTTATTATAACATGTCATCAACTAAAAAAAATGTATCAATGTAATTAATATAATGTTGAATCAATAAAATCAATACAAGGTGACATAACCATCCAAGAATTATATACAACATTTCTAAAGATTCCACATCAAAAGTGGCATCAAAGTAGTTGCTAACAACAGAACTCTTCTTCAACCATGAAAGTAGTTGCTAACAACCCAAAAAACTCTTAAGAGCAAAGTAAAAACAGATGTAGGCAATTATCTAATTGTTGTAAAGAGTGAGGTCAACTAAAAAGATGCAGCAACAAGACATTTAATCGTCCTCCTCACAGACTCTACATATCAGATTCATCCCATTAGTATCAATAACCCACTTTCTCATTCAAATCGAATTAATGTTGCTGACATTAACGACAGTCGAAGAACTATGGTCAGTAAAGACCCTCTTAAGCACTTCACCTGCACCGAAATTTTCGAGGTGGAGGTCTGTTAATAGAGAAGTGATTCTTTCTTCCTCATCCTCCGCCCACGGTGCAACTTCCAAATACTCGAGGCAGGAGAACACTCTGGCATCGAATCCAATTGCAGCTGAAATCTAGTATGAAGAGTTAAATATATAGATGATGGCGAACGCCAAAGAGTAAACAAGAAGCAAGACCATACGGGTCTTACATAAAAATAAGAGACTACCCACAAAAAACTCCCCACTCACGGAATAACTGGAATCCCACTACACCCTCTCTCCAACCGGCTTCTTTAAATATAATACATATTTTCATAAAAATTATATGAAAATAATTTAATGAAAATATGTGCAATATTAAAAGAAGCCAATTAACAAATTCAACCAATCACCTAAGGAATCGGATACAAATAATTCACAAAATATGCCTAAGCCCAATCCTAAACCATATGCCCAGCCCAAAAAACAACATAAAAGCACCTACTAAAATCTATACCAGCAGATAGATGCACAAAAGGCCATCAAACTATGACAGCAAGCACGTCAAAAGCACAACCAAGCCAATGCAGCTGAAATCTATTGCAAACAGGAAATAATACAGATTCAATTCAACCTACTGTGTCTAGCAGCACCTCATAAATTCTCATGAATTCGATGAATGGAGGAACATTTGATTCAATTTGAATTGTAAAATTGAATAAATTTCATCTATTTTGCCTAAAATCCGAATCCTAAAACCTCAAAATTCAGGGATAATTGTAATGCAGATCACTATAGATTCAACAACAATGGAAAACAACAAAGAAATCAGAAATGTACCTTCAAAATCCCAAGAACATTTGAAACAAAAATAAACTCAATTCATCTAGTTATAAACAAAAACAAACTCAATTCATCTAGGCATTTCATCGAACACCTTGGATGCAACTCTAACCTCACCCAATTCAAAGTTATTCAGCATCTTCAAATTTCTCAATCTTCCCCTGATTTCCCCTAATTTCGAAAGCCTAAAGATACACAAAGAGTCAACAGCAAGACGAATACATAAATAAGAAGAAAATGGAAGCAATTTCACAAAATTGGGGACAATTGGAAGCAAGACGAATGCATAAACAAGAAGAAAATGGAAGAAAATGGAAGCAATTTCACAAAGAGTACAACCTAATTTCTCGTTCTTTTTTTTTTACTTACCATCACCGCCCTTTTTCTCATCCCTCTGGCCTTCCTCTCCTTCACTCACCTTTCGCTGCTAGTCACCACCAGAACCCTCGCCTCCCACACCAAGGCCACTGGCGAAGCTAATTCCCCACTGCAGACGTCGAAGATCGCGACCTTCATCATCTTCTTCTTCGCGAGATTCCGCGATGGAAAGGGCGATTCCAATGGAGATCTGAAAGGAGACATTGGAAATGAAATGGAGAGCAAGAGAGCACGGAGGCAACGTACAGGGAGCGAGAGGGTGATTCCCATGGAGATCTGAAAGGGACTGTGGAGATGAAGGATGGTGCGGCTCCCTTCCCCTCCTTCATGAAAACGGATGGATCTGCAAATAGGAGACGGTGAGATCGAAGAGGGTTAGGGTTGAAGGGTACAAGGAGCTATTGAAAAATTGAAAAGGGTTTAGGGCGGCTAAAAGAACATTTAAGGGGGCTAATCACCCAACGAAATATTCCTAAGGGTCTAATTCACCACATTCCCTCTAATATGTTTTGGGGCTTGGATTAATCATATTTCTTTCCCATATAACCAGGCTCTTGATACACTGGGCAAAACTAAATAGAAGGTGAACAAAAGATTGCCAAATATCATAGATAGCGTTTGGGCTATCTATGATATTGCTGACCCGGTTGACCCTGAAGATGTAAGTTACTCATAAACCAATTAATGTTTCTGCCAGTTTTCAAGTTGGTCATCTACAATTTAGATTATTCTTAAATAAATGTTTTTATTCCTGTATTTCGGATTCCTTTTCCAGAAAAGCCATAAACAGATGATGAAAAAGAAATTATTGAATGGAAGTGGATCGAAAGACAAGACTGAAAAAAATTAACAGTGAAAGACATGCACAGTGTTGCGACTGAAGAGAATCGATCCAAAACACCAGAGTACATAAACAGAAACTTAAGCAATGATAATGAACAAGTTTACAACCACGCAAAACCAAAACAAAAGTAGAAAGTAGAGATTGTAGCGACGATTAGCCTCAACGAGGACACCAGCCACCAAGGTCAAAACCTAGAGGGAAAAGAGGCTACGAATCTCTCTCAACACAATGCCACTGAGTGTATTTGGATGGAAGGTAGCTCGATCTACGCTCACAAAGGCTGGAAAGGGATGAAACCCTAAAATCGCCTCAGGAGACAAGAACAGAGCTACAGTAAGCAACAACCCTCTCAACTCTCGGATTAGGGTTTTGCAAACCCTTATAAAAGAGAGCGCTTAAGCTGAACGACGTCGTTGCCAAAGCTCAGCAAGAGAAGTTGAAGACATCCGTATGGGCTTCTAGCCCAATGGATAGCTGAGATCAGTTTTGGGCCGGTTTGGCCCAAAACCAATACAATCAGCCTTACATGTAAAAACATCCAATGTACACTTAGAATTACATATAGGTTAAAAAAGAGACGAGCCTAACAATTTACCCTCATAATTCTGAGTTTATACATATCGTAAATCTTCCTTGTTGATGTGTGGACTGGATTTACACCGTTGTCTATCATCGGCTATTTCATACCCTTCTCAACATCATTTGGACTTGATCACGTGCAGGAACTCCCTACAAAAGAGAAACTTATTAGTGGTCACAATCTTAGCGTGTGTTTGGCACAAGATTGTGGGGGGATTGTGGGGATTATTTCAGAATACAAAACAGATTGAGGAGGGGGGAAGGGTGTTCGGCAAGCGGATTCAACAAAATATGGGATGGAGATTGAGGAGATTGAGGAGATTGTATGGGATTATTTCACAATCTTCTCCCCCCAAGATTGTGGAGATTGTCGATTGATTTATGTATGTGAGATCCCCATTTTCCCTTCCCCCGTTCCAGATCTGAGACGGCCGCACGAGGAGAGAGAAGAGAGAAGTCGGAGACAAAATTGCGAAATCGCCACCGCCGCCACCAAGGTATGCTACCATCCTTCCCTCTCATCTCTGTATTTGGGTTTCCGAGTAGGTGCGGTGGGGTTTCGGGGTCGGCGGCGGAGATCTCCTCCAGGGGAAGCGGTTGATGGAGGCAGTTGATAAGCGACTTCATCCTTCCCTCCCTGCAAACTATGTCTCCCTCGTTGATCCGCGAGAGTGCTGGATGCAGCGGCAAAAGCAAAAGGAGCGGGACGATGTCAATGGAGATCGACATCTTCAGCGAAACGCTGAGGTCGGAGTCGATCAAGGTGCTGAAGGCGAAGAAGGTAAGGGTGTGGGTGTAGACGATCAGCTAGAGCAGAAGCAGCAGCCACTGGGAAAATCGGTAGTCCGATCAAACCCTAACCCTAAGTCCGCGAATCAAAGGGCTTCCCAGTGGGGTCAAATCAGCCAACCAACGTCGCCGCCTTTACCCCCATTGAACCAGTCTAAGCAGCAGCCAATGTTTCCACGGATCCGAACCATCCAGACCAAGTCGGTGCAGGGAAGAAGAAAGAGAGAAAGTGATGGTGGATTGGTATGGGTTAAGAAAGGAGAAGCTTCAAAGATTGGTGATGCCCCAAATTTCTAATGTAGGAAGCAGGTAATGGAAAATTGGAAACCGTTGTATGTACTATGTGATTAGCTTGAATGGAAACTGTTGAATTGAATTTGGTGCCAACTGAATGTTAAATGCACAGCTTAATTGGGCATCAAATTGGTTTAGCATTTTCTTCTTCACTGTGAGCTGATTGAAATTCACTACTTTGTTTGTTGAGTAGTTTTCATCTTCAGTGAATCCATGGCGTCAGTTTGTTCTCACGAAAGAAGAAGGGGTAATGGGGTAATGGGTTTTTTCCAGGGGCTTTTCGGTAATTTTGTTACTTTAAAATACACAACAATTCCCTACCTACCAAACACCTTTTACGAGATTTCCGCCATCCATAATCTCAATCCCCACAATCCCATTAATCTACCAAAATAATCTCCATCTCCTAACATCTACTGAAATCCCCATAATCCCCATAATCTCCATCTAGTGCCAAACACAGCCTTAGTACCAAAGTCTGCAGGATTAAGTTTTCCATCAATCTTCTTAACAATAAGAAGATTTTTGGATACCAACACACGTATGAAGTGGTAACGAACATCAATGTGCTTAGTCCTTTCATGATAGACAGGATCTTTGCACAGATAAAGGGCACTCTGGCTATCTGTATGCAATACAGATTTATGGTTCTTTCTATCCACCTCTTTTATAATATTTTGGAGCTAGATTGCTTCCTTGGAGGCTTCAGTAGCAGCTATGTACTCTGCTTCTGTTAAAGACAGAGCAACAATGGGCTACAGCTGAGCCTTTCAAGAAACACAATTCCCACACCAAGTATAGAAGAAAGAGGTGGTAGACTTCCTATTATCCTTATTGCCAGCATAGTCAGAGTCCACAAAGCCAAACAACTCAGAGGGTGAAGTATGCAAACCATATACCAAACCAATATCAAGGGTACCAGCAATGTATCTTAGGAGATATTTCATAGCAACCCAGTGCTTCTCTGCAGGGTTAAACATATACCTGCTCAACACACTTACTGCAAAAGCAAGGTCAGGCCTGGTACAAATCATAGCATACATAATCGACCCAACAGCTGCATCATAAGGAACATATTTCATATAGTCTTCCTCCTCCTTGTCAAGAGGCATCCTGGTCTTGGTATGATCCAGGTGCCCTCCTAAAGGCATAGGAGCAGGCTTGACATTAGAAACCTTGAACCTGTTAAGGACTTTCACAAGGTAATCCTTTTGAGACAAAAATATATGATGCTTGGATCTATCTCTAGAAATCTTTATGCCAAGAATTTTCTGAGCAGGGCCCAAATCTTTCATGTCAAAAGATTTCTTGAGAGATTCCTTAACATCAAGTACCTTTTCTCTAGACTTGCATATAATGAGAATATCATCAACATACAGCAAGACATATAAGGGAGATTCAGTTTTAACATGCATGAAATATAAACATGGATCATAACTACTCATTCTAAAGCCAAGTTTAAACATGCAATTATCAAATTTCTTATTCCACTGCCTAGGAGATTGCTTCAGGCCATACAAAGATTTTTTCAATAAACAAACATGATCGGGTTTAGAGTGATCCTCAAAACCCTTGGGTTGTCTCATATAAATAATCTCATCAAGCTCACCATGCAAAAAGGCAGTCTTAACATCCATTTGATCAATTTCATAGTCATAAACAGCAGCAATAGCAAGTAGAAGTCTCAGAGTTTTATATTTCACAGCAGGAGCAAAAACATCATTGTAATCAATCCCTTCTTTTTGTGTGAATCCTTTGGCTACCAACCTAGCCTTGTAGGTAGGTTGGCCATCAGGTTCCGCACAATTTTTGAGCTTATAAACCCATTTATAGCCAATCAACCTAGCATTTTTAGGCTTTGGAACCAGTTTCCAGGTTTTATTGGCTGTCATGGAGTTTATTTCCTCTTTCATAGCAAGCAACCACTTATCAGAATGTTTACATTTAACAGCATGTTCAAACAATTCAGGAGTATAAGCATCAACAACCTCAGCAATCACAAAAGCAAACTCAATCTCATTAGTGAAATATTTCTTATTTGGAATTTTCACTCTAGGAGATCTATCTCTAGTAAGCTGATAATTAGACAAATCAGGCACCTCGTCAAATGTTTTAGAAACATGCTCAGAATCAGAAACATCATGATCAATATCATGCTCAGATTCAGATTCAGACAAGGCATTTTCATAATTATCAGAACCAGAACTAGAGGAGTCAGAAGGGGTAGAAGTAGAGCTGGAGTTTGAGTTGCTTACCTCCCCACCTGATTGATGAGGGCTGTCATCAGTACTTGAAGGAGCAATATGTTGCTCAACATTACCATGATAAGTAGAGCTGCTTCCAATGGGGATATTGATATCAAATTCATCATCCAAACTTGCTTCTTGAGCATTTGAATCATAAAATTGAACACCTGCATTCTCAGAATCAATGTTAGAAACCTTTCTGAAATGAAATTCAGTTTCAATGAAAATGACATCTCTGCTAAGAATTACTTTGTACCCTCCTGGTTGGAGAACAAGTAACTTATAGCCTTTGACACCCTCTGGATAGCCAATCATAACACATTTAAGAGACCTTGGTTGCAGCTTACCAGTGTTCTGATGAACAAAGGCAGTGCATCCAAAAGGTCTTAAATGTGCTATGTTAGGCTTGGTTCCACTCCACAATTCCTGTGGATTTTTTAAACCAATAGCAGAAGAAGGGGAACTGTTAATTAGGTAGGCTGCAATGGTAACTGCCCCCCCCCCCCCCCCCGCCCCCCAATGAAGGTTTCAGACCAGAGCTAATGAGAAGGCACCTTGCCTTTTCAAGCAAGGTCCTATTCATTCTCTCTGCTGTACCATTCTGCTGTGAATTACCTGGAACTGTGAGATGCCTTTTAATACCCTGTGAATGACAGAAACCATCAAAATCTTTGTTGCAAAACTCAAGACCATTATCAGTTCCTAGACATTTAAGTTTAAAGGTGGTGTGACCCCCAACTTTTGTTTTCCAAAGTTTAAAAGCATCAAAAGTGTCACTCTTAGCCCTAAGAATGTGCACCCAAACCTTCCTGGAATGGTGGTCAATAAGTGAAAGGAAATACTTCCTTCCACCTATTGTATCCACTTGGGCAGGTCCCTATAGGTCTGCGTGTACATAGTCTAAGGGCTTGAGAGCAACAAATTTTGAGCTACCAAACACATATTTAGCATGCTTACCAAACAGACAGTTCTCACAGTGTTTGAGTTCAGAGGGTTTACCTTCAACCATACCTTGTCTGAACAAATGATTGAGCCCTTTGTTGCCAATATGACCAAGCCTAGAGTGCCACAACATAGTTTTATGCAAATTCATAGAAGCAAAGCACTCAACAGACAAAGATGAAGCACAAAGAACAGGGTTTCCAATAACATGATATAAGCCACCTTTCTTAATACCTTTAATGAGAATTTTACCATTCATAGAAACAGTTTTAATTCCATTTTTAGTATTAACATCACAGTTCAAGTCATCAAACACAGAAACAGATAACAGATTCCTCTTCAAGTCAGGTACCCACCTGACCTGTTGAAGGGTTCTAATAAAACCATCATGCATTTTAAAGGGAACATTGCCTATGCCTTTAATCTTAAGAACAGATAAATCACCAAGTCTAACCTCACCTTTAGCAGACTCATCAAGATAATAAAAAACATGCTTATCAAGTGTAACATGCATAGTACAACCAGAGTCCAGAAGCCAAGTATCAGAGGGACTATCACAGGCAACCATAAGCAATTCAGAAGAATAGAATACAGAGGAATCAAGCACAGCAATTGTACCATTTTTAGACTTCTTTTCCTCATCATCTCTTTTCTTATAGCAATCAGCAATGACATGGTTGTTCTTTTTGCAATAAGCACAATGCTTCTTACCAGGTTCAGGAGCCTTATCCTTTTCCTTTTTCTTATTCCTCTTTCTATTCTTAGAGTTTCCCTTAGTAAAAAGCACATCAGTTTTAGAACCAGATTTATCAGATTTATCACCTTTCACTTTGAACACTTTGATAACCTCATTTTTTTGAGCAATAGACTCAACAATTCTTTTCTTAGTCAAAGACTCATTTCTAAACTGTATAACATCCTTAAAAGTATCAAACTGAGATGGCAAAGCATTAAGCAGAATAACAGCTTGGTGAGTATCATCAATTTTATCATCACAACGTTCAAACTCTTGTGTCATCCTAAGAAATCTATCCAGATTATCATCGAAAGACACAGAAGCATCCATTTTAAAATTAAAAATACGACACAACAAAGATATTCTACTTGACAGAGTTTTAACCTGATAAAGATCTTTCAAAGCTTTTCACAAAGACACAGAAGTATCACAAGTTACTACATGTCTGGCTACCTCATCTGAAATATGAATCCTGATCTCCCTGTGTGCAATGAGATCAATTTCTTTCTTAGCCTCATTGGACATTTTAGCAGGAAGCTCATTAGCAACTTCTTTCCAAAACTTCTCCTTTATCAGGATAGCTTTCATCTTAACTTGCCACATGACAAAGTCAGTAGTGCCATCAAATGGTTTAATGCGATAGAAGTTATCATACATAATGAATCAAAGTTCCTGCAATAAGTGAAAATGGACTAAATCAGTAAAAGTTGGAGAGAGTTGAGCACTCAAACCCTAAAGCTATCAAGCTAAGAGTTTGAATCTCGTAAAGTGCTAGCGGAAGCAAAAGTAAGAGCTTTCAATGAGAGTTCTGAAGAGTATAATCTTCTAAACTCAAATATTTCCGAAGGTTTTTGTTCAAATCTGAAATGGCTTATCAGATTGAGATTTCCGATGGAATAAGTCCTCAAAACCCCAGATCTGGAGTTCCTTTCAGAAGAGCTTGCTAGATCTTTGAGATCCAGAGCCTTAAGGAGAGCTAGCTCCAGGAACATCAACAGAATCAGAGACGAGCGACAAGGATATGTCCTCTAAAACCTCAGATCTGGAATTTCTATCCGAAGAGCTCAAAGATCTTGAAAGATCTCGAGCCTTAAGGAGTGCAAGCTCCAGAAACTTCAACAGATATAGAGATTTGGGACAAGTGACGCTTTATCTTTGTAGATCTGGAGCTTAGAAGGATGAAAATATCAGATCTGGAGCCTAAGAGAAATATCAGATCGAAGAAACTCCACAATCGAAGAAAATATCAGATCTGGAGCCTAAGAGAAACGAGAACTCAAAAGCTTCAACAAATCCAATTTTAAAACGAGAAAACCCCTTAAAACCTGAAAGCTCTGATACCAATTTGAAGAGAATCGATCCAAAACACCAGAGTACATAAACAGAAACTTAAGCAATGACAATGAACAAGTTTACAACCCAACAAAACCAAAGCAAAAGTAGAAAGTAGAGATTGTAGCGACGATTAGCCTCAACGAGGACACCAGCCACCAAGGTCAAAACCTAGAGAGCAAAGAGGCTACGAATCTCTCTCAACACAATGTCACTGAGTGTATTTGGATAGAAGGGAGCTCGATCTACACTTACAAAGGCCGGAAAGGGATGAAACCCTAGAATCACCTCAGGAGACAAGAACAAAGCTACAGTAAGCAACAACCCTCTCAACTATCGGATTAGGGTTTTGCAAACCCTTATAAAAAAGAGCGCTTAAGCTGAACGACGTCGTTGCCAAAGCTCAGCAAGAGAAGCTGAAGACATCCGTATGGGCTTCTAGCCCAATGGATAGCTGAGATCAGTTTTGGGCCGGTTTGGCCCAAAATCAATACAATCAGCCTTATATGTAAAAACATCCAGTGTACACTTAGAATTACACATAGGTTAAAAAAGAGATGAGCCTGACAGCGACATAGAGTTTAAACTAGCAGGGAGCATCTCTCTGTATAAGATGATTTGTGATCATCCTTTTCCATCTGTTAATTGGTTTATTATTGATGGATAATTTTGCACATGTTTGTGAATGCATAATAGGTGGATAGGAAGTTGCAAGATGAGGAAGGTTTTTATTACCCTCACAATCTTGATTTTCGTGGTCGTGCATATACGATGCACCCTCATCTAAACCACCTTGGTTCTGATCTATGTCGAGGCATTCTTGAGTTTGCAGAAGGGAGACCTGTTGGAAAAGCAGGTTTACGCTGGATAAAAATCCACTTGGCCAATTTGGATGATATTATTGATTCAGCGGACAGACCTTTGGAAGGAAAACAGTGGTGGCTAGGTGCTGACGACCCATTTCAGTGCTTGGCGGCATGCATGAATCTAACCGATGGTTTGAGAAGCCCATCACCAGAGGTTTATGTTTCGCATATGCCTGTTCATCAGGTACTTGTTACGTTCTGGATATCATGAAACTAGGAAAGTTGAAGTGAGATTTATCTTTTTGATATATTGCTGAAACTAATTCTCCTTATCTTTCGGTGTAGATGTACCATTGCCTAGGGGAAGTTTTGTAAGACTGGATTCCATTATTTCGTGTAGCTTTGTCATATGAAATCAAGCATAATCAATTATGAATAATAGAATTGCCTTTCAACTCACCACCACATGTAAGCGTTTGACATTGTCTAACACTACCTCTTTTGGTTTTGTACCCAATTGTGCAAAGGATGGTTCATGCAATGGCCTTCAACATTATGCAGCCCTTGGTAGAGACAAGGTATTGAGCTCTTCCCTTCCCTCTTCTATTTTTGTGCTCATTCTGGAATTATCAGCTGAGTGATCAGCTCGAATGTATTGCTCCTTTGATTATAATTCAGATTCTTACTGCTGGTTTCTTAGCGTTTTCTACTAGAAGTTCTTCCTGTTTTTCACAGTTTGATTAATTCCCATCACTTGTATTTTTTTTTTCTATGTTGGTTTAGCTGGGAGCTGCTGCGGTCAATCTTGTGGCAAGGGATAAGCCAGCGGATGCTTATTTGGGAATCGCAACACGATAAGAAGTTTTCTCCGGTCAAATTATTAAAGTATACAAAGCTAGTATTCAACAAATAGAATACAGTTATTTTACCATGTGATCCTCGTGTTTCAACTTTCAAATGTTTTGATACTCTGATATGGTTTAATGGTCAGTTCGAATATGATTTTTAAACCTCTTCTCAATCATTTCCTTCTCAATGGGACAGTTCTTCGCGCGATTCACCAGTGTAGTGGTACAAATCCCAAATTTCAACCACGAGTCTGCCACCATAATCCTCATGAGGAACCTAGTTGAGGGGGATTTTAAGACTCTCCTCTTCAGGAAGAAACCAAATAACTACGACACGCTGAAAGACTCAGATTGAGGCTGAGAAGACCGCGGCCTCGAGCTCGAGGGTAAATGAAGGACAATAGGGTTTCTTCGGAAAGATTGCTGGAAAGTTCCGGAAGGACAAGGGAGTCCGGAAGCAAAGAAGGCAATACTCCGCGGGACACCAGTCCGCGTCTTGTCAAGATGAAGTCCATCTCAATGATGAAAGAAGAAACCCGACCGCAAACCAAAATGAGCGCGATCAGGGGGCGCGACGCAATGAAAAACGTGACTCCTCCTGGAGAGACGAAGGGCGCCACGATCACAGGCGGCCCTATCACCGGTCCTAGGATCGACGGGAGGAACGATACGCAGATGACCAACGGGGCCCTCGGCAGGCTCCGAGGGACGAATATCTGCGGCAGCAGCAGGATCGGTATGATCAGCATCGCTATCCTCCCCGTAATCGCGGAAAAGGATGGGGTCGAAGATGGCGAGGTGGCCAAAGGGGCAGAGCTCAGCCGACACAACGATCAGTCAACCAAGCCTTGGGAGATGAGGTCCGCCGCGAGAAATCTAGGACCAACCGAATCCCTGAGCGGGAAGGCTTCATTGACACCTTGTCTAGAGGGCCCTCAATTTCAGGGGCTAGCCGCCAGGATAGGAAGAATTATGAGAGAGAAGCAAAACAGCCCCCTTCTGTGGCCAGCCAAAAGATTGCTCTACGAGTGCACGCCGAGGTAATCTTCACTGCAGGAGATGTTGAAGACGCCTGCATGCCCCACGCGGACCCCTTGGTTATACACGCCCAGATCGCCACTAAGACCGTAAAAAGAGTCTTTATTGACACTGTCTCTTCGATGGATATCCTCTCCTGGGAAGCTTTCTCCCAGATAGGCATATCCACGTCGGCTCTGAAACCTCACCATGGCACCCTGGTGACTTTTTCCGGAGACGAGGTATAGGTGGCTGGCACCATAGAGCTAGCGGTAGTCCTAGGGTCCACGCCCACCCGCCGGATGGAGAACATTGTCTTCACCGTGGTCAAGATACTGACTACCTACAACGCTCTCCTGGACAGGGTGTCCATCTACAAATTTCATATTGTGGTATCCATTTACCACTTTAAGGGGAAATTCTCGGTGTCCGGAGGAGGAACGGGGGAGGTCTGTGGTCAGCAACCGGAGAGCCGAAGTTGTTACATGACCTATCTCCAAAATAAGAAGGAAGTGATGTCTATCCATGATACAGCACAACACAAGGTCGAGGGATCGGAGGAGGATCCCTGAGCAGTAGATGAGGAGACGGATGGCCCGCATGAAAGAACTCAAGAAGGCGAGCTCGAAGTTAGATCCATGGAGCAGGAAATCCCAACCGCGGATCAAAGAATTGTTCATCAACCTTTCCCCAACCCCGAGGAAATGATCTACATGGGTCAAGCACTGGGACCGCAAGAAAAAGACCGTGTCTTGGAAATCATCCGGAAGTCTCGCGACGTGTTTGCCTGGTCACCAAATGACCTTTTAGAGGTCCCCGCTTCCATAGCAATCCACACCCTTAGAATTCGACATGACACCCGACCTGTGGCTCAAAAGAAGAGGAAAATGGCTCTTGAGAGGTCTCACGCCGCGAAGTAAGAAGTGGAGAAACTGCTGGAAGCCAGTTTTATAGAAGAAGTGGACGACTCAGATTGGCTCTCTAATGTCATCCTAGTCAAGAAAGCCAATGGAAAATGGAGAATGTGTGTAGACTTCTCGGGAAATGAAGCATTGAGTTTCTTGGACGCATTGAGTTTCTTGGACGCTTATTCTGGGTATAACCAGATAGCTATCCCTTGCCATCGATCGATGAGTTGGTAGATATAACCGTGGGAAATGAAGCATTGAGTTTCTTGGACGCTTATTCTGGGTATAACCAGATCCGCATGGACCCGCTAGAAAAAAGGACGACCACTTTCATCACCAATCAGGGGATCTTCTCCTACCAGGTAATGCCCTTTGGCCTACGGAACGCTGGGGCCACTTTTCAAAAAGTCGTTGATAGAATATTTCGCGGATAGCTCATGAAGAACGTGTCAATCTACGTGGATAATATAGTGGTAAGAAGCTGTAAAGTGGAAAACCACGCAACAGATTTGCAAGAGACTTTTGACTCCCTAAGACGAAGGGGCCTCAACCTAAATGCTGAAAAATGTGTCTTTTGTGTGGATTCCCGAAAATTTCTTGGATTTATGGTCAGTCGGCAAGGGATAGACGTGAACCCAGCAAGGATCACTGTGATTCAGGAATTGCAACCGTCGCACACCATCAAAGAGGTACAGTCCTTGAACGGGGCGGTAAACTATCTGGGGCGTTTCTACTCATGTTTGGCCGACAAATCGCTACCTTTCTTCGCATTGCTGAAGAAAAAGGGACCGATACAGTGGGCCCCGGAGCTCCAGCGCGCCTTTGAGGAACTGAAAGTCTTTCTACAACGTCTACCTCCTCTGCACCAACCCCAGAGATCATAGAACTTGCAGCTCTACCTGGCTACAAAAGGCACAACCATTAGTGCAGTACCCACTAGGGAAAGGCGATACCCCGTGTACTACGTGAGCAGGGTGCTACAAAACGCTGAAACTAGATACGAGCCGGTAGAAAAGGTGATTCTATGTCTAGTTTTCGCGGCCAGAAGGCTCCGACCGTACTTCCAAGACCACATGATCGAGGTGTTGACAAATCTCCCATTAAGGCAGATCCTTCACTCACCCAGCCCGTCAGGACGAATGACGAAGTGGGTCGTGGAACTCTCCGAGTTCGAAATAACGTATGTGCCCCGAAAAGCGGCCCTCGCTCAGGTCTTTACAGATTTCATCTGCGAGACCAGCTTTGAATATGATGGGGTTGATGACCAGAGCAAATGGGTCATGAAAGTAAATGGGGCCGTGAACGCAAATGGGAGCAAAATTGGGATAACGCTCAGCTCCTTCGAAGGTGAACAGTCGTGCTTCGTTCACAAACTAGACTTCCAGGTGACCAACAACGAAGCAGAGTATGAGGCCCTGATCGCCGGGCTCGAGATCGCACTGGTTCGCGGAGACAGGGCAATTGTCACCTACACTGACTCTGAGGTAGTCGCAAGACAAATTGAGGGAACATAAGAGGCCAGGACTGGCTTGTTACCGAACTACTTACGGAAGGTCACGACCCTAAAAAAGTCGTTCATGCACTTCAGTCTGGAATCGGTGCCCCGAGAGATGGACGAGCAAGCAGATCTTTTGGCCTGGATCGGGCGGCAATACCCCCAGGAGCCGAAGAAAAGTTCGTGTTCGAAAGAAAGGGGCAACGAGGACTCATCCAGAAAGTCTACACGGTCCAAACTGAAGGGCCAGGGAACTGACGAACCCCAATTACAGAATACCTGGGGAGGGAGGCACTCCCCTTAGATAAAGCAGAAGCGAAGAAAATAAACTACTAAGCAACCCGATTCACTATCCGAGAGGGTAGGCTATACAAGAAGGGTTTTAACTTCCCCGATTTACTATGCATCACAAAAGACGAAGGAAAAATCATCGTCAAAAAGCTGCATGCCAGGGTATGTGCTCACCACCAGGGGTGGAGAGCCCTAACGACCAAGATCATGAGGCTGGGATACTACTGGCCAACAATAAGAGCAGATGTGCAGAGCCCCGTGCGGAGATGTGACGCCCGCAAGAGGCATGGAAACGTCCGAACGGCGCCCGCCGAGCCGCTTCAGAGCATCTATAGAGCATGCCCTTTCGCTTTTTGGAGGATGGACATCTTGGGGCCCTTCCCCACGGCTCAGGGGAAGCTGAAGTATGTCCTTGTTGTGGTGGACTATTTCACCAAGTGGGTCGAAGCGGAGGCAATGGGATTGATCACGGCCGAGAAGGTCTGTAAGTTTATCCGGAAGAACCTGGTATGCCGCTTCGGAGTCCTTGAAGCCATCATCACGGATCACGGGGCGCAGTTCAATTGCGAAGGGATCCGAGATTTCTGTAAAGGCCTCGAGGTCACGCTAAAGTTCTCATCAGTTGCACATCCTCAGACCAACGGCCAGGCAGAGATTACTAACCGTCAGATCCTAGAAGGAATAAAGAAGAAGCTGGGGAAGACCGCCAAGGGCTGATGGGCAGAGTTGCTCCCATTAGTGTTGTGGTCATACCGAACAACGACCAAAACACCCACATGGGAGACCCCTTTCGCGCTAGTGTTCGGATCAGACGCAGTCATCCCTGTCGAGAGACTGGTCCCCTCGACCCGAGTCATCGCTTGCGAATCCAAGGCCAATGATGAGGCCCTAGAGGTGGAACTACACTTCCAGGAGGAAAGGAGAATGTTGGCGGCCTTGAAAGCACGAGAGTACTGAAATATCCCAAAGTATTTTTGGGTATTTCTATTTTAATTTAAGTAAATAAAAAAAAATAAGTTTATAATTTTGATATAAAAGAATTTATACAATTATTTATGGAATATATATTATTATTTGGTTCTTATTATTTAAAATATAAAATATGGTTTGACTTTATGAATTTAAGAATGAAACTTATTATAAGTAAAATGGAGTATGCATTTTGTTGTCGATATACAAATTGATGTGAGTTTATTCTTTTATTCTTTAATATCTTATGTGAAAATCCTTTTGATTGAATTATTGAGATGTTCTTGTGATGTCTTTTTTACTTACCATCGATAGTACTAGAACCGAAATTGAGATAGTAATTAGTTGCAATGGATCAAAGTAGATATGTTAGGGCAAAGAAATCAGAGGTATTTACCCTACAAACACTACCATTCGATCTCATATTGGAGATTGTCGGTCGAGTCGCAAGTGAATATATAGTGGATGTCTTCAACTTACGGTTAAGGTATTGTCTATATAGTCGATGAAATTGCCCCCACTTTTTTTTCCTTATTTGATGCATTTGCAAAAAAATTTGATTCACTTAATTGTGATGCAGTTGCAAAAGTTTTGATTTGGTTGGAAAACATAGTTATATGCTTGAGAAGATGGCAATTGCAAATCTGGATGAATTGGAAATTTCGCTTATAGCCGCATCGAGAAATGATAGTAGACCCGGGCAAACTCGTGCACGGTTCGGGCTTGAGATGGGCTGTACTCAAGATTATCCCGTTGTTGCGGGCGCGGGTCAGGCTAAGCCCGCTTAACGGGTTGGGAGTCGTGTCCAAGCCCTTCCGGAAATGCGGGTGCGGGTATTCCGCGGGTACCCGCAAACCCAATTATTTTTTCTTATTAAAGCTTTACTAAGCCTATTATAATCAATTTTAATATATATATATATATATGCATATATATATATATATTATTTATATATATATATATACATATATACATATATATATATTATTTATATACTACCTACTGTTTTTAATATATATATATATAATTTACATAAGCCTAATATTTTTTTTAAGTGAATACTTATTGTATGTATGTATTACGTACATATATATATATATATATATATATATATATATATATATATATATATATATTGATAACTCCCTCCCTTGATGAAAATCGAAATAATGTTTCAAAGGCCTTGGCAGGATGTTTGTGTCAAAGGTCTTGGCACATTAACAATTGATGAAATCCAAAACCTGTTCTATATGTCCGAATATTATTTAATTTTATTATATACTTCCTTTATATTATATATATATGTTTGACTAATCTTTCAGGAAGTTTTTCGAATTATTTCCTTCCTTCTGACAAGTGTTGAGAAGGTTCAAATCGAAAAGATTATGGCTTCATTTGTTTCCAAGTTTAGAAGATCTTAAAGATGGCCATGATCTGGAATAGCCGTTGGAGAAGATTCTCGGCGCCGATTTGTCTCAATAAATAGAAAAGGAAGATGAAGACAGAATAACACAAGTGCTACACAAGCTTTCATTCATTCAAGCGAGATCTGTCTTCCAAGTGTACTCTCTGCTAGTGCTCAAGAGTTTGTTGTTTATTTCAAACCCTTTGAGAGTCACTGTGAGCTTATAGGATATATTCATTTATAGTGTTACTCGAGAGTTTGTAACTCGGGAAGTTGCACTAGGCTATTGATTTGTGAGAGTAAGAGGATTGTACTAGACAGCTGAGAGAGGTGGGGCTCTTCTAGATTGGTCTAGGACTCCAAGGGAACGTGATTTGACTAGATTGATATTGTATAGGAGAGAGGCTTCTCGGTGAGCTATTAGGATCCTAAGCTAAGCGAATCAATAAAGCCTTTTGAATCCTAGGGTTGTGGAAGAACCCTAGTTGGGGACGTAGGCCAAGTTCGTGCCGAACCTCGTAAACAATTACTCGTGTCCTTTATCTATTGCTTTACCTTATTTCCGCACTTGGTTTGATTGTCTAACTCTGTGATTCAGGTTTATCTCAAAGGGTTTTATACTCTATTCAACCCCCCTTCTAGAGTATTTCTATATTACATTGTTTTATATTATCGAACCTTCAATTGGTATCAGAGCTTTACTCACTGTTTTTGATCTAACAATCTTGTGAGTTTTCGATCATGTCTGGTGAAGCAAGCGGAGGATTTGCACAGGGAAGGTCCACAAGCAGACCGTCACTCTTTGTAGGAAACAACTTTGTCCACTGGTGATCCTTGATGAAAATGTTCATCATAGACCAAGATCTGGAGCTTTAGAACATTATAGAGAATGGTCCGAAGATTCCAGAGAAAGATGGACCAAATGATACCAAAGTTGCAAAGAAGGAGCCCGAATACAATCAAGCAGATCTTGAACTTGTCTCCAAAAACTACAGGGCTATTAACCTACTTTACTGTGGCCTTAACACTGATGAGTTTAATCGTATTTCATCTTGTAGGTCAGCTAAAGAGATTTGGGACAAACTAGTTGTCACCTATGAAGGAACGAGCCAAGTAAAAGACACCAAGATCAGCATCTTCCTTCAAAAGTACGAGCTCTTCAAGATGAATCCTGATGAGACAATCAAGGCCATGTTCACACAATTCACAGAGATCAGCAACAACCTTGACTCTCTCAGCAAGAGCTTTACCAACGTTGATAAAGTGAGGAAGATACTGAGGTGCCTTCCAAAAGAGAAATGGGGTCCAAAAGTAACAACTATAGAGGAAGCCCAGGACCTCACCACTCTACCCCTTGATGACCTTCTTGGGAAGCTGATCACGCATGAGATGATCCTTAATGAAGACGATGGAGAACTTCCAGCTAGCACTAAGAACTTGGCACTCAAGTCTAAGAAGGATGAGCCTAAAGATGGATCTGATTCCGAAGATGAGGATGACGATGAGGATGATCCTTTTGCTCTTATCATAAGAGGCCTTACTCGAATTCTCAAAATGAAGAAGCAATTCAACAACAAGGATGGATCAGAGTCTTCAAAATTTCGAGGTAAGCCTCAATACAACAAGTATGAAAAGAAGACTAAACCGTTGTCTTGTTTTGAATGTGGTGAAACAGATCATCTTGTGAAGGATTGCCCTCAAAAGACAAAGAGCCAGTCCAAGAAATGTGACAAATGGAAGAAGAAAGCCATGGTGGCAACTTGGAGCGATTCCGACTCTGACTCCGATGATGAGAAGGCCAACATTTGTCTTATGGCCTCAGAAGATGAATCCCACGATGAACAGCTTGAAGCTACTATAAGAGAACTTATGGCAAGTCCAAAAGAGGTATTATCGGAATTCCTTTCCAATATGATTGCCAATGAAGAGAAGCTTATTGCCCAAACTAACATTCTTATTAAGAGAACTGTGGACCAGGAAAGAACTATTGAGGATCTGTCTCTGAGGGTCAAAAGTCTTGAAGCTTCTTATTCAGGTCTTGACATTAAAGTCAAGACGCTTGACTCAGAGAAATCTGAACTCAAGCAAGATCTCTCCTCTCTAAGAAATGAGCATCATGACTTAGAGAACGAGAAGATCTCCCTGAATAATAAGATTCAAGACCAACAGACAACCCTAATAAGTTTTATCAAATGCAAATGTACTCTCGATAGGATGTTGGGCGAGCAACAAAGCTCTCTAAACAAAAGTGGTATTGGTTACAATCCAAGGTTTTTAAAGAAGCAACACATTATCACTTTTGTAAAGGCAAAAGGAAGCAGAACCTCTCCTATATGTCACCATTGTGCTAGAAAGGGACATGTAAAAGAGACATGCCCCTATAGAAGAAAGGATCCATATATTATTCGCAATACATTTCCTGTTCATTTGAGAAAAGAACGGATAACACAAGTTTGGGTTCCAAAAGGCACTATTTTACCAAATATGGTTTACCCCAATAATGGATCCAAATTTGCTTATTGGTCTAGCCACAAAGGTTGATGTTTGTCTTGCAGGAGATCACCAAGGTGAAAGAACACAAATGGATTATTGACAGTGGATGCTCGAGGCATATGAGTGGGAAGAGTTCTCTCTTTCATGATCTAAAGGAGCAATCCACGGGAACAATCACTCTTGGTGACAAAGGAAAATGCGACATCGTTGGTATTGGTAGTGTTGGAAGTGATTCCAACCATAGTGTTAAAAATGTTTATCTTGTTAATGGTTTGAAGTATAATTTTCTTAGTGGCAACAATGTCAGATTTAACAAGAAAAGATGTATAGTGTGCAGAGAAGATACAAGTAAAGTTATATTGACTGCATATCATTACAACAATATATACGCCGTAAATGCTGATCAAGTGGCACAAGGAAGCTTAACATGTCTAAAAGCTTTGACGGACGATCCAAAGCTCTGGCACAAGAGACTCCGTCATGTGAGTCCACATACACTACAAAAGCTTGTGTCCAAAGGGCTTGTAAGAGGGCTACCTGAGATGGACTTCAAAGGTATTGATATGTGCAATGCATGCACACGAGGTAAACAAACACGTAGCTCTTTCAAACCCAAAAAGGTTGTAAGTTCTTCTAGACCCCTTGAACTTTTACATATGGATTTATGTGGTCCTATGCGAGTCAAATCTTCCAATGGTAAAAAGTACATGCTAGTTGTTGTTGATGATTTTTCTAGATATACTTGGGTTGCCTTTTTAAAAGAAAAATCAGAGGCCTTATTTGAGTTTTCAAAACATTGTAAGGAGTTGCAAACTTTAAGAAACGAGCCCATAGTGTCAATTCGGAGTGATCATGGTAGGGAGTTTGATCAACTTCAGTTTGATTTGTTTTGTGCTAAATATGACATCTCCCATAACTTTTCTGCTCCTAGGACACCTCAACAAAATGGGGTTGTGGAACGCAAGAACCGCACCTTAGAGGATATGACCAGGACTATGCTTTTAGAAAATGCATTACCTAAAACCTATTGGGCTGAAGCTGTTAACACAACTAACTACATTTTGAATCGTTGTCTTATTCGTTCCATCTTAAAGAAAACTCCTTATGAACTTTTCAAAGGCCGCAAACCACTTATATCTTATTTTAAACCCTTCGGCTGTACTTGTTTTGTTCATAACAATGGAAAAGATAACCTTGGGAAATTTGATGCGCGTAGTGATGAAGGTATATTTCTTGGCTACTCCACAAGTAACAAAGCTTATAGAATCTTCAATAAAAGGACCAAGTTAGTTGAAAAGAAGTATACATGTTATTTTTTATGAATGCAATGACGGTGCTTTGAGTGAAAGTGTTGCAGATATAGATCTTAACATCCACGAAGAGAACGAGGAAGGTGATGATGCTGCTACCAAGAACATAGAGAAGAGGAACATGCAGGAACAGATTCTTAACACTGAAGAATTGGCCCAGGGTGTTGAAGATGCGTCCAAAGCCCTTGGTGTCCAATCCAACAGTGTTGAGATGTCAGAAATTGTTGTAACTGAACCTAACAGGACCACGGAGTCAGATGTACCACAAGTCAATTCTACCAGTGTGACGAATCAAGGAGCTGAGACTAGCAAAAGGAAATTCAAATACTCCTCATCACACTCTTTAAAGGATATCATTTCTGACCCTACTTCTAGTGTTCAAACTCGTTCTAAACTTAAAGATCTATGTGCTTTTCACGCGTTTGTTTCTCTTATTGAACCAAAGAAGGTAGATGAGGCACTTCAAGAGCCAGACTGGATCATTGCTATGCAAAGTGAGCTCAACGAATTTGAAAGAAACAAAGTCTTGACCTTGAAGCCTAGGCCAAAGCATCAATCAGTCATTGGCACACGATGGGTATTTCGAAACAAGCTAGATGTTGTGAGGAACAAGGCAAGGCTTGTTGCTCAAGGCTACAATCAAGAGGAAGGTATTGACTACGAGGAGACATTTGCTCCCGTAGCCAGGCTTGAAGCTATTCGCATTTTATTAGCATTTGCATCTTTTATGAGCATAAAGTTATATCAAATGGATGTCAAGTGTGCTTTTCTTAATGGTTTCTTAGAAGAAGAAGTATATGTGGCTCAACCCCCAGGATTTGAAAGTTTCGAATTTCCTAATCATGTTTATAAATTTGACAAAGCGCTTTATGGTTTGAAACAAGCCCCAAGAGCTTGGTATGAGCGCTTGTCAAAATATCTTTTAGAAAATGATTTTAAAAGGGAGTTGATCGACAAGACTCTTTTTATCAAGACCAAAGGAAATGACATTTTGTTTATTCAAATATATGTTGATGATATATTATTTGGTGCTACTAACACATCTTTGTGCAAGGAATTTTCTGACATTAAGTGCAGTGAATTTGAGATGAGCTTGATGGGTGAACTCAACTTCTTTTTGGGATTACAAGTTCATCAATCCAAGAAAGGGATCTTTGTCAACCAAAGCAAGTACACTAAGGATCTCTTGAAAAAGTTCAAGATGGATCAATCCAAAGCAACCAAGACTCCCATGAGCTCAACATTGTCTCTAGATCAAGACAAGACTGGGAAAAGTGTTAATCAAAAGGAGTATCGAGATTTTGCAGGCTATAAGGTGGATAGGAAGAGCACATCAGGATGTTGCCAATTCTTAGTAGCATCCTTGATCAGTTGGCACTCAAAGAAACAAAATTCAGTCGCTCTATCCACTGTAGAAGCCGAATACATTGTAGCTAGAGGCTGTTGCTCCCAAATCCTTTGGATAGCTCAACCAATGCGAGATCTTGGCATCAACCTCAAAGGCATTCCCATTAAGTGTGACAATACAAGTGCCATCTCCATCACTAAGAATCTTGTTCAGCACTCAAGGACCAAACATATTGATGTAAGGCATCATTTCATTAGAGACTATGTTGAAAAAGGTGATGTGTCCATTTCGTTTATTTCAACTGATTATCAATGGGCTGACATTTTTACTAAGTCGTTGGCAGAGGACAGGTTCACCTTCATAAGACGAGAGATTGGAATGCTTAACAAGGATGCACTTTCGTAGGGGGAGCATTCCCTTTACGAAAGATAAAATCTACTTAGTGTCAAAACCCTTGAGAACTATGTCAAGGTGTGTGAACTAAATGGTGGATTACATATATCGGATCACATATTTTTGGTTAATATCTTTTTAGATATTTATTCAATTATATTTTTATCGGATTTCAAAATTGCATATTTACGTTATATTCTTAACCGTTAAGATATTTTTAATTTTGGAACTAAATCCTTCAGTTTTTCAGTCCGATTTTTATAGAAACATTTGAATTTTGAATTGGAAACTCTTCAAATCTTGGCAATGTTATCATTACCCTCCCTTGGAACTCTAAACCCGTCCCATCACTTCATCATCTCTCTCTACTTATACCCAAGCCTGTACCCGATTCCATCACACTCTCAAATTATCCAGACCCTTTCGCTTTCTCCTTCTTCAACCTCTCAACCTTTTCTAAAGAAACCCTAGCCGATTTCCTCCATGGCACCCAAAACAAAGAAAGTTGTCTCCCCAAGGGACCTTAAGTCTTGCCACTCCTTCAAAAGCCCTTCCCACTACTTCAGCTTTCGATGAACGCATGGACAACCTAGAGTTAGGCTTGGAGGATGTTCCCCTGGATATCAAGGAGCTGCAAAAAGAGTTTATGACGGAGATGAGCGGGATTTCCAAGATGCTACAAGGACTGTGGACGAGGCTCACTGATGATGCTCCGGACGACGAAGCCTAAACCCTACCCTACCCTACCCTATCTCCATCCTTGATACATTGCTGGTTTTTGGAAACATTTTCAAAACATTTGGTGACTGTTTTACCTCCTCCCTTTGTTGAAAGACAAAAAGGGGGAGATGATCTGTGGTTGTTTAGACTTTGAAAACCTATCTGCTTGAAGGTCTTGGAAGACCTTGGTTTTTCTTTTTTGGTTTTCGGTTGGATGGTTTTTGGTTGCTTTAAAATTTTGATCCAACATTTGTCTAACCCATGCAGGTACTTAGTCCAATTTCTCTTATATTTTTATGCTTGACTAAGTTGCAGGGATGCACAGGTTTTGTCTTTCATCAAGGGGGAGATTGATAACTCCCTCCCTTGATGAAAATCGGAATAATGTTTCAAAGGCCTTGACAGGATTTTTGTGTCAAAGGTCTTGGAACATTAACAGTTGATGAAATCCAAAACCTGTTCTATATGTCCGAATATTATTTAATTTTATTATATACTTCCTTTATATTATATATATATATGTTTTACTAATCTTTCAGGAAGTTTTTCGAATTATTTCCTTCCTTGTGACAAGTGTTGAGAAGGTTCAAATCGGAAAGATTATGGCTTCATTTGTTTCCATGTTTAGAAGATCTTAAAGATGGCCATGATCTGGAATAGCCGTTGGAGAAGATTCTCTGCGCTGATTTGTCTCAATAAATAGAGAAGGAAGATGAAGACAGAATAACACAAGTGCTACACAAGCTTTCATTCATTCAAGCGAGATATGTCTTCCAAGTGTACTCTCTGCTAGTGCTCAAGAGTTTGTTGTTTATTTCAAAGTCTTTGAGAGTCACTATGAGCTTATAGGATATATTCATTTATAGTGTTACTCGGGAGTTTGTAACTCGGGAAGTTTCACTAGGCTATTGATTTGTGAGAGTAAGAGGATTGTACTAGATAGCTGAGAGAGGTGATGCTCTTCTAGATTGGTCTAGGACTCCAAGGGAACGTGAGTTGACTAGATTGCAATTGTATAGGAGAGAGGCTTCTCGGTGAGCTATTAGGATCCTAAGCTAAGTGAATCAATAAAGCCTTTTGAATCCTAGGGTTGTGGAAGAACCCTAGGCGGGGACGTAGACCAAGTTCGTGCCGAGCCTCGTAAACAATTACTTGTGTCCTTTATCTATTGCTTTACCTTATTTCCACACTTGGTTCGATTGTATAACTTTGTGTTTCAGGTTTATCTCAAAGGTTTTTATACGAGCTCCAAAAGTCTTGAGACTTTCTGCGAAAAATGGGCATACTCTATTCAACCCCCCCTTCTAGAGTATTTCTATATTACATTGTTTTATATTATCGAACCTTCACATACATATCTATATATATACATATATATTAATTTTAATAAAAAAAAGTCGGGTACCCGTTACGGGTCTAGCGGCCCGTAACGGGTTGATTGATATGTCCAATCCCGTACCCGTTGCGGGCGCGGACCAGGCCTAGCAGCCTGTATGGGCTTTTCTCCATGTCCAAACCCGCTCACTAATGCGGGCGGACGGGACGGGCCGGGAGGGCCTACCCGCCTTTATCCAGGTCTAAATGATATTCATGCTATAAGTTTTTTAAAACAATGCATTAATGCGGGAAACCCAAATGCACTCTTTCAGCAAGGAATGGTAAGATGGTCTATAGTTCCTCATATCTTGATTGTAGATCATTGGTTCAGTGTGTGTGCTTGACCATAGGTAGAGAGCTCATTTGAAATTGCAGGTTAAATTCTTCATAGAATGCGATCACGATGCAGGCATTCAAGATCTTCTAAAGGCGTCGGAGTTGGGACATGACGTGGAAAGTTATGCTTGTGGCATACTTATGTATTGTTGGGGATCTGAAGAGCTCAATCCCAAAGGCTTTGCATTACTTAATAGTGTGAAACATAAGTTGGGCTATAAAATAATTTCGTGTCGCCATAGAGTTGCTGATCTATTTGACAATGTCGTAATTCCTCTAAGACTTCCCTTCAACTGGAAGCGGAACACATGTACAAATATCTCCAATGGAACATCACTTCGGAGTTGTCGAAGATCATGCCCCTGGAAAGCAATGCAGCTCATTGTTGAAGATAAAGAAGATGGTCTTGCTTGTGAGATGTGAACGTGTAGAATTGAATGTAAGGTGATCGAGGGTATTATTCGGTGGATTACACGAAATATGGTGGAATAACAAATTTCCTAAGTTTGGTAAATTGAGATACTATATATAATGTGTTATTATAACATATAAAGATATTATTGTTACTGTATCTAAATATGATCAATTGAGAAACTATATCTAAATATGAAGATTATTTATCCCATAATTAAATAAATTTAACAATGCCATATGCTAAATATTATTATCAAGATTATACATATAATGATCGATATCGAGAGTCATATCGAGAGACATTCAAAGCCAAGAGCTAAGGTTATACATATAATAATCGGTGGTATAGTTAATTATTTTTTGTTGTTGTACATATCTAATCGAAATCGTATAGTAATTTCAAGTGTTAATTTTTATAAAGTTCATAAGTATTGATTAAAAATATTAATATTATGACTAAAAACATAAAATATTATTATAAAGTTTATAACATAAAATGTTAATATTATATTGAATAATATTGAAATAATAATAAAACCGAAGATTGAAATAATATTGAAGTAGTATTTATGTATTTCAAAGTACCTAGTTAGTTTTATACGGAGTATGTTTATAATCATAATGGGCCAAAAACAAACACTTTGGGCCCAAGTGTAAAAAAGTCGAACATGGCTTGTATGTCGAAAATAAACACTGGTAAATATCAGGCCATTTTAATGCATTCGAAATCCAAACACACCCTTACAATATCGAACAACGGTTGTGTAAGAAGATAAATCATAGTGGAAAAAAGTACTTCAGAACTTGGGTTGCTTGTAAAGCATGAGAATGACATCAACTTGATGCTTAAGTTTGGGGATGTCACATGAATGGGCTGAAGCTAACTGTTCCCCCCTGCGTAATCTGTAGTGGTGGAGTAACCTGACCATAGTGTCGACCATAAGCAAGTGGCGGTAGCATCTAAGGAATCAAAGAAGTAAACAACATAAATATGTAGTTCTTCTCCTGAATTGTAAGAAAGCATCTTGGAAGCATTAAAACTTGAAAGATAACATACCGGTGAATAAACTATGTTCGGATGGTGTTGAAGTGTGTTAGCTAGATGATTAACCGAACTTGTTTGCGCGGTACTCTGCGAAGGCTGCTCTTCGGTGACCAATTCGGTGTTCCTTCTCTTGGACTTACGAGTACGAGCACTTGAGCTTGCAAACCCTTTCCTCTTTATTGAGGTTTTACCCCTGCCCCTCCGGTCTACTAGCTCCTTCACCGGCGGGTTGCAAGCACTCTTCACCAGCCCGTCTTCGGGAGATTGATTGTTTTCTGGTAGAGGAGCTTGTCTCCTCCCATATACCTTCCCAATGTTGTCCATGGTGTGAAATCGCAGACCATGCTTTTCCCGTGCCATGTTCTTAATCTCGATGTTAAGGGCCTTGAGTGTCTCCATTACCTCAACATACAATTCGGGATCATTCATTGTGATCCCTTAACATTCATCTAAAAGTCCGTGCATCTTCGCAATCCGTTGGCTCCCTTCCGGTCTCTTCTCAAGCAATTTGTAGTAGGGAACTGACACTTTCAAGTGCTCCCTAGGTAAGTCTTTCCTCCACCTATCCAAAATATATCTCTAGTGGACAAACTCCAACTGTTCTTCAGTGAAGACGCGGAATATATGGGTGCACAAAATCCCTCTGAATTCAAAGTTCTTGCACTGGCATTTCATATCTTTCACCGTGTTGTGAACTTCGACTCTAAAAGTTTGGCAGTGGGGTCGTCCGTACCGAGGCTGCTTGACGACAATGTCGTAGTGGGATGTAGTTCCATCGTCGAGAACCTTTATGGAATTATTGTACACAAGATTTCTAACCTCGTGCTGAAACTCCGTAAACTTCACTGTTGTGTACAATTGTTGGAACACGAGCTCATACACGTGATTGGTCATACAATGTTGTGGGCAGTTTAAGGATTCGAAATTCGCCTTAATCTCAACAGTAACCCTATCCGATAGTGCTAGTCCATACTGCTCCATGAACATCGTAAGGGTAGTGTTAATATTGACGTACCTTTTGAAGAAATGGTTCATTCCTTCACTCTTTTGGGTGCTGGAAATTCCACCCCAAAAAGTATCTTTGAAATAGATGGGAACCCATCGCTCGCGATCACGGTACATCTTCTTAATCCATGTATATCGTGATAGATCGAACTTATCTACCATCTCCGAACAAGCAGCCTCAAAGTCATCCACACTGTATAATTCGTGTAGGGCGCTTTGGAGCGCCTTATGGATGTCTTTCCAGTCCTCCCGTCTACCCATATGGTTGTGCGAATTTTGCATCACATGCCAAATGCACCACCGGTGTGGTGTGTTAGGGAACACTTGTGCAACTGCCCCCCTGCCAATATCATAGACCATACACAATATGTTATGACACAAATTAAACAAATAGACTAATCCTAGGTGACTCGAGAATCAACTCATAAACTGATCCTAGGAGAATGGAATTATATTTCAACACAATCAACTCATATTTAGCAAAAAAAAGCTAGTAATTAACAACTAATCATTTACATACTATTATAAATTAAGAGGGGATAGAAGGAGGGAGGGAGGGACGCACCTATGGAACGGCATTGGTCGATTATGATTGCTTTGGGCGCCTTCCCCGACATGCATGTGAGCCATGTACGAAACAACCACACAAAGTTCCGGGTCTCTTCTCCAGCAAGTAACGTACAACCGAACAACACGGATTGGCCGTAATTGTTGATTCCTATGAATGAAGCAAATGACATCTTCTATCTATTAGATACATAAGTCGTATCGAAGGACAAGACATCGCCGAACTCCTCGTAAGCCGCCCTACTCCTTCCATCGGCCCAAAAGACGTTCCCCAATCTCCCCTAATCATCCACATCGTAAGATTAAAAGAAATTTGAATTGCTCTCTTTGCTCATTTCATCAAAGTGAGCCTGCATTGCAGCAAAGTCACCTTTTTCCATGAGGCGTCGTCTAGTCTTGGTGATTAAGTCACAACAATCCTTGTGGTGGGTGAACGGAACAGAAGCATGGCAGCCATAATCTACCACAAAAGTCCCAAAGTTCTTGGCTATAGGAACTCCTGCCCTATCCGAGTTCAAAATCCGGATCTTCTTCCGTTCGCTAATCACTCTATAGTTCGGTATGAGCGTTGAATTTTCCGGCACACACTCATGGTTGTGCTCTAAATGGACCCCACCAATAACCCATTGTCCGTTTTTATGAAGTGCAGCATTCACCCCAAACTTACATCCTGTAATACAAGAGGTCGATCATGCCCTTGGCTTCTTTGAGTTCGAATCAAATTTTCCATGCTTTGAGCAAGCCAACCTCAACCTTTTGTACTTATCAGGTGCATTGGGATCACAAGGTTTATCCGAACTCCTGATCATATACTAGAATCCTATTGCCATCGCAAACACATGCATGTAATCCAAAATTTCTTTTGAATGTGAAATTATCATACCGGTCTCTTGAGGTTTGAGTTGCACATAGCCTTCCCGATCAGCACCTTCACCAACCTGAACCTCGTCTTGGTGGTTCTCACCTTGGACCTCGTCTTGTGCATTTTCGCTAGCTTCATCATTGAGGTCGATTTGGTTGTTTTGAACTTGGACGTCTTCGCTATTTTCATCGTCCGTAATGAGGTTATCATCTCCATCACCGATATTGTCACCGTATCCCCCAACAGAAGGAATCCGATCAGATCCATTATCTGTTACAAAACAAGCATCAACTTATACACTAATTTCAGTTATATGTATATATAATTATCCAAACTAATGAATGAACGACAAATCATACCTTCTTGTTCGGTTTCATACACGACATTTAAGTCAAATTTACGATCATCCATTTACACTTTATTGATAAGGACCAAAATTCCTAGATATACATTACACACATAAGATGAATCCAAGTCAAGGGATACACATCCAAAGAGTCTTTGAATCCAAATACACATCAAACATCAAGAAAGATTTTGGGTCCAACCCAAACTCAAATTGGATGAATCAAATTCGAACCCTGGATGCTAAGGTCGCTGGTGGTTTCTTGTGATCTATGAAGCACCAAATATGAGCTTTATCTCCTGTTACCGCTGCTTAGAATTGTATACAGGTGCTCTTAAATCCTAAATCAATGAAATTGGGTCCAACCCTAAATCAATCAAATTCGAATCCTAAATCCTTGATGAAATTCGAACCCTAAATCCTAAATCAAGAAAGATTTTAGGTCCAACCCAAAATCAAATTGGATGAATCAAATTTGAACCCTAAATCATAAATCCAATTCGAACCCTAAATCCTAAATCAAATTGAAAAGATTAAATTTTGTAAGTAAACCTAAGAGGGAGACGCACACTGACTTGATTCCTCTTGTCGTCGAAGACGAAGACGCAATTTCGTTGAAGATGCAGGTACTTGTCGTTGGCAAAGATGAATAACCACCGGAGATGTATGGAGGTGTGGTATCCGGCCACTGATCGAGATCATTTTCCCGTGTTGAATGGGGATTGATTTGACAGAGGTTGAAGAAGAAGATAGCCGTTGGGCGTTGGTTCCAGCGTTGGATATGTAGCCGTTGGGCGTTGGGCACGCAGTGGGAGTTGCCCTTCTTCATCTTCAAGGCATGTATGGGGATTAGGGAGGAGAGCGCCATTAATTAGAGGAGAGAGAGAAGGGGAGTTTAATTATGCCTGATTTTTTGCTTTTGCTTTTTGACTGTTTTTTGATGGGTTTTTACTAATTTGCCTCTCGGGTATGTATACCTATGTGTAAGTGTAGCAGCCCCCCTAGGGAAGAAGCAAGATAATAGAAATCAGTTGATTCAAGCAATGATGAAGAAATGATGCTTCTAGTTATGAAGCGTCTATTGTGCAAACACGTGGTGGGGCTTGTATGGAGCACTCTGGAGTCTGGTCCGATAGGGTTCCTGATCCAACGTCCCAATGAGGGCAACATCCCAGGACCCGACATCCCAATGAGGGCAACACCTACGACTGTGCTTCACCGTGCTAGATCTGGTAGCTGATTGGTTGTTGCCAATATATTTCAAGCATGTTTCTGGAAAAATAGCATTGTGATTTTGTGAGTTTGTACCTTGCGTTTGAGTAACAAATACACTACTCCCTCCGTCCTAAAATACATGGGCTTTTATTAGTTTGCACAAGTTTTAATAAAAACACTTTACTTTTAAAAAAACATAATCATTGCACTAATTTGTTCATAAATTTTATTATTTTTTAACCTCCGCTACACATTTTAACCAATTAAATTATTTTAAAAAGTCAACAACACACAAACCAATACAAATTATTACTCCCTCCGTTCACAAATATAAGATTGTTGACTTTTTGCACGTATTTTAATGAGTGAAAAACTATATAAAATATTAATTTTTTTGCAAAATTTTTTTCCGTAATATAATATTTATTAATAATACATACTATATTGTGAAAAAAATTAATATTTTATATAGTTTTTTGCTTCTTAAAATACGTGCAAAAGTATCTTATATTTATGAACGGAGAGTGTACAACTTTTTACATAGAAAACATAAAAGTCCATCTATTATTGGATAAAAATTTACCTTTAAAAACCCATGTATTATTGGACGGAGGGAGTATTTATTTTCTTCTGAAGTGCTGTGCTAACTGCTAATTATAAATGAATACAGATTGAACAACAAGAACAAGGACCACATTGTTCATACCAAACTGCAAACAAGAGACAATATAAATACATACATCTCTCTGTAGAGATGGAAGGAAAAACTCTTGCCTAACAAAGCATAGCATCCCTGATTCAACTGTTCCTCACCCACTTTCCCTTTTGATCCACAAATGAGAGTTTCAGAGCTCTAAAACAATGCCCAACTTACAGTAATTTCATACTTGCAAGGAAATCGTCTAGCCAAGAGATGACAGTCCTGCTTTGCGAGTTTTCAGAAAGTTGGAATGAGATTGCAGTCAAGGGGCAAGTTGCCTTGAAATGTGGTTGAGTTTTGAAAGCGCTATGTACTTATAGTTATGCTTCGTCAGGAGCGGTCTTTGGTTGTATGGAAGCATAAGGAAATGGTTTCGTTGCAGTGTAGATATGACTGACATATAAACTCAAGGTTCGACTTTCATATGAGCAGGTGGCAACGAACCTGCAGATGCATAATAGGAAAAGTGAGATCTCTTGATTTTGCAAGAACTTTTGCTGATGAATTTTATTATTAACGCTTTCTAATGTAAGACAGAAAGACCATACTATTTGTATCTTGATTGTCAACTGGAGCAGTAGGATCATAGCCCATCTGAACGACGTTTTGGAGATCATAGTCCCAAACATTAGGCACCTGTAGAAACGTTATCACAGGAAGATTAGAACTAACTTCACGGTAAGGTGTATCATACCGGTTTATATGAACTGATGCTAGTCAAACAGAGCTCGCACTTGCTATTGAAAATTAGAGCTTTAGAAAACAAGGCTGGATAAGAAAGTTACCTGTGGAGTGGATTCCCTGTAACCTTCATTCATACATAAGGGAGGATTAAGATTTCGCAATGCATCTGAAGCGTTCCTGATGATGGGAAGACTGGGATGGATGCTGGTTGACTGAGAATGCATTGGATGATAAGCCATTGACACATCCGGCGAGAATCCCACTGAAGATGAGGGACCAGCTGCAGCTAGTGTCGGGAACATTTGCTATAAGAAAGAACCATAGATTCAGATGAACTCCAACATGTAGCAAATTGACAATAAAATCAATAGTCAAACATACGTATGAACTGAAAAATAAGATTCACTCACTTCCTTTGCTAGGAGACTATCAATGTTGAAGTCCACCCTAGGATCAACAGTGGCAAGTTTCATTGACAGGAACTGCAAAATCGAAGACGAAACATGAAAAACACAAGAGATGCGATGTGCGAAAGCCAATTCAACATGAAAATAATATCAAAAACTTGATCAAGAACCATCTAAATCTCTACCTCAACTTGCCGTTGTAGAGACTGAACATAATTGATAATTTCATCAAGCATAACTGCTTTCCCAGTCACCTGCAGCACTAACAAGATCAATAAGTCCGAGAACTTGTAAGATAATAACGGAGTACTAAATTCGGCTTTGTGAATTAGCAAGACCGAATATTGACCTTGCTGCAACCAGGAACAAGATCTTGAAGAAACTTCATCCTTTCACTGATCTTTTCCCTTCTGATCTATTATGTAGATAAAGCCAATCAAATATCAGCTGCGCTGAACGTAATCTGTCAGCTCAAGCAAGATTACACACAGATAGAAACCATACCCTCTCCGCAAGACTGTGACTATTTGTAGCTTGTCCTCTTCGCGCTCTGATGTGAATGTATTCCTCCTTTGAAGCATCTGAACCTTGGGGATTCGGTTTACCATTTTTCACAGTAGTCTTGGTTTTAGGAGACGGTGAACTTTGTTTACCGATATCATTCGCATCTTCACCTGATAGCTGCTTAGACTGCTCAGGTTCAGTATCCTAAAAAAGTAATGAATAAACAAAAAACATGTTAAATCTCAAAACTGAAGGCTTCAAATATAATCTCACAAGCAAATATTTTACCTGACCAGCCCTTTTTCTCTTCTTAGTAGTATCCATTAGAGATGTATCGTCTTGTCTGCGACCACCAAAAGACTCAGCTTCATCAGATTCAGTTTGTTTCGCTTCAGCACAGCGTCTCGTGTTCTTCACCTGCGGACTCCTTTCATCCTTGGAAGTTGAAGGCGGGTTCGTTTCATTCTTCTGAGGCTCCTCACCACACGCAGGCCGTGTAACAACATCCATGAAGCCTTCCATTGGTCCAGTCAGCATTGAGGTAAGTTGATGATAGGGACTAATAGCTTGGTTCATGGGAAAAGAGCTCATCAAGTCAGCCATATTCCCTGAATTGAAACACGAGAACCGGGCAGCTCGCTCAATGAAAGCCGAATCTGCAGGAAGCTGGGACAAATGTGGGACACTGCCTGATACACCAGGCAATAAGAAACCACCTTTCGAAGCCGAATTCGGATCCTGCCATCCAGCATCAGGCCTGATCCTCAATGAGCCCAGAACCGGAACCCCTCCAGCTAAACCAATTTGGTTCACACTGCTATACGGTTGTGAATTGCCAGGATTGTCCCAAACACCATACGAATCGGCAACTGAACTCATGGAGGCCGAATTCTCGAAATTTCTGCCTCCAAACCGACAATCTAAAGGCAACCGAGGTTCCTCATTCCTCTTCTCAGAGTCCGACTTTTCCTTGTCACCCACATCCATATGAAAACACGAAATCAGGAAAACCCCCAAACCCTAAGCAATGATTTCAAGCTCACCGGGTTCGAAATTAGAGTCTCAAAGACCTAACTGGGATGCAAAGGTTCAGTTTCAAATGACAAGAGCTGTAATTTCACTACCTACAGAGAAGAAGCAAATCAAACATTTAACAGTGCTGATAAGTTGTGCTGGGTTCAATCAGTATCAGCTTAAAGGTGGGCGAGTTGAATAAAAACAAAGAAAACCCACTTCAATTAATGAGGTGAAAGCAACATAACGGGGATAAAAGCAAATCCCCATGTACTGAAATCTGTACTACAATCAGACAAGTGTTAAACCATCACTGTTAACAAAGCCATCAATGAAAAAAATTGTAGTACAATTCAAAATTTAGACAGTGTGAAAGGGGGAGGCCTACAATGAAAGCCACAGCAGAGGAATCTAGCTTCAAACAGGAAACAGGAGCAGAAAAAAGTCCACAGCAACGGTCAATTAGGCTAAAGAACATTGATTTCAGCAAAATCAAATAGCCCCCTTTTTTCTCCTCCATTCAAAATATAACCCTAATCAGAGAAATCAAACACCAGAACTGAAAAATCAGAAGAGAAAAATACCCAATTTGGAGATTTGGTGCTTACTTTTGCTGTCTGTACAACAGTCGAAGAAAAAGCAAGGAACTTTAATTGAATCCCTCCAACCTTGTTAAACTTATCTCACTCAGAAGCTAGTGTTTAGCTTCCTCGTCGACTGCCAATGTTTTTTTTTTTTTACCAGGAAGAACCCAGAGAGAAAGTAAAAATAGGAGTGTGATTAATTAAGAGAGAAAATTTGGTAAACAGGTACGGAGAGAGAGAGAGAGGAGTAGACCCAGATAAAAGGTGCTGCATTTATACCCACGCCTGTATAGATATCAGAGCTGTTGATGATTAACCACCGCCACTGCTACTGTCAAACTTGAATTTTGATTAAAGAAATACCAGTACTGTAAAACAATGATTTTGGTTATGACAAGAAGATTCAATTTTTTTCACTTTAATCCGTAAATAAATCACTATGATTAGCTGTACAGCAACCCTGACAGTGCCAGCTCCCTCAAATTTTAGGGATTTTCTGGTGGATCTTGTGGGATTGTTCTTGATTGCACCTGGGGAGGGTCGCCATTTAAAGCCCTTAATTTCAATCAGAGTTTCTGATTGGTCGATGGATTCTACTGGTCTTTGACCAACTTTCTATTCCTTTCCCCCCTAGGCCGCGTTGGGCAATTGGCACCATATCTTTGTCCTTTATCATGTTAAATTTATTCATTATCGGTTACTATTGTTTTCCAAAGCTCGTGTTTGGTACCAATGCACATCATTTCGACTAATACTTTTAAGCCTATATACTATTATGAATACTCCATCCGTTCGGCAAAATTTATCATTTTAACTCTCCACACAATTTTTAATAAAGCTAATAATTACTCTCATTTTTTACTAATTTACCCTCAATTATTATTATACTTTTTACTTTATCAAAAGCTACAACTCACAACACATCAATCAAATCAAGGGCATTTTAGTAAAGTAGAAGCAAAAATACCTAAAATGACAAGTTTTTTCGAACAAAAACAAAACTCTAAAACGACAAGTTTTGCCGAACGGAGAGAGTAGCATTTATCATTGACAGATACGATGCCTAATCAACGAAAATTATTTTCATTCGTTATTTTTTTGGGGGTTCATCTACATTAATCCCTAAAATTTGTAAGTTTTTTTTCTTGGGGAAAATGGCAGAAAACCACCCCTTAAATAGGGGTTTTTGCAGAAAACCACACCTTACAATACAAATTACAGAAAACCACCCTTTAAATACATTTCATTTGAATATGACCACCCCTTGCCACTTTCACGTTAGGAAACTGTCAATAAAGGTGTGAAATGTCTAATTTACCCCACCATCATCATTATTATTTTTTATATGAAATAATATTATTAATATCTAAAAGTTTTACAAGAAATTGAATGGAAAAAGGTAGAAAGTGCAATTGCAATTAAACTCTCATCCAATACCCAAGCAAAAAAAAAAGGTAGAAGTGGTTGCTTGAGTGTGAAATGGTGATCAAATGAAAGAGCACAGAGCAAGCAAAAAAAAATTTAAAAACAAACAAAATCTCACATATCACTTCTTCAATCGATGTTGAATCGAACTTGTGGTGAGACTAGTGAGAGACGCTGGATCTAGGATACTAGAAATCGATGTTGAATCGAACCCCAATTTGGGGAGTGAATCTCAAATCCGGTGACCCGAGGATGGTGGCGGAGATTTTGGCCCTTGCCTGCTCAATAATGGATATTCCCCCAAACGGTGCATATGGATATATCATATATGGTAGTTAGGGTTTGGCCAGTTTGTCGATTTCCTCCCAAATACAGTTCGTGGTGCTTACTTTACTTGAACCTCGAATAGAAGTTGTCTTGTTGTTCACACAAAGAGAGGGAGGTGCGATTTGGGGAACTTGTGGCGGAAATGGGCAAGTTGTTTGGTCATGAGGACTCAGGAGAGTTTTCCACCTGGGGAAGAAGATGGAATGGGATAGGGTTTGGAGTTAAAAAGGGTAAATTGGACTTTTCATATTTTTTTGACACTTTACTAACGGAAAAGTGACGAGGGGTGGTAAAATTTAAACATAATTTATTTAAGGGGTGGTTTTGTGCCATTTCCCCTTTTTCTTATTAGAAGAGCATCTCTAACCGTTTCTCCATTTTGAGGATTTTTGAGTTTTTGAAGAATTTTAAGGTACTTTTTGATGCAATATATTCACTATCACCTTGAATTGGTAAATAAAGAGCGGTCATTCCAGGGTTCGAACTGGGGACCTATATGTACTACCCACAAGTCCTTTCCAGTAAGCCATTATGAAATGTTTAATAGATTCACTATCACATTTTCCTTAAAGGGACAGTTACTATACATGCCACATTTTTTGCCTTTATTAGGAAATTGTTCATCACCCTCTCCATATTAGCAAAATGTTCACCCACTGCTAAAACGAAGTTGCTGAAATTGAATTTTTTTTTTTCGCGAAATTGAGTTTTTTTTCCTGCGTTGCTGAAACTGAAGTTGCTGAAAATAAGTTTTTTTTTTCCGCGAGATTGAGTTTTTTTTTCTGCGTTGCTGAAACCGATGTTGCTGAAATTGAGTTTTTTTTTCCACGAAATTGAGTTTTTTTTACGCGTTGCTAAAATCCCGATTTCAGCACTTTTGTTGATGCTGAAACCCCGGTTTCAGTACCGTTGTTGATGCCGAAACCACGGTTTCAGCACTGTTGTTGTTGCTGAAACCGGGGTTTCAGCATCAACAACAGTGTTGTAATAAGTAAAACTAAAATTAAAATGACACCAAAGGTTTAAGCTTCAATTCCCACTAGCCTCAATTTTTTTAAAAAAATTCACCTCTCCTAAAAAAAACATTTTTATTATTTGTTCAACTTACACTCCACTCACTTTCTATGTTTCTACCCCATTATTTAATTATATTCTCACTTCCCGACTTCCTATTATATACAAATTATCTAGCTATAACTAATTAAACTCCATAAAATTGGTGAAATTAGCCTCTCTTTTTAAAAAAATAAAATAAAATCGCCTCCCTCGAAAAAGCTTTTTTATTCTTTGTTTGACTTGAACTCACTCTCTATGTTTCTACCCCCTTATTTAATTATATTCTCACTTTCCGAGCTCCCTATTATATACAAATTATCTGGCTATAAACTAATTAAACCCCATAAAATTAGTGAAATTAGGATTTGATTATGAGAATAAATTTTGTGAAATTTCCATTAGAGTTTGTGATTTTGAGAATAAATTTTGTGTTTTAATTATTGTGTATGTGATTTTGTGAATGAAATTTATGAATTGAATTTGGGGTTTGTTAATTAAATTTGTGAAGCTTTATGCAATATTTGTATTTTTGTATCCTACATATTCAAATCACAATTTCTATCATGTCTTTGGGAACCAAAAAATATTATAAAGTTGATGAGTTTACAATCCTAGCTAATATGCAAAAGCCTTGAATTTAGCATGCTTGAATTTCGATAAGTTTACACTCCTAAATATGACAAATGCCTGAATTTCCAATGAATGACAAGAAACCACTACCATAGCAACCAAGCAAATGTAAGTCTACTTTTCTACAATCAACTTCTAAGTTCAAAGTCGTAGATTAGGTAAAAGAGTTTATTTCAAGGCCAATATCTCAGTCTACAGTAGAAATTTTGCCCCACCTTTCGGAGGATCTTGCGGCCGCCACTGTCGCCGGAGGATCAATTGTAACAGCGGAGAAGAGCGCCGGCGCCGAAGAGAGGAGCGCCACAGTCGTCATCAACCTCCTGTAAGGCAACAAAGACGAAAATGACGGCGATCTGATGGCAACGAATTCGCATGCCATATCGTCTTCCTCTACGATCGGCGATCATTGCTCCCATGAAAACTTGCTGAAACTCGCGCAGAGCAGGCCAGGTCGTCTTCCTCCGCGGCGGTGCGGTGGGAGATGAAGAAATCGACGGGGAAGTAGATCTCAGAATTAGATTTGCTTGCAAAGACGAAGATGACGGGGAGAGGAGTGAGAGAGAAGACGACGAGGAGAGAACGACCAAGAGAGGGAAGGATATCTGAGATTTGACGGGAAGGAGAGAGAAGAGAGATTTAAGATTTAGGTTTAGATATGAGGAGGGTAAATTTGTCCAGAAAATTATAGATGGACAAAAAACTAATTTAACAAGGTTGGGGGACACTCCCTCAATAAAGGCAAAAAAAATTAAGGCCGGTTTGGCAAATTTTCTCTTCCCTAAATGTGCAATATTCTCCAAATTAAATGATTATTCAAATCTTCAAAAAGAGGAAGCTGTTGGAGTTAAAAACAAAAATAATTTAAAAAATATGTATTTTGTTTCCCCATTTTGAATTTTTTTTTCGGAAAACTCTTAGAGATGGTCTTACTCCATAAACTTTAAGGCTTTCTAGTTAAATCCCTAAACTATTGAAAGATTGCACCATTAACGCTTCCAAAAAAAGAAATAATTTGGTAAAATATCCATTTTCATAGAGAAAATTTGTACCGAAGGCACAAATTTTCGCTCTAATTAGAGGAGTATCCTAGTTTTTGTAAAAATTGGTGGAATGTCCACTCTTATAATTTTGGAATTTTATTTTACGAAAATACCCTTACTCTCACAGTCTCACCTATGCCTTCCCTCTCTTTTCATCGTGGATCCAGGGAGAACTCCCCTCCCATGGCTTCCTTGATCTTCTGTATGGCTCCGGTGGAGGACACGGCGGCAGAGGCTTCTTGCAATCGAGGGCGGCGCATTTCGTCGAAGATCTAGGGCTTTAGATCTATGGGCTTCATGGTCTCTCTCTTCGTCGTTGAAGGTAGTTTTCGATTCCTTGAAACTTATGATCTTCGATGCAACTACTAAGGGAAGTGATGCATTGTCTGATGGTTCAAATGCTTCGATCGAGATTGAATCCCTAGAAAGTAGGTAGGCTACTCTCATGTTGAATTCATCGTGTGACTTGAGAACTTCTAGCGCCCACCAGGTGTTCGATGAAATGTCGGAAACAAATTATGTCTTATTTGTGCTATCGGTTGTGTAGGGCAACGTATGTTTCCGGACAATCTTGCCAAGTTGTGACTGGGGTAGACTTTGCACGTATATCTTTTGTGCTGCAAGTATGGAGTTGATTCCATCAAGCCTCCATAAGAGTTAGTTATTCTACTTTTTGCTTGATTGAAGGATTTTGAGGAATTTGGTTTTAGTTGATGGTTTGGATCTAGGATGGCCAATTTAAGACTTTGCTATGCAGGTTTTCTTTAAAAAAAAAAACAGTAACATCGGTGTCAGCAGCTTCAATGTCAGCAGCTTCGGTGTCGGTGTCAGCAGCTTCGGTATTAGCAACACAGTCGACTTGTCAGGGCTTTGAGTCGAAGGTGTTTGCTTTTGCTAATCAAATATGAAACAATCTAGTCCACTCTTGGATGCACTTCTAATCAGTTTTGTTCGTTTAGGGTAGGTTATCGTTGGATGACAAAGTTTCTTGCGCTAGGTTGCTATGCCATGCTACTTATGCCTGGGTTTGTTCAAGGTATGCATCCTTATGCTCCTTTTTAATGTTCCATTTTCAGGCCATTCTCCTTGGACGCAAGTGCTTGGTAGTTGCTACTTGTATTTAGTTAACCCTCAACCTTTTGTAATGGGATATTATTGTCGCATTTGTAACTGGTGGAGCCTGGATTATTGGGTGAGTTATCAAGCCTATTTAATTTCCTAGAGAGGTGGTAAGAATTGTAGAGAAAGAGTGCAATGGAACTGGTTTATTCTTGATGCTTGCTTAGTGTGCTGACATGGGTTCCTCATGCTTGCTTAGTGTGCTGACATGGTTTAGTGCCTGTGCTGACATGATTTTCGTGATTGCAATTGGAATGCTTATCAAAGGATTTTTTTTGGGCTCTGGTGTGATAAATAAATTGGTTTGGTTGTTTTGTCTCAAGAAAAGATCCGAGAATATTTGGAGAAGTTGCACCTGCACCAAATGTCTCAAGAGTACAATTCATATCTTGTTTTTCTGTCAGCAGTTCCAGATGCTCAAAAACTAGGCATAATATTAGGCTATAATATTTCAAAAAACATCCATCATGAATGTACTCCAATATTTTATAATACATCAAAACTGTGATTCAATTTTTTTTAATGGATAATGTTCAAGAATTTTGACAGGTCAGTTAAGATGGGGAAAGAACATACCCATAGAACCTATAAGACAATCTGTGTCGAGAGAATGACCACGAGTAGCAACCTTGCTTGCTGCTGCATGATTTGAGAAACTTCCATCACCGCTTCTGCCAGAAAGTGAAGAACTACTCGATTTGAGTCTCTTCTGCTCTTGTTCGTCCAGTTGGCGGTTTCAATCCTCACAATCCGTCCTCGCCGCTGCCTGGTACTCCACTTCTCTTTCTCTCCATATTCTGTTTCATTTCAACATCCTCGGATTCAACTGAATTAGGGATTCAACCAATTGTGAGGATTTTAGTGAGGATTCTGGATTTTGAAGGTTATATGGATTTTAGTGAGGATTTGGTGCTTTCATTGTGAGTATATGACTCTATGTATTAGTATATGACAGCATGTCAGCATCATCAACCTCTAATTTGCTTAAGCAATCTTTTGATATGTTCCCATCTGTTTTGCATCCTAATATGATCCCCTTGTTTTCTCTTTTTGTTGTACTGTTCTGTGGGCAGCCATCCACAATTGGATGAATCATTCAGGAGATTGATGTTTGTTTAGTTGCATTTTGTCAATGCTTATAATCTGCAACAGTAACGAAGGTTGAATTGTTCTATACTGAATTTGAATTGGTTTTTGCCCTTTCTATAGATTAGTGGTGAAGCCTCCAATTTGATCTCATTCTAACCAAAATGCACATCATTGTCATTCAAATGAACTTTTGAACTTATTATCAGGTTGTGTCCTTCATGAAAGCTTTCTTTTTTTATATATATTGAATAGGTTAATAGAGATTCTGCATCTAGTGAAATGACTAATGTGTCAGTAGCTCAAGTGCTTGCAAACAGAAGTAATGATGCAACAGCTATAATTTATTTCTATTATAGATTGATTCATTATTTTTAACTACATGTGTTGTTCTAGTATGGTTATATCTTACAAAGTTCGAGTCCAGAATCTTTGCTCATTTATTTAACCTACAAAGTTCTAGGTTGATTTTTTTTTTTGGTAGTTGTGTAATGAAGTCAATCTTTTTTTTTTGGTAGTTTTTTTTGTCAACGATGCTTTAACTTATTTGGTGTTGGCTTGTCCTCTCTAAATGATGCAAAAACAGAAATTTTTCATATTTGAGACATGCATCTTGCTTCATGTCAGCAGTGTACACACTCACAATTTCATGTTAATTTCATGTCAGCGGTGTATGTATATCCCTATGAAATATAAGGTGCTTGAATAATACTCCAAAGTGCATAGGTAAGAACATAAATGGGCATGAATAATAGTCATTTCAGTGCTTCTAGTGCTTGGGCTTCCGGTGCTTTTAGTGAATTTGGTGATTGTTTAAGCTTGTTGGTTGTTCAAAGTTTAGTTTCTGACACGCTGTTAATGATGAAAAAAGTGACCAAGTTCTGCATTTTTCTTACTTGGATTAAGCATTTTTAGACCAAAGAGAGTTAAAGATGAGAATGATTATATCTTGAAGGCTTCTGTGACATCTCAGTCAGATGGGTCACTGGATTTATGTGCCTACCCTTATATGGGTTTTCACTTTTCAAGTGAGATTCTTCCCTTATCGTAATGGAGAGCTCCACTTTTATCCGTTTATGACCTAATCTTATATTCGTTTTGGTTGCAGATGCTTGAATTTTTTTTTTTTTATCAATATCCATGAGCCGATCATATGGCGTCTTCATGAAATGATCCAATAGGTCAATCTCAGCAAATTGTACAATACGAAAACAAATGCAGTGTGTTTGAATTTGTCTTCTAAAAAAGAATTCAGTTTACTAGTTCAGTTTTCCATTTTGAAGAGTTTTTTATTTTATGATGTTTGCACATCTAGTTCCATTTTGGATGGTTGCTTACTGCGCTCTCTTGTTATTTATATGTCTTTGGCACTTGCAACTTACAATTGACCACCTTGTTAAATGTTATATGTGTGCTTATCATAAAATTCCTCATTACTTGTGCACTTCTAATCGTCTTCTTTTCTCGTTTTGTTGTTGTTTCTTTATGTACAATCTACAAAAGGCTTTGGTTTTGTTGCTGGAAACTTAAATTGGATTATCCTTGTGTTTGCTTCTTTTTCTTTTAAAATAGCCTCTCTTGGAGATTTTTCTTATTGGATTTGGACTTACCGCGTGCTTTATACTGGTCATGATGTGCAGATTTTCTTATCTCTGCTGCTGTTGCTGAATTTAAGGGCCCCAGTGTCTTTGGAGTAGTTTGTTTTGCTCAGGTGAGCATGGAGTTGGCTAGGATAGAAGCCAATTTTAGTGGATTGCCGCCTGGAAAACCTGGTTGGTCGATAAATGAATTCGGGGACCTGACAAAGGGTGCAGCCAGCACTGGGAAAGTGTACAGCCCAGTGAAACAAGGTAATGAGACTCAGGTATGCTTCTCATTCTCTTTCCAAAGATAGATTTATGACTCATGGTAGATTTTTTATCAGTAGGTGATAAATGTGTCAATATGATGAGTTTTTTCTACTTAAAATTGAAGTGTATGCTTCCTCGAGAACAAAAGGAAATATGACAAACTTTAATTTCTAAGTGAAGACATACATTATATGTGATGTGTCATTTGTTTATTTTCTTCATTTAATCATTGCATAGAATTAAACCCTTGATATTAGAAACATGCAACCCTAGATGCATTTAGTATCCACCTCCTATTCATATTCTTCAAAATTGTGAGCTGTTCTGCAACTACACGTGAAATATGTATCAATCCCCACGAATTCTTGATCTTCTTACTCATTTTCCTCAAAATTTTGAGGCAGCAATGGACAATTACGATGTGGGTATAATTTTTATTTTGCATACTCCAGACTCTTGGTCTCTACAGAAAGCCATATTGTTCATTCAGAATCTTTATAATGACAATCATTGGGTTGTTCTTCAGCCAGTTGGTGACCTGGGAACATTAGATGCCAATGAAAAAGGCGAATCCCTTTATTCAGGTGGAAAACAGAATCTGAGGATTGCAGACTTGATCAGACGATCAATAGCAATCTACAACACAGAAGACAAATCAGACCCGGGCCTTTCTGCAGCCGTGATTGCCAGGAGCGCTGGGGTCGGTGAGAATTACAAGAAGCTCTGCACCTGCGACGGAACCACTATATGGGAGGCAACAAACAACGACTTCATCTCAAGTAAGGTCTAGTCTCCATTGTATTTACGCTCATACACGCCATAATAGGCCAGTCAGCAGCTCTGGAAGCAGTGTAGTATCTAGTGCTACTTGTTCTGTCATCTTCTGGAAACTTGTAAATGTTGACATCTTCTGAAAATAAATGATGACATCTTAGCATATTTGAGCTAGGTGGAAAGCTGTTTTTTTTTGTGCTGACATGAGTTTTTAAATTATTAAAAACCATGTCATCAAGTAGCACTAGATACTACATTATTTGCTTAAAATTAAGAGGGAATAACAATCTTGCTGATATACGGTGTTATCAGTTTCAATTTGCATAACAGATTGTTATATTTGCATAACAGATTGTTATATGTGCATATCATAAAGTTATATTTGCATAACAGTAACTTATATTTACACATCATAAACTTCTTATTTTTCATTTTTTATTAGGAGTTCCTACTTTTGTGCAAATGACCTCTTTTTGTGCAAATGTGTATACAAATGTGTAATGTTTATTAGGAGTTCCTACTTTTTTTTTTCCTCCTTTTTTGGTTGTGGCGTGAACATAACTCTTATTTGTTTATTTGAATGTTATGTTATAATATAATTAAAAGCCTTTTAGCTCAATGGTAGAGCGATGTGCTTATGCGCAAATACGTGGGTTCAAATCCCGCACAGGCTAAAATTTATAATAATTCTAGTAATTTTCACAATTTTCTAATAATTGTTCAATAATAAGATATATTAGTGCAATGTTCTAGTAATTTATAATTGCATATTATACTTTGACATTTGCATATCATCAATTTATATTTGCATATTTTATTCTTATATTTGCATATCATCAATTTATACTTGCATATTATACTTTTACATTTGCACACCATCAATTTATATTTGCATATTATAATCATACATTTTCACAACATCAATTTGTATTTCCCCAACTTATTTTTATTTCCCCAACTTATTTTTATATTTGCATATCATCAAGTTATATTTGCATATCATGAACCTATATTTGCATATCATCAACTTATATTTGCATATCATCAACTTATATTTGCATATCATACTTTTACATTTGCAAAAGGGCGGTGTATCTATTTATATTACCACAATATTAAATTAAATTTAATATTTATATTTCATAATTTTATATACGCCCTAGATGATTTTATATTTGCATATCATCAATTTATATTTTCATATTATACTTTTACATTTGCAGAACATTAATTTATATTTGCATATTATAATCATACATTTTCACAACATGAATTTGAATTTTCCCAACTTATTTTTATTAACTAGAAAATAAAATATAAGGATTAGATATCAATAATCATATATTTGCACATCTTGAATTAACTTTTGCATATTATAACGTTATATTTGCATATCATTGATTTATAGTTGCATATCATACGTTTAGAATTTGCGCAACATCAATTTATAATTGCCCAACGTGAATTAATTTATGCATATTTTAATCTTATATTTGCATATCATCAAGTAACAGTACTGTTGTTACCAACCCGTTTTCAATTCCTTTTTCTAGAAGTACACTAAATTGAGGGATGTATTTTTCTTCTTGAATTTACATGGTATTTGGGGCTCCTAACACCCGACTAAATCCCATGGTCCTTGAAGTTAACGATCAGCTTAACCCGACTAATCAAGGGATGTGCACTAACCTTGGGCTCATATTACTGCCCCTGATTGCACCAGACTAGCCTTTGTCTCATAAATTGCTATCAAAACCACACATTTCGTGCACCCCGTTGCGTTTCATTAAAGATCTAGCATTGTCTTTGTCAATCGAATCTGATCTAACCTTAGCCTCAAACTAAAATTTACAGTTTAGAATGTATACTGGCGTTTATAGCACTTTTAACCATATGACTCACGTGGTGATGCTTTATTTTAAAATTTGCAAAGTTACAGCCCATAAGGGTCTATCGGAATGCTTTATTTCATTCAAATCATCTGACTTCCCAGAAAAATTAGACATTCTTTTATGGTTTTTGCCGGTATCTTCTTCATCTTCCCGGCTTATTGAGAACAACCTTGAGTTTTTGAGTTTCTCAAGGTATCTGATCTCGTCATCATCATCAAATGCCTTCTTGAGAACTCGTCTACTCTTGCGTGCTGAATCAGCCGGCTTTACTAGCCGACTCCTATTAGGTCCCTTCCCCACTGATGGATCCTTCTTCCCAAGACTGAATCCTCCACTAGAGAAATCCTTCCAAGGGATTCCTTGCAAGCCACCCCTTCTATCTGATTGTGGTGGGCGCCCATCATTTGACTCATCCTGTAAAGGGAAGTTTTAACTGAGTCAGATTCGCAAATGGCATTATTAACAGTCGTAGAAGTGAGTTCCATATGTTACGGTAAATCTAATTTACCCATTTTCTTGTCTCTGGTATAAATTTATAATCAAAGTACAGACCCGCGTGCTAGAACCAAAAGAATAAATTGATTGCATTCATACATAGTTTTAACTCTCATGCGTTACTCGACTGAGTTCTCTGTACGTGTAATTGAACAAGCAGAAGTATAGATTTCTGATATGCAAATCTTTATCTGCTTCTGGAATCCCAAGAAACTTCCTTTCTTTTGAAAAAAGAGAGTTGCACGATACCTTTCTATCGGGTGCTATGTTAGCTCTCACAGATTTCTTGTGCACAACGAAACATTTTCTTTCGTAGACAGCATCTCTAATAGCCTGCAAAATCAGAGGGGTTATTTTATCGAACACCTAGAAGGCATGTATTTCCCCATCTCAATCTCAATTTCCAATCAACACAGATCAAAATTCAAACCAAAGATTAACCATAGAATTCTCAATTAGGATAAAAAGCATAAAAAAATCCAACCATAACATCAAATGTTAGCACTCCATTTTGAGACTGAGTTTCTGAGAAAGCACACCAAACAGATCCACAAATGCTACTGTTTTTGCTGAGAAACAAAGAATCGACATTTATGAAGAGATGTGGACAACAATGGTGGGATTAAAGATCACACATAATTCATTGACATAAAGCACATCAAACAGATCCAGAATCAAGCACATCACATAGAATCAAGCACATCACATAGATCCAGAAGCAAAACAAATCGATCGAAAGAAAAGTGATAGGAATCAACAGAAGAGGGGAGTCCTAAAGTTATGGCAGTCCTAATTTTGGGGAAGAAAGAGCAACGGGTGGAGGAGTAGCCAAAGGGACACTAGCAGATCAAACAGATCCAGAATCAAGCACATCACACAGAATCAAGCACGATACCTTTCTGTCGGGTGCTATGTTAGCTCTCACAGATTTCTGAAAAGTCTGCAGCAAACATCATAACTCAATTAGCAGTATAATGATAAGCACAACGGAACTTTTTTTTAAAAGTAGCAGATGAATGAAAAATCTACCTGCATAAGAGTATTCAGCACATATTTACATGACCTTGAAGAAGCCCCTGTTAAACTAAAATCGAACGTTATCGCAACCTATTTCACCAAATTATGAATTTTGATTACATAATTGCTAACAGGGTAACAGGAACATAAAAACAAGTGAAATCAATGCATTCATGCCTTGTTTGCCAAGCATGATACAAGCCTGTCAGCATCCTTGACAATATCATCCATAGCACTTCCTTCAGGATCATTGGTTGGTTGAGCAAGGTCATGGCATACAACTTTCATCCCTTACATTGACTATAATTAAATAACAGATAAGCAAAGAAATTAAAAGATCAGTCCTGCCAAAAGATCATGTTTCACACAATCCATTTTCAAGACGAAAGATTTATACCCGTTCAGGAGAGCCATAAGATATAATATCCAATGCTTCATTCCACTCTGTGGGTCCAGCAACACCAACAATAGGTCTTGGAAACATGTTCCTCTCCATATTAAGTGCAGGATGAGGATAACTTTCCCTACAGAAAACACAATGTTGGTAAAAGAATATATGAAATGGTCCAACTCAACAAATAGGCATCAAACTAAACACAGTGAGAAGATAGGACCCTAAGCTACCTAACAAATGCAGGCCCAGGAAGAACTCTTGCAACTTCACCACTCTGTTCGGCTATTTCAGACCTATACGATAGATTAAAAAAATATCATGAAGAAACCCCAGGTAGAATACAAGTCATTTCAAATATAATTAACAAAACAGATGATGTAAAGTAATACAAGATACAGGTATTAGACAATATGAAAAGGTTACCCTGTTTATAGCAATAGGGAAAATTATTTTTGAAACGGAAAAAAAAAACACCAGCAAAGAGAATAATCTCTAATCCCATACCTCCAAATAGAAGATACAAACTTTCTAAAGCACTTCAACATTTATGCCTAATTAAAAACCATAGTTCACTACAAATGAACCCATACTGCACCTTATACATTCAAAGATAATATGAGAGAGGACCAGAATAGTTGAGCTAGCCGTAAAAATCAAAATAGTGTAATATGCAGCATTATACCCATTATCCCGAACTGAACGTCTAATCAGGGTAGCTCTAGCATCACCAGGTCGACCTTCCCTCTTCTTGTCCATTTCGCGTGCCTATAACCAGGATTCATATGAGAATAAAGAAACGGCACTACATAAAAAATAAAAGGAAAGAGTTAAAGACAGATAATGCATACCTTCATTTTGAATTTTTCATCAATCATACTTCTCTGTGCATCTTGTAGCTTCCCCAAGTGTCTCCAGATGTCATCACCTGGGCGTAAATAAGGTGAATCACAAGCTCAACCATCTTCAAAGCAGACAACCAAGATATATGATAGTGGGGATGATGGATAAAATGATTAGGGCTTCTATGCATACCTAGGATCTTATAACTAATAGCTAATGTATTAAGAGCATCTTTTCTGATATCACCATCTCGTTCAGCTGTTAGGCTAGCAACAAATTGCAGATTCTTGAACCGTCCGCTAACCTGAGCACAATTATCCATTGCATAAGCAAAGATGGAAACTTATTAAGCATATAGATACAAACCAGAATCTTCAGCATCAAGACATTCAAAGTTGGTCTAATTGTGCGTTGACATCTACATATTCACTACATAAAGAGCAACCATAAGAGCAACCATGTGTAACATCAATGAAGAAACCTGAATGACTTCCTTGAACATAGAAAAGAAACATGGAAAATCAGGAGATGGTACATAACAACAACCATAACAGCAAATGTCAGCAGTATCCAAAACATCACATAAGATGGTACATAACAACAACCATAACTGTAGACAGCAACCATAACAGCAATACTTATTCAATAATACATGGAAAATAAGGAGATTGAAACAAATTTCTCAAAAAATATGAAAGCCTTTTGAGACTGAATTTCTCAAAAAAAATTGAAACAAACAACTACACTGAATTGCTCTGGAAGAATTTCTCAAATGAAGGCTGAGCAATATAATTGAAATACCTGGATTCTGAGGGGTCATAACTAGGGATTCAAGACTACCCAGGAGCGCTCCCCTCGCTCGCATTTTGCTAAATTCAACAAATTAAGTGATCATTCTCTTTGAGACCAAATATCAAACAGTTGGTGTGCAACTCCTATCTCAGATGCCTTCCACACACAACTCAGGTTCTTCAAATCGAAATCAATGTTGATTAACAAAGCTCTTTTGAGATTCATCTCCAAAAAAAAAAAAGAACTTCGCTTTGCTTACTTGTGTTATGTGGGATCGACAAGATCATCTGCAAATTCATCTTCTAACTGGCCGATCTTTGATCATTTGACGGGATGATGGGTAAGTGATCTGATAGAGAGTAACGACTGGATGATGAGTAAGGAAAGAAATGGACAAAGTATTGAAATTCCTTTAACAACGGCATCTGTGATCCCTCCATAGAATAGAACAAGTAGCTAAATATGCAAGCCCAAGCCCCACTCCCATATCCGGATATCCCCAATTCGTAAGGGATTCATTCGACATATATCATCATCTATGTCTCAGTTCACATCCAATTTATGGCATGCACATAATTTATTAAAGAATGCATCAGCAATATCCATTCTAATTCCTCAAACTTAATGGAGCCAAATCACTTGCATCGCAGATCAAATCAAATGGAAGCATAAACAACATCACAAAAACGATAAGGAGCAATTTCAAATTCACCTGAACTCCACCATCGTCGTTGCAAAGAACCATAACGGGACCCAAATTAGACCTCTCGACAGCCACCTGGACTGGGAGGCTGAAGCCCTTACGAGGGACGCCGGGAATCGGCTCCACGGCGGAGAATCGGAGCCGTCCTCAAAGGCTAAGCGCCTTTCTCTATCTCCGCTGCCGTTGGCGTTTTCTTCTGGTGAGGGAGGCGACGAAATCGATAGAGAGGAAGTGAGATGAAAGAGAAGGGGAGAAGGAAGACACATGTGTCCGGAGGTGGTCGGTGAGCTTGTGGTGGAGGTGGTCGAAGAGCTTGGTCGGACGGAAGCGCCAGCGCCACCTCCTTCTCTCCCATTCCAGCGTCAGCTTCCTCGATCTCTCTCACTCCTCATCATCCTCAGTTCGTCGATTTCAATGGGGTAGACGTAGATTGATTGAAGATGAATTTTGTAGGGTTAGATTGATTGAAGATGAGTTTTGTAGAATTAGGGATTTGAAGGAAGGAGAAAGATGTTGTTGATTTGATAAACCATGGAATTCTCTCAAGAACACTCAGATTGAAGAGAAAAGGGAAAAACGGAACTCACAGAATCTGGAATTTTCATGCTTCGAAAAACAATGAGGAAAGTGGTTGTTTCTGGCTTATAAAGCCTTACAGTTGTACTTCTAACAACCTACCCTCTTATTTAACTAATTACACAAAATGGCAACACTTCTATGTATTTACAACACTCCTCCTCAAGCTAGAGGTGGCAAACAAGTTTGTAACACCTAGCTTGCTTAATGTTCTATCATAAACTTCTTTGCAAACTGTCTTTGTAAAGATATCAGCAGGTTGCTCTTTTGTGGGGATATAACCCAGCTCAATTTCTTTCCTCAAAGCTTTGTTTCGAACAAGGTGGCAATCCCCTTCTATGTGCTTTGTCCTTTCATGGAATACGGGATTCCTTGCTATGTGCAGTGCAGACTGATTGTCACAAAACAACTTTACACTTTCAGTTTCAACTTCCAAATCTTGCAGCAACTTCACCAGCCAAGTGATCTCACAGCACGTCATTGCCATAGCTCTATACTCTGATTCAACAGTAGACATGGCGACATAGGATTGCTTCTTTGATCTCCAAGAGATTAAAGATGGTCCCAACATAATGCAGAACCCAGTGAGTGACTTTCTAGTCATGGGGCAGCTTTGCCAATCGGCATCACAGAAAGCCCTTAATTTCAAATATGTATCCTTTCCAAGCAGAAGCCCTTGTCCTGGTGCATTTTTCAGATATCTAAGTACATGTTTTGCTGCTTGCCAATGCTCATCTGTGGGCATGTGCATGAATTGACTGAGTACCTGTACAACATAACAGATATCTGGCCTTGTAATGGTAAGGTATATCAACCTGCCCACCAGCCTTCTATATGCTATAGGATCCACATTTGTTCTTGTGCCATCCATTGTTAGCTTCAGCTTGGGATCCAGGGGTGTGGCCACAGGTTTTGAACCTGTCATTCCAGTTTCTTCAAGTAGCTCAAGAGCATACTTCCTTTGATTTAAGTGGAAGCCTTTCTCAGTTCTTTCCACTTCAATGCCTAGGAAATACCTGAGATCTCCCAACTCCTTCATTTGGAAATTCTTCCTTAGGTGCTCCTTTAGAGATTTGATTTCTTCTAGATTATTTCCTACAATAATCATGTCATCTACATACACAAGTAGAGCTGTGTATGATGTGTCTGTTCTTCTGGTGAATAAGGAGTGATCAGCCTCAGATTGGACATATCCAGCACTTCTTACAGCTTGGGAGAATTTTGCAAACCACTGTCTTGGTGCTTGCTTTAGCCCATACAGTGATTTCTTGAGTTTGCATACTGTCTCAGATTTGCAGCCTTTCTTAGCTTTGCTCTCACTATCACACTCCTCCTGAGAGCAAAGGTTTGGAGATCTGAGTTGAGAGTAAGCTGGAGGAAGTTCCATGTACACCTCCTCCTCAAGCTCACCATGGAGAAAAGCATTGGTGACATCCATCTGAGAGTAATGCCAGTCTTTAGCTGCTGCAATAGCTAATAATGTGCGCACTGATATCATTCTAGCAACAGGCGCAAATGTCTCACTGTAATCTATACCTTCAACCTGTGAGAATCCTCGAGCCACCAATCTGGCCTTGTATCTGTCTAAGCTACCATTAGCTTTGTATTTAAGCTTAAACAACCATTTGCAAGTCACAACAGACTCGTTTAAAGGTCTTGGAACCACATCCCATGTTCCATTAAACTCCAAGGCATCTAACTCTGTGAGCATAGCCTTACACCATTCAGGATAGTGCAATGCTTCACTCACTGATGTTGGTTCACGCAGGGGTGCCACATTTGAGATGAAGGCTTTGTATGATGCTGAACAAGAGTTGTAAGAGATGCAAGAGGATAAGGGATAGGGAGAACTGACCTTACCAGGAGAGAGAGATGCTGTGGTAATGACATTGGGAACACTGCACACATAGTCTTTGAGCCATTTGGGTGGGTGAGAGGCCCTGGATGAATGTCTGGGAGGTGGACAAGGCACAGGGATCTCATCAAATGAGGGAGGGACAGGAGAAGGAGAATAGTCAGCCAGTGACTCAGTGAGAGAGGGTGGGTTTAAAGAGGGAGAATCAGGTGGTGAGACAGGGATAATGGGTTCAAACTGATAGGGTGCAATGTAATCCTCTTCATAAGAGATTAAAGGTTGGGAAATAGGCACAGGTAAAGGTACCACCTGATTTTTGGATGCAAATGGAAACTGATTTTCATAGAATGATACATCTCTGCTAACACAACATTTGTTTGTCTTCAAGTTGAACACTTTGTAACCTTTGAACCCATAGGGGCAACCCAAGAACACACAAGGGTCAGCTTTAGCATCAAATTTCTTTCTGCCAGCACCCAGAGTAGACGCATAGCATAGACACCCAAACACTTTTAAGTGTGAATACTCAGGAGGTTTGGAAAAGAGGATCTCAAAGGGAGTTTTGTGTTTCAGTATGTGAGAGGGTAACCTGTTGATCAGGTAAGTGGCAGTGAGTATGCAATCTCCCGAGAATTTAATTGGTAATGAGGCATGAAAGCGGAGAGCACGAGCTGTTTCTAGGATGTATCTGTGTTTGCTTCAACCCTCCCATTTTGTTGGGGTGTGGCTGTGCAGGAGCTTTCATGGACAATTCCCTTTGTGTGTAAGTAGGAGGTGACATCTGAATTGAAGAATTCAGTTCCTTGGTCAGTTCTAAGAACCTTCACAATGGCTTCAAACTGTGTTTCAATTCTGGAGATAAAGGTTTTTAATAAATTTGGTGTCTCAGATTTATGGGTCATGAGTAGAGCCCACACACTTCTACTCTTATCATCAACAATGGTAAGGAAGTACTTATGCCCACTGTAGGTAGGGGTTTCATATGGTCCCCAAAGGTCACAGTGAAGCAATTCAAAGTTGTGTTTAGCAAGAGATGTACTAGACTGAAAACTTTGTCTTGTTTGTTTGGCAAGAGGACAGATAGTACATGTAAAATCAGAGTCTTTATTCATGTCTATCTCATTGCAAGGTACATGTTTGAGTTTCCCAGTGGGGGCATGACCAAGTCTGAGGTGCCAAAGGGCATTTAGATCAGACTTACAAGGTGAGGAATCAAAAAACATAGGTAAAGTAGTGGGTACAGAATATGCATAAGAGGTGTTTGACAAGAGAAGCTGCTTTTCTGACTCATTGACCAGGTAGTAGAGTCCACCAATGTCTTTACCAACAGCAATCACTCTCGTCCTTGCATGGTCCTGAATAATGCAAAGGTTGTCTCTAAAGTTAATATCATAGTTGTACTCAAGAATGAGAGAGCTAATGGACAACAAGTTTAGTTTGAAACTTGGAATGTAGAGAACATTGGAGAGTGTTAGCTGAGGGAGTATGAGAGTACCTTTGTGTGTAATGGGGTTCGTACTACCATCAGGAAAATGTATAGTGGAGGGATTAGAAATTTGAGTTATGTGTTTTAGGATAGATTTTGTATGAGTCATGTGGTGTGTGGCACCACTGTCAATGATCCAAGCATCAGTGAATTCAGACATATTACAAGCAAGATGGTAGGTTGTACCTGCAATGTAGACATCAGAGCTTTTCTCCTTTTGCTGCCCCATCAACTGAAGCCGTGAAGACATCAGCTTCTAATTATCTTCAGACAATCCATGAAACATCTTCAGTGAGTTGTCATTTGAGGTTTCAGCTGCAGCATTAGCATGAAAGTTGCCTTTCTCGGAGTCATATCCTGGCTTGGAACCCTGTGATCCCTGGATACTGCCCTTTTGAGGTTTGTACTTGCTCTTTGAGTGCCAGTCAGGGTAGCCTATGACCTCCCAGCATCAATCAGTTGGATGATTTCCATTGCAGTGGTTGCACTTCCTCCTTTTTGAATGATCAGACCCTTCCTTCTTGCTGGATTCATTTTCTTTCTTTGACATTAGAGCAGTGGCGTCAGTCTTGACACTAGAATCTTTCATCTTGTTATCAGCCTCATCTTGCAAGAGAAGAGAGTGAGCAAGGCTAGCAGATGGTAGAGGCATTTGCAGCAGGAATTGTCTTCTTGCTGCTGCATATTGAGCATTGAGACCCATTAGAAACTTCATGAGTTTCTCTTCACTCTCAGCTGCCTGGATCTTGGTGTTCAGATCACATTCACACTTGCCACAAGTACACCTAATTGGAGGTTGTAGGCCAGATAATTGTTTCCAGTACCCCTTCAATTTGGTGAAATACTCGGTGATGCCTGTGCTTTGCTGCTCACAATCTTGCAGCTCCTACTTGAGTTGAAACATCAATGGACCATTTCTCTGGCCAAAACACTCAGTCAGATCATCCCACAGCTGCTTTGCAGTGTCGAATTCATCAAGAGTTGCATAGATTTCCTTTGAGACTGTGTTCAAGATCCATGAACACACCATGTCGTTGCATCTAGTCCAAATTGCAGAGTTTTCTAGAGTTTCGATTACAGTTCCCTCAACAAAACCTAGTTTGTTCTTGACTGAAAGTGCTTTCGACATAGATTTCTTCCATCTTCGAAAGTTTTCGCCAGTCAATTGAATAGAGGTCAAGATCATACCAGAATTATCCGAAGGATGGATAAAGAGCGGATTCTGGAGATCTGCATTTGTGATGAGGTCTCATCGTCGTTGTTCTCTCTCAATTGATCGCTCATCAGCCATGGCTTCAAAGCTCGCACTTGATGGGAACACGAGGAATTCAGATGATGCGGAAGCTTGAATTCACAAGAACAACAACTCGATTCAATCACATAGAGCGAGTGATGAATCGAATCAATCGTTCCTGCGCTCTGATACCATGTTGATTTGATCAACCATGGAATTCTCTCAAGAACACTCAGATTGAAGAGAAAAGGGAAAAACGGAACTCACAGAATCTGGAATTTTCATGCTTCGAAAAACAATGAGGAAAGTGGTTGTTTCTGGCTTATAAAGCCTTACAGTTGTACTTCTAACAACCTACCCTCTTATTTAACTAATTACACAAAATGGCAACACTTCTATGTATTTACAACATATGTCAGCAGTGTTTAGTTCCGTTAGAAAGGTTTGGATAGTTTTGCAAAATTTTCAAATATACGGATACTCCTCTAATTTAGACAATTTTTATGGATATTTCACAAACTGTCTCATTTTCATATAACCCTTTATCTAAATGTCTACCATAATATCCCATTTTACGAAATGTCCAAATATTTTTCATAATACCAAGTTTCCCTCTCATTTAATTTACCCTCTCCGTCCTCTACCTCGATCGGTTTTTTTTTTTCCCACATCTGAGAAGATGTTGCTCGAGCTCTCGAACTCCTCTCCCATGGCACCTCCTTCATTGACGTTGATGCCAACCTGAATCTGCCTCCTCCACACTCGCCGTCGGGGATCCCAAGGAAACGTTCTCCTTCTATGTCACCCGCCAATGAATGCGCCGACCCTCGCTCCTTTAGACTGATGCCGCCGACGAGGAGACCTCGGCAAGGAGTTGAACTTCCGACTCTCTGGTGTATATATTGTTAGATATATTGTTTTGTCATTTGTTCTTTCCAAAGAGGTTATTTAATTTTTTAAATTGGCTTCAATTTTGTAGTTGCTCAATATAGTAGTGGGTTTAGTTGTTGTATAACGTTGAATTTCATTGGGTTTTTTCATTTGATTTCAACTGCAACTCGATCAATTACTCCCCAAATTCTCATTGCTCTTTTTTTTGTTTCATATTATCAGAGGTTGTAATTGATTGATTCATCATTTTGTTAAAGTTGTTAGATATATAATGAAATTCAAGTTGTGTTTCCTCAACCTGATAAGTGCTTTGAATCCAAAGGAAAAAAGTGAATTGATTGGAAGGGGCACTGGAACTGTCAAACTGAGCTTGTGTTCGTTTGTGACAGCTAATTAAAGGTGCTGCTCATGAATGCTTCAGCAAATTCTTGGATTGATTTTATCAATGCGTGTGCCAAAGTGGAGAATGGGGATTATGTAATTCTTTGGCAAATTAATTGATTTGTAATGGTTAGATATGTGTTTAAATTGAATTTCATGTATAGATATATTTTCGTAGGTTTCATTAAAAGCATATTGAATAAGATCAGTAAGATATACACATATTTTTATTTTGATGACACATCGACCTTTTTATTAAGGTGGCACCAGTGGTGACAATATTGTTTTTAGATGTTGTGTCCCCTTTGTTATAGAATTTATTTTTGGTGACAATAGTGGTGACACTGTTTTTCTGTTGATGACACCGTTATTTACACTCTAAAAGTGTCACTGCATGTGTCTCCACTATTAAAGGTGGTGACACCACAAATAACACCTGCCCTAAAGTTTTCCTTTGTTGATAGTAGTAGTTTTGCTTAGCATTAGCCCTTCTAAGGTTTGCGCTTCCCTTGTCCTAGGATTTTCCTTTGGTGACAATAGTGGTGACACTCGTATGTGTACTTTGTGATGACATATATTGAACACCACATGTTCTTTTGTTTAGAATTATCCTCTTTAATATTTCTGCTTCTCTTGACATGGAGTTTTCCTTTGGTGACAACAATGATTACATTTTTTTTATTGTGGTGGCACTACGAATAACATTTTCCCTTTTTATAGGGTTTTTCTTTAGTGACATCAGTGCTGAAATTTTTATTTATTGTGGTGACAATACTAATAACACTCTCCCTTGTCTTAGAGTTTTCCTTTGGTTATAGCTGGAGTTTTGTGGGTTTTTTGTTTCCCTTATCCTAGGGTTTTCCTTTTGTGACAACAGTGATGACATAATAATTAGACTTTGTGATTACATATACTGAACAATAAGTTTTCTTTTGCTTAGCATTAGCCTCCTTTAGGGTTTGTATTTCCATTGTCTTAGGATTTTCCGATGGTGACAACAGTGATTACAATGTTTTTACCTTAGGGACACTACTAATACCACTTGCCCATTATTTCACTTGGTACACTGGTTGTGACAATCCTTGATATATTTGTGGTGACACTGTTTTTATGTTGGTGACACCACTATTAACAAACGTAGTCATTCATCTCTTAATGGAGTACTATTTTCATTTGGTGACAACAACGACATTTTTTTTTTATTGTGGTGACATCACTAATAACACTTTCCTTTTTCCTATAAGGCCCTAAACCCTAAAAACTCAACCCTAAACCATAAACCATATTGTACACTACGTGTTACTTTATTAGCATTAGCCCCTCTATCATTTTTTTTTGCTTCCGTTGTCCTAGGATTTTACTTTGGTGACATAAATGGTTACATGGTTTTTATGGTGGTGACACCACTAATAACACTTTTGAAGGTTCGATAATGTATAACAATGTGTAATAGAGATACTCTAGAAGGGGGGAATAGAGTATGCCAACTTTTCGCTGATAATCTCAAGTCTTTTGAAACGCTTGCAAAACCCTTTGTGATTTGACTTAATTCTTTCCTCTGAAAAACCTGAATCATAAGAGAGTTATAAAATCCGAAACAAGTGCGTAAATATGGTAAAGCAATAAGTAAAGGACGCAACAAATTGTTAACGAGGTTCGGCTCCTTAAAGGCTTAGTCCCCGCCTAGGGTTCTTCCACAACCCTAGGATTCAACCGGCTTTATTGATTCACAAGACGTAGGATCCTAATAGCTCATCGAGAAGCCTCTCTCCTATACAATTGCAATCTAGTCAACTCACGTTCCCTTGGAGTCCTAGACCAATCTAGAAGAGCCCCACCTCTCTCAGCTATCTAGTACAATCCTCTTACACTTCGTGAATAAATCGCCTAGTGTCCACTTCCTGAGTTATAAACTCTCGAGTATAACACTCTCTCGAAATATATACTATAAGCTCACTATGTAACTCTCAAATGCTTTGAAACAAAAGATACAACTCTTAACGCCTAGCAGAGAGTACACGACGAAGACAGATTGTCTTGAGGGCTTTGTGTGCGATGTAGATCAATGAGGTTTTCGTTCAATACTTGTACTTGTCTTCTCTTCTTCATCTCCTTTTTATATTAGATCAAATCGGCGCCTCTTTGAAAGAAGGATCTTCTCTCAACGGCTAGAACAGATCACGGCAATCTTCACAATCTTCTATTCTGGGAAACTTCGAAGCCATGATCCACCACTTCTGCATTGTTAGTGCATTCGAAATTCTTGCTACATTGTTACTGCATAATAATATCTGGAAATATATATAATAATAACATATAATAACATTCAGAACTAATATGCAAATAATACAGGTTTTGTGTTTCATCAATACAGTTGTAGCTTCAAGACCTTTGACACAAGCTGTGTGTCAAACCCTTTGAAACCATTTCCGATTTTGGTCAAGGGAGTGGAGTTATCAATCTCCCCCTTGATGAAAGACAAAACATGTGCATCCCTGTAACTTAGTCAAGAAGATATATTATAATGCAAAATCGGACTAAGTACCTGCATGGGTTAGACAAATGTTGGATGATAAGTTTTAAAGCCAAAGAGAAACATCTAACAAAGTAAAACAAAACAAGGTGTTCCAAAACCCTGGTTCACAGCAGTTTTAAAGTCTAAACCATCAAACCATCTCCACCTTTTTGTCTTTCAATAAAGGGAGGAGGATAAAAACAATAACTAAAAGTTTTGAAAAAATAACCAAAACCAGCAGTGTTTAGATCATTGGCTAGGGTATGGTAGGGGTTTAGGATTCATCATCTTGAACACCATCCGTGAATAACAACTTTAGCTCATTCAGCAACTTAGCCACCCCGCCCATCTCCAACAACAACTCTCGATGCAGCTCCTTGACGTCTAGGCGAACTTCCTCCAAACCCAACTCCAGGTTTTCCATGCGCTCCTCGATGGCAGAGGTAGGGGGAAGAGTTTTTGAGGGAGAGGCAAGAATCCAAATCCCTTGGGGGGACTGAGTGATGCCAATCTTCTCAAAGCTCTTGGAGTCGAATTTACCCATATGATGTTGTTGTTCTTCATTTTCAAAATCAATTTTAGAAGCTTTGAAGACATGGGTCAAAAGGTTTGCGAAGGGGAGGGGAGTTACTTTTCTGGCTTTGCGGGTGTGAGCCATGGATCCTAGAATGGTATTGGCCAGATCAAGATCATGACCATTCAAAATTCGGTATAGGAGGAGCATAGCGTTGTCAGTGAGGAGAGAGCCAGAGTTGATATGGGGTAAAAGACATCTTACAATGATGTTGAAGATGATTTTGGCTTCGAGTGTGAGGGACGAGTGAGTAAGTTGTTTGGTGGTGCTGTTAGATGCTTCGGGGAGCAGGTATTTGGATTGGGCAAGAGCAACACACTGATCTTTTATGGGGGTTCAGGAGAGCGTAGACAAGGTTTAGGAAGGCCAAGGAGATCAGCGAAGTCAAGGGAGTTGAAGGTGGTTCTAACTCCTTTGACGACTGACTCCAGAGACCAACCATCAGTAGTGTGTTTGGCTTTAAGGTTTATATAAAATAGACGGGTGAGTTGGGGGTAGTAAATGGATTCAAGGTTCAGAAGGGTCCAGGCAGAGGTTTGTTTGAGGAGAAAGATGCAGGGTAGGTTCAAAGCTTCTAAAAAATCAAGATCAATAAAATCTGAACAACAAATCTTACGAGTTCTAAACTCATCTACCCACTATCCAGCCATCTTGGCATTCTCAATCTAGGAGGAGGGTGAGGATTTGTTTACCTGGATAAGTGAAGGCGGATCGGCGTTCTTCCTTCGAGCTTTTGTGGGAGCAATCATCTTGACAGGCGCGTCAAAGCTTCTGAGAGTGGCTTTCCTTGAGCGCTTGGGAGGTGGAGACTTCTTGGCTTTAATGGCTTTGCGCTTCTTCGGAAACGGGGGAGGAGGAGGAGGAGTAGGAGAGGGAACAAGTTCTGGCTCCTCTTCCTCTTCTTCGTCAGACCCCAAGTCCTCAACAGACACTTCAACATCATCTCCCTCAGCCTCCTCGTCATCATCAGCAGCGTCGTCGTCCTTCTCTTTCTCTGGTTCCTCTACAGCGGAAACCTCCTTCTTTTCTACTCTTTGGGCCTCTTCCTCGACCTCTTTCCTTGCTTTCTCAGCCTCTTCCTCGACATTTTTCCTTGCTTTCTTAGCCTCTTCCTCGACCTTTTTCTTTCTCTGGGCCTCTTCCCCGGCCTCCTTTGTAGCATCTCGCTCTAGAATCTCATCAAGATCCTCCTCTTCCTCGACAATGATCTTTCTTTTCCCTTTTAGCTTTGAACTGAGAGGCTTCTTCGTCGGGCGCTTCAAGGACCGCTTGGTTTCAGCAATGGTTCTCTCAGGGACGGTGCTCTGGACACTTGGGACAATTGCTTGAGGAGTAGGTTCGGGTTGAGGGGAGATCACAAGAGGGGTCTGGCGTCCTTTGGGGGTAGCGCCAAGGCGTTTGGGTGTGGAGATCTTTTTGGATTTGGGTTCCATGGAAGAGATTCGGTGAATCTTCCAGAAAAAGGTTGAAGGAGAAGGTTGAAAGACGGAGGGTTTAGGTAGTTCTGGAGAGGTGGTGAATAGTTAGGGTAAGAGTGTGTGGTTTAAAAAAGGGCAAGAGGGTAAGTCGATGGGACGGGTTTATGGTTCCAATGGAGATAATCATAACACTACTGCCCAAAATTCAAACCATCCTTTCACATTTTAAAGGCATGAGAGAATATATCCGAAAAAAAATAATTTCCATAAATAAAAAATACTCGGATATAAGATTTTTTGGAAAATGAAATTGGTAACAAATAAAGAAGGTTAAAATCCATTAAAACTATATTTGATCAAATATCTAATAAGATATCAACCAAACATATGATATGTTTCATGTGTTCTACCATTCAGTTCACAAACTTTGACATGAATCTCAAAGGTCTTGACACTGAGTAGAAGTTTTTCTTTCGTAAAGGGAAAGCTCCCCCTACAAAAGTGCATCCCTATTAAGCATTCCAATCTCACGTCTAATGAAGGTGAACCTGTCCTCTGCCAAATGCTTAGTAAAATGTCAGCCCATTGATAATCAGTTGAAATAAAGGATATGGACACATCACCTTTTTCGACATGGTCTCTAATGAAATGTTGTCTTACATCAATATGTTTGGTCCTTGAATGCTGAACGGGATTCTCTGTAATGGAGATGACACTTGTATTGTCACACTTAATGGAAATGTCTTTGAGGTTGATGCCAAGATCTCTCATTTGTTAAGCTATCCAAAGGATTTGGGAGCAACATGCTCCAACTGCTATGTATTCGGCTTCAGCAGTAGAAAGAGCAACTGAGTTTTGTTTCTTTGAGTGCCAGCTAATCAAGGATGCCCCTAAGAATTAGCAACATCCCAACGTGCTCTTCCTATCCACCTTATAGCCTGCAAAGTCTACATCAGAATACCCAATTAGTGTAAAATCTCTTTGCTTAATTCGGGTACCACAAGCCAAGCTCCTTAGTGCCATTTGAGATGTCGAAAGATCCTCTTCACAGCCACGAGGTGAGATTCTGTAGGGTCAGCTTGAAACCTAGCACACATGCAAACACTAAACATGATGTCAGGTCCACTAGCAGTAAGATATAATAAAGATCCAATCATCCCTCGATACTCCTTTTGATTGACACTCTTTCAGGTCTTATCTTGATCTAGAGACAAGGTTGAGCTCATGAGTGTCTTGGCCGCTTTAGATTGATCCATCTTAAACTTCTTCAAGAGAACCTTAGTATACTTGCTTTGGTTGACAAAGATCCCTTTCTTAGATTGATGAACTTGCAACCCCAAAAAGAAGTTGAGTTCTCCCATCAAGCTCATCTCAAATTCACTGCACATAATGTTAGAAAATTCTATGAAAAAAGATGTGTTAGTAGCCCTAAACAATATATCATCACCATATATTTGAATAACCAAAATGTCCTTTCCTTTGGTCTTGATAAAAAGAGTATTTTCGATCAACCCCCTTTTAAAATTGTTTTCTAAAAGATATTTTGACAAACGTTCATACCAAGCTCTTTGGGCTTGTTTCAAACCGTATAGCGCTTTGTCTAGTTTGTAAACATGATTAGGAAATTATGAACTTTCAAAACCTTGGGGTTGAGCCACATAGACTTCTTCCTCTATGAAACCATTAAGAAAAACACACTTAACATCCATTTGATATATTTAATGCCCATAAAAGATGCAAATGCTAATAAAATGCGAATGGCTTCAAGCCTGGCTACGGGAGCAAAAGTCTCCTCGTAATCAATACCTTCCTCTTGATTGTAGCCTTGAGCAACAAGCCTTGCTTTGTTCCTCATTATCTTACCATTCTCATCTAGCTTGTTCCGAAATACCCAACGTGTGCCAATGACTGATTGATGCTTTGGCCTAGGCTTCAGGGTCCAGACTTTGTTCCTTTCAAATTCGTTAAGCTCACTTTGCATAGCAATGATCCAGTCTGGCTCTTGAAGGGCCTCATCTACCTTCTTTGGTTCTATAAGAGAAACAAAAGCGTGAAAAACATAGAGATCTTTAAGTTTAGAACGAGTTTGAGCACTAGATGTAGGGTCAGAGATGATATCCTTTAATGAGTGTGATGAGGAGTATTTGAACTTTCTCTTGCTAGTCTCAGCTCCTTGGTTCATCACATCAACATGATTGGTTTGTGGTACATCTGACTCCATGGATATGTTGGGCTCAGTTACAGCAGTTTCTGAAGTCTCAACACTTTTGGATTGGTCGCCAAGGGCTTTGGACTGAGCTTCAACACCTTGGGACAATTCTTCAGTGTTAAGAATCTGATCCTGCATGTTTCTCTTCTTTGTGTTCATGGTAGCAATGTCATCACCATTCTCATTCTCTGTATGGCTGTTAAGATCTAAATCTGCAACACTTTCACTTAAAGAACCGTCTTGGTACTTTTGTTGAAGATTCTATATGCTTTGCTACTTGTGGAGTAGCCAAGAAATATACCTTCATCACTACGCGCATCAAATTTCCCAAGGTTATCTTTTCCATTGTTATGAACAAAACAAGTACATCCAAAGGGTTTAAAATACGATATAAGGGGTTTGCGGCCTTTGAAAAGTTCATAAGGAGTTTTCTTTAAGATGGAACGAATAAGACAACGATTCAAAATATAGTTAGTTGTGTTAACAACTTCAGCCCAATAGGTTTTAGGTAATGCATTTTCTAAAAGCATAGTCCTGGCAATGTCCTCTAGGGTGCGGTTCTTTCATTCCACAACCCCATTTTGTTGAGGTGTCCTAGGAGCAGAAAAATTATAGGAGATGCCATATTTAGCACAAAAAAAAATCAAACTAAAGTTGATCAAACTCCCTACCATGATCACTTCGAATTGACACCATGGGCTCGTTTCTTATAGTTTGCAGCTCCTTACAAAGTTTTGAAAACTCAAATAAGGCATCTGATTTTTCTTTTAAAAATGCAACCCAAGTATATCTCGAAAAATCGTCAACAACAACAAGCATGTACTTTTTACCATTGAGAGATTTGACTCGGATAGGACCACATAAATCCATATGTAAAAGTTCAAGGGGTCTACAAGTACTTACAACCTTTTTGGGTTTGAAATAGCTACGTGTTTGTTTACCTCGTGCGCATTCTTTGCACATATCAATACCTTTGAAATCCATCTCAGGTAGTCCTCTTACAAGCCCTTTGGACACAAGCTTTTGTAGTGTATGTAGGCTTACATGACCGAGTCTCCTGTGCCAAAGCTTTGGATCGTTCGTCAAAGTCTTTAGATAGGATAAGCTTCCTTGTGCCACTTGCTCAGCATTCACATCATAGATGTTGTTATAGCGATAGGCAGTCAGAACTATTTCACCTGTATCTTCTCTATGCACTAGATATCTTTTCTTGTTAAATCCAACATCATTACCAATATCACATAGTTGAGTAACACTAAGCAAATTATACTTCAAACCATTAACAAGATAGACATTTTTAATGCTATGGTTAGGATCACTCCCAACACTACCGATGCCAACGATGTCACACTTTCCTTTATCACCAAGAGTGATTGATCCAGTGGAATGCTTCTTTAGATCATGGAAGAGAGACCTCTTCCCACTCATATGTCTTGAGCATCCACTATCAATAATCCATTTTTGCTCTTTCACCTTGGTGATCTCCTCAAGTTGCTCATCATGTGATTCATCTCCTGAGGCCATGAGACAAAGGTTGGCATTCTCATCATCGGAGTCTAAGTCACTTGAGTCAGAATCCCTCCAAGCTGCCACCATGACTTTCTTTTTCCATCTATCACCTTTCTTGAACTGGCTCTTCTTCTTTCGAGGGCAATCTTTCACTAGATGGTCTGTTTCACCACATTCAAAACAAGACAAAGGTTTAGTCTTCTTGTCATATTTGTTGTATTGAGACTTACCTCGAAATTTAGAAGACTCTGATCCATCTTTGTTGTTGAATTACTTCTTCATCTTGAGGATTTGAGAAAGACCCATTGTAATGAGATCGAAGGAATCATCCTCATCATCATCCTCATCTTCAGAATCAGACACATCTTTGGGCTCATCCTTCTTAGACTTGAGTGCCAAGTTCTTAGTGCTTGTTGGGATTTCTCCATCGTCTTCATTGAAAATCATCTCATGTGTGATCAACTTCCCAAGCAAGTCATCAAGGGATAGAGTGGTGAGATTTTGGGCTTCTTCTATGGCTGGCACCTCAATATCTTCCTTACTTTCTCAACATTCTCAAAGGTCTTGCCAAGAGAGTCAAGGTTGTTCATGATTTCCATGAATCATGTGAACATGGCAGTAATAGACTCATTAGGCTTCATTTTGAAAAGTTCATACTTTCGAAGGAAGATGCTGATTTTGGTGTCCTTCACTTGACTGGTTCTTTCGTAGGCGACAACCAGCTTGTCCCAAATCTCTTTAGCCGACCTACAAGATGAAATGCGGTTAAACTCATCAGTACTAAGGCCACAATATAGTAAGTTAATGGCCTTATAGTTCTCGGAAATGAGTTCAAGATCCGTTTAGATGTATTCGGCCTCAGTCTTGGCGACTTTGCTTCCATTTGGTCCGTCTTTCACAGGAATCTTTGGACCATTCTCTATAATGTTCCAAAGTTCCAGATCTTGATCTATAATGAACATTTTCATCAAGGACCTCCAGTGGACGAAGTTGTTTCCCACAAAGAGCAGTGGTCTACTGTTAGACCTCCCTTGTGCAAATCCTCCACTTGCTTCACCAGACATGATAAAAACTCACAAGATTGTTAGATCAAAAGCAGTGAGTAAGGCTCTGATACCAATTGAAGGTTCGATAATGTATAACAAAGTGTAATAGAGATCCTCTAGAAGGGGGGTTGAATAGAGTATGCCAACTTTTCGCTGATAATCTCAAAGCTTTGGAAACGCTTGCAAAAACCTTTGAGATTTGACTTAATTCTTTCCTCTGAAAATCTTGAATCACAAGAGAGTTATACAATTCGAAACAAGTGCGGAAATATGGTAAAGAAATAAGTAAAGGACGCAACGAATTGTTAACGAGGTTCGGCTCCTTAAAGGCTTAGTCCCCGCCTAGGGTTCTTCCACAACCCTAGGATTCAACCGACTTTATTGATTCACAAGACTTAAGATCCTAATAGCTCACCGAGAAGCCTCTCTCCTATACAATTTCAATCTAGTCAACTCACGTTCCCTTGGAGTCCTAGACCAATCTAGAAGAGCCCCACATCTCTCATCTATCTAGTACAATCCTCTTATACTTCGTGAACCAATAGCCTAGTGTCCACTTCCTGAGTTATAAACTCTCGAGTATAACACTCTCTCGAAATATATCCTATAAGCTCACTATGTAACTCTCAAATGCTTTGAAACAAAAGATACAACTCTTAACGCCTAGTAGAGAGTACACGAAGAAGACAGATTGACTTGAGGGCTTTGTGTGCGATGTAGATCAATGAGGTTTTCGTTCAACACTTGTACGTGTCTTCTCTTCTTCATCTTCTTTTTATATTAGATCAGATTGGCGCCTCTTTCGAAGAAGGATCTTCTCTCAATGGCTAGAACAAATTACGGCAATCTTCACAATCTTCTATTCTGGGAAACTTCGAAGCCATGATCCACCAGATTCGATCTTCATGTCCTTTTAGCTTAAGGAAGGAGATTTCATTCGAAATTCTTGCTGCATTGTTAGTGCATAATAATATCTGGAAATATATATAATAATGATTCGGATCTAATATGCAAATAATACAGGTTTTGTGTTTCATCAACAAAGCTTTAACTTCAAGACCTTTGACACAAGCTGTGTGTCAAAGGCTTTGAAACCATCTCCGATTTTCATCATGGGAGTGGAGTTATCAACTTTGTTATTCATCTCTTAATATATCATTGAGTTTTTCTTTGGAGACAACTGTAGTTGCACTTTTTTTTTGATGGTGACAATTATATTTGAACTTTGTCATTATTTATAGCGAACACCACATGTTATTTTGGTCAACATTAGCCCCTATAAGACTTTTTTCTCGCATTAGTTCTATAGTTTTCCTTTGGTGAAAGTAGTGGTTTCACTGTTTTTTTTTTGCGGTGACACCAATAATACTACATTGGAACTTTTTTCTACGGTTTATTTTATAGCCTTCTGATGGACGGTTTTTAGTCGCGTTAACCGTATCAAAATAAATTCGAACTTACTAACTAATGTAGTGAGATAAGCACGGGTCGATCCCACAGAGAATAAAGTTATTCCTAAGTTAAGTCTATTTACCAATTAATAGAAAAAGGGGGATTTTGAGTGGTGAAATTAAGAAAGAAAATAAAATAAACTATAAACAAGTTAATGGAGATAGCAAATAAGAAGATAGTTTCATCTACAAATATCCACTTTAATTTGACCGGTTGATCCTCGATTCTTCTTCAAGTTCTCTTTTCATCCTATTATTGGTCCTGTCCTGATCTTGTGTAAATTACTAGTCCTACGAGTCCTAGTAACCCTTACTAATTAGATAACCCTAACACGGTCAAGATTTAACCTAATAGTAGCATTAAGATTAAGGATTAACCAGGATATATGCAACACCAAGCTACGAGTCAGCATTTAACATATAATTGATTCTCTACATACCAGTTTAGTCCTACGAGTCCTAAAAAGGCATGCTTGCTACTATGGATTAAGGTTCGCTACGAGGAATCTACAAAATCCTAGCAATAATCTCAACTAGTTGTACGGACTAGAAGAAATCAACAATATTCGCAAAAGAATCAATACGAATCAATAGGAATAGAACAAGAATAGAAATCTCACAACTTTATCAAATCAAAGCTTCAATCCATAGACGAAACGGGGGAGTTTAGATCTCCATAAAAATAAAGACAAAACATAACAAGGATTTAGGGTGGAATGTTAGTCGGCTACGGTGTACGGTCTCTTCTCCATAGCCGTATGAATGAATGTATATATATAGCTAAAGTTCTATCCTAATATAAATATAGAATAATAATATATCTAATTCTACCTAATTCAGTCTATCTAACTAATCTAATCAAATGAAATAACGTAAAGTAATACTCCGTATGGAGTAGATGCGGCCTCGTCCTGCTTTGCTCGGTCCGGATTCCATCAGCCCAGTTCATCACGATAGCTTGGCCCAATATTTGATCTCAACCTCCAATTTCATTCACTAGTGTAGAATCCGAGAACTAAATAATATAAAATAACTATAAAATATGTAAAATATGCATGAAAAATGATCTAATCTAATATGCAATTATACGACTAAAATAGACCCTATCAAACTACTCCATGCTTAGACTTTTGCTTGTCCCCAAGCAAACTAACTCAAAACAAAGACAGACTCAAAATGAAAGACAAGAGACTCAAAGAAATTTCTATGAATGATCACTCATCAGTATGATTATCATGGCTATAGGAGTATTTATTACGTTAAGCTCAAAATAGTTAGGACACTATGAGACCCACATCAAACCCTTCATACTCGTTGCTTTAAACTCCAATTAGGTTCAGGGGATGCCTGCATTCAGAATGTATTGAGCAATCAAATTCATTAAGCACATAAAAATCGTCATAAACACCCATAGATTACTAGGCCTTTTCTACTTCGGAATTTCAATAAAGCTCATACTTCTTTCTCTTTGTTTCTAAGCACTTTTTAATTACTTTTCTTCCTCCTTGCGTGAATTTTATCCTCCACAAACAGGATCGGTTACTAACCGTATTTTTTTTTTGAAATTCTTATGATTGTCGAGTGAATTTTATTCTCCTCGAACATTTCTATCAAGCTTGGTTTGTTGATGATTCTTTTCACTCGAGTGAATTTTATCCTCCTCGAGCGGTGTAAGTGAATTTTATTCTCCTTACACTCATCAACCCAACATATATCAACGCACATTAAAAATCACATCAAATAGATAACCGAATTTACTAGTGCTTTTCATCAGGGGTTTAGACATAGACATTAGAAATCATATAAAAGTTTAAAAATTGCTCTAAACTGAACATCCAACCAGTAATCAAGTTATAACTAAAGCTCATAATCCAGATTATCTATGGAAATCCCACAAGTGTCTTTATTCAATTAAAGATCAATTTTATCAACTGTTAAGCCATGAAAAACCATATATCATCATCGAGGTCATACCAATCATAGAAACAACTCTCTAACAAAACTAAAAGATATCAAATAAAAAACAAAGACTCAATAACTTACTACGATGATGGGATAATTATCAAATATAAATATCTATAATGCAACCTAAAATGCAATGAAATAGCAAAAATTGAAAAATAAAGCAAAAAACTAACATATAAATAAAATGCAGAGCTACACCTTCCCCACCCCATGCTTAAAATCTTACTTTGTCCTCAAAGTAAAGAAAAAGAATGAAAGAGGTAGAGGAAACTCACAAAGAAATTCGGCATTCCAAAACTATTTAGCTCAAAAGGAGAGGTACTGGTGTTGTAGCCACTGAACAGACCATAAAATTCAGCATCTTCTCCTAATTATAGGACCTGTCCAATCACCACAAACAGTAGAAAAAACAAGCAAAACTTGTCTAGCAATCAGCCGCCGAATCAGTTAAGTAACAAAGGAATATCAAAGCATAAAATTCAGCAAGATAGGGGACTATTCCTAAGTACTATAACACCCTTAAAACATGATAAAAAGAGCTTAGAAATTACAGCCCTAGGCAGTCAGCAGAAACATGGATGTAATTGACACTCGTGAACCTTCTTGGAGTCGAAAAAAATATAGGCAGGCTCCTTTGCAATTTGTCCTGGCCAAAACAAAAGACAAAGAAAACACACCACAACCAAACACATTCCAACATCCAAGAAAATTATATCATCCAAGCATAGGGACCGAAAACAAATACTAGTAAAACAAAAATCAATCCTACGGCTCATGCTCATCCATATTTTGCAAATAAAATCATCAAAAATTGATGAACACAGGGAGCAACAGACAAGCAAAAGAAATAAAGGACGAACATCGTCATATCTCAAGAACTAAGTGAGCCAATAGTAGTAGCCTCCACTACAAATAATCATGAAGAAAACAATCAAAATCAGCAGCTAAGGTGATCAAATTCAGCTATAAATTTTAATTAATTTTCACACATGGGTAAACATAAAGTGAAGGCTATCAAACACATGTGATGAAGCATAATATCCCACAGCAAAAGCACCACATAGCAGCAGAAGTGATATGAAGTCCAAAATTTCAGCAGAGCTACTATCATCATCTAAGATAGTCCAAGATCAGTCCAACCAAATCTAAAAGCACAACCTCATTAGGGTCCTACCACAAGTGAGTAGATGAGTCATATTTAGCTCACACAAAAGTAATCTAACCCTATGAAATCAAAACATCGTAGGCTAAGTAATCATCCGCAAGAGTAAATTGGACACCATCAAAACCTCTCGGGCTTAGCAATCATCAGGAAACAACATCAACTTCCGACAAAACCGCGAATCAATTTAGCGGTATCACACATAGAGAAAATCAATAAGTGCACAAATATCCCAAATCAATTTCATCCAAACTAAACCCTAAAACTTGCAATCTAGAGATCACCCAATTAATGGAGGAATCAAGCAAAATCAAAGTAAAAGGGAGTAGAAAAGGTGAAAACTTACCAAATCCTTGGACGGCAATGGGAGTTTAAGGCTGGATATCATGTAATTTCTTGAAAGGGTGAAGGAATGGGTTGCTGTCAGTGGCCAGTGATGGGGAGGAGAGCTCACCGGTGGAGTGGCTGGTGGCTGGTGGCACGACGCAGGCGACGAGGGTGGCCTCGAAAAAACGATGCAGCGGTGGGAGGCAGTAGGAGAGAGAGCAGCGAAGGGCGAGGGAGACTGTGGCGGTAGAGAGCAGTAGCGGCTTTGAGACGGGTAGAAAGGAGAGAAAGAGGGAGACGGAGGGTGATCAGAGGCGGCCGGAGGAGGACAAGGGCGGCGATGGTGAGCGAAAAGGGGCGAGAGGAAGGGAAGAGGGAGACGGGAGTTTTTGGTTTTTTGGTTTTTTTTTTATTATTTTTTTAATTTTTAACGAGAAAATAAGCAAAATATAAAAATTAATCCTAATTAAAAATAAAAGGAATAAAGGAAAAAAAAAAAACATACCTTGGGTCCTTCCCCACCTCTCTAAGATCAGACATTGTTAACGCCCTCAACAACCTATCAAACTCTTGTGCACACATATCAATTAAGCATATATAATATAATGATAAATCGAAACTAAATAATATTGTAGATAAAAACCGGTTCAACTTATCATATATTCGAGCATGGCTCCTTGCAGTGGGTATGTAATACCACCAACACAATTCCGCTGGTGGCTTCTCAAAGTAATGTTCCCAAGGGTCTGCATATTCACCAAAATCCACAAAAGAGTAAGAAATGTCAATACCTTGCTCGGGGGCCACATCAATCGACTCGGTACATGGTTCCTTGATAGGCAAGTCAGGGATGATTTCTTTAGATGAAATAGGAGCCAAAACACATGGATCCTCATGCGTGCACTCATGAGACTCCATGTCAGGGGGCATCAGGCTCACATCGATCAAACCATCATTGTTTGTGTCTTGGCTTTCATCAACTTGAGGAATAAAGCATTGATCTACTACCAACTCACTCACCGGTTGATTAAGTTGGTTCAATTGTTCCTCAATTCGCTCCATCCTTTTAAGCATATTCTCCAACATAACCTGGCGTGTGAAAGCTTCTTCCTGCTCCACCTAGTGACCCATGTAGCAGAAAAAATCCCACATCTCTGATAAGTCGAAACTTGTCAAGCCTCCGTTACTCACAGACTCGGCAAGTTCTTTGGTCTCAGGAGTCATGCCCTCAAGTACAAAAACAACTATATCTTGCAAACTATCTTGGTAACCCCTTGCATAACGGGCGTCCAATAAACTATTCACTCTTGTGAAATAATGGTGAAAATTTTCCCCTTGACACTGCATTAATCTCATCTTAAAATGTTAGTAGTAAGGTTGTCGTGAACCGTAAGATAGGTTCACAACAAAGTTAAGTTATATACAATAATCGGCAAACACACAAAACAAAGAAATAAACTTTGATTCCCCGGCAACGGCGCCAATTTGATGGACGGTTTTTAGTCGCGTTAACCGTATCAAAATAAATTCGAACTTACTAACTAATGTAGTGAGATAAGCACGAGTTGATCCCACAGAGAATCAAGTTATTCCTAAGTTAAGTCTATTTACCAATTAATAGAAAAAGGGGGATTTTGAGTGGTGAAATTAAGAAAGAAAATAAAATAAACTATAAACAAGTTAATGGAGATAGCAAATAAGAAGATAGTTTCATCTACAAATATCCACTTTAATTTGACCGGTTGATCCTCGATTCTTCTTCAAGTTCTCTTTTCATCCTATTATTGTTCCTGTCCTGATCTTGTGTAAATTACTAGTCCTACGAGTCCTAGTAACCCTTACTAATTAGATAACCCTAACACGGTCAAGATTTAACCTAATAGTAGCATTAAGATTAAGGATTAACCATGATATATGCAACACCAAGCTACGAGTCTGCATTTAACATATAATTGATTCTCTACATACCAGTTTAGTCCTACGAGTCCTAAAAAGGCATGCTTGCTACTATGGATTAAGGTTCGCTACGAGGAATCTACAAAATCCTAGCAATAATCTCAACTAGTTGTACGGACTAGAAGAAATCAACAATATTCGCAAAAGAATCAATACGAATCAATAGGAATAGAACAAGAATAGAAATCTCACAACTTTATCAAATCAAAGCTTCAATCCATAGACGAAACTGAGGAGTTTAGATCTCCATAAAAATAAGACAAAACATAACAAGGGTTTAGGGTGGAATGTTAGTCGGCTACGGTGTACGGTCTCTTCTCCACAGCCGTATGAATGAATGTATATATATAGCTAAAGTTCTATCCTAATATAAATATAGAATAATAATATATCTAATTCTACCTAATTCAATCTATCTAACTAATCTAATCAAATGAAATAACGTAAAGTAATACTCCGTATGGAGTATGCGGCCTCGTCCTGCTTTGCTCGGTCCGGATTCCATCAGCCCAGTTCATCACGAGAGCTTGGCCCAATATTTGATCTCAACCTTCAATTTCATTCGACCGAACCCGAAAATACCTGAAATATATGAAAATACTAGTGTAGACTCCGAAAACTAAATAATATAAAATAACTATAAAATATGTAAAATATGCATGAAAAATAATATAATCTAATATGCAATTATACGACTAAAATAGACCCCATCACCTTCATGTGGTGACAAACTTTTTTTGGTGACAATTTTTTTAACGAGGCCAGTCTTACCAACCTTATCAGGAATGACTAGTGACACCATTGGGGATACACGTGGTGACAATTTTATATATATATATATATATATATATATATATATATATATATATATATATATATATATATATATATATATATATATTAACTCTTTTTATTTGTTTAATAAGGTTAGTGGTACCACCCTTGTTGGTGACATCCAAGGAAACTAACAATAACAATGATTAAAGTTTTGGATTTTCCACTTGCATTCTTGCAAAACAAAATGAATGCTACGGCTAGCCATTACACATAAATATAAGTCAGGATAAGCAAACTTTCATAAATCGAGTTTTCAGATAACATCTAATATGGGACGAGCGACTATTTCTTAGATCTCTTCGAGATTAGGAATTCTACACTCCACGACAATAGAGAAATATCTTGGATGCCCTATTATTAATGGACGGGATAATAAAGAAACTTTTAACCAAGTCGTTCAAAAAACTAAGGCACAACTTTCCAAATGGAAAGCTTCTTCGCTATCATTCGAAGGCCGCAAGGTCCTAATAAAATCTAACCTTAGTGCACAACAGTCTTTTCTGATGCAATCTTTTATGCTTCCCGTTTCTATTCTTGATGAACTGGAAAAGGTCTATCGACAATTTTTCTGGAATAAACAGCTATCGTTGACTCTTATTAGTTGGGATAAAACTTGTTCGGACACCTTGGCAGGAGGTTTAGGGATATACAAAGCCAAAACTATGAACACTGCATTGCAAATGAAACTCCTTTGGAAAATCAATGCTGAACCGACTAATGTATGGGTTCAGGTAATCAAAGAAAAATATCTTAAAGGTACTGACTTACTTTCTTATCAACAAAAGGGTGGAACCTCTTGGCAGTGGTCAAAAATGATGCCTATCCGGAAAATTTTTGCGAAAGGACTTCGATGGGTCGTTGGCGATGGTCATATGATCAACTTTTGGTCAGACTCTTGGGCCTCAAAAGGTTTGCTACTTGATCATCTGGTGCTTCCTATTTCGGCTGATCAATTGTCTTGGAAGGTAAGCCGGTTTCTTACGAACTCAAATTGCTGGGATGTTTCTGCACTGAGAAGGGATCTTATGGATGTTCTTCCTCAACGTGTTATCGATGAGATTCTGGCAGTTCAACGACCGGTTCTCCACATCACTGATAGATTATATTGGGGTCCTAACCCGTCTGGGTGGTTTACGACCAAGTTGGCTTCGACAATGATCCTCAATGGCTCCCAGCTGCATAACTTCCACCGTCCTTGGATTTGGAAGCTTGATGTCCCCCCAAGATTAAGCACTTCCTTTGAAATATTGCTCGAGATGGATTACCATCTAAGGAACGACTACAACATTTGCATATCTCAGTCCCTACGACATGTATGTTTGGGGACTGCACTTTGGAAACGACCAATCATATTCTACTAGACTACACGATGACAAAACATGTTCTAGCTATTCTTAATATTTACTTACCAGTTAATTTGAGTTACAACTTTACTAACCAAAGGAATGATATAGCTCTACAAAGCATTTATGACCATATTGGTCCCAAGCTAATGTCGAACCTTGCTTTCTGCTGTTGGGCTCTTTGGCCTCACATAAACCATCTCGTTTTTAACCCTACAGAAACTCTAAATCTGAACCGTATTAAGGATTTACTCTTAACAACACAACAAACTTGGATTCAAGCATCCTATTTCAATTTAAAATCGGATTATTGGGATGATAACCCTACGAGGAGCCCTCCGCTTCAAAAACATTCTAGTCATTGTAAATATAAACACCAGATAAGACAGGTGATATGGGATAACCCCCCCCCCTTAATTACGTAAAACTAAAATTTGATGGTTCTAGTCTGAAGTGTTGAAAGGCATCATTTGGTTTTGTTATCCGCAACCCAGACGCTTCTGTCATCTCCCTTAGTGGGGGTTTATGTGGTGGCATGCCTTCTATCTATGCAGAAGCTCTTGGCCTCCGTAATGGCTTGCTAAGGGCTAACTCCATGCGTTTGGATAATATCCTTATCCTTATAGAGGGGGATAACCTCACAATAGTTAAAGTTCTTTTGAGTGAATGGAGTTGCCCTTGGATTATTGAGATCCTGGTAACGGAGATTAGGCTACTATTGTGTAATTTTAATTCTATTTCAATTCTTCATATTTTTCGGGAAGCTAATACGGTTGCAGATTTGATTGCGCATCTGGCCTACTGTATCCCTGTCGACGATGTTCTGGAGACTAATGAAAAACTGCGTGTTCTCGTCCGTAAGGACGCTCTAGGATTATGTTAGACCGTCTGTGGTCTCCCATTCTAAATCATTCCTTATCATACACCTTATAATAGCATGAACTCTCAAATGAATAGTAACTTCCATTTATAATTTTAAATTGTTTTTTTATGGTAGAAATACCTATTTTGCCCACCTAAATTATATTCTTATCTTAATATTAACTATGTCCTTTTAAGTAATTTCTATCTCTTTTTTATAAAATGTCTTTTTTAGCCTTAAAAGTTTGAATTTAAAAATATTAATTTTTTTATTTCAAAGTCCTTTTATGTCTTTTCAAAATTATAAATTGTCATATTTCATGAATTTCACCTAACTTTATATTTTCTCTTAAAATACCCAATATTTAAAAATTGAAAGTTTTCTTAAATCAACTCTACTATATGTTTTTAATTAAACTATCCAAGATATAATTACAAGATTTTCTCAATTCAACCATATTTTGTGTTTTTAATTTAACTACCCAAGTTGTAACTTTAAGGTTTTCTCAAATCAAATGATTTTTTATTTTTAGTCAAATAATAATTATAATTACAATAAACATTTTTTTTGATGTGTAATTAATGATTAGGATTTTTGGAGTTTTGAATTTCTTTTTCTTTTAATTAATAATTTTTTTAAAAGACTACCCTTCTGTATTTATTTTTTAATTGAAAAATATCATTCTTATTACTTTAATGAAAATTATTGTTTTTATTACTCCATCCGTATCGCAAAACTTGTAGTTTTAGCTTTATCCACGCTTATTAAGAATACCTATATTTCCTTTACTTTTATAGGATAAAGTACCTAAAAGCACTAACTATTACCTATAAAAATAGCAATCATTACCTATAAAGATAATAACTATAGCTAAAACAACAAGTTTTTTTATACAAGTTTACTACTCTAAAACTACAAGTTTTGCGATATGGAGGGAGTACTATAGAAATTTATATGGAAAACAACTTAATTATAACTATTTACAACATATGAATATTTACACACATATAAAAGGTAATATGTACAATCCAAATATGAATAGACCGCGCCTAACCTAGTATTAAAAAAAAATGAAATCCATTGCTCATGTATATATATACGAGCTAGCCTCCATTGTTTGGACAGAGTTTATACGAGGCATCATGTCCCAGACATTGTCACCATGAGTTAAACATTTCGCAAACGAAATAAAATTTTGTAGATTAATGTAATCCTCTGCAAATTAGAAAATTTGAGGATGCAATCACATGGAACAATCTAACACTTAATTGTAATCAAATTTAATTTATCAACTGCATGTATGATCATAAGTTGGAGAAAATTGAAATGAAAGCCAGTAATCACTCAATCGGTTCAAAAATGGAAGACATAATTGAAAACTAGCTTCCAGAATAGACAGATTGGTGATTGAAGAACACCAATAAGCTCAAATCAACTGCGGATCATCTGATTACGATCCTCCTCCTCGCGCTCGACCTCGGCCGCGTGATGGCATCACGCCGTCGAGCTCTCGGTCGCGTGATGCTAGTGTTCGAAGCAGCAGATGCCTGATCTCGCTTCAATCCTCCTCCCGTCCTCCTCCATCGCCTCTATCATGGCCGCTAGGGCTGTGCATCGGTCTAAAACCTAACCGAACCGGGCCGAACCGAAATCGAAAATCTCAAAATTTCAAACCGAAAGCCGAACCGAATATCAAAATCTCAAAATTTCAAACCAAAAGCCAAACCAAAAATCTCGGTCGCGTGATGCTAGTGTTCGAAGCATTAGGTTCGGTTCGGTTATTTACCGGTTCGGTTTTAACATAAATGAACCGAATTTCCATTAAATATTTTTTAAAGTATACAAAAATATATATATTATATTTGTATTTATGTGTATATATACACATATTGTAATATAAAGTGTACAAATAATATATATATGTAATACAAATACAGTGGTATTAATGTATATATTACATGTAAATTCAAGAAGAAATTTGGCTAAAGGTCCATTTTGTCAAACCCATTTTGCAAAATGTCCACTTAAAATCAGTTTTTGCTAAATGTCCTAAATATTTTTGAAAACCCCATACTACCCTTACCTATTAAATTATACTCAGTTTTTCTTTTACCCATCAGACAAAGAAACGAAGGGATCCATCAGATCTCCGCCATCACCCTCCTCTCTCAAGGTCCTCATCCATGGTTTCCTCCTTCTTCCTCCTTCCTGTTGGTCTCGTATCCCCGCCGTGTCATCTCGCTTCTTGTTTCGCTGCCGCCTCCTCGGATCTGCGAAGTCCCGTTGCCGCTGCCTGCATCTCCGATTTCGCCCCAAAAGACCTTGAATCGCTGCTTGTTGTTCGGATCTATTTGTTTCTTCTGGCCAGGTCCACGAAACCTTGTGGATGGCTACATCGGTGAGGGTTCATAAGGCGCTGACACCGGAGAACTACGTCTTGCCGTTCAAAGGATTCATTGACGCTGTGAGGAACTCCTTCGTGAAGAACCTGTCAACGTCGACGCTCACCCAAATCACCGGCTATGACCTCTCCAAGCGGGCCGCTCGGCGTAAGTTGGCAGGCATCCGAACCGCTGAGGATGCAATTGAGTGTGGAATCGGAGATGATTTGAATCTCCCTTTTTCTACGGTCTCTGGATTGTCTGGCACCAAATCATCTCCGATTCCACTTTCATTCTCTTCGGTTTCTCCCATGGAGGATCTCAGTGTGCCATGGCTCCGATTTCTTCAATCGCCGATGCATCGATGACGATAACGAGGTGACTCAATGATTCCTCTTCGTTTTGCACTTCAATTTCATCTCAATTTCTCAAGCCAATTAACTTCAATCGGTTTGGATTTATTCAATTTCTCCAATCTCCCTCTCTCTCTCTGAAATCTTTGATTTTCTTGGTTAGCAATCTGCAGTTGTGACTACACAGCTATATTTGAAATTCTTATGGGATATATTGTCTGAGAAGTGTTATCATGGCCTTATTGATGTTTAAATGCATGATGGGAATGCTATTAATATTGAATGATTATGGGTGGATTCCTGCTTGTGGCTCTATAATGTTTCAAGGTCATTTGCAAGATTTTTCATGACAAGATCAGCTTCCACGCCATCTCATAGAGACGATTTGGAGAAGTAACACAAGTGAATGGAAATTAGTTTGTAGAGTCTTCATAGAGGTGGGAGTTGGCACTATAATTGCAAGGGTTCATAAATAAGTTAATGGATGTGTTTATGAAAGGGTTCAGTCAGTTTGTAAACTTGAATTATGACATCTGCTTAATGAAGTCCCTTTTATTGTTTGCTGGTTTTGGACTGTGATTTTGTGGTCTCCGTTTCGATTAGATTTGTAACAACATGCCAAGCTCTTTTATTTTTTTATATTTTTAAGTGATATTGTGTTTGATTACACTAATTTTCGGTGATATTGTATTTGATTACACGATATTTACACTATATTTTTTGTTGATAATGTGTTTGATTACATTATATTTTTTTTATGAAATTATATGTTTTTTTTGTCATATTGTGCTTGATTACACTATATTTTTTATTTCTCATGAAATTACATGTGTCACCAACAGTGTTACCTCTAATAAGGGTGGTGACATCAGTGGTGACAGTGATCCTATAAAAAAAACTCTAAAAATAAATCTGTCACCAAAAAAATTGTTACCACATGTGTCACCACCGACAATGTCACCAGAGTGATCTCGTAAAAAAAATCTTAAAAATAAAGGTGTCATCAAAAGAAGTTGTCAATGATAAGGGTGGTGACAATGATAAGGGTAATGACAGTGACTAGCGATAAGGGTGGTGACAGCGATAGGGGTGGTGGTGACAGCTATAGGGGTGGTGGTGACAGCGATAGGAGTGGTGACAGCGATAGGGGCGGTGACAGCGATAGGTCGGTGACAGCAATAAGGGTGGTGACAGCAATATGGGTAGTGGTGACAGTGATAGGGGTGGTGGTGACAGCGATAGGAGTGGTGGTGGCAGCGATAGGAGTGGTGATAGCGATAGGGCGGTGACAGCGATAGAGGTGGTGACATCGATAGGGCGGTGACATCGATAGAGGTGGTGACAACAATAAGGGTGGTGACAACAATGTGGGTGGTGGTGACAGTGATAGAGGTGGTGGTGACAACGATAGAAGTGGTGGTGACAGCAATAGGGCGGTGACAACGATAGAGGTGACGACAACAATAAGGGTGGTGACAGTGATAGATGTGGTGGTGACAGTGATAGAGGTGGTGGTGACAGCGATAGTAGTGGTGGTGACAGCGATACGAGTGGTGACAGCGATAGGGCGGTGACATCGATAGAGGTGGTGACAACAATAAGGGTGGTGACAACAATATGGGTGGTGGTGACAGTGATAGAGGTGGTGGTGACAGTGATAGAGGTAGTGGTGACAGCGATAGGAGTGGTGGTGACAGCGATAGGAGTGGTGACAGCGATAGGGAGGTGACAACGATAGAGGTGGTGACCGCAATAAGGGTGGTGACAGCGATATGGGCGGTGGTGACAGCGATATGGGTTGTGGTGACAACGATAGGGCGGTGACACTAATCTCGTAAAAAAAATAAAAATAATTGTAACCCAAAAATTTGTTTATCATTGTACATGTGTCACCAAAGCCATTGACCGGTGTCACCACTTATAAAGGTGGTGACACTAATTTCGTAAAAAAAAAAAAAAAATTCGAAAAAAAAAAAAATGTGTCACCAAATTTTTTTGGGCGTCACTAAAGTTGTGTCACCAATTCATTGACTTTGACCGGTCAATGGTCAAAACAAAAATGGAAAGGAAGGAAGGGTATGGGAAGGAGGGGCAAAAATGTAATATTAGGACATTTTGCAAAATGGGAAATAAAAGTGGACATTTTGCAAAAGGCCTTGTGGAAAATGGACACTTAGCAAAAAAATCCTAAATTCAAATATATATATATATATATATATATACACACACATATATATATATATACACACACATATATATATATATACACACACATATATATATATATACATATATATATATATACATATATATATATATATACATATATATATATATACATATATACATATATATATATATACATATATATATATATATATATATATACATATGTATATATATATATACATATATATATATATATATCACATGCAAATATTTCAGTACGTGGAAATACAGTGTGTGTGTATATATACACACTAGTGATGTATATATACACCGTATATGTATATACATAGTAAGTATGTGTGTATTAGTGTATATATAAAGTATACAAATATATATATATATATACACTACATTTATATAGTGTATAAAAAAATTCGGTTTAACACAAACCGAACCAAAAAATGAAAATTCTTGAACCGAATGTCGAACCGAAAAACTTCGGTTCGGTTCGGTTTGTGTTGGTTCGGACCGAATCATGCACAACCCTAATGGCCGCTGCACCTCCTCTGGTATCTGAATTCCGTCGACGGGGAATCAGTCCTCATCGACCAAAATCTATTCCCAAGGCAGCGATCGCCGACCTTAACGCGCGACGGATCTTGATCTCATCGTCTTCTTCCACAATCCAGGATGAGAACGACCTGATCGCGGCAATCTGAAGCCTTCGTCATGGATCTACCATTGATGGTGAGGTGTGGGATCACATCTGCAGTTCTTCCTCCTCGCGGGGTGGTCTCCGAGTGCAGGCGGGGCAAATTCAGAAGGAGCATGGGAAGAAAAATGTTGTAGTGTAATGTGTTTATTTCCCTATGTCTTGCTTTCATATATGTTGCATGTAATATTGTTATGTGCTTGTATCATGTATGTGTGTATGATGAGTATACATATAACATATATAATATATACTTAGGTATACATGGATGCACGGTTGTAGTTAGGCTCGACTGAGTCGTATCGAGTCGAGAAATCGACTTGATCCTCTAACAAGCTTAATGGACAATAGTGGAGTATAGTGTATAACCTATAGTATGTTATATATGTATAATATGTATGATGTATAAGTTATAGAAGAGAGATCTGTGTGGGCTTTCAGCCCATACCCGAGTCCAATCTCTCCAGAAGATGGAGCAAGCCTAGTAGCCCATCCCGGTTGAGTTGAAGCGCTGCGTTTTGCCTTGGCTTCACTTGTGAACCGGTGATCTAGCGATAAAGGTTCACTTCAACTCCTTGGTTGTTCAGATTGGCTCTCTCTCTCTCTCTCTCTCTCTCTCTCTCTCTCTCTCTCTCTCTCTCTCTCTCTCTCTCTCTCTCTCCTCCGTCTCGTCACAAATGCTCTTAAAGGGTTCTAGGGGTTTCTAGGGTTTGTCTTTGATTTCCTCCCGACGATTGTGAATGCGAAGGCATTGATTGATCTCAGAGATCTCAGAGTTCTCACTTGCAAAACAGCTGATAAGCTCTGGGAGATGCTGCAAACATTATAATTGGTAAAATCTTTACCAAGCAGGATAAATCTCTTCAATAAACTCTTCAACTTTAAAATGTCTACTGCTTGCTCTCTTGCTGATAACCTTGATAGATTTCTGTCTATTACTTAACATTTAGAGAGATGTGGTGATAAAGTTGATGAGACTCAGCTCTGTGTTTTGTTGCTTAGTTCTTTGCCTGCTCAGTTTACTACCTTTGTTGATGTTGTTCAGTATGGTAGTACTAAGTTGACTAAAAAGAAGCTTATTGAATCTATCATACAGAAAAATGAGACTTTAAAGGTGTTTAAAACTGTGAATGGTCATAAGGCTGATCCTAAACCTGGAAATAAAGAGGAGGTTCTTATGGTGACGTCTAAATTCAAAGGCAATAAGAAAAATAAGCAACTGAAAAATAAAGATAATAAATCTGATTATGTGTCCTATGATAAATCCAGTACTGAAAAACCTGATAAATCTCATCTGCTTTGTACTTACTGCAATAAAACTGGTCACTGAGATAAGCATTGTTTTAAAAAGAAAAGAGATATTAAAGTTGCCAAGAATCCAAATGTGTCTGCTGTTTGTGAATCTCATCCTTATGTTACTCATGAAGGTCTTGCATTATTAAGTGATATTGATTCTACTACTTGGATCTTGGATTCTGGGTGTACCATGCATGCTACCTTTCACAAGTGTTGGTTTTTTTATCTTAAATGCCTTGATGCTGGTACTGTTATGTTGGGTGATCACTCTGTCCTTAAGATTAAAGGTGTGGGATCTGTTGCTTTAAAAATGTTTGATGATGTGATTAGAATCATTAAGGATGTTAAATGGGTTCTTGATTTAAGGAGAAACTTGCTATCTGAAAGAGCTTTTGAAGGATTTTGTTATGATGTGTCAAGTTCTAATGGTGTTAGGATTATTTCTAAAAATGGGAAGCATGTCATTAAATGCTTGAGAAAGAAAGGTTTTTATCAAGTGTTGACTACTCCTATTGTGAATTATCCTGCCTTTGCCTTTACTGCTTCTGTGCATACTATGTCTCTGCATGATACTATGTTGTGGAATAATAGATTGGGTCACAGAGGCAATAAAGGCTTAGAAGACCTGCATAAAACTGGCATTATCAACTCCAAACCATGCATGATTGACCTCTGTGAGAATTGCATCTTAGGGAAGCATGCTAGAAAAGGATTTAAGCATTCATCTTATGTTGCTACTGCACCTCTTAAATATATACATTTTAATTTGTGGGGCCCTTCCCAAGTTCCTACTTTTGGTCAAAAGAGATATTTTATGTCCCTTATTGACCATTTGTACAATAGGAAGGTTTGGGTCTATCTGCTTAAAACTAAAGATGAGGCTTTCGAAACCTTTAAAACATGGAACGTTGGAGTTGAAAATGAAACTGGCTTGACTGTTAAATGCTTGAAAACTGATAATGGTCTTGAGTTTTGTAATTCTTTGTTTAATGAGTACAGCAAGTCCAATGGAATTAAGAGACACTTAACCATACCTGGAACTCCCCAGCAGAATGGTACTGCTGAGAGTATGAACATGACTCTCCTTGAAAAAGCTAGATGCATGCTAATATCTTCTGGTTTGAAACATTGCTTGTGGGGTGAGGATGTTGTTACTGCTGCTTACTTGATAAATAGGACTCCTTCTGTCATTGATTTTAAAACCCCTTATGAGTTGTGGACTAAAAGAAAGCCTAACTTAGATCATATTAAACCTTTTGGTTGTACTGTGTTTTCATATGTTAACCAAGGTAAACTTGACCCTAGATCCCAAAAATGTGTGTTATTAGGTTATCTTGAAGGGGTTAAGGGATATAAGTTGCTTCTTGTCCAACTTGGTGTTTATAAAACTATTGTTAGCAGAAATGTCTTTATCAATGCGCATGAGTTTCATTTTAAGAAAGCCTCCACTATTGTGACTAATAATAACTTACAGGTACAAGAGGATCAGTTCTTTGTGCCTCAACACAATGACTTTGATTCAGATGATGAGTTTGACAGTAGTTTCTCTCCCTCTAGTCTCTCTACATATGATTCATATGTGTTTATTTCTTATCCTGTTGTTTCTGATTCTATGCAACCTGATGATTTGCAACCTCACCAATTGGGTGGGGAAATAAATAATGAACCTAATTCCTCTTCTGCTTCTCCTATTTCGGTGAATGACGATGTTATTGTTGAATATGTGCTTGTGTCTGGTTCTGGTTCCTCTAGTTCTACAACCACGGAAGGGCATGATTTGACTAATTGGCAGTTGACTAGGGATAGGAGTCCTAGGGCTGTTATACCAAATAGAAGGTTCATTAATAACATTGTTAAGTTTGCATGCTTAGTTTCTGATGTTGTGAAGATATTTACTCCTGAAACTTATGAACAAGCTATGAGATGTGTTCACTCTACTAATTGGAAACATGTTATGAATGATGAGATAGAATCTATGAGGGTGAATAAAACCTGGACTTTGGTGCCTAAGCCCGCTGATGTTAGATTGATTGATTATAAATGGATCTATAAGCTTAAGGAGGGCATTTCTAAGTCCGATCCTCCTAAGTATAAAGCTAGGTTGATTGCTAAAGGTTTTACCCAAAGAGAGGGTGAGGATTACAATGAAATATTTGCTCATATTGTGAAATATAAGACTTTGAGATTGTTGCTTGCCATGACTGTTGTTTATGATTTTGAATTAGAATAAATGGATGTTAAGACAACTTTCCTTCGTGGTGAGTTGGATGAGACAATTTATATGAAACGGCCTAAAGGCTTCATTGATTCTGTGCATACTAAACGTGCTTGTTTGTTAAATAAGTCCATCTATGGGTTAAAGCAATCTCCTAAACAATGGAATATTAAATTTGACAAATGGATGAGGTTTAGTCTAGGGTTTAAAAGAAGCAAGTTTGATACCTGTTTGTACTTCAAAGGTGTCAATAAGAGCCTTGTGATTTTTGTGCTTTTATATGTGGATGACATCTTGCTGATTTCTAAATCTGTTGATTCTATTCACGATATTAAAAAGAATTTGCAGAACCACTTTGACATGAAAGATTAAAGCATTGCTAAAAACATTTTAGGTATGTCTATTATAAGAGATATGAAGCATAAAAGACTATGGTTGCATTAGTGTGATTATATGCATAAGGTTCTTGAGAGATTTCATATTTCCGGTGACAAGATTAACATTATTTCATTAGGTGCCCATCCATCCCTTATGATGCTGCTGATAGAGATATTTTCAGTCGTTAAATCCTATCAAATAGTTCTACACTAACCTAACTAGTATAGCTTGTCAAGTACAGGTCGAATCCAAAGAGACTTGTGCAATTCGTATGCTCAATTTGTATGCTAATATGAGAATGATATGAAATGGGGGGTTTTGGAAGTATGCAGCGTAAGACAAAAATAAGCAAAAGGATGCAATGATGGTGATTTGAGAACAATATGTGAGAAACACACTTGATTAATTAGTATCCACTCTCAATTTGGATTCCGATCCTTGAAATTCCATAAACCTATTACTCTTGAGCAACCTATTGTGAAAATCAATTGTACCTTGACAATAACATTAATTTCATTCCCTGCAATTAGTGAATATGTCAACTAGACTCTAAACACCCTTATTGATGAATTACCTAAAAACTATCCAGATTCAATTCAACAATAGAAATGCACACCAAGTAAATTCAATAGGAACAATTGAAATAAAGCAACTAGCAATAAACCAATTGTATATTTATCTTCATGCAATCAACCAAGTCAACTATCCCTAGATGATCACAAGTTGCTACTACGATCTAAGTTCTTCAACTAGCGTCCCTATAGATCTAGCGATAGATTGAATTCAAGTAATATTAGGTGGCCAATCCAGTAGAACACAAACTCAATCATAAGCAATGACAACGGAAGATAAAGATTACTCAAAAGTAAATAGAGTAGAGAATATCTCCTCTAGGGTTTCTTCAATTGCTAAACGGTCTCTAAAACATCTCCTAAAAACCCCTTAAATAGTTGATTCCCTATCTAAAATATAATTCACGTTATTATATTGTTATTTGTGTCTTTCAAAAAGTAGTTTTCAAAATAAATTTCACTATGTATATGATTCAAGTTATAATTCATCCACCCGGTCGGGTTGGGACTCGGGTCAGTTGGGAGTCGGGTCGGGTTGGGTGTCGGGTTGGAATTTGGGTCGGATCCGGGTTGAGTCGTGTTTGTCTGTATTGGGGTCACTTTGGGTTTCGGGTCAACATCGGTCGGGCTCGGTTTCGGGTTATGCATAACGCTAAATTTTCGGGTTCGGTCGGGTTTCGGTTCGGGTCGGTCGGTCGGGTTTCTCGGGTCGGGTCATATTTTGCCAGCTCTAACCATAACAATCTAATTCACAAATTAATACTAATGAAGACGTTATTTACACCTAAACTATGCTAAATAAGTCCTATAACACCTATATGAATGCATGCTATCAAATTCCCCTACACTTAAACCTTTGCTTGTCCTCAAGCAATGAAAACAACATCATATCACCCCACAGACAAACCCTTCGTGCATACACCCCAACTGTTCCTTTAGAAATAACAGGGAAGCAAACATGATAAATTGACAACATCATTGCACATATTTTGTAACCAATAAACTCAAGGAAACATGTCAATTCTGCACCTCACTAGGTATGTGTTTCACTCTCACTCATGTGTTTAGGGTTAACAATTTCACGCTCAAAACTCAATCTTTGAAAGCTTATCTACAAGAGACTTGCACCAATGTCCTAATTCTCCACCGCTGGTGATTGATGTCCATGTTTTATGCCATGTTTTTATATCTATTTTAGCCCCTTATTCTGTCATTTTGTATATTCTGGTTTGGGAATGTACATAATCTATGTAGTCTATGCTTATTTGCTAAATTATGGAGTCTACACTAGTTTCTGTTTAATTTCGCAGAAATCGGACGCACTTTGGAGCTTAAAGTAAAGTCATGAAGAAGCTAAGGATGGTGCAGCTGGAGAAAAGCCCATATTTCAACATCCATCATTCTGAATCAAGTTCTGATATCTTCATGAGAGTTGTAGCCCTAGAAAATAGCTTTACAACGCATACTCATTTGCGTCAATCCGACAAACGATGACTCAAGAAAGTGCGTTTGAAGAACAAAACAGAATGCTGAAAGCCAGCAGAGTTACTCGAAGTCGACCAGAACTGGTCGACATCGACTAGAACTGGTCGACGTCGACTAGAACTGGTCGACGTCGACCAACTTTTGCTCGGCGTTTGCTCCAGAAGACAACTCGAGCACGAGCCGTACTCGACGTCGAGTACACTTTACTCGAGGTCGACTAGAACTGGGCGGTTATCCGATCTCGACGAAGAGAAGCACTCGACAAGCTAAAGATTACCAGAAATCGAGTACACCCTACTCGACGTTGACCAGACTTGGTCGAAGTCGACTACCACCAGTGCCCGAAATCGAGCAAGTCCGAGTCTTGTTACGGTTCTATCCCGAATCCGATGGAGATGTTTTCCAGGCGTGATTTCCAACACATGAACATCTAGATATTTTTATCTTTTTATTTATCCTAATGTTTGAACAATTAATTACCCTAGGATTTATCTTGTTTTATCTAGTTTAGATATATTTATTTCCAAGTAGAATGATATCTTCTATGATGGATAGAGATATAGATAGAATTCCTTCCTTGATTAGCAAGGATTGGAAGCCTATAAATAAAGCCCATGGGGCTAGTTTTTCATTCATTCAATCTTAGGAAGAGAAGTAGGAGAGTAAAGAGAGAGAGTGGAGGCCAAGAGGAGTTTGTGAAGCGAGAGCGGAATTGGCTTCCTTTGGTTGTAAGCTCTGTTTAGTTTATTAATGCAAGTAGTTTATTTTCCATCAACAATGTTTGCGATTGCAATGAAGAGCGAGTAATTCACCCACTTCTAGGGTCGGGGCGAGCCCGACAATAGCCCTGCGTGTTTGAGGTAAAGATCCGACCTTTATCATGTTTTGAGCATCTACTACATGTTATGTGTTTATTATCTATTTAATAGAAATCCATGCTAACAACTTGGATTAATAAACATAAAATCGGTAGATACAATTAGGGTTTCTTGAAAGAGTTTCTTAATTGTTGGAAAAGGCGAAAGCTTGATCCTTCGATGCGATTTGCATGATTATCGTTATTTATCTTCCCTTATGTATGTTTGGTTATCGTTGTTGCAAACCTCGATCTTGGAAGTTCTTTTACATATTTTTATTCTAAATTCCGAAAAGATTTGTCTTTTATTTTAGTTACTGTTTCTACTCGACTTCGACCACCCCTTGGTCGACGTCAACGACTGATTTTAGATCGAGCAAAGATCGTTGTTGCTTCTGTCTCTGCCGGAACCCGAAGTCGACCAGACCCTACTCGATTTCGAGTAAGCCTAATCGACGTCGACCACCACCAGCATCTTCTGTTGCTCGAAATCGGCTGTGCCTGACCCCTGTCGACCACCCTTGGTCGAGGTCGAGTACACTGTGGTCGATCACCACTTGTGAGATTCTCCGCTGCCTAAGATCCGCTAACACGCTTCCTCGAGGATCGATCCTGACTTTCCACTGCTACATCGGGAGGAAGTCTTGTAATTATTTGTGTGGGCATGAATCTGGTTTGATCTATTTTATTATATTTTAAACTCGATTTCCTCCTACAACAGTGACTCCACAAACAACAAACATCATGAGGTCTTTCAATCAGGTTGTAATGGGGCCAAGGTAGAAAACATAAGGTATGGACATTCTTAGGCCATGTGGTGCTCATAGTCCGGGAATTAAGGAAATCACCAAATTACAAACCACTACTCATCAACTCATACCATATCTCTACCATGTCATACAATTCCAATCTCAAGCATACAACTCCCAAGCATACTCAACTCTTTCCTTTATTATATTTTTTTTTTCTTTTTTTATCTTTTTTTTCCATGCTATATTAATTGATTTTCCTTGACTTTTACCCCTAAGTGAATTTTATCCTCCTTAGGTCCCAAGTAATAAGCACTAGTAAGAAACAACTAAACATATCATAAAGATACCTCAAATCACATCATCCATCACTGAAACCATCATCCACAATATAGATATTCACCAACTATTCCTAAATTTCCAGATAGGGTCGGGCTATAATTGGCTATGGATAAATTTTGTGGAGCTACAAAAGAATAGGCAATCAAGCTCAAATGGGCTTCAAGCAACGGATAATATGTAAGGTGGGAATGAGTCAAATAGGGCTAATAAAGGTGCCTCAATCATGTTTAACTCATTCGTAGAAATCATAAAATGCAGCGTTGAAAAAGATATCTAACTGCAAGCCAAAGAGGAAGAAATCAAAGAGAGTACACTCAACAAGAAAGAGGACACAATTTAGATTGTCCTGAAATAGGCCAAAATAGTCTCACCGGGTAATTTGTACAAAATCTCAATGTCGCCTAAATCCAAGAGTCATACATGCTCAATCATCAATAAACCATGCTCACTAAAATATCAAAGTACTAAATCAAAACTTCAACAATCCAAGTGAGTCATGGGGCATCATAAATCACAAATAAAATATAGAGGACAAGTGATCTTCCATCTTGGAAAATAAGACCTAAACTTAATTAATGCATGATTTTTTTCTCTTTTTTTTGTTTTTTTTTTGTTTTAAGACTATGAAATAAACATGCAATGAAATAATATGAAATAAACATGCAAAGGAAATAAACATGTTATCTAAGGCAATTTAAAACCTAAATCCTAGCTAATAATCCCCCCCCCCCCCCCCCCACACACACACACTTAAGTTTTTCATTGTCCTCAATGAAGATAAAGACAAATACAAGAATTAGTATGGAAAAGAAAAAGAAAAGAAAAACTTACAATGAAACTTATGATGGTGGCGTGAAAAGCGGGAACTATGACACCTCTAACAATCTACCACAACCCATAAAAGTAGGATGAGGATGGGCTCAATAACCCCGAGTCACATTCAAAAGTTGCTGCAGGAGAAGGGCCGCGGGCGCGGTAGGTAGGCCGTGGGCGCGGCTCCATATGTATTCCAACCTTTTTTGATATTCTGAAGGCCGCGGGCGCGGTTCATGGGCCGCGGGCGCGGCGCATTGTCCTTGCGTTCTTCTCTTATTTATTATGAAATGTTAGTGTCTTGCCGAAAACACCCAAACTACCTACTAATAAATAAAAATTGCAATAAAAGAAAATAAAAGCAAAGTATGAATAAACCTACCTAACTCGGGTTGCCTCCCGAGTAGCGCCTTTGTTTTATGTCGTGGGCTCGACTAATTTTGGTTTTCCGTTTAAGACTTAAGTGGATATTGTTAGCGCCCTCAAAACTAAATCAAACTCTAGTGCCCATCCAAAAGATGAATGGATACAAAATATGACAAAGTTGATAGAAAATAGTATGGTTTTCAAGAATCTTACCAACTCATAATATTCTTGAGTCTGATTTTTGGTCGAGGGTATGTAAGTCCACCAACACAGTCCCGTTGGTTGTGCATTGAAGTAATGATCCCATGGATCGACATAATCACCACTACCTTCCCAATCGCAATAGTTAACCTTTATTTCCTCTTGAGCCTCAGTAGTTGGCTCTAGACTTGGTTCATCATCGGGCAAGATAGGGGTGATCTCGTCAAATGGAATGTTGTCTTCCTCCATCTTCTTAGTGTGATTCTCCACAATGACCACAATAGGTGAAACACAAGTCTCAACGATTTGAGATACTTGGGTAAGTGACTCATTCTGCACACATGGAAAATCTATGTAGTAGAAAAAATCCCACATCTCCACGAGTCCCATATCTAATAAACCTCCATCACTCATGTACTCAGCGAGGCTCCGTGTCTCGGTAGTCATACCATCAAAGATGCATAGAAGCACTTCCCTTGTAATAGCTCGATAACCTCATGAATAAAGATCGTTAATGTACTCCTACAATCTAGTAAAGTATTGATGAAAACTCTCTCTATGTAGCTGCAATAAACTCACTTTCAACATTGGTCAGTAACACGAGTGTGGACCATATGGATGATCCACACAAGAAATAGCACACAAGTAAAACACACAAATTATCAAACAAGTCCCCGACAACGGGGTCAAATTTGATAGAGATATTTTCAGTCGTTAAATCCTATCAAATAGTTCTGAACTAGCCTAACTAGTATAGCTTGGCAAGTACAGGTCAAATCCAAAGAGACTTGTGCAATTCGTATGCTCAATTGTTGTGCTAATATGAGAATGATATGAAATGGGGGGTTTTGGAAGTATGCAGCGTAACACAAAAATAAGCAAAAGGATGCAATGATGGTGATTGATAACAATATGTGAGAAACACGCTTGATTAATTAGTATCCACTCTCAATTTGGATTCTGATCCTTGAAATTCCATAAACCTATTACTCTTGAGCAACCTATTGTGAAAACCAATTGTACCTTGACAATAACTTTCAATTTCTTCCCTTCAATTAGTGAATATCTCAACTAGACTCTAAACACCCTTATTGATGAATAACCTAGAAACTATCCAGATTCAATTCAACAATAGCAATGCACACCAAGGAAATTCAATAGGAACAATTAAAATAAAGCAACTAGCAATAAACCAATTGTATATTTATCTTCATGCAATCAACCAAGTCAACTAGCCCTATATGATCACAAGTTGCTACTACGATCTAAGTTCTTAAACTAGCGTCCCTATAGATCTAGCGATAGATTGAATTCAAGTAATATTAGGTGGTCAATCCAGTAGAACACAAACTCAATCATAAGCAATGACAACGGAAGATAAAGATTACTCAAAAGTAAATAGAGTAGAGAATATCTCACGGAATATCAAATCGAAAGCTTCAAACTAATCAATCAAACGAAAGAGGAGTTTAGTTCGCCATAGCACAAAAGCTCTCCTTTAGGGTTTCTTCAATTGTAAACGGTCTCTAAAACTTCTCCGAAAAACCCCTTAAATAGGCGTCCAAAAGGGTTATAAAATAACATAATTAAAATAAGTAATTCGGCAATTTAGAGTTTCGACGCTGACAGAGGCCGCGAGCACGATTTCTAGGCCGCGGGCGCGGCATAATGGATCAGTCAACTTTTGCTCTCGGCATTGGCAGCGGGCGCGGGTCACTATAACAATCTAAACTATGTTAATGAGGACATTATTTACACCTAAACTATGTTAAATAAGTCCTATAACACCTATATGAATGCATGCTATCAGCTGCTGTAGGTTCAGTGATGTACTCTATGATTTGTACTCGTCCTGATCTTGCATTTGCTTTAAGCACTGTTATTAGGTTTATGTCTAAATCTGCTGAGAAGCACTCGGTGTCTATGAAATATCTTTTGAGATACTTGCTTGGAACTGCTAATCTATCTATGTTATACGCTGAACATTCCTCCTCTTATGACTTACATGGTTTTGTGGATGCTGATTGTGCTTCAAATAAGGTTACCAGGAAATCCATTACCTCCTACGTATATACATGGCCATGCAACTGTGTTTCCTGGAAATCCCAGCAACAACCAATAGTTGCTCTATCATCCACTGAAGCTGAGTACATAGCAGCTACAGAGGCCTACAAGGAGGTTATCTGGCTGCAAGGTATCCTAAAGAAGATAGAGAGGAAGCACTATACTTATGTTCTGCACATTGATAGTCATAGTGCACTCTATCTCTGCAAGAATCCCATGTACCACGAGCGTACTAAACGTATTGATGTTAGATACCATTTTATTTGTGAGAAAGTGGAAGATAATGTAATACATGTTAAGAAAATTGATGGTAAGTTTAACCCTCCAGATTTTGGCACTAAAATTGTTCCTTATGATAAATTTGTGTTATGCAGGAACTTCCTCCATTTGGAGGATGTCCATGGGTGATCTTTGCATATCTGGGCCGATGAAGGATTGGCTTGGAACCCACTTTGTTTAGGTTATAGTCTGCCTAGAGCAAGACTTCAAAAAATAGAGGGTGATTTGTTGTAATGTAATGTGTTTATTTCCATATGTCTTGCTTTCATATATGTTGCATGTAATATTGTTATGTGCTTGTATCATGTATGTGTGTATGATGAGTATTGATAATACATATTTAAAAAAGGCATTATAGGTGTTTCTTATTAGAATTAGGTAATGGTTTTGTTATGTTTTGAGTCTAGTTCCGTATATTACTTGTGAAGTATTCGATTTCGGAATCTATGCATTTTTAGTGTTTATTCTACATAATTACATTCCGACCTTGAATGGACTTTGGGAAGACCTTAAGAAGCATGTTTTGGAGCATATGTAGGCTAAGGAGGAGCTAGGAAAGAGCAAGGAGGCACGACATTGGAATCCGTTGAAGGAAATTGAAAAATGTTGGACACTGCAGAGACGACGCTCGCCACCCCTTGCACGGCACCCGTCGTGACTCCAGATTTCGAAAACGTGGTTTTGTATCCGAAGACCATTATTTTATATTATTTTATATTATTTCCTACTAGGGTTTGGCCGACCTTTGGGAGGCTTTATTAGTTGTTTTTCAGTTCTTTTGAAAGTTGACGATTGTTTTGGGAGAGACTATAAACTCAATTAGAGAGAGATAGAGAATTGGCCTACGAGTTGCTAAACTCATAGTTTCGCTGGTGATTCGAAGACATGGTTGTTTGGATTGTGATGATTTGATTCTATTTGATTATTCATGTTCTTAGTTATCATCTTGTGCTTAATTTATATTTGTGTTTCTTTTTATGCATGATCAACATGTTAGGAATTTCATCTTTAGCTATGCATTTGTTATTGTTTTCTCGATAGCAAACAAAGGTATTGACGATAGTGATGTCTCTTTGTCTTTATAGTAGACGATTTCAATTGATCTATGTTCAGGATATTCAATTAGGATTGAGTTCGGTATGCGCCAATTAGCCTTAATTGTGTAGAATCAATGTGCCATTTGGTCTTGATTACTTGAGTTCTTAATGCTATTCTTTAGTGATATTGAATAAGTTGAGTGAATCTTTGTGGATCTCTAAACTTTAATCAAGTAGACTGTAAGACCCGGGGTCTTTAGAGGCGCCAGCCCTTGCCACCGAGCCCTCTCAGATACGTTGTCATCACTTCGAGCCTGAAAAAGAAGAGCTCTTGTGGCATAGGTAGGGCTTGAATCGCTTATAAATCACTCCGTACATCCTTATTATATCCGATGTGGGATGGGGGTGTTACAATCTCCCCCACTTAAAGCACTGACGACCCCGTCAGGCCCAAGAGACTGCCCTACGGGAAGAGCGTACCCGAGCATACGGTCGGCGCACCTCTAAGCCCGGAGTCGGCTCTGTAAGACCCGGGGTCTTAAGAGGCGCCAACCCATGCCACCAAGCCCTCTCAGGTCCGTTATCCTCACTTGGAGCCTGAAAAGGAAGAGCTCTTTTGACATAGGTAGGGCTTGAATCACTTATAAATCACTCCGTAGATCCTTATTATATCCGATGTGGGATGGGGGTGTTACATAGACCTAGGAATATGAATAATTGATAGATCAATCCAAGGACCATGAATTCCAACCATTGTCAGAGAATTACAGGTGAAATGTTATTTCTACTTTGATATCTATTTGCTTTGTGATTTGCAATCTGGTTACTTTTACATATTTACTATTTGTCAACAATCATTGCTTCGCTATAAGAGTGTTTGTTTAGAGGTACTGAATAAGAAATCTCTTCTCCCTGTGGGTTCGACACCGTACTTCATCGCTATAGTAGTAGTTATTTGGTTTATCAAGTGATTGGTTGGCTAATCTATTGGTTGTGTGTTCAAGTTTGGATATTATTACTATTTGGCAAAGGGTGAAAGTGCCAAGGACGTTCGCCCCGCACCAAATTCTTGGCGCCGTTGCGGGGGAAAAGAAAGGAGTTTGCTTTTCTTTAACTGTTTCAATTACTTTTTATTTTGAGTCTGTTGTGTCCTTGAATGGTTCAAACTAGATCTTCTAATTCATCGCCTTTGTCTTTTGATCCCGAGATTGAAAGATCTCCTAGGTTGAAGAGGAAGCTTGTGTTTGAGGCAGATGAAGAGATGGCAGCGAACGTTGTTGTTAATCCGCCAAGAAGGACCCTAAGAAATTTAAAGGAACCTGATTTGAGTGCTCAACCACTTGCAATTAGTCTTTCTAATCTCCTCGAGGGTTCAAGATTTGAGTACAAGTTGAGTTGGTCATCTATTTTTCCCTACTTTCATGGATCGCCTGGGGAGGAACCAAACAAGCACATTGCTACCTTCGTGAGCGTGTGTGATAGACTGAGACCCCAAGGCCTGTTTGACAACCAATTGATGTTGTGAGTGTTCCCCTTTACCTTGAAAGATGTTGCAAGCGATTGACTTTACTACCTACCCCAGAAAGTATTATTACTTGGGTGCAATTGATAAAAGCTTTCCTGCAAAAGTGCTTTCATGCGACTCGCCTCAACAACTTTAAGAAGGAGTTGTCCAGTATTAAGCAATCACCTACGGAGAGTCTTTATGAGTATGTTGAGCGGTTCAAGAAGCTTAAGGGTAGTTGTCCACAACACGGTATACCCGAGGATGATCTAGTGTTCTATCTTTATGAAGGCTTGCTTGACACCGACAAGAGTTTCATCAATGCATATTTTTGAAGGGTTGGCTAATGCTAGGCAACAATATGGGAGACACCAAGGAGTTAGAGGAGTTCATAAGTTTGATAGTTCGAGGGATGGACACAAGGATGATATCGATAGGCTTATGGAGATAGTGAAAAAGATGGGTATGCAAATGAATCAACCCCATCAACCTAGACCTTCTGGTGTTTGTGGTGATCCAACTCATCCGAATGATAAGCGTCCTTTTATTCAGGAGGGCATCGATGAAGTAAATACTATGGATTATGGACATCGCCGCAACTTTGGTAACAATTACAATCAGGGATAGAATTCAAACAACCAAAGTGAATTCAATGGAAGAGGCCAGCAGCAACAAGTTTCTTTTCAGAGAGGACAATTCGAGAATCGTCCTAGAAACACTCAACAAGATGATAGAGATGAGACATTGATGTTATTGTTGGACAATATAAGTGTTCAAGAAAAGTTGTTGAGTTAAATGGCTAAAGAGATTGGTGAATTGAAAGTGAAAGATTCGGGTAAGTTGCCATCGAAGGTGGTAGTGAATCCGAATGAGAATGTTAACGCCATGACCCTTAGAGAAGGTAAACAAGTGAATATACCCACTAGGAAAGCTGAAGAGAGGCCTAAGGAAGAAGTTGATTTGGAAAATGAGGAGGAAGAGACGGAATCGGAGACGCACTGCATAGACGACGCCCGCCGCCCCTCACCACGAAGGCCTACCGCCACCTCCATTTATGGATCCAATTTCTGATGTTGTTCAATCCCCGACAAAAGCTTCCAAAGAGTGGTCTTCTGAGGTTTCAAGACCTGCACCACCCTTTCCTCATGCCTTAATATCCGATCGTAAGTGGGAAGATGAATAAATTCTTTATGACACCTTTGCTCATTGTGAGGTAAATATTCCATTTTTCAATTTGATTAAAAATGTGCCTCGTTATGCGAAATTCTTGAAAGAGCTATGCACGTTGAAGCGCAAGCAAAGGATGAGAAAGAAAGAAAAAGTAAGTTTAAGTGAGAATGTTTATGCTTTGCTTCAGAAATGATGGCCTGAAAAGTGCGGAGATCCTATACCATGTGCAATAGGTAATGCTAGCTTCACCAAAGTTATGTTAGACCTAGGTGCTTCAATCAATGTTATGTCTTATAACTTGTACATGTTTTTGGGTCTCAATTCATTGTCCAAAACTGGTGTTACTATACAACTCGCTGATCGTTCTAGTATTAAGCCTAGAGGAGTTGTTGAAGATGTTTTGGTAAAGGTAAATGATTTGATATTTCCAGCTGATTTCTTCATTCTATACATGGAAGAAGGTACGCCTGAAACCCTGATTATCTTGGGATGGCCATTCTTGTGAACGACCAAGACTAAGATTGGTTGTTTTGAAGGTTCACTAACTATGGAGTTTGATGGTAGAGAGATTGAGTTTTCTATATTTGAGCCTATTGTTTCTTTTGCCAATGATTCCGTAGATGTTCTTGACTCTAATGACACTAATCACAGGAAAGAATCAAATGGTTTGTTAGATGATTCTGTTGAAACTGAATATATGAATCTTGAGTTTTTTAACAAAGATGAAATTGGATTAGAGAAAGATGACATTGAAAGGATAATTGAGAATTGGTTTAACTCGCATGAAAATGTGTTTTATTCAAATGATTCTATTTCTATTCCCTATGAGAAGTCGATTCCTAACAATGTTGAGGTTTTTGCAATTGCAGGACAACCTTCAGGAGTAATTCATTTCAAGAAGGAATTCGTGGATGCAATTGATGAATATGTCGGAGAAGTTCCTAAAGTTCCACCTATTGTTTTGAAAAGGAAAAGTGTGGGGGATCTTGGTGGAATAACTTGATGAAGAGTTCATCACGTCGAGCCAAAGACGTGAAAAAAAGGCGCTTCTTGGGAGGCAACCCAAGGTAGTTAGGTAGTATTTCTATTTTTTCATTTAGTTTTCAATTCTTTAAAGTAGGATCAATCGTGTCACCATATTTCAGAAGTTACTGTAAGTGAAACCCGTGTTGGGATTGAGTCTTGATTGATTTGAAAGAACGGAGCCACGTTCTATGAACACGACGCCCGCCGCCACAGCCACGGCGCCCGCCGCCTATGTGTCCGAATTTTGGTAAACTGGGAAGGGATATTTCTATCATTTTATTTTTGGTTATTTTCCGGTTTAGGTTAGTTTTTTTTATATTTTTAGGATTAGATTATTTTCCATCTATTTTAGGTTAGATTGTTTTCTATCTTTCTTAGGTTAGTATTTTATCATTTACTTGTTTTCTATTTTATTTTAGGGTTAGATTTTTCTTTTTAGGATTAGTTTCCTTATCTCCTATGATTAGAGTTCTATTTTTATTATATCTAGTCTAACATTTTCCTTTTGTCATTTTGATAGATATCCCCTACAACTCACCATATATTGTTCTCCCTATTTTTGGATCAATCAAGCTTGCTCAAGGAATCTACTGGAAAACCAAAAGCCTACTGGAATCGATTCTATCCAACAAAACACTTTCTGCCATCACTCTACATCCAAAAAATTCAATCTTTTCCCATTCCATTCCCTTCCCTATTACAAAAGAACCCTTTGAAACCAAGTTGTCCGAGAAAGTTTGAAGTTTGGAGGAGTGGACGTCGGTTTTTCAACGTTTTCACTCGGATTTGTGGTTCTGCGTACACGACGCCCGCCGCCCCATCCACAGCACCCGCCCCCACTAGGGGTGTGCAGAAAAACCCGAGAAAATAGACATGACACGAAAAGACGACATGAAAAAACCCAAAACCGAAAAATACTATACGAAAATAACACGAATCGAGAAAACACGGCTGTAAACGGTTTGTGTTCGGATCGGGCAAATCGCCTAATCGGGTACCCGACACGAACCTTTTATATATATATATATTTTAGGTTGGGTAGGATAATACTAGTATGGATAGAATACTACAAGTTGTTGTGACCCTAAATTGCCAGGTTTTACACTTACTTTTATATCGATTTATGTATGCATTTCATGCATTTGGGTTAGAATAATACATAATCTATGTAGTTTGTGCTTATTTGTTAAATTATGGAGTCTACACTAGTTTCTGTTTAATTTCGCAGAAATCGGACGCACTTTGGAGCTTAAAGGAAAGTCATGAAGAAGCTAAGGATGGTGCAGCTGGAGAAAAGCCCACTTTTCATCATTCATCATTCTTAATCAAGTTCTAATGTCTTCATGAGAGTTGAAGCCCTCGAAAACATCTTTCCAATGCATACTCATATACGTCAATCGGACGGAGGAGGACTCAGGAAAGTGCGTTTCAAGAACGGAGCAGAATGCTGAAAGCGCATAGAACTAGTCGACGTCGACCAAACTGGTCGACGTCGAGTAAATTTTTTGTCGACTTGCCTCCCAGAAGTCGAGAACGAGCACCAGACCACTTGAGAGCACAATTCTACTCGACGTCGAGGAGTTTGGTCGATGTCGAGTAAACCGGACGAGTCCGAATGCTGCTCGAGCTCGAGTGTAACCCCGGGAGAAAAATCCTACTCGACGTCGAGGAGACTTGGTCGACGTCGAGGATAATCCAGTGGCCGATCCGAGTTGAAATCGAGTGGAGTTCGGAGAAGATAGATTACTTGCAAAGAAAGGAACAAGATATTTTATCAAGAGAAGATATATCAAGATGGACGGAATCTACCCACATTAGTCCTAGTTTCCTTTTAGATTTAACTATTTTATTTTCAAGTTTTATCTTTATGTTATTAGATAGAAAATTTATATATAGATAGATAGTTCCTTCCTAGAATAGCTTGGATTGGAACCTATAAATAAAGCCTTATGGGGCTGATTTTCATGAATTCAAGTCAAGTCGTCTTCGGGCGCAAGGAGATAGGAGAGAGAGAGGAGGCGAGAGAAGAGAGAGAGAGGAGGAACGTTTGGAAGGTTTTGTAAGTTTAAGTTTTATTTTTAATGTTAAAGTTATTTTCTTTTATTATGTTTAGTTTCTAATTTCTTTCTTCTAGGATTGGGGTGATCCGAACAATAAATATGTGTGTTTAATTTATGAATTTATGAATTTGTATGTCTTTATTATCATCTACCTATGTGTTTAATCATTTGCGAGAGTTGAGGAAATTCCTTATTCATGATATTGAAGCGAAAGTGATCTTATTATGAATTTGGATAGTAATTAGAGTTTATTTGCGAGAGCCGACTAATCCTAATTAAGAAAAGGTAGAAACAAATTAGATTTTTATGCGAGAGCCTCTATCACTTAAATTGTTGGAATTTGCGAAAGTCGATTCTTTGATATAAAACATGCATGTTTATGTGATTTATGATCTACACATATGTTTATTGTTGTGGTGATCCCTAACCTTGGAAATTCGCATCTTTATTTGCTATATTTTATTATTTTTATTCGACATAGGTTCTACTCGACACCAACCACCATTCCCTCTCCATCCATCGACATCGACCCCTCTATTCTTTGTCAACAGCCACCCTCATCACCTCTTCCTGCTATCCCTGAACCCCAAAACATACTAAACCTAGAACCGCTGACTTCTCTCCTGAGGATGAACCTGACTGCACTATCCTATAGTGGGGTCTTGACTATAAATTTATTTGGTCGAGAAACTCTCTCGTCAGAAGTATCAACAAACTCCACTAGCCCAATTGGTTATGAGGATGTCCATGCTCCCAGCTCCTGAAATTAGGGCCGAGTTCGACTCCTTTTAACTCCCTTTTATTTTTATCCCTAAACAGTCTATGAGACTCCTCCTCGCCCTGCCGCCTAACCCTAAATAATCTGAATCTGTCATTTCTTTTTTTCTCTTTCGCTGGTTCACACTCGTAGAGACGCAACGCATACAGTCAATTTACGATGCATTTGTTGTTTTGAATCCTCTCAAATCCTCACAAATCTCACCATTGGGTCCTCTCCAGTCTCGAAATCAGATATGAAATGATTTTTCGATCTGCAATGATTTTTCGAAGTTGTTGTTCTTTCGGCTCCCTTTCATGTATGTTTGTGACTTTGTGTTGATGATACACTTTTTTTTTTGCATTAAAAAACACATTAGCAATAGCTTGTTACATGTATGTAGCACTAACATCACATGGGTGTTTATTTAAAGTAGCAGCACATGGACATTGGACAACAACCATATTTTTTACAGTAACAGCACATACATGGACATCAGAGCCAGAGACAGACCACGGGAAAAAAAAAGGTTCGTGTCGGGGACCCGGGTATCCGACACGGAACTGAATACCTTAACCCTGTCGGGTACCCGGGTTAAGACGGTTCGGATACGGCTCAGCCATTTTGAGCTTAATGGTTTCGGGTACTCGACACGATTATCTGGTTCGTGTCGGGTACCCAGATATGCACACCCCTTGCCGCCGCTACAACAAAGCCTGTCTTTTGGTCGTTTTGTGGTGTTTCGTCATTTTTCCCTCGATTTGCATCACGTCTATCCCTTCTATGAAGAATCCCCATTTACTGTCTTGGGAAGAAGAGGATCATTGGCTCAAGCTTGAAAAGAGGCGGTATGAATCCACCATATTCTTTTATCCCCCGACGTTGAAGAAATTGGGAATATTTAAGGAGGTTTATCGACTCATGCGAGTTGGGGGATTGGGAGATTTCTTGGACGTGTTTTCTTATACCTATCTGGCATTAGTGAGAGAGTTCTTGGCTACCCTGGATTATCGCTCTGATATGGAGATTCGTTTTCAGCTGAGGAATTGGAAGTTTGTGGTAACTAAGAATCTCATTGCACAAGCCTTTGGTGTTACTGAGATGCCTGCTGATGCCAAATTTGGGGACAAGTTGGGTGCTCCAAGTCCTGTTGATATGTGGAAGGAGGCTGCTGCAGAGTTCGCTGATTATGACCAAGACTGCCAAGCATCCATGATTACTCATCTTGCATTGAGGTTGTGTTATTTGGTACTATGTGACTCTTTCCTGGGTGTGAAGATTTCGTCCATTGTTACTATGAGAGCCTGGAGCTATATTTGCTGCTTGACTCCGGGAGGGGTGCACATCCCTGACCGGGTTCAGCTATTTTTGGGAAATTGTATGGAGGTGACTAGACCTACTTATGTAAGGCCGGATCGCATTATTGTTTTCGGAGGTTTGATATATCGCTGATTGCTCGTCGAGTGGGCATCTGTCTTGATGGTTTGCAGTGCCTCGATGATAATAATGTTTACAATCTTGCCATCCTACAATGGTGGGCCATGATTGAGTGGGCCCAACGTCCGGATAGAACTTAATGTTTTAAATGGAAGTCGGGACCAGGACAGGAGCATCACAATTATCTACATGCGGAACTACTATATTGCCTGAGGATGTCAGATTTCAATCTCTATCACAACAAGTTTCCATTAGATTATGAGGGGCATAGTTTAGAGAGACGATGACCTTTTGTTGATGATGAGGCTGCGTGTTGTAGGAGGAAATCGAGTTCAAAATATAATAAAATAAATCAAACCGGATTCGTGCCCACGCAAATGATTACAAGACTTTCTCCCGATGTAGAAGCGGAAAGTCATGATTGATCCTCGAGAAAGCTGGTCAGCGGATCTCAGGCAGCGGAGGAATCTCACGGGCAGAAATCAACATCAGGTTGCTCGACCTCGACTAGGTTGTAGTCGACAGGGGACAAGCAAGTCGAATCCGAGCAAGCAGTAGCTACTGGGTTTTTGATCGATCTCGAGAAGATTACTCAATGTCGAGTTGTTTGGCCAGGCGATCAGCGAAATACTTCGTCACAGCTTCGGGTCGCGGGGCGGTTTCCTTGGCCGCAAGGCGATTTTTATTCTTCGAAGTTGGTCCCGATGTCAAAACGAAAGTTATAGATCTCGAAAAGAGCTTTCCAACGCATGGTCATAATAGTCAATCGAACAAGTTCAGCATGTCTTGCGACAACTTCTGCTGACTTGCTCTTTACTTTGGCTTTCTAACTTCGATTCCGCTCCCGGGCTCTTCACTTTTCATCCTCCTTTCACTCTTCCTTCATCCATGAGCTTCCTCATTCCTCGTCGGATCCACATATACCTGAAATAATCCATAAAAGCGTGTAGATTCTGACTCCACCAACAACACAAATATAAATGCAAATCTAGCTTAAATTATACGATATGCACATCTAAATCATGCCAAATGCATCCTAATATGCCTACATAAATGCATGCTCTCAAATTCCCCCACACTTAAGCCTTTGCTTTTCCTCAAGCAATTAAAACCTAAATCAAATCAACTCCCCACAGACAAGCAATCCATGTAATAACTTTGGTAAAACACTTAAAAGCTCAAAATAAGGAAACGACGATCGACAATTAACATCATAACATGTATAGGTGCAATCCAAGGAATAAAACAAGCATATTCATTCAACCTCACCAGGAAAATGTGTTTTCACTCTCGCTCATCTATTTAGGGTTAAACATTCACGCTCAAACTCAATCCTTGAAAACTTAGCTACGACAAAATTGCGTCAATGGTCTAAATCTCTACCGCTAGTGATTTCACATGCAACCAAAATCATGAGGTCTTTGTATGGGTTGTAATGGGGTCATGGTAGGAACATAGGGTATGTAAATTATTTAGGTTATGTGGTGCTAAAAATCCGGGAAAAAGGGTTAGTAAACAACCAGAAAAACACCAACACCAAAACACTTCGTATACCATTCCAATAACATGTACTCCTTCAAAATATAAATTCGCACACATTTTTCCAATATCCACACAAACTCATTCATTTCTTTTTTTCTTTTGATAATGAATTTTTTTTTCTTTTCTTCTTTTTATTTTCCTGACTTTTACCCCTAAGTGAATTTTATCCTCCTTAGGTCCCAAGTAATAAGAACATATAAACCATCTCTATGAAGTAGAAATGAATCACCCAACATAACTTTTCAACTCAAAGCAACTCCATTTATACTTCAAGTATTCACCAACTCTTCTCCTAATTCCCGGATGGGTCAGCCTAATAATTGGCTAGGAAGAACTTGTGGAGCTAACAAAATAGGCTTATAAGGCTCAAATTGGCTTCAAGCAAAGAATAATGTATACGAGTGGGTAGAGTATAATATGGATAAAAGAAAATCATGCCTCAATCACTTTAACGTTACATGCAAAAATCATATAAACGCAGCCTCAATAAAGATATCTAAACGCATGCCATATAGTATCATGCTAGGATTGCATTGAACTGAGTATATGGTTACTATGTGTGTTTGAAATAGAACGACCGTTATCTGTGAAAGTCCTATAGTCTTTGCTAGGGTCATAGGGTAGCTCAGCCCCATCGGGTTTGCCCTGAGTCAATCGAGTCGATATGAGCATGATATGATAGCCCAACACCATCGGGTAAGCAATGAGATGATATGATATGATGATGTCGTGGTTTGTGCACGACCACGAGGAAATTGGCTATCCTATAGCACCAAACTGGCTAGTCTCTGCACTAACGGGGTGCAGAGGTAGGAGAGGGATATGCCACTTGGCATTGTCTTGGGTCCTTTACAGTTTTTCTGTGTATTATAACTGTCAAAGCATGCTTATGTGATTTAAATCTTATACTGCATTAGTCATCCTTTGTTTAGGTATAGGCATGTTATATGGCCTCAGCGCGGTCAGAGGACACACAGGCGATTACCGGGCCTGACTTCGTGGATAGTGTTAGGTACCGCTCTTGTTTGCTCCATGCTTCTGTGACGGAAAACCCTTTGGCGAATTGAAGAATCCGCCTAATATTCTAACTTGATAAAATGGTAATCACCCACTATGTTTTGGTTTTGACCCGGCTCTGTCGTGGCACTTGTATCTAAACTTTGCTTCCGCTTTACTTTCATTTGAATTGAATTTCGCTACATAGTCTTAGGACAGGTTAATGGTACCCAATGGCCCTTCGAGGTTTTTAGGATTTGAAATCCCTCTTTCTACTCATCTTGAAATGAGTTTGAAACTGACCCGTAACTGGATTGCAAGATCCGAACAAGGGGTTTCATCCCTTCAAACATAACCCGGAAATCATAATTCTGGGCCGTTACAGTAGGTTTATTCCATCGGTAGGTTTTCCTATTGTTCCCAAAGAGCCCTTTTCCTTTACTTTGTTTCTGTATGCCGTCTTCCTCCATTTTATTCCATCTACTAGCTTTCCTCCAATTATCAATATTGTTCGTGATCATTTTCTTGATAGCCTCAGCAGAGGGGATGCTTTCATTTCTAAAGATTGTTTGATTTCTTATGAACCAAATGGTCCACCATTTGATTGTTATCTGTTGTTTCTTCTCCATCGGAAGAGTGGAGCCTAAATTTTGTAAAATTTGATTCATATCTCTGTTTTCTGTAATTAGGTTGCTAATGTTTTGAGATATTTGTCCAGGGAATTGTTGTTGGAAATTGTTGACGTGACATTCTATGAATAGGTGAATATCATCTTCCACGAACTGGTTGCACAAGATACATGTGTTCGGTACCGCCACCCCTTTTAGGGCCAGCCGTGTAGCCGTGGCGATGCCTTTTTGTGTTATTTTCCAAATAAAGTTCTTAACTTTAGGTGGGCGTCGAGTTTCCAGATCCATGAGAATTCATCCGATGGTCATTGTGGTGTGGATGAGATTAAGTTATAGGCACTTGTCGTTGTGAACCATCCCCTTTTGGCGGGCCACCAATACAGTCTCTTTGCAGGGGGTGATTGGCTAGGGGATTTTCATATTATCCTCTACTATGGGCTTAGGAAGCACCGATACAAGTTTTTCCTTACACCATTGTCCTCCTATTATGAAACTGCTTGCGGAATCATGTGGATTAATGTTATGTTGAGAGTCTATTTTGTCCTTTAGAGGTGTCGTAGCCACCCAATTATCTTCCCAAAACTTAATTGATTTCCCATCCCCCACCTGCCAGATGAGTCCCGTTTTGAATTTGGGGATTAGGTGACTCAGTTTCGACCATTGCCACGAGGCATTGCCTTTTCTAGAGTAGGTAAGGATGTGGTTTTCCTTCAGATACTTGTATTATATGATTTTGAGCCAGCTATTTTCAGGTTCTGTCAGAATTTTCGAAAGGAGTTTTAGTTGAAGAGCTTCATTCATATCTTTGGTTTTTCTAATTCACAGTCCTCCATCCCTTTTTGATATATTTACATATTTCGTCCCGACTTGTTAATGGGCTATGTTGCGCATCTTTGTTCCAAAAAAAGGTTCTGTTGATTTGATCTAGTTGTTTGTGGACCGCTACCGGAAGCATGAAACTCTACATTGAGTATAAAGGTTTTGATGATAAATTAGACACTATAAGGGTTGCCCTCCCTTGTTGAGAAAGGGCATTAGCACGCCATTTGCTCAATTGGTTTTTAGATTTGCATATCATTTCGCCAAAGGTTTCCTTGGTAACCCTCCCATTAATGATGGGACAACGTAAGTATTTTTCCAGGTTTCGTTCGATGGGTATGTTTAGAATTCCTTCTAGGTCTCGATCTCTTGTTCTAGGAATACCTGGGGTGGTTTGAAAGGAGGATTTGTGGTAATTTACTTTTTGCCATGAGAACTTACAATATTCTTCAATGATGGGACAACGAGCAAGAATTTCTACCCCGAGCAGAAAAAGAAACGCGGAGAGGGGGTCCCCTTGCCTCAAACCTCTTGAAGGTTTGAGACCGTTGTTTACTAAAATAGAGAAAGAGACTGTGGTCACCTATTCCATAATAATATCTACAAATTTTTGGTTGAATCCAAATTTTTGGAGAACTGCTTTGGTGAAATGCCAATCCACTATGTCGTGTGCTTTCTCAATATCAAGTTTTATTGCAGCCCAACCCTTGGTACCTTTTCTAGTACGAAAGGAGTGGAATACCTCGTGTGCTATTATGATATTGTCTTTGATTGCTCTGTCGGAAACAAAGGCTCCTTGTAATGGGTGTATAAGTTTTCCTTTTACCGTTTTCATTCGTTCTGTTATTATCTTTGAGATGATTTTATATAACGTAGAACATAGGCTAATCGGGCGATAGTGTGTAGTCATGGAGGGGTTATCAATTATTGGTATGAGGGAGATAAATGTATGGTTAATTTGTTTTAACATTTTGCGAGAGTGAAAGAAAGCTTTTGTGGCCCGGATGATATCAGAGCCAACGATGTCCCAATAATTTTTGTAGAACTCAGTCGTCATTCCATCAGGGCCGGGGGATTTGTTGTTCCCCATTGAGAAGAATTCTTTTTTTATTTCACTATTTGTTGGTTGTTGAATAAGTGATTTGTTTTCCTCTTCTGTAATGACCGGGTTGATTTCTGAAAGGTATTCTTCTAATTTGGGGGGGGGGGGGTCCTATACAATTGTTCCCGATTAAATCTTTTCTCAAAATCTCTTTGAATTTCCCTTTTAATGTTTTCATTGCCAATTATGTTAGTTCCTTGATGGATGTTGTGAGCCGAATCTGTCATGTTTTACAGTAACTTTTATATCGATTTCTGCATACATTGCATGCATTTGGGCTAAGATAATACAGAATCTGTGTAGTTTACACTTATTTGCAATATATGGAGGTCTACACAAGTTTTGGTTATATTTCGCAGAAATCGGACACACTTTGGAGCTTAAAGGAAACCCATGGAGAAGCTAAGAATGGTGCAGCTGGAGAAAAGGCCATATTTCACCATTCTTCGTTCTAAATCAAGCTTTGATGTCTTCATGAGAGTTGTAGCCCTCGGAAAGAGCTTTCCAACGCATGGTCATATGCGTCAATCCGACGAACGGGGGCTCGGGAAAGTGCGTTTTAAGAACAGAGCAGAAAGCTGAGAGAAACTCTAATCGAGATCGACTAGTCTCTACTCGATCTCGATGAGGGCTGGTCGACCACACCTTGTCGAGCAGAGCTGATCGAGGACACTGAGTCAGAGGCAAACCGATCCCGGAACCCTACTCGATCTCGAGGAGGCCTTGTCGACATCGACGAGCCCCGAGTCCAGATCCGAGCCGGTCGAGCAGAGTCACCCGGGAAGACCTAGTCGATGAGCCAATCCTACTCGATACAGAGTAGGGCTACTCGAGATCGACTAGACCTCCAAGCCATGTCCGAGCCTTGTCGAGCACCAGTCACCCGAGAAGACGAGGCCTACTCGAGACAGACGAGGGCTACTAGAGACAGGCGAGGGCTACTCGAGACAGACGAGGGCTACTCGAGACAGACGAGGGCTACTCAAGACAGACGAGGGCTACTCGAGACAGAGGAGGGCTACTCGAGATCGACAAGACCCTTGTCGAGATCGAGTAGACCTCCAGAGCCGCGTTACTCGGTTTTGACGAATCCTACTCGACTTGGGGTTGCTTGGGCGCGAAGATCTATCCAATTCTATCATTATCTATCCAAGGAAGAAGATCTATCAACATCATGAAGACTTACCCACTTTAGAATTATCTTTTCCTTATAGATTTATTTCCTTAAAACATTTTATTTATCTTTTAAAGCTTTAGATATAGTTTTAGATAGAGATAGAAGATTCTATCCTTGATTAGCAAGGGTTAGAAGCCTATAAATAAGGCCCTAGGGGGCTCAGTTTTATTCATTCAATTTCAGAGACAATTAGTTAGTTCCAGGATTGTAAAAGGCTTTCTGCGAAAGTTGATTGCCAGGATTGTAAAAGGCTTTGAATATAGTTAATGCAAGTTTCTTTTCATACATCAATGTCTGCAATTGCGATGAGGCGTGAGTAGTCCACCCACTTCTGGGGCTGGGGTGAGCCCGACAGTGGCCATGTGAGGCGATGCGATAAAGGTCAGATCTTTTTGTGCAATTTATCTTCTATCCCTATGAGCATGATTCTTTTGCGAAAGTTGAAGGTGATCCTTATTTGTGTTATTGAAGCGAAAGTGATCTTAATGCAACTTGGGTTAATTATGTGAAAAGGGTTAGTAACAATTAGGGTTTATGCGAAAGCCTCTATATGCCTATTTGTTAATGACGAAAGTTATTTGATGGAAAGCATGATCTTTTGTGCCTTTATGTGTTACTTTGCATGGTTATTGTTGTGGTGTTGAAACCCTGGCCTTGGAAGTCTTTTAATATATTGAAGTTTATTTCTGTCGAAAATCTGCGTTTGTCTTTAGATCTGCAATTTCTGTCTTTTTCTGTTTCTTGTCGACATAGAGGAGATCTGGTCGATCTCGAGGAGGACCTTTGTCGAGGTCGAGTTGGTTGTCTTCTGTCTTTGTCGATTTTCTGTTTTCAAGTTTCTGTCTTTGCTTCTCTAGTCGAGATCGAGTACCTCTTGTCGAGGTCGAGTAGAGCTTTGTTCGTCGAGTTGTTTTTTTTCTGTTTCTGAGTTTTTGCTGTCGACCACCTTAGTCGATCTAGAGGACAGTTACTCGACCTCGAGTAGCTTCTGTGTTCTCGAGTTACTTTCTGTTTTTCTTTTATTTGCTGCGTTGTTCTTTGTTCGTTTTTGCTTTGTTCTTTGCTTTTGTTTTAGTTGCCCTTGCCGGGTTTATTTGTTTCTTTCCTTTTTGTGTTTCTGTCTTTTCTGCTGCTTCGGTGAGAATTTACAGCTACCTGAGAACTTCTGACGTGCTTCCTCGTGGATTCGATCCTGACTACTCTCTTACTACAACGGGAGGAAGTCTTGTATTTATTTGCTGAGACAGGGAAGTCAATCTGAACTATATTTCATATTTATTTCATACTTGACCATCCTCCTGCCTAGACAACAACGGACGGTTTTTAGTCACATAAACCGTATCAAAATAAAACTCAAACCTACAAACTAGTATAGCAAATAAGTAAGAGGTCGATCCCATAGGGAATCAAGTATTTCTCACCAAGTGTATTTACCAATTAGTAGAAAAGGGGAGTTTTGGTTGATTGAAATAAGAAAAAAAAAAACAAAATAAAATATAAACAGATTGATGCAAAACAATTTAGAGAATATCGCTTTACCTACAACTATCCACTTTATTTGGTTGAATTCATATTGTAACTTCCTCTTGTCCTTTTAGTCTTCCTATGAATGCCCTTGTCCTAACCTAATATAGTTACTAGTCCAACCAGTCCTAGAAACCTTTATCAATCAAACAGTCCCTAAAGAAGGATTTAACTCAATTGATAACTTTAAGTTCAGAGATTAACCAAGGTATTTGCAGTCCCTAAAGAGGGATTTAGCAACACGTGTTGCGGCCGGGACCGCGACTTCATCCATCCCCGCTGCAAATTGATTGGTCGTGGCCGCGGCATGGTTGCTGCGGCCGCAGCTAGGGGCCTTTCACTGAAAATTTATCCCGAATTCGCTCTTCTTGTCAACAGGAAAGTTGTAGTTCTTTGAAAGAGCTTTCCAACTCATGGTCATAATTGTCAATCGGACAACCGAGACCTCCAGAAAGTGCAAAACAAGTTCAGCATGTCTAGCAACAACTTCTACAGACTTGTTCTTCGTTTAGGTTCGCTTCTTTTTCTCATGACCTCTTGAGATCTTCATGTAAGCTTCTTCGATCAACTAGACAATCTCATCCAATGCGTTATCAACCCATGTCTCATCATCGGATCCACGATTACCTGAAATAATCAATAAAAGTGTGTAGATTCCGACTCCACCAACATAGAGAGCAAATATGCAAATTGTACTTAATCCATGCATGAAATGCATCTTAACTAAGTTAAATGCAACCTATTATGCCTACCTAAATGCATGCTATCAAACTCCCCCACACTTAACATTTGCTTGTCCTCAAGCAATCAAAAAAAAATATAGAATTAATCATCCCACAAATAAGATCTTCATGAATGCTATCGTTTTAGAAAAGCAACATCAAGCAATAGGAGACATGAATAAGAGGACAAATATCCTAGCAAGTATATGAGCAATCCAATAGTAAAGGCAAATTTAATCCAACCTAACCGGGATAATATGTTTCACTCAAGCTCTTAAGTGTTTAGGCTTTAAAGTCCAACTCTCAACTCAATCCAAAATACTCTGTACACCGTGAAAGTTATCACTTGCAAACAACATCACGAGGACTTTTATAAAGTTGTAATGGGGCTTTGGTAGGAACATAAGGCATGGGAAATATTTAGGGCTTGTGGTGCTAAAAATCCGGGAAAAAGGAACAACAACCAACCAGATCAACACCAAAACTTCTATACTTCGCAAACCATTCCAACAACATAAACTCCAATACACATCAATAAGCACTTTTCGATTTCAATAACCATACAACTTATGCAATATTTTTTATTATGATGACTTCTTTTCTTTTCTTTTATGCTTACTTTTGCCCCTAGGTGAATTTTATCCTCCCTAGGTCCAAGCTTACTAGACTTTTACTCCTAAGTGAATTTTATCCTCCTTAGGCCCCTAGTAATAAGTCATCTCTATTATGCAAAAAAGGTTACCTTATTTCGGGTATGCCTCTCACAATGCACAACCATACATACATCATCTCCACTCAAAGCAACTCCAACATATAGATTTTTCACCAATTCTCCTCCTAATTCCCGGATGGGGTCAGGCTAATCATTGGCTATGATATATTTTTGTGGAACTATGAAAAAAAATAGGCTTTAAGGCTCAGATGGGCTTCAAGCAAAGGATAATGCAAAGGGTAGATAATGTATAATACGACTTAAGAAAACATGCCTCAATCATTTGAAATTCACAAGCAACAAACACGTGCAATACGGTCATAACAAACAAGCATATGAAGAGTATAATCACACAATAAAAGCAAAAGGGAATAATACGTAAAGTCCCTATAAGGCCAAAACAAACCCACAAAGGTTTTTTTTTTTTTAGATTTCAATTTAACCTCAACTATGAACCATACTTGCTCAATTATATTCTGAAATCATGCTCCAAAATCATTTTCAAGCAATTCAATCAAATCATGGGATTTATGCAATGAGATCACAAAAATAAATTAGAGGACAAACTTAACCAAGATGGGTATCTTTAATAACACCTAAATGCAATGCATGATATTTTTGTGATTTTTTAATGTGATATATGAATAAAAATCAATATGAAGACATAAACAAACATGATAACATACATAAACATGATATGCAAACTCTATCCATATGCAATCCAGTCCCTCCCCCCACACTTAAACCTTTCATTATCCTCAATGAAACATAAAAGACAGCAAAAACACAAAAACATGGGGGAAGAGATGAATGAAATACTCACAATGTGGTGGACGAATAGGGTCATGGACTTTCATAGACAACCAAATGGTACGACTAGGCCTTGCGGCGGCTTTTCCAGAAAAGTTAGTCTATCCGAAAAACTAAAAGCAACTATCTAATGCCTAATGGAAAACCTAATTTATTGAAAATAAAACTAGCTAACTAGGAATTGAAATAACTAAATTAGAAAACTTACCTCGGGTTGCCTCCCGAGAAGCGCCTTTCTTTAATGGGATTGGCTTGACTTATTCTCAATCTCAATATCTTACCAATCAGACATCGTCAAAGCCCTCAGTAGCCTATCATATTCATGTTCACATATCTTACAAAGAACATCATAGCACAATAAATTGAAAGCATAAAATGTGGAACTCAAGAACCCTTTCAATCTATCAAAGACTCTAGCATGACTCTCTGCAGAAGGAATATGATATCACCAACAAAGTTCCGCTGGTGGCTTCTCAAAATAGCAATCAAAAGGATAAAAATAATCACCATTAACTTCAAAATTGCAAAAGTTTACCTTTATTACCTTTTGAGCCTCAACTGATGACTCTAGAATTGGTTCATCAATAGATCAATAGACAAGCTCAGAATTGATGTTGCAGATGGAGTAGGAGACACATCACATGTAACCTCATGTGTCGACTCATGAGATTCCAAGTCAGGAAGCACTAGACCATCTCCCCCATCATATAAGAAACTATCGTTGTCTGCAACCAATTCCTCCTCATTCAGCATGTCATTGTCATATTGAAACCACATAGGAGGGAATGAACTAAGTGTAATGACTTTGATAGGATCTTCTATTCTTGCATCCTTTAAAGACTCAAGGGGTGGTGGGGTGGGTTTCTCAAAAGCAAGAGCAGAAGACGTCGAAGGGGGCTCATTAGTAGCAGTGTGGCGATCACCGCCCTCTTGCGGCGGTTGCCGCTCCTCAGAATTTTCACCCTCCTTTACGACTTCAACTCCTTCTTCTAATGAGTTTGTTCATCTGATTCTCCAAGTTCTTACTGCTATCAGCTTGCTCTTGCAACACTTGTGTAAGGCTATGGAATGGATCCTCTAGGTATGTGACAGAGTTCTCCATTGGCGGAGGAGACGTGGTGAGCAATTCTTCTTGTGCAACATGGTAATCCATATAACACAAAAAATCCCATAACCCCGACAATCCTCCTAACCGCTCCAGGCCTCCGTTACTCAGGTGCTCAGTAAGCGCTTGTGTCTCAATAGTCATCCCATCAATTATGCACATAATCATATCCCGGATGCTGAATTGATAACCCCAGGAACCAAGGTCGTCAACATACTCATGCAATTTCCTGAAGTATTGGTGAAAGTTTTCACCTTCAAACTGCGCTAATCTCAACATCTTGAAAAAGATAGTAGCAAGGGTGTTGTGAACCGTAAGATAGGTTCACAAAAAAGTTAGATATATAAACAAAAATTAATAAATACACAAAACAAAGAAATAAACTTGATTCCCCGGCAACGGAGCTAATTTGATAGACGGTTTTTAGTCGCGTAAACCGTATCAAAATAAAACTCAAACTTACAAACTAGTATAGCAAATAAGTAAGAGGTCGATCCCACAGAGAATCAAGTATTTCTCAGCAAAGTGTATTTACCAATCAGTAGAAAGGGGGAGTTTTGGTTGATTGAAATAAGAAAGAAAACAAAATAAAATACAAACAGATTGATGCAAAACAATTTAGAGAAGATCGCACTACCTACAACTATCCACTTTATTTGGTTGAATTGATATTGTATCTTCCTCTTGTCCTTTTATTCTTCCTATGAATGTCCTTGTCCCAACCTAATATAGTTACTAGTCCAACAAGTCCTAGAAACCCTTATCAATCAAACAATCCCTAAAGAAGGATTTAACCCAATTGATAGCTTTAAGTTCAGAGATTAACCAAGGTATTTGCAGTCCCTAAAGAGGGATTTAACAACACATCAAACTTCCTACTCATTCAATTAGTTCAACCAGCCCTAAAGGAACAAGTTTGCTACTTAGGTTAAGGTTCACAAACAAGAATCTACAAAACCTTAGCAATTGAATTGATTCTAACTAGTTGCGCGGGCTAGATAGAATAAAACAATCAAATATGCAAGCACAGAGAAGTTGAAACATTCAATATAGGAAATAAGGAAAAGCATTCAGAAACTCACAATCAATCTAAATAAAGCTTGAAATTGGAAGTAGAACGAAGAGAGTTTAGCCGCTCATGGCGAACATCGCTCTCTCTCCAATTGTCTGATAGAACGTAGAATAGAATAGAAGTTGTAAAAATAACATAAAACTCAGCCTTATAAAAGTCTAGGCGGACAGACAAAAGGAAAACACATAACTAGGGTTTTTAATTAAAACGGCGTCGTGCTGGCAACACGTGTTGTGGCCGCGGCTTCATCCATCCCCACTGCAAATTGATTGGCAGTGGCCGCGGCATGGTTGCTGCGGCCGCAGCCCGGGGCCTTTCACTAAAAATATATCCCGAATTTTCTTTTCTTGTTAACAAGAAAGTTGTAGTTCTCTGAAAGAGATTTCCAACGCATGGTCATAATAGTCAATCGGACAACCGAGGCCTCCAGAAAGTGCAAAACAAGTTCAGCACGTCTGGCAACAACTTTTGCAGACTTCTTCTTCATGTAAACTTCTTCAATCAACTAGACATTCTCATCCAATGCGTTATCAACCCATGCCTCATCATCGAATCCACGATTACATAAAATAATCAATAAAAGTTTGTAGATTCCGACTCTACCAACATAGGGAGCAAATATGCAAATTGTACTTAATCCATGCATGAAATGCATCTTAAATAAGCTAAATGAAACCTATTATGCCTACCTAAATGCATGCTATCATTCCTTCTGTGGAGGTAATTATTATCTTCTGATTTCTTCTCCTTGTGGCTACTATATGGAAAAAGGAGGAGTTGGTATCTACTAACTTTAAGTGTTTTGATTTAGCTCTTTGGTTCCAGTAAATTTTATGAAAACAGAGTATCTTTTCTCTTTTAGACAATAGATTTTGTTCTTTTGTGTATGACTCTGGGTTTTGGTTATTTCGTTGGATAGATTGTATTTCGATTAGGGCGTCATCAACGTCTTGTATTTGTCGGAAGATGTTTCCAAATGTTTTTTATTCCAATTTTTTGCCTTTTGTTTGAGGATTTTTTATTTGTGTGCAAGTCGGAACATAGCAGAGCCTGCACATGAAGCTCTCCATGCTTGTTTAACAATATTTCGGAAGTCTCTCCTTTGCAACCAAATGTTTTCAAATTTAAAAGGGGGTGGTTTAAATCTAGTATTTTTTGAAATGTTAATTGAAATAGGGCAGTGGTCCGAGTTAGAGAATGCTCCATTTTTAGTTGCCAAATCGGGGAACATGTCGATTATTTCATGGTGTACAAGCACCCTGTCATGTTTTTCCAAAATGTTATCTAGGCCTAGTTGCTTCTTTCTCCAAGTAAATGGGTTACCATACGAGGGGATCTCCAGCAAAGAGCATGCATCTTTGAATTCCATTATTCTTAGAAATCTTCCAAGTAGGATTTCTGTCCCTCCGCTTTTATCCGATGATTGGCTTATTTCGTTTAAATCTCCCATGATTAGGCATGGAATGTCGCTTTGGGTCATCAGATTGTATAGATTTCTCCAAAAGTCATCTTTTTCTTAGCGGTTTGGGGGGCGTATACAAACAACATTAGACATTCAAAGTTCTCTTTTATGTTCTCGTATTTTACGCCAATAATTCTTGGGAGATGAATAATTACCGAGATGGATTCGTCTATGAAGGAGTTTTCATTCCAGAATAGGGCAACACCCCTGGCACGACCAAAAGCTGGGGACCAACACATGTTTGTGAATCCCGCATTTTTCCAAAAAGGTTCTTTTGGTGCTATTTCAGTGTTTGTTTCTGCTAGGATTAGCATTTGTACATGATCTAGCGAGCGCCATTCGTTCATGTTAGTCTAGAAGGTTCTTTATCCAATCCCCCTACAATTCCAATATCGTATGATCATGACCACTTTGTTTTTGCATAGGAGAAACCCATATCGTACTCTTTTTGCGGTGTTCCCTGTTTTCTATAGAATAGTTTGTCTTATGAGTTTCTTTTGAAAATTCTTTTCCTTAGAAAATATTTCTCTTATTGGTATATTCGGACTACATTTACAAGGAATATACCCACTGAAATTGAATTTTTTATGTTTCTATAGCAAAACAAAAAGCCTATAACAGTTGCTCATGCAAGTTTTATGTTTTATGCAACACAGGTAAGTGCTTGTTAGAGAATACCGTTTTGTTTTAGTAATATGATGTGTCCTTTTTTGGGTAAGAAATTTATAATCGTACTTATATGGAATAATCCCATAGGCTTTTTGTTTTGCTATGTTTTCCACTGGAATACGTAGCCAATTAAGTACATATGCTATCGCTGTAAACTTCACCATGAGGCAAATGATGTTTACACGTGGTCTGTTTATGCATATTATTATACCAATCCTAATGATGTTTTTAGGTTCGAGAGAGCTAAGATGAGCTCTGAGAGTGCTAACAACTGATTTTTCTTGATCAATGATGGTCTTACACTTATTCAAAGCTCCTACCCGAATCGGACTGATATCACAAAAGAGTATAGTGCTTACATCCTTCACCACAAAGCTCAAACTTTGAATTATTAAATATGTGAATCTCAATAAAAAAGGGTAATCTAGAGAGTTTGTTATTTTTGCAGGTTTTAAAGACAGTGATCATATGCAATCTGATTTTATGGCATCGTTCAATGCCCTCGAAATGGATGTGCTCAACAAAAGCTTGACAGAGCTTGATTGTAGCCCAATTGATTGTTTGATTAAGCTTTGGATGTTTTACAAAATTAATAACTTGTAATTTAGCAAGATACTCAAAATCAGATTTTTCCAATTTAAATCGGTTATACATGCAAATTTATTTCCATGCTAAGCATTTTGTTTCCAGATTATCTAAGCATGATGAGGGATTCTTTAAGAATTCATTATAAAGAAAACCTTTGACATGTAAGAGATTCCAAGAAAGCAGGTTTTCCTTTATTTTATTGTTTATAGTAGAAAGGAGTGTGGATCCTCTACAACACTCGGTGCACCTTACGGTGCACCACAAAATTATTTCGGGTGTAATTTGGCTTTAAAAAAATATATTTATATTCCACATACTTATATTTATATATTTATAAACGTTTTTTGAGAAAAGTCAGTTTTTAAAAAAAACATAAAATTTCTTTTCTAATATAATTGATCTTTTAATTTCATATATTTTTTAAAATGAATTTTTTTATGATAAAAGTTTATAAACATATAAATATAAGTATGTAGAATGTAAATATATTTTTTTAATGTAAAATTACACCCGAAATAATTTCGTGGTGCACCGTACGGGGCACCGGGTGTTGTAGAGGATCCACACTCAGTAGAAAGGGTTAAGGGAGGATTAACAATGTTACTTAGTGACAGGTTTCAAGCTACACAGAAGATAATGTTAATAGAACTGGTAGGCAACAAGCGATTGTAGAACAAGGTAAATAGATGCCAAATTCTGAGATCAGCCATATTGAAACAGCTCATGCTCCACCACACTTTCCTTAAATCATAATTTCACTTAAGAAGCACAAAAAAAAAAAGCTCAGATTCCAGGGACATAAAACCCCACTTTGCCAAATAACTAATTCACAAATATAAACTTTATTGAGAAAGAAATTCATTGAAGGAGGGCGATGCTTACCCAAGGCAATCAACCCATTGAGGGCAACAATATTATCTTGAACACCAGTTTTGATCTCTCTCAACGATTGTACATCAATCTTGGAATTCTTCCTGATTTTCTCAAGCTGTTTTTGGTTTGCTTTTGGTAATCCCATTGAAGGAAAAGGAATCCCCTCAGCCGGACAACCATCAACATGTGTTTTTGGGCCCTTTTGGGAGTTTGTTGGTGGTGGAATGGGGAACTCCTCCACCACAGGTTTTTTACCTTTGTCCATAGAGGACGCAACCATTTCAACACAACAAACACATAATTGGTTAGAAAGCAATGGAAAGAGAGAGAGTTTGTAAGATCAGGGAAGAGAGGAGTTGTGTGAATATGAGTTGAATACCCAACCTTTTCTATCCATGCCCAATTGTCCCAAGTCGGCAAACACATAGGAGAAAATGTACTCAATTGTACAATGATTAAGTCTAGTATTTCTATAACCTTAGTTATCATTTTGTGATCAAAATGTTCACCTAAAGACATAACCGATCTAGCCTTCCACCATAGGGACTAGAGCTCAAATTATTTAGTCAATGACAACAAACATGTCCCCCCTAGAATAAGCTTTGAACTTTTCTTAGCTATAGATTTCTGTAATGTTGAATAAGGACACAACATATACTTAAAATATTTTAGCCATTGTCGATCAAAGATAACCACACTATTAAAAGAAAAGGCTATCACCCCAAGCATGGGATAGGAGTTCTTAGACTTGAAAACAAGCACTAGACTTGTGTTGAGACCAAGCAACAGGCCATCCACAAAACATACAGACCTACCATGAGTCCAACACAAGTTTTCACCATTACAAGTGAAATAAGCGAATAAAAAGTGACAAATACAAAGCATCTTATGCCCAGAATTGTAGGATTCAAACATGTATATGGGGATTGCACTATTTTTGTTCCACCAGTAGCTAGATTTGGTTTGACAAACGACTCGACTATACCTTTGTACCCAAGAGTTTTTTACCGCAACAATCTTATACTCTAGTAACGCCATTGAAGGCAAGTGCTCATGAACATGTAAATGGAAAGGGCAAGAAGTCCAAGCCATTAAAAAAAACCCACTGGAATACTCCCTTCCAAAGTGTACGTAGTCTACAAAAGAATACAGAAATAAAGAAAGTTCACTAAAGAAATCTTAAAAAGTCTTACCATTAACAACTTTTTGCCAATTAAACTTCCCTAAATAGTGTGTTATGCTATTTGCTTATTTTCAGGTGTTTTTCTTGAAGACGGAGAGTTAATAAAGATTCTCAAGTGTATGGTTGCAATTATGTATGGTTTCAATTATGTATGGTTTCAAACTTTCAAGTGTGGACTTGTTATTTATGCCCTTTCTTATCTGATTTCAGTTTTTTGGAATTATGTATGGTTTCAAACTTTCAAGTAGGGGTAGGCATGGGACGGGACGTGACGGGATTGAGCCGGGACGGGACGGGATCGGGACTGAATTGACACTTTTTTTTTCGGTACGGGATGGTGTCTGGACGGGACGGGATCAGGACGGGACGAGCCTTGTCCCGTAAATAAAAATAATAAAATATTATATAAATTTGTAAAGTGCAAAATGCTTTCATAATTCATTAATTTGTATAATATGTTGAATACGGTATTCTTCTCAACTATATTATTCAATAATAATAATAACAATAATAATAATAATAATAATAATAATATTATTATTATTATTATTATTATTATTATAATACTATTATTAATTCATACAATGATTGGGTACATTATCTTACTAGATCAGGACGAAAAGGGATTGAGACGAGATTCACCAGATACTGTCTCATTATCGATTGATAGTAGGAAAGAATATCGTATTTAGCTATTTGTCTCTTGTAGCTATTTGCCTCTTGCCTCTTCAGATGTTGTTGCTTTGCTGAAGTGGATTAAGAAATTCTCGGTATCTCAGGATGCCAGAGCCCGTGATGTAGCCTATATTTTTACTAGACTTAGTTTTGCTATTGCTAAGGGGGTGGGAGCTCAGATATTATCTCGGCTACCCACTAATTTCTCTGCTAGGGCAAAGCGACTAGCGCGATTGCCGATCGTCCTTCCGGCCTTCGTCCGACCATGGTAGCGGGTGGCCTTCTACTGTCTTCCTAGACGTTGCTCCGGTGAATGCGGCTCGGGGCTGGTGGCTTCACCCTCCCTGGTTGCTTCTTCAGGTTTGTGATTCTTCTCGCAGTTTTGTTCGGTGGTGTCGGGTCGTGCCTTGGCTGTTCGCTCTTTGTTCGTTCTTCTTTAGTGCCTGGTAATTGATCGTTGTTGATCTCTGTTGTCTGCTCTGGGTATACCGGCTGGGGTTCCGTTAATTGTCGGAGCTGCTACTAATTGTCGTTAATTATCGGGGCTGCTACCAATTGCCGATGGTCCGTACTTGTGCAATTGAAAGATGGTGCTAATTGTTGATGGGGTTGTGGTTACTTGATGTTAATTGCATGTTGGTTTTTGATGATTGCCACTAATTAGGAGTGTTTGATTTTAATTCTGCCATTTGATCGGTGTATGCTGGTGTTTGAAGTGGAGGCCGCCGGTTGTCTATTATTCCTAATTGTATTGACGTACATTCTTTATAGTGGGCTTTGACTTGCTTAATTTCATTTTTCACTGCCTGATCTTTTTCGGTACCATTTCTCTTTTGTGGGTGCCTCGATGGTGGTGGTAGAGGTCTTGTTAAAACCTCCATGCTCAGGCACCTTCGTGATTGCCATTGAAGTGGTGATGCTCAAGCACTTACTCGTCAAACTCTTTCTAATAACTTGACTATTTATTCTAATGCCGAGATGAATTTCAAGCGTATGGGGGTTTGGTTATGTGGAGTTTGTCTTAAAACTCATACCTTTCGTGCTCGTTGTCGGCATAGTCAAGATGATTCAGTGGCTCCTCCGGATTGTGGTGATGGCCTTGTTCGTTTTATTATTTACAATATTCCCAGACCTCCATCTCCATCTCCGACGGTTCCCTTGTCTGATGTTGGGGTTGTACCTGCTGGTTTGTCTATATCTTCGCTTGACCGGTTGTTTTCTATGGGGTTACGCACCGTGAGATCCATCCCTCCTAAGTGTCGCCTAGGTTTTTCTCGGGTTTTAAAAGGTACATTATATGGTGTGGCTGACTCTCCTGGAGACCTCTCCTGATGGATTCGCTTGCTTGTGATGCTTAAGACCTTTTGTATACTTAAGACCTTTTCCCCGCGGAGTAATCTTGAGTGTAGGACTGCTATCAAGCGTCAACGTCAGGAGGGGAGTATTGCTCGTACTATTCGTGTTTGGGGTGTGCCTGGTGGCAGTTTACAGCTTATACAGGAGACCTTTTCCCCGCGGAGTAATCTTGAGTGTAGGACTGCTGTCAAGCGTCAACGTCAGGAGGAGAGTATTGCTTGATTTGAGTGAGCTTAACCTGCGACAATGTCGGAGGAAGATTTGTGATGGTCATTACACTGCCGCTGTTCGGGTGCTTTCTTCATCAGGTATTACTCCTTATTCTGAGGCCACTCTGGCGGCTTTGCGGGAGAAGCACCCCATTGCCCCGTCTCCCATCTTGCCACCTTTGCCTGTTGATCACCATCCTCTCGTTGCCTCTTCGACCGTTGTTTTGGATATGATTCGGAGCTTTCCGCGTGGCACGTCATGTAGGAGGGATGGGTTCCGTGCTCAACATCTTCTGGATTGTTTGGGTGGACCAGCTATCGCTATTTCGGATGATTGGATCGCCTCTATTACTCGGGTTGTCAATCTTTTCCTTGAGGGTCGTTGTCCGCAGGCTCTAGGTGAGTATATTGCTAGTGCTTCACTCACCCCACTTGTTAAGCCAGGTGGAGGTATACGTCCTATTGCCGTTGGTACTATTTGGAGACGTCTTGTCTCTAAGGTTGGTTCTTGTTTGATCGGTCCTTCTTTGTCTGGTTATTTTTCAGGCCTTCAGTTTGGGGTCGGGGTATTCGGTGGAGGAGAGGCTATTCTGCATGTTTTGAATCGGTTCGTTGAGGCTCGCGGTGGTGAGGAGGGTCTCTCCATGTTGTTGGTCGACTTCCAGAATGCGTTCAACTTAGTTGATCGTGTCGCCTTGTTAGAGGAAGTTCGTCGTCACTTCCCTGTTCTATCCTGATGGGTGGAGTTTTGTTACTCTAGTCCTGCCCGGCTGCATCATGGGGAGCATAACCTATGGTCTTGTCATGGGGTTCAACAAGGAGATCCGTTGGGCCCTCTTCTATTTGCTTTGGTGTTGCATCCTTTAGTGTGCAAGATCAGAGACTCTTTTGACCTGAGTCTGCAGGCTTGGTACTTAGATGACGACACTGTTGTTGGGGATACTTTGGTTGTGGGGAAGGTCTTGGATCTGATTATGGAAGATGGTCTCCGCTTTGGTCTTCATCTTAATGTGGATAAGACCGAGGTTTTTTGGCCTACAGAAGACCCTATGAGTCGGCTTCCTGGTGCATTCCCCCCATCTATTGCTCGGCCATTGCGCGGTGTCAAGGTTTTGGGGGGGGGGGGGGCTGTTAGTGTATGCTCTGTTTTCAGCAACGAACTTGTGACAAGGAGAGTAACTAGGACCATAGAGCTTATGGATTCTGTCGCGAGGATTGATGACCCTCAGTGCGAGTTGCTTCTGCTTCGGGCTTGTACGGGTATTTCTAAGCTTTACTTTTCCTTGCGTACTTGTTCTCCGTGTGTATTTGGGCCGGCCCAACTTTCCTTTGACGAGGCACTCCGTTCTAATTTGGAACGTATTATCGCTGCGTCTGGGCCTGGGTTTGAAGATTGGCTATCGTAGTGTGCTTAGCTATCGATTGGGAGTTCCATTGTTCGCGGTGTCCAGACCATGTTCCGCTTGTTCTCGGGTCTTTGATGGTGATGTCTACGGTGACCATGTCGTCTCTTGCGCTGGTTCCGTGGGCATTAAGCATCGACCTAACCTCGTTCGTGACACCTTATTGGATATCTGCTACAGGTCTGGGATTTCTATCGGTAAAGAGGTTGATATCGGTTTGATTGATAGACATGATAATCCTCTTCGTCCGGCGGATTTGCTACTTTATTCTTGGGACAGAGGGCGGGATGTTTGTGTCGATCTGACGGGATTTTCCCCTTTGACTCAGTCTGGGATGTCTGACTTTGTGCCTGGTCATGCTGTTGTTGATGCAGCTCGGCGTAAGTGTGTCAAGTATCGAGATTTGTGCACGACGGCTGGTTATGGTTTCATACCCTTCTCCTTCTCTTCGTTGGGGGAGTTAGATATGGATGCGGTTGCTTTGCTGAAGCGGATTCAGAAATTCTCCGTCTCTCAGGATGCCGGGGCTCGTGCTGCCGCTTATATTTTCACTAGACTCGGTTTTAGTATTGCTAAGGGAGTGGGTGCCCAGATAGTATCTCGGATACCCACTAATTTCTTGTAAATAGTAATGGGTTAACAACAATAATAATAATAATAATAATATTAAAAAAAATAATAATAATAACAACAACAACAATAATAATAATAATAATAATAATGCCTTATTATAATTAAAAATATATATTATTATTATTATTATTACTTATTTTTATTCTTATTATTATAAAATAATTATACTTTACAAGAAAAAAATAGAACATGATATAATAATACTATAATAGTATAATATAATAATAATAATATTATTATATTATATTATAATATTATATAATAATAATATTATTATTTTAATCAATTATTATTATAAATTGAAAATTATAATTATAATTATAAACTATATTTGCTCAAATAATAATAATATTATTATAAACAAATATTATTATTATAAATGGAAGATTATGGTTATAATTATAATTATAACTATAATATTTTCTAAAAATAATAATACTAATAATATATTATTATTATTATTATTATTCTATAATAATAATAATAATATTATTATTATTATTATTCTATAATAATAATAATATTATTATTATTATAAAAATTATTATTATTATTTTATAATAATAATAATATTATTATTATAAAGATGACTTACATAAAGTTGGTTGGAAGTCTCGTAACAAATTGGGCTCCAACGCCTTTTTGAATAGTGCAACCAACTCTATGAAAAACAAAATCGCCGTTAACAAACCCCGTACCATGACTTTTCGTAACCAACTGAACCCGCTTCAAAAAACCAATAGCCTTATCTCTCAATTCCCCCAAAGTAGAAAACCAATAGCCTTATTATTATTATTATTATTATTATTATTATTATTATTATTATTATTATTATTATTATTATTATTATTATTATTATTATTATTATTATTATTATTATTATTATTATTATTATTATTATTATTATTATTATTATTATTATTATTATTATTATTATTATTATTATTATTATTATATGCGGGACGGGATTTGCGAGATCCCACCGAGATCGCCCCGCGTTTCGTCCTGTGTAATTTTTGCGGGACAAGATCGGGACAGGATTCGCTATTTTGTCCTGAATCCCACGGGGACCGGGATGGGATCGGGTCGAGACCGGCACGGGATCGGGAGTTGTGGGATTTGTGCCCACCTCTACTTTCAACTGTGGACTGTACGAACTATGCACTTTCTTATCAAATTTCAGTTTGTTGCAATTTCAAGTTGTGTACTTATGAATCTTATCAAATTTCAGTTTGTTGCAATTTCAGGTTGTGTACTTATGAATATGTTATTAGTGATGTACTTTGTTCCTGCTTATTGCATTCAGGTTGCCTCTTGTAGACTAATCATAGTATGATGTGCCATTCTCAGGTTGTGTTTTGGTTGAATAAATTAAATAATGGATTCTTTGAAACCGTTCACGGGGCATGCCTAGAGTTTTTATGTTTAATATTACCAAGTACACAATTAATATTATAAATTTCATAAATAATACTCCCTCCGTTAATTAAAACTTGACGTTTTACTATTCACGCGCGCATTTTTAGGTGTTAAAAACTATATAAAATATTAACTTTTGAAATAATTTTTTTAAATAATATCATACTTATTACTATTAAGTATGAATTTATAAAAACAAATTTAAAAAAAAGTTAATATTTTATATAGTTTTTATCGTTCTAAAAAAGCGTGCATGAATAGTAAACGACAAGTTTTAATTAACAGAGGGAGTATTATAAAGTGCAAAGAGAATATGATTTTAAGCCTTTAGGCTATTAACTCAAAATGGTAGAGCAATGTGTTTATACAGAAAGATGTGGGTTCAAATCTCACATAGGCTATCTATGGTTTTGTCTTCTTTTCTTTCCGTTCATAAAGTGCAAAAATATGGTTTGTGTGATTCATGTAATTAAGTTGATTGATTGTTCTATTGTGAAAAAATAAGGTACAATTGTGCAAATTTATAATACAATTGTGCATATTTAGAACACAAGTGTGTATGCAACAATTACTAATATTATAATGTGTAAAAGTAAGATTCAATTGTGCAGATTTAGAATACAAGTGTGCAAAAAACATTATTAAAAAAGAGTGAAGGAATTTGGCAGATCATATCTCAATCAACTGTGCAAAAGTAAGATACAATTGTGTCGATTTATAATACAATTGTGCACATTTAGAATACAAGTGTGCAAAAGTAAGATACAATTGTGCAGATTTAGAATACATTTGTGCACATTTAGAATACAATTGTGCACATTTAGAATTCAATTGTGAAAAAGTAAGATACAAGTGCGCATATGTAGAATACAATTGTGTAAAAGTAAGATAAAATTGTGCATATTTAGAATACAATTGTGCAAAAGTAAAACATAATGATGAATTGTACTCATCTTCACCATAAAGTGTATGAATAAAATGATAAAGTGCAAAATAAGATTATAAAGTGCACCATTAAGATTATGAATTGCACTTTTATAAAAGATAATACAAACTATTAAAATTAATTAAGCAATTTAGCTTATGTAGGAGTCGAACCCACATATTTGCGCATTAGCACATTGCTATACCATTGAGCTAATAGGCTTTTAAAGCTTATGAAGTACAAAAATCAAGGCTTTTGGACAACAAAAATCACAAATTCGAAAACATGCAATAAACAAAGTTCAAAACAAACAGATCTAATGAATAGAGAGCATGGCTGTGAAATATAAGAAGAAATAATGGCAACCTGATATACATGCAGGAAGGCCGAATCAACAATCTACTATCAGTACTAAAGTCTTTAATTTCCCCTCTCCCTTCTTGAACAGAACAAAAATCAACAAATCTGTGCGTATTTCATCCTTGGATTTTAAGACAAAAATGGAAAATCTCACATCTTCTATTTCCCCTATATAACTTCACAGATATAGTTGAAGCACTGCTTCCTATTTAATTAGCTAGCAGGTGTGGATAATCTGCTAAAAAGCTTAACCAAATAGCAGCTCATGCCAACACCCAGGTAACAACATTAATCAAATAAAAGCATCTAAAAAGTAAAAACATGGTTTCAGTTGACGCTGCGCAAACATTACCGGGGTAAAGGAAGGGAATCGGAACCCATAATAAGACTTTAACGTTAGTAATCTCAAGTAGAAATAAGTAAGCGAAAAACAACCCATTAACCATGGCATTGTCATCGTAATGCCACTGCAATGCCTAATATATATCACACAGACTTCCAAAGCTACAACTTATCTAAGAAGTAGCTATAATTTTCATATTTTCTCATGTTAATAAAGTTTTTAAGTAGTTCAGCAATTATAAACTTCAAAAGGAGAATGAAATCCCCAAGTAGCAGCATTGATGTTGACATTATTTGAGAACATCAAAAAGTCTAATATAGTGGATTTATGGATGTGGAAAAGACCAAAGACTATTTTTCCGATAACTAGAAATGTGATTCATGGTGTATGCCTAAGGTTTTCAGCCAACTAGCATATGTACCAGCAGCTTCCTAGTTGTTTCCTGTCTGGGAATACACGTGAAAGATGTAAATCTCGCCATCAATGCCCATCAAAATATATTCATATAACATAATTCACATAATCTGCTAGTGCCGAATCAAGAACTTCATCCAACTGCGGCTTAATTTGACGCTTCCGGTTCAAACTAGTGAAGTTTTCATAAGCAATAAACGTGTTTAGAAGCTTCTGTTTCTATACTTTTCTTTTTGACAAGTTCAGAGATCAAAGAGAGCACAAATGCTAGCTATCAACTTGAAATTCAACCCCAAATATTGGAAGACAATAATATATAGCAACGATGATGCTCACACGTTACACACATTTCACACACTATTGAGACTCAACTGATCATTTTTTTTATCTGCGCTCGTCTTCATTTTCCAATTGACAAAACTAATTCATATTCTCAAGCAAATTCATTTTCCAATATGCACAAAGGAAGAAATTTTGCATTAGAAAGACTTACCTCGAGATTGAATAGATTGTCGAAGGACAACTGCTAGGGTTGTGCATCAGTCTAAAACCGAACCGAATCGGGCCGAACCGAACCGAAAATCTTAAAATTTCAAATCCCAAACCGAACAGAAAACATTAGGTTCGGTTCGGTTTTAGCATAGTTGAACCAAATTTCCACAAAATTTTTTTTATACAAAAAATCATTTCAAAAATTCCGATTTAACACAAACCGAACAAAAAAAAATAATATTAGTGTATATACACTGTATATATGTGTGTATACATGTGTATTGGTGTATATATACACTATAGTGTATATATATGTATTTATAGTTTTATACACTTTATATATGTGTATATATAAGGATACAAATATACTCCCTCCGTTAATTAAAACTTGACGTTTTACTATTCACGCACGCATTTTTAGGTGTTAAAAACTATATAAAATATTAACTTTTTTAACAATTTTTTTAAATAATATCATACTTATTACTATTAAGTATGAATTTATAAAAACAAATGTAAAAAAAAGTTAATATTTTATATAGTTTTTATCGTTCTAAAAAAGCGTGCATGAATAGTAAACGACAAGTTTTAATTAACAGAGGGAGTATATATATATATATATATATATAAAAGAATATTTAAAAAAAAAATCGGTTTAACACAAACCGAACCGAAACCGAACACAAACCGAACTGAAACCGAAAAAATGAAAATTCTCGAACCGAAAAACTTCAGTTAGGTTCGGTTTGTGTTGGTTCGGCGCAAAAATTCGGTTTGGACCGAATCGTGCACACCCCTAACAACTGCCCCCGGAGTCTATGGCCGGTGGTGGAAGGACTTGCCTGATTCTTGCTCACTCGCTTCCGACTTGACAGACGACGTCATAGAGCGATGTCAACGCGCGCGAATCGACTGGCGGAGGCTGGGAATTCCCAGTCTACTTGTTCACCAGCCTCTGTTTCGACTGGATCTCATCGCCGGGTTTCTGATTTTACGTGGAAGGCGACGGCAGTAGGGGAGCGATACAGAGGAAGCTTCGTATGAGAGGAGAGGAGGAGCTTCGCCGCCCTGTTCATATCGATAAGAATCAGGCGATGAGAGAGGAAGTACCTTGACTCGCCGCGAGGAAGGAAGAAGCGTGTGCTACTCATTTTTTTTAAACTAGCCCGCATGGTTGATTTTCCATTAAAATACAAAGTTTTACACATTAAGCATTTTACACCCTAAGACAATTTTACATTTTAAAATTTCCATATATATATATAAATCGATGCATATAGTCTTAGTGGCGCATTTGTTGTTGATTTTAGGATAAAAATTCCTAGTAATAAATTTAATTATTGGACCTGTTTTGATTTTTTTATTGTAGAATTTAATAAGACGTTGAAAAACTCCACTGCAAACCCCTTTTATGGGCAATGAACAATTGGAATGGTGAACCTAGTTCCCTCCTCATCCAAATCCCGAAAGGGCCCAACCCCTCGTCATGAGGTCAAACAGGCGGAAAAGGGATCACAACCTGTTGAAGGCTACAGTCATAAAAGGATGGATAGAAAACATAACAAATCCAAAAAACATTCCTTTGTTCGAAACCGCTCTGGTTGCATTTTCATTAAGTTGCAAGACATAAATGTTCATTTGTATATTCATATCCTTGTTTGCAAAATTAATGACTATGTGTATGTTGTTCTTGTTTGCAAGTTAAGGGTATCAACAAGGCACCTTGTGTGTTCGCAAGCTATTTGTTATGATTATTATCATGTCCTTTCTCCTAGAATTTTAAGTAAAATTATGGTGTTTATAGTTGAAAATGCAAAATTCTGCATTTTTGTTTCTTCCTTGCATTAATCTTTGTGTAGTTGAACTTGCTACTCTCCATTAAAACAATTTTGCTTGCTGGATAATGTTGTGGATGAGCCTACTGTCCCTTTGCAAACTGCTAGTGTATTCCCCCTAATCAAACGATTTGTCCACAAAAGATTGAAGTTTCGGGTCTTCGGGTTAAGGGATTATTATATCAACTCCTTCTCCGTGAGGGGTCTCTCCATTTCTTCTCGGGATGGTAGGATGTTAAAAGGCTCACACCTCTCTTGTAATTGCTTTTAGGTGGTCGATGCAATTAGATAGGTTTTTGTTGGGATGTTATTTCAATGGGTACTGAAGTATGCCTCCCCTTGGTATACTATTGTTCTTGTCAATGATAGTTGTGAAAGTGTTTTACCAAGGTTGGTTTCTGTCGATCGATCTCTTCGGAGGTGCTTAGTGCAGAGTAAATACAAAAATCAAAGGATAAAATATTGGTTGTTTGCTTCAACTAGCCATAGTTTTAACAAATATCTTTTCTTCATTAGCCTATATTACCTTCAAAAGTGTTTCAAATTGCTTAATCCTGACTTTGTTGAACTCATTGGACTAGTCCTAGTAAGTAAAGGTAATCTCTTTGAAACCCTTTTCACCACTAATGCCGATTACTATCTTCTACCAACTCCTTCACGTTCTGCTAAATGCCCATTTATTTTTCAAATTAGTTTAAATGAATCACTCTCAAAATCTAATTATGCCTCAATTAAATATAACTTGTGGGTTGTATGGATTCGTGGATACTCTAGTGTAACAATAGGGATACCTATTGGTAAATTAGCATTTTTGATTTGGACCGACAAATTTCAAAGTGGCTTTCATAAGTCATCGAAAATCCCCTTCACAATTAGAGTATATTTCCAAAACGAGTTATTTGTTAAATTGCATTCCAATATGAGGACTCTTAAATCTCGTCTCTATATCACCGATTGTTATATATGAAGATTGCTTATTGGAATTGTAGAAGTATAGAGAAAAAGACCTTTTGGACTGAAGTCAATATTTTGTGTAAAAATGAACATATTCAAATGATGGCACAGCGGAGACTAAAACTGAATCCATTCATGAAGACAAACTTTGGAAAAATGTTGGCTTTGATGCTGCTATCTGGTCACCGGCTACTGGGCGATCGGGTGGGCTTGGGATATTATGGAAAAACCACCAAGTTTCAAATAAAATTATTTTTATTGAATTTCAATTACCTCGTATCATAGGGATACGTTATGAAAATGTGAACGATAGATTTATGACTCTCCTTCTATTTGTGTATGCGCCTCATGTCCCTCATGAGAAAGACCCGTTATGTGAACCACTAACCTCAATTGTGAATGGTTCGTCTATCCCATGCATGGTGATAGGTGATCTAAACAAAATTGTATGTAGTTAGGACAAATTGGGAGGAGTTGACTCCCGTTCCTCTCGATTCATTGGACTCCTAAAATTTAAAAATGAATATTGTTCACTCATGGATATTCCCACTTTCGGGGACCCATTCACGTGGAGAAAGAATCATGATGTGGTGAAGAACATTCGTGAAAAATTGGACTGAGTTCTTGTTCATCACCAAATCATACATAAATTCCCCAACCTAATCACCAATAATGGGGCCTTTTCTTCATTAGATCACTGTCCCATATGAATAACACTCGAGAGTAGTACCAATTTCAACTTATTTTTAAACAAAAAATTCTTAAGAAAAAAGCAAAGGAATGGAATAAGTACACATTTGGAAACATATTTCGTCAATTGAAAAAGGTGGAAAACGAATTGCTAAAATTCAATCAGCAGAATCAGTAAATAACATACCGAGTGCCAATAATAAAGAAAACTGCCTTCTTAGAAAAAAAGGAAAAACTACTTCTATTTCAGAAGCTTTTTCGAATCAAAGAGAAAAAAAATAGGCATATTAAGCTTTCAGACTCTAAAACATCGTTTTTCCATCGGGTTGCCTCTGGGAGAAGACATAGGAAACAAATACGTCACATAACTATTGTTGAAGGTACATTAATAATTGGAGAGGAAAATGTCAGAAATGAAATTAAAAATGATTTCGAAAAAAGATTTAGAAAAGAGCATATCGATGATAGTATTCTAAATGAAATGCGAAACTTAATTCATCCCTCTATTGCCACATAGGAAAATGAATTCCTCATTCGACATCCATCTAATAATGAAATAAAATCTACAGTTTTTAGTTTGGGTAAAAATAAATCTCCAGGTTTGGATGGGATTAAAGCCGAATTCTATAAGAAGAATTGGGACATTGTTGGTGTATCGATTACTAGAGCTGTTAAAGGCTTTTTTCACTCCGGAAAAATACTTAAACAAATAAACCACACGTTTATTTCACTACTATCGAAGCGAGACAACCATTCTTGATGCGGGACCATCCAAAACACCGTCGGACACACTTATACTTGGGGATGAACCTATGATTCGACCTCGTGAGAATGTGGTCATCCTCAAGAGGAAGAAGAAGGCTCCACCATGGGAGAATGACCAAAGGTGGAAGCTTGACGTTTTTTAGATTCGTTCAGCATTTGACAGCTTTTCGACGTCTCAGTAAATTGAGTCGTGCGAAGTCGATATTAATCGGATTGAGGTGTGCCATACCTTGAAGGTTTTTCGATATTCGACCTAGAGCTTGGCTGAAAATCACATTCTTTTAGTTGTCACTGTTTTAGACGGGAATTCGTTAAGTGTTGGAACTTTCTTTTATTGCTATTTTTAGAGACCTTATTTACTTAAGTTATTTTAGGTAATTTAGGGGTTATTTTTAATTATTCTTTTAATTATTATTTTCCATCTAAATCAGCCATATGTTATATATTGACGACTGATCTTCTGGTAGAAGGATTCACGTACAATTTTATTGAAATTTCTCTCTTTTTGTGTGAAACACAAGAGTGTAAGTCAATCGATTCGAAGCGTTGCTCATCGATTGCACAATTGGTTATAGATCTTTCTTGGTTTGCTTTGAGTTCATCAACCTCGCAAGAGCTTGGTGATCCTGGTAATCACAAGTCCCCTCCTTGTGCCTCTAACTTGTCCGCTTGGTTGTGTAAGGTTGTAGAGGCGAGCTTTGTAGTCGTTGATACTTGGTTCCTACCCTCTTAGGAGGTCTGAGGTCTTTATCTCGTTCTACCTTAGTGATAGCATGCATATAGGTAGGCATATTAGGATGCATTTAGCATGATTTAGATGTGCATAACGTATAGTTTAAGCTAGATTTGTATTTATACTTGTGTTGTTGGTGGAGTCGGAATCTGTACGGTTTTATGGATTATTTCGGGTATATGTGGATCCGACGAGGAATGAGGAAGCTGACGGATGAAGGAAGAGTGAAGAGGAGGAGGAAAAGTGAAGAGCCCGGGAGCGGAGTCGAAGTAAGAGAGCCTAAGTCAAGAACAAATCAGCAGAAATTGTCGCCAGACATGCTGAACTTATTTCACACTTTTTGGAGGCCTCGGTTGTCCGATTGACTATTATGACCATTCGTTGGAAAGCTCTTTCCGAGATCTACAACTTTTGTGTTGACATCGGGACCAAATTCGAAGAGGACAAATCGCTGTGAACAGTAAAAGCTGCCCCGCGGCCAACGAAACCGCCCCGCGGCCCGAAGCTCTGACGAAGTATTTCTCTAATCGCCTGGCCGCCCCGCGGTCTGGGTTGGCTGCTTCATGGCCTCTGCAGAAACACCGAATCTCCTGAATGAGCTTTTTATCTCTTTAATTAGGTTTTTAGAATTATTATTTGGCCGACTCTTTTGAGACTTTTTAAGGATGTTTTAGGGTTCGTTTTAAGTGTCTAATTCATTAGTTTATGCACTTGGAGATTATCAGTTGAGAGAACCCTAGAGAGGAGCCTCCATGGCCATGGAGTGCTAAACTCTTCCGGTTCGTCTATGGATTGAAGCTTTGGTTTGATAAAGTTGTGAGATTTCTATTCTTGTTTTATTCCTATTGATTCGTATTGATTCTTTTGCGAATATTGTTGATTTCTTCTAGTCCGTACAACTAGTTGAGATTATTACATGTTGAATACTAACTCGTAGCTTGGTGTTGCATGTATCCTGGTTAATCCTTAATCTTAATGCTACTATTAGGTTGAATCTTGACCGTGTTAGGGTTATTTAATTAGTAAGGGTTACTAGGACTCGTAGGACCAGTAATTTCCGCAAGATCAGGACAGGAACAATAATAGGATGAAAAGATAACCTGAAGAAGAATCGATGATCAATCAACCAAACTAAAGTGGATATTTATAAATGGAACTATTTTCTCAATTTTTATCTCTACTAACTCGTTTATAGTTTCTTTTCTTTACGTACTTCAATCACCAAAACCCCTATTTCATATTAATTGGTAAATATACATTGCTTAGGAATACTTGATTCTCTGTGGGATCGACCTCTTACTTGCTTACTATACCAGTTTCCTCCCGTCACTTAGTTCGAATCACCCTTCTATTGGTCTTTCTTATTGTTAATTTCGAGTTCATAGTTGCTGTGTTTTGTTTTTCCTTTGTCGATATCGAGTCCTTGTTTGATTTTCTTGTCTTTGAGTCTTGATTGTCGAAGATCGGGTCATCCTGCGGCTAACCCCGTTTCACTTCTACCCCAAGCAATTACCGTCCAATCAGTTTATGTTCAATACTATATAAAGTTATATCAAAATTTTTGACAGAAAGAATCAAGACAATTATAGGTAAACTAATTCCCCATTTACATGGTGCATTCGTTTTAGACATGACCATTTAAGATAATGTTCTGATAGCTCACAAAATCTTCTACTCCTTTAGGTCACGGACGGGCCGTGAGGGATGGTTGACAATAAAAATAGATATCGAAAAAGCGTATGATAAAGTTGATTGGAATTTTACAAAATAGATTTTAGAAAAATTTGGATTCCACCATACTTTCATCGCTTGGATTATGGAATGCGTAACGACTGTTTCATTCTCAATGTTAGTAAACAATGGCCCTACTTAGGGGTGTGCAGAAAAACCCGAAACGTTTGACACGACACGGAAACATGATACGAAAAAAAACGAAACCCAAAAGACAGGACACGAAAATGACACGAACCGAGAAAACACGGGATGAAACGATTCTTGTTCGGATAGAGCATATCCCTTTAGCGGATACCCGACACGAACCGTTAATTTTTTGAAAAAAATTTATATCACAGTGATATAGTACTAGTATAATTAAAATTCCTAAAATATCAATTAAATGCATTAGCTCAACTGGTATTGTCATTATCCGTGTCCTCATATCTTCCATTCAACCCAAGTTCGAGGCCTTGGGGCTGCGTTTTTTGTAAAACCTATTCAACCCCATTTTTTCTACTCTTTTTTGTTTTAAAAAAATCTCATTCTCAACCTTTTTTTTTCCTTTTCAATCTCAGACCTTTTTTCATTCCCAAAACCCCAAATTCATAATAAACTCTCTCTGTATAAATCCAACAATAAGAATTATGCAGTTCATCATATAAGAATTTATCCAGTTCATCACAAACGAATTTTTTTGTTGTAAAAAAAGAAAAATACATTTTTTGTCGTAGCATTTCAAAAAAAGCGGATCTCTCTCTCTCTCTCTCTCTCTCTCTCTCACTCATACGACACTCACATACATTACTATCTCTTCTCCTTCTCTCACTTCTCTTGGACTATCAGGCAGCAACAATCTTTCAATCTCTTCTTCTTCTCCACTTTACTTGTGCGCCCACATGCCACAATTGTCACCGCCAACCACAAGAAGTTGTCGCCGCCGGAACCGCACCCTCCGCCACCAGCAATTAGACACCCCCAACCTTTTTTTCCTGCGATTTCAGCACATTTGCTCAACTAATTCCCCTAGTTTTTGGTTTAATTTCCTCTCTTTGGCTCTCTTTTGCTTTATTCTTCACATATGCTCATTCTCTATTTTGTTTTTGGTTGAGTATTGGGAAGGATGAACTAGTTTACTGGTGGCAGCACTACGACATGTTTTGGTGGGTTCACTGTACATACTCGTTTTTTTTAACATATGGTTCATGTCAGATAACCCGGTTATTCGACACGGATCCGATTAGTTTACCGTGTCGGATACCCGACTCTTAACGGCTCGTGTACGGTTCGATATTTTGGGCCTGAACGGTTTCGGGTATCCAACACGGTTATTTGGTTCATGTCGGTTACCCGGATATGCGCACCCCTACCCCTACTGATATGTTTTTCCCTCTCGTGGTCTATGCTAAGGGGATCCTTTATCCCCTTTCTTGTTTATCTTGGGTGTCGAAATCCTCACACGGAAACTCTCAACGGAAACTAATTTGGATAATAGTCCTATTGGGTTTTCCTTCGGTAGGAATGGCCCTCGGATTCCTTTCCTATCCTTTGTTGATGACATCATCATTTTTACAAGGTGTAGAATTGATGCATGATAGAGAATTAAGGCAATAATTAATGCATAATGTAGAGTCTCGGGCAAAAAGTCAATTATCATAAATCAAGCTTCCAAGCTTAGTAGTTGCTTAGTAGTTGCTTGAATATTACAAACGAGAACTCATTGGAAAAATATTTGGGCTGCCCGATTATTAATGGAAGAGTAAACAAACATACTTTTGAAGACATCATCTGTATATCTAAAGAACAACTAAGCAAATGGCATGTTAATGCCTTATCACAACAAGGACGTTTTTCTGCTAAACTATTTTATACAATGCAAAACTTTCTATTACTCGCTTCGATACATAAAGAGCTAGACCAGATTAATAAGATGTTCTTCTGGAATAAAGATTTTAAACACCGTCCTCTTATTAACTGGGATATGATTTCCAAATCAAAGAAGTGTGGGGGCTTGGGGCTTAAGAAATCTAAAGAGATGAATGAACTCCTTCAAATGAAACTACTATGGAAAATTCTAGCTGAACCAGACAATGTCTAGGTTAAACTAATTAAACACAGGTATTTATGCTCTGCTAACATTCTTGAATACAAGAAAAGAGGTGAATCCTCTTGGCAATGGGCCAAACTGACAACTCTCATTGATAAATTCAAATCTAGGCTTATCTCTTCATTTGGAAATGAGAAATCTATCAAACTTTGGACGGATAATTGGATTACAACCTCATCTCACTACTAGAAAAATGCAATTAGACATCTGTTCTCAACATATGTCTTTCAAAAAAAATTCCGGTATCTTTGTGCGTGTAGTAAAAGATCAAACTTTCCAAATCAGTTTTAAGCAGATGTCTTTTCTTAAGTAGAACCCCACAATTTTGTGTATGACATATTCACTTGTTGATGAATATCCATGATTTGTCATTTGAAAACATGTGAAGATGTTCTCCCAAAGCAAAAAAGTGACATTTACATCTTTATTTATAAAATCAGTAATGCCTTAAGACAAAATAGACAACAATTTTTGTTTTAGTGATTACATTTAGAATCATGTCCGATATATAATTTGTGATTTTATATTGTTTTAATTTAACCGATCACATACGTTTCTGCCCTCGTCGGTGTTCCTTCATCAATTTCTCTGATTTTCGAAGGTTGTTCTGATACTTTCATCTCCCATTCCGATTTCGTGTTGCCCTTCGTTCTTCTAATGGCATTGTCATCAGGTACTGCTCACTGTCGTTTAAAATGAAATCGGTTTCTGTTTAGGGTTTTGCAATTTCTATATGCATATGGACATCTCCTTCCATTTCCTGCATGTTCTTCTCTGATTGTCTTCAGTTTGTTGTTTAATTTGGTTTGGTTTTTGTGATTTTACCCTGTTAAGCAATGGTTAGGGTTTGTGTTTTGCTTTTATTTTAATGTAAGGGTTATGAGTTTGTGATATGATGCATTGTTTGTTTGTTGAACTGATTTCGTTTCTAATTTAGCATTTATGCACATTTGTTTGATCAATTTTGCATGCATGGTGACAATAGTTTCCCTTTTTGGTTCCAGGATGTTGTAAGCCCTTGTTCTTTCTGTTTTGGGATTCGTCTGTTTTCTATAAGGTTTTTGAGTTTGTGATATGATGCATTATTTCTTCCTTGGACTAATTTTGTTTTGAATTTAGTATTTATGTATTTGATATATTCTTCATGCTTGGTGACAGTATTTTATCTGTCTGGTTATAGTCTTTCTATGTCCATTCGTGGTGGGGAGACCATTCATTGCTTAGAATTGTCCTTTTAGTGACACCATATATTCCCATTGTTATAATGTTTTACACCACATTAAGCTTTGCTTAGCATTAGCTCTTTTAGGGTTGTTGCTTCCCTTGTCCTAGAGGTATCCATTTAGTGACTCAATTACTTTTGGTTACATGATTCTTTTACACCACACATGTATCTTTGCTTATCATTAGCCCCTTAGGATTGTTGCTTCCCTTGTCCTAGCGGGGTATACATTTGGTGACACCATTAATTTTTGCGACACCATTCCTCCTGCTGGCAGAATATTTGCTTAGCATTAGCCCCTTTAGGGTATTTGATTCCCTTTTCCTATATATGGTTGTCCTTTTGGTGACACCTTTATGTGTGGTGACACCCCTCATCTCTTAATGAAGTACTGTACGTAAATAACATTTTAGGGTTTAGAGTTGAGGATTTAGGGTTTAGGGCCTTGGCCATAAACCCTAAACCATACTGCACACCACATGTCCTTGTGGTGACAGGATTCTTTACACTACACATGTATCTTTGCTTAGCAGTAGCCCCTTAGGGTTGTTGCTTCCCTTGTCCTAGGGGTATCCATTTGGTGACACCATTACTTTTGGTGACATCACTACTTCTGCTGACAGAATATTTGCTTAGCATTAGCCCCTTTAGGGTATTTGATTCCCTTGTCCTAGGGGTATCCATTTGGTGACACTATTACTTCTGCTGACAGAATATTTTCTTAGCATTAGCCTCTTTAGGGTATTTGATTCCTTTGTCCTAGGGTTATCCTATTGGTGACACCATTAAGTGTGATGACACCCCTCATCTCTTAATGAAGTATTGTACATAACATTTTAGGGTTTAGGGTTGAGGATTTAGGGTTTAGGGTCTTGGCCCTAAACCCTAAACCCTAAACCATACTGTACACCACATGTCCTTGTGGTGACAGGATTCTTTACACTGTTTTTTATTATGCCCTTATTCTTTGTCTTTTGTGTATTTATGTATTTGATATATTTGTTATGCTTGGTAACAGTAGTTTATCTATTCGATTACAGTTTGTTATATGCCCTTGTTCTTTCTCTTTTGTGTATTTATGTATTTGACATTTCCCATGCTTGGTGGTAGTAGTTTATCTTTCTGGTTACAATTTGTTATATTTCTCTTTTGATGACATTATCTTCCATATGGTGACATTTCATTTTTATTTATTTATGTTTGAATTTGATATGTTGTTCAGGTAAAGATATTGTGCTATTTAGTGAACCTTCTCCTTTGGATACGTCATTTCCTCCCGAATCTGCTCGATTTAAGTTCATTGTCCCTGAGAAGAAGCGTTTTCGTGCATATCTTAATGTATACTCAAAGTTTGCTATTATTGATGTCATTCGGGAGGGGTTGTATTCATCTGATTGGGCTGCCCTTATTGATGGTTGTTTTGGGTCAATTGTGTGTGCCGGTGGTCACCTGTATTTCTATTCACAACTTGTCCACCACATGCTGCTACATGAAGTGGAGACTAAGAAAAGGAATGAAATGTGGTTTAAAGTTGGATGACATTTGTTAAGGTTCTCGCTCGCTGAGTTTTGATGTTTAACCGGGTTGGTTTGTGAAGATAATGGTTATGATAAGTCTACCTCTCGTCATGTTGATATGGAGGAGTTTTTGGGAGTTTCTGAGTGTACTTTGGATGGTCTTATTGCCATTTATAAAAAAGGAACCAAAGCTGTCTCAGAAGAAATTTCCTTAGCATATATATTACTTATTGAGGGTGTTTTGCTCCCCCATAGGAAAAATTATCTTGTCCGTCAACAGTTTGTTGATCTTGTTTCTGATTTGGGCAGATTATCGTTGTATCCTTTTGGACGTCTTGTTTATTTGGAAGCATTCTCTTTTTTTAAGAAAGGCATGAGATCAGAACAAGCCAACAGAGGTGAGAGGTTTGGCTATGTTGTAGGAGGAAATCGAGTTCAAAATAAAATGAAATAGATCAAACCAGATTCGTGCCCACGCAAATGATTACAAGACCTCCTCCTGATGTAGCAGCGGGAAGTTAGGATCGATCCTCGAGGAAGCGCGTCAGCGGATCTCAGGTAGCGGAAAATCTCACAGACGGAAAATTAAACAGACAGACAGAAATAACAGAGAAAAGCATAAAAGAAAGCAAAGACAGCAAACTGGTTGATATCGACTACATTTACTCGATATCGAGTAAGAAAATCGACTAACAATGTTCGAAATCGACTCAACAGAAAGCAACACTCAAGCAGACAACTGGACCTCGACCAAATCAACTCGACATCGAGTAAAAAACTCGACGTCGACCAAATTTCCCCAAGATCGAGTAACTCAGAAAACTTAAATTGCAACCTTTTCATCAAATAAACTAAAGACTTCCAAGATCATGCTTTTCAATAAATCAATAAACTAAAGACTTCCAAGATCAGAGTTTCAACACCACAACGATAACCATGCAAAGTAACACATAAAGGCATAAAAGATCAAGCTTTTCATCAAATAACTTTCGTTATTAACAAATATGAATATAGAGGCTTTCGCATAAACCCTAATTGTTACTAACCCTTTTCACATAATTAACCCAATTTGTATTAAGATCACTTTCGCTTCAATGACACAAACAAGGATCACCTTCAAATTTCGCAAAAGAATCATGCTCGTAGGGATAGAAGACGAATTGCATAAAAAGATGGTACCTTTACCGCATCACCTCACATGGCCACCGTTGGGCTCACCGCGATCCTAGAAGTGGGCGGACTACTCGCTCTTCATCATCAAGAAATACATCAATAATAAAAGAAAATAACTTTTCATTAAATTAAACTAAAAAGAAAGCTTACAACCGAACAATCCAAATCCGCACTCGCCTTTCCACATTGCTCTCGCCACAATCTCCCTCCTCTACTTTCTCTATGTAACTAATTGTAACTGAAATTGAATTCCTAAAATCCAACCCCTAAAGCTTTATTTATAGGCTTCATTCCCTCTCTAATTAGAAAAGAAAACTATATCTAAATCTATATATATCTATCTTTTATCTAAAGATTAAAACATGGAAATCGACGTCGGCCACTGTTGGTCAACTCGATATCGAGTAGCTTCGTCGATATCGACCAACTTTTCTCCCGTCTTAAGCTCAGGTACTCGATTCCGGCCTCCAGAGTGAAAATCGACCAACTTTTACTCGATATCGACTTGTACTGGTCGATATCGACTTGAACTCTTCTTGGCTCAGCATCCTTGTCGATTTATGGGACTCCAGCTCGATTTCGGCTTGGTCGACTTCGACCAATGTGGTCGATGTCGAGCAAATGTGACAACTCTCAGATTTCTGCTCTGGTCTTCAAACGCACCTTCCAGAGTCCTCGTTCGTCGGATTGACGCATATGACCATGCGTTGCAAAGCTCTTTTCGAGGGCTACAACTCTCATGAAGAAATCAGAACTTGACTCAGAATGATGAATGGCGAAAAATGGTATTTTCTCCAGCTGCACCATCCTTAGCTTCTTCATGAGTTTCCTTTAAGCTCCAAAGTGCGTTTGATTTCTGCGAAATGAAACAGAAACTTGTGTAGACTCCATAATTTGGAAAATAAGTGTAAACTACATAGATTATGTATTAATCTAACCCAAATGCATGAAATGTATACAGAAATCGATATAAAAGTCAATATAAAATATGGCACAAAACATGGATATCAAATCACCCCATACTTAAGCTTTCTTGTCCCAAAGCAATAACTTGGATGGTCATTTAGGGGGAGATTTCAAACTCTCATTATTTTAGATTCATTCTTATATAACTTTGCAATCAATTACCATCCTCGAAAAGGTACTAATGCCACAAATCCATACATGTGCAATAAAAGCAACTTCTACTCACAAAAGGAGGGTTATGCAAAAACCATTTATGTGACAAAGCATTAATAATCAAGAGGACTTTAATTTAAGCTCAATAAGGAGTAGATAGGTAAAAGGCTGAAGGTAGGCCAATTTTGGCAATGTGGTGCTAATGATCCGGGGAAATGGAGTATTTCCAAATTGAATTTCCACATTTCTTCTTCATAAGATTCATCACCTTTCCCTCATTCGCTCAATGCTTTTTTCAATATAATGCTTTTACCTCTCTAACCTCAGCACCGCCTTCTCGCGAGCCACAAACATGAGTGTCATGAATGACCCTGGATACTTAATGATTTGGACTCCTCACCTGTGTGTCCCATCTCACTGAACTATTATCTCAGCAAGCAGGGTCGATCTACCTTTATCTCCTGAGATGACCGAATTTTTTCTCACTCATTAAATTTTCCATATATTTCAAACATTTCCTACCAAACTCCATATAATCATAACAACAACACAAATACCATATAACATCTCCATAATGTAACTTCATTCTCAACATAATTCCCGGATATGAAGTAAGGTAAAGAATGGCAATATTTAGAATATGTGGAGCAATAATTGAAATAAGGCATAAACATGGCTTTTGTGATGCATAAGCATAGGTATGGCTAAGGAATATAAACATAGAGCATATATGGAAATATAAAGTCCTCCATCCTCTTATCATACAACATGTCAAAACCAATTTCAAATTTTACCTCATTTCATGGTTTTGAAGAAAATATGCACTTCATTGTGACTTTCCTTTACTAGGCAATTTCGTGCAATATCTCTAATGAATCCAATTTTGCATCGTCGAGTTCAATATAAGCTTCCATGACACTATTTCTTTAAACAATTTACAAGCATTAGGAGATGTCTCATAGAACTTTGAATTTAGCAATTAAGCACAAAAAATTTAAAATTCACTCAAAATTCACCATGTAAAACCAAAAATAAATAATAAATAAATATTAAGCTCTTCCCCCACCCCATACTTAAAATATACAGCGTCCTCACTGTATAAAATCAATATAAAACAAGGGTAAAGGAAGGAACTCACCGAATAACGCGTCGTATAGGCAAAATAGGGTCGTCGAGTAAACTGTGGTAGTCGACGACGAGTACGTGTGGTCGACGTCGAGTACGGAACTGCTGTATCGAGTGAAAGATGAAGTCGAGGATGGTTCTGGTGGTCGACGTCGAGTAGCTAGGTCGACGTCGAGTAGACTTTGTCTGCTCGATCTTCCTCTTGGTCGATCTCGACTAGCCTAGTCGATTTCGACTGTTCTGTCAGGGACTTCTTCTTCCCCTCTTTGCGATCCTTTTATGCTTCTCGACCTAAAAATGTTAGATATTGTACAAAGACAAGACCTTCCACATGAAGCATTCAAAAATAAAAACAAAAACCAAAACCAAAAGTTTCAAAGTCCCAAAATCCAGAAGTTTTATGTAAATGCTCTAGCTTTTAGAGTCACTAGGCCGACTTCTCCATTAAGCATTAGCTTGGCTCATCTTTGTCAGGAGGTATAGGTGGATCTGGTGGTTCCTCCGGTGGTGGAAAGCGTGAAATGTCATCCAGGGGCATTATATGAAGAAGCTTAAAGCTCCCTGAGTGAACGCTCCATGGCTTCACCCATTCATCTTCATGGGCTCCAGCTGGCATGGATAGAGGAAGATATAAAGAAAATATACATACCTCATCATCATACCTCTTCCGCTTCATTGGTTGATTTGTTTGCACATCTCCACCACAGCAAAACGGTGGAGTGGGAAGAGATATTTCCACCTCATCTTGTGGAGCTTCATTCCACTTTGCGAGGACCCCATACTTGAATATGAACATCGGTTGCTCAAAATTGTCGGGGATAGCCTTCACCTTATAAGGAAAAAGTGACTTCGAAACAACATGGGCAACGACATCCAACTTCTTCTTTTCTGGCTCTTCTTCTTCTTGAGGTTCTTCAAATGGTTTTTCAAAGACAGAGGGCAAAGTTGGAATTGAGATCGCGGAAGGACATACCTGGGTATCGACTAGAGATAGATCGATATTGACTAGGCGTTGGTCGAGGTCGACCTCTGGTTCAGATCCTCCTTCTAGTATGACTGGGACTTCTGCCGGTGATTTTGACGAATCTTGTAGCTTCCTAAATGCGCGTACACCCTCAAGCCATGCCTCCTCATCAACGATGTATAGCCATCTCAAATATTCCAATTCTTTTGCATACCGTCTCTCTCTTTCCCTTTCGGCCTATAATTCAAAGCACTCGAAGGTGTCCTACATTCACCTGTAGAAGAAAACTCAAGGAAAACGTGAGATCTAACTACCTAAGGGGCGAATGATAGCTTCCCCGGCAACGGCGCCAATTTTGTTGTAGGAGTAAATCGAGTTCAAAATATAATGAAATAGATGAAACCAGATTCGTGCCCACGCAAATGATTACAAGACCTCCTCCTGATGTAGGAGCGGGAAGTCAGGATCGATCCTCGAGGAAGCGCATCAGCGGATCTCAGGTAGCGGCAAATCTCACAGATAGAAAATTAAACAGATAGACAGAAATAACAGAGAAAAGCAGAAAAGAAAGCAAAGACCGCAAACTGGTCGATATCGACTACAGTTACTCGGTATCGAGTAAGAAAATCGACTAACAGTGTTCGAAATCGACTCAACAGAAAGCAACTCTCAAGCAGACAACTCGACCTCGACAAAATCAACTTAACATCGAGTAAAAAAATCGACGTCGACCAAATTACCCTGACATCGAGTAACTCAGAAACTTAAATTGCAACCTTTTCGTAACACAGAACACGATTTTCGATGAAATAAATCAACAAACTAAAGACTTCCAAGATCAGGGTTTCAACACCACAACGATAACCATGCAAAGTAACACATAAAGGCATAAAAGATCATGTTTTTCATCAAATAACTTTCGTTATTAACAAATAGGAATATAGAGGCTTTCGCAAAAACCCTAATTGTTACTAACCCTTTTCACATAATTAACCCAAGTTGTTTTAAGATCACTTTCGCTTCAATGACACAAACAAGGATCACCTTCAACTTTCGCAATAGAATCATGCTTGTAGGGGTAGAAGACGAATTGCATCAAAAGATGGTACCTTTACCGCATCACCTCACATGGCCACCGTCGGGCTCACCCCGATCCTAGAAGTGGGTGGACTACTCGCTCTTCGTCATCAAGAAAGTCATCAATAATAAAAGGAAATAACTTTGCATTAAATTAAACTAAAAACAAAGCTTACAACCGAACAAGGCAAATCCGCTCTCGCCTTTCCACCTTACTCTCGCCACAAGCTCTCTCCTCTACTTTCTCTATGTAACTAATTGTAACTGAAATTGAATGCCTAAAATCCAGCCCCTAAGGCTTTATTTATAGGCTTCATTCCCTCTCTAATTAGGAAAGAAAATTATATCTAAATCTATATCTATCTATCTTTTATCTAAACATTAAAACATGGAAATAAATAAATAATTCTAAAAGGAACTATATCTAATTGTGGATAAGTCCTCCTTGGACTTGATAGATCTTGATAGAATTTTCCCTTGCGGATATCTCCATTGGATTCGGGATAGAAACTTCACAAGAACCGGATAGCTCGATGCCGGCCACTGTTGGACAACTCGATATCGAGTACCTTCGTCGATATCGACCAACTTTTCTCGCGTCTTTAGCTCAGGTACTCGATTCCGGCCTCCAGAGTGAAAATCAACCAACTTTTACTCGATATCGACTTGTACTGGTCGATATCGACTAGAATTCTTCTTGGCTCAGCATCCTTGTCGGTTTATGGGACTCCAGCTTGATTTGGGCTTGGTCGACTTCGACCAATGTGGTCGATGTCGAGCAAATGTGACAGCTCTCAGCTTTCGGCTCTGTTCTTGAAATGCACTTTCCTGAGTCCTCGTTCGTAGGATTGACGCATATGACCATGCATTGGAAAGCTCTTTTCGAGGGCTATAACTCTCATGAAGACATCAGAACTTGACTCAAAATGATGAATGGCGAAAAATGGCCTTTTCTACGGCTGCACCATCCTTAGCTTCTTCATGAGTTTTCTTTAAGCTCCAAAGTGCGTCTAATTTCTGCGAAATTAAATAGAAACTTGTGTAGACTCCATAATTTGGCAAATGAGTATAAACTACATAGATTCTGTATTAATATAACCCAAATGCCTGAAATGTATACAGAAATCGATATAAAAGTCAATATAAAACATGGCACAAAACATGGACATCAGGCTACAATGTGTTCGGTTATCCCTTGGCATTTCAGGTACTTCCCTTCTAGTTACTTTTAAGTTCCAATTTTTATTATTTTTATATTATTGTTCTTTTATTCTATTTTTTGTCCTTATTGTTGTTTTGATCTCAGGTTTGGATTTTAGAAGCAATTCCTCAAATTGCTTTGATGACACGTTGTAACTTTGCATTTTGTGAAGGATTACCTGCCTCTATTGTTTGGTATAGTGAAAATATTGATTTCTACATTAGCTATGACAAGTGTGCTGAATTTTTTTCAAAAGATTTGGTAAACATCCTTTTTCTTCATGTGCTTTATTATTTTAATATCAGTTCATTGTTCCATTTCCTAACTGTTATTGTGTAATGTTGTTTCTTGTTCTCTTGCTAGGGTGTTACTATCCATCCTATTTATGGTGAGTTTATGAATGGCCCTCAACTCTCGTTTTTTGATAAAGTCTTTGATGACACCATTGATTCATTTGTTTCTTCTTTCGTTGGGTTGGTTACTGATGACAGTGATGTAGTATCTGCTAAGAAGTTACATATCCAAGCTCATGCTGTTAGGCAATCAGGTGGTCCTATATTTCATGGTAGAGTTGAAGCTACTCTCCCTTCTCTTAAACTTGCCACTCGAAAGAATGACTTAGTCAGAAAGTCATCATCGGGGAAAAATAAGTTAATTGCCACTGATGCCACATCTGACTTTGAGAGTCATGTCCCTCTCAAGAAGGCAGGTGTGACACGGTCCACGCGCACTACTGCTAGTCATGTTCCTCTCAAGCAAGCAGTGGTTACACGGTCCAAGCGCAGTGATGCAGTACTGGTCCTGTGGTGAAGAAGAGAGAGTTGAGAAGCTCTGTTGTTGTTGATCAACCTATGAAGAAGAAGAAACGAGTCATGCCATCTCGATAATCTTCAAAGAGCCAATCTCCGTCTAAGAGTAAAGAAGAAGCAAAAAAGGGTGACAAAGTTCCAGCTCATGCTGACTTATTCCTCCTACATGTGGTAAGTTTAGTGCCCCTCCGTCTGACTCTGCACCTGATTTTCCTTCATGTTCTATTTTTGCAAGTGATGATCTTCCTGGTTGGGCTAAAGATTTGGTTGGAAAAGCTGACTTTCTTGAAGGAATTATCAACTCTTTTAGGGCATCCTTTGACAAGATTGAATCACAGTTGAAGGAGTGTGTTTCTAAGATCGTTGGACTTGAGCAGAGAATTTGTGCGATTTCTATTCTTGTTCTATTCCTATTAATTCGTATTGATTCTTTTGCGATTATTGTTGATTTCTTCTAGTCCGTACAACTAGTTGAGATTATTGCTAGGATTTTGTAGATTTCTCGTAGTGAACCTTAATCCATAGTTAAATGCTGACTCGTAGCTTTTTAGGACTCGTAGGACTAAACTGGTGTGTAGAGAATCAATTATATGTGAAATGTCGACTCGTAGCTTGGTGTTGTATATATCCTGGTTAATCCTTAATCTTAATGCTACTATTATATTAAATCTTGACCGTGTTAGGGTTATCTAATTAGTAAGGGTTACTAAGACTCGTAGGACTAGTAATTTACACAAGATCAGGACAGGAGCAATAATAGGATGAAAAGAGAACTTGAAGAAGAATTGAGGATCAACTAGTAAAACTAAAGTGGATATTTGTAGATGAAACTATATTCTTAATTGCTATCTCCATTAACTTGTTTATAGTTTATTTTATTTTCTTTCTTATTAACACCACATAAAACCCCCCTATTTTCTCTTAATTGGTAAATAAACTTAACTTAGGAATAACTTGATTCTATGTGGGATCGACTCGTGCTTACCACTCTACATTAGTTAGTAAGTTCGAAATTGTTTTGATATGGTTTACGCGACTAAAAAACCGTCCGTCAAATTGGCGCCATTGTCGGCCAGGGAATCAAAGTTTATTTCTTTGTTTTGTGTGTTTGCCGATTATTGTATATAACTTAACTTTGTTGTGAACCTATCTTACGGTTCACGACAACCTTACTACTAACATTTTAAGATGAGATTAATGCAGTGTCAAGGGGGAAATTTTCACTATTATTTCACAAGAGTGCATAATTTATTGGACGCTCGTTATGCAAGGGGTTACCAAGATAGTTTGCAAGATATGGTTGTTTGTGTACTTGAGGGCATGACTCATGTGACCAAAGAACTTGCCGAGTCTATGAGTAACGGAGGCTTGACAAGTTTCGAATTATTAGAGATGTGGGATTTTTTCTGCTACATGGGTCACCAGGTGGAGTAGGAAGAAGCTTTCACACGCCAGGTTATGTGGGAGCAGATGCTTAAAAGAATGGAGCGAATTGAGGAACAATTGAACCAACTTAATCAACCGGTGAGTGAGTTGGTAGTAGATCGGGAGCAATGCTTTATTCCTCAAGTTGATGAAAGCCAAGACACAAACAATGATGGTTTGATCGATGAGAGCCCGATGCTCCCTTACATGGAGTCTCATGAGTGCACGTGTAACGGCCCAGAATTATGATTTCCGGGTTACGTTTCAAGGGATGAAAACCCTTGTTCGGATCTTGCAATCCAGGTACAGGTCGAGGTTTGAAACTCATTTAAGATTAGTGGAAAGAGGGATTTCAAACCCTAAAAACCTCGAAGGGCCATTGGGTACCCTTAACCTGTCCTAAGACTATGTCGCGAAATTCAATTTAAATGAAAGTAAAGCGGAAACAAAGTTAGGATACAAAGTGTCACGGCAGAGCCGGGTCAATACCAAAACGTAAGTGAATGATTACCATTTAAACCAAGTTAGAATATTAGCTAGGTTCTTTGATTCGCCAAAGGGTTTCCCGTCACAGAAGCAAAGAGCAAACAAGATCTGCAGAAAATACCTTAAAAAAAAGAACGGGGAAAGGAGTCAGATCGAGCCACTCATGCGGGACCGGCAGTCCTCGCTGAGGCCACATAGTATGTGCTATACCTAATAAAGATGCTCTAATGCAGTACGAAAGTCAAACACACTAGCATGCCCCTAAGTATAATCATGTGCAGAAATACGTTAAAGGGCCCAAGACAATGCCAAATGGCATATCCCTCTCCTACCTCCACCCCCTTCCGATTGGGCGGAGACTGGCCAGCTCGTGAATGCATTCCATCATAATCGGGGGGCACGCATGCCTAACCCACTCCACAATAAAGCCCGCAGGCATCTCATAATATAAGGAAGTTCATGACTCGATTGACTCAGGGTACCCGATGAGGCTGGGCTACCCTATGACCCTAGCAAAGACTCCAGGACTATCACAGATAACGGCCGTTCTGTTTCAAACGCATTAAGTAAGCAGATACTCATTCAATTAGTGCAACCTAAACAGGATACTACATGACATGCTTTTATGCATATGCAACACCTAACATAAAATGCAACAACAGGCATGAATGTCCAACCTGAGTAAGCCCCCTAGGGAACTTACCTGAAGATGCAGAACAGCAGGATAATACAAGCAAGAGCCCAAATGCAAGTCCAAAGCAATACACACCTATCATCAAGTCATTTCCATAAGCCACCGTACCGACATTCATACATATGAAATCCAAGTTCTCAACATACTCAAACCTATCGATAAAATCGTACCAACCATGTTTCCAAACTTCCTTCTCAAAACCAACATCATCAAACCAAGACAAAGAATCTCGACATTAAACATTTAAACCTTAAATCCAATCTCTCGAAATCATACCATAGAAATAATTCCGGCATTTTGGTTTCCAAACAACAAATCCTTAAAAGATTTTTCCGAACTTAAAATCTCTTTTTAAATAATTTATCAAACAATGCTTAACTAATTAAATATCAAAATGAAATCATCTTCACAAATCATAATTATAATCCAAGCCAATAAATCATTTTAAAATTCCTAAAAATTACATATTTAATCATCACAAAATACATATCTTATTAATATCACTCTCCAAAATAATTTCAGAAAACACATAATATCTCACATCACAGAATAATATGATGGTAATCATAATAATACAACTAAAACTATTTAAATACTCATCCGATTATATTTTATAAAACACATTTTATAACAACAATTCAAAATACACATTTAAATGCAACAAACCCAATAACAATAACCCAACACTCAGCAACCCATAACCCAGAGAGAAGACACCAGAACCCGGCCCAAAGAAAGGCCCAATCAAAATCTGAACGAAGAAAGGACCCGGATAGAGGATCCGGATCCGATCCCAACCCGCCCAGACTTGCACTTGAAAATGAAAGGGAAGAAGAATCCGGATATTGAGCCCAACCCAAAAGAAAGGATTTGGATCCTAAAATAGGCCCAACCCTGCCCAACGAGAGAAAGAAGAAATGGATCTCAGATTCTCAGGCAACCTGTCTCTCCCAATTACCTAGAACAGAGCTGCGACTCATTCCGACGGAAGAGAAACGGAGGAGAGGGAGGGGGACAGAGCTTCGCCGGCGACAACTGGGCATCAGACCACTCAACCCGACACCAAGACCCAGAGTTTGAACAAGAAAGGAGGGGGAAGGATGCTCACCGAGAGACGCACCATTGATGGCCGGGGAGGTTCGTCGGGCTCGCCGGGGTTCCTTCTTGCTCATCGGAGGCGGCTCTGCGTTCCTCGGACCTAGATCGAGCGCGCTTGGTCATAAAGGTGTGGCTTTACAAGGTTTTCGGATGGAAAAGGAGAAAGAGAATCTTACCGCGGCTTGGGATCGGAAAGTAGAGGAAAGAGAAGGGTGGTCGACGTTAACGGCTCCGGGACTGCTCCTGGGCTGCTCGGTCTTCGGACATCGGAGGCTCGGATTCGTTGAAACAGAGCTGGGTTTGAGGTTCTCGGGAAAGCGGAGGCGCTCGGCTTGGCGCTCGATGGTGTCGGAGGGGCTGCAAGAACAGGGAGGGAGATGAGCTTCTCCGATGGCACTGGCGGTGCCGTTGGCCTTCTGGGCTCCTTCTGGACGCCTGTGAGGGGAGGTTGCAACGCTGGCTATCCGGTGGCGGAGGATCGAAGGAGGTCGAGTGCAATGGGAGGAAGATCTGAGGTTGCGCAATGCAGTGAGGGGGAGGGTGATTTTCTGGGTTTTGTTGGTGAGTTGCAGAGGGCAAAACGGGAGAGAGGGAGAGGTACTCTTATGGGTTTTGAAGGCAAGGAAGAGGAGAGGGGAGGAGAGTGTGATTCTGAAGCACAGATGGTTGCAGCTCTTTTGGAATCAAAAGGCACATAGGAGGTGCTTCTGAGCAGCGAAAACGAGGGAGGCATAGGCTGCAAATCTGAAATGGGAGGTGCACAAGGCAAAGGACAAAGGACAAAAGGGTGAGCTTTTACTGTTGTAGAATTTGAAGGTAGGAAGGGAAAAAGAATACAACTTAAGATGGTCTCAAACTCCAAACATCAAATACCCGGAATATAAATCTGAAACCCGCTCACTCGACCTTATTCTGACGCGTTTAAAATACTCCTCAATTTTCTAAATCCGAAATTAATAAATGAAATCTGAACATTATTTTTCAATTTTCGGTATATAAAAGCATAGTATAACATATTTTAAATTTCCAATTAAATAGTGTCGGAACTCGTTTTGAAATATTTAGAATAAAACCAATAGCTCAAGGACGGAAATTCCAAACCTCCCAATTCTTACAAATCGGAACGATTATAAATCACTATTTTAATAATTTAATATTATAAAATTTCCCGGTCTTTACAGCACGCATGGGGATCAATGTGTTTTGGATCCTATTTCATCTGAAGAAATCATCCCTGACTTGCCTATCAAGGAACCATGTACCGAGTCGATTGTTGTGGCTCCCGAGCAAGGTATTGATATTTCTTACTCTTTTGTGGATTTTGGTGAATATGCAGACCCTTGGGAACATTACTTTGAGAAGCCACCAACGAAACTGTGTTGGTGGTATTACATACCCTCTGCAAGGAGCCATGCTCGCATATTTGATAAGTTGAAACGATTTTTATCTACAATATTATTTAGTTTCGATTTATCATTATATTATATGTGCTTAATTGATATGTGTGCACAAGAGTTTGACAAATTGCTGAGGGCGTTAACAATGTCTAATCTTAAGTTGGAAAGAAACCCAAGGTGTGTTTTTTTTCCTTATTCGTTTATTTTATGTTATGATTAATTTTTATATTTATTTATTTATTTTCTTCTTAAAAAAAAACAAAAAACAAAACCTCTTCCCGTCTCCCTCTTCCTCTCCCACTACACCACATCTCTCCCATTTTTCACCGGCGTCGCACCGCCAGCATCAGCCCCGGCGTTCACCAGAGTCTCGCCATCAACAATCCAATGCCGCTGCTCGTCTCGACGCCCTCTTCCTCTCCACTCCAGTCCACACCAGCCATCTAAAACCGTCGGCTCCCGTCTCCCTCGTTCTTTCTTGAATCCGCTTGAGCGCCGCCCCCACTTCCGACCGCCCGTGCTGGCCTCCTCCTTCCGTGCACACGAGGCCGCCGCCGGGCCGCCATCTCGTCTCCTCTCGCTGAATTTGTCTACTGCGAGTCGCCATCTGCTCTAACCGCCCGGTTTACACAGACCTAGTCGCCGACTTCAGTTGCCGCCTCAATCCTTGTTGCCTTGCCGGCTTCGATTTCAATCCCTGAATCTATGCCCTAGACGTCAATCTCCGCCCGGTAAGTACATGTATGCATTTTTTCCTTTCTCTTTTGATTTGCAAAAGATGGAACTCAGGGCTAAAGATTCTCAATTGTGTGCTAGACGTGGCATTGATGAATTGGGGTCACATTGATGAATTAATTATATGCTATTCCTAATTCATGCCGGATTCATGAGGTTTTTATTGACTGAGTTTGATGGTAACTTAAATGCTGAATTTTGTCATCTCGTCCCTAAATTCTAAACTTATTTTCCTTGCTTACATCTTAGGCCTGATTTTTGAGACTTTGTAGTGATACATACTCTCTTAAGTTGATCAATTTCTTCTTGTTACATCTGAAATCAGCTGAGTTATTTATTTTTTATATCATGCTTACTTTGGATTTGAATTTAGAGGTGTATGACTGTTTTTTATTGCTAAAGTTGATTACTTTCGCTCTTGAAATTTAGTCATGGTACACTAATTTTTTTTTATGAAGTGTTTGCTGCTTGGATTGTTGATTTATATGACTCTGTCCCTCCTGAAATTCTTTTGTCTCTCATGCTATCTGTGTCCATGTTGATTTTTCATGACTTTCGCCTTGAAATATGGATGCACATGATTTAGAGGGCTGATTTTTCTTTGATAGCTGAGTTGATGTAGTGGCGATTTTTTTATTGATTATTGGATCCTGGTTGCTATTGTGATATTGCTATACTTGTAGGCTCGTGTTTGTTGTCATTTTTTGTTCTCTGCGCATGCCAATTAATCTCAGAGACACTGTCGAAATTTGATCAAATATCACAGATGGTTTCAATCAATTCATTGCACCACTACCTCCGCTTGAGCTGGAAGCTTGTCTTTGAATGCCTGATTTGTTTGGTGAGTTTCCTCTACCTCATAATCTTTCTTTTTCTTTACTTTGAGGACAAAGTAAAATTTTAAGCATGGGGTGGGGAATTCAAGTGTAGCTCCGCATTTTTCAATTTTTGTTATGCATTTCATTTCATGATAGGTTGCAATTTAGATATTTATGTTTGATAATTATCCCATGGTCATAGTAAGTTATTGAGTCTTTTTTTTTATTTGTTAGTTTTTCATTTTAGTTGTGTTATAGGAAGTTGTTTCTATGATTGGTATGACCTCGATGATGATATATGGTTTTTCATGGCTTAAGAGTTAATAAATTTGAATTTTAATTGAATAAAGACACTTGTGGGATTCTCATAGATAATCTGGATTATGAGTTTTAGTTATAACTTGATTATTGGTTGGATGTTCAGTTTAGAGCAATTTTTAAAAAATTATATGATATCTATTATTTATGTCTAAACTCCTGATGAAAAGCAATAGTAAATTAGGTTATATGCATGTTTTATGTGCTTTGATATATGTGTTGGGTTGATGAGTGTAAGGAGAATAAAATTCACTTACACCGCTCGGGGAGGATAAAATTCACTCGAGTGAAAAGAATCCTCAATAAACCAAGCTTCATAGAAATGATCGAGGAGAATAAAATTCACTCGACACTAATAAGAATTGAGGAAAAAAAAAGGTTAGTAACCGATCCTGCTTGTGGAGGATAAAATTCACACTAGGAGGAAGAAAATGTATTTATAAACAAAAAGAAAGGAAAAAGTATGAGCTTAAATGAAATTCCGAAGTAGAAAAGGCCTAGTAATCTATGGGTGTTTATGACGATTTTTATGTGCTTAATGAATTTGATTGTTCAATACATTCTGAATGCAAGCATCCCTGAACCTAATTGGTGTTTAAAGCAATGAGTATGAAGGGTTTGATGTGGGTCTCATAGTGTCATAACCATTTTAAGCTTTACCATACTAAATACTTTTGAAGCCATCATAACCATACTCATGAGTGATCATTCATAGAAATTTATTTGAGTCTCTTGTCTTTCATTTTGAATTTGTCTTTGTTTTGAGTTAGTTTGTTTGGGGACAAGCAAAAGTCTAAGCATAGGGTAATTTAATAGAGTTTATTTTAGTCATGTATTAAGTAGATATTTACATATTATTTTAGAGCATTTTTACATGTTTATAGCTTATTTGTTATTATTTAGTTTTCGGAGTCTACACAAGTGTTTATATATATTTCAGGTATTTTGGACTAGATCGTATGAATTTGGAGGTCGATAATAATATATGGGATTATTGTGCAAATTAGAAGGACGATGAAGATGGTCAAGCTGAGCGATACACATAATAAATTGGAGGATTGGGCCAAGCTGTCCGTGGAGTGCATGGACATCTGAAGGAGAAGCCCACGTGATTGGTTGGGCTTATGAGTGCTGCTTTGCCAAATTGAAATATACGTAGTGCTCGAGCATTAGATTATATATCTTTACTAGTGTAGACCCCGTCCCGTGCACGGAGAATATTTTAATACAACATTATAAATAATTTAGATAGATTCCAATAAATATAAATATAAATAATTTTTTCAACCAAAAAATAATATACATATAAAAAAATAGTTAGATAGATTATACAAATTTCACATTTATAAGCAAAAAGGTTTTTTTTCTAATCTACTATTAATTGAATCTTATGTAATTTAATAGATAACTGATTTTTAAAAATATATTTTTTATATAAAATATATATGATATATTTATTATGTTAGTTTACTAAAATAGCTATGCATAGATGGGTTGTGGCTACATAATATTTTTATAAATATTTAGGCTCAAAAAATAATATATATATATATATATATATAATAACTATTATTAAATAATTTTTTTTTATATAAATAATTTTGTTCACCGAAAACAAATCTAGATATAAATAAAATAGCACTTACCAAATACTACATATTTTTCTATTAATATTTTTGGTAAGTATGACTATGAAATATTTTATACTCCGTATTTATTAGATTTTCTTTTTGACGGGAGAAGGCTTTGCGAGATGCACTCACGCGCCGCCACGTAGGCAGATTTACTCACATGCCGCCACGCATGCACCAATGCATCGGTTTTAGTATATGTATATATAGATAGATTGATTAGGATAGTAGTGCTCGAGAATATATATATTCATTCAATTCATACGGCAAAGGTGACTAACCGACACCGACTTTACTTTAGTTTACCCTAAACCCTAATTGTGTTTTGTCTTATTTTTATGGAGATCTAAACTCTTCCGTTTCGTCTATGGATTGAAGCTTTGGATTGATAAAGTTGTGAGATTTCTATTCTTGTTCTATTCCTATTAATTCGTATTGATTCTTTTGCGATTATTGTTGATTTCTTCTAGTCCGTACAACTAGTTGAGATTATTGCTAGGATTTTGTAGATTCCTCGTAGCGAACCTTAATCCATAGTAGCAATCATGCCTTTTTAGGACTCGTAGGACTAAACTGGTGTGTAGAGAATCAATTATATGTGAAATGACGACTCGTAGCTTGGTGTTGTATATATCCTGGTTAATCCTTAATCTTAATGTTACTATTAGGTTAAATCTTGACTGTGTTAGGGTTATCTAATTAGTAAGGGTTACTAGGACTCGTAGGACTAGTAATTTACACAAGATCAGGACAGGAACAATAATAGGATGAAAAGAGAACTTGAAGAAGAATCGAGGATCAACTAGTCAAACTATCGTGGATATTTGTAGATGAAACTCTATTCTTAATTGCTATCTCCATTAACTTGTTTATAGTTTATTTTATTTTCTTTCTTATTATCACCACATAAAAACCCCCTATTTTCTCTTAATTGATAAATAAACTTAACTTAGGAATATATAACTTGATTCTCTGTGGGATCGAGTCGTGCTTACCACACTACATTAGTTAGGAAGTTCGAAATTGTTTTGATACGGTTTACGCGACTAAAAAACCGTCCGTCAAATTTAAATTTGACAAAAGGAAAACATGTCGTTGTTCTTGCCAAAGAATACTCAAACACACAACTAGTATAGTGTGTAAGCAAGAGGTCGATCCACATGGAAATCTATTCAATTCAAGTATAATTCTAATCGCTAATAGAGAATATGGGGGGTTTTGGGTGTGAAAAGATCCGCCTTTTATCAAAGCGGAGGCAGGCAAACAAAGTAAATAGATTTGTAGAATGCAGTGGAGAGAAATAGGTTCACCTACAATTTATCACTTCGATTGATGAATTCGATCCTTGTTTCAGCCTCTAGTTCTTGTCTTTTCCTATCAATGTCCTTGTCCAGATCTTATGTAAATTACTAGTCCTACGAGTCCAAGAAACCCTTATCTCTAAATAACCCTAACACGGTTAAGATTTAACCTAGAGATAGCATTAAGAATATGAATTAACCAAGGTACATGCAATATCAAGCTACGAGTCGATATTTAACATATATTCAACTTCCTACACATCCAATTAGTTCTACGAGTCCTAAAGGGATATGATTGCCACTTGGGTTAAGGTTCTCTACGAGGAATCTACAAAACCCTAGCAATTGAATGAATCTACTCTACCTAGTCGGCCAGGCTAGAGAGAATAAAACACATTCAAGCAACTAAGCAGAAAGAAGTCAAAACATTGCAATAGGAATAAGAACTAGATTAAGAAACTCACAATTAAACAATCAAAGATCCAAACTGTAGGCGAAACCTTGAGAGTTTAGTTGCTCATGCTCAACGGGGCAGCCAACCCAGGCCTCCAAGAGTCGGCCAATAAAATAAACTAAAACCCTAATTAAATTCCAATGCTGAATCGGCGTTTTTGCGAAGGCCGCGGGGCAGCCAACCCAGGCCGCGGGACGGCCGACGATCAGCGAAATCCGTCGTTAGAGCTCCGAGCCGCTGGGCGTCTAGCTTGGCCGCAGGGCGACTTTTACTGTTCACAGCGATTTTTGTGTTTGGAATTGTGTCTCGATGTCAACACAAAAGTTGTAGATATCGAAGAGAGCTTTCCAACGCATGGTTATAATAGTCAATCGAACCACCGAGACCTCCAGAAAGTGCGAAATAAATTCAGCATGTCTGGCGATAACTTTTGATGACTTGTTATTCACTTAGGCTCTAGAAATTCGACTCCGCTCCCGTGCTCTTCACTTTTCTTCCTGAACTTGAATCTTCTTTCATCCAAGAGTCTTCTCATTCCTCGTCGGATCCACCTTTACCTAAAATTAACCATAAAATTGCATAGATTCCGACTCTTGCAACATCACTAGTAAACATGTAATTGTAACTAAAATTTGAACTATTCACAATTAAACTATGCTAAATGTAATCTATAATGCAATACTAAACATGTTCTATGAAATTCCCCCACACTTGAACCTTTGCTTGTCCTCAAGCAATAGAAAACTCAACTCTGCAACCCCACAGAATAGCAATTCATGTATCGACCTCAATAATCTTTATGTGCATGAAAAAATAGCAAACACAATAGATTAACAACATTATAGCACATAATTGCAATAATCAATGAAATCAGGCAATCGTATCCATTCTAGACCTCAGATGGATTATGTGTTTCACTCTCGCTCAAGTATTTAGGGTTAAATATTTACGCTCAAAACTCAATCTTCAAAAGCTTAGCTAAAATAGTCTTGCACTAGTGTTCTAGCTCTCCACCGCTGGTGACTCTATACACAACAAAAATCATGAGGTCTTTTAATTGGGTTGTAATGGGGCCAATGTAGAAAATATAAGGTATGGAACAATTTAAACCATGTGGTGCTCATAATCCGGGAACTAAGGAAGCGACCAAATCATAAAACCACTCATAAACTCATCATACCGTAACTCTACAATGTCATACAACACCAATCTCAAGCATAAAACTTTACAAACCATACTCAACTCATTTCGTTATTCTTTTTTTTTCTTTTTTTTTTCATACTATATCAAATGATTTTCCTTGACTTTTGCCCCTAAGTGAATTTTATTCTCTTTAGGTCCCAAGTAATGAATGTACTAGCAAGAATCAAACAACTCATAAAGATACCTCAAACATACAATCCACCACTAAAACCAAACTCCACAATATAAATATTCACCAACCATTCCTAATTCCCGGATGGGGTCAGGCTATCATTGGCTATGGAAAAATCTTGTGGAGCTACAAAAGAATAGGCAATAAGGCTCAAAATTGGCTTCAAGCATAGGATAATATGTAAGGTGGGAATATAGTCAAATAGGGCTAATAATAAAGGTGCCTCAATCATGTTTAAGTCATGTGCAGAAATCATAATATGCAGCCTTGAAAAAGATATCTAAATGCAAGCCAAAGAGGAAGCAATTGAAGAGAGTACACTCAACAAGCAAGAGGACTAAATCAAGTGCAGTCCTGAATAGGCAAAAATAAGCTCACCAGGTCATGTCTTGAACTTCAAGATCACCCAAAATTCCAAGATCTTATGTGCTCAATCATTAACCAATCATGTTCACCAAATAGTATAGAAAACATATATCAAAGGTTTCAACAATCTACGCACATCATGGGGCATAAATCTCAATAGATAGAATAGAGGACAAACAACATCCATATGGGGAAATAAGACCTAATCCTAACAATGCAATTTATAAATAACTGTTTTTTATTTTATTTTTTTGGGATTTTTTTTAAAGACTGACATATTGATATGCAATATAAACTAAAAAAAAATTAAAAATGCAAACTAAAAATAAACATGCAATCCTATCATACCATGAGATTCTTCCCCCCGCACTTAAATCAGGCATTGTCCTCAATGACATAAAAGACAACAAAAGATAAAAATATGAAGGAAAGAAAGAAAAACTGACTTGTTCACTGCGGTGGTGGAAAGTAAGGAAAGGGAACATTTCAGTCCTGTCAGAGGCCGTAGGGCGGCATGCGAAATTAAGCTCCTCCACTGTTTTCTCTTCGATGCCTTTTCTCCCTGCAATGTTAGCTCCCCACAACCGAAGAACACCAAAACTAATCTAATAAAACAAAAGACACAAAGGAAAACAGAAAACTTTCCTTGGGTTGCCTCCCAAGCAGCGCCTTTGTTTAATGTCATTGGCTCGACAGTTTCTTTAAGCTTAAAACACTAATTAATCAGACATAGTCAACGCCCTCAGTAACCTATCAGACTCTTGTGCACAACTACCAAAAAAGCATGCACTACATACAAATAAATTGAAATGAAATAATAAAGATTGTAAGAGTTGTTTTGACTTATCGTATGCCTCAGCTTGACTACCCACAGAGGGTATATAATACCAACAATTCAGTTCTATTGGTGGCTTGTCAAAGCAGCAGTCAAATGGATCAATGTATTCATCAATATTCTCTCCAGTGCAGAAGGTAACTTTTACTGGCTCTGTAGCCTCAGCAATAGGCTCTAGATCTGATTCATCAATGGGCGAGCTAGAGATGATCTCGTCAGATGGATTGTTTTCTATCTTCTCAGTGGGATTTTCCACAATCACCTCAAGAGGTGCAACAGAGGTATCAACGATTTGAGATACAGGAGGAAGTGACTCATTCTGCGCACATTGATAATTCATGTAGCAGAAAAAATCCCACATCTCCAAGAGTCCCATATCTAACAAACCTCCATCACTCATTTGCTCAACTAGGCTCCGTGTGTCAGCAGTCATACCATCAAAGATGCATAGAAGCACTTCCCTTGTACTAGCTTGATAACCCCATGAACAAAGATCGTTAATGTACTCCTGCAGTCTGATGAAGTATTGATGAAAACTCTCTCCATGTAACTGCAATAACCTCACCTTCAACATATGTTAGTAGCAAGAATGCGGACCATGTATGTGGTCCACACTAAGGTTAGCGATTAAACAACACAGGAATTTAATAAGATTTCCCCGGCAACGGCGCCAAATTTGACAAGAGGAAAACCTGTGGTTGTTCTTGCCAAAGAATACTCAAACTCACAACTAGTATAGTGTGTAAGCAAGAGGTCGATCCACATGGAAATCTATTCAATTCAAGTATAATTCTAATCGCTAATAGAGAATATGGGGGGTTTTTGGTGTGAAACGATCTGCCTTTTATCAAAGCGGAGGCAGGCAAACAAAGTAAATAGATTTGTAGAATGCAGTGGAGAGAAATAGGTTCACCTACAATTTATCACTTCGATTGATGAATTCGATCCTTGTTTCAGCCTCTAGTTCTTGTCTTTTCCTATCAATGTCCTTGTCCGGATCTTATGTAAATTACTAGTCCTACGAGTCATAGCAACCCTTATCTCTAAATAACCCTAACACGGTTAAGATCAAGGTACATGCAATATCAAGCTACGAGTCGATATTTAACATATATTCAACTTCCTACACATCCAATTAGTCCTACGAGTCCTAAAGGGATATGATTGCCACTTGGGTTAAGGTTCGCTACGAGGAATCTACAAAACCCTAGCAATTGAATGAATCTACTCTAACTAGTCGGCCAAGCCAGAGAGAATAAAACACATTCAAGCAATTAAGCACAAAGAAGTTAAAACATTGCAATAGGAATAAGAACTAGATTAAAAAACTCACAATTCAACAATCAAAGATCCAAACTGTAGGCGAAACCTTGAGAGTTTAGTTGCTCATGCTCAACGGCGCTCTCAACAATGGAATAAAGTGCATAAGGTTCGTGGTAGAATAAATTAGAAAAGTCTTATAAAAGCCTCCAAGAGTTGGCCAATAAAATAAACTAAAACCCTAATTAAATTCCAATGCTGAATCGGCGTTTCTGCGAAGGCCGTGAGGCAGCCAACCCTGGCCGCGGGGCGGCCGGCGATCAGCAAAATCCGTCGTTAGAGCTCCGAGCCGCTGGGCGGCTAGCTTGGTCGCGGGGTGGCTTTTACTATTCACAGTGCTTTTAGTGTTTGGAATTTGGTCTCGATGTCAACACGAATGCTGTAGATCTCGAAGAGAGCTTTCCAACGCATGATTATAATAGTCAATCGAACCACCGAGACCTCCAGAAAGTGCGAAACAAATTCAGCATGTCTGGCGATAACTTTTGTTGACTTGTTATTCACTTAGGCTCTCGAAATTCGACTCCGCTCCCGTGCTCTTCACTTTTCTTCCTCAACTTGAATCTTCCTTCATCCAAGAGTCTTCTCATTCCTCGTCGGATCCACCTTTACCTAAAATTAACCATAAAATTGCATAGATTTCGACTCTTCAACATCACCGGTAAACATGTAATTGTAACTAAAATATGGACTATTCACAATTAAACTATGCTAAATGTAATCTATAATGCAATACTAAACATGCTCTATGAACAGGGTTCTCCCTTCTCCTGATAAGATTGCTGATGATAGTGCTTTTGCTACTGCTGAAGTCCTTGCTTCTATGGTTGAAACTGGTGACATTGTTGTTTCTCTTACTAATGTGGTTGTCTCAAGTGAAGTGGGTGTTTCAGATGATAAGCTTAATCTCAGTGGTGTTCGTGCTGATAGTGGTGTCCCTCCAACTGTTGTGTCACATGGTGGAATTCAAGCTTCTCCTTCTGCTTCTACTGATAAAATTAATGCCAGTGGGTTTCTAATGTAGTCATTATTTCACCAGATGGAACTGATAATTCTAGTGTTGCTCCCACTGAAGTTATTCTATCAGGCTCCACCAATATTGTTCTTTTTGTTGCTCCTACAGCTGTTCTTTCTTCACATGAGTGCATTAATGGCATTAATGTGCCAAAAGATGTGCCTGGTGACACTGTTGGAGCTGATACTGTTGTTGTTTTTTCGACTGATGAAATTGATGACAGTTTTGCTTCTGATGACATTGTTGCTCCTACTTTTGGTCTTTCTTTACTTGAGTTCAATAAAGACAATAGTGTGGCAAAAGAGGTGGTTGGTGACACTATTGGAGATGATACTGCTGTTGGTGCTTTAAATGATGTAGTTGATGACAGTTCTATTGTTGGTGTCATTCTTGGTTATTCATCTGATGTGAATGATGAAAGTGTTGTTGCTGATGTTAATATTTCTGTTACAGAGAGGTTACTTCATAACATCACTGATTTTATGCAGCTCGTACCGTCAAATGAAGAAGAAAAGGTTCCAGGAGAGGTTTCGTTAATGCGTTCCCATAGGGTTGGGAAAACTGCCCCTACGGTCCATACTCTTTATACAAATCCATGTAAACCAAAGAAGCCTCGCCTTCCAAAATAACTGACTAACTCTTTTCTAACCAAAGAGGCTCGTACTGATTTTTATACTGGCTTTAGATCTCTTGGGTAATTGTCTATTTTTTTTTATATATCTTCTCTTTTTTATATTTCTACTTACTATAATAATTTTATTAATATTTGGTTTTATTTTTATATTTTTTGTGTTTTTGTAGGTGTGATGGGATGATTTATGGGTTTATTGCTGACATGAACAAGTCGTTTTTCACTGAGTTTGTGGGGAAGGGCTATTGGCTTCTTGATGTTGTAAGTTCATATTTGTGTTATTTGGTCCTATGTACATGTGTTTTTCTTGTTGATTACAGTCGGTGACAGTAGTGTGGTGATAGTTAGGAATTATTCTTTTTCTTTTCACAACACATTGATGAATCACTTTATCATTTGAGAAAGCGCCTTCACGACTTTCCTGATCAACATTCAAGCAGTCATATATTAGACACCATTTTCGTTACCAAGATTGGGGCGTACGATCCTGATTTAATTACAAATCGCCCTATAATTGATGAGTCTTCCTACAAGTATTTCATTGGTCTCTTTCCTCCTTGTGGGAAGCCTTAGGAAGGTGTCAAGAAGGTCTACACCCCTTTTAATATTAAAAACAAGCATTGGGTTGTACTTGAGATTCAGTTGGATTCGAAGCACATTATTGTGTATGACTCCCATTGTAATTACTACAAAGAGGAAGTTATAGCTCATAAGCTTTCTCAGACTTGCCAAATGCTTCCTATTCTAATGATGAAGAGTGGTCTGTTTTCTGATGTTGATGACACTCCATTTGATGTTGAGAGAGTATCGGGTTTTAAGCAAAATGACGAAGGGTACCTTCTGTTTTCCATCTTTTTATTCTTTTTTTTTTATTTTCTGTTTGCCATCTGCTCACTTTTTCTTTGTGTGTTTATTATGTAGGGGTAGCTGTGGGGTTTACACCATAAAGCACATTGAGCACCTTGTATTTGATCGTGACATGGATCTTATCAATGACGACTATGTTCAGGCCTATCGTGAGAGGATTGCATCTAATCTCTTCGTCAAGCAATGGACATTTGTTTAGTTTATCACATAAGTTTTTGTAGTTGGGACAATGTAGATTTGAAATTCCTAAATACATTTACTTATCTAATTATGGGATATTTAGTTGATGTAAATACTTGAACCAAGTTAGTTGTATTTTGGAATGAATGTTTTCATATTAACATCTATGTTCCTTTTAATCATTTTATATATTATGCCTTTTATATTTGTTAAGTCTCCATAATTTCAATTCACTTTCAAAGTTTGATGATTTCTAGTGACATACTCACTCTTTTTACCTTGGTGACACTGCTGATGACATTGTTTTTCGGTGTGCTAGTGGTTGCCTTTTGTGATAGAAGATGCATTTCTATTAATTGAACTGTTTTGATGTCATGTAGTTAAAATTACATGGTATTTTGCTTAGCATTACCCCCTCTAGTGTTTGGTGACACTAACCATTCCGATGGCATAATTTTTGACACTGCTGTCAGTGTGGTGACACCATTTTCCCTACTTTTTTTTATTTTTTATGTTTTAAACTACATGTAGCTTTGCTTAGCATTATCCCCTTTAGGGTATTTGCTTCCCTTATCCTAGGGTTGTTCTTTTGGTGACACCATTACTTGTGGTGACACCATCCATTCTGATGACAGTATTTTTGAAACTGTTTTCATTGTGGTGACACCATTTTCCCCACTGTTTTTTTATTGTAAACCACATGTAGCTTTGTTTAGCATTATCCCCTTTTAGGTATTTTCTTCCATTGTCCTAGGGTTGTTCTTTTGGTGACACCATTACTTTGGTGACACACCACATGTCCTTTTGGTGACAGACTCCTTTACACTTTTTTTCAATTGTGATGACAGAACTTGTGGTTACACCACAAGTGCTTTGTTGGCAGATTATATGTACTGAACAACACTTGAATCAATTTGTTTCATTTTGAACAGAAACTAAAAGCTGGTGAGAGTTTATATAAAAGCTCGTGACAGTGTAAGAAACTCGTTACAGCTAACATTTTATTCAATATAAGAAGAACAAAAACATAAAATGTACTAAAACTCAATGTAGCATAAACTGTCTAGCTGGTCTGATGACTCTTTGATCCTTTTCCTCTATATTCTCCAGCTGAAGGCTTCCTTTTTATTGAGGTCAGCCGCATCTTTTACGCACCAATGGTGGGTGACATTTCTGTTGTTTGATGTCATCTGGCACAATCCAGTCTGCTTCATGTAACACTGGATATATTGTCTCTTGATAAGTCAATGTTCAAGCTTTATTTGTGTAATAAGTGCTAATATACCTCAAAACAACCAGTTTTTTCTCTCTGATAAAAGCAAGCGCGTGTACACAAGGTATCTTGTCGTAATCAAATACTTTACATGTACAAGATTTCTGATTCAGATCAGCAAGAACCCGATTCATGCCACCAACTTCAAACTGGAAGTCATTCAGTTGTTTCATAGTGTACATTCCTGATTCACTACATCTTATGTACACTGTATCACTGATTTTTTTGGAAGCTCAAAGCTGTTATCCTCATATTCTTTTCTACGGCCATTGAACCATTTTGTTAGCTCTCTGATTGCATTCAGTAGTTCTATAATTGTGAATGATCTATCTTCAACGAATACACTATTGATTGTCTCTACATTGTTTGAAGTCATCATATTGTACCTGTCAGCTTTTGAATAAGCTCTTGCCCATTTCTCAAACTTCAAATCTTCAAGAAATGTTTTCATCTTTCTGTTGGCATTAGAAATGCATTCAAAGTAGGTGTGGAATTCTGATACTGTGTAACTGTTTGCAGCTTGTTCAAATCACTCACACATACTCTTCTTCTTGAATTTTGACATTATAGTCTGCTTCAAGTTCCATCTGCAGTAATAATGCTTAGCACTTGGGTAAACCAACTCTAACGCTCTTGCAATGCTTTGATGACGATCAGAAACAAAAACCATCTCTTCACTTGATGGGATGACTGTTGCTAGCTTGTTGAAGAACCACTCCCAAGAGGCGTTGTTTTCTGAGTCAACCACTACAAAGACAATAGGGTATATTTGATGATTTGCATCTTGTGCAGAAGCTATGAGAAGAGTCCCTCTGTATTTTACTTTTAGAAATGTACCATCTACCACTAGCACCTGTCATATTGAGTCTGATTACAGTTTTGCAGATATCAAACTTATCTAAAAAATATTGAAAAATAGTTGGTTACAGTAATCAAACTCACTTTTAATGACATGCATGTAATTTAGCTACTGAGATCAAAATTGATGACAATATTCCCATCTCAAACAACAATTGTACTCGAGATTACATAAAAGGCATGTATTAGTTATGATTAAATCTAAGAAATCCATTGATGACAGGCATACAAATTTAATCAAACCCATCTATCATAATGTAAGAATTTGTAACTTTCGCAGAATTGGGAATGCACTGATACATTGTCCAAATGCAATGAACAGATACTTGAACCTTGATTGGGAGTCAACTTGAAGGAAGGTGACAGTTCCAGCATTATGTTGCTTTAGGACACAACAATATGCTGGTAATAATTCAAAGCTTCCTTCTAATGACCCTTTTACCATCGTTATTGCTACATCACGAGCTTTCCATGATTTCCAGTAGCTCACATTTATTTTGAAGTCAGTTCTTATGATGTTTCTAATCTGACTTGGAGTTGGCCCCTTTTTGATGTCTTCATATCTGTTCATATGATGTAAAAGAGTCAATAAAATATTAGAGGAGGAGTGATTACAGGAAGGAATTACAGTATATTTCACCTTGGTTTGATCTTTTCAACTGCAAGTTTGTAGCTAGGAGTGCGAGGTTTTCCAATCCTTGCTTCCAAACTACAACTATGTTCTTGATTGTATTTCTTAATTTGAAATATAGTTGACCCAGTTAATATGGCACCATGAATTTTCCAATCGCAACTCTTATCACCTTGTAAGCAAACGTTTCTTATGCAACCAACAATGCAATAGCATCATTCAGATCTTCTTTTGTTCTGAATAGTTGTCCCAAAGCTATAATAATGCCCTCCTTTCTTGAACCTATATATTCTGCATTATTTGTGGACATTGTAGTGCTACTGATTCCACTCTCAATCTCGATATCATATCCATTATCACCTGTATAATCTATATAATACCTTAATTTAGAAGACTTTTGATGATGTGTCAACACCTCCTTAATTTAAGGTTTTTCAACTAATCATAATTTTCTCTTATTATTTTTTTTTCCATCTCTTTCATACATTTACATTTTTTTCCCTTTTATTTTTTTTACCCATTTACTAACAATTGAGTTTAATTCAAAACATCTATATCTAATATAATACTAAAACACATGTTGGAGGATGCCACATGTCGCACAATCCTCAAAATTAGGCTTGTGTGGAAGATTTCCATCAATTATGGGCCCACGTTCCTATTTAATTGACTTTTACTAATTAACTTATTTAATTACTCACCAAAAAGATCTGATTTCAAGTAGACATTTTTTTAATTTGTTTAACCTACTTTTATTATAAAAAAAAAAAAAAACCGGGCTTGCTAAGCGGAATTTTGATTCAAGGGTTGGATCTAAGCCAATTAAAATCATGCTCGCTCATTTTAAATCATGCTTTCTCATTTCATTTGTTTTTTTTAAATCATGCCCCACTTTTCATTAATTGATAAGTTAATTATTTCTTCTCCCTAATTGTTAAATATTCTTATTGGTTGAAAGTTATTTATGTGTTCATTTAAACTAATCTATTTTTGATATTAATTAAATATTAAAAAATTTCTTTTCATTCTAATACGGAGTATTTGTTAAATTTGGCCAATCTTCCCTAAGAAGCTTTTCATCCGAATAGGTATTCTTACTTTTTTTTTATCAAATGATTTTTTTTGTGAGTGTATTTGAAAAAAAAAAATTGAAGTTAGGTGATTGATATGATGATATCACTTACTTATAAGACTAATATTGATGCCTTAATTATTTTTTATGTTGCTAAAATATCATTTGAATATAAACATATTTTGAATATATATCAAGATATTTATTAATAAATTGCATATAAAATATACTTTCATTAGCAAATATATTTTGTTGAATCTTCAAATATAATAAAGGGTCCGACATACAAAAAAAAAAAGGAAGGTGATTTTACATTTGTATCTTTAACAAAAATTTAATAAACACTAAATAAATCAAATATTAAAATGACTCATGTATAGCAATATAGGTGGATCTTTAACTGTCCTTCTTGAATATCCTTCGTAACTTTAAGTTATTAATTTCTCGCTTTTCAACTCTTTTTTTTCTTCCATATTTTTTTAAAATTATTTTACAGGTTTAATCTTGGTTCTTTAATGCATGTTATTGTTTTCTCTCGATTTTTTTCCAATTACGAATCTTTTTTTTTATTGTGACAGCATTCAAATTTGGTGAATCACACTAAAAAAAATGAAGGGGGTATATGTGAAGCTTTAACTCTTTTTCTTTTAACGTGGGATGTTCCGAATTTAAAATTTATATAAAAAAAAGTGGATTAGGTTGGCAGTGCAAGCTTTTTGGGCAAAGTGTGTTAGTTTAGCAAATCGCCCAATTATTTAATCTCATATAATATTTTTCTGAATTCAAATTTTTTTAAAAAAATATGTCACAAGATCACAAGTTAGAAAAACCAATTATAACATATGCATATTGATTACAATGTGTTCATATACTCCCGTGCCTCGGGCACGGGTACTGTACTAGTTGGCATTATTTATGCAGTCTACAACATCATTCTGCACACAAAAGTTGTCTTCTATCACATAGGTATCCTTGAAATAGCTGTCAGCATGTAAAACCAACTGATTTTCATCATTCATAGATTGTGTAACCCGGTCTTCAATGATTTCCTTTACAACAGTAGCATATAAAGGCAATGTCCAATTCACTTCCTTCAATTCACTAATTTGAAAGAAACTCCTCAAATCACTGTCATTCTCAATCAAAAAGGCTCCATCGTTTTCTTCAAAGAATGCAAATGATTGAATTGAAGATTAGGAGCCAAACTGTCACTGTTGATGAATCTGTTGATTATCTCAGTCTTCATCTCATACATACTCATAGGTTGATTGATGACAATCACTTTTGATGACACATCCCCAACAAACACCAAATCATATTCTTCCATTTTCCATTCTCTTCCAAATTTTACTGTTAGCAGATTAACATCCATTATACCTGTTCCCCGGTGCCATCTCTTATGTTTAATACATATAATCTGATGGAACAATTTGAATCAAACTCAGATACTGTGATGACAGGCATCCAATTTTATTCAAACACAGCTATTATAATCAAATTGCATTTAGCTACAATAATGACAGGCATCCAATTTTATTCAAACACATCTATCATAATCAAATTGCATTTAGCTATTGTGATGACAGGCATCCAATTTTATTCAAACTGAGATCAAAATCAAATTTAGCTACTGTGATGACATGCATCTAATTTTATTCAAACACAGCTATCATAATCAAATTGCATTTAGCTACTGTGATGACAGGCATCCAATTTTATTCAAACTGAGATCAAAATCAAATTTAACTACTTTGATGACAAGCATCCAATTTTATTCAAACACAACTATCATAATCAAATTGCATTTAGCTACTGTGATGACATGCATCCAATTTTATTCAAACTGAGATCAAAATCAAATTTAGCTACTGTGATGACAGGCGTCCAATTTTATTCAAACACATCTATCAAAATCAAATTGGATTTAGCTACTGTGATGTCAGGCATCCAATGTTATTCAAACACATATATCATAATGTCAAAAAGAGAATTCGGGATTACAGTACAACAATCACCAAATTAGCTACTGAGATGAAAATCATCAACTAAGATCAAAATCAATGACAATATTCACGTCTCAAACAACAAACGAGCAAAAATTCGAATTTTTCCTCTTTTGAAATCTGAATTTGGGATTACAGTGCTATAACCGAGCACAAATTCGTTCAGGTTTGATGACTGATGGCGAAATCGACAATGCCTGATGAAGAAATTGGTGTTCCTGCTTCAGATCGAGATCGAAATCTTCGAAATCAGGGAGATCGAGGATGCCTGGTGTTGCTCGTCGTTCCGTGAATCAGAAGAAACAGGGATGTTTGGTGCAATAGGAAAAAGAAGGGTATTGAAGCTAGGGGTAAAAATGTCAATTTAGGACAATTTGCAAAAGCCATTATGAAAATGGACATTTTGCAAAACAACCCCCATTTTTTGGACACTTACCAAAAAAATCATATAACTATCTATATAAACTCTTAATTTAGTAGAGTATAGGATGATGTGTCAATCTTAGAAGCATTTGAGGAGTTTTGACCAATCATATATTTTTTTTGTCTTTTTATTTGATTTTCTTTAATTCATTTTTTTTTCTTTTTTACCCTTTAATTCTCTTTTCTCTTTAATTTTACTAACTAGGGTTTAATTCAAAACATTGAATTCAATCTAATATAACTATTGGTCTTAACTCAAGTTTGTTTACTACTCCCTCTGTTAATTAAAACTTGTCGTTTACTATTCAAGCATTCTTTTTTAGAATGATAAAAACTATATAAAATATTAACATTTTTTCATATTTGTTTTTATAAATTCATACTTAATTATGTTATGTATGAAATTATTAAAAACACTTATTTAAAATGTTAATATTTTATATAGTTTTCAACACCTAAAAAAACGTGTGTGAATAGTAAAACGTCAAGTTTTAATTAACGGATGGAGTAACTAACTATAAAAACTCTTAATTTATAAGAGTTTAGGATGATGTGTCAATCTTAGAGCCATTTTAGGAGTCTTGACCAATCTTTTTTTTTCATTTTTCTATGATTTTCTTTAATTTGCCATTTTTTTTGTTTTTCCCTTTAATTTTTTTTTCTTTAATTTTACTAACTGTTGGGTTTAATTCAAAACATTGAATTCAATCTAATATAACTATTGGTCTTAACTCAAAACATTAGTTTCAATCTAATATAACTATTGGTCTTAACTCAAATATATTTACTAACTATTGGGCTTAATTCAAAATATTGAATATAACTATTGATTAATCCGCATCACATTTAAAAAATAGTATAATGATATTGATATTATTGTTACTGAGTAATTTAAAACATCTATATTTATGTATTATACTTTACATAAGATTTTTAAAAAATAATTTTCTGAGATAATTATAAGATACATTTATTGTAAAGTTTTTTTTATTATTTTTATCTTAACTCTTGTTAATATTTTATAATATTTTTATATATAATCTATATAAACTCTTAATTTAGAAGAGTTTAGGATGATATGTCAATATTAGAAGCATTTGAGGAGTTTTGACCAATCATATATTTTTTTTGTCTTTTTCTTTGATTTTCTTTAATTCTTCTTTTTTTCTTTTTTACCCTTTAATTCTCTTTTCTCTTTAATTTTACTAACTAGGGTTTAATTCAAAACATTGAATTCAATCTAATATAACTATTGGTCTTAACTCAAATTTATTTACTACTCCCTCTCTTAATTAAAACTTGTCGTTTACTATTCATGCATGCTTTTTTAGAATGATAAAAACTATATAAAATATTAACATTTTTTCATATTTGTTTTTATAAATTCATACTTAATTATGTTATGTATGAAATTATTAAAAACACTTATTTAAAATGTTAATATTTTATATAGTTTTCAACACCTAAAAAAACGCGTGTGAATAGTAAAACGTCAAGTTTTAATTAACGGAGGGAGTAACTAACTATAAAAACTCTTAATTTATAAGAGTTTAGGATGATGTGTCAATCTTAGAGGTATTTTAGGAGTCTTGACCAATCTTTTTTTGGGAACCCTGAGATATTTTTTTTTTAAGACTTTTCTGTTACAATATTCTAATGAGATAATTTGATGGGAAGGCAATTTTTTCGGCCTAATTGACGGAATGTCAAAGGTTTGGGACAAATTGTGAAATTGTCCATCTCTCCCAATTTGATTAACCCTATCTATCCACTCTATCCGTGTCTTTCTCCTGCTGCTCTCGATCTCTCCTGGAGCCACTACAAGGTCATCGTTGATGACGATGAGGTTCGACGGAGGAGAGAGGATGACATTGTGATTTCTGTTGATTCTCTGTCGATTTTCGTTGGATCTGGTGGATAGATTTATCGTAGATCTGGTACTTCGTCGATTGCGATTGCGAGTGAAGGGCGACGACGGCCAATCTGTGTGCAATCGTTCTTGCTGCAGTTCGATTGAGTTGCCACTTCTGGCCGGATCCACTGACTTCTTCGCATCAAATTGAGTTGTTGTAATTCGTGGCCAGATCTGAAATTTGTTGATCATCTGAATCAATATATCATCTGATCGACTGGTTTGGATCCATGGCAGAGGCGGAGGCTGGAGGCCGAGCGGCCGGAGTGAGGGATCGAGCGAGCGTCGGAGCGAGGGAGTGAGATCGAAGGCGGAGCCGGCCGACCTTTCCTCTTCGCGGAAATCATGAGGAAGGAGATGAGTTTTTGTTAAATTACAAAAATCACCCTATGAATATGAGAAATTAAAAAAACTATCTATATTTTATTATGTGATCCATAATCTATATTTTTATTTTTATTTTTTCACAACAAAATGTTATATTGGCACAAAATATGGTGATATTTGCACAAGCACAATATACAGTTATATTTGCACACCAAAATGTATCGATGCGAAAAAAAAAACTAGACTTGGGTCATATTTGCACAACTTACGATTATTTTTGCACATCGAACTCTTATATTTGCACGAAAAAATGTTAAAAAAAATAATAAAATAATAATAATAAAAAAAACTAGACTTGGGTCATATTTGCACAACTTACGGTTATATTTGCACAACGTACTCATATATTTGCAGGACAAAATGTTAAAAAAAAAAAACAAAAAAAAAACTAGACTTGGGTCATATTTGCAAACTTACGGTTAAATTTGCACAACATACTCTTATATTTGCACAACGTACTCTTATATTTGCATGACAAAATGTAAAAAAAAAAACTAGACTTTGGTCATATTTGCACAACTTACGGTTATATTTGCACATCGTACTCTTATATTTGCACGACAAAATGTAAAAAAAAAAAAAAACTAGACTTTGCTCATATTTTATTTGCACATGCACAACATACTCTTATTTTTTCACGACAAAATTTAAACAAAAAACCTAGACTTGGGTCATATTTGCTCAACATACGGTTATTTTTGCACATGCACAACATACTCTTATTTTTGCACGGCAAAATGTATAAATAAAAAAGAAAAAGAAAAAAAAAAGAAAAAATAGTGAGGCTATAGGCAAGATGTTAAAATTGCTATTGACAAGATGGACAATCCACCAATTTGTCCTAAAATGTGGATATTTCACCAATCGAGACAACTTTTTTGGACATTTTGCAAACTCCCCCTATTCTAATTTTCTTCTCCAGTATGTAGTAGCAACTTTCGAACATCATATCTTTTATTTTCTTCTCCCCCTATTCTAATTTCACCGGTCAACGTTGACCACTCATGTGGATTTTTTTTTTTTTTTTTTTTTTATTTTAATGTGATGACATTTTTTTGATGCCATTTTTTTTGCTTTGATGCAACTTTTCTAATGACATAGTTTGATGACACTTTTTGAATGCCACTTTTTTCAAACCTTGATGACATTTTTTTTACTGTCATGTCACATTGACCATTGACGCCGTTTTTTTTACTGTGGACTATTAATGACACTTTTTTGTGTCAATTTTTTTTACTGTGTTCCTATATTTTTTCAAAGTAGTATTTTGATGACATTTCTTTAATGTAATTATTTGATGTTACTTTTTTTAATCAAATCGTTTGATGCCACTTTTTTAATTCGGAAATTTCGCGAGGTACCCTTGAGGTATTGCAATTTTCGCGGGATATACAACTCTTTTGCATATTTCGCGTGGTGCCCCCGTGGTTTTCTTTTTTTTCGCCTCATGCCCTTTTGGGTTAAATTTAACAGTTTTTTTTCCCTTCCGTTAGTTTGCATTAAAAAAAAAAGCAATCCAAAGAAAGAGAACAATGACGCACGACTGAGATGAGAGACGAGAGAGCGAAGCGAGGGAGACAAATCGAAGAAGACCAGCGCTACCGCCGGGAGGAGAAGTTGCTTCTCGCCTGCTTGGATCCGGTGCTCGAAGGCCAGGTCGTTGCTGCTGCAACCGAAGAAGGGCGGCCGCTGCTGCTGTGAAGGGCTGTCATGGGAGGAGAGGTGGGAGGCATTGTGCCTGAGAGCGAAGCCAGTGGCGGCCCATTGCCTCGGCCGGCAACCGGAAGTGGAGGAGAAGAAGCTCCTGCCGGTGGTGGAGCGGTGGAGGTGCCAAGTATGTTTCTTATTTCAAACCTCTTTTCACAAATTAGGGTTTCTCTGTCTGAAATTCGAATTGGGGGTTGGTAGATTATTGAGTTCAGTTTCGAAGTTGGGGTTTCAATATGTGAAATGCTCAGATTGTGAGTGGAGGTTTTGAGTTTTGATTTTGTCTGTCAGATTCTGATTTTACAATTCTTATTACAATGAACTAATCTGAGTGCTATGGTTTAAAATTTGAATGTGAGATTTAGGGATTAGTTCACTCATTATTCATCATGTAATTTCATTGATTTTCTATTGATTCCATCACACTCATGGAATATATAACCTTTTTATTGAGTTCTAAATTTCTAACACAAAAGATCACCATTTACAAACACTGTATGTTGTGCATATTATACCATCTGCACAAAGCCATATATTTATACCCTAAGGCCTAAGCCCCTAACTTGGATTTAATTCATGTTGCTAGCCTTTTCCATTAGTCTGAGTGTCAAATGTACAAATGGCAAGCGGTGTGCTCGATTTTTGTCCATTTACTCTATACTCTTAGAAGGTTGTTTTTTAAGTCTTTATTTTTTATTATTTATAAGCCTATTAGCTCAAATGGTGGAGCGGTGTGCTCAAGCACAAAAATGCGGGTTCGAATCCTGTATAGGCTATGATTAATGTAGTTGTAAGAAAGTTATTCTTGTTATATTGGGTCATTCACATGGCAAAAGAATTAAGGCAAGAATGGGATCTTTTAGACAAGTAAGGATTTATAGGAGCGGTAGTTTTTTCAGACCATAGCATGTAGTTAGAACATTTCAGACACCATGTACACAACAACTTTCGATCCCATTTAAGCATCGAATAATGTATGACAGTAATTATCACTTTAAATGCCAATTGTAACTCTTAGTATTGCCTGCAACATTGATTTTAGAGTTATAAAACGGTTTATAATGTTGTGAAGATGCGGAGATGTATTTTGGGAAGTGGAGTAAAAGAGTTTTCAATTATTATAGCTTTGTAATGTAAACATACACAAGATCAATTGTGTGTTTCTCAACTTTCACAATAACTAAATGCACATTACAACTTGAATTAGCAGTAGTGTGGTGGTAAGTGTCTAGTTCCACAAGGTGGTCACGAACCAAATAGAATGTGCTTACAAACCTTTGCTCTAGTAGTGCACCTTTCTACCACTATAAAAAACAATGAAGCAATTAAATATTTATAAGGAATCAAGAACAAATAAGGGGAAGAAAAGGGATAGATGTAGTATAACTAAACTGTTTCACGAACCAAGGGGCTGCTGTCATACATGGCATGCATTTTAAATTCTTCTAGACTAAAATTCTTGCCAAAATTCAATATTTTTAGGTCTTGAGTTAGATGTTTGCATGAGAACAAAAGCACTTGATCATAAAAAGTAAAATGATGATCTAGTAGGTTATGTTCATGAACGACAAATCGATTTAAAATTCTACTTTGAATAAAAGTGAAAGTTTGATCAAGACAAATCAAATTAGCCTATGTAGGATTTGAACCCGCATCTTTGTGCATGAGCACATTGCTCTACCATTTGAGCTAATAGGCCTAAATTTTATCATATAGAGTCAAAATGCACATAAAAATAAGATAACCTATCAAAACATGACAAGTGATCACAATCCAAGCACCAAAAAGGAATATGTAGCACCGCTGAGTTTGTGGGAACTGAGGAAAAACGTGTTGCTACTACTGGTTCTTCTCCCTCAATATTTCGTAACCCTCATGTGGGGGAGCTGGAGCCTAGAAGGAGAGGAGGGGAGGATTGTGAAATGATCATGGAAGGAGTTAGCTTAACGGTCCCGAGTGGAATAATTGAGGATGTTTGTAATGAGAGCAAAAGTTAGCGAACATCCTGAATACTGTGTCCACAATCCCTCTCAGCACTCAAGAAGATAAAATTCGAACATCCTGAATACTGTGTCCATATATTATATTAGCAGAATGGAGAGAACAATATGACAACTATTAGCCAGAGACAATTACAAAAATCTAATGCTTCTCTGCTAGTCAATTTCTAAATTCCCAACCCAATTTAACATTACTGGATTCATCCAATTGTCATCTTGCTAATTATGATATATCTGTTAGATCTACATGGCCACCCTTCAATCTATTTATGCATCAACAGAAAAGAGAAACCATAGAAATATAAAGCAGTGGAGCAGATTTCAACTGAGACCAAAAGAAGGAATAAACTTAGTCAAAGAACAAGGGCTATCAGACTAGCAAATAAATACATGCATACTAACAGGACAGAGCACAGGTGCCCAGACCAACATGCACATGAAAAAGGATAACAGTCACACATGAAATATGCAAAGTTCAACCTTTCAAAGTCAGATGCCAGACCTAACAATTGAATATGCTTAGCAACAATATCATTTATATAGCTGTAGTCCCCTCAAGGCCATAGAATCTGGATATGTGAACCCAGCACTGATTGCATAATCATCAAGGCAATAGAATCTGGATCCGTCTATGATGCGCCATTAAAAGCAACAGCAAACTGGACCAAAGGCGTATCATCATCAATCATCCTAATCTGAAATTGTCATTATGGAAATACACAAAATGGCGAGTGTCCAACAAGTTCTATCACATACACAAATATAAACATTGAAAACGATAAACATACTTATCAGCATGTTTTTGCTGGAATCAAACTCGAACCCTAGAGTAGGCAAACATCCACAATTCGAATCATCACCCCTAACCCCTAAATCCCCAAATCCCCAAACCCTAGATTAAATTGAGAGATACTAACATTCACCTTCGACACCAATTGAGCTCGACCCACCGGCGACAATCTTGTTGGCGTTCGTTCTTCGATCTTCGTCTTCTCCCTCTCTTTCATCTTCTCTTTCTCTCACGCGACCTATGCCTTCGTTCGCCCTTCGTCTTCTCTTTCTCTTGGTCGAGCTTTCTTTTGTTTCTTTCGTTTTTTTTTAGTTTCTAACGGAGTCAAAATCCTCGGTTAAGTTTAACTGCCAAGGGCGCGAGGCGAAATCTAACAAAAACTCGGGGGCACGACGCGAAATATGCAAAAGAGTTGTATACCCCGCGAAAATTGCAATATCTCAAGGGTACCTCGCGAAATTTCCGTTTTTAATTTAATCGATTGGATATCGATATAATTTCATTGATTATACTTTTATTCACCGATGACACGTTTGTGATTACACTTCATGGGTGCAATCATTTTTGATGACATTTTTATACAATTACATGAGTATAAAATGTTATTAAACTTAATTGATGACATCTTTTAATGATGAATTTTATTCATTGATTGTTTGTTGATGACATTTTTATTGATAACATTTTTATACAATTGATAACTTATAAGCATAAAATGTGATTACACTTCATTGATGACACATTAGTAGTGCTATTTAAGAATCTAATAATATTATTAACCTCAGATGATGTTGATATTTCCTCACTTTAGCACAAGAGCCAAACTACATCAACAACATCATTTAAGTAAAAAAAACCAGGTCATAAGAATTGAAGAACACTGCAAAAAATGACAATACACATGAGAGAATGAAAATTATCCCCTACACGTGGGGTTCATCATCTTCATCATCCTTAGTAATTTGTTGCGCATAATCCATTATTTTTTCCTTAAGCTCCCTCTGTTGCTTCTTCCACAATCCTTATACACTTCAGTCCTACCAAATAGCCCTCGGTTTCTCCTCACATATTATTGTTGTCATAACAGGTGTATAATCACTTTTTCCAAATTTGTCTGTTGATTTTCGGCCTCACTTCTTGCACCTGAAGCCCTTACATTCATACCCCCATTCTCACCCTCCTGGACAACTCAAATCTGCAAAACAATAATAGCAGCAGCAGCTTGAATAGTTTGCAATTTTGGAACCCAAACCTACTGCAGAAACACCTTCAACATTGGCATCAATGGCCTTTGATTCCGTCTACTTTTCAGCCAACTTTCGAGCATGGCCTTTTGTAGGTCGAAGTCACAAATTGCAAAACTGGAGGCAGGAGCAATATTTTTAATGGTACATATTAAAGTCCATTGTAAATACCGTGGTTGGTCATGTAGACTACGACATTGAATTTCATAGCCAGCTTCAACAAATGGGAGAACATTTAAGCCATTTTTTGCTGCAAGGAAAATAATTAAGATCAAAAGAGGTATATCGGATTTTAACCTTAGTATATTGGATAAAATTTTACTGGTGTCTTTACTCATCCACCTTTCGAATTGCTATCGACTTCCAAAAGCCACAAAATCCCCAATTGCATGTTGAAGCAATTTGATCACATAATCCAGACGAATATAAAGACACAAAGTAAAGGCAGAAGAAGCGAAAACACTCTCAAAACCAAAGTATCCAAAAGCAAAACCAAAGTAGTTTCTACATATTCAACACTTGGGTTCTATATTGATATGCATTCCAAACTCTTATAAAGCAGTCATTTGTATACATTATGGTCATTTAGAATGAATCTTTTTGCTTTAAATCAACAACATAGTACACAACAACAATTCGCAAAAAATAATATAGACAAAATACAATCAAAACAGATAGATTCAAGTATACACAAGAGAAAGTGTCAGCAATTTCAAATCTGATAAGGAACCACAGCCCGGGCATAAGATGAAGAAAACACCCATCAGTTTTGATTCCGAAAAATCTCCTCTTAAAGAGGATAGAAGATGAAGAAAACACTCAACATTTTTTTATTTTAGTTGGACATCAAGCAAGGAATCAAAGCCCAAGGGAACATAACTTGTATAAAATCAGTTGATCAACATGAAATCTGCTAAGCAATATTTTCCTTTTTTCAAGAAAATGTTACCTATAAAGACAATCCTAATATTTGGAAGCTGAAAAGGATCTTCAATTGATATTCTATACTCACCACTGCTGAGAAAGTGACAATGTTGAGCTTCATTTCCATGGCTTCAAATTGAATGAATGCGCCCTTGTTGCCCATCTACAGGAGAGAACAAATTCATCACGACACGTCTAGTGTTAAAAGCGTCATAGAAAAAAAACCCAGCAAATTTACAAAGCTAGTGAAATTACCTGATCACGGTAATTCGGAGCTGAAAATACAGTGATAAGCTTGCCATCGTGTTCGATTCCATATGCAATCAGAAGACCTATCTGGATGCCACATGAATTTCACCCCATAGTTCAATCCCAGACTATCATATGCGATTAATTTAGGACTGAAGAAGCACCTTTTGTCATCTATTAAACCTATCTGATGCCATTAAACAGGAGGAACGCAACCGAAAGAGATCATATAAGCATGAGAAACTCACCTTCAAACCTTTGATTTGGACAAAGACTGATCCCTCCTAAAAGCATCCTCTATTAAGTTCATCTGATCGATAAGATCATTCACTGAAGGCCTTGGCTCAAGCAAGCTACAATCACCAAACAATCATATATAATAACTCAATTCCCAGTAAACAAAAAGCACTAAGAAATATACCAATATAACCTGAAAATCTTTGATAACTGATTCCACAGTAACTTGTCAAATATTTCAGAGATTAGAGAAATTCTAAAGTTGTTGTCTCTGTGATTAGAGAAACACTGCACCAAGGAAAGAGACCTAAAATTTCTCAATTCAAAGCTCTTAGCTCACCCAATTCATCGAATTCAAAGCTCTTACCTCATCTAGGCATTTCATCGAACACCTAGGATGCAACTCTTACCTCACCCAATTCAAAGCTACCCAGCACTTTCAAATTTCTCAATCTTGCATCTAGTGGAAGGAGATCTCAAATCTCCATTATTTTCTTTGATTCCACTCTAACAATTACATCGAACGGAGTAGGAATTACCTTGGAATACTCGAGTTAGGGCTGATAGTCCCCCTTCGAAATTCTCCTCCTCCAACTCGTGGCGGCGGATGAAGCACCTCCGACTCGTGGCCGGAATGGAGAGAGCGAGGACGAGCAACCTGCCATGGGAGCGTGATGAGAAAGAATAGGGCGAGACGAGCAAGGTAGGAACAGAGAGATGGATATCAGACAAAAAGGAGAGGAAGCGACCGTGAATGAGCTTCGGGAAGGAGAAAGGGCTAACTGGCGGAATAAAGGTTGAATCCCGGTTATAAGCTCTAAAAAAACTTTTTAATTAGTTAATGACCTAATTAAAACCTTTTAGATGTCCAAAAACGCAAATTTTCTCTTAAAAAAAAAGATAATAGATTTGAATATATGGCAGTGGGGCGTATATTGAGAAGAACTTATCGATTATTAAACCTAAAATCTATTTATCTATATAAACTCTTAAAACATAAAAGTTTTTGCTGTCACATCCCCCTAACCATCTCATTTTCAATCAATCGCCTTTTTGCTTTTTTTTTTTTCTATTTTGCAATTGATTTTCATATTTAGCATAATCAATGAGTTTAATTCAAAATATTAATTTAATATATAACTTATATATGTATTTGCAAAAATTTAGGAGTTGGGACTAATTTTGTTTCAGTTGTAATTGGGTTAAGCCCAGCCCATTTGTCCATTTGTCTCTCTAGCCACGGTGCTTTAAAAGCCGATGGTTTGTTACAGATTCGTTCAACAAGTTGAATAACAAACTCGTCTTCTTCCCTCCTTCTCCATCTCTGTATCCATTTTCTATTTCCAATCAAGAACTCAGTTCCGAATCCTTCATGGTATCAGAGCTCGGATTTTGAATCCAGATCTGGTTCCACCAGTTACTTTGCTTCCGTGATTTTCCAGATCGGTTTGCTGCAACCATGGCCAACAACGAAGTTCAAGCTCACAACGAAGTTCAAGCTCCCCCAGTTTATGCTGATCCAAACGATCCATTTTACCTCCATCCAAGCGACAATCCTGGAACTGTGTTGATCACGCCCGCGTTTGATGGAAGGAATTTTGCAGAATGGAGACGTTCGGTGCTCATTGCCTTGTCGGCGAAAAACAAGCTCGGGTTTATCAATGGTGACATTTCCAAGCCAGATCCGGCATCTCCAAGGTTCCAACAATGGAAGAGATGCAACGACATGGTGCATGGATTCTGAACAGCCTAAGTGTTGAGATCAAGAGAAGTGCGATTTACATGGAAAATGGATGCGCGATTTGACGCACACTCGTTTCCAGATACGGAAAATTAGGAGGAACACAACTGTTTTCCATCAAGAAAGAGATCGGTCGTGCTGAGCAAATTACGAGTCCTTTTTCGACTTATTTTAACAAAGTTAAATCCCTATGGGATGAGTTGGATATTGCTCATAGCTTGCCAATCTGTACTTGTGTAGCTGTGAATGAAATGTTGAAATTCTTATAAAATGAAAGGTTGATTGAGTTTCTAATGGGTTTGAATCAGCCTTTTGTGTCTGCTAGGGGATCTGTTCTTATGATGGATCCTCTCCCCAGCATAGATCGAGTATATTCGCTTATTGTGGAAGAAGAGAATCAAAGAGATTCTAAACGAGGTATAGATGTGACTGATGGTCTGTCCTCGCATGTCAGTACACAGCATGTCAATCAGAAGGATCCTAAATCTGGTTGCACTAGTGATGTTGTGTCCATGTTTGTCTAGACACATGGTTCCTCAAAAGGGAATGCTTCTGTGAACCAAGCTGGTGCTAGTGGATCAAGGAGGAAGCCTCTCTTTTGTACCAACTGCAAAAAGACTAATCATACAATCGATAGGTGTTTTTTCTTGAATGGTTTCCTTCCTGGATATGGCAAAGACAAGGAGAAGAAGCCATCTGGAGATGGGAAGTTTGCAGGGACTGTTGCTCAGAGTAGCAATTCTGATTTCACTTCCTCCCAACTTGCTCAGATCATGAGTTTGTTGTAGTCTGCAGGGGTTGGATCTCAAGAGAGACAGCCTGTGGCCGACGACTTTGCCTTTTCCTGACAGTTGTATTAGCACCAAAGAATGTTTTGATTTGATTCACATTGTTGTTTGGGGTCCCTATAGGGTACCAACATATGATGGCAACAGATTCTTCATCACATTGGTTGATGATTTCACAAGGCACACTTGGATTAAGCTGTTGCCACACAAAGGTTATAGTTTCACTGTCATTAAGCCGTTCATGTCTCTCACAGAGAGACAGTTTGGCAAGAAAGTTCGAATGATTCAAACTGACAATGCTTTTGAGCTTCGAGGCTCACTTGATCATGACAAATACCTTATCGACCATGGGATTGTGCATCAGACATCTTGTGTGGCTACCCCTCAAGAGAATGGAGTGGTTGAATGCAAGCATAGGCACATCCTGGAGGTGGCTAGAGGATTGCTGTTTGAAGCAAATTTGCCAAAGGAATTTTGGGGGGACAGTGTGACCATGGCAGTATATTTGGTAAATCGACTACCAAGCAAAGTTTAAAGTTCAAATCCTCTTTTGAACTATTGCATTCTAGACCACCTGAATATGATAATCTTAGGTGTTTTGGCAGTCTTTGTTTTGCTTCAACCTTGAAGCATGGTAGAGATAAATTCTCTCCAAGAGCAGTGCCTTGCATCTTATTAGGATTTCCTTCTGGGAAAAAGGGTTACAAGCTGCTTAGACTTGATGATAAAAAGGTTTTTTCCTCTAGGGATGTTCGGTTTCAGGAAAGAACTTTCCCATACAGAAGCAGAAACTCTCTTGACAGTGAAGAAAATGCTCCTTTTTTCTCCATCACATATAACCATGGTTGTTCTTCTGAGGATCACTTTGTGTTGCCTTCTTCCCAATCTGTTCAGTCACCCACAGTTGCTCTTTCTTCTCCTTCTTTTGTTCCTACTATTAGGAGATCAGAAATGGCTTCCCGACCTCCCACCTATTTGAATGACTATGTGTGTGGGCATGCTTGTGCCAACATGCTCACCTGTTGCCACACCATCACATCCACTGTCAATTTCCCTTCCCCACTCCACCCTACAGATTCTCATCCAGATGTTGACCTTTTAGTTATGATCAGGCTTACACCTATCAGGTCTGGCAGGATGCCATGAATGCCGAGTTCAAGGCACTGGATTTGAATCACACTTGGAGTGTTGTGCCTCTTGCAAAAGGAAAAAAAGGAAATTGGGTGCAGGTGGGTTTATGAGGTTAAAAGAAAAGCTGATGGCAGTTTAGAACGTTATAAAGAAAGGCTGGTTGTTAAAGGATACACTCAGAAGGAATGGGTTGATTTCAATGAACCCTTTTCCCCAATGGTCAAAATGACCACGGTTAGAGCTTTGATCACAGTAGCTCTCAAGAAGGGCTGGAAGATGATGCAATTAGATGTTAATAATGCCTTTCTACATGGCAATTTAGATGAGGAAGTTTATATGAAGTGACGAAGGAAAAACCTGTCGTTGATCCGCCAAAGAAAACTCAAACCTATAGCAAGTATGATAACTCCACTCCCTTGATGAAAATCGGAATAAGTTTCAAAGGCTTTGACAGTCTGTTTCTATCAAAGGTCTTGAAGCTTTAGCAGTGTTGATGAAACACAAAACCTGTTCTCCATGATATTATGTTCGAATATTATTTTATGTTATTATATGCTTCCAAATATTATTATATATATTCACTAACATTTCATGAAGCTTTTTCGAATATTATCTCCTTCCTTAAGCTGTAAATCGAGAAGATTCAAATCGGAAGATCATGGCTTCAGAAGTTTCCAAAGATAGAAGATTGTGAAGAATCCGGCTCAAGCCATGATCCTCTCTAGCCGTTGGTGAAGATCCTTAGGCGCCGATTTGTTTCAATATAAAGAAAAGGAAGAAGAAGACAGTCATACATTGGTTGAACACAAGCATTCATACATTCAAGCCCTCAAGCGAGATCTGTCTTCTTCGTGTGCTCTCTGCTAGTCCTTAAGAGTCTGTTATTTCATTTCAAAGCATTTGAGAGTTACACAGTGAGCTTATAGGATATATTTCGTGATAGTGTTACACTCGAGAGTTTGTAACTCAGGAAGTGGACACTAGGAGATTGATTCACTAAGTGTAACATAATTGTACTAGATAGCATAGAGAGGTGGGGCTCTTCTAGATTGGTCTAGGACTCCAAGGGAACGTGAGTTGACTAGATTGCAATTGTATAGAAGAGAAGCTTCTCGGTGAGCTATTAGGATCCTAAGTCTTCTGAATCAATAAAAGCCGGTTGAATCCCAAGGTTGTGGAAGAACCCTAGGCGGGGACGTAGGCCAAGTTCGTGCCTAACCTCGTAATTAATTCATCGAGTCCTTTATTTACTGCTTTACCTTATTTCCGCACTTGGTTCGAATTGTTTAACTTTGTGATTTAGGTTTTCAGAGAAAAGACTAAGTCTAATCTCAAAGGGTTTTGCACGAGCTTCAAAAGTCTTGAGACTATATGCGAAAAACCGGCATACTCTATTCAAGCCCCCCTTCTAGAGTTTCTTTACATTACTTTGTTTTACATTATCGAACCTTCAATTGGTATCAGAGCTTTACTCACTGATTTTGATCTAACAATCTTGTGAGTTTTCGATCATGTATGGTGAAGCAAGCGGAGGATTCGCACAGGGAAGGTCTACCAGCAGACCACCACTCTTTGTAGGAAACAACTTTGTCCACTAGAGATCATTGATGAAGATGTTCATTATAGATCAAGATCTGGAACTCTAGAACATTATAGAGAATGGTCCGAAGGTTCTAGAGAAAGACGTACCAAATGGAACCAAAATCGCAAAGAAGAAGTCTGAATACATCCAAGCGGATCTTGAACTCGTCTCCAAAAACTACAGGGCTGTCAACTTACTTTATTGTGGTCTTAGCACTGATGAGGTTAACCGTATTTCATCTTGTAGGTCAGCTAAAGAGATTTGGGACAAGCTAGTCATCACCTATGAGGGAACCAGCCAAGTGAAAGACACCAAGATCAGTATCTTCCTTCGAAAGTATGAGCTTTTCAAAATGAAGTCTGATGAGTCTATCAAGGCCATGTTCACACGATTCACAGAAATCACCAACAACCTTGACTCTCTTGGCAAGAGCTTTACGAACGTTGAGAAAGTGAGAAAGATATTGAGGTGCCTCCCAAAAGAAAAGTGGGGTCCTAAAGTAACAGCCATAGAGGAATCCCAAGACCTCACCACTCTGCCCCTTGATGACCTGCTTGGGAAACTGATCACGCATGAGATGATACTTAATGAAAACGATGGAGAACTTCCAGCAAGCACTAAGAACTTGGCGCTCAAGTCTAAGAAGGATGAGGACAAAGATGGATCCGATTCCAAAGATGAGGATGACGATGAGGATGACCCTTTTTCTCTTATTATAAGAGGCCTTGCTCGAATCCTCAAACTGAGGAAATCATTCAACAACAAGGATGGATCAGAGTCTTCAAAATTTCGAGGAAAGTCTCAATACAACAAATATGAGAAGAAGACTAAACCCTTGTCTTGTTTTGAATGTGGTGAAACAGATCATCTTGTAAAAGACTGTCCTCAAAAGATGAAGAGCCAGTCCAGGAAGGGTGCTAAATGGAAAAAGAAAGCCATGGTGGAAACTTGGCGTGATTCTGACTCTGACTCCGATGATGAGAAGGCCAATGTCTGCCTTATGGCCTCAGGAGATGAATCACACGATGAGAAGCTTGAGGTAACTGTAAGAGAACTTATGGCAAGTCCAAAAGAGGTATTATCAGAATTTCTTTCTAATATGATTGCCAATGAAGAGAAACTTATTGCCCGGACTAACACTCTTATTAACAAAACTGTGGACCGGGGAAGAACTATTGAGGATCTGTCTATGAGGGTCAAAAGTCTTGAAGCTTCTTATTCAGGTCTTGACATTAAAGTCAAGGCTCTTGACTCAGAGAAATCTGAACTCAAGCAAGATCTCTTCTCTCTAAGAAGTGAACATCATGACTTAGAGAACGAGAAGATCTCCCTGAATAATAAGATTCAAGACCAACAGACAACCCTCATAAGTTTTACCAAATCTAAAGGCACTCTTAATATGATGTTGGGTGAGCAACAAAGTTCTCTAAACAAAAGTGCTATAGGTTACAATCCGAGGTTTTTAAAGAAGCAACACATCACCACTTTTGTGAAGGCAAAAGGAAGCATAACCTTTCCTATATGTCACCACTATGCTAGAAATGGACATGTAAAAGAGACCTGCCCTTATAGAAGAAAGGATCCATATATCATTCGCAATACATTTTCTGTTCATTTGAGGAAATAACGGATAACATAAGTTTGGGTCCCCAAATGCACTATTTTACCAAATATGGTTTACCCCAATAATGGATCCAAATTTGCTTATTGGTCTAGCCACAAAGGTTGATGTTTGTTTTGCAGGAGATCACCAAGGTGAAGGAGCAAAAATGGATTATTGATAGTGGATGCTTAAGGCATATGAGTGGGAAGAGTTCTCTCTTTCATGATCTAAAGGAGCAATCCACATGAAAAATCACTCTTGGTGACAAAGGAAAGTGTGACATCGTTGGTATTGGTAGTGTTGGGAGTGATTCCAACCATAGTATTAAAAATGTCTATCTTGTGAATGGTTTAAAGTATAATGTCAGATTTAACAAGAAAAGATGTCTAGTGTGCAGAGAAGATACAGGTGAAGTTATACTGACTGCATATCGTTACAACAATATATACGCTGTAAATGCTGATCAAGTGGCACAAGGAAGCTTAACCTGTCTAAAGGCTTTGACGGATGATCCAAAGCTCTTGCACAGGAGACTCGGTCATGTGAGTCCACATACACTACAGAAGCTTGTGTCCAAAGGACTTGTAAGAGGACTACCTGAGATGGACTTCAAAGGTATTGATATGTGCAATGCATGCACACGAGGTAAACAAACACGTAGCTCTTTCAAACCTAAAAAGGTTGTAAGTTCTTCTAGACCCCTTGAACTTTTACATATGGATTTATGTGGTCCTATGCGAGTCAAATCTCTCAATGGTAAAAAGTACATGCTTGTTGTTGTTGATGATTTTTCTAGATATATTGGGTTGCATTTTTAAAAGAAAAATCAGAGGCCTTATTTGAGTTTTCAAAACTTTTTAAGGAGTTGCAAACTTTAAGAAACGAGCCCATAGTGTCAATTCGAAGTGATCATGGTAGGGAGTTTGATCAACTTCAGTTTGATTTGTTTTGTGCTAAATATGGCATCTCCCATAACTTTTCTGCTCATAGGACACCTCAACAAAATGGGGTTGTGGAACGAAAGAACCGCACCCTAGAGGATATGGCCAGGACTACGCTTTTAGAAAATGCATTACCTAAAACCTATTGGGCTGAAACTGTTAACACAACTAACTATATTTTGAATCGTTGTCTTATTCATTCCATCTTAAAGAAAACTCCTTATGAAATTTTCAAAGGCCGCAAACCACTTATATCTTATTTTAAACCCTTTGGCTGTACTTGTTTTGTTCATAACAATAGAAAAGATAACTTTGGGAAATTTGATGCGCGTAGTGATGAAGGTATATTTCTTGGCTACTCCACAAGTAACAAAGCTTATAGAATCTTCAATAAAAGGACCCAGTTAGTTGAAGAAAGTATACATGTTATATTTGATGAATGCAATGACGGTTCTTTGAGTGAAAGTGTTGCAGATATAGATCTTAACATCAATGCAGAGAACGAGGAAGGTGATGATGCTGCTACCAAGAACACAGAGAAGAGAAACATGCAAGAACTGATTCTCAACACTGAATAATTGGCCCAAGGTGTTGAAGATTCGTCCAAAGCCCTTGGTGTCCAATCCAATAGTGTTGAGACGTCAGAAACTGCTGTAACTGAACCTAACAGGACCACAGAGTTAGATGTACCACAAATCAATCCTGATGGTGTGACGAATCAAGGAGCTGAGACCAGCAAAAGAAAATTCAAATACTCCTCATCACACTCATTAAAGGATATCATTTCTGACCCTGCATCTAGTGTTCAAACTCGTTCTCAACTTAAAGATCTTTGTGCTTTTCACGCGTTTGTTTGTCTTATTGAACCAAATAAGGTAGATGAGGCCCTTCAAGAGCCAGACTGGATCATTGCTATGCAAAGTGAGCTTAACGAATTTGAAAGGAACAAAGTCTGGACTTTGAAGCCTAGGCCAAAGCATCAATCAGTCATTGGCACACGATGGGTATTTCGAAACAAGCTAGATGAGAATGGTAAGATTGTAAGGAACAAAGCAAGGCTTGTTGCTCAAGGCTACAATCAAGAGGAAGGTATTGACTACGAGGAGACTTTTGCTCCCTTAGCAAGGCTTGAAGCCATTCGCATTTTATTAGCATTTGCATCTTTTTTTAGCATAAAGTTATATCAAATGGATGTCAAGTGTGCTTTTCTTAATGGTTTCTTAGATGAAGAAGTTTATGTGGCTCAACCCCCAAGTTTTGAAAGTACAAAATTTCCTAATCATGTTTATAAACTTGACAAAGCGCTTTATGGTTTGAAACAAGCCCCAAGAGCTTGGTATGAGCGCTTGTCAAAATATCTTTTAGAAAACGATTTTAAAAGGTGATACGTTTGGGATACCCGATCCTTCGCCTGTGGGCTCAAGATCAAGAACCCCAAACTGTTGATGGCCCGATCTTGTAATATTCTTGATATCCTTGATGTTTACAAGTAGTTACAATAAAACGTTTTGAACTATACTAAGAGGAAAGAAAAACAAGTAATTAAAACTAAGTAAAAACCAACAAAGAAACAGCGACAGAAGCAATGAAGCAGCGACGGCGCTGGGATGGCCGCGGGGCGGCCTGGACAGTGGCGACGGTTCTGGGCAGACTCAGCGACAGCTTCTCTGATCCAGCGACGGTTTCTTAGGATGGGTTTCTCCTATGTCCCATGGTTTGGGATTGTGTTTAGATCTTTGTTTGGTATCGGATTAGCAAGAACATAAATTGATTGCGAAGGCTTTTGGATTGGGAATTGAGGGAACCTTTTAATCCTTAAAAGGGTTCCTCAATTATAATTCCAATCTAATTAAATCAATTGCAAATACAAGAGTTTAAATAGGGAACTATACCAATTCTATCTTTGCAAAAGATAGAGTTTTGGCTTAGATAAATAAATATTAAATCCTAATAATAATCCTAGATAAATATTCCTACTTAGTGGATAAGGAAAATATCTAGAAGAGATAAACTTTCCGTTTTCCTTTTATTCACCTAACTAAGTATTACTAAAAATAAGACATTCCATAAATAGCCCGAACTAACATAGGAGTTACTAAATATGGAAAGAATATAAAAACTAATGATAATAATAATAATAATTAAATAAATAAAATATCTTTTCTTCAATCCATGGTGGCGCCTTCTTCTTCCTCTTGAGGACGACACTCTTTGCTATCAATGACCCTCAAATCGGTCTTGAGCGCTCGCCTAGATCAAGATCATTGTTTGACCCACAAAAGGTCATCTTGATCCGCATCATTCTCCCCTTCTTAGCTTCGATTCGTCCTCGAATCGATTCGTTGATGATCAAAGGGGAAGGAGCAACCACCAAAAAGTAACTTCCTTGACAATCAACTTGAGATGGTGCCAGCAGAATTTGAGGAAAAGGAACCTCAAAAACAACACCTGTCATAGGGATCATCGAGCAACCAAAAGGAACAAAATTAAAAGGCTCAATAACCCTATGAAATCCATAATTCTCAACATTAGGAACATTCTCAAGAGGTACAATAGCTAACTCAAGAGAAGTGTCCCCAACGTCCTCATCGTTGTCGTCAGAAGCAACTACCACATCTGATGCAGCACTGCAGTCCACTTGTAGCGTAGATTTGGAGATCTTCCCGGATAAGTCTGGCAGCGTGTGACCCACCGTTGGAACGCTCGTCGAGTCAGCTTCGCAACAAATCTGAGTTGACTCAATTCTGAAGTCGGAGTCAACAGGTATATGCGAAACAAAATCGCCAGGCTGTGCTGTTTTTTGGACAGCGATTTCGACCTCCTCTTGGGCTACGGCGTTCGTCTTCAGCAGATGGTGTGGGAAGTGGAGGAAAGCCTGGACGGTGGCAAGCAAAGACGTCCGCAAACCAAGCCTTCCAATATCGACGTTCTTCCTCCTCTAGGCGTCGTTCCTCCTCTCGGCGACGTTCCTCCTCCTCTTGTCGACGTTCTTCCTCGGCCTCTCTTTGTTGGAGAAGCCGAATCTGATATTGTTGTCGACACCACTTATCTTCGATCTCCAATTGACGTTGTTCTTCCTCTTGACGTTGAAGCCAAAGTTGGCGTCTTTTGACTTCGCGTTGACGCTCTAGGGTTTGTTGTTGTAGCCAAGCTCTCCGACGTAACTCTTGTTGGCGTCATTGTTGTTTAGCACGTTCCAAAGCAAAAAATCCATCCAATGGATCGGGATCATCCTCCTAGTCGCCCCAAACTTCCCAAGCCATATCAAATCAAAACATCAGTAACATCAAAGAAACAAAGAGCGTAGCATAACCTGTCTCTGAATACCAATGGATACGTTTGGGATACCCGATCCTTTGCCTGTGGGCTCAAGATCAAGAACCCCAAACTGTTGATGGCCCGATCTTGCAATATTCTTGATATCCTTGATGTTTACAAGTAGTTACAATAAAATGTTTTGAACTATACTAAGAGGAAAGAAAAACAAGTAATTAAAACTAAGTAAAAACCAACAAAGAAACAGCGACAGAAGCAATGCAGCAGCGACGGCGCTAGGATGGCCGCGGGGCGGCCCGGACAGTGGCGACGGTTCTGGGCAGACTCAGCGACAGCTTCTCTGATCCAACGACGGTTTCTCAGGATGGGTTTCTCCTATGTCCCGTGGTTTGGGATTGTGTTTAGATCTTTGTTTGGTATCGGATGAGCAAGAACATAAATCAAGGGTTCCTCAATTATAATTCCAATCTAATTAAATCAATTGCAAATACAAGAGTTTAAATAGGGAACTATACCAATTATATCTTTGCAAAAGATAGAGTTTTGGCTTAGATAAATAAATATTAAATCCTAATAATAATCCTAGATAAATATTCCTACTTAGCGGACAAGGAAAATATCTAGAAAAGATAAACTTTCCTTTTCCCTTTTATTCACCTAACTAATTATTACTAAAAATAAGACATTCCATAAATAGCCCCAACTAACATAGGAGTTACTAAATATGGAAAGAATATAAAAACTAATAATAATAATAATAATTAAATAAATTAAATATCTTTTATTCAATCCATGGTGGCGCATTCTTCTTCCTCTTGAGAATGACACTCTTTGCTATCAATGACCCTCGAATCGGTCTTGAGAGCTCGCCTGGATCAAGATCATTGTTTGACCCACAAAAGGTCATCTTGATCCGCATCAAAAGGGGGTTCATCGACAATACTCTTTTTATCAAGACCAAAGAAAAGGATGTTTTGGTTATTCAAATTTATGTTGATGATATATTGTTTGGTGCTACTAACACATCTTTGTGCAAGGAAGTTTCTGACATTATGTGCAGTGAATTTGACATGAGCTTGATGGGTGAACTCAACTTATTTTTGGGATTACAAGTTCATCAATCTAAGAAAGGGATCTTTGTCAACCAAAGCAAGTACACTAAGGATCTCTTGAAGAAATTCAAGATGGATCAATCCAAAGCAGCCAAGACACCCATGAGCTCAACATTATCTCTAGATCAAGACAAGACTGGGAAGAGTGTCAATAAAAAGGAGTATCGAGGAATGATTGGATCATTACTATATCTTATAGCTAGTAGACTTGACATCATGTTTAGTGTTTGCATGTGTGCTAGGTTTCAAGCCGATCCTAAAGAATCTCACCTCGTAGCTGTGAAGAGGATCTTTCGATATCTCAATGGCACTAAGGAGCTTGGCTTGTGGTACCCAAAGCAAAAAGATTTCACATTAATCGGGTATTCTGATGCAGATTTTGCAGGCTATAAGGTGGATAGGAAGAACACATCAGGATGTTGCCAATTCTTAGGAGCATCCTTGATTAGTTGGCATTCAAAGAAACAAAACTCAGTTGCTCTATCCACTACCAAAGCCGAATACATAGCATCTGGAGCTTGTTGCTCCCAAATCCTTTGGATAACTCAACAAATGAGAGATCTTGGCATCAACCTAAGAAGTATTCCCATTATGTGTGACAACACAAGTGCCGTATCAATCACGAATAATCCTGTTCAGCATTCAAGGACTAAACATATTGATGTAAGGCATCACTTTATTAGAGACTATGTCGAAAAAGGTGATGTGTCCATATCTTTTATTTCTACTGATTAGCAATGGGCTGACATTTTTACTAAGCCTTTGACAGAGGACAGGTTCACCTTCATTAGACGTGAGATTGGGATGCTTAACAAGGATGCATTTTCGTAGGGGAAGCTTTCCCTTTACGAAAGATAAATTCTACTCAGTGTCAAGACCTTTGATAATTATGTCAAGGTTTGTGAACTGAATGGTAGAGTACAGATATCGGATCATATATATTTGGTTAATATCTTTTTAGATATTTGATCAAGTATATTTTTAACGGATTTTAAAATTCTATATTTGTTACATATTTTATTCACCCATCCGAGTACATGTTTTATTTTTGGAACAAAATATTTTTGGATATTTTCCTCCTATTTTAAATTGTGAGAAGGTTTGAATTTTGAATAGAAATATTTTTCAAATTGGCAATATTTTCATTACCCGCCCTTGGAACTCTAAACCTGTCTCATTAACTCCTTCATCTCACTCTACTTAAACCCTAAATTGCACCCGATTCTCTCACCACTTCATACTTATCCAAACCTTTCCCATTCTACTTCTCCTTCAACCTCTCAACCTGTTCTAAAAATCCTAGTCGAAAATCTCCAAGGGACGCCAGGCCACTGCTACTTCCCCTCAACCTGAACCCACTCCACAAGAAATCATCCCAGCTGTTGTCCGGAGCACCATCGATGAGAGCACGACTATAGTAACCAAGGGCTCTAAAAAACGCTCAGCGAAGAAGCCTCTCAGTGCGAAACAGAAAGGGAAAAAGAAAATCATCGCTGAGGAGGTGGATGATGAGGAGGATCTCGACGCTATTCTGGAACGTGATGCCGCCAAGGAAGCCGAAGAAGAAGCTCTGAGAAAGAAAAAGGTCGAGGAAGAGGCCGAGCTGGCAAGGAAACTAGCTGAGGAGGAGGCCGAGAGAATTCGAAAAGAGGCTGAGAAGGAGGTTCCCATTGAGGAGGAACCAGAGGAAGAAGAAGAAGAGGAAGACGAGACCGGCGATGACGAGGATGCTGAAGGAGGCAACGAGGACGCTGAAGGGTCCGCTGAGGACTCGGGGTCTAAGGACGAGGAGAAAGAGGAGCCAGAACTTGTTGCCTCTCCTTCTCCTCATCCCCCGTCTCCAAAGAAGCGGAAAGCCCAAGCAGTTGTCAAGCCTCCATCTCTCAAGCGTATGAGGAAGGGCACTCTCAGAAGCCTTGAGGCGTCTGCCAAGAGGGCTGCTCCAACACAGGCTCGAAGGAAGAATGCTGATCCACCTGCCTACATCCAGGTAAACCAATCCTTACCCTCTTCATGGTTTGAAGATGCTGAAACGGCTGGAAAATGGGTAGATGAGTTTCGAACTCGTAAGATTTGTTGTTTTGATTTTTTAGATCTTGCGTTCTTTGAAGCTTTGAATTTACCATGCATATCTCTACTCAAACAATCCCCTGCCTGGACCCTTCTCAAACTTGAATCTATCTACTATCCTCAACTTATCCGCCTGTTCTACATAAACCTAAAAGCCAAACACAATGCCGACGGTTAGTCTTTGGAATCCATCGTCAAGGGGGTTAGAATCTCTTTCAACTCCATTGACTTTGCTGATTTCCTTGGCCTGCCTAGACCTTGTCCACCCTCTCCCGAGAACCCCACAAAAGAACAATGCATAGCCCTTGCCCGATCCAAATATGTCTTACCCGAAGCATCCAATAGCACCTCAAAGCAGCTCACCCACCCATCCTTTACCCTAGAGGCAAAGATTATTTTTAACATCATTGTGCTTTGCCTATACCCCGTCTAAACTCTGGCTCGCTCATTACCGATAATGTCATGATCATTCTATACCGCATCTTAAATGGCCTTGACCTTGATCTGGCCAACACTATCCTTGGATCCATGGCTCACGCTAGAAAAGCCCGAAAAGGAACTCCCCTCCCCTTTGCCACCCTTTTGACCCATATCTTCAAAGCTTCTGGAATCAATTTCAAAAATGAAGAACAACAACGTCATATGGGTAAGTTCGACTCCAAGAGCCTTGAAAAGATAGGCATCACTCGGTCCCCCCAAGGGACTTGGAGTCTTGCCTCTCCTTCAAAAGCTCTTCCCACTGCCTCAGCCGTTGATGAACGCATGGACAACCTGGAGTTGCGCTTGGAGGAAGTTCGCCTGGATATCAAGGAGTTGCACAGGGAGTTTATGACAGAGATGAGCAGCTTAACCAAGCTATTGCAAGATCTGAGGTCGCTGCTCACTGATGATGCTCCGGATGATGAATCTTAGCCTTACCCTACCCTACCCTAATCCCAAATCTGAAACATTGCTGGTTTTTTTTTAAACTGTTTAAAAACTTTTGGTGACTGTTTTACCTCCTCCCTTTGTTGAAAGACAAAAAGGGGGAGATGATCTGTTGTGGTTTAGACTTTCAAAACTTTTTTAACTGCTATGAAGGTCTTGGAAGACCTTGTTTTGTTTTAAGTTGGATATCTTTCACGTTTTAAAATTATGATCCAACATTCGTCTAACCCATGCAGGTACTTAGTCCGATTTCACTTGTATTATATATGTTTGACTAAGTTGCAGTGATGCACATGTTTTGTCTTTCATCAAGGGGGAGATTATTAACTCCACTCCCTTGATGAAAATCGGAATAAGTTTCAAAGGCTTTGACAGTCTGTTTCTGTCAAAGGTCTTGAAGATTTAGCAGTGTTGATGAAACACAAAACCTGTTCTCCATGATATTATGTTCGAATATTATTTTATGTTATTATATACTTCCAAATATTATTATATATATTCACTAACATTTTAGGAAGCTTTTTCGAATATTATCTCCTTCCTTAAGTTGTAAATTGAGAAGATTCAAATCGGAAGATCATGGCTTCAGATGTTTCCAAAGATAGAAGATTGTGAAAAATACAGCTCAAGTCATGATCCTCTCTAGCCGTTGGTGAAGATCCTTAGGCGCCGATTTGTTTCAATATAAAGAAAAGGAAGAAGAAGACAGTCATACATTGGTTGAACACAAGCATTCATACATTCAAGCCCTCAAGCGAGATCTGTCTTCTTCGTGTGCTCTCTGCTAGTCCTTAAGAGTCTGTTATTTCATTTCAAAGCATTTGAGAGTTCTACAGTGAGCTTATAGGATATATTTCGTGATAGTGTTACACTCGAGAGTTTGTAACTCAGGAAGTGGACACTAGGCGATTGATTCACTAAGTGTAATAGAATTGTACTAGATAGCATAGAGAGGTGGGGCTCTTCTAGATTGGTTTAGGACTCCAAGGGAACGTGAGTTGACTAGATTGCAATTGTATAGGAGAGAGGCTTCTCTGTGAGCTATTAGGATCCTAAGTCTTGTGAATCAATAAAAGTCGGCTGAATCCTAGGGTTGTGGAAGAACCCTAGGCGGGGACGTAGGCCAAGTTCGTGTCGAACCTCGTAAACAATTCATCGAGTCCTTTATTTACCGCTTTACCTTATTTCCGCACTTGGTTCGAATTGTTTAACTTTGTGATTTAGGTTTTAAGAGAAAAGACTAAGTCTAATCTCAAAGGGTTTTGCACGAGCTTCAAAAGTCTTGAGACTATCTGCGAAAAAACGGCATACTCTATTCAACCCCCCCCCCCCCCCCCCCTAGAGTATTTTTACATTACTTTGTTTTACATTATCGAACCTTCAAAGTATAAAAATAAGCAAGAGGTCGATCCACAGGGATAGTTATAATTCCAGTTTGATTTAAGTGTCAATCAAAGTAACCAATTTAGGGGGTTTTTGACAATTTGGAGAAGCAATTCTACCTACAATTTTCCACTTTATTGGATTAAAACGATCTTTGTAACTTCTTCTCGTCCTATTAAGTTTCCTATGAATGCCCTTGTCCCGACCTAATATAGTTACTAGTCTAATCAGTCCTAGAAACCCTTATCAATCGAACAGTCTCTAAAGAAGGATTTAACCCAATCGATAGCTTTAAGTTCAGAGATTAGCCAATGTATTTGCAGTCCCTAAAGAGGGATTTAACAATACATCCAACTTCCTACTTATTCAATTAGTTCAATCAGCCCTAAAGGAACAAGTTTGCCACTTAGGTTAAGGTTCACAATCAGGAATCTACAAACCTTAGCAATTGAATTGATTCTAACTAGTTGCGCGGGCTAGATAGAATAAAACAATAGACGATCAAGCACAAAGAAGTTGAAGCATTCAAATATAGGAAACAAGGAACAAGAATTAGAAACTCACAATCAATCCGAATAAAGCTTCAAATTGCAGGCATAATAGATGAGTTTAGTTCCTAATGGAAGACATCGCTCAAAATCTCTAAAGTGTCTGATGAATGAATAGAATATAAGTAATGAAAATAACATAAAACTTGGCCTTTTAAATCATCCAAAGTCGGCCACTAAACAAAGTAATAGGTTCTAGGTTTTTTTTAATACTCAAAATGACGCTCAAAAGCGCTGACGACCAATGATGCGGCCGCGGCATCACCAAACTCTGGCTACCCGCTGCAGCGGCCCCTGCTGCGGCTGCGGCATGCTGTTTGCCGTGTCCATCTGACTTTTTCCGAGAGTAGCTCCACTTGTCTTCTCTTCTTTCTTCCTTGCTCCTTTCCAATGTTTCTTGTATTCCTCTTCAAGGTATTGCATCTCCCAATTGTGTTCCGATTCAATCTGCAAGATAAACACAATTTTGCGCAGAATCCGAACTTTTCCAATATAATCACAAGATGCAATTTAGCAACAAAGTACGAAAGAAATGCAATCTAACTAAACTAAATATGTCTATAATGCCTATCTAAGATATGCATTATCAAATTTCCCCACACTTAACCTTTGATTGTCCTCAAGCAATGATAGAATGAACATGAGTCGATGTATCCCACAGGAAATTCCTTCAAGTTTCAACTTTATCAAAAAGCAACATCATAGTAGGTGAAAACATAAACCAAGCAAACAAACGTCATAGCATGTATTATAGTGATCAAATCTTAGAAGTAGACATTATCCAACCTCACCAGAAATATGTGTTTCACTCATGTGTTTAGGCTTTAAGATACAACTCTCAACTCAAACCAATCCTGCACTAAGCTCATAGACATTGACCACCATATCACCAATTCTCTACCGAAATGTCATTACTTACGGGACACAATAAAGAAAATAAAATGCAACACTTTTTTTTTCATTTTTTTTCTTTTCTCTCTTTTTTTCTTTTTCTGTTTCTTGTCTTGGTGCTTTCCTTATGCGAAGCGCAAACATGGGTGTCATGAATGGCCCCGTACTACCAACTCCTCAACCTACTAATATGAAGTCCACTTGAACAGCTTTTGATGCAAGTTGCAAACATGGGTGTCATGAATGAACATGGTTACTTAATGATCAAGCTTTCTTTCCTAGTGGATAATTTTCAACACCTCTTTGCCCGAATCATACCCATGGGTGTCATGCATAGATCCGGTTACTAAGTGCATCAACCATTGCCACCTTATTCACTAAATATGTACAAATTCAAACAAAAGACTCAAAATATAACATAAACTCCGCAAGCAATCAAACATGTGCATCGGTCTTTAAAAATAGATATTCCAGTCAATGCCAAGAGGTAGCAACACTAGGAGAGTAATTTACACAATTGAGCAAAAGTATTCAAATAAGGCCAAACATTCTCACAGGGTCGTGTTTTTAGGACTTCAATCATACTTTAGCTCAATCATACATGCTCAATTATATTTGCTAGCTCATGTTCCACAAAAATCAAATAAAGACAATAATCAGAACATCCAAAACTCCATGGGATTTTTTATGAATCATGTTTGAAATTTAAAATAGAGGACAAACTAAGCCAAATGGGTATTTGAATAACACATATGTATGCAATGCATGCTCTATTTTTGGATCTTTATTTTTTTTTTTAATTCCGAAAAATGCAGAAAAATAAATAAATAAATATTAGACAAAAAAAATAAACTTAACAGAAATTAAATAAACTAACTATTACAGAACTTAAACATGTTGTGCAGAAATTTAAACATGGTCCTAGAAATAACAGAATTGACATAATATACATATAATTCTCCTCCCCCACACATAAAGATTTCAGTGTCCTCACTGAAACAGTACAGACAACCAAAATAAAACATCAAAATGCAGGGTGAAGGAGGTAGAACTAACCACTCACTGAGGCGGCGGCGGCTGGTATGGTGGTGACTGGTATGGCGAGATATGAGGGTACTGCTGACGGAAGTAGTAAGCCTGCTCTCTCCGCAACTCCTCCATGTGATAGTTTATTTCACGCACATTGCAGTCGATGTCGTGGAGAGTGAACTCGAAGGAGTCCTTGCGCAAGGGCATACGGTGGAACTCGGTGAGCATGTGGTCCAGCCAGGGGTCATCCTCAGCAGAAGAGAAGCGAGGCCCTGCAGAAGAGCCAGCAGCGTGTTGTGCATCCCCCATTTGATAGTCTGTCTGTGTAGGGGCATCCTCCTCAGCCTCGTCATCATCATCCTCATCATCATCCTCGTCATCATCCTCTACCTGGACCGGATCAGATGCGATGTATAGGGTGTTGTTGGAAGGGCCATAAGGTAAAGGCCTAGGAAGGCTCGGTCGGTGCTCTCCACGCTTCCCTAACTTCCAAATCAACCTCGAGTCATCAGAGCCCTCAAGCACGAAAGCCCTCCGGAGCTGCTCTGTTGCTCTGTCGTATAGGTGTACCCATCAGTCATGGGTGCACCGCATTGTCCAGGCTCCAGATAACGGTAGGCTATGAGGCTAATCATGCCTCCCAAGCCAAACCTCCCTGACTTCTTCCCTTGAATCTTCAGGCAGCTCTCCACAAAGATCTCAACCCAGTCCTATAACACCCCCTTTTGTAAACGAGGGAATGTTGCAGCGCCAGTGATTACTCGGACTTTAATGTCTTCGTAACCACCTTAGGCTTATAGGGACATGCTACCATGCTCCCATAAACAAGATGATAATAAAATTAAATATAAATAGCGGAAGTCTTAAAATACATAAAATATTTTTTTTATTAAACGTATAATTCAAATTACAATATTCAATACACTAAAACATTACAGCGGAAGACTTGGTAAAAATAAACACTTAAATCTGTATACAATATTTTCTAACAACTTTAAATAATTAAATCTTGAAAATAAAATGTCTTCTTACTCTTCTTAAACTTCTCTTCGGAGACTTGACCTTAACCTGAGAACCGGAGACTGGGGTATTGTATGAAGACAATGAACCCCTAGCCGTCCAAATTAACAAAGGACGGTTAGTTCGCGAGAACTAGCAAGTGACGGCTCGAAAACTGAGACTTCTTCAGATTTATACTCATTGACCTTTAATGGTATGAATTTAAACCCGAATGCGACTATTAATTAGAATATTTTAGAGGGGCTAAAAAAATTTTTGACAACACACTTATTATGACACGGATAATCCCGAAGGATTGAATAACATAAGAAGTGGGCGGCAAGCACCCTTAGGAACCATATCCTGAGTACAGATGGGATATGATATAGCTTGAATTAATTGTGATCACTATGAAACAAATGTCTATCACACACTTCACTCACGTTGAATAGCTTGAACACAACTTCACTTTTCTCACGTTGAATAGCTTGAACGTACACAACTTCACTTTCCTCACGTTGAATAGCTTGAACGTACACAACTTCACTTTTCTCACGTTGAATAGCTTGAACGTACACAACTTCACTTTCCTCACGTTGAATAGCTTGAGCACAACTTTATATAATGTTACACATTTTAACACTTTGATAGGTTACACATTTCATTCGACACACACTTCTTAATTAATTAACAATCATAGGATACCGGTCCCGCTCTCAATAGCGGATAACGACGTAAAACCTTTTTATTTGGTAGTGTAACATTCCGATAGATAATATATGCGCGTTCAGAATGTGTTAGTTCATGAAACTTTAAGACCGGAGAATAACGGCTCCGACCTGACTCTACCATATCACTTTCACTTTACTTCACACATTACTTTCACTTTGCTTTGCATTGATTGATACATTTTACTTGCACTGATCTTGATTTAATTGAGTTCCGATCGTAACACTTAATCCTCACATTTTCACTATTGATTAATGACATATCTTAAGTGATCACACAATACAAAAGTAATCCATATTATTATAAGGTAACATGGATACCAAATAGAATAAAATAAAATAACGGATGGAAACATCAATGAAATAACATGTTCCATACCTAACCATTTTAGCATGATAGAACAATAATAAATCATGCTTTAAAGAAACGGTGGGTAAAATATGTTATTATTTTATATTAAGGTCATATAATAACTTTACCCAATTATACTTGCCAAATCCAAACTGACGATTAAATAAATTACACAAGACGGGTGAATTGTAATTCATTTTATTTAATTTGGCAAGCAACCAAAGGAAGGAAAACAACTAGACACGAAAGCACCAAAATGAGCAGAAAGGCTCGGAAAGTCACTTGCCTTTTTCGCCTTGTTGGATTTCGATACCAACTATGGACTTCAAAGACTTGGTGACATATTTGAATAAATTGGCAACGGATCTACATACATGATTTACGAGACGCGAATAATAAATTAATTAATTGGTATTTTAATAATTGACTTATTTAATTCAAAGAACTATCCAATTAATTAATAGTCAGAAAATAATACCAATATGATCCTCTTTAGGACCTCCTCGAAATCTGGGTGTCGGATTTTGAGATGGCCGCTGCGAATTTTTAAGATTTATCGCGAGTTAGATACATTCTAAAACTGGGGGCTAATCTTGATAATTTTCGAATTGAACTAGGGGCATATTTTACCAAAACAGAAAGTTTGGGAGGAGTCTCGTAATTAAGCCTTCTTCTTCCCCCAATCTGTGGCTACTGTACACCGTTACACACAGCTCCACAACTATCCAATTAATTAATAGTCAGAAAATAATACCAATATGATCCTCTTTAGGACCTCCTCGAAATCTGGGTGTCGGATTTTGAGATGGCCGCTGCGAATTTTTAAGATTTATCGCGAGTTAGATACATTCTAAAACTGGGGGCTAATCTTGATAATTTTCGAATTGAACTAGGGGCATATTTTACCAAAACAGAAAGTTTGGGAGGAGTCTCGTAATTAAGCCTTCTTCTTCCCCCAATCTGTGGCTACTGTACACCGTTACACACAGCTCCACAACTGGTGGCGCCGCTGCAGCGGCTCGACACGGCTCGGTGGCGCCCGGAGGCAACGACAACGGAGACGGCGACAGAGCATCCGGCGGCGGCGGTCCGGTGACCCTCCAGCGGCGGCGGTTGCCGGCGGTGATTTTGGCGAAGACCAAAAACTCCAAATTGGGGCTTTTTGATTTGTGATGAATTTGTAAGAAAATTTTGAAGGGGAAGGTTCCTGGGAGGATTTAGAACCCAATGGAACACATCTCAAGCTCCAATTTCTTCTCTAATGGCGGTTTTATTCCGAAAGTGTCCGAAATCCCCTTTTTAGGATCGGAATGATTCAAGGCCGAATCATCAAATTGAATGCGTTTTTATCTTCTAATTTATTGTTTTAATCGGTTACATCATTTAATTTGGTCAAAACATGACGTGTTATTGACGAATTTGAGTGTGAACGAATTGATGAGAGGGGATATTCTTCGGGATCGATTTGAATGTGATTCTTCCAATTACTGCATCCAATAGGTTTAGAATCCCGTCTAGATTCACTTAGGAGTGAGTTGTGAGGTGAGACGACGAAACAATGAAAACCGCCATCAATGGGAGTTGGACTGTACGTGCAGATGAGGAGGAGGAAGGAGGAGCGGTTCACCTAAACCGGCTCTCCATTTTATTTACTTTTCTTGGTTTGGTCCGGTTCAACCGGTTTAACAAAACCAAATGTTTAATTACTTATACATCTATTTATTTAATTTGATCTTAATTAGAATTATGTCTTATTTTAAATACTAGATGTGTGACATAATATAAAGATGAAAAATAAATAAATTCTGTAACAGATAAAATCATCTACGGAGTATATATATATCCTTTGAAAATAAAGAAAGGAATTGAACATACAAATAAATAAATAGCTACATTATGCATGATATGTGCTTCTATTTAAATAATTATTTCAAAAATAGTTTTTACAACATAGTTATTTACTAGAATCAAATTTCAAAGTTTATAATCCATATCATTAGAAATATAAATTCATTCTAACCATTTAATTATAAGATATGTGAAATATAAAAAGTCGGGTCACAAATCACAGTTATTTGCGTAAAATGATATTAACATTAAGTCTTGAAATAATTTAAGTAAGACATCTTTTAAATAAAATAATGCAATTCAATTCAACCTTTACATTTATAAAAGTTATTATTTTAAAATTAATAATAATAATAATCAACCTTTACGTCATGTGGGAGGGATGGGTTCCGTGCTCAACATCTTTTGGATTGTTTGGGTGGAGCAGCTGTTGCTATTTCAGATGATTTGATCGTCTCTATTACTCGAGTGGTCAATCTTTTTCTTGAGGGTCGTTGTCCGCAAGCTTTGGGCGAGTACATTGCCAGTGCTCCTCTCACGCCTCTTGTTAAACCGGGTGGTGGTATACGTCCTATTGCTGTTGGTACCGTTTGGAGACGCCTTGTCTCTAAGGTTGGTGCTTGTTTGGTCGGGCCTTCTTTGTCTGGTTATTTTGCGGGCCTCCAATTTGGGGTCGGGGTATCTGGTGGGGGGGAGGCTATTCTGCATGCTTTGAATCGGTTTGTTGAGGCTCGTGGTGGTGAGAAGGGTCTTTCCATGTTGATGGTCGACTTCCAGAATGCTTTCAACTTAGTTGATCGTGTGACTATGTTACAGGAAGTCCACCGTCATTGCCCGGTTTTGTCCCGTTGGGTGGAGTTTTGTTACTCTAACCCTGCCCGGTTGTATTATGGGGAGCATAGCTTATGGTCTTGTCGAGGGGTTCAGCAAGGAGATCCTCTAGGCCCTCTGCTTTTTTCCATAGTATTACATCCCTTGGTGTGCAAGATCAGAGACTCTTTTGACCTGAGTCTGCAGGCGTGGTACTTAGATGATGGCACTATTGTTGGAGACACTGTAGTGTTGGGGAAGGTTTTAGATCTGATTATGGAGGATGGTCCCCGCTTTGGCCTTCATCTTAATGTGGATAAGACCGAGGTTTTTTGGCCTATAGAAGACCCCAGAAGTCGTCTCTCTGGTGTTTTCCCTCCCTCTATTGCTCGACCTTCGCGCGGTGTCAAAGTTCTGGGTGGGCCTGTCAGCGTATGCCCTGGTTTCAGCAGCGACCTTGTGATGAAGAGAGTGACTAGAACCATAGAGCTTATGGATTCTGTTGCAAAGATTGATGACCCCCAGTGTGAGTTGCTTCTTCTTCGGGCTTGTACGGGTATTTCTAAACTTTACTTTGCGTTGCGTACTTGTTCCCCGCGTGTCTTTGGGCCGGCCCAACTTTCTTTTGATGTGGCACTCCGTTCTAGCTTAGAGCGTATTGTCACTGCTTCTGGGCCTGGGTTTGGAGATTGGCAGTGGCGACTGGCCACCTTCCCTTTTCAGTTTGGTGGGCTCGGAGTGTATGCTGCTGGGGATGTCCTACATTATGCTTTTTTGGCATCCCGTTTGCAGTCTGCTGAGTTGCAAGCTAAGCTCTTACATCCTTCTGGTATCACTGGTGTTGGCCCTGCTTTTGATGATGCTTCACGTGCTTTTAATGAGACCACATGTTCTGACATTCTACGCGATCCTAGTGAAATCGCTGCCCCTAAACTTATGAAGAAATTGGCAGATATATATTTCGCGAAGGTTGCTGCTACATCGGAATCTGTTTTCTCTTTGACTCCGCGACAGGTGGTATTATGGAAGTCTCAGCAGGGTTCTCACTCCTCTGACTGGTTGCGTGCAGTTCCTATTTCTGGGTTGGGACAGACTATGAATGGAAGGACCTATCGTAATGTGCTTAGCTATCGACTAGGTGTCCCGTTGTTCACGGTGTCTAGGCCCTGCCCAGCTTGCTCTCGGGTCTTTGATGGTGATGTCTACGGTGACCATGCCGTATCTTGCGCTGGTTCCGTGGGCATTAAACATCGACATAACCTCGTTCGCGACACCTTATTGGATATCTGCTATAGGTCTGGGATTTCTGCCGGTAAGGAGGTTGATATCAGTTTGGTTGATGGGCATGATAAGCCTCTTCGTCCGGCGGATTTGCTACTTTATTCTTGGGACAGAGGGCGGGATGTTTGTATCGATCTGACGGGATCCTCCCCTTTGACTCAATCTGGGATGTCTGACTTTGTGCCTGGTCGTGCTGTTGTTGATGCTGCTCGCCGTAAGTGTGCCAAGTATCGAGATTTGTGCACGGCAGCTGGTTATGGTTTCCTACCCTTCTCCTTCTCTTCGTTGGGCGAGTTAGGTACGGATGCGGTTGCCTTGCTGAAGCGGATTCAGAAATTCTCCGTATCTCAGGATGTCGGGGCTCGTGTTGCCGCTTATATTTTCACTAGACTCAGTTTTATTATTGCTAAGGGAGTGGGTGCCCAGATAGTATCTCGGCTACCCACTAATTTCTTGTAAATAGTATTTGGTTAATATAATAATAATAATAATAATAATAATAATAATAATAATAATAATAATAATAATAAATTTCACAATAATAACGTCAATCAAATTTTACGTTCTAAATAATAATAACTGAAATATAAGACATATATTTCATTAAAAAATCTTATAATTTCATTTATTTTAAAATTTTAACCTTATTCATTTACTTAACTTCAAACAGAAATACCCAAAAATACTTTGGGGTATTTCAAGTCCGGCGTACCACGGGACTAGGGAGCAAAGCTCCACAACTAGGATAGATCTCTAGCAGGCACTTTGTTCACGTCGCCTTGCCCGCTGAAAGACATGGCCAAGACCTTGTGAACCAGACGGAGGCATGGGTGGACGGAATTGTAGTTATACTCGCCCTTGTGTCCGTCAAATCTAGTTTTAGTCGCCGCGAACCAAACATCATGGCGTTGCTGCTCTGTCGCCATGAAATACCAATCTGGGGTAGGTGCCCGAGAGATCCCAAAAATCTGTCTCAGCTCGTCATATGAGCAAATGTGAGGCTGATCCAACAAGTTGAACCTAATCCTCGAGTTATCCACCTGCTGAAACGTGGCCAGAAACTCCCATGCCAGCTCAGGATGTGTGGGGGCACTACAGTCTATAAATCCCCCCAATCTGCCATGGCTAAGCATCCGCCTTGTAACATCCAACATGCCCAATGTCTGTAAGGCCGGGATATGGAAAAACATCGTCTGTACGAATCGTTTTAAATCGAAGCTCTTAAATATCTTCCTCTGTTCGTCAGACGCATTCCTCAATCAGCGCACCTTTTTTTTTTATCAAATCTCAGCAGTAGTATCAACCCAAAAACAGATCTAAAAGTCCACCTCAAGCTCAACAAACACAACCCAAGCTAATCAACAAAATCCAAATCAAACTCCACACACCTCAAGACAATAAACCAAATCCACAACCAAATCAGCCCACTAACACAATTATATCTCAAATCAACCACCAAAACTAAATCCTTCAAACAACTCCCAAATTCACAATAATCCAAGATCTCAGATTTCCAATTCAATCCTCAACTCCACACAATAATAATTAAAGCAAACCACAAACCAACCTCTTGGCGGCGGGCGCAACAGAAGCGGCGGGCGCAGCAGCGGCCTTGGCGGTGCAGATCCTGCGGAAAGCATGGCTCTGGCAAAGCTCCGGCGATGGGTGCTCGGTGGGAGGTTGGATCCGACAAGGATGGTAAGTTAGGAGGCAAGAGAGAGCTTGGGTTCTAGATCTAAAGAAAGGCGGCTGAGTTAGGAGGAAGAGGGTAAGGAAGGTTGCACAACAATGGAGGTTGGGTGCTATTTGATGGGGGCGGCAGGTCTTGGGTGAGGAGGAAGAAGAGTGAGGTAGGGTTTGGAAAAAAAAAAAGCAAAGCCCGTGATCTCTTATGTATGTATTTATCTTTTATTTTGTTTTTTTTATTAAGAGGGAAAAATCACAGACCTGATGTGCGGCGGGCGCAACATATGCTGCGACCGCCGCATCTGCCCCCCGCCGCAAGTGTAGTGGCCTTCTATACTTCGTTTTTTTTATATATATATATTTCTTAATTACTACCTATGTCAACTAATCCTAAAGTAATTAACTAATGAAAACTACCTAAGAAATAATAAAGATAAGAAAGAAAGGAGAACTAATCTCGGGTTGCCTCCCGAGAAGCGCCTTTGTTTCAATTCGTTGGCTCGACGTGATGGCCCTTGAGTGGCCTACTCGGTTGGTTCAGCAAGCACCAACTCCTCTTCTTCATTATGTGAGATGTTTTCAAGGTACGGCTTAACTCTATGACCATTGACCTTAAAGAGCTCATTAGACTTAGGGTCATAAAGTTCAATTGCTCCATGAGGGAATATCCTTGAGATGGTGTAGGGTTCTTCCCACCTTGATCTAAGCTTTCCTTGAAAAGAGTTTTAGACGTGATTGGTATAGGAGAACCTTGTCTCCTACATTGAGTTCCTTCCGCAGAATATGTTTGTCATCCCAAGCCCTTGTCTTCTTCTTGTAGATCACTGCGTTATCATAGGCATCCAGATGCAATTCCTCCAGCTCTTGCAATTTGAAGGTTCGATAATGTAAAACAAAGTAATATAAAGATACTCTAGAAGGGGGGTTGAATAGAGTATGCCGATTTTTCGCAGATAGTCTTAAGACTTTTGAAGCTCGTGCAAAACCCTTTGAGATTAGACTTAGTCTTTTCTCTAAAAACCTAAATCACACAGTTAAACAATTCAAACCAAGTGCAGAAATAAGGTAAAGCATTAAGTAATGGACGCAATGAGTTGTTTACGAGGTTCGACACGAACTTGGCCTACGTCCCCGCCTAGGGTTCTTCCACAACCCTAGGATTCAACCGGCTTTTATTGATTCACAAGACTTAGGATCCTAATAGCTCACCGAGAAGCCTCTCTCCTATACAATTGCAATATAGTCAACTCACGTTCCCTTGGAGTCCTAGACCAATCTAGAAAAGCCCCACCTCTCTCAGCTATCTAGTACAATCCTCTTACACTTAGCGAATCAATCGCCTAGTGTCTACTTCCTGAGTTACAAACTCTTGAGTATAACACTCTCTTGAAATATATCCTATAAGATCACTGTGTAACTCTCAAATGCTTCGAAACAAAATATAAGACTCTTAAGAACAAGTAGAGAGAACACGCTGAAGAGAGATCGTAAACTTGAGGGTTGATTGTGCAATGACATTCGTGAATGTACGTCCCTCCTCTCTCTCTTCTTCATCTCCTTTATATAGTGAAGATCATCGGCGCCACTTAAGGAAGGAATCTTCTCCAACGCTTGGCTGATCATGGCTATCTACACAATCTTCTATTCATGGAAACTCTGAAACTATGATCTCCGATTTTATTCTCCACGTTATTCAGCTCAAGGAAGGAGATATAATTCGAAAAGCTTCCTGAAATGTTAGTGCATATATAATAACATCTGGAAGCATGTAATAACATATAATAATATTCGGACATAATATAATAAAGTACAGGTTTTGTGTTTCATCAACACAGCTGTAGCTTCAAGACCTTTGACACAAACTGTGTATCAAAGCCTTTGAAACTAATTCCGATCTTCATCAAGGGAGAGGAGTTATTAAATTGAAGTTTCCTGAATTCTCCCACTTCATTCATTGCCATATTGCAGTTCTTACAACCCAGTATGCCTTGTGCTGAAGTTCCACCGAAAGATGACAAGCCTTCCCAAACACAATTCGATAGGCCCAAAGAGCATCATTTAGCCTTAGACTCCAATCTTTCCTATTAGGAGCCACTGTTTTCTCCAAAATGCTCTTAATCTCCCTTTTCGATACTTCTGCGTGACCATTGGTCTGAGGATGATAAGCAGTGAACACTCTATGCGTGACATGATACCTCTTTAGCAGGGTAGTGATGGTCCTACTGCAGAAATGTGTCCCCCTGTCGCTGACTAGAGCTTTAGGTACCCCAAATCTTGCGAAAATTGTGTCTTTTAAGAATTCTGCAACCACTTTGGAATCATCAGTTCTAGTGGCCTTTGCCTCCACCCACTTAAAGACATAGTCCACCGCAAGCAAAATATAGATATTCCCAAAAGAACTAGGAAAGGAACCCAAAAAATCGATACCCCAAACATAAAAAATTTCACAGAATATGATGTTAGTTTGTGGCATTTCATTTCGATCTGATATGTTCCCAATCCTTTGGCATCTATCGCAAGATTTACAGAAAGCATTAGCATCCCTAAATAAGTGAGGCCAAAAGAAACTTGTTTCTAAAACGTTCCTAGCAATCTTTTGACGACCAAAGTGGCCTCCACATTCATGAGCATGACAAAAAGTAAGGACAGATTGTACCTCATTGTCCGGAAGATACCTCCTAATTACCTGATCAGCACAATGTTTCCAAAGGTAGGGGTCATCCCAAACGTAGAAGCGAGAGTGATGTCGAATCTTGTCCTTCTGAGCTTTTGTAAAGTTCGGTGGAAATTCTCCCGTGATCAAGAAATTCACCATATTGGCAAACCAAGGTCGAGGAGTATGGACACCCATCAACAATCCAGGAATATCAGAACTTACCTCGTCAGATAGGAGGGAAAAAGGTGAAACGGGGGTCTGATTAGAGTGCGGCGGGCGCAGCATCATTGTTTGGCCGCGGCCGCGGCATGGTTGCTGCGGCCGCCGCACCCTCTGTTTTTGTGGTTTCCTGCAGCTGCGAAGAAAAAGTGTGAGTTACATAGAACAATGTATCATCAGGGAACTCACCGTGAATGGGTCTTTGATCTTACAGCTTGTCCTCTCCTTAGACAAGTCTGCTGAGGTGGTCCGCTACTAAATTTTCTACACCTTTCTTATCTTTGATTTCAATGTCAAATTCACTTAAAAGTAAAATCCAACGAATCAATCTTGGTTTCCCTTATTTCTTAGTCAATAAATAGCGAAGAGCAGCGTGATTAGTGAAGAGAATTACCTTAGCTCCTAGGAGATAGGAGCGGAACTTCTCCACTGCAAAGACCACAACCAGGAGCTCTTTCTCAGTGGTTGAGTAGTTCCTTTGTGCTCCATTCAGAGTCATGGAGGCATAGTAGATAACATGAGAACTCCTTCCTTCGTTTTGTCCCAAAACAGCCCCGACAACATAGTCGCTAGCATCGCACATAATCTCAAAAGGTTGAGACCATATGGGTGCTTGAATGATAGGAGCGCTAGTCAAGCGACCTTTAAGCTCATCAAAGGATGCTCTACACCTGTCATCAAACTCAAAAGCTACATCCTTTTTCATTAAATCATAAAGAGGTGCAGAAATTTTAGAAAAGTCCTTAATAAACCTGCGATAGAACCCTGCATGGCCTAAAAAGGAACGAATTTCGCGCACATTGGTGGGGTAAGGCAGAGACTGAATAACATCAATTTTAGCCTTATCCACCTCAAGACCCCTGCTAGACACAATATGACCCAAAACAATCCCCTTCTCAACCATAAAATGACAATTTTCAGAATACCATGAGTATCCATCTAAAAAGCAATAAAAGGAGCGACCGGCAAGGCGCTCAAGCATTTGATCAATAAAGGGAAGGGTGGAGTGGTTCTTGCGAGTAACAGCATTCAATTTTAGATAATCAATACAGACTCTCCATCCAGTTTGTACCCTGCTAGGGACCAATTCATCATCTTGATTCTCAACAACCGTAATACCTCCCTTTTTAAGGACAACTTGAGTAGGACTCACCCATTTGCTGTCAGATATGGGAAAGATCATACCTACCTAAAGGAGCTTCATCACCTTCTTCTTTACTACTTCCATCATTGGTGGGTTGAGTCGTCGCTGAGGTTGTCCAGATGGCTTGGCATCATCCTCCAATAGTATCCTATGCATGCAGAGGGTAGGACTGATGCCTTTAATGTCTGTTATCTTCCATCCTAACGCCTCCTTGTTCTCCTTTAGAACAGTCACCAATCACTCCTCCTGTCCAAAGGTCAATTTGTTAGAAATAATGACAGATACAATATCATTTTCACCAAGAAAAGCATATTTAAGGTGATTAGGAAGTTGTTTCAATTCAACATCAGGCGCTTGGATAATAGATGGAAGAAGCTTTTCAGTAGGAATGGTCAGCTCGATGCGGTCTCCCCTTGGTGGCACATAGGTGGGAGATCGATGGTATAAAGCTACTATAGCCTCCTGCAAATTAGATGACAATACATAATCTCTAGCAATTTCATCTATAGAAGCCTGTAAAGCAACTTCCATCTCATCAATACACTCCAAATCAAAGCAATCTTGTGCCATGGTATCAATAACATCCACAAAGCACAGAGAAGGATCATCAGATGGGAATTTCATGGAATCATAAATATTATATTCAACTCTTTGACCATCAAATTCCATAGTAAGAAATCCTGAATAGACATCTATCTTAGTCCTAGCAGTTTTCAGAAAAGGTCTGCCCAACAGAATAGGGCCTTCATTATTACCAGGACCCATGTCAATCACAAAGAAATCAGCAGTGAATATCAAGTTGTCAACCATAACCAAGACATCTTCAACAATCCCTTTCGGGTAGATAGTAGATCGATCATCAAGTTGAATTACTACCCTATTGTCATTTAGAGGTCCCAACCCCAAAGCATGATAAAGATTAGAAGGTAATACATTAATAGATGCTCCTAGATCTAACATGGCTTTGTCAAATTTAGTATCACCTATCACACATGGAATAGCAAACGTACCAGGATCACTACACTTCTCAGACATACGCTTTTGAAATACAGCAGTGACATGTTTGCTTACCTTCACCTTTTGCATACCTTTTAGCTTCAAGTTCCGCTTGATAGTGAAAAGTTCCTTCAAGAATTTAGCATATCTAGGAATGCTTTTAATCAAATTAAGCAAAGGAATGTTTACCTCACACTTACTGAATGTCTCGAAGATTTCCTTGTCGTTCTCATACCTTCGTGTATCCTTCAAGGCTTCCGGGAAGGGCGGAATTGGCTTTTGAGTCTCAATGGGCAAAGAGGAAGAAGGTGGAGAAGGAGAAGAAAGAGGAAGATGGGAGGAAGTAGAAAGAGAGGAGAAAGGTGGGATATGCGTACCTGACGTTGAAGGCTGGGTGGGCGTACTGGCGGCGGGCGCCGCATTATGCTGCGGGCGCAACTCTTTTGATTGGCCGCGGGCGCCGCACCGTAACCTGTCCGTCTTCTCCTTCTATCACCTCTATCTCCTCGTCCATTATTTCCTCGTCGTCCTTTTGAGGTGTGACAACCAGTTCCTTGCCACTCCTAAGCGTTACAGCATTGACATTCTCCTTCGTTGGGTTCTCGATGGTATGTGGTGGAAGCTTTCCTGAATTGTTTGCGTCCTTAGCACTTAAGATTTGAATGAGCTGACTCAATTGATTCTCAAGATTTGTCATCCGATCGGATTGCTGCTTCTTTAGATTTGTCATCCACTCTGATTGTTGTTTATTGTTCTTCAAGACCAATCGCGACAGTTTATGTAGTGGATCCTCATTATCCTCCTTTGATTGCTGCTGACCTCCCTGTCGAGGTTCATATTGTTGTTGATGCCTTCCCTGTTCCCCTCCTTGCTGATTGAAAGAGGCTTGGTAGTTCCCATAGCCTCGCTGATAGCCTCTGTTGTAATTGTTGTTGTTGAAATACCCAGGATTTCCATAATTTCCTTACCTAGGCCTTTATTGAGCGAAATTCCCAATGGCATTCAAATCAAAATTAGGATCTTGTAGAAGCGGGCACATATCCATAGGATGAGTGTATTGATTGCAAAGTCCACATGCCTTCGGTTGTTGAGGAGTTCTATCAATGACCAATTGTTTCATCATCTCCTTTACCTCTGCCATATCAGTCTGAAGTGCAGCCACAGGGGCATCAACGGCGAGTACACCCCTTGCACGAGGGCTCTTATTGAACTGTCTAGAGCCCTCAGATAGCTCCTTAAACACATCACATGCCACGACAGGCATCTTGTTCAGCATGTTTCCTCCAAAAGCAGAATTCACTATTTTGCGCTCTTTATTAGTCAGCCCATTAAAGAGAAAGAGAACCAGATTCTTTTGAGAGTACCCATGGCATGGGCAGGTGGCGCAGAGTTTCTTGAAACGCTCAAAGTACTCATGTATCGACTCCGTCGCGTACTGCTCAATGCTGCTGATTGACATTTTCAAAGCATTGAGCTTTGTTACAGGAAAGTACATCTCTAGGAAGACTCTCTTCATCTCAACCCAAGTAGAAATGGATCCAGGTGGTAGATAGAAGAACCATTCATTCGCCTCATCCTTCAAAGAGAAGGGAAAAGCTCTCAGCTTGATTTGATCTTCAGTTACATTCTCTGGTTTCATCTCAACAACCACCGTATGGAACTCAGACAAATGCTTGTGGGGGTCCTCCCCACTCAACCCATGGAATTTGGGTAGAAGCTGAATTACCCCAGACTTTATCTCAAAGTTGACTCCTTCTGCTAGCCCAGAGAATTGGATTGCCAGGGGTTGCTGTGCCAGATCAGGAGGAGAAAGCTCCTTAAGAGTGCGGTTCGCGTCGACAACCATCTATGTTGTAGGTTCTTCTTGATCAAAAGGGATTTCGCTAAAGCGATCACGAGTTTCTCGCCTTAGAGCGGCAAAGGTCCTTTCAATCTCTAAATCAAACGGCAACAAAGAAGAATTAGTAGCAGGGGTATGGACCATATAAGACGGTCCACACCAAGATTAACACTAAAAACACACAAGAATTAAATAAAAATCCCCGGCAACGGCGCCAAATTTGACGAAGGGAAAACCTGTCGTTGATCCGCCAAAGAAAACTCAAACCTATAGCAAATATAGCAATAAGCAAGAGGTCGATCCATAGGGAAAGTTATATTTCCAGTTTGATTTAAGTGTCAATCAAAGTAACCAATTTAGGGGGTTTTTATTTATGAAAGTTCCGCCTTTTATCAAAGCGGATTAAAGAAAGCAAAGTAAATGAATTTGTTTTAGACAATTTGGAGAAGCAATTCTACCTACAATTTTCCACTTTATTGGATTGAAACGATCCTTGTAACTTCTTCTCGCCCTATTAAGTTTCCTATGAATGCCCTTGTCCCGACCTAATATTGTTACTAGTCCAATCAGTCCTAGAAACCCTTATCAATCGAACAGTCCCTAAAGAAGGATTTAACCCAATTGATAGCTTTAAGTTCATAGATTAGCCAAGGTATTTGCAGTCCCTAAAGAGGGATTTAACAACACATCCAACTTCCTACTTATTCAATTAGTTCAATCAGCCCTAAAGGAACAAGTTTGCCACTTAAGTTAAGGTTCACAATCAGGAATCTACAAAACCTTAGCAATTGAATTGATTCTAAGTAGTTGCGCGGGTAGATAGAATAAAACAATAGACAATCAAGCACAAAGAAGTTGAAGCATTCAAATATAGGAAACAAGGAACGAGAATTAGAAACTCAAAATCAATTTGAATAAAGCTTCAAATTGCAGGCGGAATAGATGAGTTTAGTTCCTCATGGAAGACATCACTCAAAATCTCTAAAGTGTCTGATGAATGAATAGAATAGAAGTAATGAAAATAACATAAAACTTGGCCTTTTAAATCATCCAAAGTCGGTCACCAAACAAAGTAGTAGGTTCTAGGGTTTTTTTAATACTCAAAGCGACGCGCAAAAGCGCTGACGACCAATGTTGCGGCCGCGGCATCAGCAAACTCTGGCGACCCGCTGCTGCGGCCGCAGCATGCATGTTGCGGCCGTGCATGCTGTTTGAGGTGTCCATCTGACTTTTTCTGAGAGTAGCTCCACTTGTCTTCTCTTCTTTCTTCCTTGCTCCTTTCCAATGTTTCTTGTATTCCTCTTCAAGGTATTGCATCTCCCAATTGTGTTCCGATTCAATATGCAAGATAAAAACAAATTTGCGCAAAATCCGAACTCTTCCAAAATAATCACAAGATGCAATTTAGAAACAAAGTACGACAGAAATGCAACCTAACTAAACTAAATATGCCTATAATGCCTATCTAAGATATGCATTATCATGAAGCTTCCTCCGGTTGATGGTGCCAATATGGTTTGCAAGCTGCAGAGGTCCCTTTATGGCCTCAAACATGCGTCTAGACAGTGGCATGCTCGTTTGTCTCTTGCTCTCAAGGCAATGGGCTATTGTCAATACAAAAATGATTACTCATTATTCTTCAAAAAACAATCTTTAGGAGAAGTGTTTGTTGGGGTTTATGTGGATGATTTGATCCTTACTGGCAATGATGCTAATAAGATGGTTGCTTTGAAGCAGTTCTTAGATGAAGAATTCAGAATCAAGGATCTTGGAGACTTGCATTTCGTCCTTGGCATTGAATTCCTTCAAGTTCAGGATGGTCTTGTTCTTACACAGAGAAGTTTCATTAATGAACTGCTACGGGAGTTTCAATTCTCAGGGTCCAATGTTGTTAGTCCTCTTGATCCACAACTTCGTTTATCGCCAGATGATGGGGTTCCGCTTGATGATTTCACTTTATACAGACGTTTAGTTGGAAAGCTTAATTTCTTGGTACACACTCGCCCTGATTTAGCTTTCACAGTTCAACTGCTAAGCCAGTTCATGCAGCATCCAAGATCTGCACATTTGATTGCTGGATATCATGTTTTGAGATATCTTCGTGGGACTCAACATAAGGGATTGCTTCTGACTTCCACTTCAGATTTCCGTCTTCAGGCTTTCTTCTGGGTGCCAGTTTGCTCTCATGGAAGTCTAAAAAGCAGGTCTCCGTTTTGCTTTCTTCAGCTGAAGTTGAATATAGGTCCATTCGAAGAGTTTGTTCGGAGCTCGCCTGGTTAAGTCGTCTGCTAGCAGAGATTGGGGTTCCTCACATTGCCCCAATTCCTGTCCGTTGCGATAACGAAGCAACCATTTATATTACACGCAATCCAATCTTCCACGAACGAACAAAAGCATATAGAGCTGGACTGCCATTTTGCTCGAGAGAAGTTCCTTGAAGGGTTAATTACACTTTCCCGCATTTCCACACAGTCCCAGCTTGTAGATTTTTTGACCAAAAATGTTGCTGGAGTCTGGCTTCAGCCATTGTTACGCAAGATCGGGTTGATTGAAGCTTCACCTCGATCTTGAAGGGGGGTATTAGATTTAGGAGTTGGGCCTAATTTTGTTTCAGCTGTAATTGGGTTAAGCCCATCCCATTTGTCCATTTGTCTCTCTAGCCTCGGTGATTTATAAGCCGATGGTTTGTTACAGATTCGTTCAACAAGTTGAATAACAAACTCGTCTTCTTCCCTCCTTTCTCTCTGTATCCACTTTCTGTTTCCAATCAATATATATATATATAAGTTTAATTTAAAATATTAAACTAATATTTTATTTAATTGTAGTATTAATTTATTTTATTATTAACATTTTATTTTGTAAAAATCGCACCATGGCGCGGGAAATATACTAGTACTATGTTAAATCAGAAGACTTTAGTTGACGTGTCATTTTCTCCTTGATTTTAGCTAATTCAACCAATCTCTTATTTCATACTCTTTTATTCCCCCCCCCCCCCCCTCTCCTACCTTTGCTTCCCTACAATTAATCGTTTTTTTTAAAAAAAAAAAATTCTATATTATCTTAAATAAGAAAATTTAGATTTTCGTGTCATCTTCTCCTTGATTTTAGCTAATTCAACCAATTCCCTATTTCATACTCTTTTATTCCTCCCCTTCCCTTCAACTAATCATTTTTTTTCTTTTTTATTTTATTTTTAGCAATTGATTTTCATCTTTGAAATAACCAATCTATATCTATATACGTACTATCCTAAATCAGATGACTTAGAGTGACGTGTCATCTTCTCCTTGATTTTAGCTAATTCAACTAATCCTCTGTTTCATACTCTTTTATTTGGATTGAGATCCTCTCCTAATGAGTGATGTCCTAATAAGTTCCTAATAAATCAATCTAAGCCATTAGATTAAATCAATGGTTAGGATTAAATATTTATAATTAATTACTCCATGTATAGTAAATTGATTGATCTTATCTCAAAATTTCCTCTAAGCCACTGGTACTCAATTCTGATGAGATAATTAATTAATTTATTTGGCCTTTGATTTTGCAAGTTCCAACCAAAAAGCCGACCTCTGAAAAATTATTATGGTTAATAAATTAAAACGTGAGTTATGTTTATGAGATGCGTCACATGACCAAATTCACCGTTGTTCAATAAAATCATGACTTAATTCATCCCTGTATTGCAAAATCATTTTCAGACTAGGTTAAATTTCCATTCTGATTCCTTATTGCTTGATTTTGAATCTAGTCTTAGCTCCTCAAAGCAAAAATTGACAATACATAAGAAAAACAGTCGAATAGAGAAAGATGAAAGGGGTTTTGGGATAAGGTTAATTAATTTACTTATCAATTAATCTGAAGTTACTGGCAATTGGAGAAATTCAAAATTGAATCAATTTCACAAAATTGAAACCCCTAATTAACAAATATATGTAGTCATAGAAATTGAACAGAGAAGTTTGATTGATCATCACATGAGTATTGTATAATTAATGAGTTGAGTATGATACTTAAAACAGTTTCAAAGGTCGAGAGAATGTCATGAATGGGGGAGAGAGAGAAGAGGATGGCATGACTAGTGAAGAAGAGGGTTCTTTGTAATTGCCATCATCGATATAGATGACCGACATGAAGAGATTCATGGTTTTGGCTTGGTCCATATTCCTTGAAGTTATTGACCGAAGCCATTAGAGATTTAGAGGAAGGCAGATTCCCATTGAATTATTGAAGGAGAATTTTTAGGTTAATTAATTTAGAGAGCAAATCTTGACCGTTTGTCTATTTAAAGGGTGGAGATTAAATTAGAGTAAATGCTACTAAATAGACCAAAAAATGGGCCTATTTTCAAAAATAACATAGCAGACCCTTTAATGTACAAAATTGACCCCTCTACCCCAAGCAAAAAAAAGGCCAGGACATTTGGAACTGGGGCAAATAAGGGGAACTCCAGCGAGACAAGTCGAGGCTGCGTCGGACGGCGGTGGGTGAGGGTGAGGCGGTGATGACAGACGTGTGGCTCCCTGCATCAGTGGCGCAGCATGGCATCGGTTCCCATATGAGAAGCAGGAGGAGGAAGGTGAAGGGTAAGCTTTCATCAGCTCTCTCTCTCACAACACACACACAAACAATACTCAAACCCCACACTTTTCTTGCCAGTAAATTTTTTGGCTTCTCTCTTTCTGGTGCGCTCTCTTTCTCTCTCCTCTTCAAAATTTGCTCTCAATCCCCACTCAGTTTTGGGTAAATTTCTCAGTTGGAGCCTAATACAAAACATGGTTACTGAAATCTCCTCTCCTCTTGGATCGCCTAGGTCACAGCATCTCCAGATTTGAAAGTTGTCCTTGGTACGCTCAATTTCTCCCTGTGATCCCTTCAATGTGTTATGGGTTTCTGATTTCTGTGTGGTGAGTTGCTATCTGAAGAATGTGGGTGGTTGAGATTTTACCTGATCTTGTCCTGCTTTTACCTTGGATTTGGGTCCAGATCTACTGATCTAGATCCTATTTTGCCCCAAATTGGGGGTTTACATTGCTGTGTATTGATGCTTTTATTTGGGATTTGCACTTTACCTTGTCTAAAATTATGGATAGTTATTTGTTTATCCTTGTGTTCATTTTGGGGTTTATGCGTGTGTTGTACTTATCAGCTCATGAGCTTGTACCGAACTTTTATAAGTAGATGCATTAGACACAGTTTTAAGTGTTATTTCTTTGGGATTTTATTGGATCTTGACACCTGTTTAGTGTTTACTGTCTGTTGGGGCCTGAGTGTATAGGATTATAGGTAGGGGTGGCCACGGGTTACGGATCGACCCGTGACTCGACGGGTCGTACGGGTCAATGACCCGGCGGGTCCGGGTCAATGGGTCAACGGGTGGGGGCGGGTTGTGGGTTAGGGTTAGGGTCTGGGGTTTTGAACCCGATGACCCAGCGGGTTATGACCCGGGCCCAATTTTTTTTTTTGAAAAAAATAATTTTTTTTATGTTTATAATATTTATTATGTACTCCGTATATTATTCTTAGAATAATTCATAATATATAAACATAAACCAGTTTGCAATGTGCAATATGGATCAAAAGCACTATCACCCTTCCCTTTTTATAGATTTGGAATACATCCCCTATTCTCTCAACTTTCAATGTGGGACAAGATTCTTGTACCACATTGAAAGTTGAGAGTGAGAATGAGAAGGGATTGATGTATATATATGTGTACTACATCATCCCTTAACCCTCAATCTTCACTTTAAGCTTTATTTCTTATATTTCTTATATTGAAATGAAGTAAAGTTTGAGAAGTTTTATATTCCTACATTTATATTGTAGTGGATGAAGGAAGTTTTATAAAAATATAAAATTTCTCATGTTTTTTCCACTTCATATTAAAATGAAATGGATATAAAAAGTGATATGTAGAAAAAGTCTTTACCTATCACTTTTTTTTAAAAAAATTTTAGTCAAAAATATTTTTTTTTAATTTGGGAATCCGACGGGTCAACGGGTCGACCCGGCGGGTCAACGGGTCGACCCGGCGGGTCAACGGGTCTACCCGAACCCGCCAACCCGTGGAATTCCCGGGTTAGGGTTCAGGTCGCCCTTCCCCGACCCTTGACCCGCCGGGTTCGACCCGTGGCCACGCCTAATTATAGGTATGCAGTGATTCTATGTGACATGGGTTCAAAGAGATGTGATATGAAGTTGGTTGATTCCTTGTGTTTTTTGAATTTGAGGGCGGTTTTATGATCATTTAGTTTGTACCGCCATTATCAGGTACGTGATAGGCAAAACATTATTGGCATTTTCTAGATGCAGTCCATTGCTTCATGTTGAGGAAGAGGTTGGGCTTTCAATATGCGAGGAAAAGATTATATTGTGACAAAAGCTGTCATGGAATCACTGATTTGAAATTTTTTTAGTCATTTTCTTATCTTCCTTTTAACTAGTATGGTAGTATGTTTTAGGCAGACTTGACTGTTAACAATTTTTATTTATAAATATGATTAATGGTTTTTGTGCTTGAATATACTTTGCAATTGCTTCTTTTTTTCCCTACAACAAGATCTAGTCCTCCCTGTACTTTATGAAATGATTGTAATCTTTTCATGGGAAGCTTTAGTCCTTTTGAGTTCTGACATGTTACTTCACTTGGTTTCTTGTAAATTCCTTTGTGTCAACACACTTGGCTTATTTATATATGTTTCTTAATGCATCAGGGCCTGAGTTAACATTTTCATCTTATTTCTTTGCATATACAGAATTTTTAGCCATTTCAAACACCGAATAAGTGCATTGTGTGCACTAACTAGATCATCCGTATGGGTTCTCGGTTTCAAACCACAAATCCCAGACTACTAATCATTGAGGCGTGAATTGACCCTAATCTCATTCTGAATTACCAATCCATAAATCCCAATCTCAATCCAATTTCTATCAACCAAAATTCATGAAACCAATCTAATTCAATGCTAGAACGACCGAATTAGAGCATCTACCCTTGGGTATAATGTTACTTAGGTTTCCTTCATATTCTGTTATAGACTTGAAACCCTCTACCCTTGGTTGTTTTTCTAAAAAATGTGGAACATGATTTGCCACGTTTCTAGCTTGATTTTCCTTCAAAGCTATTTAAATTGGTAGGATAGATGCACAAAAATGATAGGATATATGAAAACTAATGGTAGGACAAAACAACGATATTGGTAGGATCAGAATGGTAGGATTGATGGAAAATAAGGGTAGAAGAAAACAACGATATTCGTAGGATTATAATGGAAACCCAGTAATTCCTGTATAACTTGACATTAATGGTAGGATAGATGCACATTGATGGTACGATATATTTATACTATTGGAAAAATGTAAATGCATAATTGACTTTACGAAAAAAATTTACTTCCACATGAATCTCAGAAAAGCAAAAGGGGAAGGCAGGCTCCACTGGTAGAAACTGAAGTTATATGAACCATAGATGCAAAAGCTATACATGGATATATCATATGTGATGATGAATCTCAAGCTATGGTTCATATCCTGGATAAAGTTACTGCTGCACTGAAAGACAAGATCCATGTAGTGAAGATTTACACTCAGAAGTACCCAGTCATCGCTGACAAGTTCATGATCATCATTTGGAGAAAGAAAATTGAGTAAAACCTAAACTTCGAAAAGAAAACGGGGAAAGTAAGACAGTGGAAAAGTAAAGGGGGTATTGTTCTTACTAGATTCACAAATTTATCCTACCACTAATGTATATATTTCTTACCAGGTTCATAATTATACAAGTTTGGAAAGATTTATGAATTTGTCTTACCATTTCACAGATTTGTCCTACCATCAGTGTATATATTTCATGTCATCTTCATAATCGTATAAGTTCAGAAAGATTTATGAATTTGTCCTAACATGTTCATAAATTTGTCCTACCATTAGTATATATATTTTATGTCAGGTTCATAATTATATAAGTTCAAATGGATTCATGAACACATACTCCGTATTAGCCTATGTGAGAGTCGAACTCACATATTTGTGTGCAAACACAACACTCTACCAATTGAGCTAATAGGCTATTTTCAATAGGTCCTTATGATCGTCTAGGCATCAAGAAGTGATAATTTCGCATGAAGCAAAAATAGCGCTTGAATTTGTAATCTTAATTTGCAAGCTATGCAATTGATAAAAAAGAGAGAGTATAAATTACGAACTCTCTGCAACAGGTCTTGTAAAACCGTCACATTGGGGTAGTTCTGTTATAAGATAAATGAACAACTACAAAGGATAGGTACAAGATCACTTACCCAGTTACCCATCGTTGCCACTGCCACCGAACAAACTTCTTGCACTTTTTCAAATATGAAAGGACAGTTGTACATTATTGGTAGGATGGGGACTGGTTTGGATCCATCCGAGCGATCGAGGGAGCGGCCAGAGCGATTGCATCCTCTGATTGCGTTTATGGTGATCGACTGGTTTGGATCCATCCGACTTGAGCCATCTTCAATCAATCTACGGTCAGATCTTAAATTTGTATATTTTTTTTGCTTGATTTGTTCATCGTCCACTACTCTAATGTTGCTTCGATCTCAGATCTCTCTCGGTGACGATTGATCCGGCCTTCTCCCTCTAGTTCACCATCTTCCCCTATTGGTTGGTTAAATTAATCATACACCCTTCTGTTTGTTGCTTTCTGTGTTAATTTATGCATATATTCACGATTCATTCAACTGTCTTAACTTGGTTCTGTTTGCACCATAAAAAGGATTTCCTCACAAGTTCTACTCCTTGTGCTGAACTTTTTGAGACCTGCTCGCATGATCTTCGCTTTTTCATACAATGGGATTACTTTTATGAATGGACCGACTTTATAACTCACATCTATATGAAAGAAGTGTAAGGTTTTCTCTCTTCTGGATATATCTGTTACAGCTTCTACAATCTGAAAATAGTTCAACTTCATCCTCTCAACTCTGATAAGTTCAAACTTTTTGTTTGTATGTGTTCTTTATTTGTTATTTTGAGTCTATATTCAAGTTCAATTGTGTGACATTGTTTTATGTTCTGCAGGTCAAGGATCCTCACAATGGTAACCTATTATTGGATGAAGATGGTCATATTATACACATTGACTTTGGCTTCATGCTTTCAAATTCGTCTAGTGGTGTGAATTTTGAGAGTGCACTGTTCAAATTGACCCGGGAACTTCTTGAGGGAGGAAAAGCCATATCTTTTTTATTTTGAGCTTGCAAATGCTTTTCTTATGCCTTTGATCAACACTGAAGAAATCTGAGCTTGATCCAGGTCATGGATTCTGATGCCGAGGGAGTGCCCAGCGAGTTTTTTGATTATTTTAAAGTATACATCATGTCCCTGTTTTGGTGATTTTTAAACCCCTTATTCCCTCATTGTGAGAATTACAAATATATAATTTCCTTTCACTGTGATTCAGGTTCATTGTATTCAAGGTTTCCTGACTTGCATGCTGAGCGAATAATTCTCCTTGTTGAGATGCTCCAGGTAGAGTCATCTTATTAGGTCTATTCACTGGACTAGTTAAGTCATGATTCTTTCTTCCAATCAATTTTATCTGTGCATGTCCTGTCATTTTATAATTGGCTTACCTGACTGTTTTGGATTAGGATTCTGGGTTTCCTTGCTTTAAAGGGGGCCTTCGAACAATACAAAATCTCCGAAAATGATTCCATCTGAGTCTCACCGAAGAGGTTTAACATGCATCTTAATTGTAATGTTTCATTCTGTCCTATCTTATGCTTCCACTTCTCACTCTTTTCCATTTTAATGTTGACAATTGGCAGCAATGTGTATCTTTGGTGTTTTCCCTTATTAGTAGAGCTTAGATGCGTGGAGGACTCGCTAGTATGATTATTATCAAAGAGTATTGAACGGGATATTGTGATGGTGAAAACCTGGCTACCGTTGTGTCACTATATGAACTTGTAAGCAGTGCAACCAATGAATTCTGGATTCGGAACTGTGCAGATGCTTAAGGGATCAAGTCAAATTGCTTTTTTGGTCGTCTTTTGCCCCTTTTCAGATTGTTTTTAACCAGGCTCTGCCGAATACAGGCTGTGATTTGCCTCTTTTGGTTCGTCATCTAACGATGACAAAAACTGGTGTCTCACTCAAGTGAAGGTTAGAAGAAGAAGAAGAAGAAGAAGAAGAAGAAGAAGAAGAAGAAGAAGCAGCTCTTATGAGCAAAATACAAAGGCAAACTAAACTGATACTTGTGCCATCAAAGAATGTTGTCCTTGGAATTTTGAATGATTCTGCAAGCCCCCAAATAATCCAATCTACATATTGAATATGGTGATGTATGTGTTCATTAATGCTTAAATACCTTTTCATATACAGTACTTTGATCATTTGTATCTATGTATATTCTAAAGCTTGGATATTTTAGTTATAGTAGCTATTTTCTAATTTTCAAGATTGGATGTGTTGAAACATGGAATTATTGAGATTTTCTAGTGCTTATTGAGTTTTAAAAGCCTTTGAGCTCAATGGTAGAGCAATGTGCTTATGCGCAAATACGTGGGTTCGAATCCCACATAGGCTAAAGTTTATAACAATTCTAGTGCAATTTTTTAGTGCTGACATCGTTTTTATGTGAAATTTATATGTGCTGACATCGTTTTTAAGTGTATTGTTTAGTGCTGACATCGTTTTTATGCGTATTCTAGTAACTTTAGAGCTTGTATTGGAAATTTGAAGTTATCGACTTATCGTGGAGGCATGTACCTTTTAAATTTTGTTTTGGTATCGGAAACAGTGGGAGGGGTTCTAACTCAAATACAATACAAAGTATTAAATATTCATGTGAATCCTATATGTTATTTAAGCGGAAATCACACTTCTTTAGTATATTTTGAAGCATACTGCCAGCAAAACACCAAGTTCATTATAAACAATTCTTTAGCAAAATATACTAAAGAAACACTTCTGTCAGCAATACTCCCAAACATCAAAGATCTATTTCCCCTATTCGAGTTAGGGCTGAGCTTCCGGTCTGGATCGGATCGGACCGGACCGGACCGGTCCGGTCCAAGACCGATGGACCGGAAACTTTAAAGACATGGACCGCGGATCGGACCGGGACCGGAATATATGGTCCTGGGTTTTCCTCGCGGACCGTTTGGACCATTTGGACCGTTTTTCCAACATCCCCTGTTTAAAAATCGTAAAGTTGAACGCTTGTGAAAATATATTCATGATTTCATCCATTCATCGAAATTCCTCGCTCATACAAGGTAACAACATATACACAGACAAAACCTAGATCTGAAAAGTTTAAAGTACAAATTGAAATTCCTCTAACCCTAGATCTGAAATTGGGACGAGATTCTTAATCTTGAATAGTTGAATGGTTGAGATTTCTTCAAATCTAAAGGCTAAAATCGCCTTTACCTGAAAATATACCTAAACCCTAGATCTGAAAGAGAGTGAACAGAGATGCCTACACAGTTGGCCGGTAGCGACAAGCGATAGCTACCTTCGATTGGCTGTTGCCGATGGGCGGTGGCGACTGGCAAGGGCAAGAGAGTCGTCGGCGGTGGCTACTGGCAAACGTGAGACCGAGGGCGCCTTGTTCTGTGCGGCGTGAAGAGAGAATGAGAGAGAGAGACTCGAGACTGAATGGCGAGAGTGTGGGCCTTTCTTTTTTAAAAAAAAAGTTGAAAAGTAGAGCCTGGCAGCATTCAGCACGGTAAAAAAAAAAAGTAAAATTAAATGTAAAGCCTGTGAGGCGTTTTATGAAATTAAAGCCGGTCCAATTCCGGTCCGGACCGGAAATTCCGGTCTGGTCCCGTGGGTACCGGAAACCGGAAATGAGAATATTTTGGACCATGGACCAGACCGTAATATCCCGGTCCGATCCAAAGACCGTAAATTCCGGTCCGATCTACATTTTGCCCAGCCCTAATTCGAGTGCTTAAATTCATTATATTAGACAAGCTAGACAGTCACAGATATTGAAAAAACAAGCATAAACAGTCACATATTCGAATGGATACTTCAAAATTGTATCCGATACATCAAAAATCAAAGAATAGATTATTTTTGCAAAACATGGGGGATTGGTCGAAATTTGCGCAACATGATCTTATTTTTGCTCAATAATAGATTATTGTTGCACAACAATCGACACTTTGTGAAATTGTTCTCAAAATGATTTTATTTTCTCCTAATATGTTTTCATACTTTCTCAATAGATTATTGCACAAATGCTCTTATTTTTGCTCAACAATTCTTTATTTTTGCACAACAATCGAGACTTGTGAAATTGCGTGTCCACATAATCTTATTTTTTGTAAATATAATTTTATACTTTTTTAATAGATTATTGCACAACACAGTCTTATTTTTGCTCATCAATAGAGTAAAATTGCACAACATGGGGGATTGGTGAAATTTTGCTCAACATCATCTTATTTTTGCTCAACAATAGGTTATTTTTGCACAACAATGGAGACTTATGAAATTGTTCTCAACATGATTTTATTTTCTATCAATATAATTTCATACTTTCTCAATAAATTATTGCACATCATCATCTTATTTTTGCTCAACAATAGGTTATTTTTGCTCAACAATAGGTTATTTTTGCACAACAATCGCGACTTGTGAATTTGTTCTCAACATGATTTTATTTTCTCTCAATATAATTTCATACTTTTTCAATAAATTATTGCACAAATGCTCTCTTATTTTTGCTCATCAATACTTTATTTTTGCACAACATTTGAGACTTGTGAAATTGTGTCTCAACATGATCTTACTTTTTGTAAATATAATTTTATACTTTTTTTTAATAGATTATTGCACAACATGATCTTAGGTTTGCTTATCAATAGACAATAATTGCACAACATGGGGGATTGGTGGAATTTTGCTCAAAATCATCTTATTTTTGCTCAACAATAGGTTATTTTTGCACAACAATCAAAACTTGTGAAATTGTTCTCAACATGATTTTATTTTCTCTCAATATATATAATTTCATACTTTCTCAATAAATTATTGCACAACTTCATCTTATTTTTGCTCAACAATAGGTTATTTTTGCACCACAATCAAGACTTGTGAATTTGTTCTCAACATGATTTTATTTTCTCTCAATATAATTTCATACTTTCTTTTTGTAAATATAATTTTATACCTTTTTAATAGATTATTGCACAAAATGATCTTATTTTTGCTCATCAATAGACAATAATTGCACAATATGGGGGATTGGTGAAATTTTGCTCAACATCATCTTATTTTTGCTCAACTATAGGTTATTTTTGCACAACAATCGAGACTTGTGAATTTGTTCTCAACATGATCTTATTTTCTCTCAATATAATTTCATACTTTCTCAATAAATTATTGCAAAACATGCTCTTATTTTTGCTCATCAATACTTTATTTTTGCACAACTAGTGGTGAAAATTAGTGTTGACACTGATATTAGTTACAATTAGTGTTGACGCTGATATTAGTTACAATTAGTGCTGACACTGATATTAGTTACAATTAGCGGTGAAAATTTGCTCAACATGTTTAAGAAATACCATATTGAGAAGCAATACAATGTTGTTTCTCAACATGGTATTGTTTTTTTAAGTAAACAATAATGATAAAATCTAAAATTTGATGAGTACCGATGACAGAATTGTGCTGACATATAAAAAAGAATATATATAAACGGAATCAAGAGGCCAATAATCCCAGAAAGACAGCAAAGGTAGCTTGTATTACACAAGTTTGAAGCAAATAGAAACATACAATCTGAATTTAACTCGTTTGCTAATTTATTATCCGAGGTAGCTTGTATTTATAATAGTAAATTTCAAAAAGTGCTGACACGGGAAAAAAAAGAGTAGAATTTTAGTTTGAATGTGCAATTTTTAGAACCTATTTTGGTTGAAGGTCTTGAAGATGAGATCATAAGAAGACACACTCAAAACCACTGGTTCATTATCTCTTGGACTGGCTGCAAATGAGGCTCTAGCAACCACAAAGCCACATGTTAGGCTCCCATTATCTATAGGTGTGCATAGTTGAAACCTTTCATATGGGACTATTTACAACGCCTCTAAGAAAAAGCCCAAGTCAAATTGCTTTTATTGAAAAAGCAACACCTAACACTCTTTGAAACAGATCCTTGGAGCCTCCAACTCCATCATCAAGTTCAGTGGATGTAGTCTTTAAAGCATTCAGGACAACAGGAACAGCTACTTTCAGCTGCTCAAAACGGCGTCTCTTGATCAAGAGGACAACTACACAGAATATGAAACAGAAACAATTAGGATTTACATTCAGCAGACTTCAAAAAAATACATACTCACTTTTCATACCCTACTTGCATCCCCAACAAGACATTGACCTATGAGAATAAAATCAAATGAATCATTGGCTCAATCAAGATTTATAAATTTTTTGTTAGCATGCAAAACACAAAATGGACATGTTGTATTATCCCCTAGCTTTTGACACGTTGATCAAAGATTTGTACCTTTGATAACCATCGCAGGAGAGGAGCAAGGTATCCAGGAGCATCAGTTGTTTTGCTAAAGGAATCTATTGCCTGCAGCTACTTTTAGTGGATAACCAAGACATTAAGAAAAATAAAAATAGAATAAGCCTAACTGTATTTCCAATTTTCCCATTAGGGAAAAAAAAAGAAGCGAAGTGTCCTTAAAAAACGAGTTCCTTATCAATCGATCGAAGGTCGATTGATAAGGAAAACAGTCGGAAGCAAAGATCGATCAGTCGGAAGCAAAAATCGAGTTCCTTATCAATCGATCTTCGATCGATTGATAAGGAAACCTCGGCTCGTAAAAATACAGTCACTCGAATTATTGGGGCATTTCATCAAACAGGTTATGTGCAAAACATAAAACAACATATCAATCACAAACATAAAATAACAAGGACAAGATTTCAGATTTCATTAAGCAATTGCAGCCATCACAAACAAAATCGAGTTCGATTGATTAGGAAAACAGTCGGAAGAAAAGATCGATCAGTCGGAAGCAAAGATATAGTCAATTAATTACCTGTTCAGAGCTATCATTCGTCATCATCGCTGTTGTATTTTTTTGAAGAAGCAATGTTTTCATGCCTCTAATAATCAGATATGCAACATTCTGTTAAACAAAGATTCAACAATCATGAGCAACAAACCTTGCACAGGTGAACGAACGATTGAAAGCATTTATAGACAATAAACAACAACTAGATCTGAGGTGATGAAGGCCGCTCCCTCGACCTCGCTCGCTCGCTCCGGATGCTCGACCTCGCTCGCTCCGCTCGCTCACTCGACCTCAACCTTGCTCGGTCTGGACGCTCGCTCGATAGCTCCGCCGCTCGGTCCCTCCCTCGCTCCACCGCTCGCTCGTCACCGCCTCCCTCCCTCGCTCAGATCTGGACTCGCTTGACGCTCCCTCGACAAAGTATCGACACTTGCCTACAATTCAACCAGATCTGAGGTGATGAAGGCCGCTCCCTCGACCTCGCTCGCTCCGGCTGCTCGACCTCGCTCGCTCCGGTCGCTCGGTGCTCCTCTGTGGCAGGACCAGATGAATCGGTGTAGGTGCCGAGCGGATCGATTTCGTGAAATCGCCGTTGAGCAGTGCGAGAGGGAGAGAGAGTGCGGAGAGGGAGATCGTGGAGGAGAGAGAGAAAGGCGCGTGGGGGACGGGAGGAGTTTATATTTAGGATATTTCACCCATTTGTCCCAAAACGTGGACATTTCACCAATTAGTACCTATTTTATGGACATTTCGCAAATTGCCCCTTTTATTTCCCCTCCCTCTCCTACCTTCCCTTCCCTTCCCTTCCATTTATCATTTTTTTCCTTTTTCTTTTATTTTTTGCATTTGATTTTCATCTTTAAAATAACTAATGAGTATATTTAAAAATATTAAATTAATATAAACCTATGTCTATTTGTAAATCTTCATTTACTATCACAATAGAGTCCATTTTGGTTGAACTTATTATATCTTTCTCTTATGAGTTTATTTGTATAAGTTTAATTCAAAATATTAAACTAATATTTTATTTAATTGAATAATTTTAATTTATTTTATTATTAAAATTTATTTTTAAAAATCGTGTTATGACGAGTAAATTGTACTAGTTTTTGAAAAAAATATTCAACAACACACAAATAAATATACAAATCATTATAATCCTCTACCTAAAAAACTTAAAAAATCATCTATTTAAAAACAAAAACTTACTTCTAAAAACTCTTATCTATTATTGAACGGATGTCATAAAATCAAAACCTACCTAACATGTAGTTGTATCATCTAACGCCATAAACATATTGCTAATTGATACTACAATATTTTGATAATTAAAACACTTGAAAACATAGAAGTGCTCATAACATGGAGCCTTTAAGATTCAACATATGAAACTTCGAATTTGAAGCAACCTGCAATTATTAAAAAAACAAAACAAAACAAAAGCAACGTGCAGGAGCGGACATCTTCCACTTCCGTCTAATTTTATTACTCCAATTATTAACGACTATCATTTCCATGGATTTTTGTATCCGATTTATGAAATATTCCACTTAACTACTTTCGTAAAAGTAGTAAATTCTTCCATTTGTTCGGTAAAATATACTCTCTATCTTAATTAAAATTTGACGTTTTAATATTCACACACGTTTTTTTTAGATGTTAAAAACTATATAAAATATTAACTTTTTAAATAATTTTTTAAAACAATTTCATACTTAAATTTATAAAAGCAAATGTAGAAAAATATTATTATTTTATATAGTTTTTATCATTTTAAAACAGTGTGCATATAGTAAATGACAAATTTTAATTAACAGAGATAATATTATTCTAGGTTTTTATTCTATTTAGAAAAATACGTTATTAGAGTTAGTTTTTTTTTTTTTTTTTTTTTTTTTGAGAAACAACCGATCACCCTATTCTATTTCTTTCAGTAAAATCAACCCAACAGAGTCTGAAAGTGCAAGAAAATTAAAGAAAATTGAATGACTAATAGGTCTAATAGCAGTAATCTCATGAGCTGCGTTGTTCCCCCCCTCTTCACATGGCACCAGGTCACCTTCTCAAAGCTCATGGCGGTGTGTTGGATAGCAGCAATGAGGTTATGCGGAGCCCCCTTTCCAAGCCCCCCTTGTTTCAGCTTGCTCGTCAACGGTAGACAGTCGGACTCGATCAGGATGTGTTGTATACCTCGCTCCTTCGCAAGCTGAAGCGCCCACCTCACAGCCTCAGCCTCCGCCTCCTCCACGCACCCGGTGCTCTGGATCTCCTTCTGCCCCCCGAACTGTAGCTCTCCCAGGTGGTTCCTGCACACCACACCTATCGCCGTCGGACCCTCCACAGGAAGGCTCGCATCGCAGTTGAATTTCATTACTCCGCTCGGTGGTTTATGCCATGTCTCTGCCCATACCCCTTGCTGATGATTTTGTACGGGACTCGACACAACGTCCCTATAGGAATCGAATTCCATCAGCAGCGCCTCGACCTCTTGGACAATCGCCTCCGGCTATACCACGGTCCCCTCGAAGAGGCGCTTGTTCCTTGCCTTCCAAATTGCCCAAGAAGTTGTAGCCCACCATTGTCTTTCTAGGATTGAGCCAACAGTAAAGACCGACCCAAAGACATCCAGGGTAGTCGTTGAACGCAGCCAGTAACGTTCGATCTTAGGTGTTCGTTTCCACACCCTTCTCGCAATCTTGCACTCAAACAAGGCATGATATGTGGTCTCCTCTTTCCCACACCTTTCACAGCACCCATCGCCCGTAATCTTGCGCCGGGCCAAGTTTGCTTTACGCGGCAGAATCTCTGACGCATCCCTCCAGATCAGTGATGACACCTTCGGCATAGTTTTGAGCTTCCATAGAGCCTTCCAAGCTCTCTCCGTTTGGGAACTGTCCGACGCCCCTGCCATCTCCTCCAAATTTACAGCCCTCTCGAGAAGAGCATGGTACGCCGATCGAACCGTGAAGATCCCGTTCTTGGTGTGGCTCCATACTAGCTGGTCCTTATTCGACGCCTCCACAAGGCGAATCTTCCGGACCATCTCTATGTCAACCGGAAGTAGGAAGCGTTGTAACTGTGCCTCATCCCATCGACCAACAGTCCAATCAATAAAATCGAGCACTCTCATCTCCGGATCTCCCCCGAAAAAGTTCCCGATGACTTTGTAGCTCGATGGCCTCGGAATCCACTTATCATTCCAAACTTTGATATCGGCTCCGTTGCCAACGCTCCATACCAGCCCTTCCATCAGTCCGTCTCCCCCGCAAACTATGCTTCGCCAAGTGTAGCTAGGATTGTGGCCCACTTCCGCTTGAAGTAGCGTCCCGCGCGGGAAGTACTTGGCCTTCAACGGTTTGGCCAAAAGCGAATCTGGGTCCTCCATCATTCTCCATGCTTGTCTAGCTAAGAGGGCTTTGTTGAATATCTCAAGGTCCCTAAATCCCATACCACCCCTAGCCTTCGATCTGCACATCCGCTTCCAACTCATCAAGTGTGTTTTGTTCCTGCCCTCACTCTCCCCCCACCAGAAATTGCACAGGAGCATCTCAATCTCTCGACACAGTCCCGTTGGGAGCAGAAAATAGGACATCGTGTACATCGGAATAGCCTGAGCAATTGCCTTGATCAGTACCTCTTTCCCTGCTCGGGATAAAGTTCTCTCCTTCCACCCTTTCATTTTCTTCCAGATTCTCTCCTTGAGCTGCTCAAAAATAACTTTCTTTGATTGTCCCACCATTGTTGGCATACCCAGGTATCGTTCATGCTTCGATACCTCCCGGATGCCCAACAACTCATGAAGCTCCTGCCGCTTAGCTTCCCCAACATTCCTGCTAAACGAAAGCTCGGATTTCGAGAAGTTTACCTGTTGACCGGATGCTGCTCCATAAGTATGGAGGATATGTAAAATTTTCGTGCTCTGTTGGCAGATAGCTCCCAGAAAAAGAACACAATCATCTGCAAAGAAGAGGTGGGAAATCGGGGGTGCAGTAGGTGCAATTCTGATCCCCTTCAGCCTATTATTAGCCTCGCTCACCCGAATCATCCCTGACAGCCCTTCTACCCATAGGAGGAACAAATATGGCGACAAAGGGTCCCCTTGGCAGAGCCCCCTATGCGGTCGGAAGACTGGAGACGGTGAACCATCCATGAGCACTGAGAAGCTCACTGTCCTCACACACGTCGATATCAAGGAGACCCACGACTCGGAGAAGCCGAATTTCCTCATGCAATGCTCGAGGAAGCCCCACTCGACTATATCATAGGCCTTTGCCATATCTAGCTTCAGGGCCATGTATCCTTTCCTCCCGCCCCTTCTGGTCTTCATATAATGGAACACCTCGAAGGCCGCCAACACGTTGTCTACGATGAGTCTTCCCGGAACAAAAGCGCTCTGACTAGGTGCTATCAACTTCCCAAGCAATTTCTTCAACCTTAATGTTAGAACTTTCGACACAATTTTATACAAAACATTGCAAAGACTGATAGGACGGAGATCTTTCATTCTGGATGGAGCCGTTACCTTAGGGATCAGTGTAATGAAAGTGTGATTCAACCCTTCCGGTAACGAACCCCCATTCAAAATGTCAAGTACAACAGATGTGATGTTCTTCCCGACGATATGCCAACACTTCTGATAGAAGATTGCTGGCATACCATCGGGACCCGGAGCTTTTGTGGAATGCATTGAAAAAATGGAAAATTTTACCTCTTCTGCAGTAAAGGGTCGCGACAGCTCGTGGTTGTCCTCTGCCGATAACAAAGGCTCGATTCCTTGAGTAGCCGTGTTTGGATTTGCCAAAGCTTCAGACTGAAACAGTTTGTCAAAATAGGTCATTGCCACCTCCGTCATCCCCTCTAAAGACTTCCTCTCTATCCCATCCTCATCAATCAGTTTCTGAACCCTGTTCCTCCTCTTCCGCCCTGAAGCTTTTTGATGGAAAAACTTCGTGTTGCGATCCCCACATCGAAACTCATTAGCCCTAGCCCACTGGAACCACATAACTTCCTCCTTATCCATTAAGTCCCTCTCCTTCTATTCCAGCTCCTTCCTTTCCATAACTAGATTCCCATCCATGCGGTTCCCAATCTTCGTCAGTCTCTTCCTAACATTCTCCAACTCCGCTTTCACATAAGAGAGAGCAAGAAAAAATATAAATTGTTTTATAACTAGCGCTCTCTTTTGAGTATGCAGGTGCTTGGGATCTTGTATTCTTGGGGCTCTTTTGGATGTACAATGCAATTTCGGTAGTCATACATATTCCGTTAAGCACCTGCTTTTTTGTTAATCCGGAGGTGAGAAGAAAGCGTTTCCGAACACACTCCTATCCCACTTCTTAAGGTCATCAGCACATCGCTCAATCTTCCCTCTCACTCCACCCGTAGCTTGGGTAGAACCAGGATTCATCCACCCATTTGATATAATTTCAATACAATCGTCATATTTGAGCCACATCGCCTCGAACCTAAAAGGTTTCTCCCTTACCGCGCACTTCCTTCTTGTTTCGCCCACCAACCCAATTCTGATAGGGAAGTGATCTAACCCACACTTCCTTAAATGGGTTACCAGGGTATTCGGGAATCTGTCTAAGAAGGTTCCATTGCCGAAGGCCATCTCTAATCTCTCCTGAATAAATTCCGCATCCTCCCTATTGTTGTCCCAAGTAAACCTGATCCCCGTAAATGGAATATCTCTCAACCCACAGTACTCAATAGCCTCCCTAAACTCAACCACCCTCTCAAAACTCGCCTGATTGCCCCCCTTCTTGTCATCTAACGAAGTGAATAGGTTGAAGTCCCCCATAGAGAGCCAGCTATCATGGGGATCCTCATACAGCCGCCTCAACAAGCTCAAATGAAAACTCATTTGTAATAATTAATAGATTGTTAATTATAGATTTTTTAAAAAGATAATATAATAAATAAGGATATACTAATATATTCGGAAATTTCGCCTGGTGCCCCTATGGTATTGCGTATTTCACACGGTGTACAAAATTTTTGCTAAATTCTCATGGTGCCCATGAGTTTTGTATCAATTTCGCATCGTGCCCTTGAGGAGTTAATTTTAACGGATTTGAAGTCTCTATTAACCCCCTGGCCTAGGGGTGGGCGCGGGACGGGACGGGACATGATGAGGGTCGTCCCGCGTCCCGTCCCGCGTAATTTTTGCGGGACGGGACCGGGACGGGATTCACTATTTTTTTTTTCAATCCCGCGCGGGCCTTGTCCCTCACGGGACGGGACGGGACCGGGACGGGACGGGCCTTGTCCCTCAAATAAAAAACATTATAAAAAAAATTAAAATTCAATATATTTTGCAGTTTTCAAAGGCGTAACATATAACTTTAAAATATTTTTATATATTTTATGATTTTTCTTATATATATACACACTAAACACATTATCCATATAATTGTACAAAATATATATATATATATATATATATATATATATATATATATATATATATATATATATATATATATATATAACACAAATATACAGTGTATATAAACATACATATACAGAGTGTGTTTATATTCGTATATAAACATACAACAACAACACTACGAGAAACTAGATAGAGCAATTGTACAACATAACACAACGTGATTTTAGTTTGCACCGAGAGCCAAAACTAATAGGAAAAAAAAAACCATCCCCCGGGAGCAAAGAACGCGCTACGTCACGCGCCCCCAATCCTTCTTCCGATTCCTCTCCGCCTACCTTTGCCTTAGTATAATCCATCCAAATCCCCTATCCGCTGTTCAATCCGGCTCAATCCGGCTTGTATCTTGCTGTCGTCGATCAGCTTTCTCCCTTTCTTTGTGCATCGATCTCCAATTGGGGCGATTCTGGTTTCATCGGCTTAGCTCGGGTGTTAGTGTCTTGTTCTTCGCCCTCTCTTCATCAATCCAAGATTACCCCGGTTTTCGGCGTGTTCCTGCTTATTCCGGCCTCAAAATCCCTAGTGCAACTGAATCGATGTCTCGGTTCGACTCATTGAACACCAAAAAATCTCAAAGCCCAAAATTTCGCTCTCCGTTCAATCTGTTTTCCTTGGCCTGGTGGCTTGTTGATGGGATGGACTTGAGGGTGATGGAAAAGGATTTTAGAAAGAGAAAGAAAGGGCTCTTTGGGGGGGTTGGAGCTAATGTTGTTTATGGTGGTAAGGGGGTTGTGAGTCCGCTCTTTGGGGATAGGCATCGCGGGTGTGATAAATCTGTGCGGTTGATGGTTTTCATCAGAGGCTTCCTTAGCTCTCTGCGCAATTGGGTCTTGCATCCGGGTTTGTCTGGATGGGTTAAAATGCATAACAACAGGTTTGTTAATGATCAATTTTTGCGGATTTTCTTTATCAGATCTTCTAGCACCTTGCTTAAATGCATATTTCGATCAGTGGTTTTGTCTTGTTGGTTGTGTTTGATAAGAACTAACACCCTCTCTTGGTGTTTGCACAAATCTGTGAAGGTGGTCTATGCCTCTTCATCCTCTAAATCCCGAAAGGGCCCTCAAAAAAGTGTGGACGAACTGTCATCTAAAGGGTTTGCTACCCTGTCAGATGATGTTGTGAATCCCATGCTTAATCCTTCAGAGGCTTTCCGACCCTTGTGGTCTGTGGTCTTCCATATAATTGGCTATTTCTTCCTTTATGGGGATAAATCAGGTTACTTGATGCCATACATTCTTGGTGAGGGTGAAAATTTATTCGATCTTGTTGTTGATCAGGTGAATCACAGGGTGGCTACATTGTTGAATGAAATCTGTCCTAAGGGTTTTGTTGATTCTGCTATATCTGCTCTCTCCTTTGATGCTCTTGCCACCATTAGAATGGATACTTCTCATCAACTTGTTGAACTCGTAGCCACGCCTTTTGCTGCTCCAGTATGGGTGGCTGATATGCCTACATTCATCCTCGTCAATTGCAATCTTAGTTTATCTAAAGTATATGTTTATATGGCAACTCCCGAGCTGAAGGGCGAGCAAGACAAGTGCGTACGCTATTTGCGTGTTCATTGTTGTTTTAACTATTTGGATCCCATGGTTTTTATAGTTGATTATTTCGGTACATCAACACCTATGGTGCAAGGATTTTTCCTTTCACCCTCCCCAAACAACTCCCGAAAGGGCACAAATCCTCTTAGCGAGGCAAATCACTCGGATGGGAGCTTGCTCCCGGATGAGAGCTGGCAACCAGTCTGTCACCCTAAAATTCATCTTAGTTTTCCCTTCATGTATCTATATATTGACCTCAACAGCTTGGATAAGGTGTCCTTGCCCTCGGATGTTGCAGAAAAACATAGGCACTCAACTCCCTTCGGTAGCCCAACCTCATTTGTCTACTGGCTCTTCAGACGGAAGGCGTCTAAGATTCCTCCGATCGCCTTGGATCGACTAAAGTTAATGGCTTGCAACCTTGGTAAGTTATGGCTAAATGCTATGTTTGAATTGCTGATGCCGATTTATACGGATGATGCGGGTCTTCATTCTTCATCAGCAAATATAATCCAGCTTTGTTTATACCTGGATAATATCCATACCTCATGTGTAATTTCTTTAGCTTTCAATCCCTGTTACAAGCTGCCTTTGTTTCTCTTTCTCTATCAAGGGGAGTGTGAGCACCCTTCAGCAAACAACTCTTATAAATGGTTAAAACTCATTTGCCTCATATGCTTTGTTTGCACAGTAGGTACCTCGTTGTTTTCACAAGACATATTGACATATATTAGCTTCAATATTTTTATTCTTGAATCTTTTATTGAGGAAATGATCCCCATTGTTGTAAAACATGTCACTACACGGCTCGATAAGAGTAATTTCATACTATCTCATCAAAAATTCTTCGATTTAAGGACTCTGAAATCTCGTCCTTTTATCATCAAAGGTTTTTTATGAAGATTTGTTTCTGGAATTGTCGAGGGATAGGAAAACGTACGTTCTGGACAGAAATTGACTCAATTTGTAAAAACGAACACATTCAAATCATAGCACTCGCGGAAACCAAATCGGAAAATATTCCCGATGACAAGCTGTGGAGAAATATTGGATTTGATGAAGGGATTTGGTCGCCGTCTATCGGGAGATCCGGTGGAATTGGAGTCCTATGGAAATCTCACCAGCTAATAAATTTTACTATTTTCATTGCTATCCACGCACCTCGTATCATCGGACTTAGATTGGATAGTTCGCATGCTGGGTTTCCAGTTCTTGTTCTTTTCGTCTATGCACCACCAACTCCAAATGATAAAGATGTATTCTGGGAAACGCTAAAAACAACTGTAAATGACTCCTCTATACCGTGTATTGTGCTTGGGGATCTAAACGAGATTCTTTGCAGTACTGACAAGCTCGGCGGGGCATCTACCCGGACATCCAGGTTCTCTCGCCTTATTTCTTTCAAAAACGAATGCTCACTTATTGATCTCCCCACCTTTGGAAATCCGTTCACTTGGAGGAAAAAATCGGAGGAAAATTTCAATATCCGTGAAAAGCTTGATCGGGTGCTTGTCCACCAACGGGTCATTGCATCTTTCCCTAATATGATAACCTATAACGGTGCATTCTCCTCTTCGGATCACTGCCCTATCTCTTTCTCCCTTGAAGTTAATACTAGCTTCAAAGCCCCGCCTTTCAAATTTGAGAATGCTTGGCTACTTCGGAAAGATTTTCGTAACATAGTGAAACAGTCATGGCGAGCGTCTTGCCCTGGCTCGGCCATGTTTCAATTAATGTTCAATCAGAAAATACTGAAAAAAAAAAGGCAAAATAATGGAATAAAACAAGTTTCGGCAATATATTCCGTCAGCTAAAGGAAGTGGATACGGAGCTCTTGCGTATTCAATCTGCAGGACCTAGTGTAAACTACCAAACATACCACAGCAAAGAAAAGCGGCTTATCATGAAGAGAGAAAAGCTCCTACTATTTCAAAAATCGTTCTGGAGCCAACGGGCTAAAACCAAACACCTCAAACTCTCGGATTCCAACACAGCGTATTTTCACCGGGTGGCTTCGGGTCGAAGACACATGAAACAAATTCGAAACATAACCTCCTCTTCTGGGACGGTGATTGTGGGTGAAGAAAATGTTAAGAATGAAATAAAAAGGGATTTTGAGACAAGGTTCAAGAAAGAACCAATTGATGACAGGCTCCTCACTGAAATGTTGGACTTAATACAACCTTCCATCTCGTCAGAGGAAAACAACTTTCTCATAGCACTCCCGTCTAACTCGGAGATTAAAACGGCGGTTTTTAATCTAGGGAAAAACAAGTCTCCGGGGCCTGATGGATTCACTACTGAATTCTACACAAAATATTGGGATATCGTCGGAAAATCTGTTATTTGTGCAGTCAAGGGGTTTTTCCACTCCGGAAAAATGCTTAGACAAATTAACCATACTTTTATCTCTCTTCTCCCAAAAAGGATAACCCCACAGCCACTAGTCATTACCGCCCCATTAGTTTATGTTCCAATATCTACAAAATAATTTCCAAAATTCTGACAGATAGAATGAAAAAAGTTGTTGGTAAACTCATTCATCCGTTGCAAGGCGCCTTTGTGTCTGACAGGGCTATACAAGACAATGTCCTAATAGCCCATGAAATCTTTCAGTCCTACAAAAGTCGTAGGGGCCGGGAAGGATGGCTAGCAATAAAATTTGATATGGAAAAAGCATACGACAGGGTCGACTGGCATTTCCTTAAAAGCGTGCTCCAAAAGTTCGGATTTCACGATACATTTATCTCTTGGGTTATGGAATGTATAACGTCTGTTTCATTCTCGGTACTGGTCAATAACGGCCCTACTGAGCTATTTCTTCCGTCAAGGGGAATTCGTCAGGGCGATCCATTATCTCCTTTCCTATTTATTTTAGGTGCTGAGATTCTGGCTCGGAAATTGGCTGATGAAGCTAGTCTTGAAAGAACTCCCATTGGTTTTCCGATTGGACACAACGGGCTCCGGGTTCCGTTCCTTTCTTTCGCCGACGATATCATCATATTCTCAAAAGGAAGCGTGGATGCAGGGCGAAAAGTGAAAATGATAATTGATTCATACTGCAAAGTATCTGGCGAGAAGGTCAATTACCACAAATCTAGCTTCCAAGCAACCAAGGGTATTCCGAATCATAGGATCCTGGAGCTGTGTAACTGCCTCAGCATTACAAACGAACATTCAATAGAAAAATATCTAGGTTGTCCAATTATTAATGGTAGAGTCACCAACAGCACATTTGAAAATATCATCTGTAAATCCAAAGAGCAATTGACTAAGTGGAGGGCTAATGCTCTCTCCCAACAAGGACGTGCCACCCTGATAAACTCCAATCTTTCTGCTAAGCCATTGCATGTGATGCAGAATTTTTTGCTTCCTGCTGCTGTGCATAAAGAACTAGACCAGATAAACCGATCTTTCTTTTGGAATAAGGACCTCCAGTACCGGCCTCTGATTAGCTGGGATAGGATCTGCAAACCGAAGCAGTTTGGGGGACTGGGAATTCGTAAATCTAGTGATATGAATGTCGCTCTCCAGATGAAGCTTCTGTGGAAAATCTTGGCCGAGCCAACCAATATCTGGGTGTCGGTGATCAGACATAAGTACCTGCGCTCCACCAGTATTTTCGATTACAAAAGATCCGGGGCTTGCTCCTGGCAATGGTCCAAGTTGTCCGACTTAATTGACAATTTTAAAGCGGGCCTGATTTGGTCGGTAGGAAATGGATGCACTATAAAGTTTTGGTCAGATAACGGGATCACTACCTCCTCCTTACTGGCTAGAGTTGATTGCCCTCAATTTTTCAATCCGGATGAGACCGTCAGTGACTATATTTTGGGTGGTAAGTGGTGGAGTGAAAAACTTCATGGGGTTCTGCCTGCTAATATAGTACAAGAGATTTTAGACATCCCTCTTCCGTCTTCGAATCTACAAGACCGTCTATATTGGTGGCCGGATAGAGAGGGGTGGTTTACTACTGCCGGTGCTTACAAATTGATAACATCTCAGTCCTTACCATCTCCTGATTGTAATGCTTGGATTTGGAAGATTAATATCCCTCCGAAAGTTAAGAATTTCCTATGGAAGATTGCGCAAAACGGCTTGCCAACTGCTTCCAGGCTGGCGTGTAGGGGCTCGGCAGTTCCACCCACTTGTTCCCTGTGCAATTCGGCACCGGAGGACGAGGTCCATTTATTTTTGGAATGTTACTTCATCAAAGCAATATACAAATTTACAAACCAAGACCAATCAACCATTGCAAGTCTAATTGCCCAGTCTCGGGATTTCAGACCCATTCTTTCTGCACTTGGGAAGAGTCTACAACCTACGGTCCTGTCTAACCTCGCTTTCACTTGGTGGACGACTTGGTACATCAGGAACCAACACTTATTTCAACATACCGCTATTCCGCGAAAAGATTCAGTCCTAAAACTGATCAAATCTCACATAGATAACTGGAACAAAACATTCACTGCCGAGGCGGAATTCGAGGAGGTTATACACCCTCATCGGGGGGTATCTTCAAAAAAGAACAATAAACAAAAAACGATTCAGTGGCGCAAGCCTCCAAAGGGCACATTCAAACTTAATTTCGATGGTTCCTCTCTTTCTAATGGCGACAGTTTTTCCGGTATCGTTATTAGGGATTGGGAAGGTCGGCCAGTCTCCATTCACCACCAACAACTTGGTAAACAGAACCCGCTTACTGCAGAGGCTCTTGCCCTCAAAATGGGGGTTCATCAAGTATTACGACTTACTTTAGATAGGATCCAAATTGAAGGTGATTGTAAGATAATCATAGACCATTTAAAAGGAAAATCTAAATGCCCTTGGGAGATAGAACTAATCCTTTCCGACGTTCAAGTCTTGCTATTGTTGTTGCAGGAGTAAGTCAAGTATAGAATAGAATAAGGTTTAGAACGACTCCCCTGACTCAGCAAATAATTACAAGACCTCCTCCCGTTGTAGTAAGAGAAAAGTCAGGATCGAATCCACGAGGAAGCACGTCAGCAGTTCTCAGATAGCTATCAGATTCTCACAAAAGCAGAGCAGAACAGACAGAATCGCAGAGAAAGAAACAAATAAAAGCAAACAAATAAACCCGGCAAGGGCAACTAAAATAAAAGCAAAGACAGAAGCAAACGAAAGCAAGGCAAATAACTCGACAGAGACAGCAGCAGGCAAGTCGACAACAGTAAGTTACTCGGGCAAAGAACTCGACCGAGCTTGTCGACACAAGTTGTCGACGTCGACAACTACTCGACACAAACTTGTCGACACAGCAAAGAAATCGACAACAGACAGCAAAGAATCAGAACTCGACAAGAAAGAACTCGACGTCGACAAGGTTATCGATATCGATAAGTCCTTCAAAGTCGATAAGAACAGAAAACGTAAAGTGCAAAGCTTTTCGAACTCAAAACGAATGAAAACACGGAATTAATCAATAAACTAAAGACTTCCAAGGCTAGGGTTTCAACACCGCAACGATAACCATGCAAAGTAACACATAAAGGCATAAAAGATCATGCTTTCAATCAAATAACTTTCGTCATTAACAAATAGGAATGTAGAGGCTTTCGCATAAACCCTAATTGTTACTAACCCTTTTTCACATAATTAATCCAAGTTGTATTAAGATCACTTTCGCTTCAATAATACAAACAAGGATCACCTTCAACTCTCGCAAAAGAATCATGCTCATAGGGATAGAAGATGAATCACATAAAAATCTGACCTTTATCGCATCGCCTCACATGGCCACCGTCGGGCTCACCCCAGCCCCAGAAGTGGGTGGACTACTCACGCCTCATCGCAATCGCAGACATTGAATTGATGAAAGAAACTTGCATTAAAAACTAAATTCAAAGCCTTTACAATCCTGGCAATCAACTTTCGCAAACTGCCAAAACCTTAAAAACCTCAAACTCCTAAAACTGTATCTGAATGGAACTAACTAATTGTGTCTTCAATTGAATGAATAGAAATCAGCCCCTAAGGCTTTATTTATAGTGTTCAGATCCCGCTAATCTAGGATAGAACATCTATATCTATATCTATATCTAAAGCTTAATGATAAATAAAAGATAAATAACATAATGTAATGAAATAAACTTAGATAGACTATAATACATTCATATATAGTATATTGTAAATACAAACTATATAAGTAAGCAGGCATATACCGTGTATATATATACACCAAGTATATATACACTATATACATATATATTATATACTGTAAACACTATATAAATATAAATAAATAAATAAATATATGCGGGATGGGACGGGATTTCCGGGATAAGAAATCCTCGTCCCGTGTCCCGTCCCGCATAAATTTTGCGGGACGGGACCGGGACGGGATTCGTTATTTTTTTTCCAAATCCCACCGGGATCGGGACGGGCCCGGGATTTACGGGATTTGTGCCCACCCCTACCCTGGCCATCTGCCTTACGCTTCCAGTGAAACCAAAGGGAAGAGAGGGGAGAAGGGGATTGGTGAGGAGAGAAGGGGATCGGCCAGGCCGACCACCCCTGGACCACCACCGACGGCGACATCACCCAGACCACCACTAACTGGAGAAGAGGAATCTTCCTTCATCCGAAGAACTCGTTAGAAACCTGTGAGAAACTCTGAACATACATCAATATTCAACCCAATAACATATAAATGAACATATTAGCAATTCCGTAATCCCCAAAATCTCCGTCCACAGCAACACAATCTCATACAAAACACCAATACACACCTAATCAAATCCAATTAATCGAAATCGAGACCAAAAAAAATCGAAGAATTGGGAAAACGAAAAACGAACCACGGCAAAAAGATTGGTGAAGCCATTAACCAAAGTAGGGGCTTTGGTGAAGCGATGTTGAAAGGCGTCGCTGAGATTGTGAGCAGGGTCGGTGGAGATTATAAGAACGGAGGGGCGAGCCCTGGCGAGGAGGATAGCGATAATGGAGCTACAAGTGGTCTTGTCGACCCCTCCCTTTCCGCCGATGAACACCCATTTCAAGCTGTCCTGATCGAGAACGTTCGGGACTGATCCCGCCGGAGAGTCTTGATCTGAAGCCATCCCTCAATTGATCTCTCGAATTGTGAATGTGGGGGGAGAAATATGGGGAAATTGGGGATTTGGGTGTGTTTTTAAAGTTCGGAATTTGGGGGAATCGGAACAACGAGGAAGAAATTGGGGCAATAGGGAGAAATTGGTAATGGCTTCCTTCAAGTAGGGACGGAGACAGTGAGGGAGATACCTTCCATCGCCGACACCAGTGCCGAAGCCGACGCTAGGGAAGGCGCTAGAGGGCTGAAGGGTAGATGAAGGAAGAGCCCTCTTCTCCAGTGCCAAAGGGTGAGGTCGGGTTCTGGTTCTCCTGCGGTGGCCTAGGTGATGTCGTCAGCGGCGATGGTCCAGCGGTGGTCGGCCTGGCCGATCTCCTTCTCTCCTCACCGATCCCCTTCTCTCCTCTCTTCCCTTTTGTTCTAGTAAATGACATTGACGTAAGGCATATGGCCAGGGGGTTAACGGAGACTTCAAATCCGTTAAAATTAACTCCCCAAGGGCACGACGCGAAATTGATACAAAACTCAGGGACACTGTTGCGAATTTAGCAAAAATTTTGTATACCGTGTGAAATACGCAATACCACAGGGGTACCAGACGAAATTTCCGTAATATATTTGTTGATGTTTTTAAAAAGAGTGAGGCTTTAGACAAGATCCCAAAACGACTATTGTCAAGACAATTTTATGTAATTTAACGCAGGTCCTTTTCACTTTTTTCAAACAAATTACAAAAAGGTCCAAAGCTCTCATCTACGAATCAAAGCGAATGAAAAACACCTAAATCCGTCGAATGAATTGTTTGCTCGAAAACTAGCCAAAATCGGTGAAATTTATCAAGGAGCGAATTGACCGACACTCACTTTCGTATGTCGATCAATTTAGATGATTATTGAATGACATTCAAGGGTTATTTGTAGTCGGCGTTTGATAAATCTGTCGAACTCGGAGATGACGAGGTAAATAAGGGACCTCGACAAATGTTGTTGAGGGTACAAAGGAGGCTCGGAAAAAGTTGTTGAGGGTATGAAGGAACCTCGGCAAAAAGTGGTGAGGGTACACAAGAGGCTCGGTGACAGTAGCCAAGCATATATCATCACCTCGTGAGATCTAGAGGAGCCTTTTGCCCGACAGTAAGCCATGAAAAAACGTCAAAAAAACCAACTCCAATCGCAACAAAACGAGCAATTTCTTTCGTTTTCGTTACAATTGCTACTCATAGTTCAACTCAAACAACACCCAAATCAACAACAATCAAACAGAACACACAAACAACAACCAATTTAATCAATTTCAATTCTAATTTCAAACCCTAAAACACACAATTTCTTGAAACAAAAACCATTAATATCAATTGTAAATAAAGCTTCATGCCTTAAATTTAATATATTTGTTGAAAGCCCTCACAAATCTATCGCAATGAACAAGGTACGAGTGATTTCTCTCTATCGTTTGTGGCCCGTCCAAGTGAAACGAGGTTGAATAACGTTAGTTTTCAATTCTTCTCTCGGGCAGATTTGTAATTGTATTTTTAGAATGGGAAGAATTGTGTGCAATTTTATGAAAATGGTATTGTCAATAGCCCTTTTTCCATCTTGTCTGAAGCCCTTATGTTTTTAAAATTTATGAAGATAAACTAAAATAATACTATACCGTAGTAGTATATTTTTGACAAAAGGAGGGGAGTACAAGATAGGTTTATAAGAGCATCAGCAATGGTCGGGTTCCCCAAAACTTCTCTCCCCTTTTCTTATTCGTCCACCTCACTTTCCACTAACTTTATTATCAACCCTCCCCAATTCAACTCTCCCTTCCCACAATGGTTAGGTTCCCAAATAATCTATCTCATCACTTTTTTCATACCCATTATATTTTTCATATAATTTCAAATATTAAAAAAAACTAAATTGATTTATCAATATAGAAATTAAATTAATTTTTTTCTTTAATTTTATAATTATTTTTAATAAATTAAAATATTTTTAAATAATTTTTTTAATAAATTTTGAATTTCAAAAAAATTATTAATTTAATATTGCTATAAGTTATATTATAATTATATTTTTAATTACTTTTAATAATTTAAAATATTTAAACTAAATTGTTAATAAATTTGACCATTCAAAAAATTATTAATTTAATTTTTAATTATATTTGTTAATTACTTTTAATAATTTTAAAAGTTTAAACTAAATTGTTAATATATCCGAGAACTAAAAAATATTAATTAAAATTTTTAATTATATTTGATAATTAATTTTAGTAATTTAAAATATTTTAAATAAATTAAACCATTGAAAAAAATATTAATGTAATTATATAATTATACTTAATAATTAATTTTAGAAGATATTTGGCTAAAAGTCCATTTTAGTGTAACCCTTTTGCTAAATGTCCATCTAAAACAACCTTTTGCTAAACGTCCAAAACTTTTTTGTAATCCCCAATCTACCCCCATTATTAATTAACAGGGCTTCATCCGCTTCGTCGCTTATGGGTTATCCTCCTTCTCGCCCTCCAAACTCCCCTTCTCCATCCAGATCTGAGATCTAGATCTCGTTCCTTCGTCTTCTCTGTCTCGTCCCTCCGCCTCCAGATCTGAGATCTAGATCTCCGTCCACGCCCTCCATCGACAACCATAGGAGGCTTCTCCATCTCTCCCAATCTCTCAATCGAGTAGATGACATCACCGACGTCGGATTGTACGCGATCGCAAGAGTGCAAGAATCGCTCGGCGCTTTCGGTGCGGAATCGGAGGCGGATCGACAATATTGGCGTGACTCTCCGGCCAACTCCCGCGGCTCATTCCGAGGCGGTCGTTTCTGATCCTGTTGCTCTTATGACGGCGGAGGTTGCTGCCGGCGGCGGAGGTTGTCCTATAGAGTGGATAAAGTCAGTCGCAGCTACGAGCGGAGAGATCGATCCACATCGACAGAGAATCAAGCTATGTTCGATGAGTTCATATAGTCGTTTATCTCAATTTCTGAAATTTGGACCTTGAGTTAGATTGATGTGTTTGCATCTGAATTTGAATTCCATTGATGACAGATTCTGGATTGAAATTTTAATTCAATTTCTGAAATTTGGACCTTGAGTTATATTGATGTGTTTGCATCTGAATTTGAATTCCATTGATGACAGATTGTGGATTAAAATTTTAATTGTGAATCACGCTTATTCAGATCGACCTCCGTCAAATTGATTGCGCCTCCGCATCTATTTGACAATTGCTTGGTGTAATTTTGAGGACTAATATCCATTGCTCTATTTGGTAATTTTGCTATTTCAGGATCAGTAGTCTCTTTCATGTTATGTTGATTTTCTCATTTGAATATCTGATTGATTTTAGGTTACCAGTTTATATTACTGTACTCTTTCTGCTACATTGCTAGTATGTAGACAGCTCCATTTGGTAATTTTGCCTGCTGGACTGCCCTTTGTTCTTAACTGAAGTTTTGAGTGGCTTGCTTTCATGGAACTAGGTACTGTGAAAGTTGGTGGATTTGCCGATCACTAGTGTTCATGTATATACTTTCTGAATCAGCGATTGCTCACCTGTCGCTTGCTATTTGCTACAGTGAGGCTAGGTTGGGATTAATGGGAGTGGTTAGTTGTAGATTTCAGTGTTGCATTGCTTCCTTGAGCAATCAATGAGTAATTTTCAAATCATGATTGCTTACATTCCCGCAAATCCAAATGTAGTGATGTAAATATGCTAATTATATTAATTTATTTTAATTGGCCTTGTTTTATGGTCCATTTGGTGATGTTGTGTTTTGATGAGACTATATTTTGGTGATATTGCACCTATTTATTAATTTATAATATCATTTATAAATTGTCACCGCATGTGTCACCACTAATAAAGGTGGTGACAGTAATCTCGTAAAAAAATGTCACCAAAAAAGTTGTTTATCATCATACATGTGTCACCAAAGTTGTGTCATCAAAGTCATTTACAGCGATAAGGGTGGTGGTGACAGTGATAGGGGTGGTGGTGACAGTGATAGGGGTGGTGACAACAATAATGGTACGTGGTGACAGTGATAGGAGTGGTGGTGACAACGATATGGGTGGTGGTGACAGCGATAGGGGTGGTGGTGACAGCGATAGGAGTGGTGACAACGATAGGGCGGTGACAGCGATAGAGGTGGTGACAGCAATAATGGTGGTGATAGTGATAGGAGTGGTGGTGACATCGATAGGGGTGGTGATGACAGCGATTGGAGTGATGGTGACAGCGATAGGAGAGGTGACAACGATAGGGCGGTGACAGCGATAGAGGTGGTGACAGCAATAGGGGTGTTAACGATATGGGTGGTGGTGACAGCGATAGGGGTGGTGGTGACAGCGATAGGAGTGGTGACAACGATAGGGCGGTGACAGCGATAGAGGTGGTGACAGCAATAATGGTGGTGATAGTGATAGGAGTGGTGGTGACATCGATAGGGGTGGTGATGACAGCGATTGGAGTGATGGTGACAGCGATAGGAGAGGTGACAACGATAGGGCGGTGACAGCGATAGAGGTGGTGACAGCAATAGGGGTGTTGGTGACAGTGATAGGGGAAGTGGTGACATCGATAGGGGGTGGTGACAGCGATAGGAGTGGTGGTGACAGCAATATGAGTGGTGGTGACAGCGATAGGAATGGTGGTGACAGCGATAGGGCGGTGACAACGACATAGGTGGTGACAGTAATAAGGGTGGTGACAGCGATAGGAGTGGTGGTGACAGCGATACGAGTGGTGACAACGATAGAGGTGGTGACAACAATATGGGTGGTGACAACAATATGGGTGGTGGTGACAATGATAGAGGTGGTGGTGACAGTGATAGGAGTGGTGGTGACAACGATATGAGTGGTGACAGCAATAGGGCGGTGACAACGATAGAGATGACGACAACAATAAGGGTGGTGACAGTGATAGAGGTGGTGGTGACAGTGATAGAGGTGGTGGTGACAGCGATAGTAGTGGTGGTGACAGCGATACGAGTGGTGACAGCGATAGGGCGGTGACATCGATAGAGGTGGTGACAACAATAAGGGTGGTGACAACAATATGGCTGGTGGTGACAGTGATAGAGGTGGTGGTGACAGTGATAGAGGTAGTGGTGACAGCGATAGGAGTGGTGGTGACAGCGATAGGAGTGGTGACAGCGATAGGGAGGTGACAACGATAGAGGTGGTGACCGCAATAAGGGTGGTGACAGCAATATGGGCGGTGGTGACAGCGATATGGGTTGTGGTGACAGCGATAGGGCGGTGACACTAATCTCGTAAAAAAAAAAAAAAAAAAAATTTGTCACCCAAAAATTTGTTTATCATCATACATGTGTCACCAAATCCATTGACCGGTGTCACCACTTATAAATGTGGTGACACTAATTTCGTAATAAAAAAAAAAAGTTTCGAAAAAAAAAAATGTGTCACCAAATTTTTTTTTGTGTCACCAAAGTTGTGTCACCAATTCATTGACTTTGACCGGTCAATGGTCAAAATAAAAATGGGAAGGAAGGAAGGGTATGGGAAGGAGGAGAAAAAATGTAATATTAGGACATTTTGCAAAAGGGGAAATAAAAATGGACATTTTGCAAAAGGCCTTATGGAAAATAGACACTTAGCAAAAAAATCCTTAATTTTAATTTTTTAATTAAATTGTTAATATTTTTTAGTCTTTAATTAAAATCTATTAAGGAAAATGAAAAAAATGAAATGATTTATTAAGTTGACACGTGTCATCGTTTAATTGGTTTCGGATTTGAGAAGGTTCTCAATATATTGAGACACCCGAAAAATGAGGAGGTTGTCCACAATGATCGGGTTTTCCAAATCGCATGAAAAAGTGACTTGGGGAGGTTGGTTCCCCACCATTAGTGATACTCTAAGTAAGGATAATGATGGGGAGCTTCTCTCGTTAACAATTCTCAAATTTTTTTTTATAGGTATTATATTTTTTGGGCGTCATAATTAATTAATTATACTCCTGAGTCCGGATTATCCGTGGGGGCCGTGTACTGACCTTTATTGCTTCAATTCAATGATTGCACAACCAAGCAAGCCGTTGCTGACTGCTAACGTGCGCGGTGGTGGGGATGTGGTAAGCTACCTCCCATGCCGGTCTAGCACAGCCACTTTGAAGCTGTTTCCATTTAAGAAGACGACCAAAAGTTGACAAAAACTTGTGTTACTTTCAGCGGTTGAGTTGCTTTCGAGTAATTAATTACCCGTGAAACGATTCCAAATCCAAACCCAGATGAGAACAACTGAATCATCACCTTCCCACGGTCCTTACATTTTCTGTCTGTGTAGCAGCAGCTGATAACCCTAGTCTTGAACACCTGATTCCAAGGTAAACCAGTTTTCTACTTTGTTTCGTCTTCTCCTATCTGAAATTCGCCTGAGTTTCAGTTCATATGTTCTGATCAAGGATTAGGCCTGCTGAATTGGATATCTGGTGTGTGAATTTCATTTGCCTTGATAAATATCTGAACTTGTACTGGTACAGTGGTACTGCGGGTTTCATTTATTTTATGCTGGAATTTTGTGAAGAAATTGGTGGAAATTCACAGCTCACTAGCTCTCACATCCATTATTCAAAAGATGGCCTTCGTTGATTGTTAAGCCCCTTCTTAGTGAAATGATTTCAGGGTTTGAGAATCTGGAAGCTTGAATATTGTTTTTAGTGTGTTTTTATAGGGATTTAGGTGGTCAATTTTGTTTTGTCCAAGGATTTAAGTTTGCCTTAGTTTCTGCTGTACTCCATTGATGGGTAGGAATAACAACTTGCAGGACTGATTGTTCGATTCAACATTGGCGGTGATAAAAATCAATAAACTGGTAAACTTAGAATTGAGAAGAGAAGAGGATAATAGGGATGGATAGCATTAATCTCGAGCAAAACGCTACAATGAGGAGAGCTAAACACAGTCAATTTGATCTACACAGATTCATTTCCCCTATATGTTAATATGATCATAAATATAGAATTTGGTCCATCTCCCTATTGGTTACAGTTTAGTAATTCTAAAGAGTGGCTAATTCCCCGCCTCCTGAATCATCCCCTTTGGTCCATTGGGTTGTGGTTACTAGGTTGTTCCATACAACTGAGTTGAGGCGCTAGGTTCCAAATGAAAAAAACTGGATTGGGAGGGTTATTCCCATTTAGGCCTCTCAAATTTGGATTAGAGGACCTGTGGGCTAGATACTGGATGACCAAGACGAAAAATATTGTTCCTTTATTGGCTATTTAAACTTTCAATTTTAGAACTAAAAATGGTCAACGGAGGCCTATAATGTTCTCTAATATTGGATAAGTTGGCAATGTTAAATGAGGAGTGAACTTATATTTCATCTCAAGCATCTCCTGTTTCTGCATTTCACTACTACTAGTATCCGATTATCAGTTGTGGTTTGGAAAGTTGTGAACTGTGATTGTTCTTGATGCTTTCTTCTGTTGCTACTAATTTCAACCATCAATCATTCTTTGCATCGTTTGATGTAAAACAGAAGCTAAAGTGAGGTGAAACATTGTTTATGTTTGGATCTATTTGTGCTATCTATGAATCTGGTTTCATTTGCTGTATGGTTTATCTGTTTATTTGCAGTCCAGTTTGCCAATCAGAGTTCTTGGAGCTTTACAAATGGACAAAGATCTTGCTGGTGAAAGTCACTCTGATGCATCTAAGGCTGGCAAAATCATGTTAACACGGGGAGCTCCAGGCAATAGAGAAACGATGCCAGAGCCTGGAATTGTTTTGGAAATACTAAAGGGATTGGATTGGGACATAGCATGCTCATCTGAAAAGCTAATGAATTTGGATTTATGCATAACGGATATGTCTCTAGGAGAGAATGATCCTGGGGTTTTCTCCACGGAGAAAGGCACTCTCTCAGATGAGCAATGTGAGAAGAACCTAGCTCTTGATCTCTCTTTAAGTTATCTAGGTTCCGAAGTAATTGAGTTGGGAAACTTCTTCGATAGCCTGCAGGTAGAAGTAGTTAATGTTTACGAGAAGATATCTTTATTTGAAAGTGAACCAGAATTGACTGCTCTTTTTGTGGAAAGTCTCGGAAGGTTGGAAACTTCTTTGAAGCCGTTACAACAGAAACTCCTGGAGATGAAGAAACAACTAGGAGTCTTGCAGAGGATTCGATCTTTTGGACAAAACGGTTGTAAGTCCTCGAACCTTACTAAGGGATAGAGTACATTAACTGTGAGCGAAATTAGCAGCATCTCTTATTCTGTCTTATTCTCTTACAATGGTTACCTGCATATCTGCAGCTTATATGTTTTCTGAAGAGAAATATGAAGAGTTCAAGTTGAAGACAGCTGATCAGCAATCATCAGAACTAAATGTTGCCAAAAAGTTGGCAGAGTTCAAAAAAAATGAGGATGAGCTGAAGTCAAAGCTCTTTATGGCTGACCAAAGTGCATCTTGTATTGAAGCAGCAGCAGAACTTACTTGGCTAAGGTTGCTAGAGGCGGAGAATTTGGCAGAGGTGTTTAAGGGTATTTCAAATGAGATGTTGTCCCATCTTAACTTCCTTCAGTTTAGTCTAAATGGTTCACTCCAGCGAGAAGCGGAGTTCAAATGTCAACTTCAGGTTTACCATGAACAGCTGCAAGGAACCAAAAAAGACAAGGCTGACACTTATCTTAGTGAAGCTGATGCATTGAGGGAGAAGGTAAAGTTGCTTGAAGGGGAATTAGAAAACTCTGAATCAATGCTAAGGCAGGCGAATGCCTCTAATGAAGCTAGTGACCAGGCGCTCTTTGAAATGGAGAACTTCATCCTTTCAATAAGGGAAAATGCTTTAGCTGCTGAAAGTAGAGCCGAGGAAGCAGAAGCCAAGGTTGCTGAATTAACGGAGGTGAACTTGGAACTCACTGAAGAGTTGGGGTTTCTGAAAGGAGCTGAGGTTAATACAGAGAAGGTAACATTGCTTGAGAAACAAGCGAGAGATCTAGAGAAACAACTACAGAAAGAAAAGACGTCGTCGGAAAATTTATATGCAGCAATTTGGGATATGGAAACACTGATTGGGGATCTGAAATCAAAGGCTTCCAAAGCAGAGTTAAGATCAGAAACCACTGAAGATAAATGTCTTAAGCTGGCTGAGACTAATTCAGAACTGAACAAAAAGATCAGCTATCTGAAATCTAGAGCCGAAAGCTTACAGTCGTTGTTGAAAGACGTTACCAGAAGAAAAGGTACAAGTGCAAAAGACGTCAACAATGGGGCCAAACTTATTACTGATATGGTGATGCAGCTAGCTGTCGAACGTGAAAGAATTCAGAAGCAGGTATTACCATTTTCAAGAGTTTCTTCAACTATTTTAGTTCTAAATTTAAAGACCCTTTTGGATAAATGGGGAAAAAAAGGCGTTTAATCATGGTTTTCGCAATTTCCTTGTCACACAGCTATATTGTTTAGCAAGAGAGAATATGATCTTAATGGACGAGCTGCGTAAATCTCGGAAGAAGGATTTTGATACCCCTAATGGAATGAAGGAGGACAATGACAGTGTCAAAGAAGCGCATTCTTCAGTGAATGGCTTCACTGACAGTGAAAGTGAACCTGTTGAACAAACGGAAGCATCATGTACCAGTAATCAGGTGATCTATACGTATTGAAAGCTTATTCTTATGTGGTTGGACTATAATTATCTGCTATGCCCAGATCATTGCTTGCTCAGCACACATGACTGCCCACAATGCTGAAACGCTTCCAACTGTTCTTCTGCAGGTGAACGAGTTGGAAGCTGATACATCAGGCGAGAATGAAGAAAGCTCTATGACATCTCCTGACAGTACAGTAAACAACCCTTTATGTGGTGAAACCGACGGTGCAAGCAAGCAAGGAACATGGATGATAAGCAGAAGATACATCTTGATGGCGATTGTCTTGCCAATTCTCGCAGCTGCAGCCATGCTGGTCATCTGTAATGAGGAGAAATTTGCTGCCTTACGACATCGTCTTAACCTATGACTACGAGGAATAACTCAACTACATTGATTCCCTATTTAGCTAGCTGGCTTTAAGGTACATTTGTTTAATTTTGGGTGATTGATTTTGTGTTTATTTGTGTAAACAATGTAGATACCTAGCTAATGTTGCAAATGCAACATGGAATCTGAAGGCAGGTGATTCCATTTGTTAATTGTATATGTTTTCTGCTTCTATTGAAAAAGGGAGGCCAAGAGGTTCAAATACGACCTCGTTTCATTGTAATTGTAATACATGGATGACTCAGGTGGTAAGGACAGAGTCACTTATCTGCAGAATTTATGAGTTCAATTTGTATTGGGAGTTGGAAAAATGAATGTATTAATTGAACATCTGTACTGTAAGTAAGTTTATAAGCGATTTATGAATTGTGATATGGGATCCGGAGGAGATCCTTATATTCAGCAACTAATGTAGATCTGACAGACAGCTAGCTACCGGGGTAGATTGGTCCATCTTCTCAAGCAGTTACCGCTTCAGCACTTCATGGAATATTTATTTATATATGGGATGATACATTGATACTGTATTACAAATCTTGTACAGCACATTACTCCCATCCGTATATATCACAAAAAAGTCAACTTGACTTTTGCTACTAAAATAAACACTTGAATCTTGCACGAAGCTGCATGTACGCTCGGATCAAGATACTTTTTATTTATTTATTTATTTATTGGGTTTATTCGATGCAAATTGATCACCATAAAATAATATCACAAGGGTTGTTATTGCACAAACGGTGGCCCAATATCTATTGTTGGACGAACTCAATATATGCAAAATGAATCATCATTGATTGTTAGTTTAATTTCCTGGTTGCATTGGCTACATATGACCAAAGATAATCAATCTTCTATCATTGTTATATATTTGCCCAAAATCAAAACAATCAACCAAAACAAGGTGGTTAATTAAACTCTCCTCCTCTAAGAAATACATCCAAATAATCTGCCAACTAATCTGCCTTAATTACCTACTTTACGTTCAATAAAATATCATATTCCCCATTACATTACATATATATCAGCCAATGAGCAGGTATATACAACTCTCTCTCTCCCTCTCCCTCTTTCTTCTTATCTCTATAACTCAAATTCAAGGATCTGATCACAACAACAACAACAACAAAAACCAATGGGAAACATCTCTATGAAACTGGGTATCTTCATTCTCCTACTTGTTACATCCGGTGAGTGATCTACATCTCTTTTCAGTTCAATTCTTCATCACTTTATACACAGTACGTTATATATATGCAAACTTTTGGTTTGCAGAGATGGCCGCAGGAGGGGAAGGGGCTCGGGCGATAACCTCTCACCATCGTTCTTCTCCTGCCCCTAAACTTTCTCCCACCAAGAAAAGAAGTCATCATCATCACCATTCCCACGTCGACTGCTCGAGTGACAAATACTGTGATCCGTTTGCAAAGAGGATAGATTGGAGGTGCAAGTACGCAGATGTTTGCCAAGACAAGTGTAACTCGTTTGATGGCGTTTTCAGCTGCACCGATCGCCCTGGCTACTGCCTTTGCCAGATGGAGAACTAGATATGATGTAGTTTTTGATCATATATTTTGTGTTTATTTGTAAAAATAATGCGAAAGAGAAGTGTAAGAAAAACGTACACCATCTGCGTTTTTGGTGTTCTTGAATAAAATATACTTGTAATTTTATGATTGTACATGTAGAATAATACGTAAACAATGTGCAGCTAAGTCATGGGTTTGATACGATGATGATGTCATATCCCTGATTTTCAATATTGGCTGATTTTTGTATAGTTGGGTGAGGGAGTTGATGATCGACCCTGAATCATAATTATAAGATATAATCCTAATTTAACACAAGGGCCGGTACGTAATGGGTACTTTGAGTGCAACTTAATATAATTAATTGTTGTGTGTGATAAAATAATTTGAATGAAAATGTATAGGATTCAGTGGATCGGAGGAGAAAGCTTAAACTTGAACCAAAGGCACATCGATCACATGCTATAATGGGTGATCATTAATTCAACCGCGGAATCAGGCATGTACGTGTAGGCTACAAGTAACCTAAGTTAAGTATCACCACATACCATTGCAACTTCTACCTATCTATAGGCTATAGGTAATTGTAGCTGTATATATACTCCCATCTTTCTGTAATTCAAAATACCGTTTGGGCGTCAGTAGACCACGATAGAATGTGAGATAGCGTCGTGGTGACGACATAGTTGGGAAGAGGTGCACCACACGACACTATATACCATTTTTTTTTTTTGAAAAGGAAAAAATTTGGCTTAGGGGATCAACCCTATTAGCCAAGAGTATCCTTACGGATGAGACTAGAAAGCAGAGAATCGTCAGGAGCGATTGTGTTGTGGAAAGCATAGGTCATATGCGATAAGCGGTCCGCAACCTAATTAACCTCCCGATAGACATGACGAATCTCGATGGAAACAAAGAAACCCAACGAGACTAGACTGTCCAAGACAATCATTTCAGAGTCTCCAGTAGGCTTCCCAATACCTTTTAGACTATTATTATGGTGAGGTTGTCACCTTCAATTTCAATGTTTGTTAGATTTAGTTCTCGAGCTGCTGAAATCCCTTTCCATAACCGAAACAGCAAGGCAAGGCCCCGAACCATAGAAAACCGGATATCCCCTATAATCCCGGATGATGAAGTCATAGGATCCAGAGTTACTAGTTGAGAGAGCACCATCAAAATTGAGCTTATAAGCTCCCAACATTGGTGATTTCCATCTTGCTTGTTTTCTTTTATGTATTGTCGTTGCTTTACTCGTAGGTTTTGACGTTTCAAGCCCATCATGATCCTCACTGGTTTTAGTGGAATTCCATATGATCATTTGTTCTTTGGTGAATGCGACAATACTTCTGTAATCCGGTTTTATGTTCTCGAATAGTACTTTGTTTCTGAAGTACCAGATGCCCCACCAAATGAAGGCTAGTTTGGCAAAGCGATGGAGGCCGAGTGATTCTTTTGCCTTGCCGATGATTTGGTTTAGGTATGTTCCGTCCATGCAGTAGTTGTTTAACTTGAAGAAAATTGTTGGGTCTATGGATAGTATGGTTTCACGAGTAACTGGGCAGCTCTAGAGTAGGTGTTGTAAATCTTCGTAAGCACTGTCACAGTGTGGGCAGTTTGTCGGTATACCCATACGACGAGAAGTAAACTTAACTGCGGTGGGTACCCCGTTTCTTGTGACTTTCCAAAGAAAATCTTTTACTTTTGGCGATGCGTCAAGATACCAAATCCATATGACATCGGAACGCTGATGGCGTTTCTTATAGTTTATCCTATCAATAACTGACTTGGTGTAGGACAAACCATTCTTACTCCATTTGCAATATAATCTGTCAGTCCTATGGAGTCTTTTACTTCATGACACTAAATACCCTAAAACTCTAATTTTCTTTAAATTGTATACTGTAGCATTATTTTTTTTTGGACATCTTAAATTATACAGCTTGTTGTTACAGATACACGGCCGGCGGCGATAGCACTCCCACCACTTCCAACAATTCACGCAAATTTGAACGGACACCCTTGTCGGTACCGAAGCTCTTACGTTCGGCTGGAAGAAAATGAAAGAAATCTGTACATCTCTCCAAACACCCACCCACTGTTCATCTCAATCTTCGTCAAGGTACGCAGCCGAGGAATTTATCTCCGCCGTTTCCTTCGTCTCCGTCTTTTCTCTTCTCCAACTCCCTTTCGAGAAGATCGATGGCAACCCCGTACCTACCATTATCTTCAAGGATCGACCTTCTCTGTTCCAAGCCTTCGTATTAGGCCTTAATTTCGCCTTCTGCGGAGGTATCATGACCATCTCCCTTCGCCAGATCTATCCTAGGATCGCCGATTTCTGCCGCTACATCTCGATGTTGTCCATGTTCGTCGCCGTCGGTATTTTCTTCGGATTGGCGGTTCCCTGGGCCGCCGGCGCTCTCTTCCACGAATCTAGCCTCTCTGTTGCTGCTGCTTGAGCGCCGCGCGGCGGTTAGTTGCGAAGCCACCGGAAAAATTGGATGCCTACACATCCCCTTCGACACGATCTCCGCAGAAGCCAAATGGTCGTATGGTGAGTCAAATTGCGCTAATAATTGATCTGAAATTTAGATATTCATTCTTTGGATCTGAAATTCGACTTGTGTTGTGATCTCCTGTAGGTTGACCAAACAGATCCATTCTTGATATTGACATACTGAAATGAAATTTTCAGGATGAAATTGGTGATCTAGCTAGCTGTTTATGGTTTTTAAATTGGTGGCTGGATTCATTTCTGCTAGGAACTTATCTGCAAGCTATTTGATGATTATACAGACTGTATGGTTCCTTCCCTGGATGAAAGTGGGATTGTTGTATCTGTTTATGCGTACTCTTGAATTCCATCTGGTCGTGCGTATCTTAAAATAAAAATTTGTTGATTTGGAAGGTCAATATATGGCCGTATGATGCTGCACCAAATGACTTTCCATGTCTTGATGAAGATCAAGGATGTCCTAGTTGCGCCTGGATATATGGTTGATATGGAGGAGGAGGATATCATTATGTTTTATACATGGTTTCGATTGTGGAGAAGGTTCATCTAATGGCATCTGGTTTTTTTGTGCGGCTGAAACAACCAACCAATGCAATGGTTCTCTAGTTGCACCTTGTGAAGTATATGTGTGTGCAATTGCATAATTTTTATTATGGTGGTGACTAAGTTTGATCTGTAGCAACTCTTGTGTGCGTTTTACACTTTGCTTTCGTTATTGTTGTTGGGATTTCAGACTTGTATATGTTTCATGTGTATGTTTGTATTGTTCCATTTGTGGTCAAAAGTTTGCAACTTACCCATTGTTTGCGGAATTCAACTCTTGCTGCTGTAATTTTATTGCATTTGGTTGCTTACCTTGCCTTGAACGTTTCATGTTTGACTTCAAATGTCATATTCATTTAGATCTGGTGTGTTGTTATATATAGATGAATACTTTTCTTTTATTGTTAATGGGATTTGATATATTAATCTTTCTTTGACAATGAACTAAACTTGAAGAAGTATTTGAGCATCTGCATCATGGGTTACACTCTCTTAAAATCGATTAGGCTAATCTTTGTGAAATGTGGTTACCTCCACTTTTCTTCCCCGTTTTTTTTTTTTGAGCAATCTTCCCCATTTTTCTAATTAAAAGTAGTTATAATTTTTTTATTAAATAAGTTTGGTTTTGATTGCATAAATAAAGTTGAAGGGATCAAGACTAATGGATACGATGGCGAAATCGGGTATATACCCATGAAAACTTTATTAATTGGGTATATATCCATCAAAACTTCAAAATTGTTTATATACCCAACAAATCATTTAAATTTTGTTTGATTATCCATACCATAATATATTTGATCTAATATTATTGAGTGAAAATTAGATTAAAATTTAATTATATACTAAACTTAAATAATTAGAAAATAAGTAGAAAATTTATCACTTTACAATTATTGGATAGAAAATATAACTAAAATTGTAATATAAAAGTTAAACTTAAACGTAATTATAATTATATTTTTATCCAATGATTTTATTTTGAATATCAAGTTTCATGTATAAGTTCAAAATAATTAAGTTATAAAAATGACCATAAACCATTGTAAAGAAATAAAATACATAATTTTTAATGTAAAATCACATCAAATTAAAAAAAATACTTGGTTTGAGAGAAATTGAAATTAATGTCTCAATTTAATAATTATTTGAAAGTTAAATAATTTTGATATTTAAATAATTAAAATTTAAAAATCTTTACATTTAATAGTATAAATTAAATATATGATGGACAATTAAACAAAATATAAATAATTAAATGGGTATATAAACAATTTTGAAGTTTCCATGGGTATATACCCAATTAATTAATAAAGTTTCCATGGGTATATACCCAATTTCGCCGTGAGAAAAAAAGAGACTGATAGGATAAATTTATTATGCAGTTGATATCGTTAAACTCCAAGAATCTCCGGTCGGTTTTTTATTTTAAGGTTGAAATTCATTTTTCTAATACAAAAGTTTAAAGTCATTGGATAAAGGTTTTTATCATTCCTTATAGTTTGGTACTTGATTTTCCCCAAAACTAATAGAGATGACCTTTTTATTCTCAACATGCCCCTCAAGTGCAACCAATGAACTCTTGTTGACACTTCAAACGAGCAAAACATCTCAATATCTTTATAGTTAAACATCCCAATATCTTTATAGTTTACTAAAAAAATGGGTCAAAAATCCCGTTCTCATATAAGTTGTCTAAAGATGATATGGGTTCGACTAACCCGTCATCGTATAGAGATGTGGAGTCCATCTCAATATTCGGTGCAATCGGGTTTGGGATACCAATTTGTTGGGGAAAAAGTCTTTTTGGGCCCGACTAGAAAGCCCAACATATAAGCTAGACTAGAGCACCATCTCAAAACTAATTGGCGTTAGGTGGAGTAGTTCATCCACTTATATGTTAGTTTTAGAATCCTCCCACTTCCGATGTGGGATTCACATCTGTGCTAACAGAGAAATGGTTCTGAATGGGACTGTCTTTGATACCATGTTAAATTTTGAGAATCTTTGGTCGGGTCTTATGAAACAGGATTTTTGTCAATTTTATTTTATTTATTTTTATTATAAGGTCGAAATTGTTAGATTCGATAAATTCCCCCTTCGGCAGTGCCTTTCATTAGATAGAATATATATAGGTTACATGGATGAATAATTACAACGAGGCCCTTAAGCCCAATAGTCTATACAATATACTACTGTTATCATACCCCCTCAGTCGAAACAGGAAGGGACCGAAGAGTGAGACTGGATCTGAAATCCAAGAACAGTTGATGTGGCAAACTCTTTGTGAATATGTCGGCATATTGATAGGCCGAAGGAACATGGAGGACACGGACGTGGCCCAAAGCAACCTTCTCACGAACAAAATGGATGTCAATCTCCACATGTTTAGTCCGTTGATGATGGACAAGATTGTGAGCAAGGTAAGTGGCGCTGACATTGTCCGTGTAAACAATGGAGGCACGAGACAAGGGACAATGAAGCTCAAGAAGGAGGTTCCGCAACCAGGCACACTCGGCAATGACGTTGGCCACTTCGCGGTATTCAGCCTTTGTGCTAGAGCGGGAGACCACCTGATGTCGCTGAGAAGACCAGGAAATCAGATAGTCATTCATGAAGACACAGTACCCTGATGTGAAGCGACGGGTGTCAGTACAACCCGCCTAATTTGCATCGATATAGGCGATCAAGGAGATTGGTGACGATGATGGGGAGATGGTGATGCCGAGGGCCTGACGTGCCGTGAATGTACCGGATAATGCACTTCAGAGTAGTGAAATGTGACTCGCGAGGATCATGCATAAAGAGACATACTTGGTGAACGACGTAACTGATGTCCGGACGGGTGAACGTCAAGTAATGTAGAGCACCCGCCAAGCTCCTGTAGAGGGTTGGGTCAGATACGGAGGGACCCGAAGCCTGGACCAACTTAGCAGAGGTATCAACCGGTGTGGAAACCGGCTTGCTGTTCATCATATTTGCTTTGAAAACAATCTCCTTAGCATACTTTTCCCGAGACAGGAACAAACCCGATGCAGAGTGATTGGCAATAACCCCCAAGAAGAAGATGAGAGGGCCATGATCAGTCGTAGCAAACTCCCTGCTCAGCCGCTGAATGATAGTAGACCGGAGATGCTCCGTCGATGTCGTGAGAATGATGTCGTCAACATATAGCAATAGATAAGCCAGGTGATGACCTCGACGATAGATGAAGAGGGAGGAGTCACTCTTGTTACTGACAAATCCAATTTAAGGTAATTAATCTCCCCACTAAATGGTCTTAATTTACTACCTACATAGGTCCTCATCATATATGTTTTCATCGACTGATAAATTTCCATTGTTCTAAAGCAGGAGTCAGATTGATTATTGAATCAGATTTTTGTTTCCAAGATGCCAAATTTGATTCAGAAAAATAGAAAATGAGGTATCATCCATCTTTGGGTTTTGAAGATTAAAGATGCACTGCAAAAAATTGCTGCTACTTTTCTTTTGCTTATATTCCGCATGACTCCCTCTTAAAGCTACTATAACTGAAATCATGTCACGTGTATATGCAGATATTGTGTTACATGGTTTACTTCATTCAAGATTAAGGTCGATTATTGGGAGTCATCATCTAAGCTAGAGTTGGAAGAACGGAAATAATGTATGCATAAACATACCTGAGGGTTGTTGCTTGCTTCCTTATTACTTGTCTTGTCTTTATATATCATTTCTTATCATACGTCTCTACATGTAAGCTTATTTAGGTTATGGATTTGATGTTGGGTAAAGGGCATACTGCATCCTTATTACAGATTTTAGTTGGTTGGTTTATAGATTCTTTTTAGTTTGTACATAATATTCAAATCCATTATGTTCTCTTAAACTATTTTTTCATGTTTTTGCAGGGACACCCTAATCGAGATTATGAAAATGGGCCATAGTAGAGTCCCAGTACTTTATACCAACATCCAATGTATTGATCTTGGTATATTTGAAGCATAAAGCATCTTATTTAATTCCAGATCTCATGTGTTTTTATGTTTTAGTTATATTTGCAATGTTTGTTATTCTGTCATCATTCCCTTTTTTTTTCCTGTCATGACACACAAAATTAGTATGTTGATTGTAGCATTTCCAACATATTAGTAAGCCAATTAGATGCTCTATTGGCTACTCAACCTTTTGGACAACTGCATACAAGAATAGGTACATATATGTTTGAGCCTTACTTCATCATTTAGGTTGATGGTTAGACTAATGAAACCTTTGGTGTCATCACATGTAAAGTTTCTCTATTTTCCTATGTTTCTCAAAATTCCAGAAAGTAAGTTTAGTTACTTTTGAGTCCTATTATGAAAAATACTTAATTTGGATGGAGGGGGACAAATGAAAGAAAATCCTTTTCTATATTTTTAGAATAACCTCTTTAGGCTATATACTGGCTTGCTTTGTGTTGGATATGTGCGTTAACTTCTTTGTGATATTTAGGCTTTGATGAGTTTGTGTATGAATATATGATTGGTGGGCTTGAGTCCTTTCATTACTGGGTGTTTAGCTGACTAGTGTGTTCCTTGCTTTGTATTCTCCACATGCAGATTTGAACTAATTGATGAGGAACCTACTAATTATGTAGAGAACTACATGCTCAAGGGTTATTATGTGATTGTTGGTTTGTAAATCATTTATTTTCATGATCTTTTCACTTTTAAATGGCTATTTTGGATATTTAATGATCTTATTATTGTCTCTTTTTTTGCATATAAATGTTGCTTCAATATTTGGGTGATTGTACTGGAGCTAACAAGGACTCTGGAAGATTTGCCCCCAAGATGCAGCAATTGTACGCCATATCAATCTATAGTGTCTTTGAATAAATGTAAGAGGAATATAATATCATATTTTTTGTAGATTAGTTGTTAAAACAATCTTTAATTATGTATTTTTGAGTCAAGGTAGCCTGAAAATATAATACAAATGTTGATATATTTATTATTGTAATTTTTTTTTTAAAATAAAATAATATATGACAGTAAACAGGTTGAGAAGAGAGGTAGGTAGATTTTATTTATTTAATTTCGGTTTGTAAAAAACATGGTAAATTTCGACGTTGTAGGGCGTCAAGAATGGCACCGACGCCGTAGGACGTCGCGAATGGCAACGACACTTAAAAGTGTCGAGAATGACGTTGCCATTCGTGACGTTAAAAATTCCGACGCTTTTTAAAAGCGTCGAAATTTAAATTCTCGACGCTTTTGAGCGTCGAAAATGGGGCCATTTTCTGTAGAAATTTCCCCCATTTTCCTGTAGTGGAAGTAGATGAAGAGAGTATACCAGAGTTGTGAGACATGTGAGATGTCGCTCCGGAGTCCATGTACCAGTTGGGGTCGGACGGAGTGAGACCGAGAGAAGTGAACGCCTGCGCCAGGTCGATCGGTTGGTAGGATGGAGCGGCCATCAAGGCCTGATGGTCCTTACGACGGGGCGGAGCCAGGCCGAGAAAGCCCTGTGAGCTAGGGTACGAGCTCGATGGAGGGGTCCAGCCGGGTGGAGGGTAGCCGTTGGGACCGGGGTAGCGAGGCAGAGGAGGCCAGTAGCCTGGCTGCGAGGACCACGGCGCATGCTGCTGATAGGAGTTGCGACCACAACCACGGAAGCGACCACCGCGGCCACGGCCCCGACCGCGGGCCGGAGGTTGTTGCTGCCGTGGCTAGAGGGAGTGGACGGCGACCGAGGGGTGTACGGAGCGACGCCCAGGACGCCGGGCGAGATTAGGGCCTCTGTTGGAGGCGCCTTAGGGAGCGTTGATTGACCCGCAAGGCGAGTCTCTTCAAGGATCAATTGTTAGCGAGCCTTCCCGAAGTCAGGGAGAGGATATGTCTGTTAAATCAAGGTGGTGACGATGTTGTACTCAGCAGGCAAGCCAGAGATAGTGCGAAGGACTAGGCGAGCGTTGGTGACAGGAGGGCCAACATTCGACATTTTATCAGAGAGTTCCTTCATGTGCTTGCATTAGGAGGGGACAAAGGAAAATGACTCGAGGCGGACGTTCGTCAATTGGTGCTCAAGATAGACCGGTTGGTGATCAGAGAGTTCTTGTTGTCGTTGAAGAGATTGTCGATCTTCGACCAGACGGTTTTGGTATTGTATGTTTTTATCATCACTTATATTTTGGTTTTTAATTTGCTCTCAAACCAACATGGAATGAGCAATTTTATTCCCAACAGATATAGATAAAATCACCTATAACACGTATCATTCCACTCATATACCCAATCAAACCATCTAAAAAAATCTGGCCACTGCCCTTGGGAAATTAAACTAATCTTGGGAGATGTCAAAGGACTATTGTGGTCTTTCCTTGATATCTCCGTCTCTTTCGTGCCCCGTGAGGGTAACAGAATGGCAGACAGGGTTGCTCACCTTGGTCATTCTGTTAACGGGTTGACACTGGAGAATTTTCCTGATCTTCTTGATCTCGTCCGTCAGGACGCTATCGGTTAGGCCTGTTCCAACCGAATTATTACCTAATCAAAAAAAAAAAAAAAAAAAAATATACCCAATCAAATCTACGAGCTTCACCACAACTGAGCTTAATAACCTTTCCCGAAACATTTCATGAAGAACTAGCAGTCTAGCACTACCCAACATATAAAAGAAAGTAACATAAGGATATGCATTTATATTGTGTGAATTGCATTAGTGAACTCTTCTCTTGATTTGAGTTCGAATATTGACAAACTAAAGCACTTGACCAATTTATTACTTTATTAGACTAGGTTTGTGAACCGTGCTTTGAAAGGGTATTGTAATTGGTAATTAAGTGATGGCGCACGCTACAGCACACGTTGAAAGCCGCTCAAACTGAATGGGGAAACCTCAAACCCTCATACATAGGGAAATATCAAATACTACCATGAGCATGTTACATGTACATCATAAAAGTAACTAACAAGATGCTTGGCACTGTAAAATTTCTCCTAGGCTTGTGAATTGTTTTTTGCTCAAGTCCTTCTGATGTCTGTGAAGAGGGGGAAGGGAAAGGTGAAGGTGAAGGAATTGCTGATGAAGAAGGATTCTTAGTGTGTCAACCTATGTTTCTAGATAGGAAGAAATATTGGCATCAATCCACTTCTCTCTGTTAGCATTTGCATGTGTAACACATCTACAACTTTCTACATTTTCGACCAACTGTTTTTGCCAAGGCCTTTGCATATTCTCTCTTTCTCTTTGATGAATCCCAGTGGGCCATATAACGTGGGGGGTCCATGATGAGCGGTTTTTAGTCGCATAAACCGTATCAAAATAAAACTCAAACCTACAAACTAGTATAGCAAGCAAGTAAGAGGTCGATCCCACAGAGAATCAAGTATTTCTCAGCAATGTGTATTTACCAATTAGTAGAAAGGGGGGGTTTTGGTTGATTGAGATTGAAAAGAAAACAAAATAAAATAAAAACAAATAATGCAAAACAAATTAGAGAAGATCGCTCTACTTACAACTATCCACTTTATTTGGTTGAATTGATATTGTAACATCCTCTTGTCCTTTAGTTTTCCTATGAATGCCCTTGTCCCGACCTAATATAGTTACCAGTCCAATCAGTCTTAGAAACCCTTATCAATCGAACAGTCCCTAAAGAAGGATTTAACACAATTGATAGCTTTAAGTCCAGAGATTAACCAAGGTATTTGCAGTCCCTAAAGAGGGATTTAACAACACATTCAACTTCCTACCTATCCAATTAGTTCAACCAGCCCTAAAGGAATAAGTTTGCCACTTGGGTTAAGGTTCACAATCAGGAATCTACAAAACCCTAGCAATTGAATTGATCTAACTAGTTGGCCAGACGAGAAAGAACAAAACAATAAACAATCAAGCACAAAGAAGTTGAAGCATTCAATATAGGACATAAGGAACAAGATTCAGAAACTCACAATCAATCCAAATAAAGCTTCAAATTGCAAGTAGAACGAAAAGAGTTTAGTCGCCCATGGCGAACATCGCTCTCTCTCTAATTGTCTGATAGAACGTGGAATAGAATGGAAGTAATGAAAAATAACATAAAAGTCGGCCTAAAAGACATCCAAGTCGGCCCTCAAAACAACATAATAGAAAACTAGGGTTTTTTCCAAAACGTGCTGCGCGCTGGCGGCAGCTGCGGCGGGCGCAGCAAATTATGCGGCGGGCGCAGCATGAATACCGCCCCTGGCGGCGGGCGCAGCAAACCATGCGGCGGGCGCTGCATTGGTTTTCCCGAAAATTCCGTCTCGAATTAGCTCTCGACGTCAACATGAAAGTTGTAGCTCTCTGAAAGAGCTTTCCAACGCATGGTCATAATAGTCGATCGGACAACCGAGGCCTCCAGAAAGTGCAAAACAAGTTCAGCATGTCTGGCGACAACTTCTGCAGACTTGTTCTTCGTTTAGGTTCGCTTCTTCTTCTCAGGACCTCTTGAGATCTTCATGTAAGCTTCTTCGATCAACTAGATATTCTCATCCAATGCGTTATCAACCTATGTCTCCTCCTCGGATCCACGATTACTTGGAATAATCAATACAAACATGTAGATTCCGACTCCAACCACACAGAGAACAAATATGCAAATTATACTTAAACCATGCATGATATGCATCATAACTAAGCTAAATGCAACCTATTATAACTCTCTAAATGCATGCTATCAAACTCCCCCACACTTAAGCTTTTGCTTGTCCTCAAGCAATCAAAAACAAATATAGAATTGATCATCCCACAAATAAGATCTTCATGCTATAGTTTTAGAAAAGCAACATCAAGGAATAGGAGCCATGAATAAGAGAACAAATATCCTAGCAAATATATGAGCGATCCAATAGTAAAAGCAAATTTAGTCCAACCTCACCGGGATGATGTGTTTCACTCAAGCTCTCATGTGTTTAGGCTTTAAAGTTCAACTCTCAACTCAATCCAAAATGCTCTATACACCGTGAAAGTTATCACTTGCAAACAACATCATGAGGACTTTTATAGGGTTGTAATGGGGCTTTGGTAGGAACATAAGGCATGAGAAATATTTAGGCTTGTGGTGCTAAAAATCCGGGAAAAAGGAACAACAACCAACTAGAACAACACCAAAACTTCCATACTTCACAAACCATTCCAATAACATAAACTCCAATACACATCAATAAGCACTCTTCGATTTCAATAGCCATACAACTTATGCAATTTTTCCATTTGAATGATGACTTTCTTTTCTTTTCTTTTATGCTTACTTTTGCCCCTAGGTGAATTTTATCCTCCCTAGATCCAAGCTTACTAGACTTTTACTCCTAAGTGAATTTTATCCTCCTTAGGCCCCTAGTAATAAGTCATCTCTATTATGCAAGAAGGGTTACCTTATTTTGGCTATGCCTCTCGCAATGCACAACCATACATACATCATCTCCACTCAAAGCAACTCCAACATAAAGATTTTTTCACCAATTCTCCTCCTAATTCCCGGATAGGGTCAGGCTAATCATTGGCTATGATATATTTTTGTGGAGCTATAAAAAAGAATAGGCTTTAAGGCTCAGATGGCTTCAAGCAGAGGATAATGCAAAGGGTAGATAAGGTATAATATGGCTAAAGAAAACATGCCTTAATCATTTGAAATTCACAAGCAACAAACATGTGCAATACGATATTGAAATAAGAAGCATATGGAGAGTATAATCACACAATAAAAGCAAAAGGGAATAAGATATAAAGTCCCTATAAGGCCAAAACAAACTCACAAGGGTTATGTTTTTTTAGATTTCAATTAAACCTCAACTATGAATCATACTTGCTCAATTATATTCTCAAATCATGCTCCAAAAATCATTTTCAAGCAATTCAATCAAATCATGGGATTTATGCAATTAAGATCATAAAAATAAATTAGAGGACAAACTAAACCAAGATGGGTATCGTTAATAACACTTAAATGCAATGCATAATATTTTTGTGATTTTTTTTCAAATGTGATATATGAATAAAAATAAATATGACAACATAAATAAACATGATATGCAAACTCTATCTATATGCAATGCAATCTCTCCCCCACACTTAAACCTTTCATTGTCCTCAATGAAACATAAAAGACAACAAAAAATAAAAACATAGAGAAAGAGATGAATGAAATACTCACAATGTGGTGGATGGGTCTCTATAGGTCGGATCTGAGGATTGCGGCGGGTTAAAGAAAACTAGCTAACCAGGAATTGAAATAACTAAAACTTACCTCGGGTTGCCTCCCGAGAAGCGCCTTTCTTTAATGTCATTGGCTTGACTTATTCTCAATCTCAAGACCTTATCTCTCAGACATCGTCAAGGCCCTCAGTAACCTATCATATTCCTGTGCACACATCTTGCAAAGCACATCATAGCACAATAAATTGAAAGCATAAAATGTGGAACTCAAGAACCCTTTCAATATATCAAATAGTCTAGTATGACTCTCTGCAAAAGGAATATGATACCACCAACACAGTTCCGCTGGTGGCTTCTCAAAATAGCAATCAAAAGGATCAACATAATCACCATTACCTTCAAGATTGCAAAAGTTTACCTTTATTATCTCTTGAGCCTCAGTTGATGGCTCTAGACTTGGTTCATCAATGGGCGAGCTTAGAATGGATGGTGCAAATGGAATAGGAGACACATCACATGTAACCTCATGCGTCGACTCATGAGATTCCAAGTCACGAAGCACCAGACCCTCTCCTCCATTGTCGAAGACACTATCGTTGTCTGCAACCAATTCCTCATCTTCTTCTTCGAAGCTCCTTTCTTTCTCACCTTTTGCACTTAGAATTTGAATGAGTTGGCTCATCTGATTCTCCAATTTTTTACAGCGGCTCATTTGTTCTTCTTCCAACTGCTGCAACACTTGTGTGAGAGTTTGGATTGATACATCCCGTTCAACCTGTCGACTCATGTTGCCGAAAAAATCCCAAATCTCAAAGAGTCCCATATCCAATAGGCCTCCATTACTCATGGACTCAGCAAGATTTCGTGTTTCAGCATTCATCCCATCAAATATGCAAACACACATCTCCCGCACACCATATTGATAACCCCATGAACCAAGGTCATTAACATACTCATGCAATCTAGTGAAATATTGGTGAAAGTTCTCACCTTCAAACTGCAACAATCTCAACATCTTGAAAAAGTTAGTAGCAAGGGTGTTGTGAACCGTAAGATAGGTTCACAACAAAGTTAGATATATAAACAAAAATTAATAAATACACACAACAAAGAAATAAACTTGATTCCCCGGCAACGGCGCCAATTTGATGAGCGGTTTTTAGTCGCATAAACCGTATCAAAATAAAACTCAAACCTACAAACTAGTATAGCAAGCAAGTAAGAGGTCGATCCCACATAGAATCAAGTATTTCTCAGCAATGTGTATTTACCAATTAGTAGAAAGGGGGGGTTTTGGTTGATTGAGATTGAAAAGAAAACAAAATAAAATAAAAACAAATAATGCAAAACAAATTAGAGAAGATCGCTCTACCTACAACTATCCACTTTATTTGGTTGAATTGATATTGTAACTTCCTCTTGTCCTTTAGTTTTCCTATGAATGCCCTTGTCCCGACCTAATATAGTTACTAGTCCAATCAGTCCTAGAAACCCTTATCAATCGAACAGTCCCTAAAGAAGGATTTAACACAATTGATAGCTTTAAGTCCAGAGATTAACCAAGGTATTTGCAGTCCCTAAAGAGGGATTTAACAACACATTCAACTTCCTACCTATCCAATTAGTTCAACCAGCCCTAAAGGAATAAGTTTGCCACTTGGGTTAAGGTTCACAATCAGGAATCTACAAAACCCTAGCAATTGAATTGATCTAACTAGTTGGCCAGACGAGAAAGAACAAAACAATAAACAATCAAGCACAAAGAAGTTGAAGCATTCAATATAGGACATAAGGAACAAGATTCAGAAACTCACAATCAATCCAAATAAAGCTTCAAATTGCAAGTAGAACGAAAAGAGTTTAGTCGCCCATGGCGAACATCGCTCTCTCTCTAATTGTCTGATAGAACGTGGAATAGAATGGAAGTAATGAAAAATAACATAAAAGTCGGCCTAAAGGACATCCAAGTCGGCCCTCAAAACAACATAATAGAAAACTAGGGTTTTTTTCCAAAACGTGCTGCGCGCTGGCGGCAGCTGCGGCGGGCACAACAAATTATGCGGCGGGCGCAGCATGAATACCGCCCCTGGCGGCGGGCGCAGCAAACCATGCGGCGGGCGCTGCATTGGTTTTCCCGAAAATTCCGTCTCGAATTAGCTCTCGACGTCAACATGAAAGTTGTAGCTCTCTGAAAGAGCTTTCCAACGCATGGTCATAATAGTCGATCAGACAACCGAGGCCTCCAGAAAGTGCAAAACAAGTTCAGCATGTCTGGCGACAACTTCTGCAGACTTGTTCTTCGTTTAGGTTCGCTTCTTCTTCTCAGGACCTCTTGAGATCTTCATGTAAGCTTCTTCGATCAACTAGACATTCTCATCCAATGCGTTATCAACCTATGTCTCCTCCTCGGATCCACGATTACCTGGAATAATCAATAAAAACATGTAGATTCCGACTCCAACCACACAGAGAACAAATATGCAAATTATACTTAAACCATGCATGATATGCATCATAACTAAGCTAAATGCAACCTATTATAACTCTCTAAATGCATGCTATCAGTCCACATGTCCAAGCGCATATGCGCACCCGAGCCGAGCACACAAGACCAGCGGGGTTCTATCCTAAAATCAATTGGCAATTGGAGGAGTGGCTCACTGACTTATATGCAAGGCTCGGGGTTCCGTGTTTTTTGATGTGGGACAATCATCCACACATCACAACATGCCCCCTCAAGTGCAATTGCATGGCCCCGCAATATATGCCAGTTGCACTTGATGTCTTGCCTTAAGGCCGGCTACCCCAGTAGATAGATCGACCAGGGTCCCGAACCGCACCGCTCTGATACCATGATGAATCCTAGTGGGCCATATAACGTGGAGGGTCCACACGTCCGAGCACATATGCGCACCCGAGCCGAGCACACAAGACCAGCGGGATTCTATCCTAAAACCAATTGGCAATAGGAGGAGTGACCCACTGACTTATATGCAAGACTCGAGGTTCTGTTTTTTTTCGATGTGGGACAATCATCCACACATCACAACATCATTCAATGTGCTTGGATTTTCTCTTCTATTGCACGTCTAGCCGTTTCTTCTTTGTTGATGATTCCTCTTGTAGTTTTACCTTTTGATTTCTTCTCCTTACATACTTATGTGAATATGAATGCATCACATCATTAGTGACAGTTCATATGCTAGGATACTCTATATGATTGGACTCAAGTCTTGAGGAGAAGCCTACCTACACAAATTAGGAATGAACTAAATAGAAATATCTTAGGCAGTGACATTTTTTAGGAGAGAATAAGGAGATTACCCTCATATTTGATATTTGACTTGTAGGAATTGTGGAAAGGGAAGTGACGAAGTCCCTCCTGAAAAATCCCGGTTTAGTGGGACCCAGGTAGGAGTGTTATTCGAGCTGAACGAGCCGAGCTTGGCATGCTCAAGCTTGTTTATTTGTTAAAACGAGCTCGGGCCGAGTCGAGCCTGATTTTTGAACGATCGAGCTTTTTATTTTGTTTAAGCTCGGCTTATTTAGGAAATGAATGAGCTCGAGCCGAGTTTTTTTTCGAGCTTCAAATAGTTCTACTTGGTTATAACATGTTAACTTAAAGGAAATTTTAGAAATCCCATAGAATTCGAGCTATTCGAGCTTTATTCGAACGAGCCGAACTTTCAACTGAGCTTATAATTTTGTTCAAGCTCGGTTTGTTTAAATAAATGAGCGAGCTCGAGTCGAGCTTTTTCGAGCCGATCCTGAGCCGAGCTCGAGCTGTTCAGTTCATATAACAGCCCTAGACCCAGGTGGAACCTTTGGGAACTTCCGCGATCAACACGGACTTACCTGACCCACATGATCTGTGTCCTTGTGGTCTGACCTGTGCCATGGTGACGTAGGCAAAATGAATCCCACAATTTCCTCCTTGAGGAACCTCACCCTAAACCCATAAAGACTTGGAATCATACCTGCGCCGTAAGCGGTGTGTCAGCCAAGGCTCGCAAACAAGGGTTATATATATGCCCTTGATGGGAGCCTCTCAAAATCTAGGAATGTCGGATGTGAAAATTGTCAAGCGCCACTCCGTGGAGCTAGCTAGTGGCTTAACCAAGGGAATCAGGTTAATCACCACACAGATTCACAACTCTCTCTCTCTCTCTCTCTCTCTCTCTCTCTCTCTCATCTTCATATCCTTTGATTTCCAAAAGACCCTTTTCTCTATGCTCTCGCAACCCTTATATAGTGGCTTAGTTGTACGGACACAGGTATGAAAAATGTCCGATGGGTTATCACACGTGGCGAGTTTACAAGACCTGTGGGTGGTGGGGATGTGTGACATGTGACCATCATGGTGGACTGTTTAATTATCCATGGATGGATTGATACCTACGCTACGCCGTAAGCGGTGTGTCAGCCAAGGCTCGCAAACAAGGGTTATATGCTCTTGATGGGAGCCTCTCAAAATCTAGGAATGTCGGACGTGAAAATTGTCAAGCGATACTCCGTGGAGCTAGCTATTGGCTTAACCAAGGGAATCAGGTTAATCACCACACAGATTCACAACTCTCTCTCTCTCTCTCTCTTTCTCTCTCTCTCTCTCTCTCTCTCTCTCTCTCTCTCTCTCTCTCTCATCTTCATATCCTTTGATTTCCAAAAGACCCTTTTCTCTATGCTCTCGCAACCCTTATATAGTGACTTAGTTGTACGGAAACAGGTATGACAAATGTCTGACGGGTTATCACACGTGGCGAGTTTACAAGACATGTGGCCATCATGGTGAGCTGTTTAATTATCCACGGATGGATTGATGTGGAAATCCTTTTATCCGCTAAATCTTCCTTTGACGCTTTCTGGTTAGTTCTCTTGACCAACTTCGGAAAAGGCCTCAAAGTGACGTGTCAGGTTTTTCTAGTATTTGTCTAGGTTTCATAATAGATCCTTAGGTTGGGTTTGGTTTGGAAGACTTGGCGCGGCCTGAAATATCCGAAAGAAAGATCTGGAAACTTCGTGGTTGATGGGCCTTTGTACCTGGGTCATTTTGGATAGACCAGAGGCCTAATGGGCCTGGGTACAACCGTGGGGGAAGAAGTCGAACGGTTAGTAAAAAAACTCTATAAATGAGGTTGTTTTGTTTTTACTCTTATCCACTTTCACCCTTTACTTTTTAGATTTTCACTTCTTTCTACTTTCTGTTTCTTCTTCCGTTGTGCCTACTCTAGTTTTCAAGTTTCCGAATTTGTTGATGAGGTTCATCCTAAATTTTTTTGTTGTCTTCAAAATGCACTATATTGCCTCAAGCAAGCCCAACGAGCCCGATTCAATAAGCTCAAATTCTTTTTTTTTTTTAATATTTTCTCTGGCTTTGGTGCTTGTTAGTGTAATTGTTCGTTATTTTTCTTCTCTATGCACATTATTAATATTTATGTGTAATAGATAAACATTATAGTTGAGATTGTATCGTATTGTTATCAAAAGATCTTATCTTGTAAAGATACTCGTTGTACGATTTGTCAGTATACAATTCATTCTCTCGTTGAGAATTAACTCAACTGAGATTACAATCAATTGCGTAATCTTTTATGGTATCAAGAGCATGTTCCTAAAAACCTATTTTTTTTTCCGATCCCAACAATGTCCACCGAGGAATCCTCTTCCGCCACCCCACCCACCACAACCACCAATACATCCGCCAATATGCTCTCTGTTGCCGTCGGTACCATCACGTCGGTGGGCCTTACATTTCCCCAATTCTCATTCAAACCGGAGAGATCGAACTATTCCGTCTGGCGCTCCAATGTCCTTGATGCCCTCGATGCCTTCGGGTTGAAGGACTTCGTCACCACTAGCAAGTCTCCCCCAGAAACACTTTCGGTGGCTGCCACCGACACTGTTCCTGCATCCACTTCACCGAATCCTGAATTCGATGTGTGGAAATGCAAGGACAAGTTCGTTCTGATCTGGCTGCGAACCATTGTCTCGCCTTACCTGGTGGGCTACCTCACAAAATCTCAGACCTCTCGACAGGCGTGGGATGCCCTGGAGTGTATGTTCCAGTCTCAATCTCGTGCCCGAGCAATGTACATCAAACAGCAACTTCAAACCATTAAGAAGGGCTCCACTCCTATGATCGAGTACTTTGAAAAGAAGTAGGCCCTCTCCGACTCTCTTGCCGACTGCTTGCAGGAGATCTCCGATGACGACTTGGTAGCCTGTATTCTTCAAGGATTGGATTCTTCTTATGGATCCTTCCGCTCTGCTATGAATATGCGAACCAGTCCCATCACATCACCGGATCTGTAAGGGTTTCTCCTTCAGGAAGAAGAGCGCTTACTGAATGAGGCGCGTCTCCTGGTTGCCGCTACTCCACCGTCGATGGCCAATTACGGGAACACTCACTCGTCTGGTTACTTCTCCGACCGAGGTCGATCCTTTGATCGTGGCGGTGACCGTTCCAATCAGAACAGGTCTGGCGATCGTCCCTCCTCGGATCGCAGTGACGCAGCCCCACAGGATTCTCGCTCTTGTCCTTGCCTTCCTTGTCAAATATGTGATCGTACCGGTTATGTTGCCAAGAACTGCTTCAATCGTCTGGATGTCCAGGCGTTCCCGTCTCGCCACCCGTCGAAGATGTTCAACATACCCGGTCAGTCCGCCCCTGTTGCGTACATGGCATCCCCTTTGGCCATCACTGATCCGTCATGGTACTTTGATTCTGGAGCCACCGACCACATCACGGGCGACTTCAACAAGGTCTCTATCGACTCGGATTACAACGGTGGAGACCAATTCGCCTTAGGAAACGGTAAGACCCTACCTATATCTAACCTTTGTCACACTTCCTATCCCTCAACCATTTGCCCTATTAAATTATCCAATGTCCTTATTGTTCCACAAATGAAAAAGAATATGATTAGCATTACCCGCCTCACCAAAGATAACAATGCTTTCCTTGAGATACACGCTACTCACTGTTTGTTGAAGGATATGCAGGGAAAGGTAATGCTCAAAGTAATCGTTGATAATGGGCTCTATTGGCTTCTGTCAGCTTCACCCGTCCGTCAGTCTGTTGCTCTAGTCGGGGAACACACTTCTCCTCTTCATTGGCATCATTGTCTAGGTCATCCGAATTCGTCTGTGTTTCATCAAATTTGCACTCAATTTAATTTACCTATGTCGTCTAAAACTATATTGTCTGATTGTGTGTCCTGCTCTTTGAGCAAGAGTCGTAGGCTTCCTATTTTATCTTCCGATGTTTCTAAGACTGCTCCTTTCAAGCTTGTTTATTCCGATGTTTGGGGCCATGCCACCGCGTTATCAATAAATGGGTGTCGCTATTTTGTGCTATTTATCGATGATTGCACTCGATACACATAAATATACATTATGTCTCACAAATCCCATGTTTTCCAATACATCAAACTCTTTCAAGTTATGGTTCAAACACTATTCAATTCCACCATTAAATCTCTTCAAACAGATTGGGGCGGGGAATATTGGAATGTCTCCAGATACCTTCGATCACAGGGCATCGATCATCGTATTTCTTGCCCCTACACTCCCACACAAAATGGAATGGTTGAACGCCAAAACAGGACCATTCAAGAGAAAGGTCTCACCCTTCTTACCCATTCGAAACTACCCGCCAAGTTTTGGGAAGACGCCTTCCACACCGCCATCTCCCATCACAATCGATCTCCTACTCCAATTCTCCAAATCGATTCCCCTTTCTATCGCCTTTACAGAAGGTCGCCTGATTACTATATCCTTTGATCATTCGGCTGCCTCTGCTTTCCCTTCCGTGGTCCCTATCGGTCCAACAAGCTGGAGTTCAAAACTGCAAATTCCATCTACTTGGGCTACTGTTCATCTCACCGAGTCCCTACTTCTCTTGTGAGGAAACAATGATGCCCCTACTTCTCTCCCTAAAATTGCAACCGGGTGCCAATTTAGGCCCTGTGATGGCGATTCACGATTGGTTTACTCTACGAATTCGAAGAGAGGGATTTCGTGTGGGATTAGTATTAATCTCCTTATCTTAAGTTTGAGTACCTGAGATTGCTTGTGGATGATCCGAGATGCGATGATTTGTGCCGAGATGTCCAATCGGCCTCCTCCTTAGCCTCGCTTCTCATGTACGGAGTGTGATTTGGGGGTTTTCTGGGCACATGCGATTGGTGGGCCGTACTGTGCCGATGATGAAATTGAAAGGGGGCTCTGCAATAGGGATGGCTTCTCAATATGCAATCCTGTGTGGAGTTGTATGTGTGAGCTTTCTGATCTCTCCCTTCCTCTCTTTCCTCAAATTTCTACTATAAATACCTCTTCTTGGGTGTGCTTGTTCTGCACATCTGAATCCTCTTCTCCTCTAATTCAATCTGCTATAGAGTATCTGCTCTAACAAAAATCTCCTTTGTTTTTCTAGTGTTGGCTCCAACATTGATCGATAAGGGCAAGATCCCTTTTGTTGCAGAAGATCCTGCTCCAAAAAAGTCTCAAACTGCCAAAACTAAAGGCAAGCCGAAGGGCTCTAAACTTGCTGAAGAGATCTTCATCTCCATTGATGGTGGTGATGGGCAAGCAATGAAGGCTAAGAAGAAATTCAAGAGGGTGGCCATGTACAGAGAAAAGCTCTCGGCTTTGCAAGGCAAAGTTCAGGAGAACATTTCTATGCTGCACCAATCATCCATCTTTGCTACCATTATCGGGGAACCCATGGAAGCGAAGGAAGTCAGGAAGCGTATGAGGTATGTCTGGAAATCCCTCTCTGGTGGTTTTCAACTCATACCAATTGCAAACAATTGGTTTGTGCTTAGATTCGATCTCTCTGAGTATCGGCCATGGGTGTGGGACAATCATCTCTTCCATGTTTCTAGGCAATTGATCATATTGCGCCCCTAGAAGTTGGACTTTGATCCATGGTCTGAATCAATTACTATGCTAGATATGTGGATTAGATTCCCTGGTTTACCGGCTAAATATGTGCATGAGGAAATTTTGAGGGATATTGTGAAGACTAATCATTTGGGAGAAATTATCAAGGTCTCACCTTTTAATGCTAAAGGGGCTCATCTTCGTTATCCAAGGGTGTGTGTTTCGGTTGATATCACTAAGATTGCAGGAAGGGAAATATTTGTGGTGAATGAGCATGGGGAGGTGGAGTCCTTTCCCATGTGGTTCGAGGACTTCCCACAGGGGTGTGGAAGTTGTGGCGCCACTGATCACATGTTTGATGTGTGCCCGAATAGAAGCTCGTGCAATCTGGCTGCTAACATTGGTGTGCAGCTTCCTGTGATGCCATCTTCTATTACTGAGGAGCCTGCACAAGAGCAAGGAGATGGAGAATGGGTGAGAGTTGCTGCTCAGAAAACCCTTGTGCGCCCACCTCCCATGTTTGGACACTCTAAGGATGAGCTTCTAAGGTGTTTTGGTAAGAATGTTACCCTTTCTTCTTACTCCTCTTCTTCTAAGTCAACCAGTGGCCTGGTTGGCAACTCTACTTCGGCGACCTTGGTGTCTGCTGCTGATGTGGTGCTTGCTTCTGAGCCACTTACTGTGCTGCTGCATGTGTCTGCTATTGTTGTGGTACCTCCCATTGTGGTTGCGCCTACTGTGCTTCCCTTGTCTGAGGCTCCCCCAAATGATGAGAATCTGTTTTGTAAGTAAGAATTGCAACCCGATCTTCATCCTTATGCTGCCGATGATGAGGAATACTTGGAGTTTGATGAAGATGAGTTCATGGAAGAGTGCTTGGTTGATGAGAGCTTACTCAAGCTGACTACGAGGTGATTTTTAGAGATGTGTCCCCATCTATTGAGTTCAATATGCCCAACCTTGGTCTGCCTGAGCACCTTGAGGAGTCTCTACAGAAGGCAATAGTGTCCCCTACTGGCTCACCTACTCGTGTCAACCAACACTCCCTTGATGAAGCTTCAAGAACTGAGTCCGGGAAGCGAAAGATGAAGATCGAGGAAGGCAATTCAGCATGCTCCACCATTACTTCGAGTCTCTCCCTGCCATGAAGATCAAGTGTTGGCATATGGGAGTCCTCGGTGATAGCTTCGAGTCTCTCCCTGCCATGAAGCGAATAAGGCCATTGATTTGGGTGATGTTTATGTGTCATGTGTTGTCGGTTGTAGTTTTTTTTATGTATGTTATGGCTTTGTGAAGCCCTAGTCGATTATCTTCTCCTAAGTATGTCTAACTCTAGCTTGTGGTGTCAGTTATGTTGTATTGGGAACATTTGTCTGGAAAAATTTCGATCTGATGGTAGGTTGTATTGGGACTTTTGGACTGTTTTAATAAAATTTCCTAAGTTTTTTGTATTTAACATGGAATTGATCTATATGTGGTCTTCAATGGGTTACTGGGTTAAAGGGATTAATGACATAATGGGAGATCAAATGGAGTTTAATTTCACATTAAGGTCTTGGATTGGATTTTGCCTAGTCAAATGAGTATTCTTATCTTGAGGTGGCATAAATTTTAGTAATAAGAACTGGTTTGTAGAAGGTAAAGGGGTTATGCAATTAGGAGTTATCATAAGTGTGAATATGTATTCGCTATTAGAAGTTCCATACCCTTGGCTTCTAATAGATCGGACAGTTATAAAATGAAAGTCGGATTTTGGAACATTAGAGGCCTAGAAAGGGGAGATATTTGGATTAATCTAAAGGCAATGAGGATAAATGAGCACATTAATCTGTTAGCAATTGCAGAAACTAGAACAAGCAAAATCCTTCAGGAGAAACTTTGGAAATCAATAGGATTCAATAATGTCATCTAGTCGGTAGGGGAGGATAGAACGGGGGGAATTGGTTTATTATGGAACGAGAACTCCTCCACTAACGAAACAATAGAAGCAGAGGTGATTCTTCCTAGAGTAATGCGCGTAAAATATACCTGCCTTGATAAAAACTTCACAGGAATGATTTTCTTTGTTTAGCCCCCCCCCCCCCCCCCACGCATGAGAGTGACAATGACGTTTTCTGGTCAGAATTTTCGAATACAATCATGAATGAGCCCCTACTATGTTTAGTCATTGGGGATATGAATGAAATAAGCAACAGTAGTGAGAAGGTGGGAGGGGTGTCAAATAACGCTTCTAGATATTCTAGATTGAACAACTTCAAAGACCAATGTGCTCTATCTGAAATTCCATCTTCTGGAAATCAATTCATCTGGCGAAAAAAAAGGGGAAGGGGAAGACAATATATGGGAAAAACTTGATCGAGTCCTAGTTCAGCATGAGTTTCTTTGCTCCTTTCCCGATCTGGCAACCTTCAATGGGGCTTTCTCTGGTTCAGATCACTGCCCGATTTCATATTGTCTAGATTCTGTCTGAGAATTTACTCCACCACCGTTCAAATTTGAGAATATGTGGTTACATAGGATGGACTTTAGAAATATTGTTAAGAAAGCTTGGAGAGTAAGATCCTCTGGGTCAGCAATGTACAGATTAATATACAAAACAAAACTTCTGAAAAATAAAGCGAAAACATGGAATAAAAACTCCTTTGTGAATGTTTTTCATCAAATACAATTGGTAGAGAGACAGCTCATTAACATACAATCCAAAACCAAGAACTGGTAAGGAGCACACAGTGGAAAAGCAACTGATTAAGAAAAAAGAACAACTGCTAAAATTTCAAAAAGAATACTAGGGACATAGGGTGAAATCTAAGCATATTAAGCTAGCAGACTCCAACACGACCTATTGTCACAGAATAGCGTCTGGAAGACGAAATAGGAAGATAATCCAAAATATCACATCGAACTCAGGGACGCAGATTGTAGGTGAAGAAAATATCAAGGAAGAAATTAAAAAAGATTTTGACAGGCGATTTTCCAAAGAACAGATAAATATAAATTTACTTAACGAGTACCTTGAATTAATACCAACAAATGTCATAGAAGAAGAAAATAGTAGCATCAGCCAACAACCGACCAATAGTGAAATTAAGGGCGCTGTTTGGGCGTTGGGCAGAAATAAATCCCCTGGCCCTATTGGTATGACAACTGAATTCTACAAATCTTATCGGGATATAGTTGGATGTGATGTCATAAAAGTAGTCAAAGCGTTTTTCCATTCTGGTAAACTGCTCAGGCAGATCAACCACACCTTCATAACGCTATTACCTAAATGCGACAATCCCTCTAAGACTACGGACTATAGACCCATCAGTCTATGTTCTACAATATACAAGATTATCTCAAGAATTCTTACTGAGAGACTTAAAAAAGTAATAGGAAAACTTCTTCACCCTTTTCAAGGTGCCTTTGCGTTTGACAGAGCTATACAAGATAATATTCTTATAGCACATGAGATTTTCCACTCTTTCAAAACACGGAAAGGGATGGAGGGTTGGTTAGCAATTAAACTCGATATGGAAAAAAACATATGATATAGTTGATTGCACGTTTACAGAGGCAGTTCTAAGGAAATTTGGGTTTAACAACCAAGTGATTAAGCTAATCATAGAATGTGTCGCAACTGTGTCCTTCTCAGTACTTGTCAATAACGGGCCTACAGAAGTGTTTAAACCCTCTCGGGGTCTGCGACAAGGTGACCCCATGTCCCCATTTCTGTTCATTATTGGAGCAGAAATTCTCGCTAGAAAACGTAACTCGAAATCCAGCCTCAATCTTTCTGGCGTTGGATTCCGATTTGGCCATTCAGGACCAAGAATCCCCTTTCTTGCCTTTTGCCAATGCTATCATTATCTTTGCCAAAGGCAACCAAACAACTTGTGAAAGAGTAACCAAAATCATTGACGATTACTGCAAACTCTCTGGCCAAAAAGTTAATTACAATAAATCTGCTTTCCAGGCCTCCCCGGGAATACCTTCGTTGCGAATTGCTACCATTGAAGGATGTCTTAATATTGCGAAGCAAGTGAAACTAGATAAGTATCTGGGATGTCCGATTGTCAATGGTAGAGTGAATAAAGAAACATTTGAAGGGATAATTGGAAAAGCGACTTGTCAACTAACAAAATGGAAGGCGGATTCTCTTTCACAACATGGTAGATCGGTGCTAATAAATTCAAATTTAGCAGCTAAGCCACTTTTTGCAATGCAAAGTATAATGCTTCCCGTGTCAATACATTCAACACTAGATAAGGTTAATATAACATTTTTTTTTTGGAAAAAAGATCTACAATATAAACCATTAATAGGATGGGACAGAGGGTGCAGACCCAAAGCGAATGGAGGAATGGGATTACGAAAAACAAAAGAGATGAATGAAGCCCTTCAGATGAAACTCATTTGGAAAATCATTGCGGAACCAGACAACAGTTGGGTAAGAATTATTAACCACAAATGTTTAAAATTTGAGTCCATTCTGAATTATCATAAGAAATGAAATGCTTCATGGCAATAGACACATCTGAGGAAAATCATTGAGCTATTCAAGGAAGGGTTAGCATGGTTAGTGGGGGATGGAAAAACAATTAAATCCTGGAACGACAAATGGGCTCCAATTAAGGATATCAATTCGGCTTGCCTCGACCGGACAAGTATTAATCCAGATGAAACTGTGGAACACTACATAACTAATGGGGTTTGGAATAGGGCAAAGTTAGAATCAACTATGGAAAGCGATGTGGCACAACAGATTGTAAACATTCCACTACCGACTAGTCAAATACAAGTCATAATGTATCAGAGGCACTAGCATTGAGAGAGGGAGTTCCTTGAAATGGGAATTCCCAGTCTTATTATTGAAGGCGACTTGCTAACAATCATAGAGCATATGCGATCCAAAACAAAATGCCCTTGGGAAGTAGACCTACTTATGTCTGATATTAGCACTCTCATTTCTGGGTTTTACGAAGTGTCGTTCACCCACGTCCTTCGTAGCGTTAACTCTATAGCAGATAAGGTTGCACACCTTGCTCATGTTGCCCCCATCACTTCTTTCCACAATGATCCAGGCCTTATTGACCTCATCCGCAAGGATGCTATCGGGTAGCTTAACGCTCCCGAATTCTTACCCAATAAAAAAAATCCACAGATAAGAAGAGTTTTATAAAAATAAATTACAAATTTGAAAAATATACGTAACAACGCCTATTTTTTGTTTTTCTTCAAAAACATAACTTATGATAATTTTTCCATGATTTTTTAATGCTTACAAAATGTTATAAGAGTATTGAAGTCGTAGTTCTATATTGGTTAAAGTTTAAATTAAACTAAATCAATTAAATATTTAATAATAAGGTGAAAAGTAAATATATTAAACACTTCTTTTTTTTAGCATAAAAAAGCCGTAGTAGTTTAAAAAATATGTATGGTTTTTCCAATTTTTCTAACATGTATTAGATTGGTATAAAATCTATTAAATTAGTATAATGCTAATTTTTTCAAAGGGAAACGTAATAATAAAATGCAAAACGTAATAATAAAATGGGAAATGAATAAAATTAAATGAATAGGAAAAAGATGAAGTGAATGCAAAAGAAGAAAAGACCCAACGGAGAGAGGAAAGAAAGAAAAAAGGCCCAACATAGAGGAAAATAAAAAGGAGAAGTTAGGAATCAAACTCGGGTAAAGAGGGATTTAAGAGCATGCACAATGGCTTCTCTAAACCATTCTCTAAAATGGGGAATTAGAAAACACATATCTTGGATTTTTTTTAACTCAATTCCAACAGATTCTCCATTATGGAGTTTACCCCAAACTATATAGAGATTTTTCTAAAACTATATAGAGTTTTCTCCAAATTTAGGTAAAGATCTCTATTTTTTCTCCATATTCTCTATTTTGGAGAATGTAATGGGGAAACTGTTGGACCAAAATCAACTTTGATATTCCCCAAAAATCCATTATGGAGAACCCGTTGGGGTTGCTCTAACAGTTTTAGTAACAACTACACTACCAGTGGAGCAACAATCATTACTTGCACCTCTTAAACAATAAATTTATATATCCAGAAATCCTATAATATTGGGCCCTAAATTTTTTGGGGGCCTTGTTCCATTGGGCCACTTGCAGATCGGCTGACAGTGTCGACCCGTGACCAGGCGGGTCGACCCACCGGGCCACGGGTTCTCATTCAGGCGACCCTAACCCTAACCCTGAACCCTTCCCGACCCGTGGACCCTGACCCGGCGGGTCACGGGTCAACCCGCCCGACCCTTGACCCGTGGCCGTTTCTAGCTGGCACGGGCCTAACTCAATTCAAATGTGATCCGTATCTTCTTGTTGAAATGGTCACGTGACTTGCATTGGTATTTCACGCCATTTAATTATCGTTGCTCATTTACCCCTGTTTATAATATATAACTATTTTAACGGAAAAGGAATATCACTTCACTATTTAATTTAATTACATAAATTAAATAATAAGGATGATCAAAGTTTGCATCTACTTAAATAAATTTCTTTTATTCCACTTTTAGAATAATGCAGTTATTCTAACTTATATTATATGTTCTTTGTGGAATAAATAGGTTGCTCTTATTTTTCCCATAATATAATATAATGTAACTAGAATTTATTTATTTAAATAAAAACGAAATATTCCAAAAATACTTTGAGGTATTTCATTATAGCGCTCAAGAGATCCGTCAGAGCGAAACTTATGCCGAAAGAGCCACATGCACCGCACAATGTTATCCCAAAAGTGCTAATAAGAGCCTTGCACTCATCGAGCATGGCAGCGTTCTAATTCGGGTCTAAGACGGCTGTTTTGTGGACCGAGGAGCAAGTTTATGAGGGGAAACAGATGCTTGGTTGCGGTAACACCGACAACCAAACACACGGAGGTGGTCATATTTAGGAGTGACTCAGAATAATATCTCAACAGGGTAGAAATTCTGAATAGTTGTGGAATGAGTGATGTTGATAAGATAGCATGCTGATTCAATAGCACATGGCCAATACTGCAGGGGGAGATGCACATGGATAAGGAGAGTCCTCATGTAAGTGGTAAGGGTGCTAATGCTCCATTCGGCTTTCCCATTCTGGGAGGAGGTGTGGGGACAAGAAAAGCGGAACTGAATGTCATGAGTAGAGAAGAAGGATTGAAGGGCATTGTTGTTAAACTCACCGCCCATGTCACATTAAAATTAAGGATTTAATGGGGAGGTTGAATTGGGTGCAGACAAGGCTATGGAAGGTGCGACTGCTGAGAAAGGTGGAGGTTGGAGTACCGCCAGGAGAGGGTGCGGCTGATAGAGGAGGAAGGAGGGTGGCCAACGGGTGGTGGCCGACGACTGAGAGGGTGAAGGGGTTGATAGAGAGAAGGAAGAAGATAGGTGGGGAATCTGGGTAGTTGGCAGATCGTCAGGGATGGAGAAGCCAACGAACGGAGGAGGGAGGGTCGACGACAGGGAGATGATGGCCGGCGACAGAAAGGGAGGAAGAAGAATGAAAGGATCGATGGTAAGCTGGGCAAAAATTTAGAAAATTCTAGAGAAAGTTTGATACCATGTCAGAGTAAATAATTCTCATTGGGGTTGCCTTCACTATCATTAGAATATATATATATATATATATATATATATATATATATATATATATATATATATATATATATATATATATATATATATATATATATGGGTTAGTTCCAGTGTACTCATGTCTTAACATGTATCATGTACACACAACTAGGCCATTGATTTATTAGAATCGGATGGCTGAGATTATTCCGTACTATTGAAAAATTAAAAAATTTTAAAAAAACACAAATAAATCCACTGGAAGCGTGTTTAAACAAACACAAACCCAACTCTATAGTCTCTACCGCCACAATTGCAAGTTTTTGCCATAGAAGAAAGAGAGAGTGCAGCGGCGATGAGGCCACTGCGAAACCCACCGGAACTAGAGCGGTTCCTATTCGATTGAGTGGGACTCCGACAGTGGAAGGCAGTTTCCGGCACCACCAGCATCCTGCACCACTGAAGCAAACACCAGCGCATCCCATCGATCCTCCTTGTCGATTTGAAGCCGACGAGGTAGCAAGAAAGAAGCCGACATATTTGAAGCTGATCGATTTAAAAAATTGGTAAGTGTGTTGATTTGCGTGAACGAATTTGGGGTTTTCTCTGTTGATTGTATAATTTTTATTGTCAAAATTTAGGTATTTGTTTGATAATTGGATTATTTGATTACTTTAGTTGATTTTTGTGGGAAATTGACGTGAGGGAACGAATTTGGGTTTTTTTTTTATGTTGATTGGGGATTTTTGAGTTCATCAATGTGTAATTAGGATAGTTCATCAATAGGTCAAAATCTGGAATCCTGTAGGGTCAAATTTCGGATTTTATTTAGTATGTGATTGTATCGCTCAATTATTCGACAATATTAAGAGATTATTCGATTGTATCGATAGATTTGGGATTTTGTTTAGTATTCGATATTATCGCTCAATTATTAGACGGTATTAAGAGATTATTCGATTTTATCAATAGATTTATCGTAGATAATAAGGGATTTTAATTGCTGTATCTATACTAATTTTCTAGTGAAATACGGGTTATTCGAATGTATCGCTCAATTATTCAACGGTATTATGAAATTATTCGATTGTATCGATAGATTTATCAAAGATAATAAGAGATTTTCATTGGTGGATCTATTCTACTCTTATAGTGAAATGCGGATTATTCGATTGTATCGCTCAATTATTCGACGGTGTTATCAGATTATTCGATTGTATCGATAGATGTAGCATAGATAATAAGGGATTTTCATTGGTGTATCAATTCTAATATTCTAGTGAAATGCGGGTGGTTCGATTGTATCGCTTAATTATTCGACGGTATTATGAGATTATTCTATTGTATCGATCGATTTATCATAGATAATAAGGGATTTCCATTTGTGTATCTATTCTAATCTTCTAGTGAAATGCGGGTTATTCGACGCTAGATACACCAATGAAAATTACATGTCAATTGAAATTACAAGTAAAATGCGGGTTATTCGATAGTATCGGTAGATTATTAAGATGTCATCTTAACAAATCAAATCTATATCAACTAGCATTTGATTCCACAAGGATTTAAACCATTTCAAAAAAAAAACCTATCAATTGGGCCCACTAACCTAAACACCCCAAAATTCATACTAGAAGTTACAATGTAGTTCTCACACACGTGCCTAATTTTTTTTGTTTTTTTTATTAGGAAAGAATTTGGGTGGGCTGGCCCTACCCGGCAGCATCCTTACGGATGAGGTCAAGGAGACCTGGATCATTTTTTATTTCGACTCCTCATGCAGAGCGGCAAAGGTGTGCAACCTTATCCGCCACTCTATTGCCCATATGAAGAATGTGAGAGAACACTACTCCTCTCACAATCGATAGCAAGACTTGAACGTCAGAAATGATTAGTTCTATCTCCCAAGGGCATTTAGATTTTCCTTTTAAATGGTCCATGATTATCTTACAATCACCTTCAATTTGGATCCTATCTAAATTGAGTCGTAATACTTGATGGACCCCCATTTTGAAGGCAAGAGCCTCTGCTCTAAGCGGATTTTGTTTACCAAGTTGCTGGTGGTGAATGGAGACAGGCCGACCTTCCCAATCCCTAATAACGACACCTAAAGAACTGTCTCCATTAGAAAGAGAGGAACCATCGAAGTTAAGTTTGAACGTGCCCCTTGGAGGCTTGCGCCACTGAATCTTTTTTTGTTTGTTGTTCTTTTTTGAAGATACCCCCCCGATGGGGGCGTATAACCTCATCGAATTCCACCTCAGAAGCGAATATTTTGTTCCAATTATCTATGTGAGATTTGATCAGTCTTAGGACCGAATCTTTTCGCGGAATAGCGGTCTGTTGAAACAAGTATTGGTTCATGATGTACCAATTTGTCCACCAAGTGAAAGCAAGGTTAGACAGGACCGCAAGTTGTAGACTCTTCACAAGAGCAGATAGAATGGGTCTGAAATCCCGAGACTGGGCAATTAGACTAGCAATAGTTGATATGTCTTGGGTTGGAAATTTGTATATTGCTTTGATGAAGTAATATTCCAAAAATAAATGGACCTCGTCCTCGGGTGCCGAATTCCACATGGAGCAAGTGGGTGGAACTGCCGAACCCCTACACGCCAACCTGGAAGCAGTTGGCAGGCATGTTGCGCAATCTTCCATAGGAAATTATTAACTTTCGGAGGGATATTAATCTTCCAAATCCAGGCATTACAATCAGGAGCCGGTAAGGACTGAGCTGTTATCGATTTGAAGATATCATCTCTTGTACTATATTAGTAGGCAGAACCCCATGAAGTTTTTCACTCCACCACTTACCTCCCAAAATATAGTCACTAACGGTCTCATCCGGATTGAAAAATTGAGGGCAATCAACTCTAGCCAGTAAGGAGGAGGTTGTGATCCAGTTATCTGTCCAGAACTTTATAGTGCATCCATTTCTTACCGACCAAATCAGGCCCGCTTTAAAAGTGTCAATTAAGTCGGACAACTTGGACCATTGCCAGGAGCTAGCCCCAGATCTTTTGTAATCGAAAATACTGGTGGAGCGCAGGTACTTATGTCTGATCACGGACACCCAGATATTTCTAGGCTCGGCCAGAATTTTCCACAGAAGCTTCATCTGGAGAGCGACATTCATATCACTAGATTTACGAATTCCCAGTCCCAAACTGCTTCGGTTTGCATATCATATCCCAGCTAATCAGAGGCCTGTACTGGATGTCCTTATTCCAAAAGAAAGATCGGTTTATCTGGTCTAGTTCTTTATGCAAAGCAGTAGGAAGCATAAAATTTTGCATCACATGCAATGGCTTAACAGAAAGATTGGAGTTTATTAGGGTGGCACGTCCTTGTTGGGAGAGAGCATTAGCCCTCCACTTAGTCAATTTCTGTTTGGATATACAGATGATATCTTCAAATGTATTGTCGGTGACTCTTCCATTAATAATTGGACAACCTAGATATTTTTCGATTGAATGTTTGTTTGTAATGTTGAGGCAGTTACACAACTCCAGGATCCTATGATTCAGAATACCCTTGGTTGCTTGGAAGCTAGATTTATGGTAATTGACCTTCTGGCCTGATACTTTACAGTATGAATCAACTATCATTTTCACTTTTCGCCCAACATCCACGCTTCCTTTTGAGAATATGATAATATCATCGGTGAAAGAAAGGAACGGAACCCGAGGCCCGTTGTGTCCAATCGGAAAACCAATGTGAGTTCTTTCAAGGCTAGCTTCATCAGCCAATTTCCAAGCCAGAATCTCAGCACCTAGAATAAATAGGAAAGGAGATAAAGGATCGCCCTGACGAATTCCCCTTGACAGAAGAAATAGCTCAGTTGGGCCGTTATTGATCAATATCGAGAATGAAACAAACGTTATACATTCCATAACCCAAGAGATAAATGTATCGTGAAATCCGAACTTTTGGAGCACGCTTTTAAGGAAGTGCCAATCGACCCTGTCGTATGCTTTTTTCATATCTAATTTTATTGCTAGCCACCCTTCCCGGGCACTACGACTTTTGTAGGAGTGGAATATTTCATGGGCTATTAGGACATTGTCTTGTATAGCCCTATCAGACACAAAGGCGCCCTGCAGCGTATGAATGAGTTTATCAACAACTTTTTTCATTCTATCTGTTAGAATTTTGGAAATTATTTTGTAGATATTGGAATATAAACTAATGGGGCGGTAATGACTAGTGACCGTGGGGTTATCCATTTTTGGGAGAAGAGAGATAAAAGTATGGTTAATTTGTCTGAGCATTTTTCCGGAGTGGAAAAACCCTTTGACTGCACAAATAACAGATTTTCCGACGATATCCCAATATTTTGTGTAGAATTCAGATGTGAATCCATCCGGCCCCGGAGATTTGTTTTTTCCCTAGATTAAAAACCACCGTTTTAATCTCCGAGTTAGACGGCAGTGCTATGAGAAAGTTGTTTTCCTGTGACGAGATGGAAGGTTGTATTAAGTCCAACATTTCAGTAAGGAGCATGTCATCAATTGGTTCTTTCTTGAACCTTGTCTCAAAATCCCTTTTTATTTCATTCTTAACATTTTCTTCACCCACAATCACCGTACCAGAAGAGGAGGTTATGTTCCGAATTTTTTTCCTATGTCTTCGACCCGAAGCCACCCGGTGATAGTACGTTGTGTTGGAATCCGAGAGTTTGAGGTGTTGGTTTTAACCCTTTGGCTCAAGAACGGTTTTTGAAATAGTATGAGCTTTTCTCTCTTCATGATAAGCCACTTTTCCTTGTTGTGGTATGTTTGGTAGTTTACACCGGGTCCTGCAGACTGAATACGCAGGAGCTCCATATCCACCTCCTTTAGCTGACGGAATATATTGCCGAAAATTGTTTTATTCCATTCTTTTGCCTTTTTTTCAGTATTTTCTGTTTGAGAATTAATTAAAACATGGCCGAGCCAGGGCAAGACGCTTGCCACGACTGCTTCACTATGTTACGAAAATCTTTCCGAAGTAGCCAGACATTCTCAAATTTGAAAGGCGGGGTTTTGAAGCTAGTATTAAGTTCAAGGGAGAAAGAAATAGGGCAGTGATCCGAAGAGGAGAATGCACCGTTATAGGTTATCATATTAGGAAAAGATGCAATGACCTGTTGGTGGACAAGCACCCGATCAAGCTTTTCACGGATATTGAAATTGTCCTCCGGGTTTTTTCTCCAAGTGAACGGGTTTCCAAAGGTGGGGAGATCAATAAGTGAGCATTCGTTTTTGAAAGAAATAAGACGAGAGAACCTGGATGTCCGGGTAAATGCCCCGCCGAGCTTGTTAGTACTGCAAAGAATCTCATTAAGATCCCCAAGCACAATACACGGTATAGAGGAGTCATTTACAATTGTTTTTAGCGTTTCCCAGAATACATCTTTATCATTTGGAGTTGGTGGTGCATAGAAGAAAAGGACCAGAATCGGAAACCCAACATGCGAACTATCCAATCTAAGTCCGATGATACGAGGTGCGTGGATAGCAATGGAAATAGTACAATTTATAAGTTGGTGAGATTTCCATCGGACTCCAATTCCACCGGATCTCCCGATAGACGGCGATCAAACCCCTTCATCAAATCCGATATTTCTCCACAGCTTGTCATCGGGAATATTTTCCGATTTGGTTTCTGCGAGTGCTATGATTTGAATGTGTTCGTTTGTACACATTGAGTCGATTTCCTTCTAGAACGTAAGTTTTCCTATCCCTTGACAATTCCAGAAACAAATCTTCATAAAAAACCTTTGATGATAAAAGGACGAGATATCGGAGTCCTTAAATTGAAGAATTTTTTATGAATTAGTATGAAGTTACTCTTATCGAGTCGTTTGATATCTAGGCGCCATTTGCCCAACTGACAGGCCGGACTCGGCCAACATTTTTTTCTTTGAAAAGAGTTGATAAAGTTATTACACTGATCTCGTACAACATTAACCAATAGTTGATCAATATAAAAACGATGGTGGGGGAAAACCTTGTAATGCAATTGGCCAAAACAAAACAAAATGTTATTGATTTGGGATAAAAGGCCTCGTCTAAGGAGGTACATTAGGAAGTGGTAAGGGGCAATAAGATAAAAGTGATATGTAATACCAATAGTCCAACCAGCATCGGGCGGGCACCCTAAGGCCAGCTGGGGGTAAGCGAGGCATAGAACCGGACTCCTCACCTTATAGAACCATAATCCAAGTAAAAACTTGCCACTCACCCACAACGGACTGTATCCATCAATGGATGGGCTAGATTTAAATTGTTATGTAATTAATGATGGACCAATCCTAAGGATATTAAGGCTAATCATGGAACATCCATTAGTAGTATATAGTATTCAAAATTCTGCACAAACAAGTTTTGGTGAATATTCCATGCCAAGCGCACAACCTGATCAGGCACGAGAGTACAACTAGTTGACAAAACGGCAACACAACAGAGTAACCTTTTGATTGAGTAAGCCTCACTTGACTTGAATACACCCAACATGCAGCACCAAGGCAACCATCAATGATGAAAAACCAGATGCTGGTGGGCTACAAATGGCTCACAAGTCTGCAAACCCATGTTATTCATAGCCTGCACCATTTTACTTGTAGAAAAAACAGAATGAGATTGCTTCATGTTGTTTAGAACTGAATGGTAGCTTGTAATTGTAACTACTTCAACCCTTTCACTCATCTCGATAAAGCAAACAATTGAGATTTTACCACATAGATTACTGCGAGCACTACACCAATCTGCGTGAAGAATCCCCTCTGAGTAAGCATTGCTACCATTGGGACCACAATTGACACTGATGACTTTTCTGACAACGTTGTTGAGGCCCTCAAAAGTGGGCAAAGCATTCAAACAATGCATATATCGATCACCAAACACATACTTTAAACGATCCGAATTGATCGGAGTTTTCCGCTTTTTCTTCTCCTTTATCCCCAATTTCTGGTGGTTGTTAGCCACCAAAGGGTGGGAATTCCCCTTAGATTTTTGGCTCTCATAGAGAGGTTTAGGGCCCTTTCGAGGGTTGGATGGGGAGAGAACAGGGTTCTTGATTCCCATGGGTATTTTCCCCGGACGTTTGCCCGAGATTTCCATGCCAAGCCAAACAATAAATTTGAAGTTAGAATTTTTAATCAAGTAAGAGATAACTACGGGAAGAAGCAAACTTGTAAGGGTGTTGGGAAAAATCAGACTCACAACACACTTTAAATAGATGAAAGAACCGACAATAGCGTACAAACCAGTCGAGCGCAAGAACAGATCATACTGTTGGGGATTAACCTTAAGAGGCGAGAGAATCAGCCATCCCCTGAAGCCCAGTGATGAACCCTAGCCAAATGACACGCGAGGATCTGGACTTTCCAGGCCTCGCAACACATTGTTTTTGGCCTCCTACGAGACCAAGACAAAACAAGTGAAAATGCCAAAACTGCGGTCGACCGGAGATGGGGTACAAGCAGTGGCGGCCACGGAAGGACGGATGCCCCAAATAGGAGGCCGGATCCGAACGATCTCGCTAAACAGGCTAAAGCCTTTGAGCCGGTGAGAGTAATCAGCGATGGCAAGGCACCATAAACCAGGCCCAAGACTGGCACGACACCACCCCCACCGGCAAACCAGTTTCTTTCTTTTTCTAAAAATTTTCCCCACCCTCTCATTACCATGACACAAGAACACCATCACAGGTAACACCATGGATGAACAATCGAGGTCGGGACGAGAAGAACGACTACAAACCCCGACACAAGCGAACGAAAACAGATCTGCATTTCGCTCACCATTGGCACAGAGGGACAAGACCCACTAGTAGACCAAGGGATGGGAAGAAGCGGAAACAAACAAGCCGATTTGGCTTAGAACGGAGTAGAAATTGTGAAAGATGAAGAAGAATTTGTTCAGATTAGGGATTTGGGACGAGAGATAGCAAAGAGAAATGGGGGCGCCTGACTCGCGCGTTCTTTAAGCCCGGGAAGAGATTTTTGGCTCCTAAAAGTTGCTCCTTTACACGCTCCTAATATTGGTTAGTAAGCCAATATACTATGTGGGCCCCACATTTTTTATTTAAGAAAAAAAACATAAAATTCCCTATTTACTACAACCATCCAATCAACTAAATCAACGACCTAGATGTGTGTACATGATACACATTAAGGCTTGCGTACACACACACACACACATAGGGTAGGGTTCAAGTGAGAAGCTATCCGTCCGGTGAGAAGGAAAAAAGGACTCTGATTGGTGGAATTAGGGTTTTTTTTTATACAGGTAAAACAACCCTCACGCGCTTGTTGCCCCCGACGACGTCGTCGACTCCTCCACCGGCTTCAAATACTCCACCCTCAATCAAAGATCCATTCGAATCACAAGATCCATTCGAATAGATGGAATCACTTACACATCTCAGGAGATCTGCCGCGCTTCATTCGCCATGGGATCCTCCGCGCTCAATATCGTCGAGAAAGGGTTCCTGATCCCCGACCGAATTGAGGTGACGCCGTTTTCCTGAAGCTCTAGATCAGGGGAGGAGATGAGGTTGGTGACGATGCTCAGATGGTCGACAAGGGCTGGGCAAGTGCTGAGGCAAGAGGCGTGCCTACAGATTCGGAAAGAGCTACTACGGATCTCCCCAATTTCCGAGTTGATTTCTTTTCCCAAATGAAGACTATGGAGAGTCTTAGAGGTCTCATCAACAAGATCTAACATGCTTGCACCTTCCTTGGAAATCACGGTGGCAAGGGTTTATCTCTTTGGGAAGCTATTTTCACTGTCGTCGTCGTCGGTGGCCAGGTCTGCTTACCTTCTTCCAATTTTAGATGTACAACTTCTTTATTTACATTGGATCCCATCCAACAATTCACATGATTGCTGATTTTGATCTTTGCTTTCCAATTTCAGAGTTCGGGTAAATCGGTTGTTCTTGAGAGTGTTGGTTTTCATAGTCGACTGAACAACAAAAGTTTACAGATGAAGTTGCGGATGATGAAGAGATGCCACTATAATAAGGCTATGTTGGTTTCAAGTTTAAACATTTGAATGGTGGTTTTAAGTATTTGTAGGTTTTTTAAGCCTTTTTGATTAAATGCTATCTGGAAAGTGGAAACTAACTTTGCCTATTTGGAATCCCAAATTCAAGCAAAGGGTTGTTAAATGAAATTTTGATATATTTTGGATATGTAAATTTCATTGGATTTGTTTTCAAAAATGTCTATTCCACTTCCAATGTTTAAACAGAAGCTAAATTGATGATTGATTTTACCGTACCCAACGAGTACAGTTTGTGGTTCACTAATTTTATTGCAATTGGTTCAACATATATAATTGAGAGTGGTTCAGTGACTAAATATATAGTGGTCCATGAAAGAAATACAAGTGGTTCATTAATTTTATTGCAATTGGTTCAGTTACTAAATAGAGATTGGTTCAGTGACTAAATAGGTTAGTTCAGTTTCTAAATAGAGATTGGTTCAGTGAATAAATAGAGGTTGGTTCAGTGACTAAATAGATGTTGATTCATTAACTACTTCTTTATAACTTCATTAACAACTTCTTTATAACTTGTGAACCATGTGAATCACTACAAATAAAATGGTTGAACCATTGTGAAAAAAATTGTTGAACCACTGTGAATAAAATTGCTGAACCAATGTGAATAAAATTGCTGAACTAATGTGAATAAAATTGTTGAACCAATGTGAATAAAATTGTTGAACCACTGTGAATAAATTTGCTGAACCAATGTGAATAAATTCAGCGTTGAACCACTTTGAAAAAAATTGGTGAACCACTGTGAATAAAATTGCTGAACCATTGTGAATTAAATTGCTGAACCGCTATGAATAAAATTGCTGAACTAATGTGAATAAAATTGCTGAACCAATGTGAATAAAATTGTTGAACCACTTTGAATAAAATTGTTGAACCACTGTGAATAAAATTGTTGAACCACTTCTTTCAATTTTGTTTTCAACAAAACATATACAAAGTGGATGTCTACGTGTAGATAAAATTAAATTACACCCAAATATATATATTTTTATAAATTTTTAACAAGTGAAAATGCCAAAAAATAATTTTTAAAAGTTCATTTCTAGATGTGTAAGTACTTTTTATACTTGACGTGTGCAATTAATTAGTTTTGTGTGAATTAGCGCGTGTCAACTAATTTGGCATTCCTTTTGGACACGTGGACTAATCAAAAAGCTTATTTCCTTCTCATTCTTGGCATGCTTCGTGTATATATATATACACACACACCTCTTAGGGTGTACTTTGTGTACAATTGTGATCCATTGATCAGAATGGAACGGAGGGATGAGATGTTGCCACATGTCCCGTCAGTTTTTTTAAAAAAATATTGATAATTAATTTAAATCTCAATAAAGAGAGCGTGTAGCGCGTGATGGGTGGGGAAAATAAATCCCTAAATCCCAAATCGTTTCCTACGGGCGAAGAATCTAGGCGAGGCGGAGAGGAGACGATTTGGCAAGGAGGGAGGGCGGAGGCGAGCCCAGGCTAATCAGAATTGAGTCCATATTTGGCTTCTTCTTCATTCGATTGCACTGGTTAGGCTTTCCGGGCGGAGGCGAGCGAAGGCGGCCCGAGGCAGTGCTTGCCTTCTTCTTCATTGTGTGGATCGACTAGGCGGAGGCGGTGACGGTGGTGTTGCAGTGGGGTGGAGAACGGAAACGGCGGCGAACGGTAGATTGGTAGATTTTGTTTGGTTGAATTTCATGAAATTTCATAAATTTATGTTGTATTCGTCTTCATTCTTGAACTTACGCATATGTTGTATTTTCTTAATTCTACGTAGATGGATTGCATCCCTTGGATTTGCGGGTCGGAAAGTGGTAAGAAAAGTAAAGATGGGGGAGTATATGCTTCAAGTCTCTTGGATTGCATACCTTGGATTCTGGGTGAGTGGGGTTGGGGTGGCCCGGGGGTGGTTTGTGTTTGTGTTATGCTACGGGCTACATCGGATTAGGCTTGAAAGTTATTTCTTAATCAACCTGTTATTCCCGCATTATTTGGGGAAAATGAGAAATTATTCAGATGCATGTGTTGAATTTAGTTTATGGTTTTTGACCTGCATAATTTGATTCATTATTCTTTAATTATTCAGACATATGTGTCTAATTTTGTTTACTAATAGTAATGAGTTGGTAAATTATTATTTGAAATCTTATTCAATATTCGCCTGAATATGGAGTTTTCGGTTCGGCAAACAACGTAAAATAAAACATTATTCGGTGAAATGTGCGACATTATTCGGTGAAATATGAACCATTACTCAAATTAATGGTAAGTATCGTTTATAGATTTTAGGTTTCTTTTAACTGAAATTGATTGACAAAAAAAAATGAAGCATTATTCGGTAACATGTGATAAATTATTCAATGTAATTGGTAATTTTTAGTATGAACATTATTCGGTAGTAATGAAATATTATTCGGTAGCATGTATCAAATTATTAAGCGGGATTGATAAATTTTAATATGAACTAGATGAAAAAAGATAATCGAACATTATTCAGTAGCATGTAAAACATTATTCAGTGGAATTGCGAACAAAAATCAAATGGGTCTCACAAACGAATCAACCATAATTATTTGTTATTTTGTATATTAAAAAAACAACTTAAAAAAAACAAAAAAAATGTAACGATTAGGGGTTGGGAATCACGCTTTGGAAGTGGGAAATGGGGAGTAGTTTTGCCTATGGGTGTGGGTCCCACAATTTTGTAATTTTAAAAAAAGAGAAAAATCTCTATTAATCTACACCCCTCATTTTGCATCAATCAAGGGTTAGGATTTGTGCACAAGGTACACTATAAGAGATGTGCACTATGGAACCAATCTATATATATATATATATATATATATATATATATATATATATATATATATATATATATATATATATATATATATATATATATATATATATATATATATATATATATATATATATGAGGTTTACATATGACCTAATTACAGTTGAGTCTATAGGCTTATATTACATCTAACAGAAATTAGCTTTTCCAATTTCTAATGAGTAACCCTTAAACACACTTTTACACTCGGTTGTCTTTTTATTAGCATCCGTAACTGCAATCAAGGAATCAGATTCCACCAACACCTTGCGGTAAACCATGTCCTGCTAATCAGAGGTCATAGATGATACCTTAAACCTCCCCCATTGGGACCGTGCATATCCCCATATTGGGAACACAAAACCCGCATCCCAACAGCCATTCTCATTGCTATTGGCTCTGAAAGGAATTAGTGTCCTTTAATTAATGTGTAAAATACTAATGATATAATAGGATTAAAATGGAGATTTATAATCTGAATAATTTAGGTAATTATAGTGCTTTGCTAGAAGCCAACTATAATTTGTAGATTAAAGGAAAAATGGACAAAAATAATACCAAGTATCAATTTTTGGCCAAAAATAATACGAACTTTGAAATTGACTGTTTCATATATGAACTATCGCCCTATTAACCGAAAATAATACATATGTGTATTCCGGTGAACTTTCCGACCAAATACGCCACGTGGGCGCCGGAAAACACACATGACATAAATTTTTGCCACGTCACCAAACTTGCAAGTTATGACATGTCATAAATTTATTTTTCTTTTTTTTTTTAAAAAAAAATGAAAATTCCGGTTGGTACCCTCAAGTTTAATGCAATTCCGGATGGTGTCCCATATGTTTTAATTTTCCAAATGGTACCCTTGAACTTTTAACAAAGTTCGTTCTATGTCCAAACTTTATTTTTTTAGGTTATCTTATTTTAAAAACCTTTTAAAACAAGGAAAAATTGCATTTGCCCTTTTAAAAAATACTTTTCCCCTTTTTCCTCAAATTATTCCTTATTATTAAAGATTTTGCAAAATCTCAAATGCAACTATACATCTTCTTCATCGGTTCACCTTCACCCTACCCAAATTCATACCTTCTCCTCCATTAATACCTCCCGGTCAGATTCCTCAAATCTACTCCCCCTTCGGCCGTCGATGCATCGTCGACCAACGAGACTGTTGACTCCAACTTCATCGCCATCCTCACCGCTCTCCTCTGCTCCTTAATCTGCGTCTCCGGCCTCGTCTCCGTCGCTTGCTCGCTGCGCTTGGATCCGCCGTCTCTCCGGTAGAGGCAGCCCTTGCACCGTCCACACTTCGGCCAATAAAGGCTTCAATCCCTCCATAAACTCATCTTCTCCGACAACCTCGCTGGCAACCTCACCGATTGCCCAATCCGCCTCTCCGAATTCATCGTCGAAGGCGAAATCTACATCCTCTCTAAGTGCGGTCATGGCTTCCAAATTGTCTGCGTCGACACCAGGCTCGGTTCTCACTCCTCATCACCAATCCGCAGTCACCACTCACCACCAACCCTCATCGCCTCCTCCTTTTCCAATTTCTAGGGTTCTTTGCAAAACCAATCAAATTAGTCATCCAAAAGCCTAGATTCGAAATAAATCCAGTGGAGAAGGGTAACGAGATATCAAAATGAACTAAACCCCTCAACCAATTTAATGAAATTCATCCCAGAAAATCAGGCCCCAACTGTAGCCAAGGAGGAAGAAGATGCATGTTGCTGGGTGTTGTGCAACTGTACAAGAAAGAGAATTTTGTATAATTTAAAAAATTGGAATAATTTTGAGAAAAAGGGCAAATGCAGTTTTTCCTTGTTTTAAAAGGTTTTTAAAATAAGATAACCTAAAGGGCAAATCCAAGTTTGGACATAGAACGAACTTTGTTAAAAGTTCAAGGGTACCAGTTGGAAAATTAAAACTTATGGGACACCATCCGGAATTGCATTAAACTTGAGGGTAACAACCGGAATTTCCATTTTTTTTTAAAAAAATGAAAAATAAATTTATGACAGGACATAGCTTACAAGTTTGGTGACGTGACAAAAATTTATGCCATGTGTGTTTTCCGGCACCCACGTGGCGTATTTGGTCGGAAAGTTCACTGGAATACGCATATGTATTATTTTCGGTTAATAGGGCGATAGTTCGTATATGAAACGGTCAATTTCAAAGTTCGTATTATTTTTGGCCAAAACTTGATACTTGGTATTATTTTTGTCCATTTTTCCTAGATTAAATAATATTTAATCTATTGCTATTTTATTCAGGTCCTATAAGGTCACACACAAAGAGTATTAGGAATTGGATAATTGATTAATAATAATAATAAGTTATTGTTGTTGATATAGTTTGTGGATAGAAGATAAAAGATAAAGGTGACTTATTAGGAATAAGTTGACCTAGTTTCTATAATATATAAAGAGACTTATTGAGAATAATTAGTCTTAACCTAATATTGGATTGTACATGTCTCCAAAACTTCTCCCACCACAAATCGCTAGCCTCCCTAACCGGCTGTAGGGTGTGAGTTGCAATCCTTCGATCAAGAAGATCCAATCCAGTGCTCGTGTGGACCAAAGAGGAGTCGCGCTTGAGGCTATTTTCTCCAAAGGTGATTTCGAATCAAGGTTCCGCACAAGAAAAGTACGACTTTTCCCCTCTATATTGTTCATATCAATTCATGCATGAGATCCCAAATTAGATGTTAGAAAATAGTTTTCTACCCTTCTGCTGCGCATCTAATTTTCCAATAGTGCCATCAGAGTCTCTTGCATAAATTGATATGATCAATTAATTTTCTTGTTAGCTTTTTTTCAATTTAGCAATATATTTTATATATGGAATAATTTGTATGATTAGAATATGATTTTGATTACTCGAATGTATTGAATTGTATATGGGCTCGGAATTTGTTCCGATACAAAGGATTTAATACATGTTCGGAATTTGATTCCGATTGATACAAGGCCGCAACAATTAATTGTTAATTGGGTACACTTACGAATTTGTTGAAATTGTATGGCGTACTACGTAAACATCAATTGCTTTGTTTTATTTTTCGAAAAAGGTTACGTATGATGATTTTCCTTGAATCAATTGGTATGCTTTGTACAATAGATATGATTTATTGTATAACTCGTGAAATGTTTTATTTTATAAGTATACGTTGATTTGAATTTAAGAAATCAGAAATTTCATGATTTTGATGTTAAAAGTTGACAAATTTTGTGTGAATTTGATTCGTATATTAATTTGTCCAAATTTAAAGTTTTATGAAAACTTACCATCTTAATCCTATCATTGTCAAAAGATTTTGGAATTGTTTCAAAAATTTGAGTGGGAGTAGATGAGGCGGCAATTAAGGTTATCAAAGGTATATTAGGGTTTTAGTGTAAGATCCTAAATTACCTTATTTAGATATGATAGATATCTTATCCCTAATGAAATATTCTATCCAATTGTACAAGGTAATAGTTACCATAAATTTATTCCATATATATGATTGCTAATTTTGAATTAAATATCAAGAATATTAAATTAGTTATTTTATTAGATAATTTAATTGATTTGAGTTAAATAGTTTGTTAATATGATTAATATTCTATTTCTTTTTTTTATTATTAATTTGATTAATATTTTGATATTATATTAATTGTGATTAATATTTATTTAATATTTGATATTATTTCATGCGGTGACTAGTATGGCCTAAGTAGCATATAAATACGATATGCGTATCGTTATATATTTTTGTACACGATCTGCGTATTGTTATGTATTTTTGTAATTTAATTTTTCGAAAGTAAATTTATTTATATATTGTACAAAAGAAGATGCTGCAAGTTTCAAGGATGGAGATCCAAAAGGAGATTCTATGATTGAGATCTAAAAGGAGAATCAAGGATGAGGATCCATGGAGCAAGAAGAACCTTTAAGATTTATCTTTTCGGTTTTCTTTCACTACTAGAAAACACGGCCTTTCTCCACGTTTTGTCCTCGACACTTTTTGAAACTGTCGGGGCAATTTTTATGGTGTGTTTTTACTTTAACCATTCTCGACGTTTTTAAGCGTCGGGAAGAGGCGGAACTTTTTTTTTTCTCCCTTTAACTTATCTCTCTCCGCAAAACACATACAAATTGAAACCCTTGGACTCCCTGGATTTTCAGTATCTAAAACTGCGAAGCCGAACAATCAAACCTCGAACTCAGGTTGTTCTTAACCTCCTTCGATTTTTACCCTTGAAGATATTGAACTTCTTTTTCGATCTCATACTATTCGAAAATCTCCTTCTATGTTCAAGTTCTTTGTGTCTTCTCAGATCTCCTTTCTTTCGTTCAATTTCAGGTAAGATTTCTTATTATTCTCCTTATCTCTCTCACAATTTTTTACTTTTGGTGGATTTAGGTCACTATTTGTTAATTTTCACCAACTTCTGAAGATGAATTCGAGATTAGGGTTTTTTCCCCCAAGTTCTTTTGGACTTGTGGTTGATTTGGATTCCGATCATTCTCCTTCTAGGTATTTTGACTTCGATGAACTTCGATTTGAAGAAAATGAGATTAGTGTGCTAGCTCTATGAGAAAATGGAAGGACCTTCAGCATGTGTACTAACAAGTAAAGTTCTAAACCATAGAATATCAAGATTGATTTTTCATGCTTATCAGACTTATATGACAATGAAGATCATTATTGTTATGGAAAAAGTTGCAACTGTATTTGGTTTTCAATTTATGCGATCTTAATTGGTTAATTCATCGCACATATAAACGATTGTGAATTTCGATCGGCGGTGTTTATTTCCCTACGATTGGAACTTTGGGGCTTGAAATTGTGGAATGAATCTTTTTTGTGTTTGGGATTGCTTTTCCTTGTTTTAGGTTTATTCATCATCGACATTGTGATGTCTTATAAGTTAAATATTAAGCAATTCCTAATGGCTTACCATATCAAGATAGAGAATTATTTGCACTCGATGATTTTCAGTCTCTCGGTGGATTAAATTATACTTTCATGTTTGTATACTCACTTCATTAGCTATGGACTCTGAAATTTACAAATGTTGAACATTGCTATGAGAGTGATTGGTATCATCAGATGGAAAGCCCTGATAAAAGACTTAGTTGTTGTTTACCACGCTGAGTGTCTAACTTATTGCCAACAGCTTCTTGAGCTTCAGACTAAATGGAAAGAGGTAAAATATGAAATTCTGAATCTTGCACTCCTTTATTTTTTTTAATGAAAGCACCCTTTTAATTTTGAAATCTCATGGATCCAAATTCTATGCTTGTAAAAGCCGATTCGTCGCACTTTCTTGTGATGGTTATGTAGGTGGTATTTTGCTAGGTAGCTATAAGTTCGGAAATTTGAATCGTTCAAATCAGTCCGGTAAGGCCTTAATCATATCGGCTTCTGTTTGGATTCGTCATCTCTAGCTTCGAGTTCAGCTTATGTTTGGATTCAGCCTTCAGTTCCTCTATGAATTTGTCCTTCATCTTTGGTAATCACCCCTAATCTATCTTTGAATTTCTACTCTACGTCTATTAATCTGTTGGTTAATTACTGCTTTTGGCTTTTGTTTCAAACACACTGTTTGGCTTCGATTTCAGCAGCTCTCAGTTGTTTGGCTTTGGCTTCTGATGGGTAATCATCCATCCCTACTCTATCTTATATTAATCTGTTGGGCATTTGTTGCTTTCGGCTTCTGTTTATCGATGTTGTAATTTATTCATGTTATTTCTATACATTTGTGGACTTTCATTCTAATGCCAATTTACACTCTATTGTGAGGAAAATAATATTATTCACGGAAAGGGTTTATGGACGGATCATTAGCATTATTTCATTAGAAAGACCAGAAGATAATGTTGCATTTGTTTGACATCGTTAAGTTGATTTAAAAGTCCTTTAAATTCCAACATATTAGCATTTTGTTTTACCAGGGTCAAGTCATTACAGGATTTTCTTAATAATCGAATTATTGTCTCGAACTATATGTCCCCAGAATGAGATTTTCTACTGAACACCTGCAGGAACTAATAATCCAATTCCACACATGTACGATATCAATACTTTCAATTGTTTCCTATAGGCAAATGCTCAATAAGTTGGAGCTAATTCTACAATGAATCACGTATAACAACCCTCGTTTATCTTGATTAGCCTGTCTCATCTGATTATATTACTAGCTAGCATATGTTATATGAGAAATATTGCAATTTATTTCATCATAGGCAGGTATGGCACTATGCTACAGATGGTCTGTACACCAGGACAGGTATGGAACTATGCTACAAATAAATTGTGATCCTAGTATGGCCCCTAATGAAAATTTTCATTAGGGGCCATACTAGGATCACAATTTATTTTATGCATGTGTTTGGTTTATGCTTGCATGTTTGATTATGTTGTTTGTTCACTTGATAATTAGACTTGCATGACAAACCTAGTTCCCTTAAAAGAAAATTGAGAGTATGCCTTTCCCATTCATAACCTATGAGGCCCTTGGAATTTGATGGATAGGTTTTGCCAAAGCAAGGTGTCCATGCTTTGACCTTGGGATAATACGGGTAAATCTATATAAGGGATTTATAGCCTTGAATTGGTTCTACTCAAAAAAAGAGCAAAAGATAAAGTTTTGGATTTTGAGGCATGGGATAGATTTACATAAGATGTGATCTATCAACCAAGAGTTATAAATGTTATAACTAGTAAAAGTTACTTACCTTGTCACATAAGAGTTAGGGTAGTGCCAAAGCACGCTAATGTCTTATCTATAATAGGATCTTGGAATCATTTTATTCAAAGGGAAATTTATTTATGGATAAAATGGCATTAGCTTATTTACATTTAAAGCATGTTTAAATTTTAAGCTTTTTGCATGACAAACATGATTCATATTTTGCATGTTCTATGTTGTAGATATCATGAACAGAAACGATAACCCAACCATCATCAATTTGCGTTCAATTCTTGAGAAGAATAAGTTGAACGACAATAATTTCCTGGATTGGGAAAGAAATCTGAGAATTGTTCTCAGGTCTGAAGGAAAAGAGAGTGTACTTGACACCCCAATCCCAAAATTGACTGATGCCTCTACTCAAGCTGAGAAGGATCAAGAAAAACAAATCAGAGATAAGTCAGTGATTGTCACATGTCTTATGCTGGCTTCTATGGAGTCGAGCCTTCAAAAGAGGTTCGAAAAGATGGATGCTTGCACCATCATTCGCACCTTGAAAGTTATGTTTCAGGAACAAGCGAGGATGATGAGGTATGAGACTCATAAGGCAATACATGATTGCAAACTTGAGAAAGGCAAGCCAGTTGGTCCTCATGTCTTTGAAATGATTGGTCATTTTGAAAACATGGAGACACTTGGCCACCCCTATAGCCAAGAGTTGGCTACATACATCATACTTCATTCTCTGCACGATGGTTTTACTCAGTTCAAGCTAACCTTCAATATGAACGGAGCTGTAAAAACCCTTGAAGAGTTGCATGGGATGCTTAAGACCACTGAGCAAAATCTAACTATGGGCAACAAGAAGGAGATCTTGATGGTCCAAAAGGGAAAAAGGGTTCAAGAAAGGGGCATCTAGACAGCAGAAGAATGCAAAAGGGAAGGGTAAACCAGTTACCCAACCCAAGAACACTTCTGAGAAAGCTAAAGTAGTTGCTGACCATGATTGTTTCTACTGCCATACCAAGGGTCACTGGAAGAGAAATTTCCCAAAGTATCTGGAGGATAAGAAGAATGGAATTGTGAGTTCCAATTCAGGTACGCATGTTATAGAAGTCCTATCGTCTAATGCTTCTAGCTGGGTATTCGAATCAGGCTGTGCAGGTTCTCACATTATTACGAATGTGTAGGGGATAAAAAGGCGTAGAAGCTTGGCCAAGGGAGAGGTAGATCTTCGAACTGGAACTGGAGCAAAGGTTGTTGCACTTGTTGTTGGAGATTATAGTCTACCTTTACCTTCTGGTTTAGTTTTAGAACTTAATAATTGTTATTTTGTTCCGTCTTTTACTAGAAACCTTATTGTGGCTTCTGTTTTGGATTTAGAAGGCTACAATTATTCTTGCAAAGATCAACGCTTGTCTATTTTCAAAGATAACATTTTTTATGCCGATTTTGTGTTGAGTAATGGACTCTACATTTTGGATCAAACATCCGACATTTATAACGTAAGTACCAAAAGGCAAAAATCAGATGCAGGTGATAACACCTACCTATGGCATTGTCGATTGTGTCACATACGCTTAAATCGCATGAAGAAGCTCCATAAAGATGGACTTTTGACATCAATTGATTGTGAATCATTTGACACATGTGAGTCATGTCTAATGGGAAAAATGACAAGGTTACCTTTTACTGGGGTAAGTGAAAGGACAACTGAGCTCTTGGCACTAATAAATACTGATGTATGTGGACCTATGAGTACAAAAGCTAGAGGTGGGTATAGATACTTCATAACTTTTACTGATGACTTAAGTAGATATGGCTACATCTACTTACTGAAGCATAAGTCTGAATCATTTGAAAAGTTCAAAGAATTTCAGAATGAAGTTGAAAACCAGCTTGGCAAGAAAATTAAGGCACTTCGATCTGATCGCGGTGGTGAATATTTGAGTCAAGAATTTGATCATCATTTGAAGAGTTGTGGGATATTATCACAACGAACTCCACCCGGAACACCCCAAATGAACGGTGTATCTGAAAGGAGGAACAGAACCCTGTTGGACATGGTTCGATCATTGATGAGTTTTGCTAATCTTCCAATATCTTTCTGGAGGTATGCTCTCACAACCGCAATGTTCACACTAAACAGAACTCCATCTAAGGCTGTAGAAAAGACACCATATGAGTTATAGATAGGAAGAGTTCCAAGTTTGTCATTTCTCAAAGTTTGGGGATGCGAAGCATATGTAAAATGTTTACTAGCAGATAAGCTCGCACCCAAATCGGATAAGTGGTTCTTTGTAGGGTACCCTAAGGAAACTAAATGGTACTACTTCTACAATCCCACCGAGCACAAAGTGTTTGTTACTAGGGATAGTGTCTTTTTTGGAAAAAGAGTTTGTTTCAAAAAAGTCAAGTGGGAGAAATGTTGATCTCGAAGAGGTTCGAGAGAAGCAACAAATCGAGCAACAAGAAGACATGGATCACTCCATGAATGAGGTTGTAAGCTTTGAGGACCCTAATTCCAGAAGAAGACGGAACTCAAACTCACACAATGGAGGAGGCATAATTGGAGGTGCAAGACCCCATTCCCAACAACCCACAAAATGTTGTGGTGGAACCTCCAGTTGCTCAACCCACGCGTAGATCAGAAAGGGCAAGATCGCTACCAAATAGATTTGCTGAATTCATACTGAATGCAAGTCTAGACATTCTGTTGTTAGAAAGCGATGAACCTACTACATATAAGTAAGCTTTGATGAGTCCAGACTCCAATAAGTGGCATGATGCCATGGTATCCGAAATGGATTCTATGTCTGAGATTCAAGTATGGGACTTGATAGATCCAGCGGATGGGATAGTACCCATTGGATGCAAATGGGTTTATAAACTCAAAACAGACAAGAATGGAAAGGTAAATCTATTCAAAGCAAGACTGGTTGTGAAAGGGTTTAAACAGATTCATGGTATTGACTATGATGAAACTTTCTCACCAGTCATTATGATTAGATCCATCCGGATACTCCTAGCAATTGCAGCTCATTATGATTATGAGATCTAGCAAATGGATGTCAAGACCGCGTTTCTAAATGGATACTTAGAAGAGGATGTGTAGATAACACAGCCTGAAGGTTTTGAGGATCCACAAACTCCTAGGAAGGTATGCAAACTTAAGAAATCCATTTATGGACTTAAGCAAGCATCAAGGAGTTGGAACCTTCGATTTGATGAAGTGATCAAACAGTTAGAATTCATCAGATGTGAAGAAGAACCTTGTGTTTACAAAAGGTTTTGTATGTGGATGAGATACTACTAATTGGGAATGACATTCAAATGTTGGAGTCCGTAAAAGACTGGCTCATGAAGCATTTCTCAATGAAAGACCTTGGAGAGGCAGAGTGCATTTTAGGCATCAAGATCTATAGGGATAGATCCAATAGACTCATTGGACTAAGTCATGGAACTTATATAGATAAGGTTCTAGACAGGTTCAAAATGAAAGATTCCAAAAAGGGATTTTTGGCCATGCAACATGGTCTATATCTAAGCAAGAAGCATTGTCCAGTAACACTTGCTGAGCTGGATAGAATGAGTCAGATTCAGATCCCTTATGCATCAGCAATAAGATCCATTATGTATGCCATGATATGTACTCGCCCAGACGTTGCATTCGCCTTAAGTGTGTGCAACAGATACCAATCGAGTCTAGGTGAAGGACACTTGAGTGCAGCTAAGAACATCCTCAAGTACTTGAGAAGAACTAAGGATGATTTCTTGGTGTATGGTGGACATGATGAGTTGATCGTTTAAGGATACACTGATGCCAGCTTCCAAACAGATAGAGACGATTTCCGATCCCAATCCGGATACGTTTTTATTCTTAATGGAGGAGCTGTGAGCTGGAAGAGCTCAAAGCAAGACACAGTAGTTGATTCTACAACAGAGGCTGAGTACATCGCTGCAGTGGATGCTGCTAAGGAACCTATCTGGATAAGGAAGTTTTTAGCCGAGCTTGGTGTCGTTCCCAAAGGGGTTGAAGCCATCGACATTTATTGTGACAACAATGGCGCCATTGCTCAATCCAAAGAACCAAGCTCCAATTCCAAATCCAGGCACGTGCTCAGGAAGTATCACGTCATACGAGACTATGTCCAAAGAGGTGACGTGAGACTATATATGCAAGATACACAGGGATAACAACATAGCAGATCCGTTGACTAAACCTCTTCTCAAGCCCAAGCATGATAGTCACACTAGAGCTAAGGGACTCAAGTCCATTGGTGAATGGATTTGATTTATATGTTTAACGCATTAGATATTGATCAAGATTGTTGAAACATATTTTCATCATGTTTGTTTGAAATAAAATTTCACTATTATTCAATTATGGTTTAGAATTGAATAAAATGTCCTAATAATTTACGATTATCAAATAGGATCGCTGCGAAAGTCGTGGTGGTTGAGACCCTATTAAGTGAACTGATATTATGAATTATGCTTTCCCATAGTCTTAATCATTAAATGGGACTTAAATGATTTAATATAGACTATTATGCAAGTTGATTGATAGCGCCAAGTTTCACGGGCTATAGGGACATATAGATGTCTAATCAATTGTATAGACAAGTATGGTGGATACTTGTTAGGCATACCTGCCTTAAGATATTTCAAATAAGTTGAAGAATTTAAGGTTAAAATATTATTAGTAGGTTCCTCGGACATGAGTGTGATATCCCTCTCACTTGATGATTGGTAGCCTTTGGCACTATCAACCGCTGATCCGTAAAAGGTAGTCATAAAGGCAGTGATTAGGGTTGCTAAAATTTAAGTGGGAGCTATAGTCACGCAAGATTGGAGAAGTCCTCCAATTCTGGATATTTGGATATCTGGGTAGGAATAATGTTCTGGCCACTCGAAGAGTAAGAACTGTAAAATGCATGGTCATGCTCAAATGGATTAATACGTAATCATTTGTTTATTTAACAGCTCAAGCTCGGGATCGAGAAATAATTTGAATTGATATGGATAACATGAGATGCTATCATAACGTCAAATTGAACATTAAGTGACAAAGGAATTGAAACCGCACATCCAGTTAAGGACAAGTGGGAGATTGAAGGAATTAGTGTCCTTTAATTGATGTGTAAAATAATAATGATATAATAGGATTAAAATGGAGATTTATAATCTGAATAATTTAGGTAATTATAGTGCTTTACTAGAAGCCAACTATAATTTATAGATTAAATTTTATTTAATCTATTGATATTTTATTTAGGTCCTATAAGGTCACACACAAAGACTATTAGGAATTGGATAATTGATTAATAATAAGGGAAAACTAATTAAAATACCCCCACCTTTTGGGATATGGTAAAAATATATCCCCAACTTTCAAATGTAATAAAAATATCCCGACCTTTGAGAGTAGTGGTAATATATTACCACGAGTTTTCTCATGGGTCAAAAATGCCGACAAGACAGCCTACGGGGATTTTTTTTAATAAGGCAGCCGACGTGGAAGCTTTTTTTACAAATTATATAGCACTCAAACCGGGTTTTCTTGAACGGTTTCCTTAGGAAAAAAATAAAGGAAAAATTACAGAAAACCACCCTTTAAATATGGGTGTTTTCACTTAATCACCCCTTAAATTCAAAATTACAGAAAACCACCCTTTAAATGGTATTTGTTTACAACTCACCACCCATTCAACTATTTTAGTTACTTCATCATAAATATATTATATTTTAATATTTTTAAACTCAAATTTGATTGTAAATATATCCCAATTTTGAATTTAAGGGCCCAATTATATTTTGGGGATCATTGTATTTATTTTTAAAAATAATAATCAATAAATACGAGAATTATTATCTTAATTTATGTTTGAAAATGTTTAAAACATCATGTAAATTACTCTTATTTAAAATATAAATAAATAAGAGTAATTTCCATAATATTTTAAAATTTTATAAACATTTTCAACCATAAATCAAGATAATAATTACAGGCTATATTTATTAGTATTTTTTAAAAATAAATAAAATAATCCCTAAAATATTATGGAACCCTTAAATTCAAAATTTGGATATATTTACAATCAAATTTGAGTTTAAAAATATTAAAATCTAATATATTTAATGATAAATTAAAGAAAATAGTTGAATGGGTGGTGAGTTGTAAACAAGTACCATTTAAAGGGTGGTTTTCTGTAATTTTGAATTTAAGGGGTGGTTAAGTGAAAACACCTATATTTAAAGGGTGGTTTTCTGTAATTTTCCCAAAAATAAAACGACAACAAAATTAAACCCGAAAAACGTAATTGATTCAACAAAACAACTAATCCGGTCAAAATTGCCTCAAATCAACACAACACGACTATTCTTAACACCAACCCGACAACAAAACTAAACCAACAACAACAACGAAGAGGGGAAAACAACTTACTCAGTCAAATATGTGAACGAATCAAAGAGAAAAAAGATGTGAGAGAGACGGCTTAAGATAAGCGATCACGAGGGAGGAAGACCGTCATTGAAGAGTAACCATGAACTACCTAGAAGACAGCTCAAGAAGCGACCACAGAAGAAAATAGGAGGGAGGAAAAGGCGTTGTGTATGAACCCGGTCATATTTTTTATTTTTTTCTAAGAAAATCGTTAAAAAAAACCGTGTTAAAAAAATTCCACATAAGCTACCTTATGTCATCATTTTCTACTCGTGAAAAAACTTATGGTAATATATTACCACTACCCTCAAAGGTCGGGATGTTTTTATTACATTTGGAAGTTGTGGATATATTTTTACCATACCCCCAAAGGTGGGGGTATTTTAATTAGTTTTCCCTAATAATAAAATAAGTTATTATTGTTGATATAGTTTGTGGATAGAAGATAAAAGATAAAGGTGACTTATTAGGAATAAGTTGACCTAGTTTCTACAATATATAAGGAGATTTATTGAGAATAAGTCTTAACCTAATATTGGATTGTACGTGTCTCCAAAACTTCTCCCACCACAAATCGCTAGCCTCCCTAATCGGCTGTAGGGTGTGAGTTGCAATCCTTCGATCAAGGAGATCCAATGCCGTGCTCGTGTGGACCAAGTAGAGGAGTCGCGCTTGAGGCTCTTTTCTCCAAACGTCATTTCGAATCAAGGTTACGGACAAGAAAGGTACGACTTTTCCCCTCTATATTGTTCATATCAATTCATGCCTGAGATCCCGAATTAGATGTTAAAAAATAGTTTTCTACCCTTCCGCTGCGCATCTAATTTTCCAACAGGCTCCACCAGCAGTGGCGATATAGATGAATTATATAATCCACGTACTCAAAGAATGGGTTTATAACTTGAAAACTTAAAAGGTGCAAACGGACATGTAGTTGGTAGGTGATTTTGCTAAGAATGGTAGCAATTTGACCCCAAAACAACTCCAAAATGTTCACAATACTGATCCGTATTGTTAATTCAAACATAAACACAATTAATTACCCGTTGACCGCCCAAAACCCAAAATATATAATCACCCTTGTTGGTTAATTATGTATATACAGAATGTACTCAACCGTTCCAAATTAAATCAACATTGAAACCCCACAATATTCCGTAACTAACTGCAGTTTAATTTCTTTACGAATCTAAGATATATCACAACTTTCAAAATGTTATTTCAAAACACACACCACACACAAATTCAAAATTTATAAAATAAAGGTTGGATCACCGAACCCAGTTGAACGCTTTGAAGGTGATCACCGGCGGCGGAGCCACCCTGACGCTAGTCACGACCAACACCATCCCAACGAGGCAAGCCCACGGGACCCATTTGCCATCGCCGTTATTCAAGAACGCGTCAACCACTGCAAAGAACGGGAACAAAAGGGCCGCCAGTCCGGCCCTCTCGGCGCCGGCGGCGAGGGCTGGAAACACCCTCGAAAGAATCAGGACGTTCCACACCACCGCGGCCGCCGTGGTGAGGACAGCTGCGATGATTACGCTGAGGAGTTTGGAGGAGAGGACCCGGGAGTCGTAGCGGAACCACGCGGTGCTAACGGCGAGGCCGATGGACATGCCGAGGGCGGCCTGGGCGAACCGCCGGCAGCGGAGGAGCTTGCCGAGGGGGTGGAGGCTGTCTTCTGGGTTGGACTTGTCGCCGGCGGCGATGTCCTTAGCGCAGCACGGGAGGAGGAGTGGGGCCGTGTGGGTCATCTTGCGGAGAGCAGGCTGCCGCCCGGGATGAACATCAAGAAACGGAGAGGGTGCTTTAAATCGTTATTTATAAGAATCAAGAATGGGCATGGCATGTTTACCAAAAAAAAAAAAAAAAAAAAAAGAAAGAAAAAGAATGGGCATGATGTTATAAAGTCACTTGTTTTTCTGGGCATTTACCGTATAGGACACCAAATTGGGCTATATTAGGAATCCGTCTCCCACCCTCTCCATATTTGGGATTTGTCCACCGAATTTTTCATCATGCTGAACTTTTTGTTTTCAGCAAAAAAAAACTTTCCACAAATTTTTTTTTTCCCGCGTTGCAGAAACTGCTGAAACCGAAGTTGCTGAAATTGAGTTCTTTTGTTCCACGTTGCCGAAATTACCGAAACCGAAATTGCTGAAATTGAGGTTTTTTTTCTCCATCTTACCTTGATTTTTCCACGTTTCTTGGGTTGCTGAAACACCCGTTCCCCCTCTGTTTCAGGAGTTTTTTTTCTTTTTGCACTACTGTTTTTTTTTACGTTGCCGAAACCGGAGTTGCTGAAACCCCGATTTCAGCAACGTTATTGATGCTAAACCCACGGTTTCAGCAATGTTGTTGTTGCTGAAATCGTGTTACGGGGTATAAAATTTAGCCTATGCGGGATTCGAACCCACGTATTTGCGCATAGCACATCGCTCTACCATTGAGCTAAGAGGCTTGTAAAGGAGATTTAAAGCAAGTTCAACAACAACAATTTCAGCAAATTCTAGTTTTAAAGCAAGTTCAACAACAACAATTTCAGCAAAAAGAAGGACCAAACTAAGAGTCCTCACCAAAAGAGTAAAAATATTCCTCTCACGAGTCTAACTCCAAATTTCCTTCCACAACGTTGTTGTTGAAACCCCGATTTCAGCATTGTTGTTGCTGCTGAAACCCCGGTTTCATCAACTTTGTTGGTACTAAAACCGGAGTTTCAGCAAAATACTCTAAAGAAAATGAAAAGGCTGTTTATTGACAAATTAAAAGACTAAACAAGTGGTTTCAAATTCTCGATATCTTTAGTCATGTGAGTAAATTAAGCTGAATCACACTTATTAACAACTAAGATTATAAGGAAACAATTCTTATACAAAAGCAAGTAAAATTCTCAAATGAATTTTAAGAAATTGCATCTTAAATTATTCTTCTTTACATTAGCTAATTAAGAACATTGGCTCTACCTGCTGAAATGCTGAAATTGGGGTTCACCGTGCTTTCTTTGTTATTCCTCGCTCTACTGACGTTGCTAAAATGTTGAAATCGGGGTTCTCCGTGCTCTCTTTGTCCATCCTAGCTTCCTCACCGGCTTGCATTCTCACCGATTGGAGTTCATATGTCATGTAGAAGAGCTTCTGCTTCAGTACATCCACGCTCTCTGCACACATCAATTCGACAACGATTTCTCGTAATAAACATATGAATTAAAACATGCAGCCAAAGAAAATCTAGAATGATTCTTTCCCTAAGCCTTTATGGGTTAATTCATGTAATTAACAACTTTCTAATGAACTCAGTAGCATGTATCACACTCAATCTTTTTCTTGCATCTTTTCTCCCTCGTTTTAATTTTATAATGAAAAAAATGCATGGCAGACAAATGTTACATACATCTTATATGCTTCCATCAGTGGCAGTATTAAAGCACTTCAGGATATATCCAAATTCCTTGGAGTCCTTGAAATGTAACTGGCGCAACTAGCTAGCTAGTGAGAAAAAGAAGATTGCCTGAAAGTAGAAACAACTTCCTCCCAACACACCTTTGACATCCCAAGCCTTTATATATTCGGGAAACAAACTCCCAATATTACATCGGCTGGAGATTGGTGATAAAAAAATGCCTACAGAAGGGATCACAAGGTAGGAACTCTATGTTACAATCTAGGTAAACTGTAAGGAAGATGACTTCAAATAAGATGCAAATAAACTTACTGGAAGGAAGCCAAGAATTGACACATTTGAGCAGATTTCAGAATTTCAGCATGCTCTGAAAGCAGGAACTGACCAGTGATCAAATCGAACACTCACGTACTCTTCAACCTTCACATCCTTGAAGAGCACCTGAGCACCAAGGTCGAAAGCGGGACACTCGAAATGAAGATTCCGTCCAGTTCCCGTCCGCAGATGATGAAACGACGGGAACTCGGAAGTAATAGGGAGATCGAGGAGAGAAGCAACCAGAGTCCACCTCCGCAGTCTCCACCTCCGCTTCCGCCGAATCTCCGCCGCCTCCGCTTCTTGCCTGTCGCCATCGAATTGAAAGCTTCTGTGGCGGCGGAGCTCTTCGACCATGGAAGGATCTGGAAAGATCTGGAGAGATGCGGAAACGGCCAAGGAACGATCCGGAGAAGGAGCGATCTGGAGAGAGATGCGGAAACGACCATGGAAGCGATCCGGAGCAGGATCGAGAACGGAGGGAGCGGATCTGGGCTGCCAGTTGCAAATCCCTGGCTCGGAGCGCGAATCAGAGAAGGAGGCGCCATGGATGGTCGCTCGGAGGTTAAGATCTCAGATCTCCGTCCTCGATCTGCTCGGCCATGGCAGTGGCGCTCATCGGATCCGGCGAAGGAGCGGTCGCTCAGAGCAGAGAGCGAGGGAGGGGTCGACGAGGAGAGCGAGATCTGAAACGGGAGATATTTCGTCAATGGATTTGTGGTGCTGAAACGGTAATGGATATGTGAGATTAGGGGGGTAATTTTGTCCAGAAAATTTTAGGTGGACAAAACCCTAATTTTACAAGGGTGGGAGACACTCTCCAAATAGAGGCCCAAAAATGGGTCTGTTGGGCAAATTTTCTCTTGTTTTTTTGGTGAAAAACCGAGAGTAAACTCTCATAGAAATATAAAACAATACAAAACAGTGAACGGGCTACGAACGAGTGAGGCGGGGGGTAGTCCTCCCCCTAGCGTCTTCCTCAAGGAGAAGAGAAATACCCTCAGGCGGGTTGGAAAGAGACTGGAAACCAATAGAAAAAGAAAAGGCGAGGGCTGCGAGGGAGTCGGTGATAGCGTTCGCTTCCCTAGAGACATGACGGAGTTGGATGTCCCAATCCCGGTTGAGAAAGCCTTGGCATTGATGAATCAGGCTGAATAGCGGATGTCCTTCCGCGATAGACCCTTTGACTAGAGTAACAGCAAGTTGTGTCCGTCTCGATCAACACCTTCCGAAAGCCTTTATCCCAGGCAAGACGTAGCCCTCCTAGGATCCCCCAATGTTCGGCCATCGGGACCGTACAAGCGCCGAGATTGTGGCAGAATCCCGAGATCGATAGCCCAGCATCATTCCGAAGAACTCCTCCTACTGCTGCCAATCCTTCGCTGCTCACGGCTCCATCCATATTCACCTTGATCCATTCACGGTCAGGCCGCTCCCATTGTACCATAACCAATCTGCGAACCATGGGCGCCTTTTCCAGATCAGTGTTGTCCCAGGCTTTAATGTATTCCTTAGCCCGCCCATCAATGAACATTCTCTTGTCGAGGCATGACTCCTTGTTGTTGAAGACTCTTTCATTTATCCATTTACATGCCCACCAGAGTGCCATTGCAAACCAGCTCGCCCACTCCAGCCCTCCATCTTTGACGTCTTTGCTCATCAAGTTATCCCTCAGCCAATCTGCAAAAGAGGCACGGAAGAAGTTAGTCGGAATACCCACAACCAATCTCCACATACCTTTTATACAGTAGCAGTCTCTAAACAGGTGTACGAGCGACTCCGGTTGGTCAGGGCATTTCGTGCACCCCTCCGAAGCTACCATGTGCCTTCGCTTCCTCTCGACATTGGTGACGATTACTCCTTTGATCACAATCCAAACAAAACATTTGACTCTTTCGGGCACTTTAAGTCTCCATATTCTCTTACATACCTGCGAATCGATGTCACAAATATCAGCAATACCAGTAACACATTCGTAAGACTTACTAATGGAGTATTTCCCATCCGTCGATCTTTTCCAACACAAGGTATCCTGGACCGAGTCATCCTCCAGCACAACTGTAGATGCCATGTTCAACAATGTTCTAGCCGGGAGAATGGGGGATAGTGAAGCCCAGTCCCACCCTTCCCCATTAGTCCAGTAGCTCCTCACGCTTCTCTCGAGCATGTCATCACTTGGATCACCTTGTCTCACGTCGAACAGTCTCTCATTGCCGAGCCAAGAATCCACCCAGAATCGGATGGATTTGCCATCTCCCAGTGCCCAGCGGGAACTTATAAAGTCACTTGTTGTGTGGATGTTTCACCTCCTCTAACCTCCCACACTTTTGCCCTTACCTTGTAATCCCCTTTATATATGGGTCTTTAGAACCCCAATAGTAGAGACATACATTTGGTTTCTCTTCTCTCTGCCTCTTCTTTGCTCTCTTCTTCACAATATTTTAACACGTTATCAGCACGAATTTGCTCTACTAGCCGATCGTTGGCCAATGTTGATGATCGATCATGAACCACCAACCAAGAGTTGTGTCGGTTTCAAAGATGAGTTTCGATCTAATTTAATTTAATTTATTTTCTTCTTTTAATCGTACTTACAGATTCATGAAGTACTTACAGATTGTTTTTAGGCTCTATCGCCGCCATCGATCTCCCATCTGTTACTCGATACTAGCCGCCACCACCTACTATTCGAATTGACTCTTGTCATCGAACAAACTCAGGTCTGATTCCGATTGGTATGATGAATCGACGATAAACCGGGGATCGATGTAGACCCAGCCGATGGCGGAGACGCTCCTGCTAGTGCGAGCAGTGGCCAACGCCTCCTCGCAACCCTCGACCCGCGATCGCCATCGCCAGCCCGCAACCGATGTTCGATGTCTCTGTTGAATCAAGGCCACGTCGGAATCCTTCTTGAATCACCATCGCCTCAGCCGGTCCATTTTTCGGTTGTCGTTGGGAACGAGGCGGGTCGATTGCTAGTTGTCAAGCCATACGCCACCTTCATCGCCTCGTGTCCGAAGTGATCGCGGATGTCGCCCGGAGTCGGAAATCCGGTAGCTTGGTGTCCGGTTGGATTCGTGAGGGACGCAAGGGAGAGCAAACGACGTCGCCGCCGTAACGCCTCTGCAGATTAAAAAGGAAGAAGAAAGGTTTGCGTGAAGTTTTTTTTTTTTTTGCAAAACCGGCTCGAAATTTTTTAAATATTGCAGATTGGCCTTTACATTTTGTATAATTACACCAAATGACTTAAAACTTCCAGGGTTGCATATTTTGCCCTTGTGAAGTATATGAACACATCCCCGAAGACGATGTATATTATATGGACCCCTTAAGTGCTGAATCTTATTCCTTGAAGTGGATATGAAATATATAATCGCAATTATCTAACCTCTGAAGCGAATAAATTAATTACAAAACTCATCCCCCAAAGTGGATGAAAGTGATGAAATCGAAATTGATAAATCACACGATGTGATTAATAAATCTCATTCCCGCAGAGATGATCGAGCCGATAAATTTCATCCCCGTAGTGATGAAATTCTATTTATTATTTATGTTTATTTATTTCATATGTATGTTGTTTTATTTTAGTTATTTAAACTATATTTGTCTTTCCTCATCTCCCGAAGTAGATGAACGAAACTATTATGTAACGGCCCAGAATTATGATTTCCGGGTTACGTTTCAAGGGATAAAATCCCTTGTTCGGATCTTGCAATCCAGGTACGGGTCGAGGTTTCAAACCCATTTTTATGGTCAGTAATAAAGAGGGATTTCAAACCCTAAAAACCTCGAAGGGCCATTGGGTACCCTTTACCTGTCCTAAGACTATGTCGCAAAATCCAATTCAACCGAAAGTAAAGCGGAAGCAAAACTAGGATACAAATGCCACGACAAAGCCTGATCAAAATCAAATCATAAGCGAGTGGTTACTATTTTACCAAGTTAGAATGTTAGCTGGGTTCTTCGATTTGCCAAGAGGGGACCCCGTCATATAGACATCGAGCACTCAAAATCTGCAGAGAATACTAAAAAAAAAAGAACGGGGAAAGGAATCAGATCGAGCCACTCATGCCGGACCGGCAGTCCTCGCTGAGGCCACAGAGTATGTGCTATACCTAATAAAGATGCTCTAATGCAGTACGAAATTCAAACACACTAGCATGCTCCTAGTTCATAATAATGTGCAGAAATACTGTAAAGGGCCCAAGACAATGCCAAGTGGCATATCCCTCTCCTACCTCCCCCCCTTCCGATAGGTGGAGACTGGCCAGCTCGTGAATGCATTCATTCATAATAGGGCGGCACGCATGCCTAACCCGCTCCACAATAAAGACCGCAGGCATATCATAATATAAGGAAGTTCATGACTCGATTGACTCAGGGTACCCGATGAGGCTGGGCTACCCTATGACCCTAGCAAAGACTCTAGGACTATCACAGATAACGGCCGTTCTGTTTCAAACGCACAAAGTAAACAGATGCTCAATCAATTAGTGCAACCTAAACATGATACTACATGGCATGCTTTTATGCATATGCAACACCTAACATAAAATGCAACAACAGGCATGAATGTCCAACCTGAGTAAGCCCCCTAGAGAACTTACCTGAAGATGCAGAACAGCAAAATAACGCAAGCAAGGGCCCAAATGCAAGTTCAAAGCGATCCAAAACCAATACACACCTATCATCAAGTCATTTCCATAAGCTACTGAACCAACATTCACACACACACATGAACCCAAGTTCTCAATATCCTCAAAACCATTTTTCAAAACCTTTCCGATTTGATCAACCAAAAGCATTCTTCCAATCAAAACCATTGATAAAACATACGAGCAATATTTCCAAACTTCCTTCTCAAAACCAACCTCATCAAACCAAGACAAAGAATCCCGACATTAAACATTTAAATCCTTAAAGCTAATTTCTCAAAATCATTTTACAGAAGCAATTCCGGCATTTTTCATTTCAAAAACCTAAAACCCTTTTTAAATATTTTAACCAACAATATTTATCTAAAATACACCAAAATAAATCCAAGCCAATAAGTCATTTTACAAATTCCTAAAATCCCATTTCTAAACAACATTTTATAACATACTCCAAATAATATTTAATATAATAAATCACCAAATTACTTTACCATTTCAACTCCAATAATTTATTTTAAAGCTCCATGTATTTCAAGGTCATAATATATATTCTTACATATCCTTAATAATTATATTTTACCAAAATAGATCCAACCATTTTATTTTTATATTAAACCGGCCCTTCTATAAAATTACCAAAACCGCCCCATTGTTCTATAAACTACAAAAACCATCCTTTGGTTAAAACAGGCCCAACTGTGTGGATTTTGTTCTCTGAAAATGAGGCCCACAAAATAGGCCCAATCTCTTCTTGAGATCAGATTTTTTTAAGAACCCAGCTGAACCGGTTTTGATTAAAATAATTTGTGAACCGGAATTAGAGAAAATAGGGCCTAAACCCGAAAATAAGAAAAGGAGGAAGAGAAGCGGATCGGTGGCCGTCTTCTTCGTCCGCCTCTGCGCAAAATCGGAAGAAGGAAAGGAGAGGGCGGGAAGGAGGCTCGCCGGTGACGAGCTCGAGATCCAACCACCCCATTCCGACAACCCCAAACCCAGAAGGCGATCAAGAAAGGGAAGAGAGAGGAGTGCTCACCGAGCTTTTCGAACCCGCCGGAAAAATGTTATCGGGGCTCGATTGGCGCTCGTCCGGCCTAGTCGGAGGCGGAATCTCGCCGGAGGTGACCTAGTAAGGGTGGGAAGTGATCAAGGATCCACCTTTATGCTGTTTAAGGACGAAGGGAACCGAAAGGAATGGAAACGGACCCTTACCGCTCAAAATCGGGAAAAATCAGAGGAGGGAGGAAGACGGTGGCGGCGTCTGTTGCTCCTGGTGGCTCCTAGGTGCTCTGCTCTCGGCTCGGGTATCGGAGGGAGCTGCTTCTGCCTCGTACGGTGGGCGGAGGAGGGAGTGACCGGAGATGCTTACTTCGAAGGAGGATTGGCGATGGCGGCATCGGGGTTTTTCGTTTGAAGCAGGGGAGGAAAGGTCGGTCTGCTGCTGCTGGCAATTGTGGTGGTGGCGTTGTGGTGGTGGTTTTGAAAGAAAGAAGGGTATGAGATGAAGAAGGAGAAATGGGGGAGGAGAAGAGTAGCTGTAATTGAAATTGGAATGGGGGAGGGTTGATGTTGAACTGGAAATGGAAAAAGACAAAGTGAAAGAGGGAGAAGAGCTCTGGCAATGGGGATTAGCGTTTGTAGACAAAGGAGAGGGGGACCTCAAATGAATAGGGTGTCTACTGTGTAGCTAGAAATAGGGGATCACATGTGGATCAAGAGGGAGGGAGGTGAGCTGTTGGGAGGTCAAACAAGACAAGGACAAGAGACAACTCATGTGTCGGAAATGAAATTCAAAATACCCGATAATTAATTCTCAAAATCCGCCCACTCGCTGTTATACCGACTCGATCGAAATAAACTTTAAAATTTTTCAATCCAAATTTATTAATAAAGTCCGAACATCATTTTCTAATTATCTGTATATAAAAGCGGGAAGAAAAAATCTATTTTGCATAATTTTAAAATTTGGCCGGAATCCGCTTTAAGAGTTTCGAGTTCTATTTATTAAATTGAGGATAAATTTTTCTTAAAATATTCGATTTAAATTCATTTTTTCTGAAAATTAGGACTTAAAAATCCGAGCCTTTACATCATCCACCTCTAAAAACAAGTCTCGTCCCCGAGACTAAAACCAAAATAAAGTAGGGGATGAAGTTGAAATTGATGAGTCCAAGGACCATGTCCAAAGATCTTGTAATCATCTCGGTTGCGTCTTCCGAGATTCTCACAACATCCTAGTCACGGTCGTGACATCTCCAATTGGCCTTGACAAGTATGCAATAAGCGCCCCTATCACATACTTGCTTTGACTTTTCGGAAGTACCACAACTCTAAAAGTTCTACAATGTCATCACTAGGTCTTAGCAAGTACCGTACAAGCACCCTCATAGAATGCTTGTATCCACTTCGTGAAGTATCATAGAGTTGCACGGGTTTGAAAAGTTTCTAAAGAGATTCCGCAATTGAAAAATAAAGATTAGCCTCAAAATTCTCGATACCGTTCATTCTTTTACAATAAAAGTTGGTCCTTTTTCAAAATCGTTCAAAATCTTCAAATAAGACGTCTAATCAAGCAACCTTACACCAAAACAAGTCAAATCCTTTCAAATCAAGATTTCGTCAAAATCTTCCAACCACCAGATTAGTTTCTCGCATATCAAACAATCAAATTCAGAAATTGGGAGGTGGAATCATCCACCTCTAAGGCTAATCCCATATTCTCTTCCTAGTTTCCAGATCATGCAACATCATTCAAAACTCAACAAGTACCATAACCAAAAGTTTCATCAACTCTCATATAAGCATAATACCATAAGTCATCTCACACATGGCAAGTTCCACATCATCTCATAGTCACAACCATCACATAACCATCTAACATAACATAAACATTCCAACAAGTCTCAAGTACCAAAGTAACAAAAAGCCTCGACATACTAAGAATCATAAGCTATATCTATATCATACTGAAGGCATCACAAGTGAATAATCAAATGTTCATCACTCATCACGTAAACACACATGTCCAAAAATTCAACGGGTTAGGTGTTATGGGGTTAGTACGTCAATACACATCAAATCTCACAATCGCATATCGATATCGCAACACAAGTAGAACATATTCATCATGTTAACACATCAACAAAACAAAGGGCATGCTATTAAGATTCAGAAAAAAAAAAACAAAGATCAAGCAGTATATAAATAATCAAAATATCAATATGCCCTAAAAGGCACCACCTTAACTCGTCACAACACCATATAACAATCATTTAGCCACCAGACACCATTATTTCATATATAAACCAATCATATTCATGCCCCAGGCCATATTCATCATTTACATATTCATAATCACGCTTACCGATCATATAATATAATATCATCCTTACTAATTCATAATAAGACATAATGCTTCCACATAATAACACATCATGATCTCATATATTATCATATCACAACACATCTTAACATGCTTCTAAAACAACATAACAGGATAGCAAAACATCAGTATATCATGATAACACTAGTCAATACCAATTAGATTTTAACATTGCACATCAACATGTAATTCCATATCAGGTTCATCATGGTCGTTATCTAACATCATTCCAGCAAATATAAATAAATCACATAATCAGGAAAATCCTCACATCATACCAGTCAAAATAAAACACAATCTCCACTCGTCCATCTCCACTCTCAAACCAAGACTAATCCTCTTCTAGACCCGCCAACGTCATCCCAGACAAAATTTCTCAAAGAAATCCCAATTCTCCCGATGCCCAAATCTCGCCCCTCTTTCCGCCAAGCATTACTACACCATCCACCTCTAAGAATCCGACTCCTATCTCTAACCTCACACCCAATTACCCTCTAATACCATATCCTCAATATTCACGAGCCCTTCCATACACTCCTCGTACTACCCGAAGCATCACAAGCATCACCCAAAAGCTCATCAGAACCACCAACATTGCCTACCATAGATCCCAAAGCTCACTAAGTCTTACCTAAGCCAACATCCCTCTCCTGCGACTCACCTCCTAATACCATTAATCATCCCAACCGTCCAAAATTCTTTCACCACCCTCCAACCACACTACCAATGACCTCACCCACAGGTTTAAGGAAGAAGCAATCATGAAGGTCATCAACATAAGGTCTACATCATATCAAATAACATTCATAACATAACATCATGGGTTCAACAAGTCTCAATTTACCATCATGCTCAATCATTATTACAAATCATCCTATATGCACATAATCAAGTGAAGATAGCAAGTTGCATCATAACCTCAGAAGATAAATAATTCAGGTTTTCAACATTTGCAATACTTTATAGGCAATTTAATTTATATCATACTTAGCAACTCAGAGTAGCAACACATCATGACACATTAGAACTGTAAGGGATAAAATCATACCATCATAGACAACAGACAATCAGGCAATAGTCATCATCAAGTCAGCACATCAACACATAAATCTCATCGCTAGGTCAGTGCAATATCATCGTCAACAAATTGAAAAGGGGTTAGCAATTCGAACGAAGAACAATTCCGCTTGCAAGTCACATCGTACTCAGTAACCGAAATCCTTAATACGTGCTTGTCCTGTCGGCATCATCGATCCTGAGGCCCGTGGGTTATGGGCCCACGCTTCTGCTGCACTGCTCTATCGCTATCTAACTTTTCGTTCCCTCTTCCATGCGGTCGCTCGTCGAATGTATCGCATAGGGTCCAAGTTAGCGGAGATAGGGGAGTGACAAGAGAAGACAACCCAAAGTTCCTCTCGGAACCAACCACGGACCAATACTAAGACGACAACTAGAGACAAAACTTCGACCCGAGAATAGCAACGACGCCCTTTTGAAAGTCTAACATGTACCTATCTCAAAGAGAACGACATGCATATTCATTCCAAAAGGCACAATCAAGTCCTACACTGATGCAAATACGAGAAGATGTCATATAGTAATAGAGGAATACCACCGAGTGAGATCATGTAAGAATGCTAGGGCCTACCATTGCAGAAAGCAAGTCGGTCATCGAGGCTAAGTAAGACATGTTATGGTAATAGGAAGAGGGAAGAACCACTCTATCAGGAACCTAGTCCGAGAGAGAATCAGCAATGATGCAAGCAAGATATAATTCACACGAGTCACAACTAAGGATCCTACATGATACTAAAGGCTCTACTTGGCATACGATACATGCATTAAACTAATCATGGCAACACGTAAGAAATCAATTCAATCACATTCCAACAACATGGAAACATGAGGAAGGTTTTACAATGTATAACACGAGTTTAAGTAATGGCAATATGACTAGAATACGTGGACATGAGCCCAAACCAACACATACTAAGATAAAACACGCATTTCTCAAGACTCAATTATACCACATATTCTCCATCCAACGCAAGTAATCACACAACAACACAAATTGCAAAACAATCAATGCTAATTAATCTGACGAATACAGAACAGATGGGAATACTATAGATTCTAGTTACCAAAGGATAATAAGCATTGGCACGTCATCATCAAACATGCTAAGACGATCATATATCAGCATTCATACAAAGAGGAGTTGATCACACTATCATGCACCTAACCCAGGCAAAACAACAAGCATATAGGTTCATATCATGTGGTTCATGCTTTCACTTGATCATTAGCGCAATTAATACAATATGTCAAGTAGGCATGCTATAAACAACATATAATCATGATAGAAGACAATACATAACACAATACTTAAGCAATGTAACTAGTCACACATGTAAATATAACACAACAACTGGGTACCAATGGTTATTCATAAAGTACGTGTTAGAGACTACAAAATCATGTCATGCAATTCAGAGAGAGTCATCATTACAACCGGACAGAGATCCCCGAGGGCAACCATTGACTTTTCCCGACTGACTTCTCACCCCTTTTTCCCGTGGGACTCTAGTATGACTCTTTGTGGAAAGAAGACACGGGTTGCTCATCACAAGAATCAAGAAATACAGCCCAGAAACACCTTACTTTTGACTTAAAGGGACATAAGGAACCACCTTCCAATATTCGCTCAGACAACCTTCACATCCATACATGATTTCCGACACAATGTGTTTACCACCCCAATCCCCGTGGAAGACTCTGATATCCGGGAGAAGGGCTCGATAGAACCGTCAAGGGGTTAACATAGTGGAAAGGGTTGTTCCACACAAGCTGAGTTTGACTACACGGAAATAAGGCTACTCCCACTATCCCTTTTGCACAAATCAGTCAATACACAACTCATTGTTAAGCATACCGAATCAGATCTCTAGCATAGCAAACACTCAGCACAGAATAAGTTAATAACACTCATAATGATCTCCTTGGAGTTTCCCAAAACATATGTAAAGTGCAAGCTAGTATTTTGCCTACCGTTCCCACTACACCCAATAGGGGTGGTGTAGCGCCTTTACTACCCAATCGTGTCCCCGTTTGGTCGGTTTTTCTCTTTTATTACAAGTCGAGTTCATTACTTAGTCCAATTTAGGTTAGACATCTTAAATTCATTTTGCCTCTTTCAAACACGTTCAAAACCTTTGAAGTTCATGGGCAGTTTTCCAAAACATACACTCGACCCTTTTGTACCCGAATTGCACAACCTCAGCTCTGATACCATCTTTGTAATGGCCCAGAATTATGATTTCCGGGTTACGTTTCAAGGGATAAAATCCCTTGTTCGGATCTTGCAATCCAGGTACGGGTCGAGGTTTCAAACCCATTTTTATGGTCAGTAATAAAGAGGGATTTCAAACCCTAAAAACCTCGAAGGGCCATTGGGTAACCTTTACCTGTCCTAAGACTATGTCGCAAAATCCAATTCAACCGAAAGTAAAGCGGAAGCAAAACTAGGATACAAATGCCACGACAAAGCCTGATCAAAATCAAATCATAAGCGAGTGGTTACCATTTTACCAAGTTAGAATGTTAGCTGGGTTCTTCGATTCGCCAAGAGGGGACCCCGTCATATAGACATCGAGCACTCAAAATCTGCAGAGAATACTAAAAAAAAAAGAACGGGGAAAGGAATCAGATCGAGCCACTCATGCGGGACCGGGAGTCCTCGCTGAGGCCACATAGTATGTGCTATACCTAATAAAGATGCTCTAATGCAGTACGAAATTCAAACACACTAGCATGCTCCTACTTCATAATAATGTGCAGAAATACTGTAAAGGGCCCAAGACAATGCCAAGTGGCATATCCCTCTCCAACCTCCACCCCTTCCGATAGGTGGAGACTGGCCAGCTCGTGAATGCATTCATTCATAATAGGGCGGAACGCATGCCTAACCCGCTCCACAATAAAGCCCGCAGGCATATCATAACATAAGGAAGTTCATGACTCAGGGTACCCGATGAGGCCGGGCTACCCTATGACCCTAGCAAAGACTCTAGGACTATCACAGATAACCGCCGTTCTGTTTCAAACGCACAAAGTAAACAGATGCTCAATCAATTAGTGCAACCTAAACATGATCCTACATGGCATCCTTTTATGCATATGCAACACCTAACATAAAATGCAACAACAGGCATGAATGTCCAACCTGAGTAAGCCCCCTAAGGAACTTACCTGAAGATGCAGAACAGCAAAATAACGCAAGCAAGGGCCCAAATGCAAGTTCAAAGCGATCCAAAACCAATACACACCTATCATCAAGTCATTTCCATAAGCTACTGAACCAACATTCACACACACACACGAACCCAAGTTCTCAATATCCTCAAAACCATTTTTCAAAACCTTTCCGATTTGATCAACCAAAAGCATTCTTCCAATCAAAACCATTGATAAAACATACCAGCAATATTCAAAATTCAAAATTCAAAATTTATAAAATAAAGGTTGGATGACCGAACCCAGTTGAACGCTTTGAAGGTGATCACCGGTGGCGGAGCCACCCTGACGCTAGTCACGACCAACACCATCCCAACGAGGCAAGCCCACGGGACCCATTTTCCATCGCCGTTATTCAAAAACGCGTCAACCACTGCAAAGAACGGGAACAAAAGGGCCGCCAGTCCGGCCCTCTCGGCACCGGTGGCGAGGGCTGGAAACACCCTCGCAAGAATCAGGACGTTCCACACCACCGCGGCCGCCGTGGTGAGGACAGCTGCGATGATTACGCTGAGGAGTTTGGAGGAGAGGACCCGGGAGTCGTAGCGGAACCACGCGGTGCTAACGGCGAGGCCGATGGACATGCCGAGGGCGGCCTGGGCGAACCGCCGGCAGCGGAGGAGCTTGCCGAGGGGGTGGAGGCTGTCTTCTGGGTTGGACTTGTCGCCGACGGCGATGTCCTTAGCGCAGCACGGGAGGAGGAGTGGGGCCGTGTGGGTCATCTTGCGGAGAGCAGGCTGCCGCCCGGGATGAACATCAAGAAACGGAGAGGGTGCTTTAAATCGTTATTTATAAGAATCAAGAATGGGCATGGCATGTTTACCAAAAAAAAAAAAAAAAAGAAAAAGAATGGGCATGATGTTATAAAGTCACTTTTTTTTTGGGAAGACACCAAATTGGGCTATATTAGGAATCCGTCTCCCACCCTCTCCATATTTGGCATTTGTCCACCGAATTTTTCATCATGCTGAAATTTTTGTTTTCAGCAAAAAAAAAATTCACAAATTTTATTTTTTTTCCCGCGTTGCAGAAACTGCTGAAACCGAAGTTGCTGAAATTGAGTTCTTTTTTTCCACGTTGCCGAAATTACCGAAACCGAAATGGCTGAAATTGAGGTTTTTTGTCTCCATCTTACCTTGATTTTTCCACGTTTCTTGGGTTGCTGAAACACCTGTTCCCCCTCTGTTTCAGGAGTTTTTTTTTCTTTTTGCACTACTGTTTTTTTTTTCACGTTGCAGAAACCGGAGTTGCTGAAACCCCGATTTCAGCAACGTTATTGATGCTAAACCCACGGTTTCAGCAATGTTGTTGTTGCTGAAATCGTGTTACGGGGTATAAAATTTAGCCTATGCGGGATTCGAACCCACGTATTTACGCATAGCACATCGCTCTACCATTGAGCTAAGAGGCTTGTAAAGGAGATTTAAAGCAAGTTCAACAACAACAATTTCAGCAAATTCTAGTTTTAAAGCAACTTCAACAACAACAATTTCAGCAAAAAGAAGAACCAAACTAAGAGTCCTCACCAAAAGAGTAAAAATATTCCTCTCACGAGTCTAACTCCAAATTTCCTTCCACAACGTTGTTGTTGAAACCCCGATTTCAGCATTGTTGTTGCTGCTGAAACCCCGGTTTCATCAACTTTGTTGGTACTAAAACCGGAGTTTCAGCAAAATACTCTAAAGGAAATGAAAAGGCTGTTTATTGACAAATTAAAAGACTAAACAAGTGGTTTCAAATTCTCGATATCTTTAGTCATGTGAGTAAATTAAGCTGAATCACACTTATTAACAACTAAGATTATAAGGAAACAGTTCTTATACAAAAGCAAGTAAAATTCTCAAATGAATTTTAAGAAATTGCATCTTAAATTATTCTTCTTTACATTAGCTAATTAAGAACATTGGCTCTACCTGCTGAAATGTTGAAATTGGGGTTCACCGTGCTTTCTTTGTTATTCCTCGCTCTACTGACGTTGCTGAAATGTTGAAATCGGGGTTCTCCGTGCTCTCTTTGTCCTTCCTAGCTTCCTCACCCGCTTGGATTCTCACCGATTGGAGTTCATATGTCATGTAGAAGAGCTTCTGCTTCAGTACATCCACGCTCTCTGCACACATCAATTCGACAACGATTTCTCGTAATAAACATATGAATTAAAACATGCAGCCAAAGAAAATCTAGAATGATTCTTTCCCTAAGCCTTTATGGGTTAATTCATGTAATTAACAACTTTCTAATGAACTCAGTAGCATGTATCACACTCAATCTTGTTCTTGCATCTTGTCTCCCTCGTTTTAATTTTATAATGAAAAAATGCATGGCAGACAAATGTTACATACATCTTATATGCTTCCATCAGTGGCAGTATTAAAGCACTTCAGGATATATCCAAATTCCTTGGAGTCCTTGAAATGTAACTGGCGCAACTAGCTAGCTAGTGAGAAAAAGAAGATTGCCTGAAAGTAGAAACAACTTCCTCCCAACACACCTTTGACATCCCAAGCCTTTATATATTCGGGAAACAAACTCCCAATATTACATCGGCTGGAGATTGGTGATAAAAAAATGCCTACAGAAGGGATCACAATGTAGGAACTCTATGTTACAATCTAAGTAAACTGTAAGGAAGATGACTTCAAATAAGATGCAAATAAACTTACTGGAAGGAAGCCAAGAATTGACACATTTGAGCAGATTTCAGAATTTCAGCATGCTCTGAAAGCAGGAACTGACCAGTGATCAAATCGAACACTCACGTACACTTCAACCTTCACATCCTTGAATAGCACCTAAGCACCAAGGTCGAAAGCGGGACACTCGAAATGAAGATTCCGTCCAGATCCTGTCCGAAGATGATGAAACGATGGGAACTCGGAAGTAATAGGGAGATCGAGGAGAGAAGCAACCAGAGTCCACCTCCGCAGTCTCCACCTCCGCTTCCGCCGAATCTCCGCCGCCTCCGCCTCTTGCCTGTCGCCATCGAATTGAAAGCTTCTGCGGCGGCGGAGCTCTTCCACCATGGAAGGATCTGGAAAGATCTGGAGAGATGCAGAAACGGCCAAGGAACGATCCGGAGCAGGAGCGATCTGGAGAGAGATGCGGAAACGGCCATGGAAGCGATCCGGAGCAGGATCGAGAACGGAGGGAGCGGATCTGGGCTGCCAGTTGCAAATCGCTGGCTCGGAGCGCGAATTAGAGGAGGAGGCACCATGGATGGTCGCTCGGAGGTTGAGATCTCAGATCTCCGTCCTCGATCTGCTCGGCCCTGGCAGTGGCGCTCATCAGATCCGGCGAAGGAGCGGTCGCTCAGAGCAGAGAGCGAGGGAGGGGTCGACGAGGAGAGCGAGATCTGAAACGGGAGATATTTCGTCCATGGATCTGTGGTGCTGAAACAACAATGGATATGTGAGATTAGGGGGGTAATTTTGTCCAGAAAATTTTAGGTGGACAAAACCCTAATTTTACAAGGGTGGGAGACACTCTCTAAATAGAGGCCCAAAAATGGGTCTGTTGGGCAAATTTTCTCTTGTTTTTTTGGTGAAAAACCGAGAGTAAACTCTCATAGAAATATAAAACGATACAAAACAGTTAACGGGCTACGAACGAGTGAGGCGGGGGGTAGTCCTCCCCCTAGCGTCTTCCTCAAGGAGAAGAGAAATACCCTCAGGCGGGTTGGAAAGAGACTGGAAACCAATAGAAAAAGAAAAGGCGAGGGCTGCGAGGGAGTCGGCGATAGCGTTCGCTTCCCTAGAGACATGACGGAGTTGGATGTCCCAATCCCGGTTGAGAAAGCCTTGGCATTGATGAATCAGGCTGAATAGCGGATGTCCTTCCGCGATAGACTCTTTGACTAGAGTAACAGCATGTTGTGAGTCCGTCTCGATCAACACCTTCCGAAAGCCTTTATCCCAGGCAAGACGCAGCCCTTCTAGGATCCCCCAAAGTTCGGCCATCGGGACGGTACAAGCGCCGAGATTGTGGCAGAATCCCGCGATCCATAGCCTAGCATCATTCCGAAGAACTCCTGCTGCTGCTGCCAATCCTTCGCTGCTCACGGCTCCATCCATATTCACCTTGATCCATTCACGGTCAGGCCGCTCCCATTGTACCATAACCAATCTGCGAACCGTGGGCGCCTTTTCCAGATCAATGTTGTCCCAGGCTTTAATGTACTCCTTAGCCCGCCCATCAATGAACATTCTCTTGTCGAGGCATGCCTCCTTGTTGTTGAAGACTCTTTCATTTATCCATTTACATGCCCACCAGAGTGCCATTGCAAACCAGCTCGCCCACTCCAGCCCTCCATCTTTGACGTCTTTGCTCATCAAGTTATCCCTCAGCCAATCTGCAAAAGAGGCACGGAAGAAGTTAGTCGGAATACCCACAACCGATCTCCACATACCTTTTATACAGTAGCAGTCTCTGAACAGGTGTACGAGCGACTCCGGTTGGTCAGGGCATTTCGTGCACCCCTCCGAAGCTGCCATGTGCCTTCGCTTCCTCTCGACATTGGTGACGATTACTCCTTTGATCACAAGCAAAACAAAACATCTGACTCTTTCGGGCAGTTTAAGTCTCCATATTCTCTTACATACCTGCGAATCGATGTCACAAATATCAGCAATACCAGTAACACAATCGTAAGCCTTACTAATGGAGTATTTCCCATCCGTCGATCTTTTCCAACACAAGGTATCCTGGACCGAGTCATCCTTCAGCACAGCTGTAGATGCCATGTTCAACAATGCTCTAGCCGGGAGAATGGGGGATAGTGAAGCCCAGTCCCACCCTTCCCCATCAGTCCAGTAGCTCCTCACGCTTCTCTCGAGCATGTCATCACTTGGATGACCTTGTCTCACGTCGAGCAGTCTCTCATTGCCGAGCCAAGAATCCACCCAGAATCGGATGGATTTGCCATCTCCCAGTGCCCAGCGGGAACTTATAAAGTCACTTGTTGTGTGGATGTTTCACCTCCTCTAACCTCCCACACTTTTGCCCTTACCTTGTAATCCCCTATATATGGGTCTTTAGAACCCCAATAGTAGAGACAGACATTTGGTTTCTCTTCTCTCTGCCTCTTCTTTGCTCTCTTCTTCACCATATTTTAACACGTTATCAGCACGAATTTGCTCTACTAGCCAATCGTTGGCCAATGTTGATGATTGATCATGAACCACCAAGCAAGAGTTGTGTCGGTTTCAAAGATGAGTTTCGATCTAATTTAATTTAATTTATTTTCTTCTTTTAATCGTACTTACAGATTCATGAAGTACTTACAGATTGTTTTTAGGCTCTATCGCCGCCATCGATCTCCCATCTGTTACTCGATACTAGCCGCCACGACCTGCTATTCGAATTGACTCTTGTCATCGAACAAACTCAGGTCTGATTCCGATTGGTATGATGAATCGACGATAAACCGGGGATCGACGTAGACCCAACCGATGGCGGAGACGCTCCTGCTAGTGCGAGCAGTTGCCAACGCCTCCTCGCAACCCTCGACTCGCGATTGCCATCGCCAGCCCGCAACCGATGTTCGATGTCTCTGTTGAATCAAGGCCAAATCGGAATCCTTCTTGAATCACCATCGCCTCAGCCGGTCCTTTTTCCGGTTGTCGTTGGGAACGAGGCGGGTCGATTGCTAGTTGTCAAGCCATACGCCACCTTCATCGCCTCCTGTCCGGAGTGACCGCGGATGTCGCCCGGAGTCGGAAATCCGGTAGCTTGGTGTCCGGTTGGATTCATGAGGCACGCAAGGGAGAGCAACCGACGTCGCCGCCGTAACGCCTCTGCAAATTAAAAAGGAAGAAGAAAGGTTTGCGTGAAGTTTTTTTTTTTTGCAAAACCGGCCCGAAATTTCTTAAATATTGCAGATTGGCCTTTACATTTTGTATGATTACACAAAATGACTTAAAACTTCCAGGGTTGCATATTTTGCCCTTGTGAAGTATATGAACACATCCCCGAAGACGATGTATATTATATGGACCCCTTAAGTGCTGAATCTTATTCCTTGAAGTGGATATGAAATATATAATCGCAATTATCTAACCTCTGAAGCGAATAAATTAATTACAAAACTCATCCCCCAAAGTGGATGAAATTGATGAAATCGAAATCGATAAATCACACGATGTGATTAATAAATCTCATTCCCGCAGAGATGATCGAGCCGATAAATTTCATCCCCGTAGTGATGAAATTCTATTTATTATTTATGTTTATTTATTTCATATGTATGTTGTTTTATTTTAGTTATTTAAACTATATTTGTCTTTCCTCATCTCCCGAAGTAGATGAACGAAACTATTATGTAACGGCCCAGAATTATGATTTCCGGGTTACGTTTCAAGGGATAAAATCCCTTGTTCGGATCTTGCAATCCAGGTACGGGTCGAGGTTTCAAACCCATTTTTATGGTAAGTAATAAAGAGGGATTTCAAACCCTAAAAACCTCGAAGGGCCATTGGGTACCCTTTACCTGTCCTAAGACTATGTCGCAAAATCCAATTCATCCGAAAGTAAAGCGGAAGCAAAACTAGGATACAAATGCCACGACAAAGCCTGATCAAAATCAAATCATAAGCGAGTGGTTACCATTTTACCAAGTTACAATGTTAGATGGGTTCTTCGATTCGCCAAGAGGGGACCCCGTCATATAGACATCGAGCACTCAAAATCTGCAGAGAATAATAAAAAAAAAAGAACGGGGAAAGGAATCAGATCGAGCCACTCATGCCAGACCGGCAGTCCTCGCTGAGGCCACATAGTATGTGCTATACCTAATAAAGATGCTCTAATGCAGTACGAAATTCAAACACACTAGAATGCTCCGAGTTCATAATAATGCCACGTGGCATATCCCTCTCCTACCTCCACCCCTTCCGATAGGTGGAGACTGGCCAGCTCGTGAATGCATTCATTCATAATAGGGCGGCACGCATGCCTAACCCGCTCCACAATAAAGCCAGCGGGCATAACATAATATAAGGAAAGTTTATGACTCGATTGACTCAGGGTACCCGATGAGGCTGGGCTACCCTATGACCCTAGCAAAGACTCTAGGACTATCACAGATAACAGCCGTTCTGTTTCAAACGCACAAAGTAAACAGATGCTCAATCAATTAGTGCAACCTAAACATGATACTACATGGCATGATTTTATGCATATGCAACACCTAACATAAAATGCAACAACGGGCATGAATGTCCAACCTGAGTAAGCCCCCTAGGGAACTTACCTGAAGATGCAGAACAGCAAAATAACGCAAGCAAGGGCCCAAATGCAAGTTCAAAGCGATCCAAAACCAATACACACCTATCATCAAGTCATTTCCATAAGCTACTGAACCAACATTCACACACACACACGAACCCAAGTTCTCAATATCCTCAAAACCATTTTTCAAAACCTTTCCGATTTGATCAACCAAAAGCATTCTTCGAATCAAAACCATTGATAAAACATACCAGCAATATTTCCAAACTTCCTTCTCAAAACCAACCTCATCAAACCAAGACAAAGAATCCCGACATTAAACATTTAAATCCTTAAAGCTAATTTCTCAAAATCATTTTACAGAAGCAATTCCGGCATTTTTCATTTCAAAAACCTAAAACCCTTTTTAAATATTTTAACCAACAATATATATCTAAAATACACCAAAATAAATCCAAGCCAATAAGTCATTTTACAAATTCCTAAAATCCCATTTCTAAACAACATTTTATAACATACTCCAAATAATATTTAATATAATAAATCACCAAATTACTTTACCATTTCAACTCCAATAATTTATTTTAAAGCTCCATGTATTTCAAGGTCACAATATATATTCTTGCATATCCTTAATAATTATATTTTACCAAAATAGATCAAACCATTTTATTTTTATATTAAACCGGCCCTTCTATAAAATTACCAAAACCGCCCCATTGTTCTATAAACTACAAAAACCATCCTTTGGTTAAAACAGGCCCAACTGTGTGGATTTTGTTCTCTGAAAATGAGGCCCACAAAATAGGCCCAATCTCTCCTTGAGATCAGATTTTTTTAAGAACCCAGCTGAACCGGTTTTGATTAAAATAATTTGTGAACCGGAATTAGAGAAAATAGGGCCTAAACCCGAAAATAAGAAAAGGAGGAAGAGAAGCGGATCGGTGGCCGTCTTCTTCGTCCGCCTCTGCGCAAAATCGGAAGAAGGGAAGGAGAGGGCGGGAAGGAGGCTCGTCGGTGATGAGCTCGAGATCCAACCACCCCATTCCGACAACCCCAAACCCAGAAGGCGAACAAGAAAGGGAAGAGAGAGGAGTGCTCACCGAGCTTTTCGAACCCGCCGGAAAAATGTTATCGGGGCTCGATTGGCGCTCGTCCGGCCTCGTCGGAGGCGGAATCTCGCCGGAGGTGACCTAGGAAGGGTGGGAAGTGATCAAGGATCCACCTTTATGCTGTTTAAGGACGAAGGGAACCGAAAGGAATGGAAACGGACCCTTACCGCTCAAAATCGGGAAAAATCAGAGGAGGGAGGAAGACGGTGGCGGCGTCCGCTGCTCCTGGTGGCTCCTAGGTGCTCTGCTCTTGGCTCGGGTATCGGAGGGAGCTGCTTCTGCCTCGTACGGTGGGCGGAGGAGGGAGTGACCGGAGATGCTTACTTCGAAGGAGGAGTGGCGATGGCGGCATCGGGGTTGTTCGTTTGAAGCAGGGGAGGAAAGGCCGGTGTGCTGTTGCTGGCAATTGTGGTGGTGGCGATGTGGTGGTGGTTTTGAAAGAAAGAAGGGTATGAGATGAAGAAGGAGAAATGGGGGAGGAGAAGAGTAGCTGTAATTGAAATTGGAATGGGGGAGGGTTGATGTTGAACTGGAAATGGAAAAAGACAAAGTGAAAGAGGGAGAAGAGCTCTGGCAATGGGGATTAGCGTTTGTAGACAAAGGAGAGGGGGACCTCAAATGAATAGGGTGTCTACTGTGTAGCTAGAAATAGGGGATCACATGTGGATCAAGAGGGAGGGAGGTGAGCTGTTGGGAGGTCAAACAAGACAAGGACAAGAGACAACTCATGTGTCGGAAATGAAATTCAAAATACCCGATAATTAATTCTCAAAATCCGCCCACTCGTTGTTATACCGACTCGATCGAAATAAACTTTAAAATTTTTCAATCCAAATTTATTAATAAAGTCCGAACATCATTTTCTAATTATCTGTATATAAAAGCGGGAAGAAAAAATCTATTTTGCATAATTTTAAAATTTGGCCGGAATCCGCTTTAAGAGTTTCGAGTTCTATCTATTAAATTGAGGACGAATTTTTCTTAAAATATTCGATTTAAATTCATTTTTCTGAAAATTAGGATTTAAAAATCCGAGCCTTTACATATTACATCTCCCGAAGCAGATGAACGGGTACATATCTCTAAAGATATTAACGTTCTCATCTCCAAAAGTAGGTGAATGAACAAGTCGTATCTTTAAGATAGACCGAGTAATTTCATCCCTTAAGCGATGAACCAAATATTTTCATCCCTGTAGTGATGCGTCAATGATTAGCCTTTCATTTTGTTTTGTTTGTATATATTATATTTTTATTCTTCATCTCTTGATCGAAGTAAATGAAGTAAATGAACAGACTCATTTTTCGAAGTAAATGAGGTAAATGAACAGACTCATTTCTCGAAGTAAATGAACGGACTCATTTTCTGAAGTAAATGAACAAACTCGTTTCCTGAAGTAAATGAGACTCATTTCCTGAAGTAAATGAACAAACTCATTTCCTGAAGTAAATGAGACTCATTTCCCGAAGTAGTGGAATAAGACAAATCACACCCTCGTAGGGATAAACTGCTAAACGTCATAACATGCATTGATGATTCGTATATCCAGATAAACAAATCAACTATGATCCTTAATGTTTTCTCCATCAGTTTCCCGCAGTAAACGATAAAATTGCATATAAGAATATCACCTTCTGACGTAGGTGATAAGAAGGTCTTGAAGATCTATAGCCAACTTTCTTGTCACTCGGAAGTTGACATTGATTTTTATTTTTATTCTAAGATTATTGTTATTCATGTTTCTTAATAGTAGTATACTTTACTATTTAGTATTATCTTTTACATAGTTTTTTTATTATTATTCCCTTAATGCACTATATTGTGAGTTTTCATCAAAGCATGCATAAGAGCTTGAAGTCTCTAATTTCATATTCTTATAAACTCTAGAAGAGTATAAGATCTTATTTTAAACATTTGTACTCTTGAAGAAGTACATGGAATATGAGTTATGACATATATATTCAGAACTATTTTTATTTGGTTAGTACAACTAATATAAATAACCACAAAGCATAATCTGGTTTACAAGGTCACTTCCTGACAATCATCTAAGCATTGCTTGAAGCATGCCCCTCTTGTAGAGGGTGTAAAAGAGGTAATGGTTAAGCGCGCAACCAATGTTATTGTCGTGGCTTATAACTAGGTCATCTTTGTAAGGTTAATTTCTAATGTCCTGAAGAATATTATGAATAATGGTCGTTAGTTTCATACTTGTAGTATGCCTCCAACAGAAGTTCTGAAAATACCCAGTTAACGGCATCGGATTATATAAATGGATCACCGTGTATATATAAAGTTCAATGGTTAGAATGTTTTACCATTGAAACTTATGATGTCACTAACCAGAAGTTAGTTGATGATAAAATCTTATTCTTTGTGGCATTTGGTCACTCAAGTAAAACGATGATTTGCAAGATCATTGAAATTCACATGAATACCCACCTAATCGTAGTTGATGATAAGGGTGACCATACATGTACGGTTTGTTTTCTTGGAAAAATAATAACAAGGCCGTCTATAATAAAGATTAAATGCAAAGTCTCTTATGTCTCTTGATCGAGTTCAATAAGACAACTGCGAACATTAAACATTGTCATATGGGCTAATGTTATTCCAATATAGATGCCTTAACACATTGGTCATATGAAAAGGTAGAAAATGTTTGAGGAGCACATAGTAGCTCACAACGACCTAGAAGAGTCGTTAGTCAAATGGGCCCATGCAATTTTGCATTTCGAATTTGACACAATAACTTCTCTCAAATTATCTCCAGAAAAGAGTATATGTTCCAAGGCCTCCTCCACAATTAACTAAAAGACCACAAAGAAGTTGAATGATACATGGGGTTTAAGTCCCTAATGATATCAAATACTTCGAGCTTTATAAAGGTGATAAAATGCTCGGTATTTAGGGGGAGTGGAAATAAGACTATATATATTAAGAAAGAGATTGCATGAAAGCAACTTCTCTATATATCATTCGGGATCCGCGGATAAATGAAAGTGAACCAGAAGTTCAACACTTATGTACACCAAATGATAACTACATGGTTTAGCAGAAAGCCATCAAATGCATTTACTATAAGGCCAAGAGAGTGACTAAGTTACATATATTGCACTAGCTAGCTCATTTGGTGGTTCTAGAAGTAACTCCGAAAACCAACAAAATCATGTGATTATCAAATTCACCAGAAGGGTTGAAGATCACTAGGCTCTTACTTTAAGGATTCCCCGGAAGTGGAAAGAGCTCATGGAAGTATGATGATCACCAATCAAATAATGGATGTCGACATTGAAATGATGATAAAAGAGATAAAAAGAAGGAATTCATGATGAATTCTTTAAGCATGATCTTATTGGACCCGTAGTTCCAACATCGGATAGTATAACATCATTGGTTTTAATTGGGAGTTTATACAAAACCGCAATAAGCGAAATGAAGCTGTAAGATATATAGCAAGATAGACTGCATAAAAGTCTATATGGAAATATATTCACCTGTAGTGGATATAATATTTGGTTGTCGATGAACCGACTCTAATCGTAATTGACGGGCATAGTAGTTGTATACTCAAATTGATCATTAATAAAAGAATATAAGTAAAAATGATCGATTAATTTGAAATGCCCGAAGCATCAATATGAAAGCCTCGTCATATGTACAATTGTACACGATTAAGTCAAAGGGTGCTTATAGTACTTGAAGTATTGTGTAAGTGGTGACATAGTGTATTGAGTCCTGAAGTACTATACACGACGTTGTAGTCTTTTCCTCAATCTTGGTTTTTATCCCACCGGGTTTTTTTTCAAGGTAAGGTTTTTAATGAGTCAACTTATACACCATCTATACATCAGATCCCCCGCATCAAAAAATGAAAAGCACACTAGGTCTGGAAGTACCTTATTTTTGTGCATTGAAAGCAGCTCATCACCAAAGACAAGGAAGTCTATCGCATCAAACTCGAGTGTGATACATGAAGAGATTTTTTACTTTCACACATCTACGACAACTTTCAGACTCGACCGTACAACTCATGAAGTCGGCATTATCAAGAAGTTTGAAGTGCTTATCAGAATGAGAACGCTGCAAGAAGAATGTTGATTTCAGGGGGAGAATATACGCACTGCACTCTTTTTCCCTTCGATCAGGTTTTGTCCCACTGGGTTTTCCTGACAAGGTTTTTAATGAGGCAGTATCACCAACGCGTATCAAATGACAAATGTACTCTTTTTCCTTTTGCCCTAGTTTTTGTCCTATTGGGTTTTTCTAGGCGAGGTTTTTAACGAGACAGTTTGTAATGTTAGAGGTGTACATCCAAGGGGGAGTGTTATAAAGTCACTTGTTGTGTGGATGTTTCACCTCCTCTAACCTCCCACACTTTTGCCCTTACTTTGTAATCCCCTTTATATATGGGTCTTTAGAACCCCAATAGTAGAGACATACATTTGGTTTCTCTTCTCTCTGCCTCCTCTTTGCTCTCTTCTTCACCATATTTTAACACATGATATAATCCATTTGGATCCCATTTTTAAGATTTTAAAAAATAACATGTTTTTATGGAAAAAGATAAATCCCCTTCCATAAAATATATCATTTGTTACTGTTAATTTTATACAAGAAAATATGTCATTCGAGGTATTTTGATTTATTCTCTATAGACATTCCCTTATAATAATTAGTATAGATAAATAATTTTAGTTTTTAAGAAAATAAAAATAGTGTAATAAATGAGGGTATAATAATATATTTGTTGATTTCTTTAACATTTATGAAATACTCTAAAATGATATATTTTGACGAACGGATGGATGGAGTAATATATAATAAAACTTTGCGAGGAGACATGGCTTCTCTCTCCCCTCTATTTACTCTCTCCTCTCACGAATTGACGTCTTAATCCTGGCGTCTTGTGCTGCCTCTGTTTGCCACCGCCTTTGCGAGAAGACAAATTAGGTCTTCGATTTATCGCAGATCTCCGATTGACTATGATCGAGTACGGTAGCGTTGTGGTGCGGCGAGTCCAAGGACGATGACTCGGAGCAATGCCGCGAGGGGAGGTTCTGATTGTGAGTTTATGGTGACTTCCTCATACTGCTCTTCCTGTCCATGACGCATTACAAGTTCTTCCATTCCATTTGTTCAACATAGTTTAATATCATCGATTTGTTGTTTTATGTTTTGCAGATAACCTGTTTGATGAAATGCCCCGATAGGCCGAGTGAATATATCACTAGTACAAATATAGGGGGTGGAGCACGGTAAATTGGGTACGGTTTTTTACAAGTGTGCTTGTTTTTGTATTTTAAGAACGATTTTATATTAAAAGTGTGTTCACAACCCCAAATTCAACTATAAGCAACACGCTTTTCCATAAAATAATAGTTAGACCGGTTTTCGTGTAAAGCGTGCTTAAAAAAACTCAAAACGAACACGGTTTAATTTTCAAAGTGTGTTCCCAAAATCAGATTTGACTAAAACAAACACGTTTTGCTATAAAACCATTCTTGTTTATTTGTAAAAAAATATTTAACCCGGTTTTCGCATAAAGCGTGCTTAAAAAAACTACAATAAACACGGTTTAATTCTCAAAGTGTGTTCCCAAAATCTAATTTAACTAAAACGAACACACTTTTCTATAAAGTCGTTCTCGTTTATTTCTAAAAACTATTAAGCCCGATTTGCATGTGAAGCGTGCTTAAAAATAAATTAAAACGAACACGGTTTCATTTTACAAGTGTATTCCCAAAACCAATTTTAACTAAAATCAACACGCTTTTCTATAGAACTGTTCTCGTTTGTTTCGAAAGGAATAATTAGCTCGGTTTTCATGTAAAGCGTGATTAAAAAAAATTAAAACGAACATGGTTTTATAAGAAAAGTGTCTTCCCAAAACCAAATTTAACTAGAGGGAACTCATTTTTCTTTTAAAGCGTTCTCATTTATTTTTATAAACCGTTCTCGAAAAAAAAAATTATATTTATAGTTTTTTTTTAGGAATTAGATTAAGTAAATGCACAAAGTTACAACAAAATTCCGTAGCTCAGGTGGCAGGCGTGTGAAGCAGACGAATTCAGTAAGAGGTGCAAAAGGTCTAGGGTTCGACTCTTGGTTCGAGTGGTGAGGTATTGCATTGGACAATTGTTGAGATGGATATATATGTATATAATAGAGTACACTTTTTTATTTAAAGTGTGCTTGTTATTAAGCACGATTTGAAAAAAAGTGTGCTAAAAATTTTTTTTAACACATGTCAATTTAAGCGTTCTTATAATTCAAGCACACTTCAATTAAAGCGTTCTTATAATTCGAGCAGAACGGATATTCCCTGTTTGGCAATTTTAAGAACACTTCAAATTAAAACCGTGCTTAAAATATGGGATCACAGTTAAATAATAAGCGTGTTTGTTTGGGAGCGCACTCACTATAAGCACAACACGAGAAGTGTGCTCCCATGCATAAAAAAAGCGTGCTCTGGTCCCCCCTTTTGTACTAGTGTATTTTTACGAGCAGAGGCTTCCTTATCAATCGATCTTTGATCGATTGATAAGGAACTCGAATTTTGCTTCCGACTGTTTTACTTATCAATCAATCGAAGATCGATTGATAAGGAACTCGATTTTGTTTGTGATGGCTGCAATTGCTGAACGAAATCTGAAATCTTGTCGTTGTTGTTTTATATTTGTGATTGATATGTTGTTTTATATTTTGCACATAACCTGTTTGATGAAATGCTCCAATAGATCTAGTGACTGTATTTTTATGAGTCCTAGATAAAACCTAAAAGAACTTCCTCTCCTCTATAACCCGAAGCCTACCTTGCTTCTATCTAGTCAACCCAAGATACAGAGAAATAAAAGTCCCCTTTGTCACACCGAAGTGTGATGCGTTTGAGTATATAATACTCTTAGCCCCCGTTTGTTTTTTGGTAGGGAAAAGTAATAATTACCCTCATGAATATAGTCCATATTTAAGTTAAGATTCATTGATCCACATTCTAATCATTGCCCTCCTTCTCCCATTTTCCATATAAATGTGTTACCCTTCTATTCCCTAATTTTGAGTGGGTAACTAATACCTCTAGGATGGGCTAATATTCTCCTCCATCCTCTCCTCCAAGCTCACAAAAATTGGTGATCATATACATTTTATGTGTAAAATTTAATACCTTACCTTTCCTTTCCCTAGTTATCTAAACAAACGAGCCCTTAGTATAACAGGGATTAACTTATACTATGAAGCTCAAATATTTTAGAGTATTATATACTCAAACGCATCACACTTCGGTGTGACAAAGGGGACTTTTATTTCTCTGTATCTTGGGTTGACTAGATAGAAGCAAGGTAGGCTTCGGGTTATAGAAGAGAGGAAGTTCTTTTAGGTTTTATCTAGGACTCATAAGGAAAGAGGAATAAAAGTTGTTGAATCCTACGGATTGGATAACCCTAGGCGGGGACATAGGCTGGTTAAGAGCCGAACCTAGTTAACAAGTCAAGTGTTATTTATTTCTCTGTTAAGTTTTTAACGTTTTAATTGCTGCAGACAATTCAAGACACGAAAAGTTCAGTTCAAGACTTTGAGATCGAGTTCAAGGCCTTGAGATTCGATATCAAGCTTTTGACATTGCGGGTTCTTGAGACTTTGCGAAAAACGTTCATACACTATTCAACCCCCCTTCTAGAGTATTTGTTTATTATTCTTATTTACTTTTAGTACTCGATTCTTCGTATGTATATATCTTTATATATTATAATAATAATCTATATCAATATAATATCTTAATTTAAAAACCTTTTTGATGAAGCCCAACTTATGGTAAACATTTTAACATTTTCTTAAAGACATCAACTCTATCTTCGTTATTTTATCCTAGCTTTTATTAATATTTTACAATATTTATTTTTTATGTTATTAAAAATTTATATATTAAAAATCGCACCATGGCGTGAGGATTGTACTAGTTGCTTACCATTTTAACTGATTAATTGCCGGGGGTGAACTGATTAATTCAACATGCCGTTTTGCAGTGGCAGATGAAAAATAAAAGGGGGTCACAAAGCACACGGTGAAAATATCTCAAAACACACAGTGGCGGCTACGAATTTGAAAGTCGTAGGAATTTTCATGGTTTTAGTTTTAAAAACCGTAGAAATCAAGATGGCCACGGAGTTGAAAACCGTAAAATATTTACAGTGACAGCTTCACAAATCAGGGACATAGAGCCAAAAAAATATTTAAGCCCACTAGCCCAATTCTTCCGCGGCCACATTTTTAAAAACTTTGGGAGAGCTGTAGCCTGTGACGCGTCTTCTCGATGACCATTATTGAAGCCCATTTTTTAAAACTATGGGAAAATCGTAAAAATTAAAGCCTATTATTTTCACGATTTGAGCAACTGTGGTAGCGACTATAGCGACGGTTTTCAGAACTGTAGCTATAGGAATTCTCACAGTTTTTAGAACTGTGGCCGCCATAATCTTTGCAGTTTTGAGAACTCTGGCTGTCACCGTGTGTTTGGCAAGAAATTGACCGTGCAATGAGCAAGTCTGAAATAAAAACTAGAAGAACAGATGGGAATCGAACACTGGTGGATTCAAAGTATACCCATATTAGACATTCTTAACCAACCATCTAGATGACACAAACTTTGTGATCCCTATTACTCCTAAGTATATAACTTCCTGTATACGCTGATTATACATCTTTTCAAGATGAGATAAAGTCAAATCTCACTACCTTATTAATATTGTTAGTATTTTCTATCAGCAATTTTTGTGTGTTTTATTGAAAAATTATATTTTATTATAATAAATTAGTTTTTTTTCTTAAATTTTATATAAAAATTAAAATAGTTTATTTTAAAAAATTTAATAAAAAATTTCAAACAATCATAAATATAATAACTTTTGTAACGACTTAAGATATAAAATTGATAATTGATATAAATATCTTGATGATAAGCTTTTATTGATCAATATATAATTAATTAATAATAAAATCTTATATAATTAGATATAATAAACAAAAATAATCAATCTTAAGGACTAAAGATAAAATAATTATTTATAAAATAACTTATGGTAAAATGATAGATTTTGTAACCATTTATAATATGAGATGGAGAGATAGGATGACACGTAGATAAAATATATGAGACATTGTATGATGTGACTTCAATATATTGGATCTTTTTTTTTAACAACAATTTATTGGATCATTATTATTTGACGTGTCAAAATATCCATGTCAGATTGCACTAGAAAACCACACATAGACTAATTGCACTAAATGAGACTTTAGGGCTTTGTTTTTAGTATATCAAAATATATAGATACTAATTACTTTAAAAAAAAAATTTCACATTAATCCACATTTTTTAAAGATGATTAAAAAACTACATAAAAAAACGGAATGAGAGTCGTCCCGCGTAATTTTTACGGGATGTGATTCACTGTTTTTTTTTTACATTCCGCATGGACTCTATCCTCGCTGGACGGGACAGACATACACACACTATATCATCTACACAATATACACTATGTGTGTGTGTGTACACACACATAAACACATATATATAAACTATGAACAAATCTAGGCCATAGAATCTAACAAAATCAAAGGTCTAGATTAATCATAATTTTAAAATAAAAAAATTAATATGGATGACCCTACCTAGAGCTATCAAAACTCAAACCGGCCCGAACGCCTCGAAAATTCCGAGTCAAGACTTGAAAATTTTGACCAGAAAAATTTTTGGGATTTGAAAAATAGGTATTTTTCTCAATCAAATGGTTTTCGATCCGGTGACCCAGCTGAACCGGTTTGTTAAAACAAAACTTTGACTAATTAAAAGCCAAGAAAATCCAAAAGTATATTAGGGTAAGTTCGGTAATCAATATATTAATCCAAAAAGCTAAAAAACTCTATAAAATATTAAATTTTTTACAATAATTGTTATACTCATTATTAATCAGTATGAACTAATTTCAAAAAGTTATTTAAAACTCTGATATTTTATAGAGTTTTAAATTAAATCCAAAATCACGAGCAATAGTAAAAATCAAATATTTCAGATCAAAGGTAATATATAGTTACAAGACTCGAGCTTAGGATGGCATCTTCTAATGAGTATAGGGACAAAAAAAACAACTTAGAAACCACATCTTTAACTTTAGAATTTTGAAGTTATCACAAAGTCATCGAAATAGAATTTTTTTACTTAAAAAGGAAAAAATTGACAAACCCAAAACTGACCCAATTTGACCAAAAATCGGGTCAAACCCGAGTTCGTGTTAACCTGGATCTACCTGAGACCCATTTTACCTGAAACCCAAAATGATCCGACCCAAACCCGACCTAAATGACCGGAACCCATTTCATGGAAGAAACAAAGGTCGTTTGCATGCGCATGTGTTATTGTACGATATTTTTTTTGTTTTTACCTTTGATTCCTAGATAATTATATAGAAATCATTATTCGATAAAATTTGATATATTATTGTATAAATTTGCGTCGCATTCCATTTTTTCAGATCAAATTGAAAAACTGTCCTCAAATTTCTTTTATTAGAAAAAAGTCATCTATCAAACCCTAAATTATATCCCTTCCTCCAGGCCGTTGCTCCTCTCCTCCTTCCTTTTCCCCCGATTAGCAAAAACAAATACGCCATGAATGAGGAGCACAACTACAGATTCTTTGTCTTCAAGGCCAATTTGCGCCGCGCGAAGCGCAATCAGCTTCTCGATCCCACGTCGCTCACGGCGTCACCTAGTTCTCCGATCTCACTCCCAGGGAGTTCCGCGAGAACTTCTGGGGGCTGAATCGGTTGTCATCGAGCCCGAACACGATCTCTCTCTATAACCTCGATTGGGCTCGTTACGAGCTCAAGCTCGGGCTCGATGATCTCGTTAAAGTTCGAACGCAGAAGCAGCAAATAGATTACAGAACCCAACAGTTCAATGCAAATTAATGAATGCAGCAACAACACACATAAATGAACAACAATCCAACAATTCACTTGACATTGAAATTAAAGTTCAATTTGAAATTAGAGAGAAATCAACAATCCAGCATCAACAAATCGAAATTAAAGTTCACAGAAATGAACAACAAACATCCATCAGTCGCCTCCATCAACAACATCAGTATCCATCAACAAACAAAAGTTCAACCTCCATCATCAAATAGAATCATTGACACCTTGAGACTCGTTGACACCTTCGGACTCATTGATATTTGGAGATGACATAATCTACAACAAAATATTATCATTACAAATTAGAATTCACCATCTATAAATTGACATTGAAAAACATTTCACATCTATAATATAAATGAAACGTTTAGACTTACTTCATCAATAAGGGACATTATCTCCATAGGTAATAAGATCAACTCTTTGTTTCTTTATCCAATAAACTGGTAAGATAAGTAAAACAAATGAGTCTTGAAGATTAAAAAAAAAATCAGTCACACATTGAATAAAACAGATTGCTTGAAAGTAAAATGACTCAAAATCAAACTGTAAGATGAAGTAACAAATTGATTCAATAAAACAGATCGATTGATTTTCGGGAAACCAGAAATAGAAGCCATAAACCAAAAACTAGTAAACAAATTACAAGATGAAGTAAGAAACAATCCAAAATTTCGGGAAACCAGAAACAGAAGCCGATCGAAAATTGAAGTCAAAACAAGCTAGAAAAGAAAAATGTAATCAAACAGCAACATAAGATGTATTCATATGGAAGCAAATCATGAGTTTAAAGCAATGAATTGAGCACGTACTGGTGATGGATCCAGCCAAAAGAAGAGGAAGAGCAACAATGATGAATTATCGGTTGGGAATTAAAAAATACACCTCCCACTCAAACAAATCTGATTACTATTAGCAGCTTGAATTTTCGATTGAATCCAAGAGAGAAAGAAAACCTAATAAACGCACCACTAAAATTAGAATCAAATTCAATAGAATAGCAAAAACCACATCAGAATCTCAGAAACTGCAAAAATCAAAGCACCACAGGCACCGGAGAGAGGCTGCAATTTGTTGTAAGGAGGAAATCGAGTTTAAAATATAATAAAATAGATCAGACCAGATTCGTGCCCACGCAAATAATTACAAGACCTCCTCCTGATATAGCAGTGGGCAGTCAGGATCGATCCACGAGGAAGCGTGTCAGCGGATCTCAGGTAGCTGTAAATCTCACAGACAGAAAAGTAAACCAAAAGAAAGAAATAACAAATAAAAGCGGAAAATAAAGTAAAGCAACAGAAACTACTCGATATCGACTAAAAGTCCTCGATATCGACTAAAACTAATCGACACCAAAAACTCGAATTCGACAAACAGAAAGCAAACTCAGACACAGTAACTCGATCTCGACAAGATGTCCTCGATGTCGAGTAAAACTACTCGATCTCGACAAAACACTCCTCGAAATTGACAAAGCAATAGAAACTTAAAAGTGCAACTTTTCGAAAGCAGAACATAGATTCTGATGAACTAATTCAATAAACTGAAAGACTTCCAAGATCAGGGTTTCAACACCACAACGATAACCATGCAAAATAACACATAAAGGCATAAACGATCATGCTTTCCATCAAATAACTTTCGTTAAATAGGAATATAGAGGCTTTCACATAAACCCTAATTGTTACTAACCCTTTTCACATAATTAACCCAAGTTGTATTAAGATCACTTTCGCTTCAATAACACTTACAAGGATCACCTTCAACTTTCGCAAAAGAATCATGCTCATAGGGATAGAAGACGAATTGCATAAAAAGATCATACCTTTACCTCATCACCTTACATGGCTACCGTCGGGCTCACCCCGACCCTAGAAGTGGGTGGACTACTCGCTCTTCATTGCAATTACAAACATCTTTGATGAAAAAGAACTAACTTGCATTAATAAACTCAACCAAACTTACAACCTCTTCTCCTTCTCTCTCTACTTTTGTTCTCTCTGAAATTGAATTACTAAAATCCAGCCTTTATGGCTTTATTTATAGGCTTCCAATCCTTGCTAATCAAGGTAAGAAAGTCTATCTATATCTATTTCTATTTATCTACTTACTTAAAGATTAAATAATGGAATAAAAGAAATAAATCCAAAAAGGAAATATATCTAAAGTAGGTAAATCCTCCATGGAGTTGATAGATCTTGATAAGTCTTGATAGATGTGGATAGATTCAGACAGACTCGGACTCCTTCGCTCCCAAGCAAGCCCAACTCGACTCGGACAACCCACAGCATAACACGGCCCAGGAAAGTTTTAGTCGATATCGAGTAGTTTACTCGATATCGAGGAACGTTGTTTCGTCGACTGGGCTTCACTCGGCTTCTCGAGTAACTCTTCTCGACTTGGCTCGGACATGTGTCTCTGTTCTTGTCGATATCGAGCAATTTCATCGATATCGAGTAACTGTTGCTCGGTGTGTCTTGCTCTTCGGCTCCTCGATCAGGTGTTGCTTCCTCGAGTCCAGATGTGGCTTCAGGGTTTGGTCGATATCGAGTAAGGTTATGAACTCGAGTTGGCTTCGTCTTCATTTCCTCGATCAAGCTTCTCCTCGGCCAAGCTTGGGTGCATACGTTTTGTCGATATCGAGTAAAGGTTCTCGATATCGAGTAACACTTGACTACAGCTTGATTTGTCCTGGTTCCGCCGCTCTTCGACCTTGGACTTCTATAGTTGACTTCCGAGCTTTTCTTCCCTTCTCAGAACTGCTATAAATTGCTTCGATTTCTGCGAATTTAAATAGAAACTGGTGTAGATTCCATAATTTGGCAAATAAACATAAACTACATAGATTCTGTACTATTCTAGCCCAAATGCATGAAATGCATGCAGAAATCGATATAAAAGTATGTGTAAAACATGGCGAATTAGGCTCACAACACACCGCCGGAGTAAAAAATCAACTAAGTCAAAAATCTAAAATTCGAAATGTACTTACCAAGTACCAAGGGGCAAGAGCGCTGTTTTGCACTGCTATGCACCACTAGAGAGAGGTTGCACCGCCGGAGGGAGGCCGCACCATCGAGGTGCTTGACTGTGCGACGAGCGACGGCCGGAACACAACAGAGGGTTAGGGACCTGGGGTTTCCCTGTTTGGAAATTGGAGATGACAATGGATGAAACGGACTAAAAGAAATCAACATAAAAAAGTGTGAAACACACATACTACTCGAGGGACAATTGGGTCAATTCCATTGGGGGTACGAGCTGTCGAGCTAGTTGAGCTCGAGCTCGGCTCAAGCTCAAATTGAGCTCAGGAATAGGCTCGAACTCGGCTCATATATATATTCGAGTGATCCCGAGTCGAGTTTTTTTAAATCTGAGCCCGAGTCGATCCCGAGCTACTCGGCTCATGTATCAGGCCTAGTGTCGAAGTGCTGACGCAAAAAAAAACTGTTGAAACAGGAGGGGGCACAAGGGGCACACGTGGGTGGGGGGGGGGGGGGGCATAGCGGCAAATGGGGAAGGGGAAGTGAGGTGGACTTTTTGCTATTTTGGAAACATTGGTGGACATTTTACTAATAAAGGCCTTAAATATGGCCATCCTAGTAAATGTCCCTATATTATTCGATTAAATTATAGAGATTATTTATATGTGAGAGGACCATGATTTATAGACTTTTATATAGTTTTAAAAAGTTTGAAACGATTATATATAAAAATTATGCATTATTCAATGAGTGGTTTTTGAAGAAAATTATACATTATTCAGTAAATCGAAAATCATTATTTGTAGATTGAAACCCAAATTTTTTTAGTTTGTTAATTAATTTCGAAAAAATTATGACAAAATAAAAAATAAAAAAATATTAATTAAATGGAAAGATATCTATAAAAATAGCAAATTATTATTCTCTTAATCGAAAATGGTTATTCATGCATAAACTCATTATTCGTATAAAATCAATGATTAAGTTGAAAAAATAAAAATAAAAAAATATATTAAGAAATTGGAATAATATCCAAAAATATTTTATTTGTCAAAAAATAGTTTGCTAAATAGCAAACTTAATAAAAATGGGTTTATATATAGAGAGAATTTGGTAGTTTAGACCCCTACGAACTTTTAATTAAGTAATTAGACTCCTTAATTATTTTTTTGGCTATTTGTATAAGTAGACTACTTTTTAAAAATATTTGCATAGGTAGACCATGTTTTGGAAAAATAAAAAAGTGGTGTATGGGTGAGAGGGAAGAAAGAGGAAGGGTTTGGCGCCAAATTGGAAGAGAGAGAGTGATGTGATGTTGATGTGATTTTGTGGAGCCCTTTTCCATTTTATATGATATAAAGTGCAGGCTTTTCATTTTCTTCTTCTCCCACAATTTCTAAAGTAGAAACTCATCGAGAGAGAGATGTGAGAGAAGGAGAATGTTCCACTATGGAAGACAAGCTCCCGACTTGCTGTTCTAGTTCCAGAGCACGTGTCGGCTTCAATCTATGCACCTGTCAGTGATCAAAATCTCCGTGTCAATGCGATGCCCTAGAAACCATTGCTGGCAGAAGAAAGGGGTAAGTGTTTTATGCGAATTACTCTTCATCTATGGCGTTAGATACCCATCAATCTATCTTTTGAACTTTGGTTTTATTTTTCAGGTGAAAACACATTGGTATGCGTCACTCTCATCCTCCATGGTTCTTGGGTGGTCGAGAAAGGTACATGGGTGTATGTGGGTTCGAGGGCGGTGAAGAATATCATGATAAAATAGGACATCGACTTCAACTCTTTGAAAAACCTTGTGTCTTTAGATGTTGTACGTTATATGTTGAGGGAGAGGTGACCAAGGTCTTAGGGAAGAGCAAGGAGCTGGCTGCGATGAACACTACTGACACGGGTAAACAATCAAGTGACACGGGTATATCTTCAGGTGACAGGGTATAGGATCTATGTGATTGAATTGGGTGACACGGATACCTCTTCAGGTGACATAGGTCAACGGTTGGAGGTAGACCTGTCAAAACACAACCCGACCCGAACCCGGAATTTTTAACCCGGAATTTTTTTTCGACCCGAACCCGAAAAACCTGAAATTTTCCGGGTCATCTGGGTTTCGACCCGGTGACCCGATTGACCCGGTAATTTTGACCCGATTTTACCCGATTGACCCGGTGACCCGGTTGATTTTTAATTAAATATAATTAATTTTTTTATATATAATTAAAATTTATTGCAAAATTATCAAATCATGATTTTTTAATTATAAAAGGAAAAAATTGACAAACCCAAAATCGACCCGAAATGACAAGAAACCCGGTCAAACCCGGGTTCTAGTCAACCCGGAAATACGCGGGACCCGTTTTACCCGGGACCCGTTTTACCCGAGACCCGAAGTGACCCGACCCGAATGACCCAGTTAACAGGTCTAGTTGGAGGTGATATCCATTAGCAGCGAGGAGGATGACGATGGGCCAACCCCCCACAATCACGTGTTTGAATTTGCTGATTTACATTTCTGTTCTGACTGTGTCTGCCATTTTCCTAAGGAAATCACCCCTGTCACCTCTTTGTATGCCTTTGTCACATGACGGATTTCACATGTCACTATTATTTTGACCCAAACATTATACAAACAAGTACCGAAGTACGTGGATAAAGAAACCCCAACTACATATAATGTTCATAGAAGACTAACATCTACTAACTAACCAATGTTATAAAATACTACAACTTATGATCAACTGATATCATAATATTCTACAAGCTTTGAGCAATGAAGTTCATAAAGTACAATCACAGCAATGTTCATAACCATCTAGTGAAAAGAAAAACAAGTTCTAATATAAAGTGGTCAGGTGTACCCTCCGTCTCCCAGCCCTTGTGGTCGTTGTCCTAAGCCTCCCCATCTCCGTTCCTTGTTAAATCGCAGTCACCTCAACATCCATGTCCGGGTCCTCTCCACCCTTCCCCCTATCCTTGACAAGCACCTCTGCATCCTCTTCCTTGCTAACATCTTCGACACCATTCTTTCGACTGACCATAATAGCTTGCCTTATCACCTTGTCCTTCTAGGGGCTTCTCCCTGACTTCAGGTGCAATCGTTGTAACCACATCGATATAAACGGCTTGAAAAACAAATTCAAACTTTAAAATAGATCCCTGATTTCCCATGTCACTCAACATAAAACATCATGTCACCCAAAAACAAACTTACCTCCTCATCCTTTCGTGCGCCCCTTCCCCATCTCCTTTGATAACTCCCTCCCTTTATGAAAATCGGAATAGATGTTCCAAAGGCTTTGACAGGATATTTGTGTCAAAAGCCTTGGAGCATTAACAGTTGATGAAATACAAAACCTATCTTATTATTCGTATATTATTTTATCTTATAATATACTTCCACTATATTATATATATATGTATGACTAACCATTTCAGGAAGTATATTCGAAGATTGCATCCTTCCTTATACATGTTGAGAAGATCAGTTCAAAATAGATCATGGCTTCGAAGTATCCTTAAATAGAAGATCCAAGATCAAAGCCTGATTCAAAAGGAGCCGTTGGAGATCTGGTGTTGAAGATTCTCACGCTCCATGCTTTATATAAAGGAAAGGAAGGAGAAGACAGAAGAAAAAGTGCTACACACGAGCTTCATTCATTCAAGCGATCTGTCTTCCAAGTGTCTCTCTGCTAAGCGCTCAAATCGTTTGTTGTTTATTTCAAAGCCTTTGAGAGTCACTGTGAGCTTATAGGACATATTCATTTCAAGTGTTACTCGAGATTTTATAACTCGGGAAGTTGCACTAGGCTATTGATTTGCGAGAGTTAGAGGATTGTACTAAATAGCTGAGAGAGGTGGGGCTCTTCTAGATTGGTCTAGGACTCCAAGGGAACGTGAGTTGACTAGATTGCAATTGTATAGGAGAGAGGCTTCTCGGTGAGCTATTAGGATCCTAAGCTAAGCAATCAATAAAGCCTTTGAATCCTAGGGTTGTGGAAGAACCCTAGGCGGGGACGTAGGCCAAGTTGTGCTGAACCTCGTAAACAATTACTCGTGTTCTTTACTTATTTGCTTTACCTTATTTCCGCACTTGGTTCGAATTGTTTAACTTTGTGATTCAGGTTTATCTCAAAGGTTTTGGTACAAGCTCCAAAAGTCTTGAGACTTTCTGCGAAAAACGGGCATACTCTATTCAACCCCCCTTCTAGAGTATTTCTTATTACATTGTTTTTACATTATCGAACCTTCAATTGGTATCAGAGCTTTACTCACTGCTTTTGATCTAACAATCTTTTGAGTTTTCGATCATGTCTGGTGAAGCAAGCGGAGGATTTGCACAGGGAAGGTCCACAAGCAGACCGCCACTCTTTGTAGGAAACAACTTTGTTCACTAGTCTCAGCATCTTCCTTCAAAAGTACAAGCTTGGTCGTCACCTATGAAGGAACGAGCCAAGTAAAAGACACCAAGATCAGCATGTTCCTTCGAAAGTACGAGCTCTTTAAGATGGAGTCTGATGAGTCAATCAAGGCCATGTTCACACGGTTCACAGAAATTACCAACAACCTTGACTCTCTCGGCAAGAGCTTTACCAATGTGGAGAAAGTAAGAAAGATACTGAGGTGCCTTCCAAAGGAGAAATGGGGTCCAAAAGTAACAGCTATAGAGGAAGCCCAGGACCTCACTACTCTACCCCTTGATGACCTTCTTGGGAAGCTGATCACGCATGAGATGATCCTTAATGAAGACGATGGAGAACTTCCAGCTAGCACCAAGAACTTAGCACTCAAGTCTAAGAAGGATGATCCCAAGGATGGATCTGATTCTGAAGATGAGGATGACGATGAGGATGATCCTTTTGCTCTCATCACAAGAGGCCTTGCTAGAATTCTCAAAATGAAGAAGCAATTCAACAACAAGGATGGATCAGAGTCTTCAAAATTTCGAGGTAAGTCTCAATACAACAAGTTTGAAAAGAAGACTAAACCGTTGTCTTGTTTTGAATGTGGTGAAACAGATCATCTTGTGAAGGACTGCCCTCAAAAGACAAAAAGCCAGCCCAAGAAAGGTGACAAATGGAAGAAGAAAGCCATGGTAGCTACTTGGAGTGATTCCGACTCTGACTCCAACGATGAAAAGGCCAACATTTGTCTCATGGCTTCTGGAGATGAATCCCACGATGAAAAGCTTGAAGCTACTGTAAGAGAACTTATGGAAAGCCCAAAAGAGGTATTATCGGAATTCCTTTCAAATATGATTGCCAATGAAGAGAAGCTTATTGCCCAAACTAACATTCTTATTAAGAGAACCGTGGACCAGGAAAGAACTATTGAGGATCTGTCTATGAGGGTCAAAGGTCTTGAAGCTTCTTATTCAGGTCTTGACATTAAAGTCAAGACGCTTGATTTGGTGAAATCTGAACTCAAGCAAGATCTCTCCTCTCTAAGAAATGTGCATCATAACTTAGAGAACGAGAAGATCTCCCTGAATAATAAGATTCTAGACCAACAGACAGCCCTCATAAGTTTTACCAAATCCAAAGGCACTCTCGATAAGATGTTGGGTGAGCAACAAAGCTCTCTAAACAAAAGTGGTATTGGTTACAATCCAAAGTTTTTAAAGAAGCAACACATTACCACTTTTGTAAAGGCTAAAGGAAGCAGAACCTCTCCTATATGTCACCATTGTGCTAGAAAAGGACATGTAAAAGAGACCTGCCCTTATAGAAGAAAGGATCCATATATTATTCGTAATACATTTCCTGTTCATTTGAGAAAAGAACGGATAACACAAGTTTGGGTTCCAAAAGGCACTATTTTACCAAATATGGTTTACCCCAACAATGGATCCAAATTTGCTTATTGGTCTGGCCACAAAGGTTGATGTTTGTTTTGCAGGAGATCACCAAGGTGAAAGAACACAAATGGATTATTGATAGTGGTTGCTCGAGGCATATGAGTGGGAAGAGTTCTCTCTTTCATGATCTAAAGGAGCAATCCACGGGAACAATCACTCTTGGTGACAAAGGGAAATGCAACATTGTTGGTATTGGTAGTGTTGGAAGTGATTCCAGCCATAGTATTAAAAATGTCTATCTTGTTAATGGTTTAAAGTATAATCTGCTTAGCGTTTCTCAATTATGTGATAGTGGTAACAATGTCAGATTTAACAAGAAAAGATGTATAGTGTGCAGAGATGATACATGTGAACTTATTCTGACTGCATATCGTTACAACAACATATACGCTGTAAATGCTGATCAAGTGGCACAAGGAAGCTTAACCTGTTTAAAGGCCTTGACGAACGATCCAAAGCTTTGGCACAGGAGACTCGGTCATGTGAGTCCACATACACTACAGAAGCTTGTGTCCAAAGGGCTTGTAAGAGGGCTACCTGAGATGGACTTCAAAGGTATTGACATGTGCAATGCTTGCACACGAGGTAAACAAACACGTAGCTCCTTAAAACCCAAAAAGGTTGTAAGTTCTTCTAGACCCCTTGAACTTTTACATATGGATTTATGTGGTCCTATGCGAGTCAAATCTCTCAATGGTAAAAAGTACATGCTAGTTGTTGTCGATGATTTTTCAAGATATACTTGGGTTGCATTTTTGAAAGAAAAATCAGAGGCCTTATTTGAGTTTTCAAAACTTTGTAAGGAGTTGCAAACTTTAAGAAATGAGCCCATAGTGTCTATTCGGAGTGATCATGGTAGGGAGTTTGATCAACTTCAATTTTATTTGTTTTGTGCTAAATATGGCATCTCCCATAACTTTTCTGCTCCTAGGACACCTCAACAAAACGGGGTTGTGGAACGCAAGAACCGCACCTTAGAGGATATGGCCAGGACTATGCTTTTAGAAAATGCGTTACCTAAAACCTATTGGGCTGAGGCTGTTAACACAGCTAACTACATTTTAAATCGTTGTCTTATTCGTTCCATCTTAAAGAAAACTCCTTATGAACTTTTCAAAGGCCACAAACCACTTATATCTTATTTTAAACCCTTTGGCTGTACTTGTTTTGTTCATAACAATGGAAAAGATAACCTTAGGAAATTTGATGCGCGTAGTGATGAAGGTATATTTCTTGGCTATTCCACGAGTAGCAAAGCTTATAGAATCTTCAATAAAAGGACCCAGGTAGTTGAAGAAAGTATACATGTTATCTTTGATGAATGCAATGATGGTGCTTTGAGTGAAAGTGTTGCAGATATAGATCTTAACATCCATGAAGAGAACGAGGAAGGTGATGATGCTGCTACCAAGAACACAGAGAAGAGGAACATGCAGGAACCGATTCTTAACACTGAAGAATTGGCCCAAGGTGTTGAAGATGCGTCCAAAGCCCTTGGTGTCCAATTCAACAGTGTTGAGATGTCCGAAACTGCTGTAACTGAACCTAACAGGACCACGGAGTCGGATGTACCACAAATCAATCCTGATGGTGTGACGAATCAAGGAGCTGAGACTAGCAAAAGGAAATTCAAATACTCCTCATCACACTCATTAAAGGATATCATTTCTGACCCTACTTCTAGTGTTCAAACTCGTTCTAAACTTAAAGATCTTTGTGCTTTTAACGCGTTTGTTTCTCTTATTGAGCCAAAGAAGGTAAATGAGGCACTTCAGGAGCCAGACTGGATTATAGCTATGCAAAGTGAACTTAATGAATTTGAGAGGAACAAAGTCTGGACTTTGAAGCCTAGACCAAATCATCAATCAGTCATTGGCACACGATGGGTATTTCGAAACAAGCTGGATGAGAATGGTAAGATTTTAAGGAACAAGGCAAGGCTTGTTGCCCAAGGCTACAATCAAGAGGAAGGTATTGACTACGAGGAGACTTTTGCTCCCGTAGCCAGGCTTGAAGCCATTCGCATTTTATTAGCATTTGGATCTTTTATGAGCATAAAGTTATATCAAATGGATGTCAAGTGTGCTTTTTTAATGGTTTCTTAGAAGAAGAAGTTTATGTTGCTCAACCCTTAGGTTTTGAAAGCTCAGAATTCCCCAATCATGTTTACAAACTTGACAAAGCGCTTTATGGTTTGAAACAAGCCCCAAGAGCTTGGTACGAGCGCTTGTCAAAATATCTTTTAGAAAATGATTTTAAAAGGGGGTTGATCGACAAGACTCTTTTTATCAAGACCAAAGGAAAGGACATTTTGGTTATTCAAATTTATGTTGATGATATATTATTTGGTGCTACTAACACATCTTTGTGCAAGGAATTTTCTGACATTATGTGCAGCGAATTTGAGATGAGCTTGATGGGTGAACTCAACTTCTTTTTGGGGTTACAAGTTCATCAATCCAAGAAAGGGATCTTCGTTAACCAAAGCAAGTACACTAAGGATCTCTTGAAGAAGTTCAAGATGGATCAATCCAAGGCAGCCAAGACTCCCATGAGCTCAACGTTGTCTCTAGATCAAGACAAGACTGGAACAAGTGTCAATCAAAAGGAGTATCGAGGAATGATTGGATCTTTATTATATCTCACGGCTAGTAGACCTGACATCATGTTTAGTGTTTGCATGTGTTCTAGGTTTCAAGCTGATCCCAAAGAATCTCACCTCGTGGCTGTGAAGAGGATCTTTCGATATCTCAATGGCACTAAGGAACTCGGACTATGGTACCCAAAGCAAAAGGATTTCACTTTAATTGGTTATTCTGATGCAGATTTTGCAGGCTACAAGGTGGATAGGAAGAGCACATCAGGATGTCGCCAATTCTTAGGAGCATCCTTGATCAGTTGGCACTCAAAGAAGCAAAATTCAGTCGCTCTATCCACTGCATAAGCCGAATACATTGCAGCTGGAGCTTGTTGCTCCCAAATCCTTTGGATAGCTCAACAAATGCGAGATCTTGGCATCAACCTCAAGGGTATCCCAATTAAGTGTGACAATACAAGTGCCATATCCATCACTAAGAATCCTGTTCAGCATTCAAGGACCAAGCATATTGATGTAAGGCATCATTTCATTAGAGATCATGTTGAAAAAGGTGATGTGTCCATATCTTTTATTTCTACTGATTATCAATGGGCTGACATTTTTACTAAGCCTTTGGCAGAGGACAGGTTCACCTTCACTAGACGAGAGATTGGGATGCTTAACAAGGATGCACTTTCGTAGGGGGAGCTTTCCCTTTACGAAAGATAAACTCCACTCAGTGTCAAGACCTTTGAGAGTTATGACAAGGTCTGCAAACTGAACAGTGGAGTACATATATCGGATCATATATTTTTGGTTAATATCTTTTTAGATATATAATCAATTATATTTGTTTTAATCGGATTTCAAAAATTGCCTATTTCGATGATTTCCTTAACCGTTAAGATATTTTTGGAAATATATTTTTTGTTACCTTGTCCGATTTTAATGGTTATTTGAATTTGAATTTAAAATTGAAAACCTTTCAAATTTTAGCAATGTAATGATTTCATTCCTTGGAACCCTAAACCCATCCCATCAATCCGTCACCCTCTCTCTCTACTTAAACCAATCATGTACCCGATTACAACCCACACTCAGAGTTTTCCAAACCCTTTCCACTCCTTCATCTTCAACCTCTCAAAGAAACCCTAACCGACTACTTCCATGGCACCCAAAACCAAGAAAGTTGTCACTCCCAAAAGACTTGGCGCCACCCCCAAGGGACGCCAGGCCACTGCTACCTCTCCCACACCCGAACCTGCTACTCAAGCCATCATCCCAGCAGTTGTCCAGAGCACCATTAAGGCGAGCACGGCCACGGCTCCCAAAGGCTCTAAGAAGCGCGCTGCTAAGAAACCCCTGAGTGCTAAACAAAAGGGGAAGAGAAAGATCCTGGCTGAGGAAGAGGACGAGGAAGAAGACGAAGACGACCTTGATGCCGCCCTGGAGCGAGATGCTGCTAAGGAAGCCGAGGAGGAGGTCTTGAGGCAGAAAAAGGTTGATGAGGAGGCCGAGCTTGCTAAGAAACAGGTCGAGGAAGAAGCTGAATGGATTCGGAAGGAAGCCGAAGCCGAAGAGGTTCCATCCGAGGTGGAGCCTGAGGAAGAAGAAGAAGAAGAAGAGGAGCAAGAGGGATCTGGAGAGGACGAGGAACCAGAAGGAGATGACGCGGGGTCCGCTGAGGACTTGAGGTCTGAGGAAGAGGAGGAAGAATCTCCCTCTCCTTCTCCTCCTCCCCCGTCTCCGAAGAAGCGGAAAGCCCCTGCTCCTGTCAAGCCTCCATCCCCCAAGCGCACCAGGAAGGGCACTGTCAAGAGTCTTGCAGCGTCTGTCAAGAGAGCTGCTCCAACAGTTGCGCGCAGAAAGAATGCAGACCCCCCGGCCTATATCCAGGTAAATCAATCCTTGCCCTCCTCTTGGTTTGAAGATGCTGAGACTGCTGGTAAGTGGGTAGACGAGTTTCGAACTCGTAAGATTAGTTGTTCTGATTTTTTAGATGTTGAGTTCTTTGAAGCTTTGAAGTTACCTTGCATTGAGCTCCTAAAAAAATCCCCAGCCTGAAACCTTCTTAACCTTGAGACTGTTTACTACCCCGAGCTTACCCGACTTTTCTACATTAACCTAAAAGCCAAAAACAACACTGATGGTTGCTCTTTGGAGTCTGTCGTCAAAGGGGTTAGAATCTCTCTCAACTCCAATGATTTTGCAGATTCCTTAGGCTTACCTACACCAGTTCCACCCGCTGAAATAAACCCCTCAAAAGAAAATTGCATCATCCTAGCCCGAGCCAAATATCTCTTACCTAAAGCATCCAACAACACCTCAAAGCAACTCACCCACTCATCCCTAACCCTTGAGGCAAAAATTACCTTTAACATTATTTTTAGATGCCTCCTACCCCGTCTTAACTCTGGCTCACTCCTTACTGACAATGCCATGGTACTCCTCTACCGCATTCTCAATGGCCTTGATCCTGATCTGGCCAACACTATCCTTGGAACCATGGCTCATGCCAGAAAAGCTCGAAAAGGCTCTCCCCTCCCCTTTGCTACCCTTTTGACCCCTATCTTCAAAGCTTCTGGAATTGATGTCAAAAATGAAGAGCAGCTGCGTCATACGGGTATGTTCGACTCTAAAGGCCTTGAAAAGATTGGCATCACTCAGTCTCCCCAAGGGACCTTGAGTCTTGCCACTCCTTCAAAAGCCTTTCCCACTGCTCCAGCTTTCGATGAACGCATGGACAACCTAGAGTTGGGCTTGGAGGAAGTTCGCCTGGATATTAAGGAGTTGCAGAAGGAGTTGATGACAACGATGAGCGGGATTTCAACGATGCTGGAAGGACTGTGGACGAGGCTCACTGATGATGCTCCGGATGACTGAGCCTAAACCTTATCCCACCCTATCCCACCCCTGAAACTTGTTACTTTGCTGGTTTTTGGAAATGTTTTCAAAACATTTGGTAACTTTTGGTGACTGTTTTACCTCCGCCCTTTGTTGAAAGACAAAAAGGGGGAGATGATCGTTAGACTTTGAAAACCTCTGTTTAAAGGTCGTGGAGGACCTTGGTTTTTGTTTTATGGTTTTTAGTTGGATAGTTTTTTTTTTTTTTGCATGCTTTAAAAATTTTGATCCAACATTTGTCTAACCCTTGCAGGTACCTAGTCTGATTTTGATTTTGATATATCGTTTTGACTAAGTTGCAGGGATGCACAGGTTTTGTCTTTCATCAAGGGGGAGATTGATAACTCCCTCCCTTGATGAAAATCGGAATAGATGTTCTAAAGGCTTTGACAGGATATTTGTGTCAAAAGCCTTGGAGCATTAACAGTTGATGAAATACAAAACCTATCTTATTATTCGTATATTATTTTATCTTATTATATACTTCCACTATATTATATATATATATATGTATGACTAACCATTTCAGGAAGTATATTCGAAGATTGCATCCTTCCTTATACATGTTGAGAAGATCAGTTCAAAACAGATCATGGCTTCGAAGTATCCTTAAATAGAAGATCCAAGATCAAAGCCTGATTCAAAAGGAGCCGTTGGAGATCTGGTGTTGAAGATTCTCACGCTCCATGCTTTATATAAAGGAAAGGAAGGAGAAGACAGAAGAAAAAGTGCTACACACGAGCTTCATTCATTCAAGCGATCTGTCTTCCAAGTGTCTCTCTGCTAAGCGCTCAAATAGTTTGTTGTTTATTTCAAAGCCTTTGAGAGTCACTGTGAGCTTATAGGACATATTCATTTCAAGTGTTACTCGAGAGTTTATAACTCGGGAAGTTGCACTAGGCTATTGATTTGCGAGAGTTAGAGGATCGTACTAGATAGCTGAGAGAGGTGGGGCTCTTCTAGATTGGTCTAGGACTCCAAGGGAACGTGAGTTGACTAGATTGCAATTGTATAGGAGAGAGGCTTCTCGGTGAGCTATTAGGATCCTAAGCTAAGCAATCAATAAAGCCTTTGAATCCTAGGGTTGTGGAAGAACCCTAGGCGGGGACGTAGGCCAAGTTGTGCTGAACCTCGTAAACAATTACTCGTGTTCTTTACTTATTTGTTTTACCTTATTTCCGCACTTGGTTCGAATTGTTTAACTTTGTGATTCAGGTTTATCTCAAAGGTTTTGGTACAAGCTCCAAAAGTCTTGAGACTTTCTGCGAAAAACGGGCATACTCTATTCAACCCCCCTTCTAGAGTATTTCTTATTACATTGTTTTTACATTATCGAACCTTCATCCTTCCTTTTCATCGACAAGTTTGTCTTCAGCTCCATCTTTCCCAACATCACCCTCCTTCTTTGCATCAATATTAAAAGAAGCGCTAGCATCCCTTTCTGTTTCTTCCTCGGCTCTTCCTATCTCTTTAGCAACCCGCAGTCCATTGACGACCTCCTCCAACACTTTCATCTGCAGAGATTAGGTTTTTAGCATCACTCATACGGACTAAGGTGCACAAAAGCATTCAGAAAACAACATCGATTGACCTCGGTATGTCAAAACTCGTTTATAATTAAAAAACAAGCCCAATTAAAACAGAAAAGGCATTGTTGTCCAGCAATCAATGAAATTGAAATAAAAAACAAGAGAATGGCATCAAAGAGAATATGTGGTATTCGTACGACTATTCAAGTTCATATCAGATTCTAGTTGTCGCTTAATTTCATATCGAAATGATCGATTAGGACAGTATCCTTTAAATATCAACATTTACGTGTCACCTCGAAAATATCACATGTCAGGAGTGCATTTACCCTTGTCACCTAAGTTATGCAGATTCTGCAGAAAACGAAGATATGCGAATGAATGATGTACTTTCCCATCCAATTCAAAACCAATGTCACCCAATTTCTCTTTCAAACAAAAAAATTCCAAATCAAACACGACTCAAACCTCAATCGTTCTTCTTCAATCGCCCACCAAAACATCCCCATATCCCAATTTCAACTTTCACCATTACTACCCTCTTCAGCCTTCCTAAACCCTAACCGATAATTTTCCCTAACCATACTCGAAAACCGTCCTCCTCATCCTTCAATCGCACCCACCATTGTCACCCCTCCACAAACCGTCACTTAACCCACCATTGACATTCAATCTCTAAACCCCATAGCAAGTGCCTTCACCCACACACCCCACAACCCATGTTCGCACAAAACGGATAAGAGAAGTGAAATGGAGAAGGGGACGTACCTTTACAGTCTAGCACCGACGTTCTTCGCTTCTCCTCGACACTCCGACATCGGTGGATCTTCCGGCCTCCTCCCTTTTGAAATCGCCGGTGTTTTCTTCCCTTCCATGCTTACGTTTTTGTTTGAAATGAAGAGAGAGACAAGTGAAATGGAGAGAGAGAGTGTGATGATGATTCTCCCCTTTTTTTTGGCCTCTCACCGTATGAAATTACATGCCTTTGAATTTTTTTCCATTTTCCCTTTTTTTCCCCTTTTTTTCCCTCCCAAACTGGCTATCAAAGATGGGGTGACGAGCACTTTTGTGCAAAATTTTGGCAAAGAGTCTATTTTTGCGATTTTTTCCATCTATGTGCTATTTATGCAAGGTCAAAAAAAAATGGTCTATCTATGACCATTTTGCCTTATTTTTTTAGGCGTTGCATACCATCTTCAATATTTATTAAGCGTTATAGACCCTCATTTCTCATCTTCGTGTTTCCAACGCTCCACAGTCCACATAGATCTCACGATGAAGAAGATGAAGGCGATCTCTGTGTAGCTCTCCTTTCCATGGCCACGCTCTGCGCGGTTGCGCCGCTCGCTCCTTGTCCACCCTGTTCACTGTTTCTGGCAAGATGCGTTTTCTCCTTTCCTAGGTTTTCAAATTTGCGATCTAGAATCCTTGTGATTTCGGTTTTCGATTAGTGTGTAGTGAGGAAGAATTGCTACAATTTGCAGATGCGAAGTTAGAGTGCAGGAAGAGGGGTTCATAAGGTGTGTTGTACTCGGCGGAAGGCACCACCGACGCAACTGGCTGTACTCGCTAGTGTTGAGTTCGAGCACCTCGGATTCGGGACCACCAGTGGTAAAGAGATGGGACAGAAGGAGATTTTTTATCTCTTCATCCATGTTGGCAGCCAAACTTCATGTGAGTTTCCCCGTCCAAATTCATTTGACTATCCTTTAACGGTGAACCTCTTCAATCTTATTTCTCGTGTTGAAATTGGCGGTCGCAAATTGCTGGAATCTGTATTGGCGCGTTGAGTTTTATGTGGTTTGCTTGTAATTGACTAAATTGGTTACCGATTTCCCTCACTTCTTTCGTTGTAATGCTCTATCATTGACTGGGGCTCTAATTGTTTTCCTCTCATTACAACCGATCAGGTGGCGAAATTGCAAGAACAAATTAGGTCAATTAAAGAAGGAATCTGGATAAATTCAGGTGGCGAAATTACAAGTTAATTCTGGTCCAGGTGCTTAAAGGTGTAATCCAACTACCTAAGTGCTTGCTTTGTTTACTATGTGGAATGCACTTCTCTGAGATATTGGAATGGGCTTCATTTCTTTCCATTGGTGTGGTTTATGGAATGCACTTCTTGTGAAAGTTTTGCTGCATCAAATTCTTCAAGTGCCGTATGAACAGAAAATTCAGGTAAAAGAAATCCAAGTATCAATTTACTCTAATTAACCTTTTTTTTAACCCTCCTTCAGTCCTTTGGATTGTGGAATTGGTTTTGGGTTTCTAATATTAGACCAGTTTTAGCTACTGACAGTGATTGGCTCTTCTGGGTTGTGGGTTTTGTTTGCTTGCTGAAATAGATTCAAGAGACCACTTCAGAGGGCTTTCTGTGTTCTTCCCACCTTGCTCTCAAATGGAGGCAGATGATGCTGATATGAAGTCAAAGATGGAGGAGTATGTGGCCACCACTCACATGAATAATTTTACGTGCATTCACCAAGGGGATTTTATTTCAAATTAAAGTGTTTTATTATCCATCTGCACAACGCTACAATTTGCAGGGGAAATAAAAATAGGGGATTGATAAATACACCACTAATTTTTACTGGAACCACCGCTAATCTCCGCAACTCCTTGCGGAGTTAAGTCCGCACCCTGTTGCGGAATACTTTTGATTTTGGGCCAAACAACATTTACGCCGACTTAACTCCGCAACTCCTTTCGGAGTTAAGTCGGCACCCGGTTGCGACTCTGTGTCCAATTCTCCTTCCAAGGAGCAAATCCAAAGAGGAAAAAAAAAAAGTTACGCACCTCCCTGCGTAGCTTTTTTGAGATTTTTTTTAATATATAGATTTGGGAACTCCGCATCCTTATGCGGACCTCTCTCCGCAACGTCTTGCGAACGTTTTGTCGATGAACTTTTATGGCGTGCTTGGCACGATGTCCAGGGAGATCCGCAAGGGGTTGCGGAGCTCGGTCCGCAGGGGGTTGCGGAGATTAGCGATGGTTCCAGTAAAAATTAGCGGTGTATTCAGAAAACCCGTAAAAATACCAACCTTCATCTTTTGACAAATATAAAAGGAATAAGGATATGTTTTAAAAGGGCAATTAGTACATACTACCTCCGACTGGAAATGTTTGTGGCTTATGTCGCAAATTTTGATCTAAAATCTGTATTCCAAATTTGTTAGTACAACTAATTACATGTAATCACAAATGTGTCATCAGTTAACCAAAATAGAATCTATGAAAATATATATCGATAAAAAAAATTACATTAAAAAAATTGCATTAAAAAAGTGACAGCAGTGGTCAACGGTTAAAAAATGGCATCAGTGGTCAACGGTGAAAAAATGGCATCACAACAAAGTGGCATCAACGGCGTAAAGATGGCATCATAAAAAAGCGGTATTAATGGTCAAAGTGGGAAGATGGAATAGAATGAAGGGGGGAAGTGGGAGGAAGGAAGGGAAGGACGAGATGGAAAGAGGAAGAGGTCTACTCTACCTAATTAAATTAGTTTGGGGTCTAAGTACATAATTAAATATTCAAAAGGGTCTATGTACCCAAATCACCCGAAAAAATATGGCATCACGGTAAAAAAAATATTATGAAAAAAATTGAAATAAAAAAGTGTCATAAGTAGTCAACAATATCAATGGTCAACGCGATATCACATGAAACAAAAAATGTCACCAAGGTTTAAAAAAGTGGCATTAAAAAAGTGTTACCAAACCATTTTATTAAAAACGTGGCATCAAAGTGAAGATAAAATGTAATAAAAAAATGGCATCAAAACGGTAAAAAATGTCATCATTAAAAAAAAAAATTGGCGTCACGGTAAAAAAAAATAGACATAAAAAAGTGGCATCACAGTAAGCAAAAAATTTCATCAAAGTTTTAAAAAAGTGTCATTAAAAAAGTGGTATCCAATCATTTAATTAGAAAAGTGGCGTCAAAGTGAAAATAAAATATAATAAAATTTTGGCATCAAAACGGTAAAATATGGGATCACAAAAAATGACATCACTTTAAAAAAAATATAAAAAAAAATCTAAATGGGTTGGTCAACATTGACCAGTCAACGGTCAATTGTTGACCAGTTGGTGGTCAAACAGGTGACCAGTGACCATTATATCTTATTTGGGGAAGGGTCTACCCCACCTAATTTATTTTTAAAAGGGTCTAAGTACCTAATTAGATTTTCATATAGGTCTAGGTACCAAAATCACTCATATATATACGAATAATAATTCATAATTTAATAAATAATGCATAATTTTTATAGATATTTTTTTTTTGTTTACAGTATGCAAACATTTGGAGTTTGCTACGAAAACCGTAACAAACAACCAGGATCATCCCTAAGAATGATGGTGTAGATCTAATACAATCGATACCTTTTCTAGCTATGAAGTCGGCTACATGGTTGGCTTCTCTATAACAATGTCTGAATTGTATAAACTCGAACGTTTGAGCCATAATCATGATCTTCTCAACTTGATGGATGACATCCCATGGAGTATTGATTTCCTTGCTTATCGCCTTAATAATAGTCTGATTATCACTTTCAATGATTGCTTGTTGCATGCCTACAATGATTGCTTCTGCCTCTGTTAGTAAAATCGAACCTCTTGATGTATTTTGAAAGAATACATCTAGTAAACCGCTCTCCGAGTCACGAATGACTCCTCCCACTTGATAAGAGCTCGTGGGCTTAACCGAGCCATCTATGTTAATTTTATAGATATTGCTCGGAGGTTTAGTCAACTTAATACTATTTCTATTAGTGATTGGTGTGGTTGATTTATTTTCCACCTCCGTTTCCGAGTTCTAGCATTTTATATTTGAGATTACTACAAACGCTAGATTGATTGTTGAGTTGGGATTTTTATTTTTAAAGATAGCATTACTTCTGGTGTCCCAAATTGTTTGCCATATAAAGCCTAATTCTTTTATTGTTGATTTATTTCTTTTCTTTGAATGAAGGATGTCAATACTATCTTCACTATAATCTTCTACAAGAAATAGTTTTTTGCCACATGCATTTTCATAGTTTTGGGTATGTTTTCTGGCAAAGCTACAATTGATGAATAAATGTGTGGCATTCTCATCTTCACTATTACACAGTGAGGATTGTGCTGACATTCTATTGTAGTGTTTATTTAATCTTTGGGTGGTAGGTAAACCATCAGTCATTATCTTCCATATGAGGTTCTTGATCCTTGAAGGTAAATCAAGTTTCCGGATCCATTTGCAATCTTCCATGTTTCTGCTATTATTATTATGGTTGATAAGCAAAGTAGATTTGGTTGAGAATCTACCGTCCTTTTCAAATTTCCATACTAATTTGTCACTGGTGTCCCAAGTGGGTATTTTGATTTGTGTTATTTGATCAATAATATGACTTGGGAATATTCTCTGAAGAGGGTTGTGCAGATTTCGGTTTAGACCGGAAAACCGACCGGAACCGAACCGGTAGAACCGGTCATATAACCGAATCGGATATTCCGGACCGGTTTTCGGTTGATGGTTTTTGTGAATTACGGTTCCGGTAATAACCGGCGATTTACCGGTTTAAACCAGATAAAACCGAAAATTGAATTTGTTTAATATATATAACGTTTAACTGTTGAAGTTTAATTAAGTTATTTGGTTAATATTTTATACACAATCTTATCCTTCCAAATTCAAATACTAACAATATCACTTTTTTAAAAAAAAAATATTTTCTTATTTGATAAGGATAGTTCGTTATCAATTCTATCTTAAGAATTATGATCATACATCGAACAGCACATGTCTGCAAATCTGCAATCTTGTGAAATCCAAACCTCTTACTTGGAATCCTATCACGCACCTTGTTCAATTGTTCTAGTCGAGGCACGAAGTCACACACTACGTGTCTGCAGTCTGTTCACATCGAAACTTCATTCAAAGAATCAAAGTTGGAAATTTTTCTACCTCTTGATTTCACGTGTGCACTTTAATTGATCAGGTAATAGCTTCTTTTCCTTCTTTACTAATTCTTATATGCTTATCACTTTTCAAAATCATGAAGTATTAAAGTCCTACTGTTAATTGTTATTCCGTAATCTTGTACATCATTGTCTTGTGTATGAATGTTGATATATAATTTTTGTTTGTATATTAGATGTCAGGGTCAAAATCGAAAAAAAGGGTTGCCGTTATTGAAGATACTCCTAGTGATGATCAATTATCCATTGATTCTCTCAATGAAGATGAAGAAATTGAGTTAGAGGAAAATCCACCAAATAGTCCTGCGGAAAGTCTATTGCAGTCCAATAAAGATGAACGAAAGGATCGCAGATACATTAAAAGAAAGAGCAAAAGAAGGGAGGAGTACTGGAAAGACTTTAAAGAATATTCAGACAAGAAGAACCATATTCGTGCTGAGTGTAATTTTTGTGGGAAAACATTTGTCGCTGATCCCAACCTCAATGGAACAACAAATGTTAGAAATCATTGTGGATCTTGTCCAGAAAATCCAGCCAACAAAAGCCAAGGTAAGCAGGCTAAACTTATACTTCAACCTAGTGATGGAGAAGGGACAGTTAAAATGAAAAATTGGGTGTTAAATGTCGATGAAGTTCGAGAAGCATTAATAGAAATGCTAGTCATTGATGAGACGCCGTTTCGAACAGTGGAGAAGCCCGGTTTTAAGAAACTATTATCTGTTGCGTGTCCGACATTTCACATGCCTTCTCGTTTCACCGTTTCGCGTGATTGCTATCAGTTATATTTGAGTGAAAAGATGAAGTTGAAAGAGTTTCTTAGAGTCTCATGCCAAAGAATGAGCTTGACTACAGATACTTGGACCTCTATACAAAAGATAAACTACATGTCTCTCACTGCTCACTTTATTGATGATGAGTGGAACTTGCAAAAGAGGATTTTGAATTTGTGTCCGATTTCTAATCACAAAGGTGAGGCTCTTGGTCGTGGGATTGAAGATTGTTTAGCTTTTTGGGGTTTATGTGATAAAGTCTTTACTGTGACAGTTGATAATGCTAGTGCTAATGATGTAGCTTGTAATTATTTAAAGAATATAGGAACTCCAGGTGGATCCATAAGCAAAAGAAAGTATGTGCATATGAGGTGTGTTGCACATATTATTAATCTATTTGTGTGGGATGGTTTGAAAGTATATGTTGGTTGCATTGATAAAGTGCGAGCTACTGTGAAGTTCATTAGGAGTTCTCCGGGTAGATTGAATGTATTCAAAGAACAAGCGGAGAAATGTAAAATTGAGTGCAAGTATTCCTTGTCTTACGATGTGCCTACTAGATGGAATTCCATTTATAAGATGTTAGATGTTGTTTTGAAGTTCAAAGTTGTTTTTGATCGGGTAGATCTTCCTTTGGAATATGATGGGATAGAGCTGGGATCATTCACTTCTGATGATTGGAAGAAGGTTGAGTTGCTTGTTACTTTTTTAAAGGAATTTTATGACATCACTAATGCTGTCTCAGGCTCTTTGTATGTGACAAGCAACACTGCTCTATTTCACATTAGTCAAGCTCTAAATGCAATCAACAATTGGATGGGTACTGGTGATCTTATTTTTACAAATATGGCCTTCAAAATGAAAGAAACGCTTGAGAAATATTAGGGTAGTGTTGAGAAGATGAATGGGCTGATTTTTTTTGCTGTCATCCTTGACCCAAAAGCTAAGTTTCTTGTTGTCCAACTAACTCTTCGTGACATGTATGGGGACAAAGAAGGAGATGAATGGGCTGTAAAAACAAAGAAGGATGCTTTTAAGTTTTATGATGATTATAGGAGTATTTATGCTTCTTCAGATCTTCAAAAACAGTGAAGCCATTTCGAGTAGCTCCCTGGTCAAAGATAAAGAATGTTCAAGCTATATGGCTAACAAGTTGGAGCAAGTGAAGAGACAAATGACCGAAGCAAATCATGGTGGGCTGATCAGATCTGAATTTGAAAGATATTTGAATGAGCAAATAGGTGAACATGAAGAGAAAGATATCTTGATTTGGTGGAAACTTAATGGTCCAAGATTTCCGATTCTTGCACGTATGGCACGTGATGTACTAGCAATCCCAATATCAACGGTTGCATATGAATCCGTCTTTAGTGCCGGTGGGCGACATTTAGATCAATTCAGAAGCTCATTAACCCCAAAGGTGGTACACTGGTACTAGTGATTTTATTTGTTGTTTATTTTTTTTTCCATAGATGAGCTAAACTTTCTTAAGTAAGTTTCTTTCTGACATAGCTTTCTATCAATTTTTAAAATCTAAGATGGTACAATCACTGATATGTGGAAAAGATTGGATTCGGGCAAGGACTCGCAATGCTCCATTTGATATTGAGGAAATTACGCTTGATGATGTGGAGCGAATGGAGAAGGGTAAATTTCTATCACCTAATTACTCATTCTATATACACTTCATGCTCATCATCTTTTTATATCAATCCTTTATATCTTTTTAAATTGTTGGCAGTGCTTGTTATCCTTCTAATATGCTATGATTATTACACTGTTATTTGTTAGGTTAAATTGCTAAACTTCCTTTGATACTTTTGTTTTTTATTAACTATGATGTTATTAATAATATAGATTTACATACAAAAAGTTCCAATGATGATGAAATAATCTATGTTGCTTGAGTTAAGGAGTAATGGTACGTAATTATATTTTATAAAAGTGAAATATTAAGTTTATTTTTTTATTATCTCATTAGTTGACTTTTTCTTCTTTTTTCTTTCTAATTTACAAGGGTGTTTGCTGATGCTCATAAGCTTGAAGAGTGGCAGGGGACAAGTGATGAACTTCTAAGCTGCAACACCGAGTCACCGATCGATCAAGGATTCTTTAATGTTTAATTATTAACTATGAATTGGCTTATTTGCTATTTTCTGGGGTTTTTTTTTTTGCATTCACCATTTTTGGACAAGTTGAATGTGATTACTACTTAATTACACTTTTGATTTTGGATGCAATTTTTAAAAAATTTGTGAGGTTGTTTAATTGGTATTCAAGTTTGGTTATTCCGGTTATTCCGGTTTCGGATCCGGATTGACTTTCTATATTCCGGATTGGTTGTAAACCGAACCGGAATGTTACCGGTTCGGTTATTGGTTTGAATATTTAGCATATTCCGGTTTTACCGGTTTTGTGTCGGTTCCGGTTCGGTTCCAACCGGTGCTCAGCCCTAGCTGCTGGTGGTGACGCGCAGTAGAAGGCGGAGGTGCAGCGTGATGGTGATGAAGAACGAGGATGGGGAGAGTGAAGGAGGAGATGGTGATGGTGAGGGAATGGTGAAGGTGAAGAGGTGATGGGGATGGGGAGCAGGTGAAGGTAGTCGTGGCCACGGGTTACGGGTCAACCCGTGACCCGCCAGGTCGTACAGGTCAACGACCCGGCGGGTCCGGGTTGGCGGGTTGGCGGGTAGGGATGGGTAGCGGGTTAGGGTTAGGGTCGGAGAATCCGTGACCCGTGACCCGCCGAGTAACCCTATTTTAAAAAAATAGCCGTTTGTCGTGGGGCCCACAGGTCGGAGGTTTTTTTTTTTTTAAATGTAGCTGTTGTAATGGCTAGTAGGGTGCTCGGGGCTATAAATACCCGACTCCTCCTATCACAAATCCCATCCAATCCATCAATCACCTATCAATTTGATTTTCGTAAGCTCGTAAGTTGTAATCATGTCCGGTGACAACCTCAAAGAGGCGTTGTTTCGAGATCATTACGATAAGGCGGATGTGCAAGCCGATCGATCATTCGTAGCCGTTTGTCGTCATTGTGCTAAAAGGTACAAGATGCGGAATAACCTTGGCCATGGTAATTTGAAGGGTCACATCACCAACAAGCACCCCGAGAAGATTAGGAACGTTTTCAATTGCATAAACGTGTTATAGCTTTTCGAGTTTTCGACGAAGCACACACGGCACGAAACATAACAGGTGTCCTTTTAATGGTTTTACAAGAATATAGATTAACTAAAAGAGTTTTTAGTATCGGTTTTGACAACGCTTCTGCCAACACCGCATCTATCCCAGATTTAATCCAAAACTGTCAGCCCGGGATAGGTGGCAAGTTTTTCCACATCCGTTGCGCCCCTCACATTTTAAACTTATGTGTTCAAGATGGTTTAACATATTTACAGGGTGTTGTTAAACCAATTCGATTTGTTTTGCGGGCACTTTGGCGAAGCAAACAGCTTTTCCAGCAATGGAGCGCTTATTGTCGTGCTCACCAAACCCGCCCAAAAACGTTCCCCAAGGACGTTTGCACTCGGTGGAACTCCACTTACACAATGATTTATGATTCAATCGCTTACAAGGAACTTCTTTCCGGTTTTGCAACACAAAACATCCCGGACTCACACATATTTGCCGATGTGTGGACTCAGGCCCGGGACGTTGTGGAGGTTTTCAAAGTTTTTTACGACGCAACTCGGACGTTTTCCCACGTTTACATGCCTACATCAAACATTTTTTGTTTTATTGCAATGAACGTAGCAATAGCCCTTCAAAACGGGATTAACACGCGATCCATTTCCCAAGCGACTCTGGAGATGCGGCAGAAATGGATCGCATATTACAAAGTTATACCCGACATTTTCCTCGTAGCGTGTTGTTTAGACCCTAGATATAAATTAAACGGAGTTCAATTGTTTTTAGAAAACTATTATCCGACTTTAGGAATTGTGGATGATCCTGATTGCAATGTTACAATTATTGTTGCTAGAGTTAGAGGATTGTTAGAACAATTATTATTCGACGGGCGATAGAGCGCCCTCCGGTCGTCCTCCCGTGCTTTCCAGTTCAAGCGGGTCACGAACCAGCATCACGAACCCACCGGGTCAACCCGTCGACCCTTTGACCCGCCCAGTGACCCGAACCCGCCAACCCGTGGAAATCCCGGGTTAGGGTTCGGGTCGCCCTTCCCCGACCCTTGACCCGGTGGGTCGAACCCGTCGACCCGCCGGGTCTGACCCGTGGCCACGCCTAGGTGAAGGTAATGGTTCCATTTGAAGGCAAGGTGAGGTGAGGTCATGGGAGTGGGTGAGGGTGGAGTGTGGAAATGGGTAATTAAATGCCCGGAATAAATCATGAATACGCAAATTTCGAATTAGAAAATAGGTTCCTGAATGTTAGTTTCCCCGACTCTCGTCTTCTCGATCGATTCGATTTTTAAAACAGAAGAGGATATCGCCATCCAATAGTTATTTTGAATTTGTGAGGGAAAACGACGGAAATTATTCGCCAAATTTTATATTTCGGTCGGAATCCGCTAAATGAGTTTTAAATTCAGCTTAAGTTCATTTTTAATTTCCTTTTTCCAAAAATTTAGGATTTTGAAATTCCTAGCCTTCACAGCTATAAGATAGTGGAGTCAGGTTTCTCCTCAGGAGAGAAGTTAGCGGTTCTAGGTTTAGTTGGTTTCGGGGTTCGAGAAGTTAGCGATGTCGAGGGATAGAGAAGGAAGTGGTGGTCGGTGTCGGGTAAAATTTGTGCAGAATGTAAATGAAGAAATAAAGTAATAAAGGTGCAAACTTCCAAGGTTAGGGATTACCACAACAATAAGCATATGTATAAATCATGAATAACATAAAAGAGCATGCTTTGCATCAAAGAATCAACTTTCGCTAATTCCAGCAATTTAGGCAAATTGAGTTTCAAAAATAAACCTAATTGTTTCTACCTTTTCTTAATTAGGATTAATAAGCCCGCGATTAAAAACCCTAATTACTATCCAGGTTTGCAACATGAATTCCTTGAATTATCATCTGAGGCTTAAGCATAGAGGTAGATGATGATAGAACCACGCAAACTTATGAATTTATTGATTAAGAACACATACCTATCGTTGATCTCATCCCAACCCTAGAAGAGGGAAACTAGAAACAAAACATAATAAAACCAAATAACATTAAATTAAAACTAAAACTTACAAAATCTTCAATCTTCTCTTAACTACTTGCATCTGAAGACGACTTGACTTCAATGAATAAAACCTAGGCCTATGGCCTTTATTTATTTATAGTAGACTAATCATTGCTAACCAAGGAAAGAAAATAATAAAATAAATAGAAATATATCTATCTTTTATCTAAATCCTATCTATCTAATTGAAAAAGATAAAACATACTGAATAAAATAAATATCCAAATAATTGGGTAGGGGAAATAGGAAAATACCCATAAGGAAAGAGTTTATCTAACTAAGATAAAGATATATCCCGCCAAGCAATCCTCCTTAGATTTGGACTCATCCGCATGCTCTCGGCTCTCTAGATTTCGGGTCCACATCGAGTGGCTCAGTCGACGTCGAGTGCTTTCACTCGATTTCTAGTGAAATGCAGTCGATGTCTACTGGAAAGTAGTTGATATCGAGTGGAAAGGAGTTGATATCAAGTGTACTGTCAGCTTTCAGCATTCTGCTCCGTTTTGAAACGTACTTTCCCGAATCCTCGTTTGTCCGATCGATGCATATAAATATGCGTCTGAAAGCTCTTTTTGAGGGCTACAACTCTCATGAAGGCTTCAGAACTTGATTCAAAATGATTAATGGCGAAAAATGGGTTTTTCTTCAGGAGTACCATCCTGCGTTCTTTCATAGCTTCTCCAATGTCTTCATGGTTTTCCGTGAAGCTCTAAAGTGCGTCCAAGCCTCTCCAAATCACCTATAAATACCTTAAAATCACAGCAAACTTTGTGTAGACTCCATATCTTGCAATTTATCAACAAATACACAATTTTTATACTTTTCAAATATAAAATATGCATAAAAGACTCAAATATGATTAAAAACATGATGCAAAATAAGACTAAAAACGCGTACATCAGCTGTTCTTTCATCATTTATGCTAGTATTTGTCTATTATTGCACCCTTGAAATTTCGTGGTTTACCTTGTTGTAGTTTTATGTCTTTTACATATTTAACAGCTTCTCCGTCGCCGATTTATTCAGCCTCTCGGACCACTGGGTCTGTCCGGTACGGCGAATTCTTAACTAATAAAAAAAAACGCACTTCGGCAATTATCATACATCTATCAAGGTTTTTTTTTGTGTTAATTTTAAAAAGAAAGAATCCCCTATCCGAAGATAATTCTATTATACGTAAGTGAATTGACCAGATTGTGTTTGTAGGAAGAAAAAAACACCTTTAGAACTGATTTTTTTTGGTAGCACTCGAATTGGTGAGAGTGTGTTTGTTTCTTGCAAAACAGCTATACATCTTCGTGTGGCCAGTACGGTCACACATCCTTTTTTTAGCTAGGTATATATACATGGAATATATTCTTGTATATAGTTCCAAATCAAGTACTGTTCCGAGTAGGTGTGTACGTTGTGAGGACAAATTTGACCACACAATGGAGCCACAGACAGGCCTTATAAATTTCTTGGGTCGAATTGAGTGCGAGTTTGAAGAAACTACTAGGCCTACCTTGCTCCCCCTCCATTACTCGTCAATGGACGTACTATCCCCTTTCTCGCTGTCGTCTTAACGTTGCGTTGCGCAAGACGGTGCCCCCTCAATCATCGTTCCTTCCTTCGCAGTGAAATCTTCTAATACGCTTTCTGCTTCTGTTGAAGGCCTACGCGCTCCTAATGCCGACATTCAAAAAATGTGGATATAAGAACGATTGGAACCCGATTGATGAAAGAGCTTTATTCGCTTACGGAGTAAGGAGTAGGGGAAGGGGGTAAAGGAGACAGAAGACCGGGTCGGGTATGACCATCTCTCACTGCCATGTTTCATTCGATTTGTTGTGGATTGGATGATGGAAAAACCAGCAAGCTATGGCTTCAAAGCTTAGTAAGCTTGAAAGCCACTTAGTCCTATTTCTTAGGCGTAAGGGCGCAGAGAGTATTTTGATGCGAACATCTCATTTAGCTTGCTGCGGGTACGGTACCATCAGCGAGCTACAAATCAAAAAGAAAACAATTCGCTCTTTATAAAAATTCCACGCTTACTTGCCTGCTGGCATCACCTCATCCTCTTTTTTAATAGGGTTTTTCACTCTTGTCCGGCTAAAGGCCTTTTGATCGGCTTTCACACTTCATTCTTTTTCGGAGCCATTAACTCATAATGTAAGTGTTTGGAGAACTGAGTTCTTAACGGATCTCAGAGGCCTACTCCTGTATATATATCAATGGGTGAAAACCCCGAGGGTACAATGGTAACTGTACATGTATAAATAAGATAATGCTAACATCCTCCCTCAGTCGCAGCTAGAGGTGAGCGAATAGCAAGACTGAAACGAAAAGAAGTAAAAAGAGGAGTAGGTAAGCCTTTTGTGAAAATGTCCGCATACTGATGTGCGGAAGGGACATGAAGAACTCGGACCTGGCCTAGGGCGACCTTCTCTCTGACGAAATGGATGTCAATTTCGATATGCTTCGTCCGCTTGTGCTGAACTGGGTTCGACGACAGGTAAACAGCGGAGACATTGTCGCAGTAGACCAGTGTAGCCAATCGAAGGGGAACCCGGAGTTCGCAGAGAAGGTTGCGGAGCCAGCAGGTCTCAGTGACGGCGTTGGCACTACCACGATACTCAGCCTCGGCACTCGAGCGGGAGATGGTGGCCTGACGCTTAGATGACCACGATACCAGATTCCTCTACTTGTTGCTTGTTGCATGCCTACAATGATTGATTCTCCCTCTGTCTGTAAAATCGAACCTCTTGATGTATTTTGAAAGAATACATCTAGTAAACCGCTCTCCGAGTCACGAATGACTCATCCCACTTGGCAAGAGCCCGTGGGCTTAACCGAGCCATCTATATTAATTTTATAGATATTGCTCGGAGGTTTAGTCCACTTAATACTATTTCTATTGGTGATTGGTGTGGTTGATTTATTTTCCACCTCCGTTTCCGAGTTCCAACATTTTATATTTGAGATTACTTCAAACGTTAGATTGATTGTTGAGTTGGGATTTTTATTTTTAAAGATAGCATTATTTCTGGTGTCCCAAATTGTTTCCCATATAAAGACTAATTCTTTTATTGTTGATTTATTTCTTTTCTTTGAATGAAGGATGTCAATAATATCTTCACTATAATCTTCTACAAGAAGTAGTTTTTTGCCACATGCATTTTCATAGTTTTGGGTATGTTTTCTGGCAAAGCTACAATTGATAAATAAATGTGTGGCATTATCATCTTCACTATTACACAGTGAGCATTGTGCTGACACTCTATTGTAGTGTTTATTTAATCTTTGGGTGGTAGATAAACCATCAATCATTATCTTCCATACGAGGTTCTTGATCCTTGAAGGTAAATCAAGTTTCCAGATCCATTTGCAATCTTCCATGTTTTTGCTATTATTATTATGGTTGATAAGCAAAGTAGATTTGGTTGAGAATCTACAGTCCTTTTCAAATTTCCATACTAATTTGTCACTGGTGTCCCAAGTGGGTATTTTGATTTTTGTTATTTGATCAATAATATGACTTGGGAATATTCTCTGAAGTAGTGTTAAATTCCATTGGTTCTGATTATTTATCAGATAGGAAACTTTGAGGTTTGGATCTTCCAATCCTTGGTATTGGTTTAAATTGACTCTATCAAGCCATGGGTCTCTCCATACATTTATTTGTTCTCCATTGCCAATAAGCCATTGGAGTCCTAAATTGAATTTTTTCCTTAAGGATAAAAGTCTCCCAAATTGCCAGGATGTATTTTGAGTATCCCTTTCATTTATATCCATGGTCTGTAAGTATTTTTCCTTTATAATCTTTACCCACATACTGGTTTGGTCTGTGTGAATTTTCCAAAGAAGTTTCATCTGCAAACCTTCGTTTAAGGATTCTGCTTTTCTGATTCCTAGTCCCCCTTCATTTTTTTGTTGACATATTGAGTCCCAGCTTATTAGCGGTGTATATCTTTCAAATTGTAATTTGTTCCAGAAGAAATTCTTGTTAATTTGATCTATTTGGTTAAGTATTCCTTTTGGAAGTAAAAAATTCTGCATAAGGTAATTTGTCTTAGAGCTGAGATTAGATTGGATTAAAATGGTTCTTCCTGCTTGGGATATAGAGGAGGATTTCCACTTAGAGAGCCGTTTCTTTAAATTTTGTAGTGCATCTTCAAAGACGCAATTTTTCACCCTGCCATTGACAAGAGGGATTCCTAGATATTTGTCAATTATTTTAGATATGGGGATAGCTAATGTTGGATTGATGTTTTTTGACAATTGGATTGAGCTTTTATTATAGTTTACGGTTAAACCAGATGTGTTAGCAAAGTTGTTTAGCGAGTTTTGAATAGTATGCAAGCTCATGTGAGAAGCTTTTGAGAAAATTATGGTATCATCGGCAAATGTGAGGAATGGTATTGGTGTTCTTTGCTTAGTTAATTTGATGCCCACTAGGGCATCTTTCTTTAATGCCTCATAGTGTAATTCTCTTGCTAGATTTTCCATCACTATTACAAAAATGTAAGGGGCTAAGGGGTCACCTTGTCTGATTCCTCTATTTGGATTGAACTGCTTACCCACCGAAATGTTAACTAGTACTGAAAATATAGTGGTCGTAATGCATTTCATTGTTAGTTGATCCATATTGGATGGAATCCAAACTTTTTTAGAACTGCTTCTATATATGACCAATTAATCTTATCATATGTTTTTTCCATGTCTAGTTTTAAAGTCATCCATCCTTTTTTTCCTTTTTGTTTATTAAATGTATGAAATACTTCATGGGCAATTAATGTGTTATCTTGTATCGATATTCCTTCTACAAAAGCCCCTATTAAGGGGCTTATTATTTTCGGAAGAATTTGTTTTAATCAATTCGCTAAAATTTTTGTTATTACTTTAGATACAGTGTTGCAGAGGCTTATCGGTCTATAATTGTTGATATTTTGTGGGTTTTCTACTTTAGGAATTAAGGCTATAAATGTCTGGTTAATTTGTTTTAATATGTTTCCTGAGTGGAAGAATGCTTTCACTGTTTTGCAAAAGGAAGAACCCACAATACTCCAGTATTTTATAAAAAATTCTGGAGGGAATCCATCTGGACCTGGGGACTTATCTTCTTCCATGTTACTTAGTGTGTTCTTAATTTCTGCATTTGTTGGGTTTTTGATTAGCTGTCAATTTTCCTCGGTCGTAATCTGGGGTTGAATATTTCTTATTTCATCTATTGTGATTTTCCTCTGATTTTTACCAATAAATCTTTCAGCCATTTCCTCAGTTATTTGATCTATTATTTCTTGCTGGTTAGTCATGACATGAACTTGCTTGGTGGTGAATGAATTCGTTACTCTCTAAAAATTTCTTATTTTTGCATTAATTTGAAAGTACTTTGTGTTTTTATCTGTTAAGTGTATATGCTTGATCCTTGCTCTCTGTTTCCAAAATTTATAATTAAATTCTATAATTTTCCTCTTTTTATTCTCAAGGTTAGCCATTTTTATTTTTTGGTTCGCTGTAAGGGAACCCCATGGGAGTAATTTTTGTAATTTTAGAATTTCTGGCTCAAGAATTTGAAGCTGTTTTTGGATATTGTTATTTTGGTTTTTGGACCAATTTTTTATGTTCTTTTTTTTAGCAATTGTTGTTTTTTCATAAAGTTATAGGCTTTAGAGCCATGAAATTTATTGTGCCAGACTTTTTTGATTATTTCTTCTATTCTAGGGTTGACAGAATAACCCATTTCAAATCTGAACGGAGAACCTTTTTTTTGTTCTTTTGTTCCTAATGATAAGGTAATTGGGCAATGATCTGAAGAGGCGAAAGAGTGATGCTGAACTTTTAAATTGTTGAATTTAGTAATAATTTCTTGTTGAGCTAGGACTCTATTTAATCTTTCATAGGTGTTATTTGTAGATGATTTGCTCTTCCTCCATGTAAAGGTGGAGCCAATGTAAGGAAGAGTATGTAAGTTAAGCTCTTGTTTAACTCTAATGAGCCTTCTGAACCTAGATATAGTTGGATGGTTACCTCCAATCTTTTCTGTATCATTCTCTATATCATTAAGATCTCCAACAATCAAGACTGGTAGGTTGTGTTTGTTAACTACTGTGAAGATTTCTTGCCAGAAATCATCTTTTTCTTGTTTTACAGAAGGTGCATAGATAAAGAGTAAGGCTAACGTTAAGCTTTCAATTGTTACTTGAATCATACAGAATCTTTTACCAGAGTCTAAGATTTGCATTTTTTTGAGGATGAGGCTATATTTATAAAGAATCCAGATTCCACCCTTGTGGTCAACTGAACTTATAAATAAAGCTTGATGGAATCCTGTATTTATTATTTGAGTATCAATAGGTACTTTTTCAGTTTTTGTTTCAGAGATAGCTACGATATCCAGACAATTGTTTGAGCTAAGTTGATTGATCTCTTAGAGAAGGAGAGGACGTCTAGATCCCCTTACATTCCAATATCCAATTTTAATCATAAATATAGTTGTGAATTTTATGGATAATTATTTGAATGTTCTTCTCACATACGATTTAATACGATTTAATCAACTGTTGAGATTAAATCGTTTTGGAAGTACAAATCTGACTTTGATGCCTATGAGTGACGGTGCGTTGTTATTTGAATTATTAAAATAAATAATTTCCCATGTCCTTTTTAAAGAATTTTGTAATAGTTTCTTTCAGGAATTTTTTATAATTTTTTAATTGATTATATTTAATTAATTTATGTCAAAATAACCTTTTTTAAAATTCTAAAATAGATATTGACCAGTTCGTAATTGCACGTTGATAATTAATGAGTTGTCATTCTTCGTTGAGGGGCCAAATGATCATATACAAAGTCTATATACACATCTAGCTACGTAGATATAATAAGTTAGTAACAGCATCGTAATAGAATCTCCAAAATAGAGAAAAATGGAAAATTTAGAGAAAAAGATGAATTTCATGGTCCAACGGTTCTTCTATATAGTTTTGTAAAATAGACAAATGAGGAGAGAGGGTAAAAATTTCTATATATTTAAAGAGAAAATTATCTAAAATTAAATGTTTTCATCAAGCCCCAGACCAACCATTTAACTCATAAATAAGATTTAAATGAGATTCAAAATATAAAGTTTAGTTGGACTTATAAATATTATATAATATATGAAACTAAATTGGGATTCAAAATATAAAGCTTTAATGGATTCATAATTTTCTTATATAATTTAATATATATCATAAATTTTATATAGTATGAAATTATAAAAAAAAAGGTTGATATTTTATAAAGTTATTATCATCCTTAAAAATCATACATAATTAGTAAATGAAAAATAATAAAATGAAGACATTGATATTTTCAACAAAATAAATTATAATAATAAATAAATTGAATTTATTTATTTTATGGGAAAAATCTCCTATAAGGTACGAAAACTATACTAGTTATCTAAAGTTTAAAAAATTCATTTATTATATTATAAAATTCTGCATTTATTATAATATATAATAAATGAAAAAATCTGTATAATAGAGAAACTGTTGGAGTTGGAGGATAATTTTTTTTTAGATATTTTGGTGTTTTGATCTCTATTTTAGAGAATTTTTACAAGAGTTGTTGGGCTTGCTCTAAGAACTAAGAAATCTTCTTTTTTTTTTTGAGAAAATTCGTGATACATGCACTATTTTCAGTCTAATTGACGGATTGTCCCACTTTTGGGACAAATTGTGAAATTGTCCATCTCTCCCAATACCCTATCTCTCCACTCTCTCTCCCGGGTCTCTCTCCTACCCTCTCGATCTCTTATGTCTCGCTCTCTCGGTCTCCCTTGCTCTCTCGATCTCACCTGCTCTCTCGACGCCGGATCTAGAGGAGACAAGGCACCGAAAGGCCTTTTCGATATGCGTCAATTGCAAAATCGGCGTAGCAGAGACGGTGATCGGAGAAATGCTATCCTCTGCCTTTGAGAGCTCTTAGGAGGCCGTGAATGGTGGTCGATTGGTGAGTTCGTTGAGCAACGAGGAGAACTCAAATTTGGATTCTGCAAAATAGAACGACAATGAATTCGGATTCGTGTTTGACACACTCGGGAACTTGCCTATAGCCCTTTCGTTTCCTGGGGAGGATCACTCACCGAAGATGTTGCTGCTGCAGATGGAAACTCCGTGGTCGGGATTCTACTACAGACAGACACTCGAGCAAGTGCCTGCAGCTTCTTCAGCCTCTCAGATTCACCATCTTTCTTGTCTCATATTCATCATCTTCAGCGGTGGAGGTGCCTTTCCGGCGGGGAACCGCCGATGTGCGCTTGTCCTCCGAGTAGGGTTGTTGCCATGTTGTATTCAATTAGATGCTCAATTTGGTTTCCGTTTGTTTGGAATCGGCGATTTAGATCTATCTCGCTTTGATTCATTCCCTCAGGAGCAAGGAGAAGATGCAGTCCCCGTAGTCGATTTAGATTTCTCTCAACTTGCTCTCTCGGTTTAGATGCAGTCCAAAGAGGATCCCTCTTCATTGATGAGGTTTGATTTCTTTTCTCCCTTTCCTAACTATCACAGATTAGCTCAATCTATCTTGTTTGATTGAAATTACAGATTTTCTCTTCTTGATCTTCTATATGAAATTACAGATTGAAATTACCGAGCTTTCAAAATTGTTAAATTCAGTAAAAATAAGAGCAAATTAATTTTGTGTTGAGAATGTTTCTTTTCAAATATGCCACGGAAGGTTCTTCTTTGATAGATGATGTGTTGCTAGATATTCGGTTTCTTTTGGATGCATAAACATTCATAATGCTTTAATTTCATGTTGAAGGCCCTGATTGTTTGAAGAAAATTAGATTGCATAGTGCGTACACATCTTCTATGTAGACATGCTATATGGCCACCAAAATCACATGAAAATGCAAAGATTGTAATAACCGTAAGAATAGAGAAGAGATGCGCAGATAAGAGAGGAGAAACTGATGTATTATTGGGGTCTTCATGACCCTTTATATAGGAGTTTACATAGGGAACTAGGGTTTACTAGTGTTTATACATCCCTAATATAATAATATTATAACACTCCCCCTTGGATAAACATCCTTAAATACCACCTCATTACAAATCTCGCCTAGAAAACCCAATGGGACAAAACTAGGATCCAGAGAACAAATACATATGACATTTGATACGCTTTGATGATCTGTCTCGTTAAAAACCTTGTTAGGAAAACTCAGTGGGAGAAAACCTGATCGAAGGGAAAAAGAGTGCACTACGTATACTCCCCCTGAACTCAACACCCTTCTTGATGATGTTGACTGTATGAACTGCATAGCCGAGTCTCAACATTTCCTTTGACGTGTATAAGTTGAGATGTCTTCATACATTACTATTGACTTTGAATTCTTGACTTCCATTGGGATAAAACCAAGTGTGCCATTTGATCATGGGAGATCAAATGGCACAATGGGATAAAAACCAAGATCTAGTGTATTAAATGGTGTCTAAGTTGCCTCGTTAAAAACCTTAACTTGGAAAAACCCAATGGGATAAAAACCAAGATCAAGGGAAAGAGTACAACATTGTATGGTACTTCGGGACCTAATGCAATGTCACCATTTTCACAATTATAGATACTTCTGGTACTCTTATACGGATCTTTAATGAATTGTATGTGAAGGGGCTCTGACATTAATGCTTCAGGCATTTGCAATCGATCCTTTCATTTATATACATGTGTAAGTAACACGCCCGTCATTTACATTTAGATCCAAAATTATATTCACTTCTGGTGAATACATTCTCCATATAACCTTTGATAGGTATTTGTGCAATCAACTTGGCTTTATATTTTATTTTGTATGAACACCCGCTTAAAACCGATTGATGTTGCACTTGTCGGTGTTGGAACTACAGGTCCAATGTCATCATGCTTAAAGAATCCATCTTTAAATGACTTGCTTCTTTCTAGCTCTTTTACTATGATTTCGATGTCGACATCCATTATTTATTTGATGATCATCATATTCTCATAGACGCATTCCACTTATGGGGAATCGTATACTAAGAGCCTAGTGATCTCCAACACTTCTGGTGTACTTGAGAATCACTTGATATTCATTGAGTTGGAGTTACTTATGGAACTTCCAAATGAGCTAGTATATGTGACTTTGTCACTTTCTTGGCCTTTAGTAAATGCTTTCAATTGCATATTTGCTAAACCTTATAATCATTTCGTTTATTGAACTTCTGGTTCACTTGTATTTATCCGCGGATATGAAATGATAAAGAAGTTGCTTCCGTGCAATCTCTTTCTTAATTGTCTCATTTCCTCTCCCCCTAAATACCGAGCATTTTATCACCATTATAAAGCTCTAGGTATTTGATATCAATAGAGACTCAAACCCCGTGTATCATCCAACTTCTTTGTGGTCTCATTGTAGTTCATTTGGAGGAGGTACATCTCGGAACATATGCTGCTTATTCAAAACCTTTGAATGACATGCTCTCTTCTGGAGATAATTAGGGAGATGTTATTGTGTCAAATTCGAAATGCAAACATGCATGGGCCCATTTGACCAGCGACTCTTCTGGGTCGTCGTGAGCTACCGTATGCTCAACAATGTGGTTAATAACATTCTCTACCTTATGTTTCATATGACCAAAGTGTTAAGACATCTATGATATTGGAATTACACTGTTCTATGTGATAATGTTCCGTAGTTGTAGCATTGAATCCACTCAAGAGACATTAGAGACTTTGCATTTACTTTGAATTTAGATGGTCATGTTGTTGATTTGCCAAGATGATATACCATATATGTTCGGTCACCCTTATAGAGGATCTTCGGGTCCTAGTGTCTTCTTGTCCCTTTTAGTTGGTGTGTATGTGAATGTCAATGATCCCGCCCATCATCGTTTCACATGAATGACCGAATGCCACAAAGAAAAACATTTTATCATTAACTAACTTCTGGTTAGTGATAAGTTTCAATGGGATAAATGGGTGTCAAATAAACCATATATATACATTCTCAGTTCTGTAAGACTTGCTTCTGGCTAGTCATATGAGATATTGGTGTTCAATACCATGTCAATTCATACATATGTGTCATTGTTACTTCAGGTAGCAAGATCAATGCTCTTCTGGAGCTATATGGTATTTATCCTGGTTTTTCCATTCATGATTGTTTGAGAAAACTTCGGGTTTTCAAAGTTGTTTGACACTTATAAAACCATAATATTCAACCATTGAACTTCGTATATGGTGATCCATTTATTTAATTTAGATGCCATTGAATGGGTATTGTCAGAACTTTCGTTGATGTCATACTTCAGGTATGAGTCATTTATAATGTTCTCCAAAGCATTTAGAATTAATCGTATAACAGACCTAGCTAGCTATAAGCTACAACAATAACTTTGGTCAAGCGCTTAACCATAACCTCTTTCACACCCTCTACTAAAGGGGCATGCTTCAGGCAATGCTTAGAGGATAGTCAGGAAGTGGCCTTCTTAACCGGATCGTGTTATCTAGTTACTTCTATAATCGTTATGAACTTGATAAAAACCCACATTCCATGTACTTCTTCAAGAGTAGAAATGGTAAGATTAGAATCATATACACTTCTGGAGTTTATAAGAATCATTAACTCTTTTGGAGTTTAATAAAATTCACCAGCAGACTCTTCAGACTCTTAGGTTTGTGTTGAAAACTTTACAATCTACGGGATTGTGGTCAACATTTCTCCCAAATGTTCATTTGCCAAACAAAACTTCGTATTAGAAACTCAAGATAAGTTGTTTCTTCGAGAAACACTTTGAGCTTTGAATACAATAAGTAAAATCATAATAATTTTATTCAATATAAAGAAATGAAAAAAAAACAAATAAATAAATAAATGAAATTTGTATTTGTCCGCTTCAGGTGGAGCCATAAAAAAAAACTTGTCAATTTATCCTTTTCTTCAAGAAATGATTTTATTCATAAAATGATTCATTTGTCAATTTCGAGTGACAATTAGTCTCTATTATGTATATTTCGATCATATACTCCAAAAGATGATAAGTTGCAATTAAAAAACATAGTAACTTGTCATATAAACATTGACCATATTCTTCAAGAAATGGTATGTTTGATTATTACTCACTTCAGGGAGAAGACAACTTGTATACATTCATTTTAATTTCTACACTTCTGGGTATTTGTGCAACTTTAAAATAAAAACTCATACACTTCAGGGCAAGGTTTCATCATTAAGAGAATATACAATATATCTCATATCATTCATTTACGTCAGGAAATGAATATTGTCACTTCAGAGACAAATTTGTGTTGTTGAGAAAGAGAGAGACATTTTATGAATTTTCTTTTCATATATCTCTTCAGAAGATTATTATCGTTACTGCAGGAACGATTTAATTATGAGCATAATGTGTTCATCCTCTTCAGGGGATGAATTTATTTATTTCGAGAGATAATGATAAATAAATACACAATTGATATAATTAATAAAATTATAACATCATAAATAAATAAAATCAAATTGGCATATTGTCAACTTCTATTGACAAGAAAATGAACATCTGCAAATACATGTTCGTCTACTTTTGGAGACTGGTAGAGAAACCATAATTTGCTTGTTTAGCTATAAAAATCATCGGTCTAGGGACGATTATGAATTTTAAAATTTTGTCTACTACGGGAGATAAATTTTATCATGATATATAAGCTAAAATATTTATCTTCTTCAGGAGATAAATAAGAATTTCATCTTCTTCAAGAGATGTGATACATAAATTGTGTTTACTTTATCTACTTCAGGAGATAAACTATCACTTTTGGGATGATATGCAAATTTATCAATTTATATCTACTTCGGGAGATAATGTTTGTCTACTTCTGGAGATAAAAACAATACAAATTGAAATGAATAATAAAACTTAAAATAAAAAAAATCATCACTACGGGGATGATTTTCAATCGTTCACATCTACTTCAGGAGATGGTCTGTTCATCTACATCGAGAGATGAAGATTAACCAAATATAATTTAAATAAAATAAAATAAATAACATACATATAAAATTAATAAACATACATATTATTTCATCACTACATGGATGAAATTTATCGGCTTGATCATCTCTGCGGGGATGAGATTCATCGTTTCATCGCTTCGGGGATGAGATCAATTTATCATTCACCTACTTCGGGAGATGCGCTACTTCGGGAGATGTGCTTGTTCATCTAGTTCGGGAGATGCGCTCGTTCATTTACTTTGGGAGATGCGCTCGTTCATCTACTTTGGGAAATGATTTCGTTCATCGACTTAAATTTAACAATTTTATCTACTTCAGGAGATAATTCATCTACTTCAGGAGATGAAAAATAATAATTAAAAAAACATGAAATAAGATAAAATAAATAAATAAATCATCACTACATGGATGATATTCGATCGTTTATCACTTCAGGGATACAAGGGATACGATCGATTGATCCAATCGCTTCAGGGATTGAGATTAAATTACTTTATCCGGGATATTACAACTTCGATTGATTCAATTACTTAATAGATTTAAATTTATTCAATTGATTCAACCTTAAATTTATTCAATTGTTTCAACTACTTTGGGGGTTGATATAATTTATGTTTACACATCATCTTCGGGGATGTGTTTGTACTTCACAGGGCACAATATGCAGCTCTAGAAGTTTTAGGCCGTTTTATGTAAATATATAAAATGTACCGCCCGATCTGCGAGTTTAAATATTTTGAGGGCTGATTTTGTAATTACCATAGATTTGAATCATCTTCTTTCTCGAGATTTTGCAGAGGGCATAGGCGGCGGCCCCTCGGCTTCAACAGCTCCTCGGTGTCGGCGTATATGTGGACATCACAGATAGGATTCCTCTGCCACTGGCAGCCTCGGATGCGTCGGCGTCTCAATCGACCGAATCTGGACCCGGAGGGGTGGTGACGATGTTCAAGTCCGAGTAGATATGGCTCCCTTTGCGATTTTGTTCGAGTCCGGGCTCAACGGTGTCGATGCTGGTTGCCGTCCTCATTCCGACTAGGCCGAGGTTCGACCTCAGGGCTTGCGTGGAGGTCGGCGGCGTCACCCATGGAGGCAGACATGGATAGCCCTGCCGCGCGCGGTGGCGGTTTTCGAGGAGAAGAAAACTGTGCTCTTCTCCTGGGCTCGCCATCGACCAATCCCTACAGTAACTGTTGGTCCGGACATCGAAATTCCGGTGACGTCGACGATGTATATCGTACCTGCATCTCCTAGATCAAACAATTGATAAAAGCAATTGGCAAAAGCAGTAATCACTCGGTAGAAACTCGAAGCACCAAATATACGTTGAATAGGTAAATAAAGAGGGGCCATTTCGGGGTTCGAACCGGGTACCTATGGGTATTACCCACCAGTCCTTTCCGGTGAGCCATTCCGGAATGGTTTAAGCACCAAATATATCGATCAAAGAAGGAACGACACTGAAAAACAAAATAAACAAACACATATAATATCAAGGATTGAAATAACAATTGCTAGAGCAAACGTGTAGAAGATCGAAGACCGCGATTCACATCAATTCTCAAAAAAACTCAAATGGAGTCTATCGTCCTTATAACGTGTGAGGAGAAACCGATGTATTATTGGGGTCTTCATGACCCTTTATATATGAGTTTAAATAGGAAACTAGTGTTTATTAGTGTTTATCCATCCCTAATATAATAATATTATAACAAAGATACAATTGTTCAACTCTAAAAATTTAAACTTGTTGTATATAGGTGCTGTTTCATGATTCGACATGATTTTTTTTAGAAATTTTATCTTATTGGTAGCCTTGCTATGAGGAAGATGGGTGCTGATTTGAATGTCCGAACCGGAGTTGTCAAGACACTTGAGTCTTGGTATTGACAATGTTCTAAAAGGCGTTAGGCGGCCGCTAGGCGGTGGGTGACCGCCAAGCGCCTAGGCAACTAGGTGGGTGCCCAGGCGGCGCCTAAGCGGACATGGAATAAACTTAATTATTTTCTTATATTTCAACGCATAACACATGTCAATATTTCATATAATCTAATAATAATTCATAGTATCACTCATAAACCCAAAATTTATTGTGTGGAACTAACATTAAAGTAAATAAATGCAAAATTATGCGTCCGATTAGCGACTCTAAACCTTCTAAAATCCAAAACTATAGGTTCGATTCAAAAACAAATATGTCCCAACATGGGGGATAACAAAACCCTAAGTTGATTAATCACATGCCTAAAAGCTAAAATTGAATAATTGTCGGGCTAGGCAGCCAGGCGGGACTAGGCGGGACTAAGCGGGCCTAGGCGGGGTCTAGGCGGTGTCTGGGCGGGACTAGGTGGTGCCTAGGCGGATTACCGCCTAGAGGCCCGCCTAGGCTTAAAAATTCCTAGGTGCTCTGCCGTCAAGCGCCTAGGCGCCGCCCAGGCGATGCCTAGGTGCGATTTTTAGAACACTAGGTATTGATAATCATGCTGAGTTTTACAAAGTAGAGATGCATAGTGTACTTGTTCAAAATCCTATCTCACATCTACTATGTTTTCTGCTATATTTCCATTAGCTTTAGTTTAATATGCTCAGCTGTTAGTTGTAATATACCCCGCTATAATTAATTTGCAGCTGTGCCCAGCCAACTGAGCTTCATTTTGGACTTTTCAAGTATGGTTTTATATTTTTTCAGTGCTGATTTTTTTTATTTATCTAAAGGCTATTTTTTTTCATCATTTCATTTAATTAGACATAAACACCTTGCAGTTGTTCATGTTGTGTTCGTGTTGATGTTGTTGATGTCCAAGACTCAAGTGTCCGAATGCTATTGTTATTGTTGTGTTCGTGTAATTTGTAAAATACAGTTTTGCAATTTGTAAAATACAGTTATTGTGCAACTTTAAAGTGCAGTTGTGCAATTTGTAAAGTGCAATTGTGCAACTTTAAAGTGCAGTTGTGCAACTGTAAAGTGGAGCTGTGCAACTGTAAATTACAATTGTGCAATTTGTAAAATACAATTGTTCAAATTTTCAAATCTGTGACGTGATGGAAAAAATAAATAAAACTTAAAAAAAGTGCTGACGTGAAAAAAAAAATTTTTAAAAAAAAGTGCTGACACAAATAGAGTAAAAAGTGCATAAATTATAATAAAAAGCGCAAAAATAATATTATAAAGTGCACTAATTAAATTAAAAAGTGCAAGAATTCATTCGTTAAATGAGTTCTAAACACCACAATTTGGGGTTTATAGTTGATCCTGAATATGTGAAAAATGATCAAATTTTTTTTTTCTCGGCGTCGCGCGGCAATGTTGGTTGTGAATGCTATCGTTTACCACCTCCATCTATGAATTAATTGTTGACACTGTTTTTTGTTTAGTGAGAACTAAATTATAAAGTGCACAAATTAGATTAAAAAGTACAAGACTAATATTATAAACTGGCTAAATTAGTTTTTTAATTTCGGGAGAACGAAATTAGATTTTAGTTTAAATGTATAATTATAGAACTTGAATGTACAATCTTAGTTTGAAAAAGTGCAAATATAAAACTGAAAAGTTCAATTTTATAACTCAGGTATAAAACTAAAAAGTGTAATTTCATAAACTAATATTTCCACAACATAAACTTATATTTGCACAACACTATATTATATTTGCCTATTTGGTCACCATAAACTTTTATTTGTACACCAATATAAAAAGTGTAATTTCATAAGTGCCGACACGGGAAAAAAAATAAAGTTTTAATTTGAATGTGCAATTTGGACCCTTTACTGATTTTTTGTTGTTGCTAAATATATACACATTTACTGGCTTTCGTTGCTGGCCATTCATCATTGGTTTTCATAACTCAATCCAATAGTGTTGGTGGTCTCTAGAATTAAGCTTGGTAGTAACATCGAGTCTTTGTTCACCATATTAGCTACAAATCCTACAATCTAAGGGGATATGTATGTAGTTGTTAGTGTAAGAGTGGTACGCGTTTTACTGGTTTTATCCTAATTAGCAAGCACTCTGTTAATTTTGGAAGTCTTGCTCTTCTCAGTTAATCTACATCTCTTAAGCTATTGAAGGAGGATTGCAAATTCTAATAAATCTGAATTAAGATTAATGAAGGGACTAAAATGTTTACTGTCATCAATTTAAACATTTTATTCTATGCTACAGTGAGCTCTTCGTAGATCCTAAATCAGCAGTTTCAGCAACTTGTCCAGACGCTCTGAATTGCATGAATAACACTCTGAAATGAATAAATAGATCTAGGTTGAGTCGAACCACCAACCTCCTAAACAACAATTTGTCCAGACGCTCTTTTCTATTGAGCTTATAGATCTTAGTACTAGGATAAGATTATAAAGTGCAACAATAAGATTATAAAGTGCGCAAAACTACGCGTTCCCATATACACCGCAAATACTTCATCGGATTGGACGTTGTAGCAACGTTGGATTATGTTGTTATCCATAGTGTATTTGGTTAGTTTTAGTAATGCTTCGATATGTAATCTAATCGTTAGTTAATCGTTATCTATGAAGTGAAGCGTTTGCATGTGATTGTTTGTTGTTGTAACGGGTAGAAACCATTGAAAATAATAACACAAGCAACACGAACTACACAAATATAGTATACCCATAAAATACGAAATGTATGTCATAAACAAACAGAATATAATGTATCTACTGCAGAGATCGAATGTAGCCCATGAAATGCTCATACATCTAGTCTAGATGGGGATGCGCGACCAATGCCTGAATGCGCGACCAATGCGATGCCCTCAGCCCAATCAACGTCTCCATGAGCGTGTCCGGATGTACTGGCACCGTCGACGGGATCCAGAAGCCCAGTAGTCATGCAGAAGAATGTACAATCAGTGTCCACAACGCCCACAGTCGTCGATGTCGGCAACGTCGTGTCTGTATCAGGCTCAACCGCCATATCTCTCACGACCATAGTCTCTTGCTCAGTAAGAGCCATGAGATCTGACACTTTCTGTGAAGACGAGTCGGTGATGATGACCTCCGCCGGATGGACGCTCTTTACGGCATGTGAAGGCGCATTGTGGTCTCGCCCGAGAACAATGCAAACGTCCCTCTATTTAAATTGAATGTTCCTATTCACCCCTCTATTTAAATTTTCCATTTCATTCAAAAATTGAATTTTCAATCCACTCACAGTAGTTCATTTTAAACATCTTATTTTGTTAGAATTTGTTTATATAATTTCTTTTTTGTTTCCTTCTATAATTTGTTTCTATAATTTCTTTTTAAACATCTTATTTTGTTACAATTTGTAACAGTCTCCTTTTAAACATCTTATTATTTTTCTATAATTTGTTTCTATATTTTGTAACAATTTGTATTAAATATATTGTGTTTTCAAATTAAATGAGCTAACAATTTATTTTTTAGCATTTTATTTTGTAATAATTTGTAATAATTTATTTTTAAACACCTTATTATGTTTGTTTCTATATTTTTGTAACAATTTGTATTAAATATATTGTGCTTTCAAATTAAATAAGGCAAACTTATCCGATTCAAATAATAAACTTATTCGATATAAAATTAAACACTTAAACAATAAAGGAAAATTAAACATAAAATCAATTCTTACTTACCGATGGAGTACTCGTCAGGGGAGAAACCTCCTGGGTACGCCTCTTCCGGGCAGCACCGGGTCTCCCACTACCGCCACCACCCCCATCACCGGCGGTCCTCCCGGCGCCACCACCACCATGCCCTCGCCCATCACCACCACCAGCGCCGGTGCCGGTGCTGGATCCACCCACCCCTCAGCCACCACCTCCTCTCCTTGAGCCGTAAACGTAGGCACGACCCACACCTTGGCCACCATCTTCTTGGCTGCCTCCTCGCCCTAAGCCCCCATCACCGCCGGTGTGACCCACCCCTCGGCCACCATCTCCTCTGCCGCCTCCACCCACGACCATATCCAAGCCCTCACCCCCATGGCCGGCACCCGACGCTGATCCACCTCCCCGGCCGCCCCCACCACCGTCATCGCCGCATCGCCTAGATCTGCTCTCGCCGGCGTCTCCCCGACCTCATCCTTGGGATCTCACCATCTCTCTCTCTCTCTCTCTCTCTCTCTCTCTCTCTCTCTCGCCGAAAATTGAGTCGCTCTTCTGCCGGAATCGCTCCCTCGCTCGGGTTTCGTTTGTGTGTGGAGGAAGAAGCACAACGTCGGTTTTGATGTTGTGCTTCATATAAAAAGAAGCACAACGTTGAATCTGACGTTGTGCATAGTTGGACAACATCCAATCGAACATTGTGGTTCAACACGTCATCCGACGTTTCGAATTACAATGTCGATTTGGACGTTGAACTTTGAATTACAACGTCCAAACAGACGTTGCCTTTATTTATTTATTTTTGTAAATTGAACTTGTCATTTTAAATAAATAAATACATTCCGGCATTTTGATAATAAAAAAACGTAATAAATGAATAAATTACATTACAAAAAAATTACTTTATACGAGCATCAAAATACATACCGTTTCCGACCGCCATTTTTATATTTTCTTATAACGTGAAGATTTATATTTTGATAATGAAGAAAGAGTTTTGACTTTTATAGGTCTTGCCTCTTCGAAGAACTTTGTCCGCTGCAGTTGTGAAACGACATGTGATTCTATGTACTTGAAAATTTTCAACACGTAGATTCACTCGTCGTTCGACGAGTGCATCGGACAAAGTTTTTCGAAGAGCCAAGGCCTACAAAAGCCCAAACCATTCCTTCGTTGTCAAATTTGAAATGATAATATATACATTACATACAATGAGTCTACATATAATCAGTTATGGGATGCTGACGTAATTAGGTGTACAACTACCAACGGACTCATCTAGATTGGTGAAGATATCAATTTGCAACTCGATGAACGCGTAAGATCGCAACCTATCATTTCCCGGGCCCACTAACCTCTCAATCACGAACGTTGTAACATCACAGATACAATGCCGACATACATCACGGTAGAACAAGTTCACCATTTTCTTAATCCTATTGCCCATTTGAGTTAGGTAGGCCTCTCGGTTGTTGGTATACATCATGGTGTTGTGGTGGCATCCGAACTCCGTCGACACCGATCTCCTTGAGCCACTTTGAGATACGACGCGGAAAAGGTAGCATGGGAATGCCCGCTTTTACTTTTGGTGTTGGCAATTGCAGTCGCTTTCAACGGGTGGATAACGGTGTTTCATCCCTCTAATTTGATAACCAATCCCGTCGGACGTTTCTCCGTCCTTTGTGAAGTAAGTCGGTATAAGTGTGAAAGGGATCGCGGGGGATGGATAGTGGGTTGTGTGGGTTGCTTTTATAGGCCCTTCACAATAAGACGTTGGATCTGACATTGCATAGGGTTTAGCAATGTTGGAACCAACGTCTAATTCGATGTTGTAATGGGTACATGTACCCTTTACAACGTTGGATTGGACGTTGTAATTAGGGAATGTGGCCATTCACAACGCCCAATATGACGTTGTGAAGGCTGACCCATAGAACGCGAAATTGATGTCATGTATGGTCCCCCTCCGATGCCCTTATATCCCTCAATCATCAGGCCGAATGAATGCATCTCTTCACCTGACAATTCAAGACAATAGTAATTTCATTCATAGATAGGAAAATGTCATCCTCAGAAAGTGAAGAAGCGATGGAGGTGGCACGAGTTGAAGCTGCCGCACCACGAAGCAATGTCGTCCCACAGGTAAAGTCCTATGGTTGTATTCTCTGTCTCTATGTTTTTATCAGTATCCAGTTTAACCTGAAGTAAAGATATACAATTTAAGTAATATCAAGTCCATATGGTTGTATTCTCTATGGTTGTATTCTCTGTCTCTACGTTGTTATGTCTTTATCCAGTTTCAAGACTTTACAAATGCGTTTACCAAAGCCCGTATTTGGCAATGCCGTAACGAAATCGTCGACCATTTTAAGCAACTCGTCCTGAAGAACAACATGGTCTTAGTAACAAAGCGATCGTGGTCTACCGCTACAAACCGACCGGGTGGCGTGTTGTTAGCGTGCGAGCAATATGGGGTGTTTCGCATAATGGGGAAGAAGATTCGTAGCACGCAGAGCAAACTAAGCAACTGCCCGTTCTCCTTACTCGGTCATGAGGGGGGACCGGGTATGTGGACAATGACCGTGCAAAATGGAAGGCACAACCATCACCTCCCTCAACGATTGAAGGGTCATGCTTACGCGGAAAGGATGACACCAGGGGAGAAGAAAATGTGCAAGTGGATGAAAGACATTGGAACTCCGCCGAAGGCCATCTCGTACGGGTTATGGAAAGCAGATGCGGATAGCGTCACCTCAACGTGATCACTGGAGAATACCCTCAACAAGCTTGCCGTTGAAGATAGAAGAAATCGAACGTTGACCCAAGATACCCTCCATCGTCTCCGAGAAAGGGGCTACTACTACGAATTCAGGAGAAGCCCAGACGATGACAATGGATTGAATGACCTTTTTCTCGCAAACCTGGATAGGATTCGTCTCTTGAACAAATACCCATACGTCATCGTTATGGATAGTACGTACAAGACCAACGCGTAAGTATTATATCATATGTCTTTGTACATTTTTTCCATATTGATGTTATGCTAATGTGAGTATGTTGCTGCAATGCGTCCACAGGTACAACGTCGCGCTGTGCGAGATAGTCGGCTTAACACAAATGGGAAATAACTTATGCATCGCCTATGCCTTTGTGGCTTGCGGGAACTAGGACACGTACGCTTGGGTGCTCAACCACCTACATGTTATTCTTTAAGGTAATGTACCCGATTCGATCATGACATGTCGGGAGCTGGGCCTTCTCGCTACACTTAGGGTCGTCTTCCCCGATGTGTAACATCTACTATGTTGGTTACATGTATCTCCCAGGTGCGAAGAGGCCGCTTTGAAGGTTACAAAAAATTTGAAACTTGCAATTCTATTCAAGAATCACGTGTGGAGTTTATTCCCGTCTTCGTCGGAGGATTCGTTCGAGTGGCGGCGGAGATGGCTTCATGCCCAATGGTAGCCCATACCTGCGGTCATGGGGTATCTGGAAACAGTGTGGCTCATCCACCGGAGCAAACCGCGTAACGCGGCTCTGGAAGATTTCCTCGATATCGAGTAATTTACTCGATATCGAGTAAGGTTGACGTCGGCGAATTCTCTGGTTGGGCATTGTCGAGTAGTTGTAGTCGATCTGGCTCGGACAGGCTCCTTGGGTTTTGTCGATATCGAGTAATCTACTCGATATCGAGTAACATTGTATCGACTTTGGCTGGCTCGGCATGTCGGGTGGCTGGTGCTTGATCAAGCTCGGACAAGTGCTGATGGGTTCCTCGATATCGACAAAAGTCCTCGATATCGACAAGCTGTGTCGACTTCTACGTTGCTGGTCTTGGTCGAGGAACTGCTCCCCGATCTGGCTTGGAAGTGTGGTGTTGGTCTTTGTCGATATCGAGTAAGATCCTCGATATCGAGTAACTGGTGCTCTACGTCTCTTGGTCTTCGGCTTCTCGATCAGACTTCCTCGACTCAGGGCATGGCTTTCAGGTTTTGTCGATATCGAGTAGTTTACTCGATATCGAGTAAAGCTCCGGAGTCGGGTTGCTTCGTCTTCAGCTTCCTCGATCAGCTCCTACTCGAGTAGCATTGGCCGGACATCTTTTGTCGATATCGACTACATTTCATCGATATCAAGTAATTCTGGTTTCCAGCTTGATTCGTCCTGGTTCTGTCGTTCTTTGACCTTGGACTTCTGTAGCTGATTTCCGAGCTTTTCGAACTTTTCTCAGAACTGCTATAAATTGCCTCGAATTCTGCGAATTTAAACAGAAACTGGTGTAGATTCCATAATTTGGCAGATAAACATAAACTACATAGATTTTGTACTATTCTATCCCAAATGTATAAAATGTATGCAGAGAACGATATAAAAGTTATTTTAAAACATGACAGATTCAGCTCGCAACAAATACCCCATATTTAAGCTTGCTTGTCCTCAAGCAATACTTTTATTTGTCATTCAGGGGAAGAAATTAAAACTCTCAACATCATAGATTCATTCTTATATGTCCCTGCAAATAATTACCATCCTTGAAAAGGTACTAGTGTCACAAGTCCATGCATGTGCAAATAAAAGCAATATCTACTCATAAAAGGAGGGTTATGCAATAACATTCATTCGTGACAAATCATTAATAATCAAGAGGACTTTAATTTAATCTCAAATAAGAAGTAGATTGGTAAAAAGCTAAAGGTGGGCAATATTTGGCAATGTGGTGCTAATAATCCGGGGAAATGGAGTATTTCCAAACTTTTCATACCACAATCCTTTTTCATAAGATTCATCACCTTCTATATTGCTTTTGTCAATAATAATGTTTTTACCTCTCTAACCTCAACACTGCCTTCTCGCGAGTCGCATGCATAGGTGTCATGAATGACCCCGGATACTTAGTGCTTCAGACTCCTCACAATGTGTCCCATCTCGCCAAACTATTATCTTAGCAAGCAGGGTCAATCTACATATATCTCCTGAGGTGATTGGATTTTCTTTCACTCATTAAATTTTCCATATTTTTCAAAACATTTCCCGCCAAACTCCAATAATGATAGCAACAACAACACAAACATCATTGACGGAGGGGAAACCTGTCGTTGATTCCGTCAAAGAAACTCAAACCTAAAACTAGTACAGTAATAAGTAAGAGGTCGATCCCACAGGGAAATTTATAACTCAAGTGCGATTTGAATGTTGATTAAGTAACCAGAGAAGGGGGTTTTTGTGTGAAAGTTTTTAAAGCAAATTAACGAAAGCAGAATAAGTGATTTTGGTTTAAACAATTTAGAGAAGCAATTCCACCTACAATTTTCCACTTTATCGGATTGAAGCGATCCTTGTAACTTCTTCTCGTCCTATTATGTTTCCTATGAATGCCCTTGTCCCGACCTAATATAGTTACTAGTCCAACCAGTCCTAGCAACCCTTATCAATCGAACAGTCCCTAAAGAAGGATTTAACCCAATTGATAGCTTTAAGTTCAGAGATTAGCCAAGGTATTTGCAGTCCCTAAAAAAGGATTTAACAACACATTCAACTTCCTACTTATTCAATTAGGTCAACCAGCCCTAAAGGAATAAGTTTGCCACTTAGGTTAAGGTTCACAACCAGGAATCTACAAAACCTTAGCGATTGAATTGATCTAACGAGTTGGCCAGAGAAGATAGAACAAAACAATAATTAATTAAGCACAAAGAAGTTGAAGCATTCACAAATAGGAAATCAGGAGCGAGAATTAGAAACTCACAATCAATCCGAATAAAGCTTCAAATTGCAAGCAGAATAGATGAGTTTAGTTCCTCATGGAAGACATTGCTCAAATTCTCTAAAGAGTCTAATGAATGGAAGAATAGAATGAATGGTGAAGAAAAATAACATAAAAAGCCTAAAACAAACATCCAAAGTCGGCCCAAAAGGAACCAACTAAAAACTAGGGTTTTCCTTAACAAAAACGGCGCGCGGCAGAGGTGCGGCGGCCGCGGCAAGAGCTGCGGCGCCCGCCGCACATGCCCTCTCAGCTGCTCGCTGCGGCGGCCACTGCGGCGCCCGCGGCACTTCATGCGGCGCCCACGGCTCACTCTTTGCCGTGGTCTTCTAGCTCCTTTGCGGGCTTTTCTCCTCGTCTTGCCTTGCTTCTTTCTTCCTTGTTCCTTTCCATATATCTTGTGTTCCTCTTCGAGACATTGCATCTCCCCAAATGTGTTCCGATTCAATCTGCGAGATAAACACAAAATTGCGCAGAATCCGAACTTTTCTAAAATAAACACAAGATGCAAATTAACAATAAAGCAGGCAAGAAATGCAACCTAAACTAAACTAAAACTATCTATAATGCCTATCTAAAATATGCATTATCAATCATATAACATCTCCATAATGTAACATCATTCTCAACATAATCCCCGGATAGAAATAAGGTAAAGAATGGAAAATATTTAGATCATGTGGAGCAATATATGAAATAAGGCATATTATGGCTTTTGTGATGCATAAGCATAGGCATGGTTAGGATATAAACAATGAGCATTGTATATGGAAATATAAGGTCCTCCATCCTCTTATCATGCAACATGTAAAAAGAACTTCAAATTTGACCTCTTTTCATGGTTTTCAAGAAAATAATGCACTTCATTGTGACTTCCCTTTACTAGGAAATTTCATGCTATATCTCTAATGAATCCAATTTTCCATCGTCGAATTCAATAAAGCTTCCATGACATTAATCAAAATTTTTCAATGGGGGTCATTTTTCAAACTTTTGGAAAACATGCATATAAGCCCATAAATCAACAATGAATTCCAAAATAGCATTGTATGAGCAATTCAAGAATGTAAACTCTAAATATGCACACATAATGTCAAATATGGCAAATATGCACAAAGTAAGCCCTTCCCCTACCCCATACTTAAATATTACAGTGTCCTCACTGTATAAAAACAAGGGTAAAGAAAGGAACTCACAAGACAGGTGTGCAGGGCTTCAAAATCTCGATTGAACATGCCTAGGCCGAGTCCGAATATAGCTTGCTTCTATCCCATAGACCTGAAAAATATAGAAGACATATACCCACAATAGAAAAACTAACCGTTCAAAAACCAAAAACAAACAAAAAGCAACAATGTCCAAAAGTCCCAAAAATAAATGTCTATGTACAAGCTCTAGATTTTATAGTCTCTAGGCCGACTTTCTCCATTAAGCTCAAGGTGGCATCTGCAGGGCCCATGTAGCTTGGACTTCAAATAGGACTCCATTCTTGTCCATCAGTTGTAGTCCTCCAGAATGGATCTTGTTCACCACGAAAGGTCCCATCCTCTTCTTGTTGAATTTGTTAGGAAACCAATGATCTTTTGATTTGGAAACATAGAGCTTGTCTCCAACTTCATATTCTTTAGGCTCATCATTAGAAATCCTACATAAGCGCACATACCAAGGCAAACCCCTCCCATGTATAGATAGATCATTAATGGAAATAGGAGAAGAAAGATCCATACCTTGGCTTACCTTCGTAGAAACGGATTCGGGAGCTACTGTGTTTGGTCGATCTCGAGGAACAATACTCGATATCGACGAAGATTCAGTTTCTGGTGGCCTGCTGCTGCTCGAGGATGCTGGAATCAAGGAAGCCAGATGTTGTTCAATATCGACCAGTTTTGTCGATATCGAGTAATCTTGCTCGCCTGGTGGAATCAGCGTCGAGGAAGGTGAAGTCGATGCAGCGGAGTGTTGGTCGATATCGAGTAGCTTACTCGATATCGAGGAGTGCTCGACTTTAGTTTGGCTGCTCGATGACGCTGGTGCTGGTAGAGGTTTCTGATTTTGGTCGATAGCGACTAAATTACTCGATGTCGAGGAATTTTGTCCGACTTCGACCCCATACTTACTTCCTGTCAAGGCATCCGAAAAATAGTTAGTCCAAATCGAAGTACCTTGGTTTGTGTTGAGCGGATTCTCTGTTTCTTTGTTCAGGATGGCCATGATCTTCTCCACCCGGGCTTCCATATCCCTCTTTTCCAGTTCTTCAGGAGTCATATTTCTTACCTTAGGCTCCCCACAAGTGATGTAGCCGGCTGATATAGACTTTACTTCTTCCATGGGACCTGTAGGCCTTTCAGTTTTATTAAAGGAATACTCAATTACCTCATCGCTGATGTTGAAAGTGAGCACTCCTTTCCTTACGCATATGTTGGCATCCACCATCGCCAAGAAGGGTCTTCCTAGAATAATTGGACAAGCAGGGTCCTCTGGCATATCAATAACTAAGAAATCAGCAGGGACAAAGAATTTACCTACTTGTACTGGCACATTGTCCACCATGCCTGTTGGAATGACCACCATGTTGTTGGCCATATACAGCTTAGCATCCACAGGCTCTAGAGCACCTATCTTAATCTTGGACCAAATTGTTAAAGGCATTATACTCACACTAGCTCCAAGATCACATAAAGCATTAATTTTATATGACCAAATCCAATGGTTATAGCAAACTTACCTGGATCTGGCCTCTTCTCAAGTATGTCCAAATGGCTGCACCCCTCTCTGTAATCTAAGCCATTGATCTCTTCTTGCTTAGAATCTCTTTAAGGAACTTGACATAGGATGACATTTCATTGAGAGTTTTTGTGAAGGGTATGGTGACATTGAGCTTATGAAGCATCTTGATGAAGCGCTGAAATTTCTTCTCTGCTGGGTCCTTTGGAGATTTTGTGGGGAAAGGCAGCTTCTTTTTCTGATTTGGAGCCAGAACAGATGTTTGAGGTGCTGCAACTTTCTCGATCTCGGGCTTGGGTCTACTCGATATCGACCAGTTCATCCTCGATATCGACTAGCTTCTTCGGTGTTGAGTTGTTGTGCTGTGCAGACGAAGGTTGGCCCACTTTCTCATCGATATCGAGTAAACCTTCCTTGATATCGAGTTGCCTTTTGTCGATATCGACCAAGGTCTGGTCGATATCGAGTTACTGTTCTCCTCCGTCCTGCTGCTTTCCGACCTCGGGCTCTTGTAGTTGATGTCCGCTTCTGAGTTTTACAGCAACGATGTGTCCAGTCTTCCCCTTAGGATTTGGTTATGAAGATCCAGGGAGGGAACCTGATTGTCTGGGGACTCCTGCTGCTAGCTGGCCAATCTGTGTATCAACTGATTTCCTCCAGGCATCGATCTCCCCAAGCCTAGAGTTGACACCTTGTGTCTGAGTGTAGACTGAGTTGAAGGACTGCTTGGTGTCTGAATGATTCCTCCAGATTTCCTCTAGAACGGTCTGTAGATCATCCTTTTTCTGGTCCCTTTCCGGATGTCCTGGAGCTCTATGGGTGGGGGGTTCCTAGGGGCACCTTGGTTCCATTGTGGTTGTTGGAACCTTTGTTCCCCCATGTAGCGATTGGAACCCTCTGCGTAAGCTGCCTCTTCATGGTATTCTGCCAGCCTGACTTGCTCTGTGTGTGGGCACTCAGTAGTGGTGTACCTCTGTGATCCGCATTCAATGCAAGGCTGGTTGACAGAAAGACACTTTACTTGTTTGAGGAGCTTGCGGTTCTGATCTCTTTAGTATTGCTCCTTGACATTTTGGTCAATCTCTTTAGACGGCTCATAGAGGGGCATGGATGTTGCTGGCCTGGCATAGGGATTCTCCTCATAGTTGGTTGGAGTCCCATACTTGTTATCATAGTTGGTCAGCTTATCGAGAGCAGCCCATGCGTCTAGAGGCGGCATTGTCAGGTACTCATAGTGAGTATATGTGTTGATCCTATCCTTTGCAGCCAAGTCTAGAGAATTGAAGAAGATCTCTTGAACTACGCAGGGTTGCTGCCCATGTGTAGGGCATGATCGCAGCAGATCCTTATATCTTTCCCGAGCCTTTGCCAGCGGTTCCCCAGGCTTCTGTTTGAAAGTTGTGATCTTCTGGCGAAGGAGTGCTATCTTGGCAGGAGGAAAGAACTTGTTGAGGAATTTCTGCTTTACTTCAGCCCATGTCGTGAGGGATTACGGTTTCGGCCCTTCAAGCCACTTCAATGCTGGACCAGATAGGGACCAACGAAAGGCCTTCATCAAAATGTACTCCAAGGTGGTACCTTCAGCAAGAGTACGACATGTTGACTAGGCAGGAGTATGTCGAGTATTGAAATAAATATGAAATATAGTTCAGATTGACTTCCCTGTCTCAGCAAATAAATACAAGACTTCCTCCCGTTGTAGTAAGAGAAAAGTCAGGATCGAATCCACGAGGAAGCACGTCAGCAGTTCTCAGGTAGCTTGTAAATTCTCACAGAAGTAGCAGAAAGACAGAAGCACAGAAACAAGGAAAGAAACAAATAAACCCGGCAAGGGCAACTAAAACAAAAGCAAAGAACAAACTAAAGACAGAAAGTAAAGCAAAGGAAGTAAAGAACAAAGCAAAACAGAAGCAAAGCAGAAACTAAAAGCAAGGACACAGAAGCTACTCGATCTCGAGTAGCTGTCCTCTAGGTCGACAAGAAAGTGGTGAAAACAGAAAACAGAAACGAAAGCAAACAACTCGACGAAGACAAACGCAGATTTTCGACAGAAATAAACTTCAATATATTAAAAGACTTCCAAAGCCAGGGTTTCAACACCACAACGATAACCATGCAAAGTGACACATAAAGGCATTAAGATCACATAATTAATCCAAGTTGCATTAAGATCACTTTTGCTTCAATAATACAAACAAGGATCACCTTCAACTCTCGCAAAAGAATCATGCTCATAGGGAAAGAAGATGAATCGCACAAAAAGATCTGACCTTTATCGCATCGCCTCACATGACCACCGTCGGGCTCACCCCAGCCCCAGAAGTGGGTGGACTACTCACGCCTCATCGCAATCGCAGACATTGATGTATAAAAAGAACTAAATTGCATTAAAACTAAATTCAAAAGCCTTTACAATCCTGGCAATCAACTTTCGCAGAAAGCCAAAACCCTAAAAACCTTAGAACTCCTAAACTTCTCTGTGGAACTAACTAATTGTGTCTTCAATTGAATGCTTAAAACTGAGCCCCATGGGCTTTATTTATAGCCTTCATTCCCTAGCTATTCTAGGAAAGAAGACATCTATCTCTATCTAAATCTATATCTAAAATTATATCTAAAAAGCCTTAAAGATAAATAAATTGTTTTAAGGAATTAAATCTAAAAGGAAAAGATAAAACTAAATAGGGTAAGTCTTCATGTCTTGATAGATTGCGTTTCTGGGCACTGCTCTAGTCGACCTCGACAAGGCTTGGTCGACCTCGAGTAGGATTCGTCGTCTGGTGCTCGATGTGGCTCGTCATGGCTTCCTGGGCTCGTCGACCTCGACAAGACTCTTGTCGACTTCGAGTAGGAATCCTGGTCGACTTGGCTTGGCTGGCTTCTCTGCTCGACAGGCTTGGACTCTGGCTCACGGTGCTCGTCGATGTCGAGTAAGGTCTCGTCGACCTCGAGTAGACCCTCGTCGATGTCGAGTAAGGTGGTTCATCGACTAGGTCTCTTCGGCAGCGTCGGGTAGATCTCCTCGACATGCTCCTCGATCTCGAGTAGCTTTACTAGATCTCGAGTAGAGTCGGTTTTCAGCATTCTGTGCTGTTCTTGAAACGCACTTTCCCGAGTCCTTGTTCGTCGGATTGACGCATATGACCATGCGTTGGAAAGCTCTTTCCGAGGGATACAACTCTCATGAAGTCATCAAAGCTTGATTCAGAACGAAGAATGGTGAAAAATGGCATTTTCTCCAGTTGCACCATTTTTAGCTTCTCCATGAGTTTCCTTTTAGCTCCAAAGTGCGTCCGATTTCTGCGAAATATAACTAGAACTTGTGTAGACCTCCATATATTGCAAATAAGTGTAAACTACACAGATTCTGTATTATTCTAACCAAAATGCATGCAATGTATGCAGAAATCGATATAAAAGTAAGTGTAAAACATGGCAAATTAGGCTCACAACACGACACATGTCAGTAAAGTTTGTAAAATGCTGAAGAGGGCATTCATTAAATCTACCAAAGAAAGCGTTATTCTTAATTTCAATAAGAAAAGGTGCGCGAATTTCATAGTTATTTTCAGGGATTAGAATGGCCGATTTAGGCACTATGAGAGTCGGGTGCATGTAATCCTCTACAGTTGTTGGGTATTGGGCAAGCTCATCTTCCAATAGCCTTGCACGCTCAGCTTCCCTTGTAGTGCGTGCTCTCTCGGCGGTGAGAGCAGTATCTTTAGCAGCTAATTCCCTCGTAAGCCTCTCAATCAGCTGTTCTTGTGTCTCTGCAGCCGCCATGGCTCTTTTCAGTTTAGGTTGGATGGGTATAAGGCGCTCCGGTTCGTCTAAGGCGTCAAACTCAGGTGTTCGACCAAAACGGCGCATATACCTGCAAAGTAACTCAAGAGAAAAGTGAGATCTAACTACCTAAGGAGCGAATGAATGTCCTCAAGCAATACTTAAGCTTGCTTGTCTGTCTCACAACAAACACCACATACTTAAGCTTGCTTGTCCTCAAGCAATACTTTTAATTGTCATTCAGGGGAAGAATTCAAACTCTCAACATCTTAGATTCATTCTCATATGTCCCCTGCAATCAATTACCATCCTCGAAAAGGTACTTATGTCACAGATCCATGCATGTGCAATTTAAAAAGCAACATCTACTCACAAAAGGAGGGTTATGCATAAACATTCATAAGTGACAAAGCATTTGATAATCAAGAAGACTTTAATTTAAGCTCATGAAGGAGTAGAATGGTAAAAGGCTAAAAGGTGGGCAATTTTTGGCAATGTGGTGCTTTTTGATCCGGGGAAATGGATTATTTCCAAACTTGAGTTCATTTCACATTCTCTCTCCATTTGATTCATCACCTTTCATAATGCTTTTATTCATAATAATGCTTTTACCTCTCTAACCTCAGCACTGCCTTCTCGCGAGTCGCAAACAAGGGTGTCATGAATGGCCTCGGATACTTAGTGCTTTGGACTCCTCACAATGTGTCCCATCTCTCCAAACTATTATCTCAGAGAGAAGGGTCAATCTACCTTTATCTCCTGAGGTGATTGGATTTTCTTTCACTCATTAAATTTTCCATATATTTCAAACAATTTCCTTCCAAACTCCAAATAATGATAATCACAACAACCATATAAAATCTCCATAATGTAACATCATTCTCAACATAATCCCCGGATAGGGTAAATAATGACAATATTTAGATCATGTGGAGCAATATATGAAATAAGGCATATTATGGCTTTTGTGATGCATAAGCATAGGTAAGGCTAGGATTTCAAACAATGAGCATTATATGGAAATATAAAGTCCTCCATCATCTTATCATGCAACATGTCAAAAGCAACTTCAAATTTTACCTCCTTTCATGGTTTTCAAGAAATAATGCACTTCATTGTGACTTCCCTTTACTAGGTAATTTCATGATATATCTCTAATGAATCCAATTTAGCATCGTCGAGTTCAATATAAGCTTCCATGACATTTATCAAAAATTTCAATGGGGGGGTCATTTTTCTCAAATTTTTGGAAAACATGCATATAAGCACATAAATAAATAATGCATTCCAAACTTAGCCATGTAGCAATTCAAAGAAATAATGCAAATAATGTCACAATATAGCAAATATGCACAAAGTAAGCCCTTCCCCCACCCCATACTTAAACATTACAGTGTCCTCACTGTATAAAAAACAATGTAAAGGGTAAAGAAAGAAACTCACAAGACATGAGTGCAGAGCCGCAAAATTTCGAATGGAGCACCTCCTAGTCCGAGTATTAATGTAGCTTGGTTCCATCCATTGACCTGAAAAGTAGAAGACATATACCCATAATAGAAACAACAAAAACCAAAGAAATGTTCAAAACCAAAAACAAAAAAACAAAGTCTCAAATGTCCTAAAAAGTCTATGTACATGCTCTAGATTTTATAGTCGCTAGGCCGACTTTCCATTAATGCTCAAGGTGGCATTTGCAGGGCCCATGTAGCTTGGGCCTCAAATAGCACTCCATTCTTGTCCATCAGCTGTAATCCTCCAGAATGGATCTTGTTCACCACGAACGGTCCCATCCGCTTTTTGTTGAATTTGTTGGGAAACCAATGATCCTTTGATTTAGAGACATAGAGTTTGTCTCCAACTTCATATTCCTTAGGCTCGTCATTGGAAATCCTGCACAATCGCACATACCAAGGCAGACCTCTCCCATGTATAGATAAATCTTTAATGGAAATGGGAGAAGAAAGATCCATACCTTGACTTACCTTCGCAGAGACGGAATCGGGGACCACTGTGTTTGGTCGATCTCGACTAGGGCTAGTCGATCTCGACAAGACTGCAGGCTCTGGTGGTGGTCTGGTCGAAGAGGCAGAAGTCGACGAAGGCAAGGGCTGGTCGACATCGACAAGGCTGGTCGACCTCGACAAGGGTTCCGCTCCTGGTGGTTTGCTGATCGACGAAGGCGGATCTGGTGAAGCCGAGTGGTGGTCGACCTCGACGAGCCTACTCGAGATCGAGTAGGGTGGCTCCTCTGGTTTGCTGCTTGACGAAGCCGGCTCTGGTGGAGTCTCCTTGGTCTGGTCGAGATCGACTAGGGTTCTACTCGAGGTCGAGGAGCCCTGGTCGATCTTGACCCCATACTTAGCTCCTGTCAAGGCATCCGAGAAATAATTAATCCACAACGACTTACCTTGCTCTGTGTCGATTGGATTTTCTGTGTTCTCCTTGAGGATTGTCATGATCTCCTCCACCTGGGCCTCCATGTCCCTCTTTTCTATCTCCTTAGGGGTCATATTTCTGACCTTAGGTTCCCCGCAGATGATGTAGCCAGCTGAGATAGATTTGACCTCTTCCATCGGACCCGTATGCCTTTCAGTTTTGTTGAAGGAATACTCAATTACTTCATCGCTGATGTTGAAGGTGAGCACTCCTTTCCGTACGCTTATGTTGGCATCCACCGTCGCTAAGAATGGTCTCCCTAGAATAATTGGACAAGCAGGGTCTTCTTGCATATCAACAATTAAGAAATCAGCAGGGACGAAGAATTTACCTACTTGTACTGGGACGTTTTCCACCATGCCTGTTGGAATGACCACCGTGTTGTTGGCCATATAAAGTCTAGCATCCACAGGCTCTAAGGCACCTATCTTAATCTTGGACCAAATCGTTAAAGGCATAATACTAACACTGGCTCCAAGATCACATAAAGCATTAATTTTGTATGGACCAAATCCAATAGTTATAGCAAACTTACCTGGATCCGGCCTCTTATCCAATATGTCCAGATGGCTGCACTCCTCTGTGATTTCTGCCATCGATCGCTTTTTGCTCAGAATCTCCTTCAGGAACTTGACATAGGATGGCATTTCATTGAGAGCTTCTGTGAAGGGTATGGTGACATTCAGCTTCTGAAGCATCTTGATGAAGCGCTGAATCTTTTTCTCCGCTGGGTCCTTTAGAGATTTTGTGGGGAAAGGCAGCTTCTTTTTCTGATTCGGAGCCAGAACAGACGTCGGAGTTGCTGCAGATTTCTCGACTTGGGGCTCCTCGATATCGACTACAGTCTTGTCGATATCGACTGGATTTGGTGCTGTCGAGTTGCTGTTCGGCGCAGACGAAGATTCCTGAAGCTTCTCCTCGACATCGAGTAGACCTTCCTCTACATCGAGTAGACTCTAGTCGACCAGCTGTTCTCCTTTGTTATGCTGCTTTCCGACTTCTGGCTCTTGCAGTTGATGGCCGCTTCTGAGTTTTACAGCAGCGATGTATCCGGTCTTTCCTTTAGGATTTGGTTCTGTTTGCCCAGGGAGCCTGCCGGACTGGCGTGGGATCTGCGCAGCAATCTGTCCCATCTGAGTCTCAATTCCCCTTTTCCAGATGTCCAGTTCTCCAAATTTGGTGGTGATGTTCTAGAACTGGTTGTTGATGGTGCCCTGATTTCGTCGCATCTCCTCAAGGATCAGCTGCAGATCATCCTTCTTTTGATCCCTTTCTGGATGCCCTGGAGCTCTGTAGGGTGGGGGATTCCTAGGGGGACCTTGGTTCCTCTACAGTTGTTGGGTATTGGGCAAGCTCATCTTCCAATAGCCTTGCACGCTCAGCTTCCCTTGTAGTGCGTGCTCTCTCGGCGGTGAGAGCAGTATCTTTAGCAGTTAATTCCCTCGTAAGCCTCTCAATCAGCTGTTCTTGTGTCTCTGCAGCCGCCATGGCTCTTTTCAGTTTAGGTTGGATGTGTATAAGGCGCTCCGGTTCGTCTAAGGCGTCAAACTCAGGTGTTCGACCAAAACGGCGCATATACCTGCAAACTAACTCAAGAGAAAAGTGAGATCTAACTACCTAAGGAGCGAATGATTGCTTCCTCGGCAACGGCACCAATTTGTTGTAGGAGGAAATTGAGACTTGCAATAAAATATAAATAAATCAAAGCAAACCAGATTTCGTCCTTTGCAAATGATTACAAGACTCCCTCCCTATGCAGTAGTGGGAAGTCAGGATCGATCCTCGAGGAAGCGTGTCACCGCATCTCAGGTAGCTGTAAATCTCACAGACAGAAAAGCAGAAAGATAGAAATAACAAAGCAAAGCAGAAACAAAAGCAAGTAACAGAATTTAACTCGATATCGACAACAGCTACTCGATATCGACTAAAGCAATGTCGACAACAGAAACAGAAATCGACAACAGCCAGCAGACTCAACAAAGATAACTCAATCTCGGCAAGTTTTCCTCGATATCGAGTAAGCCCTACTCGATATCGACAAGAACTCCTCGGAATCGACAAACAGCAGAACCTTTAAATTGCAAATTCTCGAACACAGAACTCATATTTTCAACGAAAGAAATCAATATACTAAAAGACTTCCAAAGCCAGGGTATCAATACCACAACGATAACCATGCAAAATAACACATAAAGGCATAAAAGATCATGCTTTCCATCAAATAACTTTCGTTATTAACAAATAGGAATATAGAGGCTCTCGCATAAACCCTAATTGTTACTAACCCTTTTTCACATAATTAACCCAAGTTGCATTAAGATCACTTTTGCTTCAATAATACAAACAAGGATCTCCTTCAACTCTCGCAAAAGAATCATAGGGATAGAAGACGAATTGCATAAAAAGATCAAACCTTTACCGCATCACCTCACATGGCTATCGTTAGGCTCACCCCGACCCTAGAAGTGGGTGGACTACTCGCTCTTCATCGCAATCGCAGACATCTTGGATGAAAAAGAACTAACTTGCATTAATAAACTCAAACTTACAACCTCTTCTCCTTCTCTCTCTCTACGTGTAACTACTTGTCTCTGAAATTGAATGAATAAAAAACCAGCCCCTAAGGCTTTATTTATAGTGCTCAAACCCTGCTACTCAAGGAAAAAACAAATATATCTATATCTAAATCTCTATATCTAAAAGCTTAAAGATGAATAAATGGAATAAAGGAATTAAATCCATAAAGGAAATTATATCTAAAATAGCAAAATATCTTCTTGTGTGGGTAGATCTTCTCTCCATATATAGAACTTGATAGGTGTGGATAGATGTACATAGAATCGGCCAGTCTCCGGCTCCAAGCAAACCAGCTCGACACGGACAGCAAACCGCGTAACGCGACTTTGGAAGATTTCCTCGATATCGAGTAATTTACTCGATATCGAGTAAGGTTCGCATCGTCGACTTCTCTGGTTGGGCATTGTCGAGTAGCTGTAGTCGATCTGGCTCGGACAGGCTCCTCGGGTTTTGTCGATATAGAGTAATCTACTGGATATCGAGTAACGTTGTATCGACTTTGGCTGGCTCGGCATGTGAGGTGGCTGGTGCTCGATCAAGCTCGGACAAGTGCTGATGGGTTCCTCGATATCGACAAAAGTCCTCGATATCAACAAGCTTTGTCGACTTCTGCGTTGCTGGTCTTGGTCGAGGAACTGCTCCCCGATCTGGCTTGGAAGTTTGGTGTTGGTCTTTGTCGATATCGAGTAAGATCCTCGATATCGACTAACTCGTGCTCGGCATCTCTTGGTCTTCGGCTTCTCGATCAGACTTCCTCGACTTAGGGCATGGCTTTCACGTTTTGTCGATATCGAGTAGTTTACTCGATATCGAGTAAAGCTCCGGAGTCGGGTTGCTTCTTCTTCAGCTTCCTCGATCAGCTCCTTACACACTCTTCTAACCCAGCGAATAGTTACTATCAACTTAGCGAATGATTACTATCAATCTAGGGAATAGTTGCAAAATTGACCAACCCTTTTGCTATTATCTAAATGATAACTCCTCTTTACGGATGAATAATAACGATTAACTTAGCGAATAATTACTATTAACCTAGCGAATAGTTGCCAAATTGACCAACTGTTTTTCTACCCAAAAAAACGTTACGCCACAAAGTGCAAGCAAAATCTGGAAGTTTAGAGTCATTATTCGTTGATAATCTGGAATTATTCAGTAATTTATTAGGAATTATTCATTGAACACACAGTGCAACCAAAATCTCCCCCTAAAAAAAACGTTGCCTTAAAAAAAAATTCAACACACGCGCTTCATCTTAAGCAAGTTGGCTATAAAAGTGGTGGGGCCTACTCTTTTTTATTTAAATAAAAAGAGAAAATCTCAATTAATCTCACCCATTCATTTCTAATCAATCAATGGCTTAGATTTGTTAACACAAAACACAATAAGGGGTGTAAACACCTCACACAACCTCTCTCTCTCTCTCTCTCTCTCTCTATATATATATATATATATATATATATATAGAGAGAGAGAGAGAGAGAGAGAGAGAGGGGTTAGGTCAGGTGTTTATAGCTCTTATGGTGTTAAGTGTTAACAATTATAAGCCATTGGATCATTAGAAATAGAGGACCTAGATTCATTCCTGAAATTGGATTTTTTTAATTGGAAAAATAAAAACCCACCCTTTTCCTCCTCCAAGGCGCGTGCAAACCCAACGAAAAGATCTTTAATATCCAGATCCTCGACACCCTATCGCACAAAAGAAAATCACGTCTGAAAACCTCTCTCCTGGTAGGGCGAAACCGGCGATAAGGCTACTCCGAGCGGCCCCCAGTTCTCGCCGGCAACTGAAGTCGAAGGAGGCGCGCCCTTGAGCCACCGCATCTCTTCCGGCAATCGAAGGAGGCGCGCCGACAACTGAAGTCGGCAGAGCGTTGCTGCTGCAGATTTAGTAGGTTGTTGAAGAAGCAAAATCAACATCAAAAGGGGTAAGTTCCGATGCTTTGGTACTCCTTGCTGAATCTGTAGTTCAAAAGGGATGTTTGTTGTGGGTTTCGATTGAACATCGATTGTTTTGAGTAACGGGAAGATCGGATAGGGTTTTTATGAATTTTTGTTAAATCTCACTCCCTATCGGTTGATTGAGGATGAAATTAGATGAATAAATTGGTTATTCTGATGAATGTAGTTGAAATTTGTTTGATTGAGTCGAATGGGTTGTCGATTGATGAACAATTGGTGATTTTTAAGAAGGATTAGTTATGGACGCATATTTGACAAACGATGATGAATATGTGTGAGAACTAGATGAATCCTAAAGTTATGGACGAATATTTGACAAAATAGGATGAATTTATACGAGTTATGAACGAATATATGGAACTGGAGATTAATATTTACTGTTTTTGTATGAATCTTTTATAAAACGTGATGAATATATGAATAAATTGTTGATTCTGATGAATGAAGTTGAAATTTGTTTGATTGAGTCGAATGAGTTGTCTATAGGTGAAAAATTAGTGATTTTTAAGAAGGTTGTAAAGTATGGTTGACTCGAATGCGTTGATGATGTGAATCTTTTATGAATAATTGTTGAATATCTTTGAGATATAGTGAATCGTTTAATAAATCCTGATAATAATTGTGAGATCTTGATGAAGATTAGACGAATATTTGACAAAAGTTGATGTACATGTGTTAGAACTAGATGAATCCTGAAGGTATGGATGTTATTGAGTCCATGTATGAAATGTTCGATATATTTGGAAATGGGAATGAATATTTAATGCATGTATATGAATATTTTATAAAACTTGATGAATATGAGATGAATATTTGATGATTAATTGATGACAAATTTCTCATTATCATTCATGTGTCTAGTAGGGAGGAAGATGATGGCTAGAAGAGGTGGAAACACAAACCCTGTCGTAGGGAACGAAACATTTTTAGATATATCAAAAGGGAAACGGTTAGTGTATCCCGAAGACAGCAGTGCCGACTTTAATTTGAAGAACAACCCGTGCGAGCCGAAATTGGGCAGAAAACAACAACTTCCAATGTGAAGAATATTAATGAATATTGGAGTTATTATGCAAGTGTATGAATTTTGTAAAAATACTAGATGAATCTTTTATGGGTTTTTAATGAATAATTGTGTTAGGTCGATGAATATTGTATGACTATGTGAAGAATAATTATGAGATATGGAGTAATCGTTGATGAATATTTGTTGGATGTGAGATGAATATATGTGAGTTATTGATGAATCGTTAATAAATGATAAGATGACTTACCACAACTTATGAATAATTTATAAATGTTTGATAAATGTGAGATCTCTACTTTGACATCCCATATACTCATAAATATTCACGTCTGATTTCATTGATCAAAATAATTTTTAAAAAAGTATTTTGTTAACAACTGTAACCAAAAATAAAATAAAATAAATCAAGATGGTTCCCTTTTCCCTCCAAATCCGGATAAAATTTGGAAGAATCACACATTTTAGTTGAATCAATTTGGAAAAACAATAAAAAAAACGTGGATAACCAACTACATGGGTCCCACCGGCAAGTGCACCTCACTCTCCTCCCCTATGCGATTTGGATTGAAAACCGCCTGGGGCCCACCGAATTAATTTAAAAAAATCAGATAAATGGTGGATTAATTATAGCCATCGATTTGGCTACGATCAATGGCCTATATTTGTTAACACAAAACACCCTAAGGCTTGTTAACATTTGATCCATACTCTATATATATATATATATATATATATATATATATAGGTAAAGGTTCAAATGAAAATGAGGCTTAAGATGAAAATCCCTCTTAAAGTGAAAATAGTCTAATTTTGATTTAAATGGGCCTAATTTAAAGGTTAATGGGCCTAATTAAATGAGTAATGAATAAATGAGCCTAATTTTGGTGTAAATGGGCCTAATTTTATGAGTAATTGGGAAAAATGGTTAAATGACCCTAATTATGGGGTAAATTTCACACGCCTCCCCCAAACTTTCCATTCATACGAATATTGCCCTTATTTCAATTATGAAAATTACAGATTTTAACCCGTAATTTTTATTTGAAATAATATTGTTAGGTGCAACTATAATATTAAAAAAATACAACAAGAATGTTACATCACAGTTTTTGTCTTTATTTTAAAAAGGGAAAAAGATGAGATTACAAAATATAAAGTGAACAAATAATACAATAAATGTTATTATTAATAAATGTGCATTTTCATAATGTGTCATACCAAAAATTTTCTTTATGGACCGCTATTTTATGACAGTTTTGTAATTTAATACAACATGTGTCATTAAAAGGCTATTAGCTCAAAAAATGGTATAGTGATGTGCCTATGCACAAACGTTCGAGTTCAAATCCCGCATAAGCTATTTATGGGTTTTTTTTGTGTTCCCGTTCATGAATAAGATTATAAAGTGTAATAACAATATGATAATGTGCACAAATAAGATGATATAATGCATATATAACATTATAATGTGCAAATATAACTTTAAGTTGTGCAAATATAACACTATGTTTTGCAAATGTAACATTATATTGTGCATATCTAATAATATAATGTTACGTTGTGCACATATAATATTATGTTGTGCGAATATAACATTATATTGTGCAAATATAACTTTAAGGTGTGCAAATATAACACTATGTTTTGCAAATGTAACATTATGTTGTGCATATCTAATAATATAATGTTACGTTGTGCACATATAATATTATGTTGTGCGAATATAACATCATATTGTGCAAAATATAATTTTAAGTTGTGCAAATATAACACTATATTTTGCAAATGTAACATTATGTTGTGCATATCTAGCAATACAATTGTGCAGAAGTAAGATAGGATTGTGCAAAAGTAGTATACAATTGTGCATAACTAAGATTATAATGTGCATGATTAACAATTTGCGATTGTTGCGCTCTTGTCTATTATGTAACCTATGTGGGATTTGAACCCACATCTTTGTGCAAACGCACATTGCTCTACCAATTGAGCTAATAGGCTAAATCACTAAAATAGAAGAACCTAATCGACCTAAAGCATATCGCAATAAAATTCTAAAATCCAATTAGCTCATGATTCACAACCAATTTGACAATGCTATGAACATGAAATTAGCTCCAAATCAACCCAACATCACAGCCATATAATCAATTTCAATCAATTTGGATGTTGGCAAAAAAACCCCAAATTCTAAAATATATCGCAATAAAATTCTAAAATCCAATTAGATCATGATCCATAAACAATTTGACAATGCTATGAACATGAAATTAGCTCCAAATCAACCCAACAACACAACCATATCATCAATTTCAATCAATTTTGCTTTTGACAAAAAGCCCCAAATTCTAAAACATATCGCAATATAAAATTCTAAAATTCAATTAGCTCATGATACATAAACAATTTGACAATGATATAAACATGAAATTAGCTCAAAATCAACCCAACAACACAACCATATCATCAATTTCAGTCAATTTGGCTTTTGGCAAAAAGCCCCAAATTATAAAACATATCGCAATATAAAATTCTAAAATCCAATTAGCTAATGATCTATAAACAATTTGACAATGATATGAACATGAAATTAGCTCAAAATCAACCTAACAACACAACCATATCATCAATTTCAATCAATTTGGCTTTTGGCAAAAAGCCCCAAATTTCGCTCTAAATCAAACCCTAGATTTTCAATCTCAACCTAAATCATTCAAACAATCTAAATAATTGTAATAAACAAGTTTAGGGTTAGAAATCATACCAAATTCGAGTGGAAACAAGGAGCAAAATCGGGATTTCGAAGGTATTTTGAGCCAAAAGCACCGATTAGCGTTGTTGGGGAAGATGGCTCGGTGTAGGCTCGGCTGGGCTCGAACCATCTGGGTTCCGGTCTCGGGGGGTGCGGCTGAGGGAGGGGGTTCGAGCAGGTAGTGTTAAGCTGCCACTGATTGTTCTCTGTGATCTTAACGAAGCATTACCAAGTGCTCTGTACCAAAATGCCAATTCAGCAGCACCCAAGCATACTCTCCAGACTGATCAAAATTCACAAACAGAGGAATGTACATGACCGGAACCTTATTACTAGTAATAGTTGAAAATATAGTGCTACCGAGAAGGTAAAAGAGATAAGCACGTTTAAGATTCTAACTTCTCAAAGGATGCATCTTCAACTAGGAATCAAATTCAAAAAGATTGAACAAGCAAATACGAAGTACCATTCACTTCCACAATGAACTATAAAGTGCAGTTGTTCAACATCCATTCAATGCCTAAAACTCAATAATCCTCAAATTTGCAATTTTTACAATTAAGCACAATTATCCCAAATCCAAGTAAAAAAACTTTCAATCAATCTAATTCAAACCCAAATCACCATAAATAAGTTTCAATTTCACTCAGTCATTGTTAAGTTTCTACAAATTCATTCAATTTAGCAAAACCTAAAAAATTGGGGTTTATTTAGAAACTTACCTTGTGGATTCCATGAAGGAGAAGTAGGGGATGATCGGCCAGTGGCGTCGTTGGTCTGGTTGGAGGTTGGGCTCTATGTGGCTGGCTCGGAAGGATGATGTCGAAACCACCGCTGATTGCTCGACAATTGGGAGATTCGGACGCTTGTTGTTACTAGGGAGAGAGGCCGGAGTCTACTCGGGATCGTAGGTAAGGGGGCCTTGCCGTCGGCGCTAGTGAGGCCGGAGGGAGGCTCACTGCTGTTGTCTGCGGCCGGTGAGGTCGGAGGGAGGGTGTGAGGGAAGAAGGTAACTCGGGAGGGAAGGAGGAGCAACAAGTTTTGGGGTGCAGTGATGATTTGCTAGTGATGAACTGTTTGCTAATTTATCCATAATAGTGGACAAATCCCTAATTAGGCAACATAATTTGGACATTTTACTAACTCCCTTTTTTTTTTGGTTATTAGATGGTCTTTTTTTAAACGGAAATTGCGTGAGGTGATTGCAATTTTAGCGAGGTATACAACTATTTCACATATTTCGCATGGTGCCCTCGGGGTTTTCAATTTTTTCGCCTCGTACCCTTCGATGTTAAATCTAACGGATTGCTATATGCTCTGTTAGTTTCAATTAAAAAAAAAGAAAAGAAAAAAAGAACAAGAAGCGAATAATAGAGAGCGAAAAGAGCAACAGAGAAGAAGGGGACGCTCGTCGGAGATTTGGGCTTCATTGGGTTGTGGTGGTGGAGTTGCAAAGAAGGGGGCGAGACTCCAACACAATTTCCGGCGATTTTATTGGGATCAAGGAGGACAATTGGGGGATTTTCGATGAGTTGAGACTGCAAGAACTCATTAGAAAACAATGAATTGTGTTTTGAGATTGAGATTGAGGAAGCACATGAAGATGTGGGGGACAAGGACGGATTAGAAGACGACGAGGATGACTAATCGACTAATTGGGGCAATTAGTAATGCGAGAGAATGAAGAGTTAGGGTTAGGGTTTTGGGGGCAACGAATGCGACGAGGAATGTGAAGGGGAAGGGAAAAGGGGAGATAGAAAGGGTTAGGGTTTTGGGGTTCATGAGGAGGAGGAGGAGGAGATTTCAATGGCGGAATTTCAGAGGTGGGGATCACAAGCTTGTCTTCAAGTTGAACAACACTGTGATTGACATGATCTTCTCCTCATTGTCTTCCTGTTTCTTGGATGAATTTTTCTTTCTGGTAGGTTTGCACTTGCTGATGCAAGAACCCATCATTTTCAATGAGGGGTTGGTTTGAATTTGAAAGAGAGAAAGAAAAGGGGAGATGGAGTGGAGATGGATTATATGTAAAATTTGAATCTTGAAGGGTTAGTCGGTAATGTGAGATTGAAAGGGTGTAAAAAAAGGTGGCTTTTTAGTGTTGGTGGACCCGTGTTGTGCAATTGAGAAATTCAAATTGGGTTGCCAAGATTGAGGGGTTTAAGCAGTGACTGATTTTGACTCCCACGGTAGACTTCCTTTACAGCCTCGCCACCTCCTTTCTTCCACAGCTTTCGGGCGACGTTCTTCTTCGAGCAGCACAACAAATCCGCTTGCAGCGAGCATCCCCTTCCTTTAGAATTTGCTGTTTTTTATACAAGCGAGATTTTTGTGGTGTCAACCGCGGTTGTACCACCACCCAAGCGCGTCCCTATGGACGAGAGTCTGGAACTCAGAATAAGAATCCCAAGACGGCAGAGCGGACTCTAAGGCCATATGAGCGAGACGATCAGCTGCTATGTTGGCTTCTCTGAAGATATGAGTAACATAAGCCACCTCAAAACAGCGAAGCAAGCAGAGAGAATCCGATAGAAGAATCTCAATATCTAGGGAATCGACCAGACGCTGTTGATTGCGTTAATAATTGCAAGGCAATCACCTTCCACAGCAAGACTACGGATCCCAAGGCGATGAGCTTCCAACAATCCAAGCTGCAGACCGACAGCCTCAGCCTGAAGTGCAGACATCTTCTCGCACCATTTGGCGCCACACACAATGATCCGCCCCTCAGCATCCCTGTTGACAAGCCCTGCAGAAGCCAAGCCAAAAAGAGATTTAGCATCGTAAAAATTGAGTTTGAGAGTGTCGAGATCAGGTTTACGCAAGCGAATGGCGTTCCTTTTACAAGGATTATGTCTGGGGTTAATTTCCAGTGTTTTTCCATCGTTTTCATATGTTTCATCTTGTTTTGTTTTTTTTTTCAATTTGTCATATGGTTCCTGAAAAAAGGAAAACATGTCGTTGTTCCTGCAAAAGAATACTCAAACTCACAACTAGTATAGTTGGTAAGAAAGAGTTCGATCCACATGGAAATCTATCAATTCAAGTGCAAGTCTAATCGTTAAGTGAGAATATGTGGTTTTTTTTATGAGAAAAAGATCTGTCTTTTATCAAAGCGGAAGAAAGAAAACAAAGTAAATTGTGTTGTAGAATTGAATGGAGAGAATTAGGTTCCCCTACAATTTATCACTTCGATTGATGAATTTGATCCTTGTTTTAGCCTCTAGTTCTTATCTTTCTCTATCAATGTGCTTGTCCAGATCTTAGGTAGATTACTAGTCATACGAGTCCTAGCAACCCTTATCTCTAAATAACGCTAACACGGTTAAGATTCATCCTAGAGATAGCATTATGAGTATGAATTAACCAAGGTACATATAATATCAAGCTACGAGTCGATATTCAACATGTATTCAACTTTCTACACATCCAATTAGTCCTACGAGTCCTATAGGGATATGATTGTCACTTGTGTTCAGGTTCGCTCCGAGGAATCTACAAAACCCTAGCAATTGAATGAATCTACTCTAACTACCGGAGGTTGGGCTCTATGTGGCTGGCTTGGAAGGATACTGTCAAAACCACCGCTGATTTCTCGACAATTGAGAGATTCAGACGCTTGTTGTTGCTGGAGAGGGAGGCCGGAGTCTGCTCGGGATCGTAGGTAAAGGGGCCTTGCCTTCGGCGCTAGTGATGTCGGAGGGAGACTCACTGCCGGTGTCTGCGGCCTTTGAGGTGAAAGGGAGGGTGTGAGGGAGGAAGGTGACTCAGGAGGGAAGGAGGAGGAACAAGTTTGGGGGCGCAGTGTGAACACGGGGAGGGTACGTGAACGGGAGTTAGTGATGAACTGTTTGCTAATTTGTCCATAATAGTGGACAAATCCCTAATTAGGCAACATAATTTGGACATTTTACTAACTCCCTTTTTTTTTGGTTATGAGATGGTCTTTTTTTAACGGAAATTTCGTGAGGTGATTGCAATTTTTACAAGGTATACAACTATTTTACATATTTCGCATGGTGCCCATAGGGTTTTAAATTTTTTCGCCTCGTACCCTTCGATGTTAAATCTAACGGATTACTACATGCTCTGTTAGTTTCAATTAAAAAAAAAAAAGAAAAAAAGAACAAGAAGCGAAGAATGGAGAGCAAAAAGAGCAAATGAGAAGAAAGGGACGCTCGCCAGAGATTTGGGCTTCATTGGGTGGTGGTGGTAGAACTGGAGAGAAGGGGGCAAGACTCCCACACAATTTCCGGCGATTTTATTGGGATCAAGGCGGACAATTGGGGGATTTTCCTTGAGACGAGACTGCAAGAACCCATTAGAAAACAATGAATTGTGTTTTGAGATTGAGATTAAGGAAGCACATGAAGATGCGGAGGACAAGGACGGATTAGAAGACGACGAGAACGACTAATCGACTAATTGGGGCAATTAGTAATGCGAGAGAATGAAGAGTTAGGGTTAGGGTTTTGGGGGCGACGAATGCGACGAGGAATGTGAATGGGAAGGGAAAAGGGGAGACAGAAAGGGTTAGGGTTTTAGGGTTCCTAAGGAGGAGGAGGAGGAGATTTCAATGGCGGAAATTTCTGAGGCGGGGATCACGACCTTGTCTTCAAGTTGAACAACATTGCGATTGATATGATCTTCTGGTAGGTTTGCACTTGCTGATGCAAGAACACATCATTTTCAATGAGGGGTTGGTTTGAATTTAAAAGAGAGAATGAAAAAGGGAGATGGAGTGGAGATGGATTATATGTAAAATTTGAATCTTGAAGGGTTAGTCGGTAATGTGAGATTGAAAGGGTGTAAAAAAGGTGGCTTTTTATGCAATTGAGAAATTCAAATTGGGTTGCCAAGGTTGAGGGGTTTAAGCAGTGACTGATTTTGACTCCAACGACAGACTTCCTTTACAGCCTCGCCGCCTCCTTTCTTCCACAACTTTCGGGCGACGTTCTTCTTTGAGCAGCACAACAACTCCACTTGCAGCGAGCATCCCATTCCTCTACAATTCACTTTTTTTTTATACATGCGAGATTTTATGGGTGTCAACCGCGGTTGTACCGCCACCCAAGCGCGTCCCTATGGACAAGAGTTTGGAACTCATAATCAGAATCCCAAGACGATGGAGCGGACTCTAAGGCCATGTGAGCAAGACGATCTACTGCTTTGTTGGCTTCCCTGAAGATATGAGTAACATAAGCCACCTCAAAACAGCAAAGCAATCGGAGAGAATCCGATAGAAGAATCTCAATCTCCCAGGGAATCGACCAGACGTTGTTGATTGCGTTAACAATTGCGAGGCAATAACCTTCCACAGCAAGACTACGGATCTCAAGGCGACGAGCTTCCAACAATCCAAGCTGCAGACCGGCAGCCTCAGCTTGAAGTACAAGCATCTTCTCGCACCGTTTGGAGCCACATGCAAAGATCCGCCCCTCAGTATCCCTGATCACAAACCCTGTAGAAGCCAAGCTAGAAAGAGATTTAGCATTGTCAAAATTGCGTTTGAGAGTGCCGAGATCAGGTTTACGCAAGCGAATGGCGTTCCTTTTGTGATGATTATTTCTGGGGTTAATTTCCATTGTTTTTCCATCGTCTTCATATGCTTCAAGTGCAAGTCTAATCGCTAAGTGAGAATATGGGGGTTTTTTTTAAGAGAAAAAGATCCGCCTTTTATCAAAGCGGAAGCAAGCAAACAAAGTAAATTGTGTTGTAGAATGCAATGGAGAGAATTAGGTTCCCTTAAAATTTATCACTTCGATTGATGAATTTGATCCTTGTTTTAGCCTCTAGTTCTTGTCTTTTCCTATCAATGTGCTTGTCCAGATCTTAGGTAGATTACTAGTCATACGAGTCCTAGCAACCCTTATCTCTAAATAACCCTAACACGGTTAAGCTTCAACCTAGAGATAGCATTTAGAGTATGAATTAACCAAGGTACATATAATATCAAGCTATGAGTCGATATTCAATATGTATTCAACTTCCTACACATCTAATTAGTCCTACGAGTCTTAAAGGGATATGATTGCTACTTGGGTTAAGGTTCGCTACGAGGAATCTATAAAACCCTAGCAGTTGAATGAATCTACTCTAACTAGTTGATCAGGCCAAAGAGAATAAAACACATTCAAGCAATTAAGCGCAAGGAAGTCAAAAGATTGGAATAGGAATAAGAACTAGATTAAGAAACTCTGAATTCAACAATCAAAGATCCAAACAGTAGGCGAAACCTTGAGAGTTTAGTTGCTCATGCTCAACGACGCTCTCAAAAATTTTCTAATGTGCATAAGGTAAGTCAAAAGAATAACCTAAAATGTCTCTTAAAAGTCTTTTCAATGTCGGACAAGAAATAAACTAAAAACCCTAACTAAAGTCTAATTCGGAATGGTGCATTTCTACGAGGGCCGCGGGGCAACTGACGATCAGCGAACTCCTTCGGAATGCTCTTAGAACTGCAAGGCGGCTAGGCATGTTGCGGGGCGGCCATCGATTCTTCCGAGCTCCTTCTTCCGTGACTCCAGCAGCTTCTCATGCACCTGCTTTAGCTTGTTTTTGCTCTCCTCCAATTCATTTCACCTCGAATCCGAAATTCCTGAAATAAACCATATAATTGTGTAAATTCCGCCTCTTCCAACTCAACAAGTGATTATGTAAATATAACTAAATATATGCAATATTCATAACAAAACTATGCTAAATGCAATCTATAATGCAATGCTAAACATGTTCTATCAAATTCCCCCACACTTGAACCTTTTCTTTTCCTCAAGCAATAGAAAACTCAACTCTACATCCCCATAGATTAGAAATTCATGTATCCACCTCAATAATCTTTAAGTTCATGAAAAACTAGCAAACACAATAGATTAACAACATCATAGCACATAATTGCAATAATCAATGAAATCAGACAACCATATCCATTCTAGACCTCACAGGGAATATATGTTTCACTCTCCCTCAAGTGTTTAGGGTTAAATGTTTACGCTCCAAATTCACTCTTCAAAAGCTTAGCTACAATAGTCTTGCACCAGTGTTCTAGCTCTCCACCTCTGGTGACTCTACACACAACAAAAATCATGAGATCTTTCAATTGGGTTGTAATGGGGCCAAGTTAGAAAATATAAGGTATGAAACAATTTAGGCCTTGTGGTGCTCATAATCTGGGAACTAAGAAAGAAACCAAATCATCATACCACTCATAAACTCATACCATCACTCTATCATGTCATACAACACCAATATCAAGCATAAACATTACAAACCATACTCAACTTATTCCTTTATTCCTTTTTTTTTCTTTTTTTTTCTTTTTTTTTCTTTTTTTTTCTTTTTTTTTCTTTTTTTTTCTTCTCAATGTTCCTTTTCATGCTATATCAAATGATTTTCCTTGACTTTTACCCATAAGTGAATTTTATTCTCCTTAGGTCTCAAGTAATGAATGTACTAGCAAGAATCATACATCTTATAAAGATACCTCAAACATACAATCCACCACTAAAAACCATCATCCACAATATAAATATTCACCAACCATTCCTAATTCCCGGATGGGGTCAGGCTATCATTGGCTATGGAAAAATTTTGTGGAGCTACAAAAGAATAGGCAACATGCTCAAATTGGCTTCAAGTAGAGGACTATATGTAAGGTGGAATAAAGTCAAATAGGGCTAATAAAGGTGCCTCAATCATGTTTAAGTCATGTGCAGAAATCATAATATGCAGCCTTCAAAAAGATATCTAAATGCCAGCCAAAGAGTAAGCAATTGAAGAGAGTACACTCGATAAGCAAGAGGACTAAATAAAGTGCATTCCTGAATATGCTAAAAATAAGCTTACCAGGTCATTTCTAGAACTTCAAGTTCACCCATAATTCCAAGATCTTATGTGCTCATCATTAATCAATCATGGTCACCAAATAGTATAGAAAATATATATCGAAGACTTCAACAATCCAAGCACATCAGGAGGCATAAGTCTCAGTAGATAGAATAGAGGACAAACAACATCCATATGGGGAAATAAGACCTAATCCTAATAATGCAAGAACTACACTTTTTTTTCTTTTCTTTTTTTTAATTTTTTTATATAGAAAATAACAATGGTAGAAACTAACATGTATATAACCCCTAAAAATAAACATCCAAACTTAATAGTCATAATGCGGTGTAGACTTGAAAACAAAATACAAACAAGATATGCAATTATTCTCCCTCACACTTAATTCTGACATTGTCCTCAATGACAAGAAAGAGAACAAAAAAACATCAAAATAAAAGGAAAAAGGGGGGGAAAAAAGAAACAATTAACATGCTCATTGATGAGGTGGTGGCGGCGGCGGGTAAGGTGGAAACTGTGGATAGGAAAATCGATAGACCTCCTCCTGCCTCTGTCAAATCTGCTACTGCATCCGTCTAATCGCTACCTAGCCCTCATAGACATCCTCTAGGTAAGAAGTCAAGCCACGAACATCCCGACGAATGTCTCCAACATCCACATACAGCTGCTGCTATTGCTGCTGATCTCACATCACATTCTAGTGGTGAGACATCTGCTGTTGGTGCTCCAGCATGGTGTCCTGACGGGGAGAGATCATCTCCTGATGCTCCCACATGGTATCCTGAAGGAGATACACCTCTGCCATCCTATGCTCCAGCGCATAGTAGTCCGGACCAACACCTCTTCCAGCTGTGCTAGAAGGTCCAGCACCACTACCTTCTATATCCGTCTGAACTCCATGAACATCACCATCATCCTCCTGCTCAGCATCAGGAGCACCCCCATCAACATCATCATTATCATCGTCAGCATCCTCCTCCATCCCATCACCCATGTAGAAATCAGCTGCAGTAGGGCTACAAGGGAGCTGTTGAGGAAATCTCAAATGAATCTTCCCAAGATGGCCTGTCCTCCAAACCCACTTCGGCAACCTCCCCTCCAAGTGGCCAGATTTCCTCAGCTGGGCTTCATCATAGAGGAACGAGCCATGTAGAACATCTGGAATTGTACGCAGATCGATGCACTCTCGCGCTATAAGGGTGATAAGACCCCAAAGCTAATCGTCGCCTTGTTGCACTTGGCAAGGATGTATTTGCAGTTAACCAAAAACATATCCACCCAACTTGGAATAACTGTGATCTCTGGCGTCAAACACCACAAAAAGGACATGTCCCTAAGTGAGATCTTGTTGACCTCAGCCTGGGCAAAAAATGTGTACGCCAGAACCTTGTGGATCAGCCGTAGTGCAGGGTGACGAATACTCGAGTTGCACTGGCCCTTTTTAGCCTCAAAAGTCACTCTAGTAGACTCCATCCAAAAAGCCAAATGACCCTCCCCCTTACACACATAAATCCATCTAGTAGTAGGTGCAGCAATAACCCAAAAAATATGTCCCAATCTCTCATTCGGCATCGTTAAATCTTTCCCAAGCAATCGAAACTCAATAGACGTATGCCTCACACTCAGAGTCGCTAGAAATTCTTTACATAAGCTTGAATATGTAGGAGCATTTTTCCCTATAAAATTTCCTAAGCCCCCATGCTCCAACAATTGCCTAGTACATACATCCATCTCTAATAATCAAAGTGTAGGCTCATGAAAAAATTTGGTTACAAAGAAATTACGAGTGTTTAGAGCGCTCCACTTCTCATTCTCACTTTTACTCATTCTATGGGGTCTAGATATTGCTAATTCGAAGTAAGAAAATCACCCAACAAGAACGAAATCTAAAAAAAACTCACGGGATCTCAGGTTTTGCAGAGGCCGTGGGGCAGTCGAGGGTGGCGACGGGGCAGCCGGCGACAGGAATGGCCGCGGGGTAGCTGTTTTGGCGATGGTGCGGCCTACAAATTCCCGGATCCGGAACTTCCGGTGTCGGATCTATTCTCCGACGTCCCGACTTCCTCTTTTCGTGGTAAGTGCGCAGAAACTTTGAGGTTTCTTGGGATAGGGCCGATTTTAGTGTAGATCTAGGAGAGAGATGCGATATGGTGGGTGGTGTGAAGAAAGAAGATGAGAAAAGAGGATTTTTGTGGAGATTTGGGTTAAAGTAAAAAGCTTGAAGAAAGAATTTTAATGGAGGATTTGGAGGTTGAAGAAGGTGAAGAAGAGAGAGTTTGTGGCATGGGGGCGGCTTGGTGAAGAGTGGTAAAGAAAAATGAGTGGTTAGGGTAAAAGGGTTGTAGCAAGTGGGGGCCCACACGGGCCCATTCAAAATTTTCTATCCGTCAGGGGCCGCGGGGCGGCCGACCTAAGCGACGGGGCGGCGGCGATTGCGCGAAGGGTCTTCATTGTGGCTTAGCCGCGGGGTGGACTAGGGTGGTGACGGGGTGGCCCGTCCTTTTTCATCCTTTTCCTTCCTCATATTCTTCCTGCAACGTTAGCGTGCCGAACCAAACCAAAACTAAACTAAAAAAAAGAACTTAATGCAAAAATAAAATAGGACCTAAACTATTACCTTGGGTTGCCTCCCAAGCAGCGCCTTTGGTTACCGTCGTTGGCTCGACGTTATGACTCCCTAATGATCCTCAACACTTTGTTCAGTGAGAACTAACTCATCACCGTCATGTTTGACAAAGCTTTCATAATAGGGTTTAACTCTATGACCATTTACCTTGAAGATGTCCCCATTTCTCTCATTTAGTAGCTCTACCGCACCATGAGAAAAGACATTAACAATCACATATGGCCTTGTCCATCTAGAACGAAGTTTACCTGGGAAGAGTTGCAGGCGCGATTGGAATAGAAGGACCTTGTCCCCAACTTTGATGTCCTTTCTTAAGATATGTTTGTCATGCCATGCCTTTTTCTTCTCCTTATAGGTGACGGAGTTATCATAGGCATCCAGTCTCAATTCTTCAAACTCCTACAACTATAGTTTTCTGAATTCCCCAACTTCATCAATCTACATGTTACATTGCTTCACCGCCTAATATGCTTTATGTTCGAGCTCGACAGGAAGATGGCAAGCCTTTCTATAGACTAATCGAAGCGGAGACATCCTAATGGGAGTCTTGTAAGCCGTTCGATAATCCCACAGAGCATCATCAACTCTTACACTCCAGTCCTTCTTGTTTGGGGCAACAGTCTTCTCCAAGATAGTCTTAATCTCGTGATTAGACACCTCAGCTTGCCCATTAATCTGGAAGGTGGTATGCAATAGATACCCTCTGAGTGACATGATATTTCTTTAAGAGCGCACTCATAGTCTTGTTATAGAAATGGGTCCTTTTATCACTTATCAGTGCTTTCGGGACTCCAAATCTAGAGAATAGCTCCTTGAGGGTCACACTCGGGGCGGCCGGCGATTGCGAACAAACCCTTCTCCGAAGACTCGGTCGCGGGGCGGCCTAGGGTGGCCGCGGGGCGGTTGGCGATTGCGAAGACATATGCGAATACCTCAAAGAGCTCTTTGTCAGGAAAACTCCCAAGGATGTCTTCTTGTCCATTCTTCCCCTGCGCAATATGACTTAGATGATCAACAACTAGGTTCTCAACACCCTTTTTGTCCCTGATTTCGATGTCAAACTCGCTTAAAAGCAAGATCCATCTAATCAGTCCTGACTTGGCCTCTTTCTTCGTCAAAAGGTAACGAAGTGCTCCATGGTCAGTATACAAAATAACTTTTTTATCAAGCAAATAAGATCAAAATTTATGAAGTGCAAAAACTATAGCAAGAAGTTCATTCTCTGTGGTTGAGTAATTCCTTTGGGCTCCATTCAGGGTCATAGACGCATAGTATATGACATGAGAGCTCCTCCCTTCTTTTTGTCCAAGCACGGCTCCCACAGCGTAGTCACCAGCGTCACACATCAATTCGAACGGCTGAGATCAATTTGGCGCTTGTATAATTGGTGCACTCGTAAGACAAGTCTTTAACTCATTAAACATCGTCCTGCACTTCTCATAAAAAGCAAATGTGGCCTCCTTCTTCAGCAGCTCGCACAAGGGTGAGGTGATCTTTGAGAAATCCTTAATGATCCTGCGATAGAATCCTGCATGGCCTAAAAAGGAACGCACTTCACGCACATTAGTAGGGTAAGGCAAGGATTGAATGATATCAACCTTTGCCTTATTAACCTCAATCCCTTTATGGGAGAAAATGTGACCCAAAGCATTGCCTTCCTCAACCATAAAGTGACACTTCTCTGAGTTGAGCAATAAGTTATTGTCAACACACCTTCTAAGCACAAGTGCCAAATGGTTTAGGCAGGCATCAAAACTATCACCATGTACTATAAAATTATCCATAAAAACTTCAATGTATTGCTCTATATATCTTGATGTTATTAATGATTTGATTCAATGGTTATAGCTATCTTGGGGGGGGGGGCGATTGGGACGACGATCCCGATCCATGGGCTGCACAACAACGACGCCGTCGAGAGTTGCAGAGACGAGCTTTGCAACAACAACAAGCTATCGAGCGACAACGAGAGGCTCAAAGGCGCCACCTTTGGCTTCAACAGCAAGCGGAAATCGAAGATAAGAGGTGTCCACAACAACGTCAGATGTGGCTTCTCCAACAAAGAGAGGCTGAGGAGGTACGACGATGAGAGGAGGAGGCACAACGTCAAGCCGAACTAGATTGGAATTAATATTGTGGAACTCTTTTTAGGATTGAAAAGGTTCTACAATTTCCCAATCCAAAGGCTCTCCCAAACACTTATGCTTTCTTGTTCACTCGGCAATCATAAACCCCAAACACCATTACAATTCAACTCGGCAACACTAGGAACCAAAACCAGGATCTCCGTCGCAGCAAGTCAGAATCGTCGCAACAAGGGAGAAACCCAAGGCGCGACGCTCCCGGCCTCGCTCGACGCCTCATGCCCAAGCGCATGCGCTGGTGCTCGCCCTCGGCCCTCGCTTCTGCGCTCTTCCGCGCTGACCTTCACTTCCCTTCTCAATTCTGTCGCTAATTGCTGTTTTATATTGCTGGATTTTATGAAGTCTGAAACTGTCGCAAATCAGTCATTTATTCACTTTTTTTTATTTGTTTGTTTTCGTTTATTTCCCAATAGTTCGGACCCTTTTATTGTAACTACTTGATTCTGGGCCCACATGCGAAGGATCGGGGATTCCAAACGTATCAGTGTGGGAGCGGCTAAAAGACCTACTGTGATCTTTGCCCACTCATGGGCAGCCATCATACGTCATCCATCAGATTATCTACAATTCTCTTGATATACCCACAAAGGAGAGGATCAACAACTACACCGCCTATAGATACGTCAACCTCACTGGCACCGACGCTTGGAGCACTAGAGAGAGGTCAGTGGAGTTCGACAACACATATGGGACTCCTGTGGCTTCCGACGCGAGGCCAGCCCCATCCATGCCCCTATATAAACCCTCAAAAGAGATTGATCCTGAAATGAGGGAGTAATTCATAAAGGATCAAGTACGAAGGTTGCAAAAGCAAGTAAAGTTCCTCACCAACGATCAAACTTGTTTGGAGTGTGGGTCAAAAAGGCACAACATCATCGCCTGCCCACATTATGATCAAGTCCAACTTGCGGAAACACATGAGGAGGCACGCTACATGAGGGGTCCCAACAATAGAGGATATTAACAAAATTGAGGCTACTATCAACCCTAATAACAAAAGGACCCCCCCTCCAATCCACCATATAGAGCTCCTAGACACTCTGAGAGGGAGCCAAGGAAAGACGACATGTAGCTCATACTTGATGAGATGAAGAAGAATAACGTTGAATACAAACAATCCAACAATTCCATCCACACTCAGCTGCATGGCATCAGCTCGCGGCTTGAAAAGATCGACATTTGGAAGTAGAACATGGAGATCAAAATGGGTCAGTTGGTTGTACAAGCTTCACAACCATCCGGATCGCTCCCTAGGCAACCCCAATCCAACCCTAAGGGACAACAGTCCGGACATGTTGCTGTCGAACATCTATAGATCGGGCGTAAATTGCAAGAACCAAAGTTCGGAGACGAGAGCAACAACACTGGAGAACCAGTCGATTCACTTCCACTCGATGTCGGTTCACCTCATAAACCCCTCCAGAAGCTAGCTACTGCAGTCGACATCAACTCCATTCTAGTCGATGTCGACCACCCGTCCGACCTCGACTCCGATAACTGAAAAGAAGAAAAAGATGATGCCCTATGCCTGCAAAGTTCTTAAGGACACCACCGACAAGAAGTTTCAGCGTTTTTTGAAGATGCTACAAGGGGGTTAATGTTACTATACACTTCACCGAAGCTCTTCAAGAAATGCCATCATATGTGAGATTCCTTAAGGACATCTTAAGTAAGAAGCGGTCATTGGCTGAGATCGTCGAAGAGTGTAGCAAGATAGAGTTCCCATGAGAAGAGTGCTGATCTGGGCAGATTCGCAATCACTATTGGACTAGGCCAACATCGTTGCAAAGCTCTTTGTTACCTAGGGGCTAGTGTGAGCCTCGTGGCTTTGTCTATTTGGTCAAAGGTAAATGTTGGAGCTTAAGAGCTTGTGGATATGAAGCTTTACATGGCCGAAAACAACTTTTTCACGCCCATAGGAGTTATAGATGATATTCCCGTCAAGATAGGCAAGTTCTTTGTGTATACGGATTTTATTGTGCTCGATGTGGCAGAAGATCCTACATGTCCTATCATTCTTGGTAAGCCATTCTTAGCCACTACAGACGCCAACATCAGCGTGCGAAATGGGACTTCTCACTTTTACAATTGATGATGACATTAGTGAGCTCTCCTTCAACAAAACCATGGAGGCGCTCAATATGACGGAGGTGAAGTCGTTGCATATCAAGGAAAGCTATATACCTTGTATGAAACCCACGATGAGGACTACGACCATGAATGAGCTAGAAAAGAGGGTTGTGGAAGGCCAATTGAAAGAGATCTTAGTCATTTGGAATCAAGACGAGCAACACACTAAGCGATCGGTCGATATTGACCAATCCCAATCGGCGTCGACTGCATCTGAGGAGCCAAACCACAATCCAGAAGCTAAGTATGGGGTTGAAACACCCAACATCGAACCAATCAACTCTACATTGACTGATCCCAGTCGATGTCGAGTACCACTCCTCGACATTGAGTCACCACACTCGACTCCAACACCTCTATCGAGTGAGAAGAAGAAAGAAGAACATGCCCACTCCACATTGACTGGCTTCAATCGATGTGGACTGCCTTTCCTAGCAGCCATAAACGATACCTTCTATCGTGACAAGGTAAGTGAAGGTAAGGATTTCTCTTCCCCAATTTCAATTAAGGATTTATCTATTACAAATGGAAGAGGTATGCCTTAGTATGTGAGATTATGTAGGTTATGCAACCAAGATCCAAAATCTTATGAAGTAGGAGATACATTGTACGTCTCCAAGTCCAAGAGTCAGTTGTTCCCTAGAAAGTTCAAAGATAAGAAGGTTGGGCCATTTGATGTTCACAAGAGTCAACCCGGGGTAATGGAGTTAAAGGCCAAAGATGGAGTCCTATTCAAGGTCTGAGCCACACATTAGCTTAACAAAAGAAGTCGACCTAGCGACTTAAAAGACTACTACTTTCAGGGTTTTGGGTTTTCGATATTTGGTTTTGTTTTGAACTTGGTTTTGGATTATTTTGGTTTTTGTTTTGATTTTCTAACAAGTATAGGTGCAAGGGCAACCAACTATGAACCAATCACGGAGTGCTGAAGACCACTCGACATCGACTCACCTAGTCGATATCGAGTGACTATATCGGGCAGTTGTGGCCGATTTCAACCACCCTAATGCGATATCAACTTACCTTGGAACACATTGCTGCAGTCAACATCGACTGAGATCCACTCGACATCAACTTCTGGCAGCGGATTACAACACCTATTTCGAGTTTCTGCACTTAATTCTAGTAAGTTTCTTCATTTATGCTTATTTTTATATAGTGAGGACACTGTAATGTTTAAGTATGGGGTGGGGGAAAGACTTGCTTATGTTTTTATTTTGAAATTATTTTCTTGCATTGCTCTTTACATGGCTACTTTCCTTTGGATATATGTTTAGTTTATCGTTATGCTTAATGTTTATGTTTAAAGAGGAAATTTTAGCATAAAATCACCCCACATGGCTACTTTCCTTTGGACATATGTTTAGTTTATCTTTATGCTTAATGTCTATGTCCAAAGAGGAAATTTTATTATAAAATCACCCTCATTGAAAAATTGACAAGTGTCATGGAAATTCTAACAAGACTCGACGATGCAAAAGTGTATTCATTAGAGATATTGCATGAAATTTGCCTAGTAAAGGGAAGTCACAATGAAGTGCGTATTTTTGAGAAAACCACAAAAGGAGGTAAAATTGATGTTGTTTTTGACATATGCATGATAATATAATCAAGAGGACTTTATATTTTCCTTATGAGCTGATTTCTTATATATCCTAGCCCTAACTATGCTTATTAGCCTCACAATTTATCTTTACATTACTTTTGCTCCATATATTTTATAGGGGAATTATTAGTAAATACCCCACTTTGATATTTGGTTTGCAAAAATACCTAGATTTGAAAACAATTGCATCAATTTATGGAAATTTGCAAAAATACCTTATTTTATTATCAAAACTACCCACCACCCCAAAAAATCAGGAAAAAAAAGGTTAAATATTTTAAGTATTTTTCAATTTTCTGATATTTTTAAATTATATTAAATAATTAAATAATAATAAAAATCTGGAAGTAAAAAAAATTAAAATTAAAATCTCAATCCCCTTCATCCGGACTGATAGACCCGACCCCTAAATCCCAATCCAAACCCTAACCAAAAACACCCAACCCCGTCCCTCTCCGGCTCCGTCGGCCCCAACCCCAGGTCTCCGGCGCTCAGTTCCAACCCCAGGTATCCGGCGCTCGGACCATAGCTCGTATCTCCGACTCTGTCGCCTGCGCCTACACTTCCGCGCCCCCGAGCGACCGAATCCCAATTGCTAACCAGAACAAAGAACCGCCCCGACCGTCGCCGCCCATACCCTTCGTCATTGTGCGAGCAATCCGGCGCAATCTTTACACAATCTCCCGCCGATTTTTGATCATATCCTGTCAGTATTCATATTTAAGATTGTCAAGAACCTCATTTATCCTGTCAGTATGGATAATAATCTTGAAGATATATATTGACAATCGTTTTGTAAATATGGTTAATAATTCCGAAGATATGATTGATCGTGTCTTCATTGATTCTCTCTCCGATTATAGGTTTAATCTTGTCAGAATAAACATGAAGCCTGTCTCTATAAACATTTTTCCTGTCATTTGGAACAAATAATTTTGTCACCTTGGGCAGACCTTTAATTTCTAGTTATGGTATGGATAAAATCGTATATTTATTCTCTTCCCTATTATAGACCCCATCTTGTCATTATTAGATATCTGTTTTGTCATAAAAAACATATATCATGTCAACAAAAAATATATCCTTGTCAATAATTGATTCTCTTAATAAGGCAATGATTTTCATCCGGCTACTTTAATTATTCTTAAATTTCCGAGAAAAATATATTAAAAACATTATTTTAATATATATATTTTTTATATTTTTTAATCTTCTTTTAATTCATAATACTCCTTTTAATGATTTTTATATTTAAATTTAAAAGTAAAATCAGTCATTATTTTTTAGCACATATGACCTACTTATTCTATTTTTGCTATTATCAGAAAACGGGTATACTTTCGCAAACCGAACACCGATTTGGTGTATTTCTGCAAATCGACATATTATATATTGCCCATTCTTATACCTTATTACCTATCCAGGGATTATGTTGAGAATAGAAGTCATTTTTGGAGATATTATATGGTTATTTTGTGTTGTTATTATTGGAGTTTGATGCCATGATGATTTATGTATGGAAAATTTAATGAGTGAAAGAAAATCCGGTCATCTAGGAGTTAAGGATGATCGACCCTACTTGCTTGAGCTGTTAGTTCATGCGAGATAGGACACACATGGTGATGAGTCTAAAGCACTAAGTACCGGGGTCATTCATGACACCCATGTTTGCGACTCGCGAGAAGGCAATGCTAAGGTTAGAGAGGTAAAAACATTATAGTGAAAAGAACAAAGAGTGTTGAGAGAAAGGTGAGAAATCAAAAGAAGAGGGCACGTGGTATGAAATTTTGTAAAGAACTCCATTTCCCCGGATGATGAGAACCATATGGCCAAAGATATCCCACCTTTTATCTTTTTTTATCTATCTACTCTTCTTTGAACTTATATAAAGTCCTCTAGATTATCGTTGCTATGTTACGTAACCTCCTTTTGTGTGAGATGTTGCTTTTATTCACATGCATGGATTTGATGGCATTAGTAACTTTGCAAGGATGGCAATTGATTGTTAGTGGTTATATCAAAATGAATATATGATGTTGAGAGTTTAGTTCCTTCCCCTCCATGACCATTAAAAGTATGGCTTGGGGAGAAGCAATCTTAAGTATGGGGTGTTGATGTGCGCCTATTTTACCATGTTTTGCGCTTACTTTTATTCCGATTTCTGTTTATATTTTATACTTTTGAGTTGGGAAAGTATGGAATTTGTGTAGTTTATATTTATTTTCAAGATATGGAGATCTACACAAGTTTTGATTTGAATTCACATTAATTGGAATCATTTAAGAGAAATTTGGAGAAAGAGGAACCAAGCTGAAGAAGCACTCGATGTCTAGAGTTTCACTCGATATCTATTGAAGAGTAGCGGAAGTTTTGCCAAGTGTTGGATAAAGCGAGCTACTGAGATTCCACTCGATGTCTACTGGAAGTCACTTCTTGTGAGCCTAAATTGCCATGTTTTACACTTACTTTTATATCAATTTCTGCATGCATTTCATACATTTGGACTAGAATAGTGCAGAATCTATGTAGTTTACACTTATTTGCCAATTATGGAGGTCTACACAAGTTTTTATTATATTTCGCAGAAATCGGAGGCACTTTGGAGCTTAAAGGAAAGTCATGGAGAAGCTAAGTATGGTGCAGCTGGAGAAAAGGCCATTTTTCGTTATTCATCGTTCTGAATCAAGCTTTGATGTCTTCATGAGAGTTGTAGACCTCGAAAAGAGCTTTCCAACACATGGTCATATGCGTCAATCCGACGAACGAGGAATCAGGAAAGTGTGTTTCAAGAACAGAGCAGAAAGCTGAGAGACTTAGTCGATATCGAGTTATTTTACTCGATATCGAGTAACCCAGATCGAGTAAAGACCCCAGAAGTGGACAACAGAAGCTGGGAGCTGGAGCAGGTTAGTCGATATCGACAAGAATTACTCGATATCGAGAAAACACTTGGTCGATTTCCATGTCTGAGCCAAGATCGACGAAGCTGAGTTGAAACCGAGCAGAAGTTAGTCGATATCGAGTAAATGTACTCGATATCGAGGACAACCCAAGTCGACATATGTTCTGTTAGCCGATATGGAGATGCTGAGCACAAGACGAAGGAAACGCTAGTCGATATCGAGGACTCCTACTCGATATCGAGTACATCTCAGTGGCGGATTCCGAGCTATCCGAATGTTTGTTAAGTTTCTATCCCGAAGCCGATGGTGATATTTTCAAGACCAAATTCTATCCAAATCTATCAAGAGCTATCAAGTCAAGGGGGAAGATATTTTATCTACTTTAGATATAGTTCTAGATTTAATTATTTATTTCAATATATTTATCTTTATGTAAGTAGATAAAGAGATATAGATATAGATAGACTTTCTTACCTTGATTAGCAAGGGTTGGAAGCCTATAAATAAAGCCTTAAGGGCTGAGTTTTATTCATTCAATTTCAGAGACAATTAGTTACATAGAGAGAGTAGAGGAGAGAGCTTGTGGCGAGAGAAGTTGGAAAGGCGAAAGCGGATTTGGCTTCGATTGGTTGTAAGCTTTCTTTAGTTTATTTAATGCAAGTTATTTCCTTTTGTTTATTAATGTCTTTCTTGATAATGAAGAGCGAGTAGTCCACCCACTAGGGTCGGGGTGAGCCCGACGGTGTCCATGTGAGGTGATGCGGTAAAGGTTTGATCTTTTTATGCAATTCATCTTCTATCCCTACGAGCATGATTCTTTTGTGAAAGTTGAAGGTGATCCTTGTTTGTATTATTGAAGCGAAAGGGATCTTAATGCAACTTGGGTTAATTATGTGAAAAGGGTTAGTAACAATTAGGGTTTATGCGAAAGCCTCTATCTTCCTATTTGTTAATAACGAAAGTTATTTGATGGAAAGCATGATCTTTTATGCCTTTATGTGTTACTTTGCATGGTTATTGTTATAGTGTTGATACCCTGACTTTGAAAGTCTTTAGTTTATTGAATTATTTCATCAAAACCTGTGTTCTGCGTGCGAGAAGTTGCAATTTTAAGTTTCTGTCCCTTGTCGACTTCGAGCAAGTTCTTGTCGATATCGAGGAGGGTTTTACTCGACATCTGCCTTTTCTGAGTTCTGTTTCTGTTGGTTGATTTCTGCTACTGTTGCCGATATACTTACTCGATATCGAGTAGTTTCTGTTGCTTTGCTTTCGTTTTTGCTTTTATTTGCTATATCTGTCTTTCTTTCTTTCTGGCTTTCTGTCTGTGAGATTTACAGCTGCATGAGATCCGCTGATGTGCTTCCTCGTGGATCGATCCTGACTTCCCACTGCTACATCGGGAGGAAGTCTTGTAATTATTTGCGTGGGCACGAATCTGGTTTGACTTATTTTATTATATTTTGAACTCGATTTCCTCCTTATAACATCACTCGACGTCTAGTCAAGATATCCATATTTAGTGCCTGAAGAAGAAGAGCCACTCGAGATACACCTGAAGCACTCGAGATCGAGTAAGCTACTCGATATTGACTGAACCTTAGTCGATGTCGAGTGAAACACTAGAGCTTACACTAGAGATCGAGTAAGCTACTGGATTTCTTAAGCATGAAGGGAAGATCTTTTATTTTCCTTATGCACTTCTATACTTGTGGGTTAATGTCTTTTGACCCTAGAGATTTTCTTATTTAGATAATACTTTATTATTTCAAGTTATAGTAGGATTAGAATTACTCTCATTGGCTAGCAATGATTAGTAACTATAAATTAAGCCCTGGGGGCTACGTTTTGTTCAATCAATTTCCGCACTTGAGCAATCAAGTTATAGTTAGTAGGGAGAGGAGTAGTCGACAATAGAGAGAGAGAGAGAGAGAGAGAGAGAGAGAGAGAGAGAGAGAGAGAGAGAGAGAGAGAGAGGTGTTTTGGCTTTCGGTTGTAAGTCTACTTGATAATGCAAATTTCATATAGACAATATAGGTATTTCTTATTGCATTTAGATAGAAGTTTTGCATATGTTTGAGTCTAGTTTCATATATTGCTTGTGAAGTATTCGAGTTCGGAATCTACGTCTTTTAAGTGTTTATCATGCAGAGTTACATACCGACCTTGAAGACGACCAAAGAAAGGAATTTTGTCACTGAGATAGCGGCGCCCGCCGTGCCTATGTTTCCAGCGATTGCGATTTCGGATCCAAAGATTCTATTTCCTATTATTATATTATTATATTTCTAAAGTTTTGCCGGCTCCTTATGAGTCTTTATTATGTTATTTCCGTTAATTTCATATAGAAGAGGAAGAAGAATTGTGAGACTATGAACACAATTAGAGATAGAGAGAGATTTGGCCTATGAGTTGCTAAACTCATAGTTTCGCCTATGATTCAAAGACATGACTGTTTAGATTGTGAGGATTTGATTCTACTTATTTATTCCTATTCATATTTATCATCTTGTGCTTATTGATTATATTTGTGTTCCTTTCTGTGATTGATCATCATGTTAGGAATTGCATCTTAGATATGAATCCGTTGTTGTATTCTTGATAGCAAATTAAGGTATTGAAGTAGTGATATTTCTTGGTCTTTGTAGTGGATGATTTCAATTGATCTATGTTGGGGATGTGTCGATTAGGGCTGATTTAGGGTTGTTCCGGTTTGTCTTAATTGCATTGAATCAATATGCCAATTGGTTTAATTACTTGAATCCTTAATGCTATTCTTTAGTGATATTGAATAAGGTGATTGTATCCCCGCGGATCTCTCAACTTTAGTCAAGTAGACATATGTTTATGAGTAATTGATAGATCAATCCTAGGACCATGAATCTCAACCATTGTCAAAGAATGACAGGTGAAATATCTTCTCTACCTTATTATCAATTTACTTTGCAATCATAAAGGTAGTTACTTTATATCTTGGTTATTTGTCATAAATCATTGTTTGGTCATAAGAGTTCTTGTTAAGAGTTATTGAATAGTGAATCGCTTCTCCCTGTGGGTTCGACTCCGGGCTTAATTGCTATACTAGTAGTTATTTGGTTTACCAAGTGATTGATTTGCTAATCTATTGTGACAACTCCACTCCCTTTGATGAAAATCGGAATTAGTTTCAAAGGCTTTGACAGAGATTTTGTGTCAAAGGTCTTGAAGCTAAAGTTGTGTTGATGAAACACAAAACCTGTTCTCTATGTTATTATGATCGAATATTATTATACGTTATTATATGCTTCCAATATATTATTATATATACACTAACATATGCAGCAAGTTTTTGAATAATATCTCCTTGGGCTGAATAACGTGGAGAATAAAATCGGAAAGATTGTGGCTTCAGAGTTTCCCAGTTTAGAAGATCTCAAAGATCCACCCGCAAGCCATAATCCAAGTTAGCCGTTGGAGAAGATTCCTTCCTTAAGTAGTGCCGATTATCTTCACTATATAAAGGAGATGAAGAAGAGAAGGAAGACTGACGAACTTTTACACATCAACGCTCTACATCGCACTCAGTCTTCAAGCATACTTCTCTCTTCTTCGTGTTCTCTCTCTGCTTGTTCTTAAGAGTCTTTTATTTTGTTTCAAAGCATTTGAGAGTTACACAATGCGCTTATAGGATATATTCTGAGAGAGTGTTGTACTCGAGAGTTTATAACTCAGGAAGTGGGCATTAGGCTATTGTTTCTCGAGAGTAAGAGGATGGTACTAGATAGCTGAGAGAGGTGGGGCTCTTCTAGATTGGTCTAGGACTCCAAGGGAACGTGAGTTGACTAGATTGCAATTGTATAGGAGAGAGGCTTCTCGGTGAGCTATTAGGATCCTAAGCTTTGTGAATCAATAAAGCATGTTGAATCCTAGGGTTGTGGAAGAACCCTAGGCGGGGACGTAGGCCAAGTTCGTGCCGAACCTCGTTAACAATTGATTGCGTCCTCTATTTACTGCTTTACCTTATTTCCGCACTTGGTTCGAATTGTTTAACCTTGTGATTCAGGTTTTCAGAGGAAAGACTAAGTCTAATCTCAAAGGGTTTTGGCACGAGCTTCAAAAGTCTTGAGACTATTTGCGAAAAACCGGCATACTCTATTCAACCCCCCTTCTAGAGTATTTCTATATTACTTTGTTTTACATTATCGAACCTTCAATTGGTATCAGAGCTTTACTCACTGTTTTTTATCTAACAATCTTGTGAGTTTTCGATCATGTCTGGTGAAGCAAGCGGAGGATTTGCACAGGGAAGGTCTACCATTAGACCACCACTCTTTGCAGGAAATAACTTTTTCCACTGGAGCTTTGGAACATTATAGAGAATGGTCCGAAGGTTGCAAAGAAAGACGGACCAAATGGAACCAAAATTGCGAAGAAGAAGTCTGAATACATCCAAGCGGATCTTGAACTCGTCTCCAAAAACTACAGGGCTATTAACTTACTCTATTGTGGTCTACACACTGATGAGTTTAACCGTATTTCACCTTGTAGGTCAGCTAAAGAGATTTGGGACAAGCTGGTCGTCACCTATGAAGGAACCAACCAAGTGAAGGACACCAAGATCAGTATCTTCCTTCAAAAGTATGAACTTTTCAAAATGAAGCCTGATGAGTCTATCAAGGCCAAGTTCACACGATTCACGGAAATCACCAACAACCTTGACTCTCTCGGCAAGAGCTTTACGAACGTTGAGAAAGTAAGGAAGATATTGAGGTGCCTCCCAAAAGACAAATGGGATCCGAAAGTGACAGCCATAGAAGAAGCCCAGAATCTCACCAAGCTACCCCTTGATGACTTGCTTGGGAAGCTGATCACACATGAGATGATTCTCAATGAAGACGATGGAGAACTTCCAACAAGCACTAAGAACTTGGCACTCAAGTCTAAGAAGGATGAGCCGAAACATTTGTCTGATTCTGAAGATGAGGATGATGATGAGGATTATCCCTTTGATCTCATTACAAGGGGTCTTTCTCGAATCCTCAAGATGAAGAAGCAATTCAACAACAAGGATGAATCAGAGTCTTCTAAAATTAGAGGTAAGTCTCAATTCAACAAATATGAGAAGAAGACTAAACCTTTGTCTTGTTTTGAATGTGGTGAAACACATCATCTTGTAAAAGACTGCCCTCAAAAGACGAAGAGCCAGTTCAAGAAAGGCGATAGATGGAAAAAGAAAGCCATGGTGGCAACTTGGAGCGACTCTGACTCGAATTCCGATGATGAAAAGGCCAACCTTTGTCTCATGGCCACAGGAGATGAATCTCATGTTGAGCAACTCGAGGTAACCGTAAGAGAGCTCATGTCAAGTCCAAAAGAGGTACTATCGGAATTCCTTCCTAATATAATTGTCAATGAAGAGAAACTTATTGCCCATAATAACACTCTTATCAAGAAAACCGTGGACCAGGAAAGAACTATTGAGGAACTGTCTAGGTGGGTCAAAAGTCTTGAAACTTCTTATTCAGGTCTTGACATTAAAGTCAAGACTCTTGACTCAGAGAAATCTGAACTCAAGCAAGATCTCTCGTCCCTGAGAAGTGAACATCATGACTTAGAGAACGAGAAGATCTCCCTGAATAATAAGATTCAAGACCAACAGACAGCCCTCATAAGTTTTACCAAGTCTAAGGGCACTCTTGATAGGTTGTTGGGTGAGCAACAAAGTTCTCTAAACAGAAGTGGTATTGGTCACAACCCGAGGTTTTTAAAGAAGCAACACATTACCACTTTTGTAAAGGCAAAAGGTAGCAGAACCTCTCCTATATGTCACCACTGTGCTAGAAAGGGACATGTAAAAGAGACCTGCCCCTATAGAAGGAAGGATCCACATATTATTCGCAATACATTTCCTATTCACTTGAGAAAAGAACGGATAACGCAAGTTTGGGTCCCCAAATGCACTATTTTACCAAATATGATTTATCCCAATAAAGGATCTAAATTTGCTCACTGGTCTAGCCACAAAGGTTGATGTTTGTTTTGTAGGAGATCACCAAGGTGAAGGAGCAAAAATGGATTATTGATAGTGGATGCTCGAGACATATGAGTGGGAAGAGTTCTCTCTTTGATGATCTAAAGGAGAAATCCACAGGAACAGTCACTCTTGGTGACAAAGGAAAATGTGACATCGTTGGTATCGGTAGTGTTGGGAGTGATCCTAACCATAATATTAAAAATGTTTATCTTGTTAATGGTTTGAAGTATAATTTGCTTAGTATTTCCGAACTATGTGATAGTGGTAATGATGTTGGATTTAACAAGAAAAGATGTCTAGTGCGCAGAGAAGATACAGGTGAAGTTATACTGACTGCATATCGTTACAACAATATATACGCTGTAGATGCTGATCAAGTGGCACAAGGAAGCTTAACCTGTCTAAAGGCTTTGACGGACGATCCAAAGCTCTGGCACAGGAGACTCGGTCATGTGAGTCCACATACACTATAGAAGCTTGTGTCCAAAGGGCTTGTAAGAGGGCTACCTGAGATGGTGATACGGGGTTAGCCGTGAGATGGTCTGATCTTCGACAATCAAGCAAGAAACTCAAAGAAAGACTCAAGAACTGAACAAGACTCAACGACGCAACAAGGATGCTTCAAGAATCGATCAAGAAATCTGCAAGATCAATCAAGAAGTTAAAGAACACAGCAAAGACTCTAAAGAAAGATGCAAGACTCGACATTCAAGAACAAGAATTGAAAGACACGATCGATAAGGACTGAGTCGGTCTATATAGAACAAGATAGAGACCCCAGGCTTCCGTAGAAGGTAGGAACCAATATCAATGACTATATAACCCGCCTCTGCAACCCTACACAACCAAGCGGACAACTTGGAGGCACAAGGAGGGGGCTAATGGATACTAGGATCACCAAGTCTTGCGAAGTTGATGAACACAAAGCAAACCAAGCTAGATCAATACCAATAGTTGCAATTGAAGAGCACAGCTCTATTCAATCGACAAAAACTCATTGTGGTTCACACAAAAAGAGAGCTTTTCTCATAAAATTCAACGTGATTGATTAACATAGAGGTGTCGGTAATATATAGCCTAACTAGGGCTGATTTAGCCGAAAATATTAAATAAATAAATAACTAATTAAAACACCTAAAAACATAAAATAAGCCCAATTTCGGCCCAATGGATTCAATGCGCCCAGGTGTCGGCGTCGAGGGTTTGGTGTCGGCGTCGATACCAACAATAGGTAAAATAGGTAAAATAGCATCTTCAGGTCTCGGCGTCGATGCCTCTGGTGTCAGCATCGATACCAACAGTGAGCAAATATGCACCTTTGGACCTTCTCCCATGGTGGAGCCTTCTTCTTCCTTTTGAGGATGACATCGTCCTCTCTTTCTTGAATCATAGGTCCATCCTCATATAAGATATGTGTGTCCGCAGGTGGTGTCTTGGATGGTCCCGCATCAGATGGACTTCAAAGGTATTGATATGTGCAATGCATGCACACGAGGTAAACAAACACGTAGCTCTTTCAAACCTAAAAAGGTTGTAAGTTCTTCTAGACCCCTTGAGCTTTTACATATGGATTTATGTGGTCCTATGCGAGTCAAATCTCCCAATGGTAAAGAGTACTTGCTTGTTGTCATATTTGATGAATGCAATGACGGTTCTTTCAGTGAAAGTGTTGCAGATTTAGATCTTAACAACCATACAGAGAACGAGGATGGTGATAATGCTGCCATCAAGAACACAGAAAAGAGGAACATGCAGGAACAGATTCTCAACAGTGAAGAATTGGCCCAAGGTATTGAAGATTCGTCCAAAGCCCTTGGTGTCCAATCCAACAGTGTTGAAACGTCAAAAATAGTTGTAACTGAACCTAACAGGACCACAGAGTCGGATGTATCACAAATCAATCCTACTGGTGTGACGAATCAAGGAGCTGAGACTAGCAAAAGGAAATTCAAATACTTCTCATCACACTCATTAAAGGATATCATTTCCGACCCTACCTCTAGTGTTCAAACTCGTTCTAAACATAAAAATCTTTTTGCTTTTCACGCGTCTGTTTCTCTTATTGAACCAAAGAAGGTAGATGAAGCCCTTCAAGAGCCAGATTGGATCATTGCTATGCAAAGTGAACTTAATGAATTTGAAAGGAACAAAGTCTGGATCTTGAAGCCTAGGCCAAAGCATCAATCAGTCATTGGCACACGATGGGTATTTCGAAACAAGCTAGATGAGAATGGTAAGATCCTGAGGAACAAGGCAAGACTTCTTGATCAAGGCTACAATCAAGAGGAAGGTATTGACTACGAGGAGACCTTTGCTCCCGTAGCCAGGCTTGAAGCCATTCGCATTTTATTAGCATTTGCATCTTCTATGAGCATAAAGTTATATCAAATGGATGTCAAGTGTGCTTTTCTTAATGGTTTATTAGAAGAAGTAGTATATGTGGCTCAACCCCCAGGTTTTGAAAGTTTGGAATTTCCTATTCATGTTTATAAACTTGACAAAGCGCTTTATGGTTTGAAACAAGCCCCAAGAGCTTGGTATGAGCGCTTGTCAAAATATCTTTTAGAAAATGATTTTAAAAGGGGGTTGATCGACAAGACTCTTTTTATCAAGACCAAAGGAAAGGACATTTTGGTTATTCAAATTTATGTTGATGATATATTGTTTGGTGCTACTAACACATCTTTGTGCAAGGAATTTTCTGACATTATGTGCAGTGAATTTGAGATGAGCTTGATGGGTGAACTCAACTTCTTTTTGGGATTACAAGTTCATCAATCCAAGAAAGGGATCTTTGTCAACCAAAGCAAGTACACTAAGGATCTCTTGAAGAAATTCAAGATGGATCACTCCAAAGCAGCCAAGACACCCATGAGCTCAACATTATCTCTAGGTCAAGACAAAAGTGGGAAGAGTGTCAATCAAAAGGAGTATCGAGGAATGATTGGATCTTTACTATATCTCACATCTAGTAGACCTGACATCATGTTTAGTGTTTGCATGTGTGCTAGGTTTCAAGCTGATCCTAAAGAATCTCACCTCGTAGCTGTGAAGAGGATCTTTCGATATCTCAATGGCACTAAGGAGCTTGGCGTGTGGTACCCAAAGCAAAAAGATTTCACATTAATCGGGTATTCTGATGCAGATTTTGCAGCCTAAGGTGGATAGGAAGAGCACATCAGGATGTTGCCAATTCTTAGGAGCATCCTTGATCAGTTGGCACTCAAAGAAACGAAACTCAGTTGCCCTATCCACTGCAGAAGCCGAATACATAGCAGCTGGAGCATGCTGCTCCCAAATCCTTTGGATAGCTCAACAGATGTGAGATCTCGGCATCAACCTCAAAGGCATTTCCATTAAGTGTGACAATACAAGGGCCATCTCCTTTACAAAGAATCTGGTTCAGCATTCAAGGACAAAACATATTGATATAAGGCATCATTTCATTAGAGACCATGTCGAAAAAAGTGATGTGTCCATTTCTTTTATTTCAACTGATTATCAATGGGCTGACATTTTTACTAAGCCTTTGGCAGAGGACAGGTTCACCTTCATTAGACGAGAGATTGGGATGCTTAACAAGGATGCACTTTCATAGGGAGAGTTTTCCCTTTACGAAAGATAAATTCTACTCGGTGTCAAGATCCTTAAACCTCATTTCAAAGGTTGTGAACTAAACAGTAGAGTACATATAACGGATCAGATATTTGGTTGATATCTTATTAGATATTTGATCAAATATGATTTTAATGGATTTTAACCTTCTTTATTTGTTACCGATTTTATTTTATCCGAGTATAGTTTATTTGTGGAAATTATTTTAAAATCGGATAAATCTTTTCTTGCCTTTAAGATTTCAAAGGATCTTTTTGAATTTTGAATTGTTTTAGTAAGTCTGATTTTGGTGACTAGTTTCACGCTCCTCCCTTTGTTGAAAGACAAAAAGGGGGAGATGATTTGATGGTTTATACCTTATTTTGTTGGATGTCTTTCATTGGTTTTAAAACTTATATGATCCAACATTTGTCTAACCCGTGCAGGTACTTAGTCTGATTTTGCTTATGATATATCTGCTTGACTATGTTGCAGGGATGCACATGTTTTGTTTTTCATCAAGGGGGAGATTGATAACTCCACTCCCTTTGATGAAAATCGGAATTAGTTTCAAAGGCCTTGACAGAGAGTTTGTGTCAAAGGTCTTGAAGCTACAGCTGTGTTGATGAAACACAAAACCTGTTCTCAATGTTATTATGCTCAAATATTATTATATGTTATTATATGCTTCCAATATATTATTATATATACACAAACATATGCAGCAAGTTTTTGAATAATATCTCCTTCCTTGTGCTGAATAACACGGAGAATAAAATCGGAATGATTGTGGCTTCAGAGTTTCCCAGTTTAGAAGATCTCCTTCCTTGGGCTGAATAACGTTGGAGAAGATTCCTTCCTTAAGTGGCGCCGATTATCTTCACTATATAAAGGAGATAAAGAAGAGAAGGAAGACTGACGAACTCTTACACATCAACGCTCTACATCGCACTCAATCTTCAAGCATACTTCTCTCTTCTTCGTGTTCTCTCTCTGCTTGTTCTTAAGAGTCTTTTATTTTTTTTCAAAGCATTTGAGAGTTGCACAGTGAGCTTATAGGATATATTCTGAGAGAGTGTTATACTCGAGAGTTTATAACTCAGGAAGTGGGCACTAGGCTATTAATTCTCGAGAGTAAGAGGATTGTACTAGATAGCTGAGAGAGGTGGGGCTCTTCTAGATTGGTCTAGGACTCACAGGGAACGTGAGTTGACTAGATTGCAATTGTATAGGAGAGAGGCTTCTCGGTGAGCTATTAGGATCCTAAGCTTTGTGAATCAATAAAGCCTGTTGAATCCTAGGGTTGTGGAAGAACCCAAGGCGGGGACGTAGGCCAAGTTCGTGCCGAACCTCGTTAACAATTCGTTGCGTCCTCTACTTACTACTTTACCTTATTTCCGCACTTGGTTCGAATTGTTTAACCTTTTGATTCAGGTTTTCAGAGAAAATACTAAGTCTAATCTCAAAGGGTTTTGGCACGAGCTTCAAAAGTCTTGAGACTATCTGCGAAAAACCGGCATACTCTATTCAACCCTCCTTCTAGAGCATTTCTATATTACTTTGTTTTGCATTATCGAACCTTCATATTGGTTATGTGTTTGAGTTTGGATTTTATTACTATTTAGAAAAGGGCGAAAATGCCAACGACGTTCGTCCCACACCAAATTCTTGGCGTCGTTGATGGGGAGAAGAAAGGAGTTTGCTTTTCTTTATCTCTTTCATTGATTCTTTCTTTTTGTTTTGTGTTTTCATTTTTTCTTTCAGCCTTTTGTGTCCTTGTATTGTTCAAACTAGATCTTCTAATTCATTGCCTTTGTCTTTTGATTTTGATATTGAAAGATCTCTTAGGTTGAAAAGGAGGCTTGAGTTTGACCCAAATAAGGAGATGCGAGACGAAGTTGTTAATCCGCCAAGAAGGGCCCTGAGAAACTTAAAAGAACCAAATTTGAGTGCTACCACTTGCAATTAGACTTCCTGATCTCTTTGAGTCGAATTGGTCTACTATTTTATCTTACTTTCATGGATTTCCTAGGGAGGAACCAAACAAGCACCTTGCTACCTTTGTGAGTGTGTGTGATAGACTTAGACCATAAGGCCTTACCGATTACCAATTGATGTTGAGAGCGTTCCCCTTTACCTTGAAAGATTCTGCAAGCGATTGGCTTTATTACCTACCCCCATAAAGCATTACTACGTACTTGGGTTGAATTGAAGAAAGTTTTCCTGCTAAAGTACTTTTCTATGACTCGCCTCAACAAACTTAAGAAGGAGTTATCCAGTAATGAGCAATCACCTACGGAGAGTCTTTATGAGTATGTTGAGCGGTTCAAGAAGCTTAAAAGTAGTTGTACACAACACGGTATACCCGAGGATGATCTAGTTCTATATCTTTATGAGGGCTTGCTTGACACCGATAGAAGTTTCATCAATGCTACTAGTGGAGGAGATATTTTGGATAAGACAGCTCAGGAAGCAATGCAGATTTTTGAAGGGTTGGCTAATGCATCTCAACAATATGGGAGACACCAAGGAGTTAGAGGATGTCATAAGTTGGATAATTCTATAGATGGTCACAAGGATGATCTAGATAGGCTTACTGAGATAGTGAACAAGATGGCTATGCAAATGAATCAATCTCAACAGCTTAGACCTTGTCATGTTTGTGGAGATCCAACTCATTCAAATTATAAGTGTCCCTTGATTCAAGAGGATATTGCTGATTTGAATGCTATGGATTATGGACCTCGCCGCAACTTTGGTAACAATGGTTTCCATCAGGGATACAATGCGAAATATTAAAGTGGATTCAATGGCAGATGTCGGCAACAACAAGTTCCTTATCAAAGAAGAAAATTTGATAATCGACAAAGAAACACTCAACAAGAAGATAGAGATGAGACATTGAGGTTTTTGTTGGACAAGCTAGATGAGTGTTCAAGAAAAGTTGTTGAGTAAAATGGATAAGGAGATTGGAGAATTGAAAGCGAAATATTCGAGGAAGTTGCCATCACAAGTGGTAGTGAATCCAAAAGAGAATGTGAGTGTCATGATCCTTAGAGGAGGTAAACTAGTGAATGTGCCCACTAGGAATGTTGAAGAGAGGCCTAAGGAAGTGATTGATGTGGGAGAAGAAAATGAAAAAGAGTCAGAAATGCATTGTAATGACGGCGCCCGCCACCCCTCATCACGGCGCCCGCCGCCCCCTCCAGTGACGGAACCGATTTTCGACGTTGCTGAATCCCCAAGGAAATCATCCAAGGAGTGGTCGTCTGAGGTTTCAAGACCCGCATCACCCTTTCCTCATGCCTTAAGATCTGATCGTAAGTGGGAAGATGAACAAATTCTTTATGACATCTTTGCTCATTGTGAGTTAAATATTCCACTTTTCAACTTGATTTTAACTGTGTCTTGCTATGCGATGTTTTTAAAATAATTGTGAATGATGAAACACAAACAAAGGATGCGAAGGAAAGAAAAAGTAAGTTTAAGTGAAAATGTTTCTGCTTTACTACAGAAAAGATTGCCTAAAAAGTGCGGAGATATAGGTATGTTTACTATTCCATCTACGCCTTTTTAGTGTTTATTCTACAGAGTTACATTCCGACCTTGGAGGGATCTTGGAAGAGCTTAAGAGACATGTTTGGAGCATTTGGAGCCTAAGGAAGAAGCTAGAGAGGAGCAATGACGCACAACATTGAAGACAATTAAGGATAAAGAGGGAATTATGTAACTGAGATAGCGACGTCCGTCGTGCCTCTGTTTCCAGCGATTGCGATTACTTATTCGAATATTCTATTTTCTATTATTATATTAGTATATTTCTAGGGTTTTGTCGACTACTTATGGGTCTTTATTAGGTTATTTCCATTAATTCAGAGAGAAGAGGAAGAAGAATTGTGAGACTATGAACACAATTAGAGAAAGAGAGAGATTTGGCCTATGAGTTGCTAAACTCATAGTTTCGCATGTGATTCAAAGACATGGTTGTTTAGATTGTGAGGATTTGATTCTACTTAGTTATTCCCATTCATATTTATCATCTTGTGCTTATTGATTATATTTGTGTTCTTTTCTATAATTGATCACCATGTTAGGAATTGCATCTTAGCTATGAATCCGTTGTTGTATTCTTGATAGTAAACGAAGGTATTGAAGTAGTGATATTTCTTTGTCTCTGTAGTGGATGATTTCAATTCATCTATATTGGGGATGTGTCGATTAGGGCTGATTTAGGGTTGTTCCGGTTTGTCTTAATTGCATTGAATCAATATGCTAATTGGTCTAATTACTTGAATCCTTAATGCTATTCTTTAGTGATATTAAATAAGGTGATTGTATCCCTGCGGATCTCTCAAGTTTAGTAAAGTAGACATATGTTTATGGGTAATTGATAGATCAATCCTAGGACCATAAATCTCAACTATTGCCAGAGAATTACAGGTGAAATTTCTTCTTTACCTTATTATCAATTTACTTTTCAATCATAAAGAAGGTTACTTTACAACTTGGTTATTTGTCACAAATCATTTTTTGGTCATAAGAGTTTTTGTTAAGAGTTATTGAATAGTGAATCACTTCTCCCAATGGTCGGGTTCGACTCCAAGCTTAATTCCAATACTAGTAGTTATTTGGTTTATCAAGTGATTGACTTGGTAATCTATTGGTTTTGTGTTTGAGTTTGGATTTTATTACTATTTGGGAAAGGGAGAAAGTACCAATGATGTTCGTCCCGCATCACTACTCTTAGTCTAATTCAAAGTTTATTCCTTTATGTTTATGATAATGTCCATGATGTTGAGGCGTGAGTAGTCACCCCACTTCTAGGGTCGGGGTGAGCCCAGCAATAGCCATGTAAGTATGCTTGAGTTTATGATTCTTATGTGATTTTCATCTTCTATCCTGTGCTTAAATCCTCTACAAGAGTAGTAGACAATTTCTTATTTGTGATTTTGAAGCGAAAGTGAATCTATTATGAATTTGGATGGTAATTAGGTTTTTCTTGCGAAAGTTGGTTAACCCTAATTATGAAAAGGATAGAGACAAATTGGTTTTTATGCGAAAGCCTCTATATTCCTATTTGACGATAACGAGAATTGTCTATTTGATGAAAAGCATGTATCTTTCGATGATTTGAGTATGTTGCATACATGGTTATTGTCGTGGTTATCCTTTGCCTTGGAAGCTTTTATTATATTGATAACAAACCCTTTTGACATTTATGTTCATCCTTTGCAACCATTCTTACATTCTTCGACCATCTTTGCCGACAACTTTAGTTACTGATTTTTGACTCGACATAGACTGCCCTCTAGTCGACGTCGACTGTTTGTCTGTGTCGAGTGACTCCAGTCGATACAGAGAGAGGATTTCGAGACTACTTAGGTGAGCGCTGACACGCTTCCTCGAGGATCGATCCAGATTCCCTACTACTACATAAGGAGGGAATCTTTTATTTATTTGCATTGACATGGATTTGGTTGAGTTTATATTTATATTTATTCGTTTGATTCCCCTCCTAACAAATTTTGATTCTTGGCTTTTTCTGTATGAGTGTTCTTTGCGTTCACCCTTCAATGCTTGTCTTAGTGATGTTTTAAATGTTCTTAGCTTGTCCGCTATTTGATCATCCTTTATGGCTCCCTCAAATCCCAACTTTTGGGGTTTTTATAAGATTTTAGATGTGGTGGAGTAGCTATTTAGGCTTGTGAATTTTAGACGCTATCGACAAATTACTCAAATTCCTTTCCAAGTTTCATTTAGCGACTCAAATTTTTTTTTCTCCTCTTATTTTTCAACAGTTGCCTCTACGATTTGAGCTTCAGTACGGGCTTCCCGTGCCGGGACAAATCTTTGTCTTCTCATTTAGTCCAAGGCTTTCAGGTGACAGTAACTAGGAAAGGAAACAACTTTTGGCAGCTTGACCACGGATGGAATGAGTTTGTTTCTTTTCATGGTTTTGGAATATGTCCGTCCATGATGTTTTTTTCACATAGGGTATACTTGTTTCGTTGTCTGCCCACATTGGGTCAAAGGTGACGATGGTGATGAAGGATCCTCTCATATTTCTTTTACAACCATCTCTTCGGACATGTCCTGTTAGGTTTCATTTTCAGGGATCTAGTTCTCGTGTTGCCTAATTTGCGTGTTTGAGCCAAGTGTTATGTTACTTTTGTTTGTGCCGCGTTATTTTTAGTTAACCAGTCGTTTGCAATTTTGATTTGAGCGATTTGTGCGATAAGCTCTGAAGATGAGATTAGACTATATATAGCGTGCACCCAAACACTTAATGTTTACTTCGGAGAGCGAAGTTTAGACTGGTAATCCTTTATTAAAAGGTAGATTACATTAGTCGTAGGGCCCGCGACCACCTTTATTTGAATTGATAAACCTTTTACCATACATGTGAGCCAAGCTACCGTTGTAGTTGCAGTCAGGATTCAACACATATACGTCGAAATGGGAACCTCCTTCACATACGAAGATTAAGGCAAATCCCACACTTACCCGGTTAGCCTGTGTGAATTCTAGCCATCATCTTGTTAACCAAAAAAGGTCGTCCTGATCTCTCTCAACCTTTACTTCATGTTCTTGGTTAGACCGGGACCAAAGATACACCTAGCTATGGATGTCTTCCTAAGCAGTACATACATCAGTGGGAGCCAGAGCCTCTGAAGCTGGTCTTCCCTAAGGATGACCATGTATAACTCCCTTGGAGGCGCGCCTGGCTCGATTATTTGTGTGGCACACCTTTGTATTTTGGATCATTTTTATATTACTCTCGGGCCACCCCTCTTTTCCATTTACACCCATTGATCGGTGATGGCATGCGTCAATTCTTGTCGCTTTGTGCGATCGCGAGCTGTTTTTGTTTCTGTCAAATAATTCCATCAGTGGCCAGGTTGTGTGAACTATTCAAGGCATGCTTTTTTGATCTACTCATGAAGAGGCCAGAGTTCTGCCACTTAAGTCTAATCGGTTCCTCGAAATGATGAATAATTGGTCTTTGGCCATAGTAGACTTTTGGCACGTGTTAGGCATGCCAGGACCGGGGCAAGACCACAACCCTTTTTGGTCACGTTTGCCCCTTGGTTTTGAGTCCATTCCTTTCCGCCTAGGGTCTATTATCTGTTTGCCTTTTTTTTCTCACAGGAGGTTGTTGCAGGCTGCCTGCTCCAAAATCTTGGTGGCTTTAAATGAGGGGTCCTCCAAATCCTCCCATTGCTTTTACCGCTAGCATGGTAGCTTCAAGCCGTAGCCCTTGGGCTTTCTTCCCAGCCATAGATTTCGAGGAGCAGATGTTTTGTTTGGTAGGTTTTTGTTGCTTAAGAGAAGGTTATCCCGCTTACTTCTATCTTGCTAATTTTTACTTTTCACTTTCTACCATGGTTTTTTATAGTTGTTTCCCTTGTGGTGTTGGGACAAATATGAGTCCTTCATCCCGAAGCAGGTTCTATTATCGTCCCATATACTGCGGGACTTTCCGGTCAACATTACCAAGGGCGATTATGGCATGTTTTGGTTGAGTCGTAGATGGAACGACTTTGTTTCTTCCCATGGGTTCACTATTGGTTCGCCCATGATCTTTCTTAAAAAAGGAAACACACATTTTGAAATCTGGAGAATGGATCCTGAAGAAGATGAAGGGAATGTTGGCAGCGCCAATCGCAATCCTAGGGGCTCTTTATCTAATGATTTTACCCTTAGTTTCTTTTTATGTTATCGTGGGTCTCTTTCTTCTTTTTTAATGTTCGAGTTTCCTACTGCTTTTCTTAGCAGATGACGTTGGTTGGTGGTGGACATAATGGATGCTGCTGCTTTTCTTTATATGTATCGGTTTTGAAGTTTGCGCCTTTTCGACATTTTTGGTGGATTATTCTCCGCGTCTTTGTTGATTATTTCACTTTATTTTTTAATCGGAATCTCGAAGCATCGATACCTTATCCTTTCTTCTTTCTTTGCTTTGGGGTTTTCCGTATTGTGCAAAGATCAGAGGCCTAACGCCGAACGAAAGCTCCAACGTCCAAGGACTTATGATGAATCTCGACTACAAGAGGCTCAGGCTACGATCGGAAGCCCGACGCGGAAGCGAAGCTCCAGTGTCCAAGGTCTTATGGTGCATCTCAACTTTGAGAGGCTCGGGCTCATTCGGAGGCCCGACGCGGAGAAAAGCTCCAACATCTAGGGACTTATGGTGAATCTCGACTCTAAGAGGCTCAGGCTACGATCGGAGGCCCGACGCGAAGCGAAGCTCCAGCATTCAAGGACTTATGGTGAATCTCGACTCCGAGAGGCTCAGGCTATGATCGGCGGCCCAATGCGGAGAAAAGCTCTAGCGTCTATATACATATGATGAATCTCGACTGCGAGAGGCTCAGGCTACAATTGGAAACCCGACATGAAGCGAAGCTCCAGTGTTCAGGGACTTATGGTGAATCTCGAGTCTGAGAGGCTCTGGCTACGATCGAAGGCCCGACGAGGAGTGAAGCTCTAGCGTCCAATGACTTATGGTGAATCTCGACTCTGAGAGGCTTAGGCTACGCACGGAGGCCCAAAGCGGAGCAAAGCTTCAGCGTCTAGGGACATATAGTGAATCTCGACTCCGAAAGGCTCAGGCTACGATCGGAGGCCTGACGCGGAGCGCAGCTCCAGTGTTCAGGGACTTATGGCGAATCTCGACCCCGAGAGGCTAGGGCTACGATTGGAGGCCCGACGTGGAATGAAGCTCCAGCGTCCTAGGAGTTACGATGAATCTCGACTGCGAGAGGCTCAAGCTATGATCGGAGGCCCGAGACGGAGCAAAGCTCCAGCATCTAGGGACTCATGGTGAATCTCGACTCCGAGAGGTTGAGGCTACGATTGGAGGCTTGACACGGATGCAAAGCTCTAGCGTCCAAGTACTTATGGTGAATCTCGACTCCGAGAGGCCCAGGCAATGATCGGAGGCCCAATGCGTAGCAATGGTCCAGCATCTAGGGACGTATGGTGAATCTCGACTCCAAGGGGCTCAGGCTACGATCGGAGGCCCGACGCAAAGCAAAGCTCCAACGTCCAAGGACTGATGGTGAGTATCGACTTCGAGAGGATCATGCTATGATCGAAGGCCCGACGCGGAGTAAAGCTTCAGCGTCTAAGGACTTATGGTGAATCTCGACTCCGCGTCATGCCTCCAATCGTAGCCCGAGCCTCTCGGAGTCGATATTCACCATAAGTCCCTCAACGTTGGAGATTCGCTCTGCGTTGGGCCTCCGATCGTAGCATCACGGCTCAGGTTGAGCCGCGTAATAGTAACACACGCGGGTCAGGTAAGCCCATGAATCACGTGGCGAACCCCCCTCATTTCCCCCGATTTCCACCTAAAAAGGGATCTTATTATATGTGGTTTCATCATCGGCTCCGTCTGTGTGATGTGGGCATAAATGGCAGATGTCCCTTCAATTTGTCCGCAGAAAGATCTTTTTTGGACCTTTCTTATGCTCCGTCCATGAATACGTTCATAACAATCGGACATTTCCTTCCGATTTCATTAGTTGTAGCAAAGGAGTTTCGTCGCATGTCAATGTTAGCGGACATTATTTATATTTGTGCATACTATGTGTATAGTGACGATTGTACCCTCATGATTTTTACCCAATGATATATACATACATATATATATATATACACACACACGAGTGGGCCTTTGAGATCCGTCAAGGACTCAGTTATCCAAACATTTACATGGTATCAGCCTTTTTGTGAAACCCTAAATTTTTGCTTCACAAATCGATACCTTCCTTCGGATGATGTCCCCAAGCCTCTCTAGAACCGCCTCGACTCCATCATGCTCGGATGAATCTATGCCACCATCTCCGAGGATGTTTTGATAACCTTCCTTCAACCCGGCTCCACCGGTCGTGATGTTTGGCTCCGCATCAAGGGTCTTTTTCATGACAATCAATCCGCTAGGGCAGCAGATCTTGAGGGCAAGTTCATCAACACCAATTAGGAGAGTTTCTCAACCGTCTCCGACTATTGCCTTGCCATCAAGGCCATCGCAAATCAACTTGGCGACGTCGGACACAAGGTTAGGGAAGAACACCTTGTTCTTCAACTCATCAATGGCATCTCCACCAAATTCGACGTCGTCGATGGTATGATCGGCAACACCTCGCCACTGCCAACTTTCCTGGTGGCTGGCAGCATGCTCTCCAGGGAGGAAAGTCGTCAGGGTCGTCCTCAGACACCGTCCCACGTCCTTGTGTCTTAGAAGGACTTCATGCCTACGGATCCTTACCCCCGACCACCCCTTCCAACCAACCTATGCTGACACAGCACGCGAAGGCTGAGACCGAGGCCATGGCAACCGTCGTGAGCGCGACAACTAGGGAAGGCGACCACCGCTTCTCCGCGCCGCCGCCATGGTACCAGCAGCCATAATGGGTGCCCCCGCCCTGCCCCTATCCGATGTGGGCGGGTGATGTCTCTAAAGTAGCCATGTTGAAATGCACATTTTAGCTTCATATTCTATACACTTTGCATGTTTCGGGTTGAGAATATGTCGAATTTATGTAGTACATGCTTATTTGCAAGAAATAGATATCTACATAAGTTTTGGTCTAATATTACAGAATATGGAGCCATTTCGGGAGAAAACCAAGAAGCAAAGACGGGAGCTCAAAGCTACTCGATATCGACAAGTTTTAGTCGATATCGACAAACCATGTCCGGGCACATCACTGATCGAGGAGCACCATGTCGAGAAGTCGAGGAGCAAAGTTACCCGACTCTAGGATTTTCCTCGATATCGAGTTACCTACTCGATGTCGACAAAACCTTGAAGACCAGCCCAGAGTCGAGGAACACAAGCTGATCGTGAAGCCGAAGACGAAGACCTGTCGGGCAACACTTACTCGATATCGAGGAAACTCCTCGATATCGACAAACCCAAGTCACCTGTTCGAGCAATGTCGAAGAAAGCTGCTCGACCAAGCCAAGCCACACTAGTTGATGAAGCCACCTTACTCGATATCGAGGAAACTCCTCGATATCGACAACATCTGAAGGCAGCACCCGAGCTAGTCCGAGGAAGAGCTAGTCGACCATGCCACCGAAGCCGATGTCGATGACCACTTTACTAGTTTCCTCGATATCGATGAGATCTATCCAGAAGCTGCATATGCGGTTTGAGTTGTCCTACTCATATTGGGATTCCTTGGGGCCGAAGATTGCCGAGTCTATCCGAGATCTATCAACATCTATCCAATGAAGAGAAGAATTATCCACATGAAGATATTTTAGGCTTTTAGATATAATTTCCTTTTTAGATTTATTATTGTTATTTCATTTATTTATCTTTAAAGCTTTTAGATATAGATTAAGATATAGATAAAGATTTCTATCCTTGAATAGCAAGGATTAGAACACTATAAATAAAGCCTTAGGGGGCTGAGTTTTATGCATTCAATTTCAGTAGGAGAAGTAGTAGTCCACCCACTTCTAGGGTGAAGCCTTAGAGTGAGTGGCGAAGAGGAGTTGGTGAAGCGAGAGCGGAATTGGCTTCCTTTGGCTGTAAGCTCTGTTTGATTTAATGCAAGTAGTTATTTCCTTTCAGTCAATGTTTGAGGTGGCGATGAAGCGCGAGTAGTCCACCCACTTCTAGGGTTGGGGCGAGCCCGACGATAGCCCTGCGTGTTTGAGGTAAAGATCCGACTTTTATCATATTTTAAGCATCTGCTACTTGTTATATGTTTATTACCCATAATCGGAGGTCCATGCTAACAACTTGGATTGTAAACATAAAATCGGTAGAGACAATTAGGGTTTCTTGAAAGAGTTGTCTAATTGTTGGGAAAGGCGAAAGCTTAGTCCTTTGATGCGAATTATATGATTATCTATTTTATTCTTGCCTTATGCATGCTTGGTTATTGTTGTTGCAAACCCCAATCTTGGATGTCTTTTACATACAAGTTTATTTCGAAATCCCAAAGCATTTATTTTTATTTTATTTCGTTTTACATTTCTGCCTTCCTCAATATCGACTAGCACTTGTCGATATCGAGTTACTGATCCTCGATCCCAGAATCTCCGTAGCCTTTCCTGTGTAGGTGATCGACAAGCCCATTCTCGAAATCGACGAGATTAATCGATATAGAGTAAGTTGTACTCGATATCGACCAAAACCACCTGTGTCTGCTACTGCGCTGCTCGACTTGTCCGATCTTCTGTCGACTAACCCTAGTCGAGATCGACAACCTGTGGTCGACTTCTGCCGTGATATTTCTCCGCTGCCTAGGATCCACTGACACGCTTCCTCGTGGATCGATCCTGACTTTCCACTACTGCGTCGAGAGGAAGTCTTGTAATCATTTGCAAGGGACGGGATCTGGTTTGCTTTGTTTTAAGTCATATTTTATATTTGCATTCTCGATTTCCTCCTACAACAAATTGGCGATGTTGTCGGGGAAGCTATCATTCGCGCCTAAGGTAGTTAAATCTCACATCTATCTGAGTTACTTTACAGGTGTATGCGCCGTTCTGGTCAACCTTCTGAGTTTGACGGCTTAGACGATCCAGAACGCCTCTTACACATCCAAGCTAAGCTAAAAAGAGCCATGGCAGTCGCAGAAACACAGGAACAGCTGATACAGAGGCTTACAAGGGAGCTGGGCGCTAAAGATGCTGCTATCGCCACTGAGAAAGCAGCCAGGGAACAAGCAGAAGCTGAGCTTTCCCAATACCCAACCACTGTAGAGGATTATATGCACCCGACTCTCGTCGTGCCTGAATCGGCGATTCTAATCACTGAAACTCTTTTGAAATTCGCACTCAATTCCTTATAGAGCTTAAAAATAATGCTTTTTATGGCAAATTTAATGAGTGTCCTCTTGAACATATTACCAATTTTTCTGACATGTGACGTACTCTTGTTGAAGGTACAACTTTGGAATATGTCAAGATGAAGGCTTTTCGCTGGTCTCTCGCTGGACCTGCACTGAAGTGGCTTGAAGGGCTGAAACCAAGATCCCTCCCAACATGGGCCCAAGTAGAGCAAGAGTTTCTCAACAAATTCTTCCGTCCTGCCAAGACAGCACTCCTCTGCCAGAAGATTACAGCTTTCAAACAGAAGTCTGGGGAGCCGCTGGCAAAAGCATGGGAATGATACAAAGAACTGTTGTGATCTTGCCCTACTCATGGACAACCACCCTACGTCATTCAAGAGATCTTCTTCAATTCTCTTGACCAAGTCACTAAGGACAGGATCAACCAGTATACTCGCTATGAGTATCTGACGATGCCACCAATTGACGCCTAGGGTGTGCTCGACAAGCTCACCAATTATGACAATAAATATGGGTCTACTGCAAACTATGAGGAGAACTCCTATGCCAGGCCAGTACCATCTATGCCCCTCTATGAAGCTTCCAAGGAGATTGACCCAGATGTCAGGGAGCAGTTCTACAGAGACCAGAATCGCAAGCTCCTCAAGCAAGTCAAGTATCTCTCTGTCAATCAGTCTTGCATTGAATGCGGATCACAGCGGCACACCACTACTGAGTGCCCACACACAGAGCAAGTCAGGATGGCAGAGACACATGAAGCGGTAGCTTATGCAGGGGGTCCCAATCGCTATATGGGGGATCAAAGGTTCTATCAACCACAGTGGAACCAAGGTCCTCCTAGGAACCCCCCGTCATACAGAGCTCTAGGACATCCAGAAGGGGATCAAAAGAAGGATGACTTACAACTCGTCCTAGAAGAGATGCGCCGAAATCATGCACAGCAGCAGCAGTCTACAAGCGCCATCAATAATCAACTCCAGAATTTCAACACAAAATTTGGGGAACTGGATATTTGGAAGAGGAGCATAGAGACCCAAATGGGACAATTTGCTGCACAGATCCCACGATCATCCGGATAACTCCCTGGGAAAACAGAACCAAATCCTAAGGGGAAGACCGGGCACGTCGCAACTATCAAACTCAGGAGCGGGCACCAATTACATGAGCCAGAGGTCGGAAAGCATCAAGACAAAGCAGAGCAGAAACTCGACAACGAGCAGTAGCAACTCGATATCGAGGAAGCTCAAGTCGATATCGACAAAAACCTGGCCGATGTCGACGACTCTGCAACACCTTCGACGTCCGATCTGGCTCCGAAGCAGAAAAAGACATTGCCTTTCCCTTCCAAAGCACTGAAAGATCTCACTGCAGGTAGGTTTAACCGTTTTGTTAATATGCTGTAAGAACTGAATGTCTCTATTCCTTTTACAGAAGCCCTACAAGAGATGCCTGGATATGTCAAATTCTTGAAGGAAATCCTGAGCAAGAAGCGATCCATCTCAGAGATCGTCGGCGAATGCAAAGTGCTCCACTTCCCTGAAAAGAGACCTGACCCTGGTAAGTTTTCTGTTACTGTGGGATTTGGACAATATAAATATGAGTCCTTGTGTGATTTAGGAGCAAGTGTGAGCATCATGCCCTTATCAATCTGGCGGAAGGTAAAGATAGGATGCATAGAGCCTGTGGATGCCAAGCTATACATGGCAAATAATATAGTGGTCATCCCTACAGTATAGTTGAGAATGTCCCTGTCCAGGTTGGTAAATTCTTTGTTCCAGCAGATTTCCTTATTATAGACTGTGTTGAAGATCCTACTAGCCCTATTATTCTTGGTAGACCATTCTTAGCTACTGCAGATGCCAAGATTAGTGTCAAACAGCGATCGCTCACCTTCACCATAGGCGACGAGGTCTTAGATTTCGCTTTTGGCCCTGCAAAAGAAGAAATTTCATGGCTGGAGGTGAAGAGCATCAGCAACCACGGGATCAAGCAAGCAACGGAGGAAGGCACCAAGACTGTCCTCGATATCGACAAAGGCTCCTCGATATCGACAAAGGTGCTACTCGATATCGACAAAATTTCATCGACTTCCTCTACTGATCACCAAACTTGCCAAGATCTTAAGGATGGGGTCCATGTACTCGATATCGACCAGTCCTGCCCGATATCGACTAACCCCAAGCCCGAAGATTTCTGTTTTGGGTCCGAAAAGGTAAGTTCAGGTATGAATTCTACTCCTCCTCAGTCCATTAAGAAATTTATCAATAATTTGAGGGGAGGTAAGGCCCCGTGGCGAGAGAATCTGCGGAAGCTAAGAGCTGGGAAGAAGAAGAAGAAGAAAGTAGAAGAAGATTATGCAAGCAACCATCTGTCAGCTGAGCTTGCATACTACAATCAAGACCTAGATGATCCAGAAGAAGGGACAAGCATAAGCGGGCCTCACATTAATGGCCCTTGAGCATAAAAGAAGAAGTCGGCCTAGCGATTCTAAAATCTAGAGCATGTATAGAAGACTTTATGAATTTTGGGACTTTGAAACTTTTTGATTTTGGTTTTTGTTTTTCTTTTTGGTTTTTGTTTTTTTTTTTAGAATACTTCATGTGGGAAGTCTTGTTTTTGTGTGCAATCTAACACTTTTAGGTTGGCAAGCATAAAAGAATCGCGAAAGGTGGAATAAGAAGTCCCTGAAAAACATTCAGAATCGACGAAGGCCAACTCGATATCGACTAAGCCAGACAAATCTCCTCGACTTCACAATCCACTTGACGCAGACGACAGTTACTCGATATCGAGTATAGTACTCGATATCGACAAAACCACTTACTCGATATGCCCTGATCTGCCTTCCTCGATGCGTTATTCGGTGAGTTCCTTCCTTTACTCTTGTTTTTATTTGATTTTATACAGTGGGGACACTATATATTTTAAGTATGGGGTGGGGGAAGGGCTCATTATCATTATTATATGTTTTAGTCTTGCTTTTTGGTTTTACATGGTGAAATTTTATTTTTATGTTATACATTCATGTTTAAGTTTTTTGCATTTTAAGTATTTTGTTATACTTTAGTCTTGTTTTTTAGTTATAAATAAAAAAAAATAAAAAAATAAAAAATGTCGAACAAAAAAGAAAAAAAAATGCATGTTTAATTTTTTGCATTGTCTTAGTTTTTATACCCTAACTTAGATGTCCTATGATGATAAATATTGACTGACTTGATCATGTAAATCCTATGGCATGTTTGGAAGGTTTAACCTAAGTCCCCGAAATTGTTTTTATGTGGATTGTGAACTTGTGATGAAATTGAGCACATATGATCCTAAGTTAAAGGTTAAAATCCAACAAAAATTGTCTCAGTGAGAATTTTTGCCTTATAGGGAGAACATTAAAAATCCCTCTGCTTTCTTGAGTGTATTTACTCTTCCTATGCATCTCTAAATGTTGTGATAGTTATTCAAAGCCAATGCATTTACATGTTTATGTGATTGAGAATTAAATGATAGAGGCACCTTTTAAGCAAATTTTATCCTCTTTTTACCTACCCTGCATTATCCCTGCTTGAAGCCAGAACATTAGCCTGAGACTTTTATTACAAAATCAACAAAAATATCCTTAGTCAAATTGAGCCTGACCCCCATTTGGGAATTAAGACTTAGAGTTGGTTCAAATAATGGTTTGTGGAAGGAATGAGCTTGTGTTTCATTTCAAATGAGAAGGATTTTTGAACTTATTGAGATATGGGTTGGTTTTATATTTTTATCTTGCTATGCATATTATGTAAAAGGATCTTTGGCTCACCATATAAATGCACTAGTTTTATTTTATTTTCGTTTCAAAAAAAAATTCTAAAGAAAAAAAAAAGAAAAAGAAAGAAAAGTTTGCAAGTATAAATAAAGTGCATGAGCCAAATCACCTTATTTCTTTCATTTTTGCAAGATTCATATTTTGAAGAGGTTAGTTTGAAAGGTTACGTACTTCATTGAGATAAGTGGGAGAGTTTGGTTGATGCATATGATTGAGAGTTATGGTTTGATTGAGTTGTGTTGGAGATTTAGAAGTCTTGATTCCCGAATTTTATTAAGCACCACATGGCCAAATAATTCCGTACCCTTTTATTTCTTACCAAGCCCCATTACAACCCCGCTGAATGAAATCTTCTTTGAAGACTTTTATTGAGCGAAGTCCTCCTGATAGTTCTTATTGCATTTACATAATTGGTTGCGAAGTGGATTTATATTTAAATTGCAATGTTTATAAGATTGTATATGGAATTGAGTTGAGAGTTGATCTACATAGCCTAAACACATTGAGAGTTGAGTGTAAACACATTATCCATGGTGAGGTTGGATTTATGTTGCCTATGCCTATGGATCGCTCATATATGTGTGATGACGTTAAATTCACTTGTCTTACATTGCTACTACTTGAGATGTTGCTTTTGACAAAGGCGAAGACTTGAAGGATGTGTTGTAGGTTTTGGTTATTGTTTGGTTATTGCTTGAGGACAAGCAAGTCTAAGTATGGGGTGATTTGATGTCTCTAAAGTAGCCATGTTGAAATGCACATTTTAGCTTCATATTCTATACACTTTGCATATTTCGGGTTGGGAATATGTCGAATTTATGTAGTACATGCTTATTTGCAAGAAATAGATATCTACATAAGTTTTGGTATAATATTACAGAATATGGAGCCATTTCGGGAGAAACCCAATAAGTAAAGACGGGAGCTCAAAGCTACTCGATATCGACAAGTTTTAGTCGATATCGACAAACCATGTCCGGGCACATCACTGATCGAGGAGCACCATGTCGAGAAGCCGAGGAGCAAAGTTACCCAACTCCAGGATTTTCCTCGATATCGAGCTACCTACTCGATGTCGACAAAACCTTGAAGACCAGCCTGGAGTCGAGGAACACAAGCTGATCGAGAAGCAGAAGACGAAGACCTGTCTGGCAACACTTACTCGATATCGAGGAAACTCCTCGATATCGACAAACCCAAGTCACCTGTCCGAGCAATGACGAAGAAAGCTGCTCGACCAAGCCAAGCCACACTAATCGATGAAGCCACCTTACTCGATATCGAGGAAACTCCTCTATATCGACAACATCTGAAGGCAGCACCCGAGCCAGTCCGAGGAAGAGCTAGTCAACCATGCCGCCGAAGCCGATGTCGATGACCACTTTACTCGATATCGAGGAAACTCCTCGATATCGATGAGATCTATCCAGAAGCCGCGTACGCGGTTTGAGCTGTCCAACTCGGATTGGGATTCCTTGGAGTCGAAGATTGCCGAGTCTATCCGAGATCTATCAACATCTATCCAATGAAGAGAAGAATTATCCACATGAAAATATTTTAGGCTTTTAGATATAATTTCCTCTTTAGATTTATTATTGTTATTTCATTTATTTATCTTTAAAGCTTTTAGATATAGATTTAGATATAGATAGAGATTTCTATCCTTGAATAGCAAGGATTAGAACACTATAAATAAAGCCTTAGGGGGTTGAGTTTCATGCATTCAGTTTTAGTAGGAGAAATAGTAGTAGAGGGAGAGAGAGAGTGAGTGGCCAAGAGGAGTTGGTGAAGCGAGAGCGGAAATGGATTCCTTTGGTTGATTTAATGCAAGTAGTTATTTCCTTTCAGTCAATGTCTGAGGTTGGGGCGAGCCCGACGATAGCCCTGTGTGTTTGAGGTAAAGATCTGACTTTTATCATATTTTAAGCATCTGCTACTTGTTATATGTTTATTACCCATAATCGGAGGTCCATGCTAACAACTTGGATTGTAAACATAAAATCGGTAGAGACAATTAGGGTTTCTTGAAAGAGTTGTCTAATTGTTGGAAAAGGCGAAAGCTTAGTCCTTTGATGCGAATTATATGATTATCTGTTTTATTCTTGCCTTATGCATGCTCGGTTATTGTTGTTGCAAACCCCAATCTTGGAAGTCTTTTACATACAAGTTTATTTCGAAATCCCAAAGCATTTGTATTTATTTTATTTCGTTTTACGTTTCTGCCTTCCTCGATATCGACTAGCACTTGTCGATATCGAGTTACTGATCCTCGATCCTAGAATCGCCGTAGCCTTTCCTGTGCAGGTGATCGACAAGCCCATCCTTGACATCGACAAGATTACTCGATATCGAGTAAGCTGTACTCGATATCGACCAAAACCACATGTGTCTGCTGCTGCGCTGCTCGACTTGTCCGATCTTCTGTCGACTAACCCTAGTCGAGATCGACAACCTGTGTTCGACTTCTGCCGTGAGATTTCTCCGCTGCCTAGGATCCGCTGACACGCTCCTCGTGGATCGATCCTGACTTCCCACTCCTGCATCGGGAGGAAGTCTTGTAATCATTTGCAAGGCACGGGATCTGGTTTGCTTTGTTTTAAGTCATATTTTATATTTTCATTCTCGATTTCCTCCTACAACAGCGGGCTACCTCCTGCCGTCGATGGTCCGTCCACACCGCTAACCACCACAGTCGACCTATTTCCCGGCGCTGTACGCCTCCCACCCGCAGCCGGCGACCCCCCTGCACACTGACCTCTCCACTTCAGCAGCCGGAAGACAACTGGTATATGGATACCGGGGCCTCTTCTCACATGATGAACGCACCAGGTAACCTACACACTCTTTTTAATTCTGGCACTTTATCGTCTATCTATGTTGGAAACGACCTTCCCCTTCGGGACAATCAACCCTCCCCATTGGCCCTCCCCTTCGCCTTAATAACGTCTTACTTGCCCCTGACCATGTCAAAAACCTCATCTATGTTCGTCAATTTACCATCGATAATCACGTGGCCGTCCAAATCGGCCCTTTTGGTTTTCTTGGGAAGGATCTACGTACGGGGACCGCAATCATGCGGTGCAATAGTTCCAGCGACCTCTATCCACTCGCCGCAGCCCGTCGTTCGACAAATGTTGCACCCTCCGTCCTCATCTCCCTTGGTTTCGAGTTGTGGCATGCTCGTCTTGGCCACCCTGGCGATCACGTTCTACAATGTCTCCACTCTAGCAATTTTATGTCTTGTAATAAAGCCTCTGGCGTTTTCACTTCGTGTGAAACTGCCAAGAGCAAAAGACTTCCTTTTAGCATTTCACATTCCCTTACTTTTGCACCTTTTGACATTATACATTGTGAGTTGTGGACATCGCTTATTCTGAGTGCTAGTGGCACTGCTACAGACTAATAGTCAGTTAAAAAGGTGCAATTTGAATGCCATTTTCATTGATAATGCACTTAACCATTGATGATATAGAATACATACTAAAGCTTTTCTAATGACAGTTTGTTCAATCTTCTCTTGTATCTCATTTAAGACATTTTGTTCTATGTTTCTATAATCGACTTCCCATTCGATCTGGAAACTCAAAATTGGAGACATGATTATAATTTATTCCCAACCCGACTTAAAGCTTTTCTAATGACTGTTTTATGGATGAGTAATGAAACTTTATCCCACCTATATACATGCTAGAACCATTGTTTTGTTGGCTCATCCGCATTAGGGATTCAGGAGCGCTTGAAGTGTATGCCTTACGGCCTTATTGTTTTTGTGTTTCGTTAGCCAAATGCAGAATTTTCAGGCAAAGGGTAATTTTCATCTGCTTAAAATAATGATATATATAAGCAAAGGTTCAAATGTAAAATTGTCAAAGGGTGTAAAATGTTTAAGGTGTAAAATTCTCTTAATGGGCCTAATTTTTATAAGTAAATTGCAAATGGGCTTAATTAATAAATAAATGAGCCTGATTTAATTAGCAAAAATTCCAACCACATGTGCCCCTTGCCCCATGCATCCCCCCCCCCCAAAATGTGCCCCCCCTTCTCGTGCCTTTTTTTTATGTTCCGGTATTTTTTTTGTGCTGTCACTTTCTGTTGTGCAAATATAACTTTATGTTGTGCAGACATAATAATTCCTTATGGGAATGAGGCTAATTTTATGGGTAATTGGGTCTATTTTTATGGGTAAATACACTTTTTTTTCGTTTTCAACACTTTTTGTTGTATAAATATAAAGTGCATAAATAAAAGGAAAAATAACCCAAAATAATCTCAACTATCACTCATCAACCAAAAATAATCCAAACTTTCAAAATCACTACATCATAGCTCAACTATTTTCATATATACCGAAAATAATACATCGTACTTTCAACTCTTAATTTTATTTCTAAAATATCCCAAACTTTCAAAATATCCAAAAATCCCCACATCCCCTGATGCAGTAGCCGCTTACAGTTGTCCCTTGCCCTTCCTTTGAAACCTTCCCTCCAACCTCTTCATTGAACGCCAATCCTTCTTCACTTCCATCCCTACCTTCTCCGTCAATGTCAACCTCGGCCCGACATCGATTTCCTCAACTGCTTGATTCTTAAAAACCCTATCTTTTAATTTGTGAATCTTGAACAACTCGATTTCTGCAGTTTGAATCCACATAGCCTGATTCTTACAAATCCTGTATTTATTTCAATTTGTTGATTTATATGGAACTTTGAAGCAGTCTGAGAAATGTTGTTTTTGAATTTCATCTTTTCATTTATGGTTTTGCGCAGTCAAGCGGGTGAGCAAGAGAGAGGGACAATGAAGATGGCGGCCACGATGATAAGAGGGAGAGGGAGATGTAGCCAACTAGATGGTCAATGACGAACTAATGTAGTCAATGTCGGTTTTTTAGAAGTCGCTCCTCCGCTTCTGGATCGAACTCAAACAGAAGCAAAGAAGTGGCCGAGGGAATATGAATAATTCTGAAATTCAGAGAGATGTCGATTGGCAAAACAAGAAAGAGTAGAAGAGAGGAAATATTAGAGATTTGCCTTTTCAATTATTAATGTTGTAGAGGAGGGGCAAGGGGAGTTGCAGGCTTGTTGCTGCATCAGGTATGACTCAAGGAGTCAAGAATGATGGGTTTGAGACACTACAAAAAAGAATGAAATTTTGCACCTTGCTAGATTCGGCAGGTGTGTACCGTAGCAATTGGTACAATTAGCCATGCCAGGTAGCAATGGCAAAGTTTTATCGTAGCTAAAAGAGTGTAGTTTTCCATGGAAAAAATTATCGTAGCTAAATTTAGTGATGTCTCGGAATTGGCTTCGCTATTTTTGCGACTGCGAGATGTTGCCGTTGCAAAAATGATTTACTTTATTTTTTTTGAACTGTAAAAAAATACTCCCTCTGTTAATTAAAACTTGTCGTTTACTATTCATGCACGCTTTTTTAGAACGATAAAAACTATATAAAATATTAACTTTTTTTTACATTTGTTTTTATAAACTAATACTTAATAGTAATAAGTATGATATTATTTAAAAAGTTAATATTTTATATGGTTTTTAACACCTAAAAATGCGTGCGTGAATAGTAAAACGTCAAGTTTTAATTAACGGAGGGAGTATGAAATTGAAAGGGAGTCTAACCGGCTAACCCTACTCATCTCTCATCTATTTCTTTCTTCTTTCCCTACAAGCATCGCCGCTTTCAACTTTCCCCTTTTCATCGTTCATGGTTTGCTCCGTCTCCTCCACCAAAACTTCAAACTAAATTGTGTAATTTATTGCTTTCTCCTCTTCCTCTTGGAGAAATAGTGCATCCATGGATGAAAATTAGACCAGTAGAGAAGAAATGAAGAGGATTGACTTCAAATCGGTTTTTCAATTCAGCAATAACGATGCCTCTATTGCTGAGAATCTAGTAGATCGACTTCGACATAGCTACCAAGTCACAAGTTGTGACTTCAGGGATGAAGCACCTAGTTAGGATCTCCACCGCAGACAATTCACTCGCCGCATATTAGTTCATCAAACCAAAGCTTGGCTGCCTATGAACCCTAAACCTAAGGTAAACCCTAACTTTAGCTTCTCTTACTCTTCTTTGAGTTCTTTCCCCTTCTTATCGAACCCTAACCCTGAGGTAAACCATTTTATTTAAATTGGGTTTGGAATAAAAATGTCATTGTTCAGTTCATTTTGACTGAATCGTTGCCAAAAATCGACTAAGATTTGCCCTTTCTTCTGACTGATGCTCAACCTGTTTTTTAATTTGTTATCTCGCATAAATGAGTGGAAGGAAACTTGGTTCGAGCGAATCAACGAAGTGACGTATTTGCACACATCATCATATGTAACTTGCATGTACAACAAGCCTTTCTTTTTAGCATTTTGATAGATCCGGGAGATTATATGTTATCAAACTAATTTTTCTCCTGAGTTGCTGGAATTATACAGCATCCTGCAGCCATTAGAATCTGAAGAGGCTGCCACAAATCCTAATGTTTCTCTTAAGATATTGGGTGGTCCTTTCATATGTTAGTTCTATATTTGTGTATTCATATCATGAACTCTATAGTCTCTGGCTGGTTATATCCTTGTGGTGGTGAACATGGTTTTATTTAGGTTTCTTTCCATTGTCATTGCAGAGTAATTTCTTCTTGTTTTTCGCCAGTAAATTACAATTTTTATCTCATCAAGGTACAAAGCACGAGATTCTCTGCTTGGAAAATTGTATGATTGTAGCTTGTGTTGATACAGGCAAGTATCTTTGATCTTTTGATTAAAATAGCAGGTGACCAACTAAGTTAAATGTGATTATTCTCTAAAGCAGCTTGATATTGATATTTTGATTTAATCTAATATTTTGGGGGAATTTTGAAGTAAAAAAAATTGCCACGTGATTTTTCATGGGACTGCTATATTTGATAGATTACTTTAATAAATAAAAAAAAGCAAGTATGTTTCATTAGTAGGCTCTGTAACTAAGCCATTCATGAAATGAGGAGATTACTAATAGTATTGTGTTTGGAGATATGAGCTCCTAAGCTTTGGTCATTCATTTTTTTTCCTTAGCTTACTAGGATTTCTTAATAATGAAGTCTATCATCCTGATCATTGATTTTCACTCAGGTATGCCGCAGTATAGAGCAAGAGCTGGGGAAGTCAATAGAGGATCTCTTCTCAAACTTTGTTGAGATACCACTTGCAACAGCATCGGTAAGATATGCTTCTAAATTCCACCCCCCTAAAGAATAATTATAGCATAGTTTAGATCAAAGAGGAGCTCTAAAAACTTCACTAGTGCAGCTCCTTTGTTTTATTGGATCTTCTCATTCAGTGTAGCTTATTTTTAATGATTTGGAACATTAAAATAGTCCTGGGATAGAATTTTGACCACATGGAAATAGATTATGTGGAAGCGATATTTACTGGAAGATGAAGGGCTAAAGATGGAAGAGATTCTTTCCACATTTGCATCAGTCATGCACACACCTTTTGTGGATGGTTTCTTTAACCGAGACCCCCATTCTGGTAGTCAAAGGCCATCTTTCTACATCCATTTCCTCATTGATGTATAATGTTTATCAGTTTAGTTGGATGGTTAAACAAGTTGATTGCTAGCACCATTTTAGCATTTCTTAAAGAATTTGGCCTCTTATTCATGCTTAATCAATTTTCTACTTTCTTATTGCAATTATTTTAGGATATCATATCACACACGTGTCATCAAATGTGCTAATATGCTAATAGTTGATTCATCTTCTTTTACTTTTAAAAGCATCTTTTGGGTGACTTAATTAACATTTTTAATAGTAAAGGTTAACATATTTTTTTATGAGAATATCTAAATTGGTCCACGCAACATTATCTATCTTGCAAGGAAATTTTCTTGTCAGCAAGACACCTCTGCATCATCCAATTCTGTTGGATTTTGGCTTGACCATGTCTCTTCCACATACTACAAAACATGCCTTAGCAAAGATGCTTTTGACATCTGCAGAAGTAAGTTGTTTATGGTATTTGTGATAGTTTCTTATGTTGGATGATCATCAACATAAGAAACTACATATATCTGTGTCAGGGGACCATGTTGCACTTTTGTCTGTATTTTCAGTCATACATTCTAACTCTTTTGAACCTTTTCTTTTCTTTTCCTTTTTTCCTATATTGTTTTGAACAATTCCCTTTGGTTCAGACCCTGAAGAAAAGAAAATGTAGTAATGCGTGTGCTCCATATATTTGAGTTGTGACAAACAACATCTGCGACAGGGGGACCATGTAGCGCTTTTGTCTGCATTTGCCGAAATGGGGCTCAAGTTACGGATGGATTCACCTGAACATGCTATGGAAGTTACAACTATCTTCTTTTGTACTTCCAAACCAGCAGATGAAGCTCTAGTAAGTAGTAAAGTAGTGTTCTGTTTATGTGACACAAATTTCTATCAGCTTTAGTTTTCATTTGTTTAATTTCCTCCATGAAGTCCTTCAAGGAGAAAAGAGCCAACAACATGAAAGTCATACAAGAAAAGATGAAACTCAATGAAAAGGAAGTAAAGTGATTCAATCATGTAAGTTATCTTCTGGCTGATAAGAAATTGTTCCTTTGCTTATGAAATCGAGCAACATTAAATTTGTACTATGATTGACAATCTGACATAAGGTGTGGATTCCGATTGTGGAGTGAGGTGTTTCGATCTCTCTCCTTGGACGATTTTTTACCGATAAATAAACAACCAACCTCACAATTACCTGTGCAAAACTTATAACTGGCTAGAGCATGTTTTTATATTCTGTTACGAATTTGAAAACATGAAGTGTGAATTTGCTGGGTTAGAAGTTGGGACGTTGGCCTGTAATTTGTTCAAACGCTTGCTACGTCAACTAAACTTTTGTTTGTTGTTGCTTTTACTACAACTTTTCAAATCGAGAGCTCAAAATTGAGCCAACCAACTTATATGAATTAATTAAGAAGTTGAGGCTACTATTGATAGCAATTTTTATGAATCAAAAGAATGCATAGATGATGATTTTGTTGCATTTTCAGAATGAGGTATGCTTATTAGCATGCCTTTGAAAATTAGGCCCAATAAAGTTTTGAAGGTTAGGTTTTGTAATTCATAGCTTTACTTGCTAACTTGACTATGAAGATCAGGCTCGTTTAAGATTTTTGGTTAGGTTTTTGTTGTGCCTATAAAATGTTCTTCTACTAAAGCAACTTTGAGTATATCCATTTTCATTTCTAAATATGATTCAAAACTATCATGTATCAATAGTATATCTGTTTTTATTTCTATTCCAAGCTTTTGCAACTTAGACACATCTGTACGTCTTTTATATAATAAGAGCAACAATTCTTTGTGTTGTGTTACGCTATTATTGTTCCATGCATCTTTCTCTTTCTCATACCAGTTATTGAGTTCATCTGTTTCTGCCCCTTTGAAGAACAAAGCAATCGTACTACAATTCAAGCGTATTTGTCATTATTTCTTGTAGACTCATCGGCTTCAGTAGCTGACGATGCTTTAAGGGCATTCATATCGAAGGCTGCTTCTGGATCATCTTCTCTTTCCACTTCTGGGAAGGCATCTCTACAACCCTGTCAAATGAGGAGATAGAGGCTATACTGGTATAGTAGCATACAAAATCTACTCTTGGTCAATCGCTAATATATCCCCCATCACACTTGCTGATCTTAGATTAAAGAGTTCATCACACTAGGAGGTTATGGTCATTCTAGATCTTTCAAATTTGTCTTTTCTCTGGGAAAAAATGTGGTGTTGTATTTATTTCCAAGAATTGCATGTGAATGGTACTTAATTCTCAAGTGGGAATGCATGAAACTGGAAGCATTTGTGAATAATTTATATTTTCTAGATCTCTCATTGGACATTTTATTATATGTAAAATTTGTATAAATAATAAAATTTTATCATATATAAAATGTGTGTATTATATTATTTATATTTTTTAAATATTGGACTTTTTAGCCCGGGTCTGAAGAATCCGGGCTAAAAGGCAGTTTTTTTTTTTTTTTATTTTCCACCCACACTTTAGCTACAGCAGCTTGTCGTGGCAAATGTGGTGTCTCTTTCTTTAGGGGTTGCTTACCGTAGCGTAGCCGTAGCTAAATTTTTTTGCTACGACTATTTGCCGAAGCTACAAAATTTTACCACCCCAAAATTCGCCACTCCCCATTTGCAGTAGCTTAGCCGAAGCTAAATGCCTTTTTCCACCCCTTGAAGGCCTTTTGTCACGGCTTTTTGCCGAAGCAAATTTCAATTTTTTTTGTAGTGAGAGGATGGGGGTATTTGGTGACATTTTGAATATTTGGGATATTTTAAAAATAAAATTAAGGAATAAAAATGAGTTGTATTATTTTTTGTACATATGACAATAGTTGGGCTATTAACTAGTTAATTTTAAAGTTTGGATTATTTTTTGTTGATGGTGGATAGTTGGGATTATTTTAGGTTGTTTTTCCTAAATAAAATGATAAAGTGGAAGAATAAAATGGCGATGTGTATGAATAATAATATGAAGTGCACAATTAATATTATTGTTAATGTGTCTTGAATCATTTTTTATCGGCGTCGCATCGAGGGGTTAGGGGGGCAATGCCACCTCACCTTTATGGTATGCAATGTTTATTTTAAACGGAGTTATCATCTATCTATTTTTTTACGTATAACAATTTCAAATTAAAGTGCATAAATAAGATTATTAAAATGTGCAAATATAATATTATGTTGTGCAAATATAACATTATATTGTGCATATATAATAGGCTTTTAAATTAAAGTGCATAAATAAGATTAAAATATGCATAATTAAGGTTAAAAAGTGCATAACTAAGATTTGAACCCACATCTTTGTCCATGATTAGCAATTTGGGATTTTGTGTTATTGTCTATTTTGTAACCTATGTGATATTTGAACACACATCTTTGTGCAAACACACATTTCTCTACCAATTGAGCTAATAGGCTAAATTATGATTTTCATGCTAAAATATAAGAACCTAATCGACCTAAAGCATATCACAATAAAATTCTAAAATCCAATTAGCTCATGATCCATAAACAATTTGACAATGCTATGAACATGAAATTAGCTTCAAATCAATTTCAATCAATTTGACTTTTGACAAAAAAACCCAAATTACGCTCCTAAATCAAACCCTAGGTTTTCAATCTTAACCTAAAGCATTCAAACAGTCTAAATAATTGTAACAAACAAGTTTAGGGTTATAAATCATACCAAATTCGAGTTGACACAAGGAGAAAAATCGGCATTTTCGAATGGTTTCGAGCCAAAAACGCCGAACAGCTCTATTGGGGAAGATGGGTTCGGTGTGAGCTCGACCGGGCATTAAGTTTAATCACATTTTATGCTCATCTGTCATCAATTGTATTAACGTGCTGTTGTTGCAGGAGGATGGTCAAGTATGAAATAAATATAAAATATAGATCAGACTGACTTCCCTGTCTCAGCAAATAAATACAAGACTTCCTCCCGTTGTAGTAAGAGAAAATCAGGATCGAATCCACGAGGAAGCACGTCAGTAGTTCTTAGGTAGCTGTAGATCTCACATACAGAATAGCAGAAAGACAGAAACACAGAAACAAGGAAAGAAACAGAAATAAAACAGAAAATAATAAACAAAAGCAATGAAATGAACGAAGACAGAAAAGACAAAGCAAAGCAGCAAGTAAAGCAAAGCAAAAGGGCGTACTCGATCTCGACCAACAGCTACTCGAGATCTACTACCAACAAATTGACAGAAACTTAAAAGTCGACGACAGGAGCAGAAAACTCAACTCGACCAAGACAAGACCTACTTGAAAGTGCAAATTTTCGAACCCAAACTCAGATTTCTGATGAAAATAAATCAATATATAAAAGACTTCCAAAGCCAGGGTATCAACACCACAACGATAACCATGCAAAGTAACACATAAAGGCATAAAAGATCATGCTTTCCATCAAATAACTTTCGTTATTAACAAATAGGCATATAGAGGCTTTCGCATAAACCTTAATTGTTACTAACCCTTTTTTCACATAATTAACCCAAGTTGCATTAAGATCACTTTCGCTTCAATAATACAAACAAGGATCACCTTCAACTCTCGCAAAAGAATCATGCTCAGAGGGATAGAAGAAGAATTGCATAAAAAGATCTGACCTTTACCGCGTCACCTCACATGGCCACCGTCGGGCTCACCCCAGCCCCAGAAGTGGGTGGACTACTCACGCCTCATCGCAATCGCAGACATTGATTGATGAAAATAACTAAATTGCATAAACTCAAACTTACAATCTCTTCTCCTTCTCTCTTTATGTAACTAACTAATTGTCTCTCAAATTGAATGAATGAAACTGAGCCCCTAAGGCTTTATTTATAGCCTTCTATTCCTTGCTAATCAAGGATAGAATCTTCTATTTATATCTACTTAAATCTTAAAGATAAATAAATTGCATAAGGAAATAAATCTAAAAGGGAAAAGATAAATCTAAATAGGTAAGTCTTCATGTGTTGATAGATTTCCTTCCATGATGATAGATCTTGATCAAATTTGGATAGATCTCGACCATTCTCGGATTCCTTCATGCCCAAGGATTCCAAGTCTACTCGGACTGCTCAAGTCGACTCGTTGCTGGAAACTGGTCTACTCGACATCGACAAGGGCTTCGTCGACCTCGACTAGGATTCGTCGTCTCGGCTAACTGGTGCTCGATGTGGCTCGGACTTGGCTCCTGGCGCTCGTCGACCTCGAGTAGCCCTAGTCGACCTCGAGTAGAATTGATCCGTCTACTAGGTCCTCTCGGGTAGGTGTGCTCGACAAGCCTGGATCTGGTCTCTGGGCTTAGTCGATCTCGACAAGGGTTCGTCGAGGTCGACTAGGATTGTGCTCGGCTTCTCGTCCTCGGCTTCTCGATCAGCTCTTCTCCTCGTCGACTCCGGGTGTGGCACTGGGCTTCGTCGATCTCGACCAAGTCTTTGTCGAGATCGAGTTGGGTTTCGGAGCTGGGTTGGTCTAGCTCTCGACACTGCTCCCAGTCGATAAGCCTGTTCTCGTACATACTCGTCGAGATCGAGTAAGAGCTACTCGAGATCGAGTAGCCTGGGTTCTCGTCTCGATTCGAATGGTTCCGTTGCTGCTTTGACCTTGGACTTCTGTAGTGGATTCCCGAGCTTTTCCGACCTTTCTTAGAATTGCTGTAAAATGCCTCGAATTCTGCGAATTAAACAGAAACTGGTGTAGATTCCATAATTTGGCAAATAAACATAAACCACATAGATTATGTACTATCTTAGCCCAAATGCATGAAATGTATGCGGAAATTGATATAAAAGTTACTGTAAAACATGACAGATTAGGCTCACAACAAACACCCCATACTTAAGATTGCTTGTCCTCAGCAATACTTTTATTTGTCATTTAAGGGAAGAATTAAAACTCTCAACATCTTAGATTCATTCTCATATAACCCTGCAGTCAATTACCATCCTCGAAAAGGTACTTATGTCACAGATCCATGCATGTGCAATTATACAAAAGCAACATCTACTCACAAAAGGAGGTTTATGCAAAAACAATTCATGTGACAAAGCATTAATAATCAGGAGGACTTTTATTTAAGCTCAAATAAGGAGTAGAATTGGTAAAAGGCTAAAAGGTGGGCAGTTTCTAGCAATGTGATGCTAATGAACCGGGGAAATGGAGTATTTCCAAATTGAATTTCCACATTCCTTCTCCATAAGATTCATCACCTTTCATACTGCTTTTATCAATAATAATGCTTTTACCTCTCTAACCTCAACACTTCCTTCTCGCGAGTCGCAAACATGGGTGTCATGAATGGCCCCGGATACTTAGTGCTTTGGACTCCTCACAATGTGTCCCATCTCTCCAAACTATTATCTCAGAGAGCAGGGTCAATGTACCTTTGTCTCCTGAGGTGATTGGATTTTCTTTCACTCATTAAGTTTTCCATATAATTCAAACAATTTCCTTCCATACTCCAATAATGATAAACAACACAAACACCATATAACATCTCCATAATGTAACATCATTCTCAACATAATCCCCGGATAAGGTAATAAGGTAAAGAATGTCAATATTTAGATCATGTGGAGCAATATATGAAATAAGACATATTATGGCTTTTGTGTAATGCATAAGCATAGGTAAGGCTAGGATTAAAAACAATGAGCATTATATGGAAATATAAAGTCCTCCATCATCTTATCATGGAACATGTCAAAAGCAACTTCAAATTTACCTCCTTTCATGGTTTTTATCAAAATATGCACTTCATTGTGAGTTCCCTTTACTAAGCAATTTCATGCTATATCTCTAATGAATCTAATTTTGCATCGTCGAGTTCAATAAATCTTCCATGACATTTATCAAAAATTTCAAATGGGGGTCATTTTTCTTCAAATTTTGGAAATCATGCATATAAGTACATAAATTAATAATGCATTCCAAAATAGCCATGTAGCAATTCTAAGAAATAATGCACAAGTAATGTCAAATAAATCAAATATGCATAAAGTAAGCCCTTCCCCCACCCCATACCTAAACATTACAGTGTCCCCATACCTAAACAAGGGTAAAAAAAGAAACTCACAAGACAGGTGTGCAGGGCCTCTTAATATTGAATGAAGGAATCGCCTGGGCCGAGTATGAATATGAATATAGCTTGCTTCTATCCATGGACCTGAAAAGTGTAGAAGTCATATACCCACAATAGAAAAACTAGAAGTGTTCAAAACCAAAAACAAACAAAACAATGTCCAAAAAGTCCCAAAAAGTCTATGTACATGCTCTAGATTTTATAGTCGCTAGGCCGACTTTTCCATTTAGCTTAAGGCGGCATTTGTAGGGCCCATGTAGCTTGGGCCTCAAATAGGATTCTATTCTTGTCCATCAGTTGTAATCCTCCAGAATGGATCTTGTTCACCACGAAAGGCCCCATCCGCTTCTTGTTAAATTTGTTAGGGAACCAATGATCCTTTGATTTAGAGACATAGAGCTTGTCCCCAACTTCATATTCCTTAGGCTCATCATTGGATATCCTACATAAGCGCACATACCAAGGCAAACCTCTCCCATGTATAGATAAATCTTTAATGGAAATAGGAGAAGAAAGATCCATACCTTGGCTTACCTTCGCAGAGACGGAATCAGGGACCACTGTGTTTGGTCGATCTCGACTAAGGCTAGTCGATCTCGACGAGTCTGTAGTTTCTGGTGGTGGTCTGCTCGAGGATGCAGAAGTCGACGAAGAAGATGGCTTGTCGATCTCAACAAGGCTACTCGATATCGAGTAGGGCTCTGCTCCTGGTGGCTGCAGCGTCGAGGAGGAAGAAACTGGTGGAGCCGGATGGTGGTCGATCTCGACAAGCTTAGTCGAGGTCGACGAGCTTGACCCGTCTGGTGGAGTCTGTGTCGAGGAAGACGGTGCCCGAGGATGCTGATGTTGGTCGACATTGAGTAGCGTACTCGAGATCGACAAGGGTTCTGGTTCTGGAGTCGTCAACGTTGAGGAAGGCGAAGTCGAGTTGGCCGAGTGGTGGTCGATCTCGACGAGTCTACTCGAGGTCGAGTAGGGTTCTGCTTCCGTCTGGCTGCTCGACGAGGTTGGTGCTGGTGGAGGCTCCTTGGTCTGGTCGAGATCGACTAGGGTCCTCGATGTCGAGGAGTCTTGGTCAATCTTGACCCCATACTTAGTTCCTGTTAAGGCATCCGAAAAATAATTAATCCATAACGACTTACCTTGGTCCGTGTCGATTGGATTTTCTGTGTTCTCTTTGAGGATTGCCATGATCTCCTCCACTTAGGCCTCCATGTCCCTCTTTTCCAACTCCTCATGGTTCATATTTCTGACCTTGGGTTCCCCGCAGGTGATGTAGCCAGCTGAGATAGATTTGACCTCTTCCATTGGACCTGTATGCCTTTCAGTTTTATTAAAGGAATACTCAATTACCTCATCGCTGATGTTGAAGGTGAGCACTCCTTTCCTTACGCTTATGTTGGCATCCACCGTCGCCAAGAAGGGTCTTCCTAGAATAATTGGACAAGCAGGATCCTCTTGCATATCAACAACTAGGAAATCAGCAGGGACAAAGAATTTACCTACTTGTACTGGCACATTGTCCACCATGCCTGTTGGAATGACCACCGTGTTGTTGGCCATGTAAAGTCTAGCATCCACAGGCTCTAGGGCACCTATCTTAATCTTGGACCAAATCGTTAAAGGCATTATACTCACACTAGCTCCAAGATCACATAAAGCATTAATTTTGTATGGACCAAACCCAATAGGTATAGCAAACTTACCTGGATCCGGCCTCTTCTCCAGTATGTCCAAGTGGCTGCATTCCTCTGTAATTTCAGCCATCGACCACTTTTTGCTCAGAATCTCCTTCAGGAACTTGACATAAGATGGCATTTCATTGAGAGCTTATGCGAAGAGGATGGTGACGTTGAGCTTCTGAAGCGTCTTGATGAAGCGCTGAAATTTCTTTTCTGCCGGGTCCCTTAGAGGTTTTGTGGGGAAAGGCAGCTTCTTTTTCTGATTCAGAGCCACAACAGACGTCGGAGGTGCTGCAGGCTGCTCTATGTCGACTAGGGGCTCCTCGACATCGACTACAGTCTTGTCGATCTCGACTAGATTTGGTGTTGTCGAGTTGCTGTGTGGTGCAGATGAAGGTTTCTGCATGTTCTCCTCGACATCGAGTAGACCGTCCTTGAGATCGACTAGGCTCTGGTCGACCAGTTGTTCTCCGTTGTTCTGCTGCTTTCCGACCTCTGGCTCTTGCAATTGATGGCCGCTTCTGAGTTTTACAGCAGCGATATGTCCAGTCTTTCCCTTAGAATTTGGTTCTGAAGATCCAGGGAGCGAACCTGACTGTCTGGGGATTCCTGTTGCTAGCTGACCAATCTATGTATCAACTGATTTTCGCCATTTATCAATTTCCCCAAGCTTAGAGTTGACACCTTGCATCTGAGTATAGACTGAGTTGAAGGATTGCCTAGTTTCTGAGTGATTTCTCCTTACTTCCTCCAGGACTGTCTGTATATCATCCTTTTTCTGGTCCCTTTCCGGATGTTCTGGAGCTCTGTAGGGTGGGGGGTTCCTAGGGACACCTTGGTTCCATTGTGCTTGCTGAAACCTTTGGTCCCCCATGCAGCGATTGGGACCCCCTGCGTAAGCTACCCCCTCATGATGGTCTGCCATCCTGACTTGTTCTGTGTGTGGGCACTCAGGAGTGGTGTGCCTTTGCGATCCGCATTCAATACAAGGCTGGTTGACAGAGAGATATTTTACTTGTTTGATGAGCTTCTTATTCTGGTCTCTGTAGTACTGCTCCCTAACATCTGGATCAATCTTCTTAGGGGGATCATAGAGGGGCATGGATGGTGCTGGCCTAGCGTATGGGTTCTCTTCATAGGTTGCAGTAGACCCATACTTGTTGTTGTAGTTAGTGAGCTTTTCTAGCACACCCCATGCGTCACTTGGCAGCATTGTCAGATACTGATAGCGAGTATAATGGTTGATTCTGTCCTTAGTGACCTAATCAAGAGAGTTGAAGAAGATCTCCTGGATGACGTAGGGTGGCTGTCCATGAGTAGGGCAAGATCTCAGTAGTTCCTTGTAGCGTTCCCATGCCTTTGTCAGTGGTTCCCCTTGCTTCTGTTTGAAGGCGGTGATTTTCTGGCGGAGATGTGCTGTTTTGGCGGGTGGGAAGAATTTGTTCAGAAACTCTTGCTCTACTTGGGCCCAGGTTGTGAGTGATCTTGCTTTCAGCCCTTCCAGCCATTTCAGTGCAGGCCCAGCGAGAGACCAGCGAAAAGCTTTCATCTTGACATATTCCAAGGTTGTACCTTCAGCAAGAGTACGACACATGTCAGAAAAGTTTGTAATATGTTCAAGAGGACACTCATTAAATCTACCATGAAAGGCATTATTTTTAAGCTCTATAAGAAATTGAGTGCGAATTTCAAAAGAGTTATCAGGGATTAGAATCGCCGATTCAGGCACGACGAGAATGGGATGCATATAATCCTCTACAGTGGTTGGATATTGGGCAATCTCAGCTTTTGCTTGCCTTGCGCGCTCATTTGCTTGTTCCCTTGCCGTCCTCTCATTGGCGATAGTAGTATCCTTTGCGGCTAGTTCCCTGGTAAGCCTCTGTATCAGCTGCTCCTGTGTTTCAGCGGCTGCCATGGCTCTTTGCAGTCTAGCTCTGATGTGTAGGAGGCGTTCTGGTTCGTCTAAGGCGTCAAACTCAGGTGGGATACCAGAACGGCGGATACACCTGCGAATTCACTCAAGAGAAAAGTGAGAACTGACTACCTAAGGCGCGAATGATTGCTTCCCCGGCAATGGCGTCAATTTGTTGTTGCAAGAGGATGGTCAAATATGAAATAAATATAAAATATAGATCAGACTGACTTCCCTGTCTCAGCAAATAAATACAAGACTTCCTCCCGTTGTAGTAAGAGAAAATCAGGATCGAATCCACGAGGAAGCACGTCAGCAGTTCTTAGGTAGCTGTAGATCTAACAGACAGAATAGCAGAAAGACAGAAACACAGAAACAAGGAAAGAAACAGAAATAAAACAGAAAATAATAAACAAAAGCAATGAAATGAACGAAGACAGAAAAGACAAAGCAAAGCAGCAAGTAAAGCAAAGCAAAAAGGCGTACTCGATCTCGACCAACAGCTACTCGAGATCGACTACCAAAAAATCGACAGAAACTTAAAAGTCGACGACAGGAGCAGAAAACTCAACTTGATCAAGACAAGACCTACTCGATCTCGACAAGGTCCTACTCGAGATCGACGAGAACTACTCTATGTCGACTGGAAACAAAAACTTGAAAGTGCAAATTTTCGAACCCAAACTCAGATTTCTGATGAAAATAAATCAATATATAAAAGACTTCCAAAGCCAGGGTATCAACACCACAATGATAACCATGCAAAGTAACACATAAAGGCATAAAAGATCATGCTTTCCATCAAATAACTTTCGTTATTAACAAATAGGCATATAGAGGCTTTCGCATAAACCCTAATTTTTACTAACCCTTTTTTCACATAATTAACCCAAGTTGCATTAAGATCACTTTCGCTTCAATAATACAAACAAGGATAACCTTCAACTCTCGCAAAAGAATCATGCTTATAGGGATAGAAGACGAATTGCATAAAAAGATCTGACCTTTACCGCGTCACCTCACATGGCCATCGTCGGGCTCACCCCAGCCCCAGAAGTGGGTGGACTACTCACGCCTCATCGCAATCGCAGACATTGATTGATGAAAATAACTAAATTGCATAAACTCAAACTTACAATCTCTTCTCCTTCTCTCTTTATGTAACTAACTAATTGTCTCTCAAATTGAATGAATGAAACTGAGCCCCTAGGGCTTTATTTATAGCCTTCTATTCCTTGCTAATCAAGGATAGAATCTTCTATCTATATCTACTTAAAGCTTAAAGATAAATAAATTGCATAAGGAAATAAATCTAAAAGGGAAAAGATAAATCTAAATAGTTAAGTCTTCATGTGTTGATAGATTTCCTTCCATGATGATAGATCTTGATCAAATTTGGATAGATCTCGACCATTCTTGGATTCCTTCATGCCCAAGGATTCCAAGTCTACTCGGACTGCTCAAGTCGACTCGTTGTTGGAAACTGGTCTACTCGACATCGACAAGGGCTTCGTCGACCTCGATTAGGATTCGTCGTCTCGGCTAACTGGTGCTCGATGTGGCTCGGACTTGGCTCCTGGCGCTCGTCGACCTCGAGTAGCCCTAGTCGACCTCGAGTAGAATTGATCCGTCGACTAGGTCCTCTCGGGTAGGTGTGCTCGACAAGCCTGGCTCTGGTCTCTGGGCTTAGTCGATCTCGACAAGGGATCGTCGAGTTGGGGTGTGGACTTCTTGGTCGAGCAACTTCACTTTGGCACGGACTCGGAGGCACTGGGTGGCTCGTCGATCTCGAGAAGGATTTCGTCGAGGTCGACTAGGATTGTGCTCGGCTTCTCGTCCTCGGCTTCTCGATCAGCTCTTCTCCTTGTCGACTCCGGGTGTGGCACTGGGCTTCGTCGATCTCGACCAGGTCTTTGTCGAGATCGAGTTGGGTTCCGGAGCTGGGTTGGTCTGGCTCTCGACACTGCTCCCAGTCGACAAGGCTGTTCTCGGACATACTCGTCGAGATCGAGTAAGAGCTACTCGAGATCGAGTAGCCTGGGTTCTCGGCTCGATTCGACTGGTTCCGTTGCTGCTTTGACCTTGGACTTCTGTAGTGGATTTCCGAGCTTTTCCGACCTTTCTTAGAATTGCTGTAAAATGCCTCAAATTCTACGAATTAAATAGAAACTGGTGTAGATTCCATAATTTGGCAAATAAACATAAACCACATAGATTATGTACTATCTTAGCCCAAATGCATGAAATGTATGCAGAAATGGATATAAAAGTTACTGTAAAACATGGCAGATTAGGCTCACAACACGTGCAACAAGTGGAATCAATGAAATTATATCGATATACAATTGAATGAATTAGAAAAGTGACATCAAACGATTTAATTAAAAAGTGCCACCAGATAATTACATTATGAAAATGGCATCAAAATACTACTTCGAAAAAGTGGCATCACATTAACAAAAAATTGTCATTAAAAAAATGGCATCAAAACACTACTTTGCAAAATCGCATCATGGTTAAAAAAATTGACATAAACAAGTGACATCAGTGGTTAACGGTAAAAACATGGCATCAAAAAATATGTTATCACTAAAAAAATTTGAATGAGTCAGTGAACCGTTGACCAATCGACGGTCAAGCAAGTTGATCATTGACCTTTAATACGCCATTTGAAAACGGTACATTTATCCTAAATTATTTTTGGAGGGGTCTAATTGCCTAAGTAGATATTTCCAAAGATCTAATTAACAAATTCACCCAATTACAATACCAAATTCATAATTTCCACAAACCCAAAATCTTTTACCAAAATCAATTAAATCGGATATTTAGATTGAACAATCAAGCGCAAGGAATATAACAAAATCCCGATGAGGCTGGCGAGGGTTCGGAGGGTTCAGTATCGGAGATTCGGAGGTTCATTGACTTAAGTACGAGTTGTAGGGTTTGGGCTTCACGTCTGTAAATGTGGAATGGCTTGCTTCGAACTCGTAGTGCTGGAATAAACTCAGCCTGGAAAAGCTCTTTGTTGCACTCAACCTCGGGGACTCGCTCGTCGGAAGGAGGCGATGCGCTAAGTCGGCATATGAGAGGTTAGAACCGAGGGTCTGAGAGTATAGTAGGCCCTTCGGTGGCTTCGTCTTTACTGCGAGCGAGGAAGAACGTGATGGTCGTCGGTGCCATTGATGAGAGCAGGTTGGCTCCGGTCTCGGGGAGGTTTGGAGGCGTCCCATCTTGGGACGTCATGACTAGGCTCGTGGATCTGTTGGTGCGCACATCGCCATTGGTTTCTCAAGGCCACAAAGAGAGATGCCAGTTCGAGGTGAGAGGAGTCAAGGGCATATGCCCTCTTACCTAGCCTCACTAGCCTGGATGGAAAGTGGTTGGTAGTTCATGGGCTTGTCGTATGAGCGGTCTAGCGATGAACAAGCGGAGAGAGGTCGACACTTTTTTTCCCGAAACGAAGAAGCAAGAGGTGGTGGGGGGGGGGGGGGGGTGAGCAGTGGTGGCCAGCCCCTGCCCAATACCATCGGGTAGACGTGGCCACGGGTTCGACCCGCCATGTCGACGGGTCGAACCCACCGGGTTGAGATCCCGGGGGCAGGACTCTAACCCTAACCTGGGATTCCAATGGGTCGATGGGTTCGGGTCACCAGGCAGCCGGTCGACGGGTCGAACCGTCGGGTTTGCCACGTGGCAAGGAACCGGGTACCCAACGAGTTTTGGGGGCCGACTCGTCGGGTCAACCATTTTAAAAAAAAAATTAATTAATTTTAAACCCAAAATAAAACTCAACCCATCAAAGTAAATTACTTTTAACTTTCACCACACTTTCGAAATGGAAATATTTAAGGTTCACATAACATGGTATGTGGGAAGATATATATATACATGCAAGAGTTTTACTGAAACAAAGAATACGGTGAAACGGTGAAACTAATGAATATTGCGTTATATCAATATGAATATGGCATTATGCGGGTATGAATATTTGAATATTGTGATGTGTTGTTGTTTGCAGGAGTAAATCGAGTATTGAAATAAATATAAAATAAAGATCAGACTGACTTCCCTGTCTCAGCAAATAAATACAAGACTTCCTCCCGTTGTAGTAAGAGAAAATCAGGATTGAATCCACGAGGAAGCACGTCAGCAGTTCTTAGGTAGCTGTAAATTCTCACAGAAGCAGGAGAAAGACAGAAACACAGAAAGGAAAGAAACAAATAAACCCGGCAAGGGCAACTAAAAACAAAAGCAAAGAATAAGCAAAACAAGAAAAGTCAAAGCGAAACAGCAAATAAAACGAGGACACAGAAGCTACTCGATCTCGAGTAAGCTGTCCTCTAGATCGACAAGACAGTGAATAACAGAAAGTGAAAATCGACAAGAGACAGAAGCAAATCAACTCGACCTAGACCAAGTCCTACTCGACCTCGACAACAGGTACTCGAGATCGACCAAGGCATGCAAAGACAGAAACTTGGAAATCTATGACAAAAGCAGAAAACTCAACTCGACTAAGATTGGACCTACTCGAGATCGACTAGATGCAACTCGATCTCGACGAGCTTCTCCTCTATCTCGACAAAGAATACAGAAAACTTAAAATTGCAGAATTAAAGACAAACGCAGATTTTCGACAGAAATAAACTTCAATATATTAAAGGACTTCCAAAGCCAGGGTTTCAACACCACAACGATAACCATGCAAAGTAACACATAAAGGCACAAAAGATAATGCTTTCCATCAAATAACTTTCGTCATTAACAAATAGGCATATAGAGGCTTTCGCATACACCCTAATTGTTACTAACCCTTTTTCACATAATTAACCCAAGTTGCATTAAGATCACTTTCGCTTCAATAACGCAAACAAGGATCACCTTCAACTCTCGCAAAAGAATCATGCTCATAGGGATAGAAGATGAATTGCACAAAAAGATCTGACCTTTATCGCGTTGCCTCACATGGCCACCGTCGGGCTCACCCCAGCCCCAGAAGTGGGTGGACTACTCACGTCTCATCGCAATAACAGACATTGATTGAAAAGAAATAACTTGCATTAAAACTATATTCAAAAGCCTTTACAATTCTGGCAATCAACTTTCGCAGAAAGCCAAAACCCTAAAAACCTTACAACTCCTAAACTTCTCTGTGGAACTAACTAATTGTCTCTGAAATTGAATTGTGTGTGAAATTGAATGAATAAAACTGAGCCCCCTAGGGCCTTATTTATAAGCTTCATTCCCTAGCTATTCTAGGAAAGAAGATATCTATCTCTATCTAAAATTATATCTAAAACTTGAAAGGATAAATAAATTGTTTTATGGAAATAAATCTAAAAGGGAAAGATAAAACTAAATAGGTAAGTCTTCATGTCTTGATAGATCTTGTCTCCTTGATGATAGAACTTGATGGAATCGGATAGAACTTTGGCCAAATCGACTCCTTCGGCCCCAAGGAATTCCAAGTCTAGTCGGATATGTCTTCGTCGAGAAGTTTCTGGAAACGGCTCTACTCGACCTCGACCACGGCTCGTCGACCTCGAGTAGGGTGGTTCGTCGACTGGACTTCCTCGGCTAGATTTGCTCGATGTGCTCGGACTTGGCTTCCTGGCGCTCGTCGATCTCGACAAGCCCTAATCGACCTCGAGTAGACTGGCTTGCCGACTAGGTCTTCTCGAGTGACTCTGCTCGATGGGCTCCGGATCTGGACTCAGGGTCTCGTCGATCTCGACAAGGCGTATTCGAGATCAACTAGAACGGTGTTCTTTCTTTCTGCTTCCGCGAGTTGCTTCTTCCGCTAGCAGCGAGTTTTTCCGCGGCAGCGAGCGGTCCGCTGCAGCGAGTGGAGTCGCTGGCAGCGAGTGCCGCCTGGTCGTCCTCGGCTTGTCGACCAGCTTTTCTTCTCGTCGACCCCGGGCGTGGCGCTGAGGCTTCGTCGATCTCGACCAGTGGTCCTCGAGATCGAGTAGGGACCGGAGCCGGGTTGTTCTGGCTTGCTCGATCAAGCTCTTCTCGACCATGGTTGCTCGGACAGGCTCGTCTATGTCGAGTAATGCCTACTCGAGATCGAGTAGCCTTGATTCCCATACTGGTTCCGCTGCTTTGACCTTGGACTTCTGTAGTGGTTTTCTGAGCTTTTCCGATCTTCTGTAGAATTGCTGTAAAATGCCTCGATTTCTGCGAATTAAAAAGAAACTGGTGTAGATTCCATAATTTGGCAAATAAACATAAACTACATAGATTTTGTACTATCTAAACCCAAATGAATGCAATGTATACAGAAATCGATATAAAAGTTACTGTAAAACATGGCAGATTCCGCTCACAACAAACACCTCATAACCCTGCAATCGATATAAAAGTTACTGTAAACAGGGGAAGAATTCAAACTCTCAACATCTTAGATTCATTCTTATATAACCCTGCAATCAATTACCATCCTCGAAAAGGTACTTATGTCACAGATCCATGCATGTGCAATTTAAAAAGCAACATCTACTCACAAAAGGAGGGTTATGCAAAAACATTCATAAGTGACAAAGCATTAATAATCAAGAGGACTTTAATTTAAGCGCAAATAAGAAGTAGAATTGGTAAAAGGCTAAAGGTGGGCAATATTTGGCAATGTGGTGCTTTTGATCCGGGGAAATGGATTATTTCCAAACTTGAGTTTCCACATTCCTTCTTCCATTTGATTCATCACCTTTCATAATGCTTTTTTTTTCAATAATAATGCTTTTACCTCTCTAACCTCAACACTGCCTTCTCGCGAGTCGCAAACATGGGGGTCATGAATGGCCCCGGATACTTAGTGCTTCGGAGTCCTCACAATGTGTCCCATCTCTCCAAACTATTATCTCAGAGAGCAGGGTCAATCTACCTTTATCTCCTGAGGTGATTGGATTTTCTTTCACTCATTAAATTTTCCATATATTTCAAACACTTTCCCGCCAAACTCCAATAATGATAATAATCACAACATAAACACCATATGATAATCTCCATAATGTAACATCATTCTCAACATAATCCCCGGGTAAGGTAAAGAATGACAATTTTTAGATCATGTGGAGCAATAATTGAAATAAGGCATATTATGGCTTTTGTGATGCATAAGCATAGGTAAGGCTAGGAATAAACATATGAGCATTATATGGAAATATAAAGTCCTCCATCATCTTATCATGCAACGTGTCAAAAGCAACTTCAAATTTTACCTCCTTTTATGGTTTTCAATAAAATATGCATTTCATTGTAACTTCCCTTTACTAGGCAATTTCATGCTATATCTCTAATGAATCCAATTTTGCATCGTCGAGTTCAATAAAGCTTCCATGACATTAATCTAAATTTTCAATGGGGGTCATTTTTCTCAAATGTTTTGAAAACATGCATATAGGCACATAAATCAATAATGCATTCCAGAATAGCCATGTAGCAATTCAAAGCAATAATGCACAAATAATGTCAAATATGTCAAATATGCATAAAGTAAGCCCTTCTCCCACCCCATACTTAAATATTACAGTGTCCTCACTGTATAAAAACAAGGTAAGGGTAAAGAAAGAAACTCACTACACAGGTGTGCAGGGCCTCAAAATTTCGAATAGAAGCACCTCCTGGGCCGAGTATTGCTTGGTTCTATCCATGGACCTGAAAAGTAGAAGACATATACCCATAATAGAAACAACAAAAACCAAAGAAATGTTCAAAACCAAAACCAAAAACAAAGTCTCAAATGTCCTAAAAAGTCTATGTACATGCTCTAGATTTTATAGTCGCTAGGCCGACTTTCCATTAATGCTCAAGGTGGCATCTGAAGGGCCCATGTAGCTTGGGCTTCAAATAGGACTCCATTTTTGTCCATCAGCTGCAATCCTCCAGAATGGATCTTGTTCACCACGAACGGTTCCATCCGCTTCTTGTTGAATTTGTTAGGAAACCAATGATCTTTTGATTTAGAGACATAGAGCTTGTCTCCAACTTCATATTCCTTAGGCTCATTATTGGAAATCCTGCACAATCGCACATACCAAGGCAGACCTCTCCCATGTATAGATAAATCTTTAATGGAAATAGGAGAAGAAAGATCCATACCTTGACTTACCTTCGTAGAGACGGAATCGGGGACCACTGTGTTTGGTCGATCTCGACTAGGGCTAGTCGATCTTGACAAGCCTGCAGGTTCTGATGGTGGTCGGTTCGAAGATTCAGAAGTCGAGGAAGAACAAGGCTTGTCGACATCGACAAGGCTAGTCGACCTCGATAAGGATTCTGCTCCTAGTGTCTGCAGCGTCGAGGGAGGTGCCGTTGAGGAAGATGTGGGCTTGTCGATCTCGACAAGGTTACTCGATCTCGAGTAGCCTTCTCCTCCTGGTGGCTACGTCATCGAGGAAGAAGGATCTGGGCTCCCCGATTGGTGGTCGATCTCAACTAGGGTGGTCGAGATCGAGGAGCTTGGTCCGTCTGGTGGTCTCAGCGTCGAAGAAGGTCGAGTAGGGTACTGGTGGTCGACCTCGACAAGTCTACTCGAGGTCGAGTAGGGTGGCTCCTCTGGTTTGCTGCTCGACGACGCTGGTGCTAGTGGAGGCTCCTTGGTCTGGTCGAGTTCGACTAGGGCTCTACTCGATGTCGAGGAGCCTTGGTCGATCTTGACCCCATACTTAGTCCCTGTCAAGGCATCCGAAAAATAATGAATCCACAACGACTTACCTTGGTCTGTGTCGATTGGATTCTCTGTGTTCTCCTTGAGGATTGCCATGATCTCCTCCACCTGGGCTTCCATGTCCCTCTTTTCCAGCTCCTCAGGGGTCATATTTCTGACCTTGGGTTCCCCGCAGGTGATGTAGCCAGCTGAGATAGATTTGACCTCTTCCATTAGACCTGTATGCCTTTCAGTTTTATTAAAGGAATACTCAATTACCTCATCGCTGATGTTGAAGGTGAGCACTCCTTTCCTTGCGCTTATGTTGGCATCCACCGTCGCCAAGAATGGTCTTCCTAAGATAATTGGACAAGCAGGATCTTCTTGCATATCAACTATTAAGAAATCAGTAGGGACGAAGAATTTACCTACTTGTACTGGGACATTTTCCACCATGCCTGTGGGGATGACCACCGTGTTGTTGGCCATGTAAAGTCTAGCATCCACAGGCTCCAAGGCACCTATCTTAATCTTGGACCAAATTGTTAAAGGCATTATACTCACACTAGCTCCAAGATCACATAGGGCATTAATTTTGTATGGACCAAATCCAATAGTTATAGCAAACTTACCTGGATCCGGCCTCTTCTCCAATATGTCCAGATGGCTGCACTTGACATAAGATGGCATTTCATTAAGAGCTTCTGTGAAGGGGATGGTGACGTTGAGCTTCTGAAGCATCTTGATGAAGCGCTGAAACTTTTTCTCCGTCGGGTCCTTTAGAGATTTTATGGGGAAAGGCAGCTTCTTTTTCTGATTCGGAGCCAGAACAGACGTCGGAGGTGTTGCAGACTTCTCTATGTCGACCAGGGGCTCCTCGACATCGACAAGGCCTTTGTCGACATCGACCAGATTGGGCCCAGTCGAGTTGCTGTGTGGTGCAGACGAAGATTCTGGAAGTGTCTCCTCGAGGTCGACGAGGCTCTTGTCGAGGTCGACCACGGCTTTGTCGAGATCGACTTGCTGTTCCTCGTCGTTCTGCTGCTTTCCGACCTCTGGCTCTTGCAGTTGATGGCCGCTTCTGAGTTTTATAGCAGCGATGTGTCCAGTCTTTCCCTTAGGATTTGGTTCTGAAGATCCCGGAAGTGACCCTGACTGTCTGGGGATTCCTGCTGCTAGCTGACCAATCTGTGTATCAACTGTTTTCCGCCAGATATCAATTTCCCCAAGCCTAGAGTTGACACCTTGCATCTGAGTATAGACGGAGTTGAAAGATTGCTTAGTTTTTGAGTGGTTTCTCCGTATTTCCTCCAGGACTGTCTGTATATCATCCCTTTTCTGCTCCCTTTCCGGATGTCCTGGAGCTCTGTAGGGCGGGGGATTCCTAGGGACACCTTGTTTCCATTGTGGTTGCTGAAACCTTTGGTCCCCCATATAGCGATTGGGACCCCCTGCGTAAGCTGCATCCTCATGGTGCTCTGCCAGCCTGACTTGCTCTGTGTGTGGGCACTCAGGAGTGGTGTGCCTTTGCGATCCGCATTCTATGCAAGGCTGGTTGACAGAGAGATACTTTACTTGCTTGATGAGCTTCTTATTCTGGTCTCTGTAGTATTGCTCCCTAACATCAGGATCAATCTCCTTAGGTGGCTCATATAGGGGCATGGATGGTGCTGGCATGGAGTATGAGTTCTCTTCATAAGTTGCAGTAGACCCATACTTGTTGTTGTAGTTGGTGAGCTTCTTTAGCACACCCCATGCGTCACTTGGCGGCATTGTCAGATACTCATAGCGAGTATAGTGGTTGATCCTGTCCTTTGTGACTTGATCCAGAGAGTTGAAGAAGATCTCCTGAATGACGTAGGGTGGCTATCCATGAGTAGGGCAAGATCGCAGAAGTTCCTTGTAGCGCTCCCATGCCTTTGCCAGCGGTTCCCCTTGCTTCTGTTTGAAGGCGGTGATTCTCTGGCGGAGATGTGCTGTTTTGGCAGGTGGGAAGAATTTGTTCAGAAACTCTTGCTCTACTTGGGCCCAGGTTGTGAGTGATCTTGCTTTCAGCCCTTCCAGCCATTTTAGTGCAGGCCCAGCGAGAGACCAGCGAAAAGATTTCATCTTGACATATTCCAGGGTTGTACCTTCAGCAATAGTACGTCACATGTCAGAAAAATTGTAATATGTTCAAGAGGACACTCATTAAATCTACCATAGAAGGCATTATTTTTCAGCTCTATAAGAAATTGAGTGCGAATTTCAAAAGAGTTTTCAGGGATTAGAATCGCCGATTCAGGCACGACTAGAGTTGGGTGCATGTAGTCCTCTGCCGTGGTTGGATATTGGGCAAGCTCAGCCTGTGCTTGTTCCCTTGCTGCTCTCTCAGCGGTGATATCAGCATCTTTAGCGGCGATGGCAGCATCCTTTGCGGCCAATTCCCTGGTAAGCCTAGCGACCAGCTGTTCCTGTGTCTCAACGGCCGCCATGATCCTTTTGAGTTTGGAGTGGATGTGTAGGTAGCGCTCTGGTTCGTCTAAGCTGTCAAACTCAGGTGTTTGACCAGAACGACGGATACACCTGAAAAGTAACTCAAAGAAACAATGAGAACTGACTACCTAGGGCGCGAATGATTGCTTCCCCGACAACGGCGCCAATTTGTTTTTTGCAGGAGTAAATCGAGTATTGAAATAAATATAAAATAAAGATCAGACTGACTTCCCTGTCTCAAAAAATAAATACAAGACTTCCTCCCGTTGTAGTAAGAGAAAATCAGGATCGAATCCACGAGGATGAACATCAGCAGTTCTCAGGTAGCTGTAAATTCTCACAGAAGCAGCAGAAAGACAGAAACACAGAAAGGAAAGAAACAAATAAACCCGGCAAGGGCAACTAAAAACAAAAGCAAAGAATAAGCAAAACAAGAAAAGTCAAAGCGAAACAACAAATAAAACGAGGACACAGAAGCTACTCGATCTCGAGTAAGCTGTCCTCTAGATCGACAAGACAGTGAACAACAGAAAGTGAAAATCGACAAGAGACAGAAGCAAATCAACTCGACCTAGACCAAGTCCTACTCGACCTCGACAACAGGTACTCGAGATCGACCAAGGCATGCAAAGACAAAAACTTGGAAATCGATGACAAAAGGAGAAAACTCAACTCGACTAAGATTGGACCTACTCGAGATCGACTAGATGCAACTCGATCTCGATGAGCTTCTCCTCTATCTCGACAAAGAATACAGAAAACTTAAAATTGCAGAATTAAAGACAAACGCAGATTTTCGACAGAAATAAACTTCAATATATTAAAGGACTTCCAAAGCCAGGGTTTCAACACCACAACGATAACCATGCAAAGTAACACATAAAGGCACAAAAGATCATGCTTTCCATCAAATAACTTTCGTCATTAACAAATAGGCATATAGAGGCTTTCGCATACACCCTAATTGTTACTAACCCTTTTTCACATAATTAACCCAAGTTGCATTAAGATCACTTTCGCTTCAATAACACAAACAAGGATCACCTTCAACTCTCGCAAAAGAATCATGCTCATAGGGATAGAAGATGAATTGCACAAAAAGATATGACCTTTATCGCGTTGCCTAACATGGCCACCGTCGGGCTCACCCCAGCCCCAGAAGTGGGTGGACTACTCACGTCTCATCGCAATAACAGACATTGATTGAAAAGAAATAACTTGCATTAAAACTATATTCAAAAGCCTTTACAATTCTGGCAATCAACTTTCGCAGAAAGCCAAAAACCCTAAAAACCTTAGAACTCCTAAACTTCTCTGTGGAACTAACTAATTGTCTCTGAAATTGAATTGTGTGTGAAATTGAATGAATAAAACTGAGCCCCCTAGGGCCTTATTTATAAGCTTCATTCCCTAGCTATTCTAGGAAAGAAGATATCTATCTCTATCTAAAATTATATCTAAAACTTGAAAGGATAAATAAATTGTTTTATGGAAATAAATCTAAAAGGGAAAGATAAAACTAAATAGGTAAGTCTTCATGTCTTGATAGATCTTGTCTCCTTGATGATAGAACTTGATGGAATCGGATAGAACTTCGGCCAAATCGACTCCTTCGGCCCCAAGGAATCCCAAGTCTAGTCGGATATGTCTTCGTCGAGAAGTTTCTGGAAACAGCTCTACTCGACCTCGACCACGGCTCGTCGACCTCGAGTAGGGTGGTTCGTCGACTGGACTTCCTCGGCTAGATCTGCTCGATGTGCTCGGACTTGGCTTCCTGGCGCTCGTCGATCTCGACAAGCTCTAGTCGACCTCGAGTAGACTGGCTTGCCGACTAGGTCTTCTCGAGTGACTCTGCTCGATGGGCTCCGGATCTGGACTCAGAGTCTCGTCGATCTCGACAAGGCGTAGTCGAGATCGACTAGAACGGTGTTCTTCCTTTCCGCTTCCGCGAGATGCTTCTTCCGCTGGCAGCGAGTTTTTCCGCGGCTGCGAGCGGTCCGCTGCAGCGAGTCGAGTCGCTGGCAGCGAGTGCCGCCTGGTCGTCCTCGGCTTGTCGACCAGCTCTTCTTCTCGTCAACCCCGGGCGTGGCGCTGAGGCTTCGTCGATCTCGACCAGTGGTCCTCGAGATCGAGTAGGGCCCGGAGCCGGGTTGTTCTGGCTTGCTCGATCAGGCTCTGCTCGACCAAGGTTGCTCGGACAGGCTCGTCTATGTCGAGTAAGGCCTACTCGAGATCGAGTAGCCTTGATTCCCAGACTGGTTCCGCTGCTTTGACCTTGGACTTCTGTAGTGGTTTTCTGAGCTTTTCCGACCTTCTGTAGAATTGCTGTAAAATGCCTCGATTTCTGCGAATTAAACAGAAACTGGTGTAGATTCCATAATTTGGCAAATAAACATAAACTACATAGATTCTGTACTATCTAAACCCAAATGAATGCAATGTATACAGAAATCGATATAAAAGTTACTGTAAAACATGGCAGATTCCGCTCACAACATTTGTGGATATGAATATGGTGTTATTCACTTTATATTATGTAAATATAAATAATAACATATCCATATACCCATATTTAAATCATATTCATATTCACACAGCATAATATTCATATTTATATGTTCATATAACATAATATGAATATGAATATGACCCAATATTCATTCGTTTCACCGTATTATCCGTTTCATTTGAACCTTTACCGGCCTATACAAGTAGGGATATGGGAAGATATATATCTCTCCAATGCACTAAATCATTTGTCATACTTTCGATGTGGGACAAAAATATGGGATATGAAAGAAATTGTGAGAAATTGATGTTTTGACGAATCGAATTATATGATGTAAAATATCATGTAATTAAAGTCTTTGGATTATATGGTGGAATATAATGTAATTTAAGTCTTTGGATTTTATGATGTAACATATAATATAATCAAAGTGTTTACCTCTTAGGATTTAATGAAATGAATAACGCATGATGATGTTATTGGAATTACCTACTTGTGTTGCTTGTTATGACATGTAAAGACTCATTGAAAAGGTATTACCCAATATTAAATTTCATTATTGTTCTTGAAAATTCGAAGTTCTATATCATTTTCAAAATAACCGAAAACTTGATAATAAGGATACCATACAAGTGTAACGACTTTATCAACAACAATATTTGTATTCTTTGACATTATATCATAAATACTCCTAACTTAGTATCTTATAGAATGATTTCAAAGTGGATCCACCAAATAATACAAATGTTTAAGGTATTTTGTTGAACTTTAAACTTTCTTGTTACTCATTCATTAATTTAATCTTTCATAATTGATAGGTAAAATATTTTTCAAAAAAATAATATTTATATAAAGTGTAGTACTAGTGTGTGTATATGATAAAAAATTATAAGTATGGATTGACATGAAAAAACCGAATGGTAGAGATTGAAGACATGATTTAGTTTATACTTGTTTTTGTCCCACATCCCATCCCACATCGAAAATTAGAGGAAAGGGGGAAGGGTGGTAAGCCTATAAAAAAAGCAAAGCTTGGGTAGGATTTTCACAACATGGAATGCATGAAAATTTACACATTATGAATAAATATAATTCATAATGATTGTAAATATAAGTTCTAGTTTTCTTAGTAAAAAAAATTTAAAAAAAAATTCAATGACCGATTGGGTTGACCCGTCGGGTCACGGGTTATCTTTTCCCCGACCCTAACCTTGAACCTTAACTCTAGCCAACCCTTCAACCCTTTGACCTTGACCCGGCGAGTCATTGACCCGACGGGTCACGGGCCGAGCCGTCAGACCCGTGACCCATGCCCATGTCTACCATCGGGGTTAACCCTTCGACCCTTAACTCGAGCCAACCCTTCGACCCTTTGACCCTGACCCGACGAGTCATTGACCTAGCGGGTCACCCAATGACTCGTCGGGTCACGGGTCGACCCGCCCGACCCGTGACCCGTGGCCATGTCTACCATCGGAGATAAATTTATTTATGAGAAATCACAAAAACAATCCACTATTTATGTGTTGAAATTTTTTTACCACAATAAATAACAAAATTCACCTAATAGATTTTACTTAAATTAAGGGTGTTCCAATATCCACCGTAAATCGACGGATTAAAGCTGTTAATTAACATCGGATTCAACGTTGCAAAGTTCCTGAGGCTACAATGTTCCCCAATTGGATGTTGTATCTTGAACTATGTAACCAATGGTCGAAATATCGTGTATCAGGGTATTGTCGGTTGCGGGTAAAAATGATATATCGGATTGTATCAGGGTATTCTAGGTTGGGGGTAAAAATGATATATCGGATTTATATGATTCGGGGATATATCAGGATATATCGGATTTATATGATTCGCTAATTTTTAACTATAAATATTATATTTATACTTCTAATTTTCAAAATACACATGAGAAATTAATATTTAAGTTGTAAAATCACCAAATGAAATTGAAACAAATAACCTGCCAATGGTCGAACATGTACATTCAATTCAAGTATTCAACTAGTTCAATTAAATTAATTTAACATAAATCAAAATTTTCCCAAAATCCTCCCAAATCAGTCCCAAATACAATGAATGCAGACTATACAGTAGGCTCCTTTGCTCCCAAATCAGTCCCAAATTAACCTAATTTAATGAAATCGGATAGACTAATGCTCCCAAAATAAAAAATGAAATCAATCTGAAAAGGCCCGACATACCTTGAATGGGTTGAACTGCATAACGGTCGTAGAAGATCAGGGAAGTTCAACGGAGAAGATCAGGGGAGGCCGGAGAAGAAGCAAGGGCAAATGGAGAACCGCACCTGAGCACCCGCACGGTCGCACAATCAGAGTCGGAGAAGAAGCAACAACTTTGAAGGTTTTTCAGAGAAGAAGCACGTTACCTGGCCACGCCGAAGAAGAAATGGTGGCCGCCGACTAGTGAAGAAGCAAGTGAGGAGGCCAGGGCTAGCCGGAGAAGAAGCACTCGCGCGGTCGGCGGTTCGCCTCTTCCTTCCCCCTAGGAACTATGGATCGATTTCTCAGATGATTGCTTCTCTGCCTTTTTTATTTTTCCATAAAAAAAATACAAAACAACGTCGTACCCTAGAACCGATAAATCGGTTAGTCCGATATTGACCGATATATCAGACGTTGACTCGATAAATAGGGTTGACCAATATTAGCCAATCGATACCCCGATATCGTAACGTGTTCTAAATATCCCTGATATGTCGCCGATATATCGGCCGATATATCCGATATTTAGAACATTGTATGTAACATTGCCAATGATATGGAAATGGCCATGCCAAATAACTTGGAAACTCATGAGCGATTGAGGTAGATTTACCATTCCGGAACGGTTCAAGAGTGAGGTGGTTTTCGTTGGAGACCTGCGCTTACTCATCAACCAACTTCTTTGATATAAATGCTTTGCGACATTTAGGTTTGTCTGAGAATGTGCAAGAATTATTCCGAAATGGTTCAAGAGTGAGGTGGATTTCGTTGGAGACTTGCGCTTACTCATCAACCAACTTCTTTGATATAAATGATTTGCGACATTTAGGTTTGTCTGAGAATGTGCATGAATTATTAAGAAGAAGGGGCTTGGATTGATTCATCCATATGGATGCGCCTACTTATCCTGACCTCACTCGAGAATTCTTAGCGACTTTGGAGGTTTCGAGAGACCCATCTCTCAAATTCTCGCTTCTAGGGAAACGCTTCAAGGTTACACCGACGGAACTAAAACAAGCTTTCGACATCAGCATGAATATGCCCTATAAAGGAAGAAACAATATTGAAAGCTCAACGTCGAGCAAAACATGAAAGCTATCCACCCCGAAAGAAGCACTGATAGGGTGCAGAAATTACGACATCAACATTACACATCCATCACTACGTTTGTGCTCAAAGGTCTTAAACAATACATTCTTTGGGCACCCGGACACTGAGTTGTTCTCATTTCATGACTGGAGTCTGCTCTATTGTTTAACCACAGAAGCAACCTTAGTCCCATTCTGGTTAGAGATCTTCATCGATAACTGCTTCAAGATAATATATGGAAACAGGGATTGCACTCTCAGTTTTGGAGGGCTGGTAACCCTAATGGCCGATTAGTTAAAATTGGATTGCAAGAGTCTCATTCCCATCGACGATGGAGGATTCTTATTGAGTTTAGACTACTTGCGCAAATTAACATGGCATCCTTGCTCACAAATGCATATGGAAGTCAGAAGAAGGGCACATCTTGTTTTTGTCTACACCAATTCCACTGGCCACGAAGATCACAGATTTCTATTTTCCCTCGGCAAAAGAACGCCCGCCTCGGCAAACACATTCAACGTATGATCTCAACAGGAGCTAAGGAGAGACCACTACACTCAACATATATACCAATAAGGCTCTTACAAATGGAACAAAGGATGCAGATATTGGAAATCCTCAACGAAGAACTATATCTGGAGATCATCACTTTGCAAAAGGAAAGGCGAATTATGAAAGTAAGCCACATTACACTTGTAACATTTACAAAGTATTGAATGATGGATCAATGCGATTAGCTGAAGAAGTTACGAGTGCCAACAAAATGTCGAAAATATCATGCACCTTTGCATTAAGTTATGTCATTATTCAAAACCCATCTATCTAAGTTAGTTCTTAAATATTTTTATAAAATTTTGATCATTTAAGTTCCATAAATAGTTTGGATTGATTAGCCTTTACAAAATTTGGTTTTTAGGTGTGATTGAACGTAGATCATAATTGAGCATGTATGATCTACGTTTCTAGGTGGGATTGAAATCCAACAAAAACTTGTCCTAAGAAGAACATTTGGCCTTACATGGATATTATATTTATTCCCTTTTGCTTTATATTGTGTAGTTTACTCTTCTTATGCATTAATGTATGAGTTTTGCAATAGTGGTGTTGGGCAAACGTCGGTAGCTTTTTCGCCTTTCCCAAATAGTATTAATATCCTAACTCAATGCTCAAACCAAAAGAGTAGTGTAGCAATGAAGTCCAAAGTTGAACCTATAGAGAGAAAACAATCCAATTGACATTTGACATATTGATTCAATGCAAATGGAATACAGGAGAGCAACCTCTCGGCCCTATACACATCTACTCGACATAGATCAATCGATATCATCCACTACGAAGGCATAGAAATATCACTAAATTAATGACTTCATTTTCTATCTAGAAACCAACAATGGATTCATAGCATAGATGCAATTCCTAACATGGTGATCAATTATAGAAAGGAACACAAATACATATCAATAAGAACAAGATGATAAATATACTCATAAATAACTAATTGAAATCAAGTCCTCACAATTCATTCAACCATGTCTTCGAATCACAGGCGAAACTATGAGTTTAACAACTCATAGCCAAAGTAACGCGCATCTCTCTCTATGTCTCACGACAAAACCACTAACCTCCCTTCAACAATAAGATTAAAATAACCTAAATAGAGTCGTGCAAAACCCTAGAGAATAAGATAATAATATAATAATCAAATAGAATCATCGCACTAAAATCGACAATTGCTGAACATGGAGGACCGACGGGCGCTGGTGGAATAAAGGCGGGTGCCGTTCCTCAGGCTTCCACAATCCTTCCTTAGCTTCCACGTCGTGCTTCCTTGCTCTCTTGATGCTCCTTCCTTAGCCTTCTTATACTCCAAAATCAGTCATCTAAGCTCCTGCAAGATCTCATCCAAGATCGGAATGTAAAACTGCAGAATAAACACTAAAAAGACTTAGATTCTGAACTCGAATACTTGACAAGAAAGATATAGGAATAGACAAAAACATATACAATAAGACTATCTAAATGCAATAAGAACTACATATAATGCCTATCTAATATATGCATTATCAAATAGTTATTTATTATTGAGACCCGCTATAGTACATATTCATTACTTATAAGTTTCATATGATTGAGGCACCTTTTTAGCCATAATTATGCATATCTACCCTACGTTATACCTCTGTTTGAAGCCAATTTGAGCCTTCACCTATTTCTTTGTAATCTCCATAAAATATATATGTTGTCCTTAGCCGATAATGAGCCTAACCCCTCAGGAAGTAGGATTAAAGTTGGTTATGGTTATGATTTGGAGAAAAGAAAAAGCTATTAGCTTATCCATATCATCAAAAACTGTTTGGAAAGAGTTGTAATGCTATATGCTTTCTTTTCTCACATTTTGTACTTCATATGTGGCTCTAAAGAATAAAAAAGAAAAAAAAATTCGAAAAAGAAAAAAAAATAGATATACATTTAGCGAGGAGCATAGCCAAGATAAGGTAATCTTCTTGCCAATATAAAGCTTAGTTCAAAATTTTATATTTGTGAGAGTTGGATAGATTGCATCATAGGGAAGCTTGTTTATTTTCCAGTTGTTTGGTTTATGTTGGAATTATAGAGATATTAGTTCCCGGATTTTAAAAGCACCACATAGCCAAATATATTCCTTGCTCTTATTTCCATACCAACCCCCCCCCCCCCCCCTAAGAATGGAGTCTTCTTTGAAGTCTTCCATTGAGTGAAAGTCCTGTTGATGTTACTTATTTGTTTTGAAGTATTGGGTGGAGATAATGCTATATAAATGTCAACACTTAACATGATCTTTGTGTAATGAATTGTGTTGGGAGTTGATCTTAAAGCCTAAACACATGAGAGCGAGTGAAACACATTTTCCCTATGAGGTTGGATGGATAAGGCATGCGGGCTACTTGATCACACATACACGTGTTAGGACGTTAGTTTACTTTACCATTGTTTGCACTTGCTTGAGATGTTTCTTTTAAAGAAAGGCTAATTCAAGAAGGATTATGTTTGTGGGATACATTGATTATGTTTTGAAATGATTTGCTTGAGGACTAGCAAAAGGTAAGTGTGGGGGATTTGATAATGCGTGATTTGTATAAGCATTCTAAGTCATTCTTAAGTTATTTAGGTTGCATCTAGTTAGCTTTTTAGCATAAAGTATGTTCATTACCTTGAAAGTCAAGGAGGAGTCAAGGAAGAAGACAGAAGGAGAAACGAGCAAGACAAGACAAGAAGAGAAGAAAAGAAGTCACTGCAAAAGTGGCGATCGTGGCCATAGGACTGACGCCCACCGACTCTCAGCACCCACTGAAGGCTCCGCGACATAGTCACGATCAGCACCCGTTGATATCTTATCGACGCCTGCCGATTCAGGTTCTAGAAGATTTCCCCGATGGTGAATCTGGCCCATTGGGCTTTTTTTCTACCTTAAGATCTCCAACTTCTCCCTCCAATGCCTACAAATACAGTTCTCCTTAGCCCCCAATTCACACATTCATACACCACATCACATCTCTCCACTTCTCTCTTTTCCGCTATTTCGGTAAGCCATGTTGAGCTAAACCTTTTATAGTTTTGCTTATATTTTATGCATTGGTTAGATACATGTGAGGGTTGTTTGAATATTGTTTTATAGTTATTATTTGGTTTATGCATATTTGGTTATTCATTACTCTTGTTCTTCATATGTTAAGTTGCTTATTCGTCTTAATTGGCCACTAAGATAGGTAAACAACATGCTAACTTATTATAGCTAAATCCGCTATTGTGGGCATTAATCCGTAATAATAGCAAACATATTTTGATAAACAGGTTGGGATTTATGAATATGAAAGAATAATGACAGATAGTATAATGTTATTCTTAACGGATGTAATAGCTGGGTTGACAACCAGGTTACACGTCGAATATGCGAGAATTACAGGAATTATATGCTTATGTGATTAGAGAATTATTGATTCTGAAACCCCATGCAAGACTTTAGGGAGTTGATAGTGATCGAATCAGAAAGCTATTTACTCTGTTCAAAACCCGACACTAAGATAGCCAAGCATAACCAAACAACCCGATGATCATGGATTTACCAATGTTGTCAATATAAGTGAAACTATGCTTTCTCTCATATTATATCATTTGCAATCTTTATTTCATTTATTGTTTTCTGCTCAACATCACTATTGCCTTCTTTACAAACTGCTCTCTCACACACTAGGTTGAACCAAAGTCCCATGCACTCTCTGTGGGATCGACTTGTACTTGCTGCTAATACTCGTATTAGTTAACGGTATATAATTCAGATTTGGGGTGTAGAACACACGACATTCTACACACACAATATGTCTAATGTTCTCTATATGTGAAAAGATGTCTCTCAAAAGCTCTCTCAAACCGACCTAAATAGCCTCCAAGTCGGCCTTAAGAAACCCTAGAAAATATAATAAAAATAACCTCATTGAACTGATCAGATAAAATCGGCGATTTGCTGATACAGGTTGATCGGCGGGCGCCGGTGTAAAAGGGGAGGGCGCCGTTTTTCCTATGCGTCCAGTTTCTTCTTTGTTTTCAATTCTCTTCCTCTTGGATCTTCTTATGGTCCTACCTTGCCTCTTCTAGGCTATAAATCGGCCTCTTCCATGCTTCTTTAGCTCAGCCTTAGCCCCTCTTCAAGTTCATATCGTAAATCTACAAAATAAGCACAAAATAGTTTAGATTCCGAACTTGATGCTCAAATGGATAATAATGAAAAATAACTATAAATAATGCAATAAACCTATTCTAATGCAACTAAAAATAACTATAATGTCTATCTAAAATATGCATTGTCATGTATCATATTAACAAATCCGGGTTAATGATTTAAGAAGATCGGTGGATGAGATTACAAGTAACTTATGATTATCTAATGGTATAGAGTAATTATTTATTAAAATAAAATATTCAATAATATTGTGAGATTATACATTAGAATAAAATTTAATAAAAGTTTTACTAACTCGAACCAACTCCATTAAAATATTTTTTACAAGTTTCACACCAACATAGTTGTCCATGTTGCGGTGTCGAGTACGTATCTATTTTTCCTTTTCTAGTGATGTATGGTATCATAATGTAATTGGACTTCAAAAAACAAATAATGGGAAGTTGTGGCTCACAAAAGATGTAAATATTCGGTCTTCACCACTTGAAAACCGGGGACTAAATTTTCGCCTCATAAAATTGTACTATAGTGTATTTACTACCCCAGTACATTTATTGGTCAATAAACTATCATGCATGCCATATATATAGATGATGATACACTACTTATCCTCATTATTTGCCCATCAAACTAAAACTCCAATATATATGCATACTAATTAATCAAATCTATATACATATACTAAAATCGATGCATTGGTGCCTGCGTGGCGACACGTGAGTGAATCTGCCTACGTGGCGGCGCAAGGTTGTGTCTCGCAAAACTTTCTCCCGTCAAAAAGGAAATCTAATAAAAATAATTATTTTATTTTATCATTAACACATATAATTGGATAGATGAAATATCTTATAAAAGAGTAAATATTATATAAGGAAAAAACTATATCAATATAATTAAACGTAGTAGTAGTAATAATAAAACTAATTTTCATAGTCAAACTTACCAAAAATACTAATAGATAAATATGTCATTTAATAATTGTTACCAAAAAACTAATTTATCATGTTATTTATATTAGATTTTTTTTGGTGGAAAAATAATTATTTATATCAAAATCAGTCATTTAATAATTGTTATTTTACATCTATCTATATTATTTTTTGAGGCCAATATAAATAATTAAAATATTATATAGCCATATATGTAGTCACAATCCATTCACATATAGATATTTTAGTAAACTAATGTAATAAATACATACTACATATTTAATAAAAAAGAATATTAAAATATTTTTAAAAATCATCTATCTAATTAAATTGCATGAAATTTAATTAACCACAAATTAGAAAAAAAATCTTTTACGCAGTACCTTATAAATGTGAATTTTATTTATATTTTGAGAAAATCTAATTCAAAGATATTTAGATTATATATAACCTGCCGAACTAATTTTATTTATATTATTTTTTGAAAAAAATAATAATTTATATTTAGATTAACGCATTCCCCGTACATGGGACGGGATCTACACTAGTCTATATATAAAAATGGTTTGTCATGGTATGTGTGTTAAAGATATTTTATATGAAAAATAATTCTAAAAAAATAAATAAACCCTATAATTTATTTTTAAAATACCTAAATTAGATGTACCTAAAAAAAAAATTTCTAATTTATTTTTTTATTATATATTACTGTATTAGAGTATATAATAGGAAAGAAAAATCAATATATTCAACCAGCTGGTCATTAAATTTTCAAACCCATATCAATAATTTGACAAGTTCCTAATATGACATAAACTTAAAGCTTATACGTCATGATTAGTGGATAGCCATGTCCCATTTTAATTATTTTTTTTTTACATTTTTACAGAAATTATTTTTTTAATCAAGATTTTTTTTGGAAAATCTTTAATTAAATATAAGGTTAGTGGGTTAGTGGCCTTCCATGGTTTATGTCTTTTGGCATATTCCAAAGTGCACTATTTAATTGCAGTAATAACAGTAATAACAAAATATAAAAAAAATTTGCGAAATGGGCACATTAATTGGACATATTTGCGGAATAGACGCGGGTTCGGACAAATTTGCGAAATAGCTCCTATATATACCTAATTCTCAAAGAATCTCTCTCCTCTCCTGATTCTTCTCCTCTGCCTCTCTCGATCTGTTTTCTCTCTCTCCGCCGGACCTCCATCTTCCTCGCCGGACTTCCACTCGCTCGCAGCCGCCCTCACTCGCTCGCTGCCGGTCTCGCCGCCTTGGCCGCCTTCCATCGTCTCACCGCGGTCCCCCTGTCTATCCGCCTTCGCGCACCTTCTTCCTCTGGTAAGTGGTTCTCGATCTCACGCTCTAGTCTCACCGACTCTCTCCTCCGGCCACCGCTCTAATCTCTCATCTCTCAATTGCAGATGCTAGTGTAACTGTCGATAGATCTGGAATAGACCTATCTCGTTGAGTCGTAGCTCTCGCCGAGTCTCTCCTCCTTCGCTCTGTCTCGCTGCTCATCTCGCCTAGGTATACACTGAACCTCACCTTTTTCGATCCCTTCCAGTACTTGTTTCTTCGATCTGTTTCCTTCCAGATTTCCTTGTTGATGCGTGGAGTTCTTGCTCCCTTCCAGATTTATGCTAGTATTTTGTATATCTTATTTATGCTGTATTCTGAATGTCACATTGAGCAGAACCTGTGTGGTTTTTTAATTGTTTCACTCTTTACATTTTCATACGAGAGTAATAGTCATATGAACATGAGTTTTTTTGCTATTTGAGTATGCCGACAGCGAATTCAGAAGAGTTGGGTTAGTATGAGCAGAACCTGTGTGGTTTTTTAATTGTTTCACTCTTTACATTTTCATGTGGAATTGAGTGATTGAAGGAATTAGTATGCACATTGTTTTCCAGATTTTTGCTGCCAATCCAGTGGAAAGAAGATCGATCTGTGAGGCCTTATGCAGCGTGGGTATTTGTGTCCTCTGGGACCTAATTTGTCCAGGTTTTGCTCCAAGACTTGTTTGATCGATTTGTTTTGTACTTTGATATCTGATGGGGTTGATTTCTGTTTTATTTGCTAAAGACTATGCATCTATCATATACTTCGATTTCTTTGTCCAGGTGCAAGGATCTAATTCAAGCCTTGAGCAAAGCATGTTATTTGGGGGAAGATTAAGTCTTATTATTGGCAGAGGTACCTCCATTAGAATTAAAATTACAATTTGCATTTTGTAAAGTGTTAACTGTCAGGTTATGCGCATGTATGTCTGAATTAGCTGTGTTGTTGGTGTTTTGGCATCTAGGATAGGTCTACTTTATAGTACTACTACTAGAGCAGTAAAGGAAATTGAATTAGTTACTATATCATGTGTAGTGTGTGTATTATTAGTTCCACAATCCTATTTCTTGTTAATTTAGAACAAACATTAGCTTTCTTTCACCTGTGCAATTCTGATTGATCAAATGTGGTATTTTTTACATATACCAGCTCCAATATTTATTGTCATTTCTTTGAATGACTGAGACTCTTATCTGCTATACGAGGCTGTTTCTGAACTGTGAGATAAACTACTCTTCTCTGCTAAGAGAGAGTTGTGCAACTCTAAGAGAGAGTTGTGCAACTCTAAGAGAGAGTTGTGCAACTCTAAGAGAGAGTTGTGCAACTCTAAGAGATTGTTGTGCAACTCTAAGAGAGAGTTGATTCATCCCTCTAAAAAACCTCAAATAATGGAAAATTTTCATTTGGGGTTTTCTTATGTGGCATGTGATGATTTTATCCTCTTCTTTTTGAAACAGAAAAATTTTTAAGCTGTCATTAGTTTACTCATATTGAGCTATCATTAGTTCACTTCTCAGCCTCGTCTAATCTCTTAAATGTGACTTGCTGTCATACTTATGCTGCTGCTGCTTAGCGATCTTTGCAATCCCTCTCACACAAACCTGAGATAGCTTAGCATGTTGATCTCTTAAATGGAACAAACTAACTAAACAGAGCACTAAAAACTGGTTGCACAGATATATTCATGCTATCATCCAGATTTATAGTCTCTCAAATTTCTGTCATTATCACGTGATACTTTTGTATGAAATGATCCCCTTGTATACGAGATAAAGCATAACAGGTGGCTCGTGTTTGCTTTGTAGGTTGCTGAGGCACTTAGCTGTGTAGTGTTTGTAGGAGACTCCAGACAATGGTATTTAGCTCCTCCATCTTTCAATTTCTCTTGATCTAAAGTCTTTGTTGTTTGATTACTTTCACATTTCTCTTGATCTAAAGTCTTTTAATTTTCAGACCTGATCATAATATTGCCATGTAAAATACCCAACTAGAATTTAGTTCTGCAAGATTTTAAACTTCTCAGGAAACTTATGAACTAACTCTAAACCTTGACTGTTCAAGAATACATCTTATTTGTCTTAACCCTTTTCCTGTTCCACACCCAAAATCTTATCTAAGGATTAAGGAGGAGCTGCATGAATCACTTCTGATGATCAGCTATGAACATCCATGGATTGGATAGTGCAATACATGAAGAATTTCTCTATGATTTTTCAGATCTGAGGCTGGTATGTGGCTTTCCTTAATCTTGGCTCTAAACGCATTTTTCCTTTCAAACACTAATATCTGCCTGGAATCAGGCACGGTTGTTGATATGAAATACGGTAAACTGATGCATACTCTAGTCAACATTCTCTCTCACTTAGCTTTTATGAAAATTCATGCTATTAAAGGGATTATTGTATTGTCTCGGCGGCTTTTCATTGATTCCCCATTTATTGAGAGGCCACTGACCTTCTAAGTACTCAAATTAGTCACACATATTTTCTCCTCTGTTGGCTATCCCTAATGGCTATCCCTTGTGGCCAGGGTCTGCGCGCTAAAGAGGCGAATACTATTGTTTGAGAGCAAGGACGTGCTGTCCAGGAACGATGGCTTATGGCTGTTTGCTCTGTGTGCAGCCATCGACACCCCACTGGATGCAGACACCAGTGCTGTTCTGAGGGGTCTGCTCCGCAAGTGCTCGAAGCTGCGAGCTGGAAAGTCAGAGCTTGACGATGAAACCATAATGCTGAACATTCTGGTGTTGATCTCAGGAAAGTATTTTGGGCAGGCTGAGCATTCAACGTGATTGGCTGGCTCTCTACTATATGTATTCTGGGATTGTATTTGTAGCTTTGAAGTTACTTCTTTTCCAAGTTTTTGGCCTGAATAGATGTTTATTGTTTTGGTTTGAGGCTATAAAGCTTTGGATGTTCATTATGTCTGATTTATCTTCAAGGTTATATATATAAGATGGTTTATTAGCTAAGGTCAGTAAAGATGAGCTGATTTTTTTTGCTTTTTACTGTTATAAGCTCGAGTTGTGTTGACAGTGTTGATCATATATAACTCAGAATTTCCGACTTTGTGGACCTTTAACTCATTGTCAATCTATAAATGGACCAGTACTCCATCTCTTCATTTTTGCTCTTTTCTTCATTCAAGTCTGCATTTGAACTCTTTGGTTGCTCATCCTCTTCGTTCAAGTGCTTTCAAGATCTATGGCCTTAACAATGAAAATATGTATGAAATATTAATGGCCTTAAAATTTTAAAATTACATTATAAACATAATGTAATTGATTAACATACATTTTAAAATAAGATTTTAGTTTGTATGAATAAAACTATAAATTTCATGAATAACACTATGAAATTTTAGAGTTGCACGACTCTGTTGTAAGAGTTGCACGACTCTGTGTTAAGAGTTGCACGACTCTGTGTTAAGAGTTGCACGACACTATTTTAAGAGTTGCACAACTCTATTTTAAGAGTTGCACGCCTCTGTTGGAAGAGTTGCACGACTTTGTTGTAAGAAATGCACGACTCTATTTTAAGATTTGCACGACAATCGAGACTTGTGAATTTATTCTCAACATGATCTTATTTTAAAAAAGTGCTGACGTGAAAAAAAAATTATTTGAAAAAAGTGCTGACACAAATAGAATAAAAAGTGCACAAATTAGAATAAACTGCGCACAAATAATATTATAAAGTAAAAAAAATTGTTATCCATGTAGAAAAAAAAACTAGATTTGGATCATATTTGTGAAATTGTTATCCAGACTTGATGGAATTGTTCGACATCATTTGATCTGCTTATGATTCAGTTGTCATGTGCTTCTTCGATTCTTTGTGAAATTGTTATCCATGCTTGTGCAACTCTAAAAAAAGTGCTGACATGGGAAAAAAAGTGCTGACACGGAAAAAAGTGCAACTCTAAACTCTACTTGGATCATATTTGCACAATTTATGGTTATATTTGCAAAAAGTACTCTTATATTTGCACGATAAAAAGTTAAAACCATAAAATAAATAAAAACTAGACTAGGGTCATATTTGCACAACTTATGATTAAATTTGCACAACGTCCTCTTATATTTGCACAACTTACTCTTATTTTTGCTCAACAATAGGTTATTTTTTGCAAAACAATCGAGATTTCTGAAATTGTTCTCAACATGATTTTATTTTCTCTCAATATTATTTTAAGAATTGCACGACTCTGTTCTAAGAGTTGCACGCCTCTGTTTTAAGAGTTGCATGACTATGTTTTAAGAGTTGCACGATCATGTTTTAAGAGTTGCATGAATCTGTTTTAATAGTCGCACGACTCTATTGTAACAGTTGCACGACTCTTATTTTTGCTCAACAATAGGTTATTTTTTTCAAAACGATCGATATTTGTGAAATTGTTTTCAACATGATTTTATTTTCTCTCAATATTATTTTAAGAATTGCACGACTCTGTTGTAAGAGTTGCACGACTATGTTGGAAGAGTTGCACGACTATGTTGGAAGAGTTGCACGACAATGTTGGAAGAGTTGCACGACTATGTTGCAAGAGTTGCATGACGCTGTTTTAAGAGTTGCACGGCTCTGTTGTAGGAGTTGCACGACTCTGTTGTAGGACTTGCACGACTCTTTTGTAAGAGTTGCACGGCTCTGTTTTAAGAGTTGCATGGCTCTGTTTTAAGAGTTGCACGGCTCTTAAAACTAGATTTGGATCATATTTGTGAAATTGTTATCCAGGCTTGATGGAATTGTTCGACATCATTTGATTGGCTTATGATTCATTTGTCATGTGCTTCTTCGATTCTTTGTGAAATTGTTATCCATGCTTGTGCAACTTTAAAAAAAGTGCTGACATGGGAAAAAAAAGTGCTGACACGGGAAAAAAGTGCAACTCTAAACTCTAGAAGGATCAAATTTGCACAATTTATGGTTATATTTGCACAAAGTACTCTTATATTTGCACGATAAAAAGTTAAAAAAATAAAATAAATAAAAACTAGACTAGGGTCATATTTGCATAACTTATGATTAAATTTGCACAACGTCCTCTTATATTTGCACGACTCTGTTGTAACAGTTGCACGACTCTTGTTTTAAGAGTTGCACGACTCTCTTGTAAGAGTTGCACGCCTCTGTTGTAAGGATTGCACGACTGTGTTTTTAAGAGTTGTACGACTCTTGTGTTTAAGAGTTGCACGACTCTGTTGTAAGAATTGCACGACTTTGTTTTAAGAGTTGCACGACAATCGGGACTTGTGAATTTATTCTCAACATGATCTTATTTTATCTCAATATAATTTCATACTTTCTCAATAAATTGTAAACGATTTAGAATAAATTGAAGCAAGTCTAGTTTTATTTTTTATTTTTTTTAACATTTTGTCGTGCAAATATAAACCGTAAATTGTGCAAATATAATCGTATGTTGTGCAAATATAACATTTTGTTGTGCAAAAATAAAATTAAAAATATAGATTATGGATCACATAATAAAATATAGATAATTTTTTTAATTTCTCATATTTGTAGGGTGATTTTTGTAATTTAGTCAAAATTGTTTCTTCTTCCTCAGATTTTTGCGAAGAGGAACCCGCGTCCGCGCTCAATGCCGCCGGCCTCCGGCTCCGCCACCGCCGCCGGCCTCCGGCTCCGCCACCGCTGCCGGCCTCCGGCTCCGCCACCGCCGCCGGCCTCCGGCTCCGCCTCCGGCCTCGCCTCCGGCTCGCTCGACCTCGCTCGGCCGTTGCTCGACTTTGCTCCGGCATTCTAGCTCTCCGGCGCTCTCGATCTCCATCTCGAGCACTCTCGGTCGCCGATGCTCACGCCTCTCCTCCCGTCGCTCCGGCATTCTCGCTCTCATAATCAATTAATCGAATTCTAGATTTGGAATTCAGATCTGGAATCAATTAATCGAATTCGATTTCAGAATCAATTGGACATAAGGTGCGAAGCGGCGCTCCGACTTCAGATCTGGCCGGGGGAGGGTGCGAGGCGGAGCGGTTGCGGCAGCGACAAGGAGGAAAGGAGGAAGATGGACGGAATTGCTTCAGATCCGGCGTCGAAGCCATAGATCTCGGCCTCGCTCACAATCGCCATCCAGAGAAAAAGAGAGCGCGCAGAGAGAGGTCGGAGGAGAGAGAAAGGAAACAAAGGGACGGGGGTTTTATTTAGGACATTTTGCAAAATTGTCCCAAAACGCGGCTATTTTGCAAAATAAGCCCATTTTCGTGGCTATTTTGCAAAACCGCCCCAAAATATATATCTCTCTTGTTTCAAAACATCTACCTTTCTTGTTACAACTCCCAAATAAATAATTTACATGTTTCTTCTAATAAACTATAGAAAAATGATCACTTAGTGGTGGATCAACTTTCTAATACTCACTCCTTGCTAAGGAAGCTGAAAACCGAAGGAAACTCTATTGGAGATCAAAACTGAGCTCAAGATTATGTTCGACAAACTTAGTTACAACTGTGCTAACAACCCCTTACATAATATCACCCTATGTATATAAACCATACAATATATCCTTATATACATAGTCTTATTACCCCCCCCCCCGGATCCGGGATGTCAAAGACAAGACCCAACTTGATAGATAGGAACCTGTGTTGCTGCTCTCCTAAAGCTTTAGTCATGATGTCCGCAATTTGAAGATTTGTGGAAACATGTTGAGTAAGGAGGAAACCTTCTTGTTGCTTTTCACGGACAAAATGGTAGTCGATTCGGAGGTGCTTTGTGCGCTCATGGAACACTGGATTGGCAGCCAAGTGTTGAGCAGCCTTGTTGTCACACATCAAGGGAATTGGGAGAGGAACTGTGATATGAAGATTATGAAAAAGTGCTTGTAACCATACCATCTCACTTGCAGTGTAAGACATAGACCTGTATTCAGATTCTGCTGAAGACTTGGAAACTGTGAGCTGTTTCTTTGTCTTCCAACTGATCAATGAGTCCACAAGGAAGATGCAATAGCTTGACAATGATCGAGCAGAGAAAGGGCAAGCTCCCCAATCAGCATCACTGTATGCTGTCAAGTGCAAGGCAGATTTGGAAGAATAAAAAAGCCATGCATTAATGGTTCCTTTGAGGTATCTGAGTATATGAAGAGCTGCTTGGTAATGAGGAATGCGAGGAGCACTTAGGAACTAAGACAGATGCTGAACAGCATAGGACAAGTCTGGTCTTGTCATGTTGAGAAAGAGGAGTCTACCAACCAGTCTTCTATATCTTTCAGGCTCTTCAATCAGTTCACCATCTTCTAAAGACAACCTGAGTCCTCTAGGTAATGGGAATTTGGCTTCTTTGCAATCCAAGAGCTGCATATCTCTGAGGAGATCAATGATATACTTCCTTTGGTGAATCAACATTCCATTAGCAGACCTAGAGATCTCCATGCCAAGAAAATATCTCACTTGGCCGAGATCCTTGATTGTAAATTGTTGGTGCAGTCTTTGCTTTGTCAAAATGATTTCTGCTTCATCATCTCCAGTTAGAAGAACGTCATCAACATACACCAAGGCTGTGATCAGGCCCTTCTGTACATGTTTGATGAAGAGAGAATAATCCTGTTTTGACTGTGTAAAACCAAGAGAAATAAGAAATTTAGTGAGTTCAACATTCCATTGCCTACTGGCTTGTTTTAAGCCATATAAAGACCTTTTGAGAAGGCAAACTTGACCAGGTTTTGCCTTAACATATCCATCAGGTGGCAACATATATATTTCTTCATCCAAATATCCATGAAGAAATGCATTATTTATGTCCAACTGATGGATTGGCCAATTTTTGACAGTAACTAAGGCTAAAATTCTTCTTACAGAAGTGAATTTAGCTACAGGGGAGAAAGTATGTTTGTAATCTTTCTCTTTGACTTGGTTGTAGCCTTTTGCTACTAACCTAGCCTTATATCTCTCAATGGTTCCATCAGGTTTGTATTTAAGTTTAAAAACCCACTTGGAACCAATAGGAGTCGTATCCTTAGGCAAATCAGTCAATTGCCATGTTTGATTATTCTCTAGAGCTTGTAACTCTTTATCCATAGCTTCAATCCACTTAGGATCTTTCTTAGCTTGGAAAAAGGTATGAGGCTCAGGAATATTCACAAAATTAACAAAAGAAGTAATGAATTCAGGAGAGAAACTGTCAACATTACCAAGAACTTGGGATAAAAAGGACAGGGATTCTGAATTATGTCTTATAGAAGGACATAAAAAATTCTTGAGTTTGGCAGGAGGGTTATAGAAGGACATAAAAAATCCTTGTGTATTTTGAGAGACTTCACCAGATATGCTTTCATTATCAGATGTTGGTACACTATTATTGACAAACTCATGAATACTGTTATTGTCATTCTCAATGCTATTAATAATAGGTGAATGAGAAAGCTCATTAGGAACAGTTGAGGGGGTAATGTGTGAAGTTGAATATAAATCAGTGTAGTCAGCTGGATTGACCAGTGGTAATTGAGTAGAACGAGATGGAGCACTAGGACATACATTGGTTTTAAAAGGGAATTGATCTTCAAAAAAGGTCACATCCCTACTAACAATGTATTTCCCAGTGTCCAGGCAAAAAAATTTGTAAGCCTTTTGGGCAAAAGGGTATCCCACAAAGATACACCTAATAGCCTTTGGACCAAACTTATCAGCTTTGTACTTGGGATCAAAGGCAAAAGCCAGACTACCAATAGTTTTAAGCTCAGTATAGGAGGGTACTCTACCAAAGAGAACCTCATGAGGTGTCTTCCACTGTAAAACCTGTGATGGAAGCTTATTTATCACATGAGTTGCAGCCAAAACACAGTCTCCCAAAACTCAGAAGGTAAATTAGCATGTAACTTGAGAGATCTAGCAGTCTCTATAAGGTACCTATGCTTCCTCTCAACCTTACCATTTTTTTGAGGAGTATAAGGAGCACTTCTTTGATGCACTATACCTTTTGAAGCAAACAAATCCATACAAGCTCTTTGAATGAACTCAGACCCATTGTCACTTCGAAAACACTTAACAGATGCATTAAATTGTGTAGAAACATAGGAAATAAAGGAAGATAACAAGGAAAACATTTCAGTTTTAGATTGCATCAAAAAAGTCCATGTTACACGACTCTTGTCATCCATGACAGTCAAGAAAAAAGAAGCACCAGAAATACTTTTAGTCCTATAAGGACCCCATATGTCAAGGTGAACAAGGTCAAAGCAATGACTAGAAACTGTAGTACTAATAGGAAATGAAGATCTATGCATCTTGGCAAGAACACATGTTTCACATTTGGGCAGATTAGAAACATTACAAGGCAAAGAATCTAAGTGCTCAATCTTACTGCCAGAAGCATGACCTAATCTAACATGTAGCTGTAACATCTTAGCAACATCAGAAGACACATTGGAAGCCAAGCAATCCTTATTCTTAGAAGGCAACACACTCCTATTGAGCTTTAAAGGAACCCCAGAGGCTGCAATGACCTTGTCAGCTTGTAATCTATAAAGGCCATTGAGCTTGAAGCCTGATCCAATGACCTGGTTACTGCCAAGGTCCTGAAAACACCAATTGCCAGAGGTAAACACAGCAGCCAAAGAAGAATTCTCTACCAATCTAGGTACAGATAGCAAATTATGTTTAAAACTAGGAACCAGCAAGACATTATGCGGAATCAAACTATCAGTCAAACATAGAGTACCAATCTCTTTTACAAAAGAAGTGTTACCATCAGGCATACCAACCAAAATAGGCCTATCAAGCAACCTTTTATCAGTCAGTAAATGTGGAAAAGCAGTCATATGATCAGTGGCTCCCGTATCTATGATCCAATCTTTATCACTTGTCAAAGAAGCAAGTAAAGCCAAATTAAAGGATTTAGAATTACCTGCCATGTTGATGACTGTGGAACAGTTGACCTGAGGTTGAGACTGCATAGCTCAAAGAACCTCTTGACATACTGCATTGATCAAGTTTTGATCAATTTTCCCAGTCTGAACCCCTTCCCCATCATGTTGCTCCAAGGGGTCCCCAACATCACCACAAGCATTGTGTGCAACAACTTTTCTTTCCTTAAACCAATCTGGATATCCATGAAGCTTGAAACAATTTTCTTGGATATGGCATTTTCCTTTGCAATGAAAACAAACCCTGGATTCCTTTTCCTTCTTGTCTTTACGAAAGTCCTTCCTTTCACCCTGCACTCCCTGTCTGTTTCCTGCTAGAGCCATGCTATCAGCACTTGTGCTCGCACCATCAACAGCCTTATCAGAGTTGCCACTGTCTACCTGAGACACCAGATAATATGCTTTGTTCAAAGTAGGCAAAGGATCCATGGCCAAGATACTACTACGAACTCCATCAAACGACTCTCCAAGCCCCATCAAGAACTGCATAAGGCGATTGCGCACTTCACCTTCATTTACTTTCTTCATTACATTGCAAGTACAGGCTACCATAGCCCCACACGAACAGTCATACTGTCCCTCAACAGACTGCAATTCATCCCAAATTCGCTTCAATTTGTTGAAGTACTCAGCGATGGTTTTTCCCACCCCGAGAGACAGAACACAACTCCTTCTTGAGCTGGTAAATCAATGGCGCATTAGTTTGCCCATATCTTTCGAACACCTCGTCCCACAGCTGCTTAGCAGACTCGACGTACATAAAGCCTTCAGAAATAGTATTGATCATTGAATTGCCTAACCAACAACGAACCATGTAGTCAGCTCGCTGCCAGCGCTGCAATTTCTCCAGATCGGTCGGCCGTGCACAAGATCCGTCTATAAACCCGATCTTGTTCTTAGCTCCTAGCGCCAGGCGAACTCCCCGGCTCCAACTCAGGTAATTCGTTCCATTAAACTGAAACGACAACAACTGCGCACCCGGATGATCCGAATTCGCCAGATTTAAAGGATCATTCGCATTATTATGCGAATTATCATCCAATCGATGATTCCTCAACATCGAATCCATTTCCTCAGACATTCTCGCTCAACAATTGCAAGAATCCATCGAAATTGAATGCGACAATTCACGATTCCAACACAGAATCGCAAAATCAGAAACAAGCGGAAGTAATACAAATTGACAGAAAACAAAAACGCGAACCAGAAGGTAATCTCGGTCCAAGATTACGCCATTCGCTCTGATACCATGAAAATCGAAGGAAACTCCATTGGAGATCAAAACTCAGCTCAAGATTATGTTCAACAAACTTAGTTACAACTGCGCTAACAACCCCTATTTATAGAGGAAGATCCAGCTTTTGTATAATTACATAATATCACCCTATGTATATAAACCATACAATATTTCCTTATATACATAGTGTTATTAGAAGCTCATGCCGTGTAGGCTGTACAACAAATTAAAGGATAATCCAAAGATTGGTTGCACACATTGGCGGAGTGACGGCCACATAATCATTCCGAAATGGTTCAATCGGAAAAGATTCGTAGGTAATATTCAAAGATTTCCGATTCGAACCTGACCACTCTTTATTTACCAAATTCAAGGAGCGGCGGCCACATACTTCATTCAGATAAGAACCAAGTAAAGCAGGGCTAAGTTAAAACTATATATATTGGTTAAGGCTTCATTTCTTATAACTTATTTGGTGCATCTTTGGAATTTGTTTATTTAGAATAGCTCATAATGTTAAGATTTAGATAAACAGAGTATATATGTTTAATCTGGGGTCATGTTTTTTTTATATATATTGTTATCCATCTTTTAGAATGATATGGATAAGGGCAAGTTCACTAAAACAAAAGGTTAAATTGTGGGTAGCCCAAAAATGCAACTTTAATAACAAATGGAGCATGCATGAAGCATGTTGAAGTATATTAATATGTTTAAACTATATATATGTAGAAAGTGTGAGGTCACATAAATACCTAGACCCCACTCACCCACCCATCTCAACTCTTAAACTCATAAGTGCATATTTGACTCATTATATATAGGCATTTGTTTTAAAAAAAAAAAACACAGGCAGTGCTAATCAGATTCAATTTCTTGATACAACAGCTAGCTTTCATGTTTGTCTCGCTCATCAGGACAAAAATTGGGTACATCACACCTACTGTTGGCTCTGATATGGAAGTTTCTAAGGTAAGAACATGTATCGCCAATCAGATAAGATCATAAGATCCCAGTTTTGCCTTCTAAGATTTGAGTCTTAAATAATTATCAAGACTAAAATTATTAGCCCAATTAGCATATGACAAAAGCATACATAAGAACTATCCATCATATAAACTAGTCAATAAATAAATATTAGAATGCACTTCTATTGTCATAATGGACCTTTTATTATTTCAATTTGATTAAGGATTATTTTAATACTACTCAAACAATTTTCATTGAAATTCTTTAGCAGCATAAGCCAAAACTCTTGTGTGTAGTTTTATTGACTTTGTTAAGCAATTTCCACCTTTTTATTATTTTTTTAAAACAAAAAGAATTGTTGGGTTCAAGCTTTTTGATGGAGAAGCCGGATTAGAGTTTGTTATTCGAGATCATAGGGGAAATGCCATTTATTATTTGGCTTCACGGTTTAAACGAGTTTATTCATTGATGTCTAAAGCTCTCTTGACATTATAGTTTATCAATCAGATATAAGGGATTGGCTTTTATTGAAGTTGAAATTCTTAGGGTCGTCAATGTTATTAATGAAGTTTCATATTATCCATGAAAAATTGAGATGGGATACTCGATCAAACTCTATTGCGGTCATTTGAGTCAACTAACTTGCATTTTTCAGGTACTCCGAAAGGTGAACAGTGAACACAGAACCATTTCGGAGTGGCTCACTGAAAAGTACTTACGGATAGTACCAAAAGTCCCCAGTTCGAACCCAAGATATGCCCATTTGATCTTTATTTATAAATTCAAGAAAGGTGAACTGCTATTGGAGACATTATGATATAATAATTGTTATTATTATAATAGGATAGAAATATATCTTGGATAAATTTAGTTTATCTATATATATCCTTTGTCTTTTTTTACAATGGGCAAATTAGTGGGTGGGCGAACTACAAGAGTAAAACACCATCCTGATCATCCTATAGCGGATGATATCACACAGATCCGTAATAATAGAGACAATCGAAAGATTACACTTATAAGTACGTATTCCTAGCTATGTAGTCAACCATTCTATTTGGCTCTCTGAAGCAATGTCTGAATTCGATGTAGTCAAAACTTGTCTTCAACCCATCGATCATCTCTATATAGCGCAATATTTCCCTCATGATCTTGGTCCTATCATTAATGGCTTGAACTACTTCCAAGCAGTCCTCTTCAATGATAACATTCCGCAATCCTTTGTTTGCCGCTAATTGTATACCTGCACAGAAATCATAAGCTTCTGTTTGTAGAGCTGTAGTGATACAGGTCTCCTATTGAAAGATGTCCATGACCCTTCCATTCCAATCCCAAATAACCTCCCCCCCCCCCTCCAACTTGGCTGAAGCCAGTGGGTATTACTGAGTCATCCACATGATTTTTGTAGATAGCCCTAGGTGGTTTACACCATTTTGAATTTTGCCTTCTTTTCCTTGCATGTTCCTTCTTGTTTTTGTCATTTTTCGTTGCCTGGTTCCATTCTTTAATGTTACTAATAATTTTTTGAGTAATGGAAGCCATGGGCTCTATTTTTTTTGATTAAATACTAGACTATGTATGGTTTCCCAAATAGTTTGCTAGATAAAACACAACTCTTCAAATTGGGAGGTTCCACGTCTTATCTGGATGGTGTCTAGTGTGGGAGTTGGTCAGGCATAGAAAAGTTTTACCCATTGTTTTTTCATAGTTTGAGATAATCAATTTTGTGAATGGACAATTTAGAAATAGATGATTACTATCCTCATGATTACTATCCTCATCACCACCATTACAAAGATAGCATTGGGAAGGCACTCTATTAATGTATTTATTCAATATTGCTTTTGTCGGAAGTACATCAATAGCTAATTTCCATAGAAAATTCTTCATTCTTGGTGAGATTTTAGTCGGAGTGCTATTCGTTATCTCTCTAGCTGATTTTGTAGTAAACTTTCCATCTGGATTTAGTTTCCAAATTGATTTGTCTGATGTAGACCAGTTTGGAATGTATATGTTAATAATATTTTGGATGATATCATGAGGAAACAATTGTTTAGACAGGTCTAGATTCCAATGTTTTTTATCTGTAAAGAGCTGGCTTACTTTTAAATTGGGATCATGTTGTGCTTGAAGATGAGTTTAGTGGTTGATTCAGAATCCAAGGGTGATTCCAAACGTTAATCATATATTCATATATCCATTTCCAATAATCCAATGAAGGCCTTGGTAAAATTTCTCCCGAAGTTGAATGGGCCGTCCAAATTGCCAAGAAATATTATGAGTAGTTCTTTCCTTTATGGTTTCATTTCTTAAGTATTTTTCTTTTATTACTTTTACCCTAATGTTATTTTTGGATCCGTGTGAATTTTCCAAAGTAATTTCATTTGGAGACTGATATTTATATCTTCAGTCGTTCTGAATCCAAGTCCTGGTCTTTTGGCTTTCAAATTTTGTCCCAGCTAATCAAAGCTATGTACCTTTCAGATTGTAGTTCGTTACAAAAGAAGTTTTTGTTAATTTGATCAATTTGTTGTAGATTACCGTTGGGAAGGAGGAAGTTTTGTATTAGATAATTTGTTGTAGAATTAAGATTTGCTTGGATGAGGACATATCTGCCAGCCTGAGACCGTTGCCTCGAGCCCCCAATCAAGTAAGGACCCCGTAAAAATATGTATAATGTATATAATTGGTAATATGTATATAACTATTTTTGTATGTATAAGTAAAAAAAACTGATTAATGTTAGGATACAAACAAAACATGTACATTTTTCACATAACTTGTTAACTTGTTGAATCTTCAATCTAAGTGAATAAATGACGGATAGTTCAAGATAACCTTATCTTAATTTTGATTTTTACCAATAATACAAGGTGGTTTTTTTAGTAAAAAAAATTAAGTTATATATATATATATATTCGATTTTAAGATCTTTATTTGAATAGTAATAAGATTATATTTGTATGACCAAATTTGGTATTGCTATGTGTTACGTTTAACTTTAATTACCATAAAAAAAACATTATAAAAAAAAATTGAACTTTATTTATCACTAGAAAAGTTTCTTATTCTTTTTATACCACTAATAGGGAAATCTATTAACATCAAAAAAATAAGTATAATGGCATAAAAGTATTGCTATGAATCATATAATGATAATTTATAACATTAGATGTATATATACTACGAATCATTAATTAGTAATGAAAGTAGAACTCAAGTTTACTAGCTAGAGTTAAATTAAGTTTAAAATTTATATTTTAAAATAATTTATTTGAAAATATAGTTCATGACTAAATTTGTACCAAAGGGCCCTATTTTTTTTTTAGTCTATAACTCTAAAAACATCAGGGCCGGCCCTCGGCTTAATAATAACAATTTAGATGTGATCTTCTCCCACCAATTGTGTAGTTTTACCTTCTCTAATATAGACTTTCCTCCACCAATCTATATAAGTGTTTTACCCCTCTCTAAAATCTACATGATATTAGAGCATCCACAGTAGTTGGAAGTGCCCCTCTCGATTTCACTTTTTTATTCGATTTCGGGAACCCGACTATTATGGGCAGCCTCCTCAATTTTAGAGTGTCTGAATATATTGGGCACTTTTCCATATTTAAAACAAAAAAAAAATGACATGTGTACAACTTTATCAGTTATTTCATTTGTGTTATTTTCCTTATTAGATTTTAATTAAAAGATTCAAAATCAAATTATCAGTCGAAGATTAGGTTGAAGATGGTAGCAACAAATGACACACTACGTCAGTACGTCCTAACAAATCGCATTATAAAGAATTTTTAACAAGTTGTGGTTATTAACAAACCCTATACGATTTAAAAGCGGATTTAACATATAGTCGCGTGACATTTTTAGCTATCACCTTTAAAGTCAATGTTATTTTCGAAATATTGCAAAGTTGGTATCACTTAGGCTACCGCCCCAAATTCCTGTTATTGGGTGCAATTTCCCCAAAACTAAAAGCTGCTCAATCCCATTGTATTATCTCCGATGCTAGCTAAGTACATTCTTCAATTGCATTATACTTTTGGAGAAAACTAGCAATTTAATAAATTGACTCCTAAAAGTCAACTTATAATAAGTAAAAGAAACACGCATATGTAAGATTCCAGTAAGTTGTTACATCTTCCATCTACCTAAGCACACAGTACTCTCATCCTCCTTTTTAACAGTGTTCATCCTTAGCCTCAAATAGCCCCCTTTTTCTTCCTATATAAGCCACTCTCCTTTTCATCTTCTATACAACACTTGCAAATTAAATTTGAGGAATGCATCCTTTTGAATTAGCCTCCATGGGTTTCGAAATCCCGACGCAATTCCCACCCAACTTCATCCTCCTACAAGACAACCTTCCGAGCATCCCATCCTTCCCTTCCGGCCATGAATTCGGGTTGCAGCCATCGGGTGTGAGCAACAACTCCACATCTGATGAAGCAGAGGAGCAGCAGTTTGAGGTCATAATCGACGAGAGGAAGAGGAGGAGAATGATCTCCAACAGGGAGTCGGCTAGGAGGTCTAGGATGAGGAAACAAAGGCAGATCGATGAGCTCTGGACGCAGGTTCTCAGGCTTAGGACGGAGAACCATGACCTCGTTGGCAAGCTAAAGCACGCGAATGAGTGCCATGAGAAGGTTCTGTTGGAGAATGCGCAGCTCAAAGAGGAAACTGCCGGCCTTCGTGAGATGATCACTGGTGTCCAGTTTGGCAGTCCTTTCGACGCTTTGGAACACAATTTTCAAGGATCTAACCAGTTGCCGACTCATATATGTGTTTCTAAACATGAAATGTGAGACTCTAACAAACAATATTGGTAGTTAAAAACTTGTTTTTTTCGTTTCTTCTTTTCCGACACCAGTTTTAGTAGTGGCCGAAATCCATAGGTGAAGAAACTCTACTATATATATATCACGTACTTTGTAAGTTTTATGATCAACCAAAACTGAGTAAGGAATTAATACATCATCGATCTTTGTAAGGATATAAGTCTTATTATGATGCATGTGGGCTTGTACAAGCGAGTATGGGGTGTAGTATAACAACTTGATCGACTCAAGTATTCAAAGCAGAACCTAGAAATTAAACTGGCAAAAAGCATAAGCTAGATTGCGATTCAATTGATCGGTAGACACCATTCCTCTACCAAGACAAGGATGTCTTCGTAGAGGAGGGATGTTATTGAAGCAAGGATGGAAGTTATGAGCTAATGGCTCCGAGAAAGAAGCTAAGACGACAGGTTATATATATATAAAATGCTAACAAGGAAATGAAATCACCTTCAAAACAATTATAAAAATAAAAGAAAAAGAAAGGTTATATATATATATATATATGAGTTTAATGTACCTAGTAAGTACTACAGAACTGTGCAACAATCAATATCAGTTGGTTTCTACCAAGCTAACTTGAAGTTGTGATGTTTCTCTGCCTAATGCTCATGTTTGTACCAAAGGACAATGAAATGCTTGCCACACCAATAAACCAAGGGTAGAAAACAAAGTACCCAAACCCCTAATTAATACTTCAGTAACTTCAGTTGGTTCAAATGTACATGTACTCTTAGCTTCATCTCACATATATTTATAGTTTGAGTGAGTAAAAGAAGCAACATGGTGTCCTTCTGAGATCAACATGGTGCACAGGTTTACTGCATATATATATATAACCCTGAGATCAATTTCGCGTGCAAAATCTTCTGTTTGTTATTATTTATTAGATCGAGTAAGGATTCGAAATACCAAACAATTAAATCTTTGGTCTGTGCAGGAGAAGCCCCCGCAAAGCAGCGCAACATAGCGAGCCACAAAACCATGGCATTGAAGACGGCATTAGGAAGGCCACTACCCTTGGCCTGGTCCAATTTCCTTTGTGGCCCAGACTCGACTAAGACGTTCACTGCCCTGGTGAGGGACATAGGAGCTGCGGTGAGGGGACATGTCCCAATGCGAGCGGCGTCCTGGTCAGCGCTTGACAAGGAGCATAGGGACGTCCTCTTTGCATATCTCGGGGTACTTATTCTTTTATTCTTGTACATGTTTTCATCCAGAACATGTACGATATCTTGCAAACAATTCTCTGTCATACATTAGATTAATATTTTGTATGGAGATATCTTGCAAACAATTCTTTGTTGAGTTAGCTTGCTTTATTAGATTTTAATGTCTTGTGTAGATACTCTTTATCTGTTGTGTTGTCACCTAAGTTATCTTGGTTAGTATCGATACTCTTTTTCTATATTGTTGTTCCTAATATAACTATAGCTACTCTAATTTGTCTTTATATTTATTTTTATTGTGGTTTCTTGTTTTGGGTCCTTTTATATATATATATTATCATGAAATATTTATACAAATTTTGCATCAGATTTTGAAGATACTCTTATATAGTTTAAACTTGAAATTTTAAAGATCATCACTTTAGAATTTAGAAATTACAAATAAACTTACTAACTTTCTGATTTCTTATGTCATCCAGAACATGTACGATATGGAGAATCTAGATCCACTTATCCGAAAATTCATCAATGGACGTGCCAACAGTATCTATAGATCTTGGAAATGTCGGTGCCGAAAGATCTATACTGAGCACGGGAGAAGCCGGATGCCGGATGAGTTCAAGCACCGTCGATCTGAGTGGAAATGGTTGATAGAGAATGAGTTCGAAAATGAGGCAAAGAAGGTAAACATCTACTGCTGGACATTTTTTATTGTATATATATATTTGTGTGTGTGCATTTATAGTTGTTAAGCGTTCTCTAATTTGCCAAATTGTGTTTTTTGAGGCATTGTGTGCACGGAACAAGGAGAACCGCACCAAAAACCCAAACCCTATCAACCATCGTTCTGGCCCAAAGCCATTCACCCACAGGGCAATTGAGCTGGCTAAAGGAGGCAGTCAGGCGCCGTTTGTTGAAGTCGTGCTGAACATGTACAAGTCTTCCCCAAATGCTGGAGAACAACTTGTAAGTTTTATTTTCAATGTAATATTGTATAACTAATTTGTAAACTGATTTAGGTTGTTATTTATAGACTCTCTCTCTTATGATAGGCAAAACTTCAGCAAACATTTGATGAGATAAAACAATCCAATCCACCAGACTCGGAAGCGGCACCAGCCCCCTTGACCGTAGAAGCACAACGCGATATCATAATATCTTGCTTGGGAGAGCGTCGAGGAACAGAAGTTAGAGGTATGCCACCAACACATACACTTTATTTAAAATATAAACTGCACTTCATTTTAGTTGTCCCATTTTTATGACAATTTTTAACAGAAACTGTCTATATATATACTCTATCAGATTGTTTGATCTCCTGATTTCATTTTACTCTTTATCAAATTACATTGCTCTTTATCTATATATATACACTCTTTTATCAGACTAGTCTGTGAACCGTTCTACGCACGAAATTGTGTTTCATATTGTAATTAAAGCCACAAATACACTTAAAGACACTGAAATCAAATAGCTAAAGAAAATATGGACTGGAAACTTTAAATTTGCCAAGGAGCTTAATAAAATAACCCAAACTTGTTGAGATGGTGCACTCAATCAAAAATCTGTAACTTTATGGATTCCATGTGCATCCATCAATAGGTTCTCTGGTTGTTAGAGAATAGAAAAGGGAATATATAAAGCAGGGTAAAATGAAAAGAATGATAAAGAGATTGTCAAGTGACTAAATTTGTATCAACAAACCAATAAGTAGAGTAAAGCCAATTATAACTTTGATGGGAAATAAAACCAAACTACCTAATAATATCGTTGCTCCCATTATAAATGAAATCTTTGCTATATAAACAAACAAGTAATGTGCATACATGAAACTACGACAAGAAATGAAATGCTAAAATTCTGATGGGAATAAAGAATTCAATTTAGAACTCTATAAGGGAAAGTGAGTATTGGACAGGAAAAAGGTCATAGAGATGGAAGTGATGGAAGAATGAGAGAGGGGCTTACATCATATTTAGATGCCTACCCACGTGTTCAGTATAGAACCAGTGAAAGTGTTTCATGCAACCTCTGAAGTTTTAAAGTTCTCCATGCTGCTAAGGTATGATTAATGATATCAAAGAATCACACTTGGGTTGGGACTTACAACTTCTCTAAAAACTTCAGATTAATAAAGGAAGATGAAAGCATTCATGCAACATATGCAGATTCAAGAGAATGGGATGAACCAGATAAGTTAGTTACAACAATGGATTGAATATTTGATTATTGATGTTGCTCTTCATTTAGAGTAATTATAAGAAATTAAGGGTAACATAACTAAATAAATTGGATAAAGTCTTGTCCAATCAATAGAGCCTGGATCTGTTGAGATCTTGGAGCTGGAGTAGATTGTGGTAGCTCCACCTCGGCTCATCCCAACGCAATTTAATTAAATCCCTTATATCTCTGATTGCTCAGGAGTAGTCCAGGAAGAGAAGATTGCGTTTCATTCCAAGTTATGATCAATATTGACTTTAATCTGATCGGTTTTGAAGAAAATACTTTAATACTTTAATAATGTATACTCTTTTATCAGATTACATTATTCACATAAATTGACTTTAATCTGATCGATTTTGAAGAAAATACTTTAATAATGTATACTCTTTTAATGATAATGACATTCAGATTTTGAAGAACTTTGACAAAAGAAAATTTACTATAATCTATATGTATAGATCTGATCAATATTGATGTCAATTCCTTATTCAAATACATGCCGCTACATTTTAATGGTGTTTATGTAGGTTTGGGAGGGGCTCATCAGCGACCCCCAAAGAAGAGGGGAGGCCCATGGGCTGCTGCTGCAGCTGAAGAGAGGAGGGAAGAGAGGAGGGAGCTGGAGGAGAGGGCTTCGAAGGCTGAGGAGGCTGCTGTAAAGGCTCGGGAGGATGCTGTAAAGGCTCAGAAGGAGGCTATAAAGGCTCAGGAGGAGGCTGTAAAGGCTCGGGAGGATGCTGTAAAGGCTCAGGGGGATGCTGCAAAGGCTCAAGAGGATGCAAGGTTGGCCATATCGGGCCTTGCTGAGTTGCGGGATGTCGTGCGGGGGTTAGTCGCAGACAAACAAGCTTCGGTTGGCACCCCTGCAAATGAAGCTTAAGGTTTGAATGTGATTCTCTTCCTCATCTTTTGACTATTTAACTCTAGTATTGAACTAGTTTGATTAACCTATGAATGTGTGTAGTGTTGGTAGAAAAGAAGGGCTGGGTTTTGTGGGTTTTTGCTAGACAAAGTTGAATGTCGATTTGGGAATATTTTGTTGGAACGAAAAACTAACTTGAATGTGACATTCGTATGAATTTGAAATGTATGCACTTTTAGACAAATGTGGATGTATATGGATGTCAATTATGAATGTGAAATGTATGTGCGAGATGTCCACAAGCTTGTGAATGTGTTATGAGAAACAGGTGATTTGGATGCGATTTGGTGCGTGTCCGCAGGGAGAAAATGGAGCTTCCAAATAGGATTTTGTTTATTGGGAACTCCATTCTAGCAACGAACATAGGGTAAACCCGTTGTAAGAACATTTAAAAAATGATCAATATGTCACTCGGGCAACGAACAATGATCACTCAGGCAACGAACAAAGAAACCCTTGTGGTTGGTACAAAATGAAAAAACGCCTCCTTCAAGACTCAAGCCACGACATCATATCCGTTGCTAGATGACTCAGGCTACGAAATAAAGTTACTTTCGTGGCCTGAGTATTTAGATTTTCTGACGGGGAACGACTCTTAGGCGACGAACAAGACTTAGGCGACGAACTTATCTCGTCACTTGAATGGCTACAACCGATTGCAAACCCGTTGACCATATTCAGGCAACGGACAGTGTATTCGTTGCCTGAGATAACTCAGGCAACGAACAAACAGTTGTTCGTCGCCTAGAGATCAGAGGCACGGGCTTTAAGCTACGGGGTCTCAGGCGACAACATGTCCGTTGCCTGAATCCTCAGGTGACGTGAGAGGCCTTCAGACGACGACTTTATGTCCGTTGCCTGAGTTGCACCAGGACGTAGTGTACGTGCATTGACGAGTAATGGAGGTGGGGCAGGGTAGGCCTAGTAGTGTCTTAAAACTCGCACTCAATTCGACCCAAAAATTTATAAGGCCTGTCCGCGACTCCATTGTGTGGTCAAATTTGTCCTCAAAAAACGTACACACCTACTCAGAACAGTTCTTAAATTGGAACTATATACAAGAATATATTTTATGTATATATACCTAGCTACAAAAGTGTCCTTGTTACGTGTTGTGAGCTGAATCTGCCATGTTTTACAGTAACTTTTATATCGATTTCTGTATACATTGCATTCATTTGGGTTTAGATAGTACAGAATCTATGTAGTTTATGTTTATTTGCCAAATTATGGAATCTACACCAGTTTCTGTTTAATTGGCAGAAATCGAGGCATTTTACAGCAATTCTACAGAAGGTCGAAAAAGCTCAGAAAAACACTACAGAAGTCCAAGGTCAAAGAAGCGGAACCAGTCTGAGAGTCAAGGCTACTCGATCTCGAATAGGCCTACTCGACCTAGACGAGCATGTCTGAGCATAGCCTTGTCGACAAAGCCTGATCGAGAGCCAGACCAACCCGAGCTCCGGACCCTACTCGATCTCGACAAGCCCTATTCGAGATCGACGAAACCCAGACGCCACACCCGGAGTCGACAAGGAAAGAAGCCGAAGACGAAGCTGAGGACGACAAGGAGCACTCGCTGCCAGCGACTCGACTCGCTGCAGCGGACCGTTCGCTGCCGCGGCAAAACCCGCTGCCAGCGGGAGAGGCAACTCGCGGAAGCGGGAAGGAAGAGCCCTACTCGATCTCGACGAAGCTTGGTCGAGATCGACAAGCCCCTGAGTTCGGATCCAGGCTTGTCGAGTAAAGCCACCCGAGAGCACCTAGTCGGCAAGACCAACCCTGTTCGACATCGACGAGTGCTAGTCGAGGTCGACGAGCCCAGGAAGCCATGTCCGAGCCACATCGAGGAGATCTACCCGAGAAGACCTAGTCGGCGAAGCCAGTCTACTCGAGGTCGACTAGGCCTCGTCGAGGTCGACGAGCACCGTGAGCCAGAGTCCGAGTTTGTCGAGCACCAGCTAGCCGAGACGATGAACCGAGCCAGTCGACCAAGACTTCTACTCGAGATCGACAAGAGCCTTGTCGAGGTCGACGAAGCTTCCAGAAGCTGTTCGACACGGCTTGACGAATCCTACTCGGTTTTGCATTCCTTGGGCATGAAGATTTCCGATTCTATCTAAAACTATCAAGATCTACCATGAAGAGAAAGATTCTATCCATTGAAGACATTTAGATATAATTCCTATTTTAGATTTAATTCCATTATGTCTTTTATTTATCCTTAAGCGTTTTAGATAAAGTTTTAGATATAGATAGATATCTTCTTTCCTAGAATAGCTAGGGAATGAAGGCTATAAATAAGGCCCTAGGGGGCTCAGTTTTATTCATACAATTCTAGATCACAATTCAATTCACGATTCCAAGTCAGAGACAATTAGTTAGTTCCACAGAGAAGTTTAGGAGTTCTAAGGTTTTTAGGGTTTTGGCTTTCTGCGAAAGTTGATTGCCAGGATTGTAAAAGGCTTTGAATTTAGTTTTAATGCAAGTTTCTTTTCATCAATCAATGTCTGTTATTGCGATGAGGCGTGACTCGTGAGTAGTCCACCCACTTCTAGGGCTGGGGTGAGCCCGACGGTGGCCATGTGAGGCGATGCGATAAAGGTCAGATCTTTTTGTGCGATTCATCTTCTATCCCTATGAGCATGATTCTTTTGCGAGAGTTGAAGGTGATCCTTGTTTGTGTTATTGAAGCGAAAGTGATCTTAATGCAACTTGGATTAATTATGTGAAAAAGGGTTAGTAACAATTAGGGTTTATGCGAAAGCCTCTATATGCCTATTTGTTAATGACGAAAGTTATTTGATGGAAAGCATGATCTTTTGTGCCTTTATGTGTTACTTTGCATGGTTATCGTTGTGGTGTTGAAACCCTGGCCTTGGAAGTCTTTTAATATATTGAAGTTTATTTCCATCGAAAATCTGTGTTTGTCTTTAATTCTGAAATTTTATTTTTTTTCTGTTTCTTGTCGACATAGAGGAGATCTGGTCGATCTCGAGTAGGACTTGTCTTAGTCGAGTAGAGTGTTCTTCTGTCTTTGTCGATTTTCTGCTTTCAAGTTTCTATTTTTGCTTCTCTTGTCGAGATCGAGTTGGTGGTAGTCGAGGTCGAGTACACCTTTGTTCGTCGAGTTGTTTGTTTTCTGTTTCTGAATTTCTGTTGTCGACCACCTTAGTCGATCTAGAGGACAGTTACTCGACTTCGAGTAGCTTCTGTGTCCTCGTTTTATTTGCTTTTCGTTTTTGCTTTGCTTTGTTTGTTCTTTGCTTTTGTTTTAGTTGCCCTTACCGGGTTTATTTGTTTCTTTGCTTTCTGTGTTTCTGTCTTTCTGCTGCTTCTGTGAGAATTTATAGCTACCTGAGAACTGCTGACGTGCTTCCTCGTGGATTCGATCCTGACTTTTCTCTTACTACAACGGGAGGAAGTCTTGTATTTATTTGCTAAGACAGAGAAGTCAATCTGAACTATATTTCATATTTATTTCATACTTGACCATCCTCCGGCAACAACAAATTGGCGCCGTTGCCGGGGAAGCTATCATTCGCGCCTTAGGTAGTTAGTTCTCACTTTTCTCTTGAGTGAATTCGCAGGTGTGTGCGTCGTTCTGGTCAAACACCTGAGTTTGACAGCTTAGACGAACCGGAGCGCTACCTACACATCCACTCCAAACTCAAAAGGATCATGGCGGTCGCTGAAACACAGGAACAGCTAGTCGCTAGGCTTACCAGGGAATTGGCCGCAAAGGATGCTGCTATCGCCGCTGAGAGAGCAGCAAGGGAACAAGCACAGGCTGAGCTTGCCCAGTATCCAACCACGGCAGAGGACTACATGCACCCAACTCTCGTCGTGCCTGAATCGGCGATTCTAATCCCTGAAAACTCTTTTGAAATTCGCACTCAGTTTCCTATAGAGCTTAAAAATAATGCCTTTTACGGCAGATTTAATGAGTGTCCTCTTGAACATATTACTAATTTTCATGATATGTGCCGTACTCTTGCAGAAGGTACAACTCTGGAATATGTCAAGATGAAAGCTTTCCGTTGGTCGCTCGCTGGACCTGCACTGAAGTGGCTAGAAGGGCTGAAACCAAAATCACTAACAACATGGGCCCAAGTAGAGTAAGAGTTTCTCAACAAATTCTTCCCACCTGCCAAGACAGCACTTCTCCGCCAGAAAATCACCTCCTTTAAACAGCAGAAAGGGGAACCGCTAGCAAGGGCATGGGAACGCTACAAGGAACTGCTACGATCTTGCCCTACTCATGGACAACCACCCTACATGATTTAAGAGATCTTCTTCAACTCTCTTGATCAAGTCACTAAGGACAGAATCAACAATTATACTCGCTATGAGTATCTGACAATGCCGCCAAGTGATGCATGGGGTGTGCTAGAGAAGCTCACCAACTACGACAACAAGTATGGGTCTACTGCAACCTATGAAGAGAACCCATACGCCAGGCCAGCACCATCTATGCCTCTCTATGAGCCACCTAATGAGATTGATCCTGATGTTAGGGAGCAGTACTACAGAGACCAGAATAAGAAGTTCATCAAGCAAGTAAAGTATCTCTCTGTCAACCAGCCTTGCATTGAATGCGGATCGCAAAGGCACACCACTACTGAGTGCCCACACACAGAGCAAGTCAGGCTGGCAGAGCACCATGAGGATGCAGCTTACGCAGGGGGACCCAATCGCTACATGGGGGACCAAAGGTTTCAGCAACCACAATGGAACCAAGGTGTCCCTAGGAATCCCCCGCCCTACAGAGCTCCAGGACATCCGGAAAGGGAGCAGAAAAAGGATGATATACAGACAGTCCTGGAAGAAATACGGAGGAACCACTCAGAAACTAGGCAATCTTTCAACTCCGTCTATACTCAGATGCAAGGTGTCAACTCTAGGCTTGGGGAAATTGATATCTGGCGGAAATCAGTTGATACACAGATTGGTCAGCTAGCAGCAGGAATCCCTAGACAGTCAGGGACACTTCTAGGATCTTCAGAACCAAATCTTAAGGGAAAGACTGGACACATCGCTGCTATAAAACTCAGAAGCGGCCATCAGCTGCAAGAGCCAGAGGTCGAAAAGCAGCAGAACGACGAGGAACAGCAAGTCGATCTCGACAAAGCCGTGGTCGACCTCGATAAGAGCTTCGTTGACCTCGAGGAGACACTTCCAGAATCTTCGTCTGCACCACATAGCAACTCGACTGGGCCCAATCTGGTCGATGTCGACAAAGGCCTTGTCGATGTCGAGAAGCCCCTGGTCTACATAGAGAAGTCTACAGCACCTCCGACGTCTGTTCTGGCTCCGAATCAGAAAAAGAAGCTGCTTATCCCCACAAAATCTCTAAAGGACCCGGCGGAGAAAAAGTTTCAGCGCTTCATCAAGATGCTTCAGAAGCTCAACGTCACCATCCCTTTCACAGAAGCTCTCAATGAAATGCCATCTTATGTCAAGTTCCTGAAGGAGATTCTGAGCAAAAAGCGATCGATGGTTGAAATCACAGAGGAGTGCAGCCATCTGGACATATTGGAGAAGAGGCCGGATCCAGGTAAGTTTGCTATAACTATTGGATTTGGTCCATACAAAATTAATGCCCTATGTGATCTTGGAGCTAGTGTGAGTATAATGCCTTTAACAATTTGGTCCAAGATTAAGATAGGTGCCTTGAAGCCTGTGGATGCTAGACTTTACATGGCCAACAACACGGTGGTCATCCCCACAGGAATGGTGGAAAATGTCCCAGTACAAGTAGGTAAATTCTTCGTCCCTGCTGATTTCTTAATAGTTGATATGCAAGAAGATCCTGCTTGTCCAATTATTTTAGGAAGACCATTCTTGGCGACGGTGGATGCCAACATAAGCGTAAGGAAAGGAGTGCTCACCTTCAACATCAACGATGAGGTAATTGAGTATTCCTTTAATAAAACTGAAAGGCATACAGGTTCGATGGAAGAGGTCAAATCTATCTCAGCTGGCTACATCACCTGCGGGGAACCCAAGGTCAGAAATATGGCCCCTGAAGAGATAGAAAAGAGGGACATGGAGGCCCAGGTGGAGGAGATCATGGCAATCCTCAAGGAAAACACAGAGAATCCAAACGACGCAGACCAAGGTAAGTCATCGTGGATTCATTATTTTTCGGATGCCTTGACAGGGACTAAGTATGGGGTCAAGATCGACCAGGGCTCCTCGACATCGAGTAGAACCCTAGTCGATCTCGATCAGACCAAGGCGACACCACTAGCACCAGCATCGTCGAGCAGCGAACCAGACAAGCCAGGCTCGTCGATCTCGACCACCCTTGTCGAGGTCGACCACCACCCGGTGCCACCAGACCGTTCGTCCTCGACGCCACAGCAACCAGGAGGAGAGCCCTCGTCGAGATCGACTACCCTAGTCGAGATCGACCAAGATCCTCGGGCATCGTCTTCCTCGACGCTGAGACAACCAGAGCCAAGACCAGCCTCGTCGATCTCGACCACGCTTGTCGAGATCGACCACCAATCGGGGAGCCCAGATCCTTCTTCCTCGATGACGAAGCCACCAGGAGGAGAAGGCTACTCGAGGTCGAGTAGCCTTGTCGAGATCGACAAGCCCACATCTTCCTCGACGGCACCTCCCTCGACGCTGTAGACACCAGGAGCAGAATCCTTGTCGAGGTCGACCAGCCTTGTCGAGGTCGACAAGCCTTGTTCTTCGTCGACTTCTGCCTCTTCGACCAGACCACCACCAGGACCAGTAGTCTTGTCGAGATCGACTAGCCCTAGTCGAGATCGACCAAACACAGTGGTCCCCGATTCCGTCTCTGCGAAGGTAAGCCAAGGTATGGATCTTTCTTCGCCTATTTCCATTAAAGATTTATCTATACATGGGAGAGGTCTGCCTTGGTATGTGCGATTGTGCAGGATATCTAATGATGAGCCTAAGGAATATGAAGTTGGAGACAAGCTCTATGTCTCCAAATCAAAAGATCATTGGTTTCCTAACAAATTCAACAAGAAGCGGATGGGAGTATTCGTGGTGAACAAGATCCATTCTAGAGGATTACAGCTGATGGACAAGAATGGAGTCTTATTTGAGGCCCAACCTACATGGGCCCTGCAAATGCCACCTTGAGCATAAATGGAAAGTCGGCCTAGCGACTATAAAATCTAGAGCATGTACATAGATGTTTTTGGACTTTTTAGGACATTTGAGACTTTGTTTTTTGTTTTTGAACACTTTTAGTTTTGCTATTGTAGGTATATGTCTTCTACTTTTCAGATCCATGGATAGAACCAAACTCGGCCTAGGAGGTGCTCTAGTCGAAATTTTGAGGCCCTGCACACCTGTCTTGTGAGTTTCTTTCTTTACCCTTACCTTGTTTTATATACAGTGAGGACACTGTAATGTTTAAGTATGGGGTGGGGGAAGGGCTTACTTCATGCATATTGATCATATTTGACATTACTTGTGCATTATTCCTTTGAATTGCTACATGGCTATATTGGAATTCATTATTGATTTATGTGCTTATATGCATGTTTTCCAAATTTTGAGAGAAATGACCCCCATTTGAAATTTTTGATAAATGTCATGGAAGTTTAATATTGAACTCGACGATGCAAAATTGGATTCATTAGGGATATAGCATGAAATTGCCTAGTAAAGGGAAGTCACAATGAAGTGCATTATTTCTTGAGAACCATGAAAGGAGGTAAAATTTGAAGTTGCTTTTGACATGTTGCATGATAAGATGATGGAGGACTTCATATTTCCATATAATGCTCATATTGTTATAATCCTAGCCTTACCTATGCTTATGCATTACACAAAGCCATAATATGCCTTATTTCAAATATTGCTCCATATGATCTAAATATTTGCCATTCTTTACCTTATCCGGGGATTATGTTGAGAATGATGTTACATTATGGAGATGTTATATGGTTGTTGTGTTGTTATCATTATTTGAAGTTTGGAAGGAAATTATTTGAAATGTATGGAAAATTTAATGAGTGAAAGAAAATCCAATCACCTCAGGAGATAAAGGTAGATTGACCCTGCTCTCTGAGATAATAGTTTGGAGAGATGGGACACATTGTGAGGAGTCCAAAGCACTAAGTATCCGGGGCCATTCATGACACCCATGTTTGCGACTCGCGAGAAGGCAGTGCTAAGGTTAGAGAGGTAAAAGCATTATTATGAATAAAAGCATTATGAAAGGTGATGAATCAAATGGAGAAGGAATGTGGAAATTCAGTTTGGATAGTACTCAATTTCCCCGGATCAAAAGCACCACATTGCCAAAAATTGCCCACCTTTTAGCCTTTTACCCATCTACTCCTTCATGAGCTTAAATTAAAGTCTTCTTGATTATCAATGCTTTGTCACTTATGATTGTTTATGCATAACCCTCCTTTTGTGAGTAGATGTTGCTTTTACATATTTGCACATGCATGAATCTGTGACACTAGTACCTTTTCGAGGATGGTAATTGATTGCAGGGACATATAAGAATGAATCTAAGATGTTGAGAGTTTGAATTCTTCCCCTGAATGACAAATAAAAAGTATTGCTTGAGGACAAGCAAGCTTAAGTATGGGGTGTTTGTTGTGAGCTGAATCTGCCATGTTTTACAGTAACTTTTATATCGATTTCTGTATACATTGCATTCATTTGGGTTTAGATAGTACATAATCTATGTAGTTTATGTTTATTTGCCAAATTATGGAATCTACACCAGTTTCTGTTTAATTCGCAGAAATCGAGGCATTTTACAGCAATTCTATAGAAGGTCGGAAAAGCTCGGAAAAACACTACAGAAGTCCAAGGTCAAAGCAGCAGAACCAGTCTGAGAGTCAAGGCTACTCGATCTCGAATAGGCCTACTCGACCTAGACGAGCATGTCCGAGCACAGCCTTGTCGACAAAGCCTGATCGAGAGCTAGACCAACCCGAGCTCCGGACCCTACTCGATCTCGACAAGCCCTAGTCGAGATCGACGAAACCCAGACGCCACACCCGGAGTCGACAAGGAAAGAAGCCGAAGACGAAGCCGAGGACGACCAGGAGCACTCGCTGCCAGCGACTCGACTCGCTGCAGCAGACCGTTCGCTGCCGCGGAAAAACCCGCTGCCAGCGGGAGAGGCAACTCGCGGAAGCGGGAAGGAAGAGCCCTACTCGATCTCGACGAAGCTTGGTCGAGATCGACAAGCCCCTGAGTTCGGATCCAGGCTTGTCGAGTAAAGCCACCCGAGAGCACCTAGTCGGCAAGACCAACCCTGTTCGACATCGACGAGTGCTAGTCGAGGTCGACGAGCCCAGGAAGCCATGTCCGAGCCACATCAACGAGATCTACCCGAGAAGAACTAGTCGGCGAAGCCAGTCTACTCGAGGTCGACTAGGCCTCTTCGAGGTCGACGAGCACCGTGAGCCAGAGTCCGAGTTTGTCGAGCACCAGCTAGCCGAGACGACGAACCGAGCCAGTCGACCAAGACTTCTACTCGAGATCGACAAGAGCCTTGTCGAGGTCGACGAAGCTTCCAGAAGCTGTTCGACGCGGCTTGACGAATCCTACTCGGTTTTGCATTCCTTGGGCATGAAGATTTCCGATTCTATCCAAAACTATCAAGATCTACCATGAAGAGAAAGATTCTATCCATTGAAGACATTTAGATATAATTCCTATTTTAGATTTAATTTCATTATGTCTTTTATTTATCCTTAAGCGTTTTAGATAAAGTTTTAGATATAGATAGATATCTTCTTTCCTAGAATAGCTAGGGAATGAAAGCTATAAATAAGGCCATAGGGGGCTCAGTTTTATTCATACAATTCCAGATCACAATTCAATTCACGATTCCAAGTCAGAGACAATTAGTTAGTTCCACAGAGAAGTTTAGGAGTTATAAGGTTTTTAGGGTTTTGGCTTTTTGCGAAAGTTGATTGCCAGGATTGTAAAAGGCTTTGAATTTAGTTTTAATGCAAGTTTCTTTTCATCAATCAATGTCTGTTATTGCGATGAGGCGTGAGTAGTCCACCCACTTCGAGGGCTGGGGTGAGCCCGACAGTGGCCATGTGAGGCGATGCGATAAAGGTCAGATCTTTTTATGCGATTCATCTTCTATCCCTATGAGCATGATTCTTTTGCGAGAGTTGAAGGTGATCCTTGTTTGTGTTATTGAAGAGATAGTGATCTTAATGCAACTTGGATTAATTATGTGAAAAAGGGTTAGTAACAATTAGGGTTTATGCGAAAGCCTCTATATGCCTATTTGTTAATGACGAAAGTTATTTGATGGAAAGCATGATCTTTTGTGCCTTTATGTGTTACTTTTCATGGTTATCGTTGTGGTGTTGAAACCCTGGCCTTGGAAGTCTTTTAATATATTGAAGTTTATTTCCATCGAAAATCTGTGTTTGTCTTTAATTCTGAAATTTTATATTTTTTCTGTTTCTTGTCGACATAGAGGAGATCTGGTCGATCTCGAGTAGGACTTGTCTTAGTCGAGTAGAGTGTTCTTCTGTCTTTGTTGATTTTCTGCTTTCAAGTTTCTGTTTTTGCTTCTCTTGTCGAGATCGAGTTGGTGGTAGTCGAGGTCGAGTACACCTTTGTTCGTCGAGTTGTTTGTTTTCTGTTTCTGAATTTCTGCTGTCGACTTCGAGTAGCTTCTGTGTCCTCGTTTTATTTGCTTTTCGTCTTTGCTTTGCTTTGTTTGTTCTTTGCTTTTGTTTTAGTTGCCCTTGCCGGGTTTATTTGTTTCTTTCCTTTATGTGTTTCTGTCTTTCTGCTGCTTCTGTGAGAATTTATAGCTACCTGAGAACTGCTGACGTGCTTCCTCGTGGATTCGATTCTGACTTTTCTCTTACTACAACGGGAGGAAGTCTTGTATTTATTTGCTAAGACAGGGAAGTCAATCTGAACTATATTTCATATTTATTTCATACTTGATCATCCTCCTGCAACAACATTACGGATGTGTGACCGTACTGGCCACACGAAGATGTATAGCTGTTCTGCAAGAAACAAACACAATCTCACCAATTCGAGCGCTACGAAAAAATTCAGTTCTTTAAGGTGTTCTTTTCTTCCTCCAAACACAATCTGATCAATTCACTTCCGTGTAATATAATTATCGGAAATTTCGCGGTGTGCCCTTGAGGTATTGCAATTTTTGCCGAGTATACAACTCTTTTACATTTTTCGTGTGGCGCTCCTAACGTTTTATTTCATTTCGGCCCGCGCCCTTTGGGTGTTAACATTAACAAATCCATTCATCTCCATTAGTTTTTAATTAAGAAAGAACAAAGAAATACAGAAAGAAAGAAAGCGAGAGAGAAGACGCTGAAAGTAGACTAGATAATTGCGAATGAAAGGAAGCTCGAGAGAGAGAAGACGTAGGTCGGTTGTGGTGGCGGAAAATTATCACCAGTGGATCGAGCTTAGTTGGTGCCGAAGGCAAAGGTGAGTATCTCTCAATTTAATCTAGGGTTTGGGATCTAGGGTTAGGGGTGATGATTCGAATTGTGAATGTTTGCCTACTCAGAAGCTGCAGAGAGTTTACCTCTCAATGGCATAACCGAATACACTAAGGATAAGTTGGGCAAGGGCGTTGAGCTTGTGAATTTGCTGGGGATTTTCAATTTGAGTTTGTGAATTTGAGTGTGGAATCTAGATAGATTTGAATTCAATTTCAAGTTTGATTTTGAGTTTATGAATTTGAGGGTTATGGTTTGGGTTACAATTAGCCAATTACAGTGATTTCCTAATTCTTGCTCAATTCTCAATTCACTAGCCTCAACACATCTGTTATTACTTGCAGATTTTTGTTTAGCTCTCTGTTGTGAATTTGTGTGCTTGAATCATTTTCCAATTGTGAGTTTGCATAATTATTTGAGGCCATTGTTACTCTGATAAACCCGATTGGGAATTTGTGTGCTTGAATCATTTGCTGAAAGCCAATAAGAAGGTAGGTTTTTTAAGCTCAACAGATCCATCAAATTGGTTTAATAAATTGGAATTTTGAGTTTCTTATGGGTTTAGTCATGGAGTTATCTTGAGAGTGAACCAAATTTCATAGACCAAAAAAATTTGGTTCACTATTAAACCAATTTGATGGTTAAACCAATTTGATGGTTATGTTAAGCTTCAAAAACCTACCACCTTATTGGCCTTTAGCATATGATTCAAGCACACAAATTCACAATTGTGTTTATTAGACTATCAATGGCCTCAGATAATGATGCAAACTCACAATTGGGAAATGATTCAAGCACACAAATTCAAAATAGAGAGCTAAACAAAAGTATGTAAGTAATAACATATGTGTTGAGACTAGTGAATTGAGAATTGAGTAACAATTAGGAAATCACTGTAACTGGCTAATTGTAACCAAAACCATAACCCTCAAATTCATAAACTCAAATTGAGTCAAATGAATGAATTTAGACTTAAACCCTAAATTGAGAAACGAATTTTATTAACAGATCGGATTGCAATTGAGAAACGAAATTTTGAATTCCAAATCCATCAATTTCAACCTAAACCCCAAATTTGACATCACAAAACAAAACCCTAAATTCTTTAACTTCAACCTAAATCCAAAATTTCTATTGACATTACCTCTCTGCAAAAGCACCTTCTTCTCCTCCACCTCTGCCTTCTTCTCCTCCACCTCTGGTCGCTGGTCGAGGCAATGGGCCGCCACCGCCTTCGCGGTCAGGCACAACGCCTCCCACTTCTCCTCCCATGACATCCCTCGAGCATTTGCAGCAGGGTACTTCTTCGGTTGCAGCAGCAGCAGCGAGCCGACCTTCGAGCAGCGGATCCGTGCAGCAGATCCGAGCCGGCCTTTGAGCAACATGGCAATTCTCTTGTTCGAGCAGCGCCGGTCTCCTTCGCTCTCTGGTGTATCGCGTTGTTCTCCATGCCTTTCCTTCTCTTTCTTTTTTTTTAATTGCAAATTAACGGAAGAAACACAAAACTGTTAAATTTAACCGGGAAGGGCACGAGGCAAAATGATTTTAAACCACAAAGGCACCACGCGAAATAAGTAAAATAGTTGTATACCTCGTGAAGGGATATTAAGGAAGTGTCCACAATTTTAAAGTAAATGTTCATGTTTAAAGGGATATTAAGGAAGTGTCCACAATTTTAATGTAATGCCAACTCTACCCATACTATTAAAATACCCAATTCTCATTCATTCCCTCACGCGTCCGGCCTCCATTAACCTACGGAGGCGATACTCCATCGACAGTCCCGACTCATGTTGCCCTACTCCGTCGCCGGTCGCACTTGTCGCCACTGGACTCACCATTTGCCGTCGTCGGTCGCAGTCGTTGTCGCCGTTCTCAGCTGTAGACCGTCAAAGACAGTTGTAGACCTTCCTACCGCTCGCTCCTTCCCGCAGCTTGTTCCTTCCCACTGCTCGTTGTGTCGTCGACGTTGCTCCTACTTTTGTCGCCGTTACTGGTAAGCTTTCTTTTCTCCTCCCCGTCGTTCTCAATCTATTCCCTTCTCTTTTCGGTTCACTTCCCCTTTTGATTTGAGGAATTTCGTTGTTAGCCCTAAATTGGACTGGGTTTGCTTATGCTCTAGATGTGAGTTTTTAGTGTGTTTCCCTTTAATCAAACAATTTATGGACAGAAGAAAAGCAAATCGATTTAATAAACTTCACCTACTCAATTGGATTCGGATTTGGGAAAACAAACCCTAGCATGTTTGCTGACAATTTGTTAAACTTGCAAAATATGTCAATTTGTTTAATATTGGTGACAATTTGTTAAATCTGATCATTTCGAGATATTAATTTTGTGATTTGGGACAGCATGTGCGGATTTTTGTGTGAATATATACATTGCTCTTATGACAATTTGTTTATGTTTTTTTAGGGTTTCTGTGTTTCTATCTACTGCAAATGGATAATCGAGGTTAGTGTTCTTATTGATGAATCTAATTCGTTCTTACTTTATATGTTGTTCAATTTCAAGTGTTTATCGTTGCTTGTTTGTTTTGGTGACAATTGCTTGTTTGGTGACAATTAGTATTTAGCTTGATTCTATATCATCAATTTAAATGAGACTATAAGGGGTTTGCTTCATTTTTTGATGACAAATGGAATTTATGTTGTTATTTTGTTTTTTTTAGATTGGTGACAATTTGTAGAGTTATATATTCTGTTTTAGTTACAAATGGAATTTATGTTGTTATTTTATTGTTTATATTTTGATTGGTGAAAATTGGTAGAGTTATATCTTCAGTTTTGGTGACAAATGGAATTTATGTTGTTATTTTGTTGTTTTTTTTTTAAATTGGTGACAATTGGTATAGTTATATATTCTGTTTTGGTGACAAATGGGATTAATATCTGATTTAGCTATGATAACTCCCTCCCTTGATGAAAATCGGAATAAAGGTTCAAAGGCCTTGACAGGATGTTTGTGTCAAAGGTCTTGGAGCTTTAACAGTTGATGAAATCCAAAACCTGCTCTATATGTCCAAATAGTATTTAATATTATTATATACTTCCTTTATATTATATATATGTATAACTAATCTTTTAGGAAGTATTTTCGTAATCACTTCTTTCCTTATGGTGCATATTGAGGAAGATCCATTTTGTGAGATCATGTATTCGAAGTGTCCAAAAATAGAAGATCCGGGCGCGCCATGATCCAAACTAGCCGTTGTTGAAGATCTGGTGTTGAAGGTCCTTATGCGCCATGTTACTTCTATAAAGGAAAGGAGGAAGAAGACAGATTATACAAGTTCTACACAAGCTTTCATTCATTCAAGCGAGATCTGTCTTCCAAGTGTACTCTCTGCTAGCGCTCAAGAGTCTGTTGTTTTACTTCAAAGCCTTTGAGAGTCACTGTGAACTTATAGGATATATTCGTTTATAGTGTTACTCGAGAGTTTGTAACTCGGGAAGTTGCACTAGGCTATTGATTTGTGAGAGTAAGAGGATTGTACTAGATAGCTGAGAGAGGTGGGGCTCTTCTAGATTGGTCTAGGACTCCAAGGGAACGTGAGTTGACTAAATTGCAATTGTATAGGAGAGAGGCTTCTCGGTGAGCTATTAGGATCCTAAGCTAAGCGAATCAATAAAGCCTTTTGAATCCTAGGGTTGTGGAAGAACAATAAGCGGGGAGGTAGGCCAAGTTCGTGCCGAACCTCGTAAACAATTACTCGTGTTCTTTATCTATTGCGTTACCTTATTTCCGCACTTGGTTCGATTGTCTAACTTTGTGATTCAGGTTTAATCTCAAAGGGTTTTATACGAGCTCCAAAAGTCTTGAGACTTTCTGCGAAAAACGGGCATACTCTATTCAACCCCCCTTCTAGACTATTTCTATATTACATTGTTTTATATTATCGAACCTTCAATTGGTATCAGAGCCTTACTCACTACTTTTGATCTAACAATCTTGTGAGTTTTCGATCATGTCTGGTGAAGCAAGCGGAGGATTTGCACAGGGAAGGTCCACAAGCAGACCACCACTCTTTGTAGGAAACAACTTTGTCCACTAGAGATCCTTGATGAAAATGTTCATCATAGACCAAGATATAGAGCTTTGGAACATTATAGAGAATGGTCCGAAGATTCCAGAGAAAGATGGACCAAATGATACCAAAATTGCAAAGAAGAAGTCTGAATACAACCAAGCAGATCTTGAACTCGTCTCCAAAAACTACAGGGCTATTAACTTACTTTATTGTGGTCTTAACACTAATGTGTTTAACTGTATTTCATCTTGTAGGTCAGCTAAAGAGATTTGGGACAAACTGGTCGTCACCTATGAAGGAACGAGCCAAGTGAAAGACACCAAGATCAGCATCTTCCTTCAAAAGTACGAGCTCTTCAAGATGAAGCCTGATGAGACAATCAAGGCCATGTTCACACGATTCACAGAAATCACCAACAACCTTGACTCTCTCGGCAAGAGCTTTACCAACGTTGAGAAAGTGAGGAAGACACTGAGGTGCCTTCCAAAAGAGAAGTGGGGTCCAAAAGTAACAGCTATAGAGAAAGCCCAGGACCTCACCACTCTACCCCTTAATGAAGACGATGGAGAACTTCCAGCGAGCACTAAGAACTTGACACTCAAGTCTAAGAAGGATGAGCCAAAAGATGGAGTTGATTCCGAAGATGAGGATGACGATGAGGATGACCCTTTTGCTCTTATCACAAGAGGTCTTGCTCGAATTCTCAAAATGAATAAGCAATTCAACAACAAGGATGGATCAGAGTCTTAAAATTTTCGAGGTAAGCCTCAATTTAACAAGTATGAAAAGAAGACTAAACCGTTGTCTTGTTTTGAATGTGGTGAAACAGATCATTTTATAAAGGACCGTCCTCAAAAGACAAAAAGCCAGTCCAAGAAGGGTGACAAATGGAAGAAGAAAGCCATGGTGGCAACTTGGAGTGATTCCGACTCTGACTCCGATGATAAGAAGGCCAATATTTCTCTAATGGCCTCAGAAGATGAATCCCACGATGAAAAGCTTGAAGCTACTGTAAGAGAACTTATGGCAAGTCCAAAAGATATATTATCGGAATTCCTTTCCAATATAATTGCCAATGAAGAGAAGCTTATTGCCCAAACTAACATTCTTATTAAGAGAACTGTGGACCAGGAAAGAACTATTGATGATCTGTCTATGAGGGTTAAAAGTCTTGAAACTTCTTATTCAGGTCTTGACATTAAAGTCAAGACATTTGACTCGGAGAAATCTGAACTCAAGCAAGATCTCTCCTCTCTAAGAAATGAGCATCATGACTTAGAGAACGAGAAGATCTCCCTGAATAATAAGATTCAAGATCAACAGACAGCCCTCATAAGTTTTACCAAATCCACAGGTACTCTCGATAGGATGTTGGGTGAGCAACAAAGCTCTCTAAACAAAAGTGGTATTGGTTACAATCCAAGGTTTTTAAAGAAGCAACACATTACCACTTTTGTAAAGGAAAAAGGAAGCAGAACCTCTCCTATATGTCACCATTGTGCTAGAAAGGGACATGTAAAAGAAACCTGCCCCTATAGAAGAAAGGATCCATATATTATTCGCAATACATTTCCTATTCATTTGAGAAAAGAACGGATAACACAAGTTTGGGTTCCAAAAGGCATTATCTTACCAAATATGGTTTACCCCAACAATGGATCCAAATTTGCTTATTGGTCTAGCCACAAAGGTTGATGTTTGTCTTGCAGGAGATCACCATGGTGAAAGAACACAAATGGATTATTGATAGTGGATGCTCGAGGCATATGAGTGGGAAGAGTTCTCTCTTTCATGATCTAAAGGAGCAATCCACGGGAACAATTACTCTTGGTGACAAAGGAAAATGCGACATCGTTGGTATTGGTAGTGTTGGAAGTGATTCCAGCCATAGTATTAAAAACGTCTATCTTGTTAATGGTTTAAAGTATAATTTTCTTAGTGTCTCTCAATTATGTGATAGTGGCAACAATGTCAGATTTAACAAGAAAAAATGTATAGTATGCAGAGAAGATACATGTGAAGTTATATTGACTGCATATCGCTACGACAATATATACGTCGTAAATGCTGATCAAATGGCACAAGGAAGCTTAACCTGTCTAAAAGCTTTGACGGACGATCGAAAGCTCTAGCACAGGAGACTCGGTCATGTGAGTCCACATACACTACAGAAGCTTGTGTCCAAAGGGCTTGTAAGAGGGCTACCTGAGATGGACTTCAAAGGTATTGATATGTGCAATGCATGCACACGAGGTAAACAAACACGTAGCTCTTTCAAACTCAAAAAGGTTGTATGTTCTTCTAGACCCCTTGAACTTTTACATATGGATTTATGTGGTCCTATGCGAGTCAAATCTCCCAATGGTAAAAAGTACATGCTAGTTGTTGTTGATGATTTTTCTAGATATACTTGGGTTGCATTTTTAAAAGAAAAATCAGAGGCCTTATTTGAGTTTTCAAAACATTGTAAGGAGTTGCAAACTTTAAGAAACGAGCCCATAGTGTCAATTCCGAGTGATCATGGTAGGGAGTTTGATCAACATCAGTTTGATTTGTTTTGTGCTAAATATGGCATCTCCCATAACTTTTCTGCTCCTAGGACACCTCAACAAAACGGGGTTGTGGAACGCAAGAACCGCACCTTAGAGGATATGGCCAGGACTATGCTTTTAGAAAATGCATTACCTAAAACCTATTGGGCTGAAGCTGTTAACACAGCTAACTACATTTTGAATCGTTGTCTTATTCATTCCATCTTGAAGAAAACTCCTTATGAACTTTTCAAAGGACGCAAACCACTTATATCTTATTTTAAACCCTTTGGCTGTACCTGTTTTGTTCATAACAATGGAAAAGATAACCTTGGGAAATTTGATGCGCGTAGTGATGAAGGTATATTTCTTGGCTACTCAACGAGTGGCAAAGCTTATAGAATCTTCAATAAAAGGACCTAGTTAGTTGAAGAAAGTATACATGTTATTTTTGATGAATGCAATGACGGTGCTTTGAGTGAAAGTGTTGCAGATATAGATCTTAACATCCATGAAGAGAACGAGGAAGGTGATGATGCTGCTACCAAGAACACAGAGAAGAGGAACATGTAGGAACAGATTCTTAACACTGAAGAATTAGCCCAAGGTGTTGAAGATACGTCCAAAGCCCTTGCTGTCCAATCCAACAGTGTTGAGACGTCATAAACTGTTGTAACTGAACCTAACAGGACCACGGAGTCAGATGTACCACAAGTCAATCCTACCAGTGTGACGAATCAAGGAGCTGAGACTAGCAAAAGGAAATTCAAATACTCCTCATCACACTCATTAAAGGATATCATTTCTGACCCTACTTCTAGTATTCAAACTCGTTCTAAACTTAAAGATCTTTGTGCTTTTCACGCGTTTGTTTCTGTTATTGAGCCAAAGAAGGTAGATGAGGCACTTCAGGAGCCAAACTGGATCATTGCCATGCAAAGTGAGCTTAACGAATTTGAAAGAAACAAAGTCTGGACCTTGAAGCCTAGGCCAAAGCATCAATCAGTCATTGGCACACGATGAGTATTTCGAAACAAGCTAGATGAGAATGGTAAGATCATAAGAAACAAGGAAAGGCTTGTTGCTCAAGGCTACAATCAAGAGGAAGGTATTGACTACGAGGAGACCTTTGCTCCCGTAGCCAAGCTTGAAGCTATTCGCATTTTATTAGCATTTGCATCTTTTATGAGCATAAAGTTATATCAAATGGATGTCATGTGTGCTTTTCTCAATGGTTTCTTAGAGGAAGAGGTATATGTGGCTCAACCCCCGGGTTTTGAATGTTCAGAATTTCCCAATCATGTTTATAAACTTGACAAAGCGCTTTATGGTTTGAAACAAGCCCCAAGCGCTTGGTATGAGCGCTTGTCAAAATATCTTTTAGAAAATGATTTTAAAAGGGGGTTGATCGACAAGACTCTTTTTATCAAGACCAAAGGAAAGGACATTTTGGTTATTCAAATTTATGTTGATGATATATTATTTGGTGCTACTAACACATCTTTATGCAAGGAATTTTCTGACATCATGTGTAGTGAATTCGAGATGAGCTTGAAGGGTGAACTCAACTGCCTTTTGGGATTACAAGTTCATCAATCCAAGAAAGAGATCTTTGTCAACCAAAGCAAGTACACTAAGGATCTCTTTAAGAAGTTCAAGATGGATCAATCCAAAGCAGCCAAGACTCCCATGAGCTCAATATTGTCTCTAGATCAAGACAAGACTGGGAAAAGTGTCAATCGAAAGGAGTATCGAGGAATGATTGGATCTTTATTATATCTCACAGCTAGTAGACCTCACATCATGTTTAGTGTTTGCATGTGTGCTAGGTTTCAAGCTGATCCTAAAGAATCTCACCTCGTGGTTGTGAAGAGGATCTTTCGATATCTCAATGGCACTAAGGAGCTTGGACTATGGTACCCAAAGCAAAAGGATTTCACATTAATTGGATATTCTGATGCAGATTTTGCAGGCTATAAGGTGGATAGGAAGAGAACATCAGGATGTTGCCAATTCCTAAGAGCATCCTTGATCAGTTGGCACTCAAAGAAACAAAACTCAGTCGCCCTATCCACTGCAGAAGCCAAATACATTGCAGCTGGAGCCTGTTGCTCCCAAATCCTTTGGATAGCTCAACAAATGCGAGATCTTGGCATCAACATCAAATGCATTCCAATTAAGTGTGACAATACAAGTGCTATCTCCATTACTAAGAATCTTGTTCAGCATTAAAGGACCAAACATATTGATGTAAGGCATCATTTCATTAGAGACCATGTCGAAAGAGGTGATGTATCCATTTCGTTTATTTCAACTGATTATCAATGGGCTGACATTTTTACTAAGCCTTTGGTAGAGGATAGGTTCACTTTCATTAGACGAGAGATTGGGATGCTTAACAAGGATGCACTTTCGTAGGGGGAGCATTCCCTTTACGAAAGATAAATTCTACTTAGTGTCAAGATCCTTGAGAACTATGTCAAGGTGTGTGAACTAAATGGTGAATTACATATATCGGATCACATATTTTTGGTTAATATCTTTTTAGATATTTAATCAATTATAATTTTATCGGATTTCAAAAATTGCCTATTTATGTAATTTTTTTAAACCGTTGAGATATTTTAATTTTGGAACTAAATCTTTCGGTTATTCAGTCCGATTTTAATGGTAAAGTTTGAATTTTGAAATGGAAACCTTTCAAATTTTGGCAATGATATCATTTCTTCCCTTGGAACTCTAAACTCGTCCCATCACTCCATCATCTCTCTCTACTTATACCCAAGTCTGTACCCGATTCCATCACACTCTCAAAAATTATCCAAACCCTTTCACTTTCTTCTCCTTCAACCTCTCAACCTATTCTAAAGGAAACCCTAGCCGATTTCCTCCATGGCACCCAAAACAAAGAAAGCTTCCACACCCAAAAGACTTGGCGCCACCCCCAAGGGACCTCAGGTCACTGCCACCTCTCCCACACCTGAACCCACTCCTCAAGCCATTGTCTCAACAGTTGTCCAGAGCACCATTGCTGAGAGCACGGCCACTATCACCAAGGGCTCTCAAAAGCGCTCTGCTAAGAAGCCCCTCAGTGCTAAACAGAAAGGGAAAAAGAAGATCTTAGCTGAGGAGGTGGACGAGGAAGAGGAGGAAGAGGATCTCGACGCTATTCTGGAAAGAGATGCTGCCAAGGAAGCCGAAGAGGAAGCCTTGAAGAAGAAAAAGGCCGATGGGGAGGCCGAGCTTGCAAGGAAACTGGCAGAGGAGGAAGCTGAGAGGATTCGGAAGGAAGCCAAAGCCGAGGAGGTTCCATCTGAGGAGGAGCCTGAGGAAGAAGACGAAGAGCAAGAGGGATCTGGAGAGGACGAGGAAGCAGAAGGAGACGAAGCGGGGTCCGGTGAAGACTCGGGGTCTGAGGAAGAGGAGGAATAATCTCCCTCTCCTTCTCCTCCTCCCCCATCTCCAAAGAAGCGGAAAGCCCCAATTGTTGTCAAGCCTCCATCTCCCAAGCGCACCAGGAAGGGCACCCTCAGAAGTCTTGAAGCACCTGTCAAGAGAGCTGCTCCAACGATTGCTCGCAGGAAGAATGCTGATCCACCCGCCTATATCCAGGTAAATCAATCATTTCCCTCCTCTTGGTTTGAAGATGCTGAGACTGCTGGTATGTGGGTAGATGAGTTTCGAACTCGTAGGATTTGTTGTTCTGATTTTTTAGATTTTGAGTTCTTCGAAGCTTTGAAGTTACCCTGCATTGATCTTCTCAAAAAATCCCCAGCCTGGACCCTTCTCAATCTTGAAACCGTCTACTACCCCCAGCTTACCCGCCTGTTCTACATTAACCTAAAAGCCAACACTACACCAATGGTTGGTCTTTGGAATCTGTTGTCAAAGGGGTTAGAATCTCTCTCAACTCCAATGACTTTGGATATTTCCTTGGCCTACCTAGCCCATGTCCACCCTCTGAAATACACCCCTCAAAAGAAAACTACATCATTCTTGCTCGAGCCAAGTACCTCCTACCCGAAGCATCCAACAGCACCTCAAAGCAACTCACCCACTCATCCCTAACCCTTGAGGCAAAAATAATTTTCAACATCATTGTTCAATGCCTCTTACCCCGTCTTAACTCTGGCTCACTCCTTACTGATAATGCCATGGTCCTACTCTACCGCATCCTAAATGGCCTTGACCTTGATCTGGCCAACACTATCCTTGGAACCATGGCTCGTGCTAGAAAAGCTAGAAAAGGCTCTCCCCTCCCTTTCGCCACCCTTTTGACCCCACACTTCAAAGCTTCTGGAATTGATGTCAAAAATGAAGAACAACAACGTCATATGGCTAAGTTCGACTCCAAGGGCCTTGAAAAGATTGGCATCACTTGGTCTCCCCAAGGGACCTTGAGTCTTGCCACTCCTTCAAAAGCTCTTCCCACTGCTTCAGCTTTCGATGAACGCATGGACAACCTAGAGTTGGGCTGGGAGGAAGTTCGCCTGGATATCAAGGAGCTGCAAAAGGAGGTTATGACGGAGATGAGCGGGATATCCAAGATGCTGCAAGGACTGTGGACGAGGCTCACTAATGATGCTCCGGACGACGAAGCTTAAACCCTACCCTACCCTATCCTATCTATATCCTTGATACATTGCTGGTTTTTGGAAACAATTTCAAAACTTTTGGTGACTGTTTCACCTTCTCCCTTTGTTGAAAGACAAAAAGGGGGAGATGATATGTGGTTGTTTAGACTTGAAAACCTTTCTGCTTGAAGGTCTTGGAAGACCTTGGTTTTTTATTTTTGGGTTTTCGGTTGGATAGCTTTTGCATGCTTTAAAAATTTGATCCAACATTTGTCTAACCCATGCAAGTACTTAGTCTGATTTCTCTTATATTATTTATGCTTGACTAAGTTGCAGGGATGCACATGTTTTGTCTTTCATCAAGGGGGAGATTGATAACTCCCTCCCTTGATGAAAATCGGAATAAAGGTTCAAAAGCCTTGATAGGATGTTTGTGTCAAAGGTCTTGGAGCTTTAACAGTTGATGAAATCCAAAACCCGCTCTATATGTCCGAATAGTATTTAATATTATTATATACTCCCTTATATATTATATATATGCATAACTAATATTTCAGGAAGTATTTTCGTAATCACTTCTTTCCTTATGGTGCATATTGAGGAAGATCCATTTTGAGAGATCATGTCTTTGAAGTGTCCAAAAATAGAAGATCCGGGCGCACCATGATCCAAACTAGTCGTTGTTGAAGATCTGGTGTTGAAGGTCCTTATGCGCCATGTTACTTCTATAAAGGAAAGGAGAAAGAAGACAGAATACACAAGTGCTACACAAGCTTTCATTCATTCAAGCGAGATCTGTCTTCCAAGTGTACTCTCTGCTAGCGCTCAAGAGTCTGTTGTTTTACTTCAAAGCCTTTGAGAGTCACTGTGAACTTATAGGATATATTCGTTTATAGTGTTACTCGAGAGTTTGTAACTCGGGAAGTTGCACTAGGCTATTGATTTGTGAGAGTAAGAGGATTGTACTAGATAGCTGAGAGAGGTGGGGCTCTTCTAGATTGGTCTAGGACTCCAAGGGAACGTGAGTTGACTAGATTGCAATTGTATAGGAGAGAGACTTCTCGATGAGCTATTAAGATCCTAAGCTAAGGGATTCAATAAAGCCTTTTGAATCCTAGGGTTGTGGAAGAACCCTAGGCGGGGGCGTAGGTCAAGTTCGTGCCGAACCTCGTAAACAATTACTCGTGTTCTTTATCTATTGTTTTACCTTATTTCCGCACTTGGATCGATTGTCTAACTTTGTGATTCAGGTTTAATCTCAAAGGGTTTTATACGAGCTCCAAAAGTCTTGAGACTTTCTGCGAAAAACGGGCATACTCTATTCAACCCCCCTTCTAGAGTATTTCTATATTACATTGTTTTATATTATCGAACCTTCAAGCTATAATGTAATTTTCATTATCCTTCTGTTCAATTGTAGTGGAAGTACGTTGTGGTATGTATACCATCAAATATATCGAGGGTCTTGCATTTCATGGTGGTATTGAAGCTATTTCAGACAAGTATATGAATGCATATAGAGAGAGGATGGCTATGGATTTGTTCAAGAAGTGTTGGACATGGGAGCTGTTGAACTACAATCTGCACCTATGTTTTAATTGTCACTGTTTTAGGATGTTAATTAAGTAGTAGAATGTTGCATGGTTCTTATATTTTGATATTCATTGCAATATGACTATCATAGTGAATGTCTCAACTGTTCCCCTTTCTTTTGGAAGTTAATGTAATTTGACAATTTGGGATTTATATTAAGTAGTACAAAGTTGTCTGGTGCATGTATTTTGGAAGCTATTTTGGATGTTAAGTATGAATATCTCAATTGTTCCCCTTTGTTTTGATATTTTTGCAAGTTAATGTAGTCTGACAATTAAGTATTAAAAAGTTAAACTTTACATCAAATTTCTTCTACTTAGGGTTATTATTGTAACAAAAATGCGTTAATATTAGATGACAAATGTGATGCCATTATTATTGTACATCAAATTATTCGTCTCCTCAAGTTTATCCCCTTTAGGGTCTATGTGTCCCCTAGTTCTAGGGTTTTATTTTCGTAACAAAAATGTGTTAATATTAGATGACAAATCTGATAACATTGGTACTGTACACACATTTTAGGGTTTAGGATTAGGCCTTAAACCCTAAAGACTAAACCCTAAACTATATTGTACATCAAATTTTCGTCTGCTCAAGTTTAGCCCCTCTTGGGTCTATGCTCCCCTTGTTCTAGGGTTTCGGTTTTCTAACAAAAATGTGTTAATATTAGATGAAAAATGTGACAACATTAGCATTGTAAACATTTTAGTTTGATGAAAGTGCTTTGTAGTTGGTGACAATTGGTTGGTGACACTGTTTTGCCGTCGGTGACAATTAATTTCTAAAAAGAGGTGGTTGACACTAGATTGGTGACAAATTTTTTTAATTGGTGACATTAGATTATTGACCAAAGGTTGATGAAAATAAGTTGGTTACACCGTTTTATCGTTGGTGACAATAGATTACCGAAAAGAGGTTGATGACAATAGGGTGGTGACAATGTTTTTTATAAGTTTGTGACAATATGGTTGATTAAACAATATGAAAACAATGTTCTGTAGTTGGTAACAATGCCTTGGTGATGTATAATGTTATGGTGACAGTTTTTTAAGGGTACAATATAACGGTGACAATATACTGCCATCAACCTCATCACTAATAGTTGTAATCAACAATTGTCATCAGGAAAATAATCTATTAACAGAAAAACCCCATTTGTCACCGAGGAAAAGTGTCACTGGCAACTGTCACCAGAAGAAAATCAACTATCACCAAATTTTTTTGTCACCAACAATTATCACAAGAAAAATAGAAAATCAATTGTCGCTAGAAAAGATTTTCCCTTAATTATCACCGAAAAAATAAAATGTCACAAAAATAATTGTCACAACTAGCTGTCACCAGAAAAATTTACTCAATTATCACCGAATGCAGGCGTTGAGCGGAATGGTCAATGTTGACTAGTCAATGTTAAAATTAAAAATAGTCAAATGGGGAAGGAGGAAGGGTTAAGGATGGGGAAGGAGGGGTGTTTTTGGAAAAAATGGACATTTACATAATTTTCACATCTAAAATGGATATTCACTAAAGTTAACCTTATTTAAATATATAACACAAAAAAAAATTTGAAAGATGTATGATAATTGCGGTAGTGCGTTTTTTTTAATTAGGTAAGAATTCGCCGCACTGGACAGGCCCGGTGGGCCGAGAGGCCGACTAAATCGGCGACAGACAAACCGTCAAATATGCAATAGACATGAAACTACAACAAGGAAAACCACCAAATGACAAGGGTGGAATAATAGGCAAATACTAGCATAAATGATGAAACAACAGGTGATGTACGCATTTTTAGTCTTATTTTGCATCATGTTTTTAATCATATTATTTGAGTCTTTTATGCATATTTTATATTTGAAAAGTATGAAAATTGTGTAGTTGTTGATAAATTGCAAGATATGGAGTCTACACAAAGTTTGATGTGATCTTCAGGTATTTATAGGTGATTTTGAGAGGCTTGGTTGCACATTAGAGCTTATACACTACTAGAATTATGCAATTAGACATCACGTCTTTTAAGTCTGTCAATAAAACACCTGATGTTAAATTACTTTGTTACGCCAATTATTATATTTGTGATGTTGAACAATATTTATAAATCTGTCAAAATTTTTGACAGATGTGAAATCGCTCGTTCATAAAAAAAATAGAACGTGCGCGTTTAAATTTTCCAAATTAAAATGAGCGGGGTTGAAACACTTAGAAAAAATAGGCGGGTTTTCAAAATTTAGGGAAAAATTATAACACTTAACAAATTTCATGGGTGTCACATTCACTTGGAAGAATCCCGAATTCTCGACCCCGACCCCGCTCTTTCTCTTTCCAGTCTTCAGATCTCAATCACCAGCCTCCACCTTCCTCCATCTCCATTCACCTTCCTCCACCTCTTCCTCTCCTCTCTCCTCCAGGCTCCTCCCCCGCTCACCGCCGCCATCCTCTTGCTTTCTTCTTCAACCCTATCCCGGCCCTGACCTCGCTCTTCCTCTCTATGGATCTCAAATCCAAGCCTTCCCCCTTCCCCGCCCCCTAAATCTGTCCCCCTCCCTCCAAATTTGAGATGGCTTCTCCCTCGACTTGAGGTTGTTCATCTCTTCACCGTCCCCTCACCGCCTCCTCACCACTGCTTGTTGATTCGCTGACCCATGACACCCTCGTACCATCACTTTACCTCCTCGTCTACCGACCGAGTTCCATCTTTCTCTATCCTCTTTCTTCAACACAAGATCTCCTCTTTCGTACCCTTCGAACCCTAACAAGAGACCGACGTACACAAGATCTCCGGTTTTCGCAGAGCTCAGACAAGTCATCCGTACTCGAGAAGTCGAGAGTATAGTTGGACGCGATTACTTCCCTTGAGGATCTGGTTAGGTTTTCTTTTCAATTTAGTATTTTGTTTAACAGTTGCATTTGGAGTCCGAGAGTAGTTTTGGAGTTGATTGTTTAGGGATATGGTCATTGTGTTCGCAGGGATTGTGACGAAGAGGCCACTTGTGTTGCAATTGCACAAAACTGTACAAGGAACGCTTAAGTTTGTTGAGGTTTTTTCACTTGTTGTAGCGTTGATTTACTGATTTCGGTGAGTTATCTACACACACCTCACTTTTGATACTGTTTAAGCAAATGCCTAGATTTTGATACTGTTTAAGCAATAAGCAAATGCCTTACTTTTTGCTATAGTTTTCAGTTTTAGGGGTTGTTTTGATTTCATTAAAATCTGATCACTGCTTCTGCATTTGAGATTGGTTTAGCTGTCATTAGTTCAATCCGTTGCTGTTGTGTTTGAGGTGTTATATTCCTGGGCTGTATAAGCTTGTATGCACTGTTGGGATGACATTTTTGTGGTTTTATGGGGCTGATTTGTAGTTGCTTGCGATGCCAAATTTGGGGGGATATCTAGAGCTGCTGTTAAATGATCATTTAGTTCTTTAATCAATATATGAATATCCTGTTTCATTTGCTAAGGTTTTTGCTTTCTCAAGTAGACGGAATTCTGTCTAGGGTTCTTAGCTTGGCCCATCTGTAACGTTGATTATCTGGTCCTAGGCCCTCAGTCATATTTTGCTTTCTATCTAATCATATTCATGGCAGCATGGCTTACCCACTACCCCCATTATATATGGGTTTAGTTTTAATGTCAATAGTTGATATAGTTTCATTGTTGTACTAAGCATTTTTTTTTTGCAATAAGAGGGATTGTTGAGGTGTTTGGTATCCATCAAAATTTGGGCGTTGCTCCTTTTAGGTTTTCTCGAGATTTTAAACTTAATCATAAATGACATGCTCCTGGGATATGTGCTTGATGCAAATGTAGGTGGTGTAATTTGAGCGAATGTGAGCTAGCTTATTTCATTAGTCTAATGTTACACCTTCAGTTTTCTATGTTTGAATGACTTTGTCTATAGGTCCTCTCTCTAGTGGATTAGCTGGGTATCCAATTTGGTTTAGTCAACACCTTGGCAATGGTTTTCCCAGTCTTTGGTGTTTTAGCTGTGAAATTTTAGGCAGCCCTTTGCCTTTTGGCAGATGAGCGCCAGAGATGTGGCCTGTGGAGAGGATGACAATCATGACAGTAAGCCCAGTCGAGGCAGCGAGGCCAAAAAGAGTTTCAGAGCCTTATGTCTTCTGATTGACAATTGTTGTCGTTGTTCCAGCAAAGATAAGTATGAATGTGCCTATGAACTTAGCTCAATCCATGAACAAAAGAAGCCATGAGAGAATTTTTTTAGTACCCTTTTTACAAATTTCTAAGGTCAGAACTCTTCTATTCTAATCAATTCTCAGAACTATATAAACAGACTCGACACCGAAGAACTTCACAGTGAAATAGTCTGCATGATCTGAATTTTGACTAAAAGTTTAATGATTTGAGGATCAAACTCGATAATCTTTAGATATTTCTTTTTGCTTATGATGTGTAGTGTAGGTAGGTACCGTCTTTGTGAGCAGCACTGGAGGAGGTGGCATCATCACGGTGCAAGTTACGACCGGTAAACCTCCTTCCTCAATGGACCTAGTTTCAACTTTAAAGTCGTTGGTTCGACTTAGTAAAGATTTCTTAGGAGTTGTAGTCCTTTCATCCTTGACCCTCCAAACAGCGGAGCCCCAAGTGTGGTTGGGGTCACCGGAGATGAAGGGGCTGATTCATGTTCCCTTTCTAATGCTAATTTTGATAATTTGTATGTTAGAGCATGAACATTGGTGGGTCGGAAGGCCCTTAAGGTCTGCCACATAAGCAAAGAAAAAGGTAAATAAAAGAAAAAGGTGAAGAGCATGGGGGAAGGGGCTCGCCTGCTAGGGCTCCGAAATGAATTGCAAAAGGTAAATAGTAAAAAGTAATTTAAGGGCCTGAGAGTCGGGCTCACGAATGAGAGTGTGAATCATAAAAATCTAAAATGAAGCCCTTAAGCTGATGTGGCAGAGAAAAAGTAAGTTAAGGGCCCGAATCCGGGCTCACCGATGTTCATGTTCTTAGCTGTCCTACCTTCTTACTATAATAAGTTATAGATTTGAAAAAAATTGTATTTAATTGATGAATTAAATTTGGAAACACCATATGTTGTTTACAAGTGCAATGTTGTTGCAAGTGGTGCAATGATCGACCAGCCAAGGGACTGTGTCTGTTTCTAATTAGTTTTGTGTTGTTAAATGCATATGTAGAGGCAACAATGAAAATAAGGTTGTCAGGTTTGTTTTGTCAATGAAAATAAGGTTTCCATGTTCTAATTAGTTTTGTGTTGTTAAATGCATATGTATCTTCTTCAAGTTCATGAATATGTAGAGTTGTAACCATTGCTAGTTGATGGATATCTTGTGTCTTATTCTGTTTTATATCCTTAAAATCACAACTTGTAGGGCTGTTTGGCCATGCTCCCATCTCTGACAATATTCAAACTTTTTTCTTTCTAATTTTTTTGCATGTGACAATATTCTCTTTCAGATCTATTAAAGTTTTGCCGGTTGCTCATGGTGATGGGCTTTATCAATAAGTGACTTTACATTTTTTGTGGTGTTGTGGCTAACTAGGGGTAATTAGAGAATGAATACTCTGAATGCGATGTCAATAATATGGAAATACATCAGCTATTCCTATATTTCATGTGGTCGGTTAAATTAAAACAACATAAAATCATAAAAGTATATACCGAACATGATTATAAACGTGATCACTAAAACGAAAATTGAAGGTTCGATAATGTAAAAACAATGTAATAAGAAATACTCTAGAAGGGGGGTTGAATAGAGTATGCCCGTTTTTCGCAGAAAGTCTCAAGACTTTTGAAGCTTGAATCAAAACTCTTGAGATTAAACCTGAATCACAAAGTTAGACAATCGAACCAAGTGCGGAAATAAGGTAAAGCAAATAAGTAAAGGACACGAGTAATTGTTTACGAGGTTCAGCACAACAGGCCTACGTCCCCGCCTAGGGTTCTTCCACAACCCTAGGATTCAAAGGCTATATTGATTGCTTAGCTTAGGATCCTAATAGCTCACCGAGAAGCCTCTCTCCTATACAATTGCAATCTAGTCAACTCACGTTCCCTTGGAGTCCTAGACCAATCTAGAAGAGCCCCACCTCTCTCAGCTATCTAGTACAATCCTCTAACTCTCGCAAATCAATAGCCTAGTGCAACTTCCCGAGTTATAAAATCTCGAGTAACACTTGAAATGAATATATCCTATAAGCTCACAGTGACTCTCAAAGGCTTTGAAATAAACAACAAACTATTTGAGCGCTTTGCAGAGAGACACTTGGAAGACAGATCGCTTGAATGAATTGAAGCTCGTGTGTAGCACTTGTTCGTTCTTGTTATCTTTGTCTTCTTCTTTCTTTCCTTTATATAAGAGTGGAATGGCGCCTGAGGATCTTCACCAACGGCTCCATGAATCAGGCTTGATTCTTCAATCTTCTATATATGGACACTTTGAAGCCATGATCCATTTTGAAATAGATCTCCTCAATAACTCTATAAAGGAAGGTTATAATCTCGAAAATACTTCCTGAAACAGTTAGTCCAACGAATATATATATAATATAAAGGAAGTATATAATAAGATAAAATAATATACGAATAATAGGATAGGTTTTTTATTTCATCAACTGTTAATGCTCCAAGGCCTTTGACATAAACATCCTGTCAAAGCCTTTGGAACATCTTTTCCGATTTTCATCAAGGGAGGGAGTTATCAATCTCCCCCTTGATGAAAGACAAAACCTGTGCATCCCTGCAACTTAGTCAAACAAATATATCATAATAAAAAACAGACTAAGTACCTGCAAGGGTTAGACCAATGTTGGATCAAATAATTTTTTAAGTAAGAAAACATCCAACCGAAAACCAGAAATCAAAAAGCAAGGTCTTCCAAGACCTTTAATCAGAGGTTTTCAAGGTCTAACGATCATCTCCCCCGTTTTGTCTTTCAACAAAGGGCGGAGGTAAAACAGTCACCAAAAGTTACCAAAAGTTTTGAAAATGTTTCCAAAAACCAGCAAAGTAACAAGTTTCAGGGTGGGATAGGGTGGGTTAAGGTTTAGGCTTGGTCAATCCAGAGCATCATCAGTGAGCCTCGCCCACAGTCCTTCTAGCATCGTTGAAATCCCGCTCATCTTCGTCATCACCTCCGTCTGCAGCTCCTTAATATCCAGGCGAACTTCCTCCAAGCCCAACTCTAGGTTGTCCATGCGTTCATCGAAAGCCGGAGCAGTGGGAAAGGCTTTTGAAGGAGTGGCAAGACTCAAGGTCCCTTGGGGAGACCGAGTGATGCCAATCTTTTCAAGGCCTTTAGAGTCGAACATACCCGTATGACGCAGCTGTTCTTCATTTTTGAGATCAATTCCAAAAGCTTTGAAGATAGGGGTCAAAAGGGTAACAAAGGGGCGGGGGGAGCCTTTTCGAGCTTTTCTGGCATGGGCCATGGTTCCAAGGATGGTGTTGGCCAGATCAGGATCAAGGACATTAAGAATGCGGTAGAGCAGGACCATGGCATTGTCGGCTAGGAGTGAGCCAGAGTTGAGACGGGGTAAGAGGCATCTAACAATGATGTTAAAGATAATTTTTGCCTCAAGGGTTAGGGATGAGTGGGTGAGTTGCTTTGAGGTGCTATTGGCTGCTTCGGGTAGGAGATATTTGGCTCGGGCTAGGATGATGCAGTTTTCTTTAGAGGGGTGGATTTCAGATGGTGGAACAGGGGTAGGTAAGCCAAGGAGATCTGCAAAATCATTGGGGTTGAGAGAGATTCTAACCCCTTTGACAACAGTCTCCAAAGACCAAACATCAGTGTCGTTCTTGGCTTTGAGGTTAATGTAGAAGAGTCGGGTAAGCTCAGGGTAGTAAACAGTTTCTCGGTTAAGAAGAGTCCAGGCTGGGGAATTTTTTAGGAGCTCAATGCAAGGCATCTTCAAAGCTTCAAAGAATTCGAAATCTAAAAAATCTGAACAGCTAAGCTTACGAGTACGAAACTCGTCTACCCACTTACCAGCAGTCTCAGCATCTAAAAACCAAGAGGAGGGCAAGGATTGATTTACCTGGATATAGGCTGGGGGTTCAGCGTTCTTCCTGCGTGCAACAGTTGGAGCAGCTTTCTTGGCAGGCGCTACAAGACTCTTGACAGTGCCCTTCCTGGTACGCTTAGGGGAGGGAGGCTTGACTGCAGTAGGGGCTTTCCGCTTCTTCGGAGACGGGGGAGGAGGAGGAGAAGGAGAGGGAGTTTCTTCCTCCTCTTCCTCAGACCCCGAGTCCTCACCGGACCCCGCATCATCACCTTCAGGTTCCTCGTCCTCTCCGGATTCCTCGTGCTCTTCCTCTTCCTCTTCTTCTTCCTCAGGCTCCACCTCGGATGGAACCTCTTCGGCTTCAGATTCCTTCTGAATCCGCTCAGCCTCCTCCTCGGCCAGTCTCTTAGCAAGCTCAGCCTCCTCATCGGCCTTTTTCTGTTTCAAGGCCTCCTCCTCGGCTTCCCTGGTAGCATCTCTTTCCAGGGCGGCATCAAGGTCGTCTTCCTCTTCTTCCTCATCCTCTTCCTCAGCCAGGATCTTTCTCTTCCCCTTTTGTTTAGCACTCAAGGGTTTCTTAGCAGCACGTTTCTGAGAGCCTTTGGGAGCCGTGGCTGAGCTCGACTTGACGGTGCTCTGGACAACTCATGCGATGATGGCTTGAGTAGCAGGTTCGGGTGTGGGAGAGGTGGCAGTGGCCTGGCGTCCCTTGGGGGTGGCGCCAAGTCTTTTGGGAGTGCCGGCTTTCTTGGTTTTAGGTGCCATGGAGGTAGTCGGTTAGGGTTTCCTTGAGAGGTTGAAGATGAAGGAGCGGAAAGGGTTTGGAAAAATCTGAGTGTGGGTTGTAAAAGGGTACAGATTTGGTTTAAGTAGAGAGAGAGGGTGACGGATTGATGGGATGGGTTTAGGGTTCCAAGGAAAGAAATCATTACCTTGCCAAGTTGAAGGATTTTCAAATTCAAATTTGAATTCAAATTACCAAAAAAAGCGGACTAAACACAAACCAATATAGTTCCAAAAATAAAAAATCTTAACGGTTAAGGAAATCATAGAAATAGGCAATTTTTGAAATCCGATTAAAACAAATATAATTGATTAAATATCTAAAAAGATATTAACCAAAAATATATGATCCGTTATATGTGATCCACTGTTCAGTTGGCAGAACTTGACATAACTCTCAAAGGTCTTGACACTGAGTGGAGTTTATCTTTCGTAAAGGGAAAGCTCCCCCTACGAAAGTGCATCCTTGTCAAGCATCCCAATCTCTCGTCTAATGAAGGTGAACCTGTCCTCTGCCAAAGGCTTAGTAAAAATGTCAGCCCATTGATAATAAGTAGAAATAAAAGATATGGACACATCACCTTTTTCAACATGATCTCTAATGAAGTGATGTCTTACATCAATATGCTTGGTCCTCGAATGCTGAACAGGGTTCTTAGTGATGGATATGGCACTTGTATTGTCACACTTAATTGGGATACTCTTGAGGTTGATGCCAAGATCTCGCATTTGTTGAGCTATCCAAAGGATTTGGGAGAAACAAGCTCCAACTGCAATGTATTCGGCTTCTGCAGTGGATAGAGCAACTGAGTTTTGCTTCTTTGAGTGCCAACTGATCAAAGATGCTCCTAAGAATTGGCAACATCCTGATGTGCTCTTTCTATCCACCTTGTAACCTGCAAAATCTGCATCAGAATATCCAATTAAAGTGAAATCCTTTTGCTTTGGGTACCATAGTCCAAGTTCCTTAGTGCCATTGAGATATCGAAAGATCCTCTTCACAGCCACGAGGTGAGATTCTTTGGGATCAGCTTGAAACCTAGCACACATGCAAACACTAAACATAATGTCAGGTCTACTAGCCGTGAGATATAACAAAGATCCAATCATTCCTCGATACTCCTTTTGATTGACACTAGTTCCAGTCTTGTCTTGATCTAGAGACAATGTTGAGCTCATGGGAGTCTTGGCTGCTTTGGATTGATCAATCTTGAACTTCTTCAAGAGATCCTTACTGTACTTGCTTTGGTTGACGAAGATCCCTTTCTTGGATTGATGAACTTGTAACCCCAAAAAGAAGTTTCGTTCACCCATTAAGCTCATCTCAAATTCACTGCACATAATGTCAGAAAATTCCTTGCATAAAGATGTGTTAGTAGCACCAAATAATATATCATCAACATAAATTTGAATAACCAAAATTCCCTTTCCTTTGGTCTTGATAAAAAGAGTCTTGTTGATCAACCCTCTTTTAAAATCATTTTGTAAAAGATATTTTGACAAGCGCTCGTACCAAGCTCTTGGGGCTTGTTTCAAACCATAAAGCGCCTTGTCAAGTTTGTAAACATGATTGGGAAATTCCGAGCTTTCAAAACTTGGGGGTTGAGCAACATAGACTTCTTCTTCCAAGAAACCATTAAGAAAAGCACACTTGACATCCATTTGATATAACTTTATGCTCATAAAAGATGCAAATGCTAATAAAATGCGAATGGCTTCAAGCCTGGCTACGGGAGCAAAGGTCTCCTCGTAGTCAATACCTTCCTCTTGATTGTAGCCTTGAGCAACAAGTCGTGCCTTGTTCCTCACAATCTTTCCATTCTCATCTAACTTGTTTCGAAAGACCCATCGAGTGCCAATGACTGATTGATGCTTTGGTCTAGGCTTCAAAGTCCAGACTTTGTTCCTCTCGAATTCATTAAGTTCACTTTGCATAGCTATAATCCAGTCTGGCTCTTGAAGTGTCTCATTTACCTTCTTTGGCTCAATAAGAGAAACAAACGCGTTAAAAGCACAAAGATCTTTAAGTTTAGAACGAGTTTGAATACTAGAAGTAGGGTCAGAAATGATATCCTTTAATGAGTGTGAAGAGGAGTATTTGAATTTCCTTTTGCTAGTCTCGGCTCCTTGATTCATCACACCATCAGGATCGATTTATGGTACATCTGACTCCGTGGTCCTGTTAGGTTCAGTTACAGCAGTTTTTGACATCTCAACATTGTTGGATTGGACACCAAGGGCTTTGGACGCATCTTCAACACCTTGGGCCAATTCTTCAGTGTTAAGAATCGGTTCCTGCATGTTCCTCTTCTCTGTGTTCTTGGTGGCAGCACCATCACCTTCCTCGTTCTCTTCATGGATATTAAGATCTATATCTGCAACACTTTCACTCAAAGCACCATCATTGCATTCATCAAAAATAACATGTATACTTTCTTCAACTACCTGGGTCCTTTTATTGAAGATTCTATAAGCTTTGCTACTCGTGGAATAGCCAAGAAATATACCTTCATCACTACGCGCATCAAATTTCCCAAGGTTATCTTTTTTCATTGTTATGAACAAAACAAGTACAGCCAAAGGGTTTGAAATAAGATATAAGTGGTTTGCGGCCTTTGAAAAGTTCATAAGGAGTTTTCTTTAAGATGGAACGAATAAGACAACGATTTAAAATGTAATTAGCTGTGTTAACAGCTTCAGCCCAATAGGTTTTAGGTAATGCATTTTCTAAAAGCATAGTCCTGGCCATATCCTCTAAGGTGCGGTTCTTGCGTTCCACAACCCCGTTTTGTTGAGGTGTCCTAGGAGCAGAAAAGTTATGGGAGATGCCATATTTAGCACAAAACAAATCAAATTGAAGTTGATCAAATTCCCTACCATGATCACTCCGAATAGACACTATGGGCTCATTTCTTAAAGTTTGCAACTCCTTACAAAGTTTTGAAAACTCAAATAAGGCCTCTGATTTTTCTTTCAAAAATGCAACCCAAGTATATCTTGAAAAATCATCGACAACAACTAGCATGTACTTTTTACCATTGGGAGATTTGACTCGCATAGGACCACATAAATCCATATGTAAAAGTTCAAGGGGTCTAGAAGAACTTACAACCTTTTTGGGTTTGAAGGAGCTACGTGTTTGTTTACCTCGTGTGCAAGCATTGCACATGTCAATACCTTTGAAGTCCATCTCAGGTAGCCCTCTTACAAGCCCTTTGGACACAAGCTTCTGTAGTGTATGTGGACTCACATGACCGAGTCTCCTGTGCCAAAGCTTTGGATCGTCCGTCAAGGCCTTGAAGCAGGTTAAGCTTCCTTGTGCCACTTGATCAGCATTTACAGCGTATATGTTGTTGTAGCGATATGCAGTTAGAATAACTTCACCTGTATCATCTCTGCACAATATACATCTTTTCTTGTTAAATCTGACATTGTTACCACTATCACATAATTGAGAGACACTAAGCAAATTATACTTTAAACCATTGACAAGATAGACATTTTTAATACTATGGCTGGAATCACTTCCAACACTACCAATACCAACAATGTCGCATTTCCCTTTGTCACCAAGAGTGATTGTTCCTGTGGATTGCTCCTTTAGATCATGAAAGAGAGAGCTCTTCCCACTCATATGCCTCGAGCAACCACTATCAATAATCCATTTGTGTTCTTTCACCTTGGTGATCTCCTGCAAAACAATCATCAACCTTTGTGGCTAGACCAATAAGCAAATTTGGATCCATTGTTGGGATAAACCATATTAGGTAAAATAGTGCCTTTTGGGACCCAAACTTGTGTTATCCGTTCTTTTCTCAAATGAACAGGAAATGTATTGCGAATAATATAAGGATCCTTTCTTCTATAAGGGCATGTCTCTTTTACATGTCCCTTTCTAGCACAATGGTGACATATAGGAGAGGTTCTGCTTCCTTTAGCCTTTACAAAAGTGGTAATGTGTTGCTTCTTTAAAAACTTTGGATTGTAACCAATACCACTTTTGTTTAGAGAGCTTTGTTGCTCACCCAACATCTTATCGAGAGTGCCTTTGGATTTGGTAAAACTTATGAGGGCTGTCTGTTGGTCTAGAATCTTATTATTCAGGGAGATCTTCTCGTTCTCTAAGTCATGATGCTCATTTCTTAGAGAGGAGAGATCTTGCTTGAGTTCAGATTTCTCCGAGTCAAGCGTCTTGACTTTAATGTCAAGACCTGAATAAGAAGCTTCAAGACCTTTGACCCTCATAGACAGATCCTCAATAGTTCTTTCCTGGTCCACAGTTCTCTTAATAAGAATGTTAGTTTGGGCAATAAGCTTCTCTTCATTGGCAATCATATTTGAAAGGAATTCCGATAATACCTCTTTTGGACTTTCCATAAGTTCTCTTACAGTAGCTTCAAGCTTTTCATCGTCGGATTCATCTTCTGAGGCCATAAGACAAATGTTGGCCTTCTCATCGTCGGAGTCAGAGTCGGAATCACTCCAAGTAGCCACCATAGCTTTCTTCTTCCATTTGTCACCTTTCTTGGGCTGGCTCTTAGTCTTTTGAGGGCAGTCCTTCACAAGATGATCTGTTTCACCACATTCAAAACAAGACAACGGTTTAGTCTTCTTTTCATATTTGTTGTATTGAGGCTTACCTCGAAATTTTGAAGACTCTAATCCATCCTTGTTGTTGAATTGCTTCTTCATTTTGAGAATTCTAGTAAGGCCTCTTGTGATAAGAGCAAAAGGATCATCCTCATCGTCATCCTCATCTTCAGAATCAGATCCATCCTTGGACTCATCCTTCTTAGACTTGAGTGCCAAGTTCTTGGTGCTAGCTGGAAGTTCTCCATCGTCTTCATTAAGGATCATCTCACGCGTGATCAGCTTTCCAAGAAGGTCATCAAGGGGTAAAGTGGTGAGGTCCTGGGCTTCCTCTGTAGCTGTTACTTTTGGACCCTATTTCTCCTTTGGAAGGCACCTCAGTATCTTCCTCACTTTCTCAACGTTGGTAAAGCTCTTGCCGAGAGAGTCAAGGTTGTTGGTGATTTCTGTGAATCGTGTGAACATGGCTTTGATTGACTCATCGGACTTCATCTTGAAGAGCTCATACTTTCGAAGGAAGATGCTGATCTTGGTGTCTTTTACTTGGCTCGTTCCTTCATAGGTGACGACCAACTTGTCCCAAATCTCTTTAGCTGACCTACAAGAGGAAATACGGTTAAACTCATCAGTGCTAAGACCACAATAAAGTAAGTTGATAGCCCTGTAGTTTTTGGAGATGGTTTCAAGGTCTGCTTGGTTGTAATCAGACTCCTTCTTTGCCACTTTGGTATCGTTTGGTCCTTCCTTCTCTGGAATCTTCGGACCATTCTCTATAATGTTCCAAAGCTCTAGATCTTGGTCTATGATGAACATCTTCATCAAAGATCTCCAGTGGACAAAGTTGTTTCCTACAAAGAGTGGCGGTCTGCTTGTGGACCTTCCCTGTGCAAATTCTCCGCTTGCTTCACCAGACATGAGCGAAAACTCACAAGATTGTTAGAACAAAAGCAATGAGTAAAGCTCTGATACCAATTGAAGGTTCGATAATGTAAAAACAATGTAATAAGAAATACTCTAGAAGGGGGGTTGAATAGAGTATGCCCGTTTTTCGCAGAAAGTCTCAAGACTTTTGAAGCTTGAATCAAAACTCTTGAGATTAAACCTGAATCACAAAGTTAGACAATCGAACCAAGTGCGGAAATAAGGTAAAGCAAATAAGTAAAGGACACGAGTAATTGTTTACGAGGTTCAGCACAACAGGCCTACGTGCCCGCCTAGGGTTCTTCCACAACCCTAGGATTCAAAGGCTATATTGATTGCTTAGCTTAGGATCCTAATAGCTCACCGAGAAGCCTCTCTCCTATACAATTGCAATCTAGTGAACTCACGTTCCCTTGGAGTCCTAGACCAATCTAGAAGAGCCCCACCTCTCTCAGCTATCTAGTACAATCCTCTAACTCTCGCAAATCAATAGCCTAGTGCAACTTCCCGAGTTATAAACTCTCGAGTAACACTTGAAATGAATATATCCTATAAGCTCACAGTGACTCTCAAAGGCTTTGAAATAAACAACAAACTATTTGAGCGCTTTCCCGAGTTATATCTCTGTCTTCTTCTTTCTTTCCTTTATATAAGAGTGGAATGGCGCCTGAGGATCTTCACCAACGGCTCCATGAATCGGGCTTGATTCTTCAATCTTCTATATATGGACACTTTGAAGCCATGATCCATTTTGAAATAGATCTCCTCAATAACTCTATAAAGGAAGGTTATAATCTCGAAAATACTTCCTGAAACAGTTAGTCCAACGAATATATATATAATATAAAGGAAGTATATAATAAGATAAAATAATATACGAATAATAGGATAGGTTTTGTATTTCATCAATTGTTAATGCTCCAAGGCCTTTGACACAAACATCATGTCAAAGCCTTTGGAACATCTTTTCCGATTTTCATCAAGGGAGGGAGTTATCAAAAATTGTTGCCTGTTTTGTCTTAAGACATTATTTATTTTATAAATAAAGATGTAAATGACACTTTTTTGCTTTAGGAGGACATCTTCACATGTTTTCAAATGACAAATTATGGATATTTATCAACAAGTGAATATATCATAACAAAAATTGAGGGGTTTTAATTAAGAAATGACATCTGCTTAAAACCGATGTGGAAAGTTTGATCTTCTACTACACGCACAAAGAGATCGGAATTTTTTTTTAAAGACATCGGTTGACAACAGATGTCTAATTGCATTTTTCTAGTAGAAGACATTGGAGAAGCTAAGAAAGAACACAGGATGGTGCAGCTGGAGAAAATCCCACTTTTTGCCATTCATCATTTTGAATCAAGTTCTGATGCCTTCATTAGAGTTGTATCCCTCGAAAAGAGCTTTCCAACACATATTCATATGCATCAATCGGATGAACGAGGACTCGGGAAAGTGTGTTTCAAAACGGAGCACAATGTTGAAATTTGACGGTGCACTCGATGTCGACTCATTTCCACTCGATATCAACTCCTTTCCAGTAGACATCGACTGCATTTCACTTGAAATCGAGTGAAAGCACTTGATGTCAAATGAGCCACTCGACGTCAACCCGAAATCCAGAGAGACGAGAGTTTGTGGATGAGTCCAAATCTATGGAGGATTGCTAGCTTGGCGAGAGCATGCGGGTGAGTCTATATCTTTATCTTTCCTTATGGGTATTTTACTATTTACCCTAGGGAATTATTTGGATATTTATTTTATTTTGGAAGTTTTATCTTTTACAATTAGATAGATAGGATTTAGATCAAAGATAGTGATATTTCTATTTATTTTTTTATTTACATTTCTTGGTTAGCAAGAATTAGTCTAATATAAATAAGGGCCCTAGTCATAGGTTTTATTCATTCAAGCCAAGTCGCCTTCAGACGCAAGTAGTTAGGAGAAGAGTGAAGATTGAAGGTTTTGTAAGTATTAGTTTTAAGGCGAAATTGCAGGAAACCACCCATTAAATGTGCTACTTTGCATACAATCACCCATTAAACTTAATATTGAGACAAACCACCCGTTAAAGGTAGTCCATTAGCGAAATACCACCCATCCCCTCTATTCCGTTCACTTGCTGTTAAATTTGTGTAAAATTACCATCTTATCCCTATACATGATGTCATTTAAAGCCCCCATGCTCATCGTCTTCTTCCTGTACAACTCACCTCATCCTCTTCCTCATAGTTCATTCTCTTCATCTTCCTACTTCTCCTCTTGTCGCCATCGATCATCCCCGTTTTGGTCCTCGCACCTGCCCTCTTTCCATCTAATAAGAACCCTAACTAACTAACTAACTATATATATATATATATATATATATATACATATATATATATATACATATATATATATATATATATATATATATATATATATATATACATATATATATACATATATATATATATATATATATATATATATACATATATATATATATATATACATATATATATACACACATATATGTATATATGTGTATATATATATACACATATATATACATAAATATGTATATATATATATGTATGTATGTATATATATATGTATGTATATATATATATATATATGTATGTATATATATATATATATGTATGTATATATATATATGTATGTATATATATATATATGTATGTATATATATATATATGTATGTATATGTATGTATATATGTATATATATATGTATATATATATATATATATATATATATATATATATATATATATATATATATATATATATATATATATATATATATATATATATTCATCATTGAATTTCTCCATATGCACTTCACAAGGAATCGGGAACAACAATTGCCCACGAACCCAAAAACAAGTCAAAATTAAGTCATGGATTTCATGAATTTTAGGCGGGGTTCATGAAACTATCAATTTCCAAGAAAATTTGAAACAGATGCAATCTCCAATTTTCGAATTTAGGTTTTTGGGTTTGTGCACTAAAAGTACCCTAATTCACAAATAAGAAAATAGCCCAACTTGAATCAGATCCGAATGTGAAAGCATCTCCAAAATATGAAACATAGCCGAATCAATTAACATAATTTGATGCAAAAACATTGAATTTCGTAACAAAAATACACAAAGGAGGAGAATAAGAAGCATTAACATTCGAGACGAGTTACTAGTGACGATGGCAACAAAAGAAGTGCTTGGAGATTTGACTTTTGGAAGACATTGTTGGTGGTGGTGGAAGCTCTTCCTCTTCTCCCTCTTTTCTCAAATCCATAGGGAGATGTTTTATTTTATTTTATTTTATTCTTTTAAATGGTTTGTAATTTAGGGTTAAAATGTATTAATAAAAATCCAAGGGTATAGCGGTAATCTCCATACAATTTAACGATTACAAATTTGAAATTGAGGGATGGGTTCGTTAACGGATTGTCTTTAATGGGTGGTTTGTGGCAATATTAAGTTTAAGGGGTGGCTTCATGCAAAGTAGCACATTTAGTGGGTGGTTTCGTGCAATTTTTGCCTAGTTTGAATTTAAATTTAGTTGTTTTTATTATGTTCTGTTTCTAGTTTCCCTCTTCTAGCTAGGGTTGGGGTAAGCTCAACGATAGACATGTGTTCTTAATCAATAAATCCATAAGTTTGTGTGTTTCTATCATCATCCACCTCTATGCTTAACCCTCGGATGAGAATTCAAGGAATTCATGTTGCAAACTTGGATAGTTAATAGAGTTTTTATTCAGGTGTTAATTTATTAATCCTAATTAAGAAAAGGTAGAAACAATTAGGTTTATTTTCGAAAGTCAATTTGCCATAATTGCTGGAATTAGCAAAAGTTGATTCTTTGATGCAAATCATGCTCTTTTATGTTATTCATGATTTATACAAATATTTATTGTTGTGGTGATCCATAACCTTGGAAGTTTGCACCTTTATTACTTTATTTCTTTATTTACATTCAGCACAGATTTTACCCGACACCGACCACCACTTCCTTCTCCATCCCTCATAATCGACCAACTCTTAGCCGACGTCAACAACAACCTTACACCTTTTCCCGTTATTCCCGAAACCAACTATGCCTAGAACCGCCGACATTTCTCCTGAGGAGGAACCTGACTCCACTATTCTATAGCGGGGTCTTGGCTAAAAATTTATTTGGTCGAGAAACCCTCTCGTCAAATTGGCGTCGTTGCCTAGGAGATATGAATCAGGCCTAGTTTAGTTGTTTAGGGTTTAGGAGTAGCCTACACCCTTTTTCTTGTCCTACGTATCTCATACCCCACTACCATCTACCTCATCTGTACCAACTAGGTACCGAGCTTTTACTACTAATTTGTGTGTTCTTGATTGTGTTTTCAAAGATTGGTACAAAGATGCAAGGCACATACAAGTTTTTTGAAGAGGAACACGAATGGGAAAGACGGGTCAAAGAATTGAGACGGTGAAATAGGCTTGCACAGGAGGAGGCACTATTGAGGGAAAATGCCTGGCTGAAAGACTTAGTCCAAAGGCTTGAGTCTTCCTATCATTCTATAGGATTATAACCTCATTCTTATGTGGAAATTGCAGCTATGGAAAGTGACGAGGAAGAAGAAGAATGGTAGGAACAATTGGAACTCCCACGGTACTTGAGAGATACAAGGCCAGTCGATAGTGCTGATATACGAGCTAACGAGCTCGAGTAGTGGGTGTTCAAGCTTGGCTCGTTTACAAATGAGCCGAGTTCGAGCTCGAGCCTCATGTTCTCGAGCCGAGCCGAGTCGAGCTCGAGCTACTCACAAAATGTAGATATGTGATTCAAAGTGAATGCAGTCCAAAAGGCAAAGCGGCTGACATACTCTTTAGAATAAGAGGTTAAATAAAACTTAGGGACAAAACTGTAATTTCACCTACGAAACGAGATATATGCCCTATTTACAAGGGGTTAAATAAAACCTATTTACATGGGGTTAAATAAAACATAGGGGGAGAACTGTAATTTCACCCATAAAATAAGCTATACGAGCTACTCGAGCCGAGTTCGAGCTCAGAATTCTACTCAAGCTTGGCTCATATTTAATTCGAGCGAGCTCGAGTCGAGCTTTTTCCGAGCCGAGCCCGAGCCGAGGTCGAGCTACTCGTCTCAAGTAACAGCCCTACCAGTCGATGTTGACCTTTAGTCGATGTCGACATCCCTACCAAAACCCAGGTATGTCCTTTCCCGATCTCAATTCCAATCTTGCTATCTATCCTTGAAGAGCCATGTAATGAACGCCTAAAAAAACAGCTAGAAAAGAAGAAGCAGGAAGTCGTTGCCCATGGTATTTCAAGGTCGCTTTTACCTTACAAGGTGAAGGCCATGCCCGACGATTTTATGCAATCGATGTTCGTGTTCAAGTATGGGGTTCTCACAAAGTGACATGAAGCTCCGCATGATAAGGTGGAAGTATCTCTTCCCACTCCACCATTTTACTGTGGTGGAAATGCGCAACCAAGTCAAACTTTAAAGCAGAAGAGAGGCAATGATGAGGTATGTAGATTTCCTTTATGTCTTCCATTATGCAAGCCATCTAGAGTCAGGGAAGATGAATGGGTGAAGGTATAGAGCATCCACTCGAGGAGATTTAAGCTTCTCCACAATATGATGCCACCGGATGACATTCCACGCTTTCCACCACCGGAGGAACCACCAGACCCACCTATACCTCCGGAGAAAGATGAGTCAGGTTGAGGCTTAAAGGGAAGTAAGTCGAGCTAGAGACTTAGAATTTAGCGCTTACGGGAGACAACCTGCTATTTTATTTTATTTTAGTTCTTTTTATTTTATTTTATTTAGTTATTAGTTACTAATAATTGTGCATAATCCTTGGATTTTGGGAGTTTTTTTAGTCTGCATTACTTACAAATTTTCAGGTGCAAGGCATGATAAAGGGATGACCTAAGGGAAGTCAAAGTTCTTGGAGGTACTCGACATCGGCTTGATCAATCAATGTCGACCAATTATGGAAGGCCATCGACCCACCTTGGGGCAAGTTGCGCTCGTTATCGACCAATATCACTCGATATCGACTACTAGCAACGGATAATGGCACCTATCTCTAATCGAAATCAGCTCCTACCTATCTTGTAAGTCTTCGTTTACACCCATCTCTTATTTTTGAGCTACTTTGAAGACAAAGTAATCTTTAGAGATAATTGGAGGATTTGGACCCCATTTACTAATTTTAGTAGTTAATAGACCCTACTAAATCTTTGAGTTAAATAGACCTTTTTATTGGTGTTATTACTTTTGTACCCTTAAATGATTTAGTTTAATTAAAAATTAATAGAATTAAATAATAAAGTTGAAAACTATTTAAAAAAAATATTTAAAGATAATAACAATATTTTTTTTATTTTACATTTTTATAATACGACCATTTACTAGTTTATTATATAACATATATAATAAATAAAGAAATTAGCTTTGTTTGTAATATACACATTATGTACGGGATTACAATAACCATAACTAATTACAATACATTTACCGTAACTATTATATTTATTGTAATAATTAATGTATTATAATAAATACAATAATAAGTACAATTTATTGTATTACAATATGATATTTTAATATCTTATTGTGGTGATAATTATTGTAATAACGATATAACAACTATTACAATATCGCTTTCTTTTACATTTCAATACAAGTCACCCTTGTTGTAACACACAAACTGACAAACACTCTTATCATCCAATTCCCTATAACATTTCTCCCCATTATTTTGTTCAAATTAAGTTCAATATTGTGTTTAAAAAAAATAATTCTAGGCCAAGAGTGAAATCAAACCGGTCAGTACATGCACTACAGGAAAACAGTGTCAATTTCGACACTTTTTGTAACCATTTTCGACGCTTAAAAGCGTCGCAAATTTCAATTTCGACGCTTTTAAAAAGCGTCAAAAATTCTTGCGTCACGAATGGCAAGTGCAATTTTCGACGCAGAATTCTGTCGCAACCAATCTCGACGCCCTATGGCGTCGAAAATGGCATGTCAATTTCAACACCCTAAAGCGTCGAAATTGGCCTGTTATTTTTCAAAAAAAAAAAGATTTTTCTTCATTCATCCCCTTTGATTACACATTAATTTAAATCCTTTAATTAACAAAAAATACATTAACACAAATCCATTAAAAGCATTAGACTAATGAATCAAGATCTTACATGAGTAAATGAAAAATAATATACTTGACAACTAAAGAGCGGATCAACATTAATAAAATGTATAATTTCTTCTTCTTTACATCTACATCATTTCAACCAACATTAATATAGAAATTAATCAATGTAGCTGACATGCACCTGAAATAAGATCAATGTAAATAGACATTTTCCAGAGATGAATATGTTTGATCAGCTTGCTCACTGCATTCTAAAATCTCATTGCTTTATACAAAAATATATATTTTTTCATCTAGCAAAATTATACATCAAGAAAATTCATTAACCTATATACATGATGAACAAGGGAAAATCAAGAAATTCAGGCTTTCTAAAATCATATTTGTCCATTTATATTGTTTAAGCTAATCTATGGCAAATGCAAGCCTCAAGTTCAATGAATCTTTAATATTATGCAAAAAGGATTAAAAAAAGGTTTTCCCAACATTACAGTCCATCCAAAGCCTTCTAGTCTGATTATTTGAATTAGATTAATCTTTGAACTATATCAAACACGGTCAATTAGTGGAAGCTAAGAAGAATCCATAAAGGTGATTTCGTGAATTAACAAAGTGGAATGAAGAGGTGTTGGAAGACAAATGAAGCATGAGGTGGAGAAGAAAAAGAATGAAACAAGTGGTGGAGAAGGATGAAGAAATAACCAGGAGGTGGAAATACAAAAATTTCAGGCCGTGGATATCTCCTACAAGCAACAGTCATGATCCTATAGAAATAAAATATTTTATATTCTTGAAGATAACCATAAACCTTTATATGAGGATAAACCATATCGGAATTGCTTAAGCTGAATAATACAACATATATCCAAAACATAAACTGCTCCTAACCTCCATTCTCTGGCCAGTTCCATCTTTACCAACGAAAACTAATCCCACCTCCTCAAGTTGATTGACTACTTCAGGATTAATCTAGATGAAATTAAAAGCAAAACACAATCAGGTTAGATGACCAGTGAAATACCTCACTTGTAGAAAATCATTGATATATTCAACCAACCTCATATCTATGTCAATGTCTGTCATCCACGAAGCTCACATTGCCATACCTAACATGTTTCCAACATAGTAATCAGAGCTCTTGTGAAAATGCAAGATCCAGTTTTAAAAATTCATCGGTTAAGGTCTTCTTACAGTTTTGCAGACTTGCTTTCCTTAACAAGAAAGTGTGTTCTACGAGATCCAAGTCTCATAGTTCCACCCATATGCATTTTCGACCCCTGCCAACACAATTATCAAATATTTTAGCGTTTCGTTTCAATGAGACTTCAGAGGCCATCAACGAATACTCTAAAAACGAAAAAGAACATGACAAACCTCGGGCATGAATATAACATAAGGGTTTCTGGTTTTGGGATCAAACTCTGTGTTATTTGCATCTTTTACACCGATAACTGATCTGGCAAATTCTATCACAACAATCTGCATGCCCACACAAATTCCAAAGTATGGGATTCTATTTTCTCGTGCATAGTTGGCAGCCAGGATTTGCCCTTCAACATCCCTATCTTCTAATCCTCCGGGGACTAAAATACCATCTGTGCCGTGAAGATTAAAACAGTAACAATGAACATCAGAAAATTTGAAAAAAGAGCATTCAACAAAACTTCAATTGGGCAAAAAATCCACTCCTGTCATGGAACGCCTACCAACTTGTTCTTATTTAGAATAGCTCAAGAGACATTGTATTAAGAATTTTGTGATGCTGTACTATTTTCCAGAGAACATATTCTAATAGCATGAGTTTAAGCATATTGATAGCAACCTTGAGCAGACTCAATGCTTTGCTGTAATTTTCAGGATCCTGTAATATATAAACCACTTTTATGGAACAATTCAAAGCATAAGATCACAGTGCAAGAGCAAGGATGGGATGTTAAAAAAATAAAAATAAAAACCTCTAATCTCATCGAATCTTCAAGATTATCAGTTGAAACCCAATCCACAAGTTTCTTGCCACGGGCAACAGATGCATGCAAAAGAGCCTGCGGGATGCATCAAAGGCAAATTAACATGAAAGTGGTCAAGATAATGCTAAATTTGATTCCTTGAATTTTTAACATTCGCAACATGAACAAAGACTTCAATCCCGTCGATCCAAATCTGTCATTTTACTAATGACTTTCCTAAAAATTGCACATACTATATATGGCCAACAAAGAATGAATTGTAGTTCACATTAGCTGTACAGATGAGGTTGAAACCTTCTGTAATTATCACTTTTGTGTTTTGTTCCTTACCAGTGTTGTATCTGTATGCATTCCATTCAGATTTTATTTTTTTTAGGGTGAAACCCGGTTCAACATGTTAAAGATAAACTGGTTTTCAGTGGCATATCAGCCTTTAAAATTGTTGACACAATAACACTTATTGCAGGGCAACAAATGGGTTGCAGCTAGCGAGAGTCAAGCAAACCAACACTTATTTTCAATTTTCAACTATTCTCAACACACTCATTCAGGAAACAGCAAATCAAACTCATCAGATTAACCAAAAAACAGTAAGAAAGTAAAGAAAGGTCTACAAATCTATCTCTATCTAACGCATACGTGAAAGCTTTGAGCGTTCTTGTCACATACCTTGATTCTAAACTGAGCCCTACCATGTATAATCTGTGAATCTGCTACGCCTCTAGTGGTCACAGGAAGTATCTTGTAGGTGAGGGAGGGTTGCTGCACTCACCGAAAGCTTCATCCATCGCTTCTTCTCTGCAACTTGAGAGCAAGTCGCAACATGATACAACAATTGAAATCTCTCTTCCAGATTTTTGGCACCTTCCAAAAAACTATATACAACAAAGAATGCTACAAAAAACAGATTTTGAGATAATTTCGCATCTCTTCACTTCTAGAAATTCTAAAAAAGCAAAAGCAAATTGGCCAAAACACCCCTCCATCTGATGCACATCATGGGTATGTGATAGAGTAAAAATCGGGAACATACACCAGCATTGATTAACACACAAATCACACACAATAGAACACAAACAGAGGCCAAAATCTTCAGGAAAACCCAAAGGTAATCCAATAAGCCTTCCAAATGAGGACCACTTCAAACTGGCCTAAGCCATATGCTTTTACAATTGATCACTCGGGATAATTCCTACGGTAAGGTAATCCCCTTATTTATACAGAAGGTTTCAACCTCATCCTGCATCTTCAGCTTGTTTCACCAAGGCCATACCTTAGCAGTACCATGTTGCAATAAAGAAAACAACATCTTTAAATACAAAGAAAGTAAGAAACTGTAAAAATTAAAATTCTCTTTTGCAGAAAGTGTGTGGCTGAAATTATTGATATCCATTCCAATTGATCAGCAAGAAAGAAGCCCAAGATGATCAATCTATTTGAAAATAAGTGAATCTACAAAATATGCAATTCTCAAGTGTAAACAACAAGATAGAGCACCTTATAAGAATATGCAATTTCTTCATTTTACTAGTGTACACAACAAGATAAAATAAATATAATAAAATAAAATCATCGAAGTCATTGGCCTCACATGCTAGATAGGTGTTCTTCACAGCTTCTAATTGCAAAAGATTAGCCATACCCTACTACTATGATCATAACTACACTCAGTATGGTGTTCTTCACAGCTTCTATTGCTTCCGTTTGCTATTCAGGGGTCCTGATGTCTCTTGACACAATGCCAATGATTATTCCGCCAAACTTGGGCTGTAGAAGATAATTTTGCTGATTAGGAGCATCAAAGTAGAGTTTGCTATCGGTTATTGCAAAAGAGAATGGGGAAATTTGGGACATACAACTAGAAGATTTGTTGTTGTTGTTGATGCTATTGATAATGCAATGGTTCCGATTGTCAGCTTCCCTGCCTAATGTCATGCCTGCCAACAATGAAGGGATTCAAAGAGAACTCATACTATGTGCATATCCAATAGCATTACACTATAAAGGCACTAACAAGATTAACTTACGAGGGAAAATACGCGACAAATCCCAACCTTCATATCCTGCAGTCCATTAGTGAAAAATGAAACATGTCATTGCTAATGCAATAGAGTGTTTTAATACAAAATGAAAGTAGAAATTGACTGAGGCAATCACCCACAGGCAGTACATCCCCTAGCGCGGTTTCTGCTGTGTTATTATCAGCCAATTGGTCATTGTTCGTATTCTTTTTTGCCTATGCATTTGAAGGGAAAAAGATCCAGATCATGTATGTTTAGCCAGGCCACTTCACATACTATGAACCATCCTAGGCGTCTAATAATAACACTAATGTATCTAGAAGGAAAGGTTGTCGGAATTCAGAAGGCTAGAATTGATTTATTAAAAGACGACATTGAACACACCAAGAACATGAAAACTTTCAGATAAAAGTACCTCTTCATTTATAAGGTTCAAAAATTATTTTCAACCAGCATATCATATTAGAATGATTTCCCAAATTGTATTTCAGAGTGACACAAATAAGTTTTTTCTTTTCATCTAGGCAAAGGCATTCTAGAAACCATATGGAATCTTATTTGTACTTTTTAGTCCCCAATCTCTAAAATATAGGATTACCTTGAGAAATTAAAAATTGAGAATATGAGCTTGCAATTTTACAAAGGAGCTTCAAAGTGTACATTGAACAAACAAGCTAATCTACAATCCAAATTAAGCTAATTGAAATAGAATTTTTAAAATAAATTTGAAAAACTTGAGATTCAATTAAGGATTTGAAAAACTAGAGGACCGAACTCCGTTCGGATTTGAAAAATAGGAGAAGAGAGAGGGTGAGAGATGGAGGTCTACACTTGACGAAGCTAAGATCTAAACTCGAAGCCGAAGAACGACTATTCAAAGCTACTTCAATAATTCAACAAATCAAAACCCAAATTCATCAAAATCAAGCCAAATAAAGATAGGGCTCTAAGGATATACCTAATCTCGACTGGATCAACATGAAGTAGGCTTTGAGGAGGCTCCTGTTAGAGGCTTAAGGCGGTCATTGACACTGATGTCTGCAGATCTAATCAATCAACGAGTCTGGCTGCTTTCATCGAGGCTAGCAACAAGCGGACTGCGTGGCTCGCATCCGGAAAGGGAGGCGCTGATTCTGAGGCCCTCACTTCGTCTCTGTGTGTGGGCGACGGTGGTGGCGACAAAGAGGCGATGAGTGTTCGCGATGACATTTGACAATAGCTATGGCGATTTTGGTTCATTCATGGAGAGGGCAAGCGATAAATTAGGAAAGCAAGGACGAGATCCAAGTCGAGATTGGGAGAGAACGAGAGTAGAGAGATCTAGAAGCCATAGGTGGAGAAAGGAGTTTGCCAGGAAATCGCCAATCTCTGGGAAGGTTTGCTAGGGTTGGCGAAGCGCAGTGTTGTTGCAGGAGGATGGTCAAGTATGAAATAAATATGAAATATAGTTCAGATTGACTTCCCTGTCTCAGCAAATAAATACAAGACTTCCTCCCGTTGTAGTAAGAGAATAGTCAAGATCGAATCCACGAGGAAGCACATCAGCAGTTCTCAGGTAGCTGTAAATTCTCACAGACAAAGTAGCAGAAAGGACGGAAACACAGAAACAAGGAAAGAAACAGAAATAAAAGCAGAAAATAACAAACAAAAGCAAAGAACAAATGCAAAACAAGAAAAGACAAAGCAAAGCAGCAAGTAAAAGCAAAGACAGAGGCTCGTCGATCTCGACCAACAGCTACTCGAGATCGAGAAAGGTAGTGAAGACAGAAACTGGAAATCGACAACAACAACAGAAAGCCCAACTCGACCTAGACCAAGTCCTACTCGATCTCGACCATGGCTTACTCGAGATCGACAAAGGTCTCCTCTATGTCGACAAGGAACAGAAACTTAAATTTGCAGATTTCGAACCAAAACTCAGATTTTTGACAGAAATAAATTCAATATGCTAAAAGACTTCCAAAGCCAGGGTTTCAACACCACAACGATAACCATGCAAAGTAACACATAAAGGCATAAAAGATCATGCTTTCCATCAAATAACTTTCGTCATTAACAAATAGGCATATAGAGGCTTTCGCATAAACCCTAATTGTTACTAACCCTTTTTAACATAATTAATCCAAGTTGCATTAAGATCACTTTCGCTTCAATAACACAAACAATGATCACCTTCAACTCTCGCAAAAGAATCATGCTTTTAGGGATAGAAGATGAATTGCACAAAAAGATCTGACCTTTATCGCATCGCCTCACATGGCCACCGTCGGGCTCACGCCAGCCCTAGAAGTGGGTGGACTACTCACGCCGCATCGCAATAACAAACATTGATTGAAAAGAAATAACTTGCATAAAACTATATTCAAAAGCCTTTACAATCCCGACAATCAACTTTCGCAGAAAGCCAAAACCCTAAAAACCTTAGAACTCCTAAACTTCTCTGTGGAACTAACTAATTGTCTCTGAAATTAAATTGTGTGTGACTTGGAATCAATAAGACTGAGCCCCCTAGGGCCTTATTTATAGGATTCTAACCCTTGCTAATCAAGGATAGAAATCTTCTATCTCTATCTAAAATTATATCTAAAGCTTTAAAAGATAAATAAATGCGATAATGGAAATAAATCTAAAAGGGAAAGATAAAACTAAATAGGGTAAGTCTTCATGATGTTGATAGATCTTGTCTCCCATGGATAGACTTGGTGGATTTGGATAGAATCTCTCTCCTTCGGCCCCAAGGAATCCCAAGTCTACTCGGACAGGTCTTCGTCGACACATTTCTGGGATCTGGTCCACTCGACCTCGACAAGGCTTCGTCGACCTCGAGTAGGGTTGATCGTCGACTGGACTTCCCGGCTAGCTCTGCTCGATGTGGCTCGGACCTGGCTTCTGACGCTCGTCGACCTCGAGTAGCCTTCGTCGACCTCGAGTAGGGATGGGTCATCGACTAGGTCTCCTCGGGTGGCTCTACTCGGCAAGCTCGGATCTGGACTCAGGGACTCGTCGATCTCGACTAAGGTTCGTCGAGATCGAGTAGGGTTGCTCGAGGATGTTTCTCTGATGGTGTCGACTAGAGCTCCTCGGCATGGACTCGGACAGGCGTGGTGGCGCTTGTCGATCTCGACAAGGCTTTGTCGAGATCGAGTAGGGTTGTCCTTGTCCTCGGCTTCTCGATCAGTCCTCTTCTCGACTCCGGGTGTGGTGTCTGGTCTTCGTCGATCTCGACTAGGGCTTGTCGAGATCGAGTAACCTCCGGAGCTGGGTTGGTCTGGCTTTCTCGATCAGGCTCTGTCGACCAAGGTTGCTCGGACATGCTCGTCTAGGTCGAGTAAGGTCTACTCGAGATCGAGTAGTCTTGTTCCTCGGCTCGATTCGACTGGTTCCGTTGCTGCTTTGACCTTGGACTTTTGTAGTGGTTTTCCGAGCTTTTCCGACCTTCTATAGAATTGTTGTAAAATGCCTCGAGTTCTGCGATTTAAACAGAAACTGGTGTAGATTCCGTAATTTGGCAAATAAACATAAACTACATAGGTTCTGTACTATCTAAGCCCAAATGAATGAAATGTATGCAGAAATCGATATAAAAGTTACTGTAAAACATGGCAGATTCAGCTCACAACAAACACCCCATACTTAAGCTTGCTTGTCCTCAAGCAATACTTTTATTTGTCATTCAGGGGAAGAATTCAAACTCTCAACATATCAGATTCATTCTCATATAACCCTGCAATCAATTACCATCCTCGAAAAGTTACTAGTGTCACAGATTCATGCATGTGCAAATATGTAAAAGCAACATCTACTCATAAAAGGAGGGTTATGCAAAACATAATTCATTCGTGACAAAGCATTGATAATCAAGAAGACTTTAATTTAAGCTCAATAAGGAGTAGATTGGTAAAAGGCTCAAGGTGGGAAATATTTGGCAATGTGGTGCTTTTGATCTGGGGAAATGGAGTACTTTCCAAACTTTCTTAACCACATCCCTTCTTTCTTTGATTCATCACCTTTCATAATGCTTTTTCTCAATAATAATGCTTTTACCTCTATAACCTCAGCACTACCTTCTCGCGAGTCGCAAACATGGGTGTCATGAATGGCCCCGGATACTTAGTGCTTTGGACTCCTCACTATGTGTCCCATCTCTCCAAACTGTTATCTCAGAGAGCAGGGTCAATCTACCTTTATCTCCTGAGGTGATTGGATTTTCTTTCACTCATTAAATTTTCCATATAATTCAAAAAATTTCCTTCCAAACTCCAATAATGAACGCAACAACATAAAAATCATATGACATCTCCATAAGGTAACATCATTCTCAACATAATCCCCGGATAAGGTAAAGAATGGCAAATATTTAGAACATGTGGAGCAATAATTGAAATAAGTCATATTATGGCTTTTGTGATGCATAAGCATAGGTAAGGCTTGGATTTTAAACATATGAGCATTATATGGAAATATAAAGTCCTCCATCATCTTATCATGCAACATGTCAAAAGCAACTTTAAATTTTACCTCCTTTCATGGTTTTCAATAAATAATGCACTTCATTGTGACTTCCCTTTACTAGGCAATTTCATGCTATATCTCTAATGAATCCAATTTTGCATAGTCGAGTTCAATATAAGCTTCCATGACATTTATCAAAATTTTCAAATGGGGGTCATTTTTCTCAAAATTTTGGAAAACATGCATATAAGCACATAAATCAATAATGCATTCCAAAATAGCCATGTAGCAATTCTAAGAAATAAATTCCAAATATGCACAAATAATGTCAAATATGGCAATTATGCATGAAGTAAGCCCTTCCCCCACCCCATACTTAAACATTACAGTATCCTCACTGTATAAAAACAAGGTAAGGGTAAAGAAAGAAACTCACAAGACAGATGTGCAAAGCCTCAAAATTTCGACTAGAGCACCTCCTAGCCTGAGTATGAATATAGCTTGGTTCAATCCATAGACCTGAAAAGTAGAAGACATATACCCATAACAACAAAAACCAAAGAAATGTTCAAAACCAAAACAAAAAACAAAAAAGTATCAAAAAGTCCTAAAAAGTCTATGTACATGCTCTAGATTTTATAGTCGCTAGGCCGACTTTCCATTAATGCTCAAGGTGACATTTGCAGGGCCCATGTAGCTTGGGCCTCAAATAGGACTCCATTTTTGCCCATCAGCTGTAATCCTCCAGAATGGATCTTGTTCACCACGAAAGGCCCCATCCGCTTCTTGTTGAATTTGTTGGGAAACCAATGATCCTTTGATTTAGAGACATAGAGCTTGTCTCCTACTTCATACTCCTTGGGCTCATCATTGGATATCATGCACAATCGCACATACCAAGGCAGACCTCTCCCATGTATAGATAAGATCCATACCTTGGCTCACCTTCGCAGAGACGGAATCGGGGACCACTGTGTTTGGTCGATCTCGACTAGGGCTAGTCGATCTCGACGAGTCTGCTGGTTCTGGTGGTGTCCTGCTCGAAGAGGCAGAAGTCGACGAAGAAGGCTTGTCGACCTCGAGTAGCCTACTCGACATCGACAAGGATTCTGCTCCTGGTGGCTTGCTCATCGAGGAAGGCGGATCTGGTGGCGCCGGGTGGTGGTCGACCTCGACAAGGGTGGTTGAGATCGACAAGGCTGGTCCTAGCTCTAGTGGAGTCTGTGTCGAGGAAGACGGTACCCGGGGATCTTGGTCGATCTCGACTAGAGTAGTCGATCTCGACGAGGGCTCTCCTCCTGGTTGTTGTGGCGTCGAGGAAGAAAGGTTTGGTGGCACCGGTTGGTGGTCGATCTCGACAAGGCTGGTCGAGATCGACGAGGCTCCTGGCTCTGGTATTGTCAACGTCGAGGAGGGCGAAGTCGATCTAGGGCAAGGCTTGTCGATCTCGACAAGGCTGGTCGATCTCGACGAGCCTGGCCCTTCAATGTTGCTGCTCGACGATGCTGGTGCTGGTGGAGTCTCCTTGGTCTGGTCGAGATCGACTAGGGTTCTACTCGATGTTGAGGAGCCTTGGTCGATCTTGACCCCATACTTAGTCCCTGTCAAGGCATCCGAAAAATAATGAATCCACAACGACTTACCTTGGTCTGTGTCGATTGGATTCTCTGTGTTCTCCTTAAGGATTGCCATGATCTCCTACACCTGGGCCTCCATGTCCCTCTTTTCTATCTCCTCAGGGGTCATATTTCTGACCTTAGGTTCCCCGCAGGTGATGTAGCCAGCTGAGATAGATTTGACCTCTTCCATTGAACTTGTATGCCTTTCAGTTTTATTAAAGGAATACTCAATTACCTCATCGCTGATGTTGAAGGTGAGCACTCCTTTCCGTACGCTTATGTTGGCATCCACCGTCGCCAAGAATGGTCTTCCTAGAATAATAGGACAAGCAGGATCTTCTTGCATATCAACAACTAAGAAATCAGCAGGGACAAAGAATTTACCTACTTGTACTGGGACGTTGTCCACCATGCCTGTTGGAATGACCACCGTGTTGTTGGCCATGTAAAGTCTAGCATCCACAGGCTTCAAGGCACCTATCTTAATCTTGGACCAAATTGTTAAAGGCATTATACTCACACTAGCTCCAAGATCACATAGGGCATTAATTTTGTATGGACCAAATCCAATAGTTATAGCAAACTTACCTGGATCCGGCCTCTTTTCCAATATGTCCAGATGGCTGCATTCCTCTGTGATTTCAGCCATCGATCGCTTTTTGCTCAGAATCTCTTTCAGGAACTCGACATAGGATGGCATTTCATTGAGAGCTTCTGTGAAGGGGATGGTGCCGTTGAGTTTCTGAAGCATCTTGATGAAGCGCTGAAACGTTTTTTATGCCGGGTCCTTTAGAGATTTTGTGGGGAAAGACAGCTTCTTTCTCTGATTTGGAGCCAAAACAGACGTCGGAGGTGCTGCAGGCTGCTCTATGTCGACCAGAGGCTCCTCGACATCGACTACAGTCTTATCAACATCGACCGGGTTGGGTGTAGTCGAGTTGCTGTGTGGTGCAGATGAAGATTTTTGCAGATTCTCCTCGAGATCGACGAGGCCTTCATCGAGATCGACCCCAGGTTTGTCGAGGTCGACTTACTGTTCCTCGTCGGTCTGCTGCTTTCCGACCTCTGGCTCTTGCAGTTGATGGCCGCTTCTGAGTTTTATAGCAACGATGTGTCCAGTCTTTCCCTTAGGATTTGGTTCTGAAGATCCTGAAAGTGACCCTAACTGTCTGGGGATTCCTGCTGCTAGCTGACCAATCTGTGTATCAACTGATTTCCGCCAGATATCAATTTCCCTAAGCCTAGAGTTGACACCTTGCAACTGAGTATAGACGGAGTTGAAAGATTGCCTAGTTTCTGAGTGGTTCCTCCGTATTTCCTCCAGGACTGTCTGTATATCATCCTTTTTCTGGTCCCTTTCCGGATGTCCTGGAGCTCTGTAGGGCGGGGGATTCCTAGGGACACCTTGGTTCCATTGTGGTTGCTGAAACCTTTGGTCCCCCATGTAGCGATTGGGACCCCCTGCGTAAGCTGCATCCTCATGGTGCTCTGCCAGCTTGACTTGCTATGTGTGTGGGCACTCAGGAGTGGTGTGCCTTTGCGATCCGCATTCAATGCAAGGTTGGTTGACAGAGAGATACTTTACTTGCTTGATGAGCTTCCTATTCTGGTCTCTGTAGTATTGCTCCCTTACATCAGGATCAATCTCCTTAGGTGGCTCATAGAGGGGCATGGATGGTGCTGGCCTGGCGTATGGGTTCTCTTCATAAGTTGCAGTAGACCCATACTTGTTGTCGTAGTTGGTGAGCTTCTCTAGCACACCCCATGCGTCACTTGGAGGCATTGTCAGATACTCATAGCGAGTATAATGGTTGATTCTGTCCTTAGTGACGTGATCAAGAGAGATGAAGAAGATCTCCTGAATGACGTAGGGTGGCTGTCCATGAGTAGGGCAAGACCGCAGAAGTTCCTTGTAGCGCTCCCATGCCTTTGCCAGCGGTTCCCCTTGCTTCTGTTTGAAGGCGGTGATTCTCTGGCGGAGATGTGCTGTTTTGGCAGCTGGAAAGAATTTGTTCAAAAACTCTTGCTCTACTTGGGCCCAGGTTGTGAGTGATCTTGCTTTCAGCCCTTCCAGCCATTTCAGTGCAGGCCCAGCGAGAGACCAGCGAAAAGATTTCATCTTGACATATTCCAAGGTTGTACCTTCAGCAATAGTACGGCACATGTCAGAAAAGTTTGTAATATGTTCAAGAGGACACTCATTAAATCTACCATAAAAGGCATTATTTTTAAGCTCTATAAGAAATTGAGTGCGAATTTCAAAAGAGTTATCAGAGATTAGAATCGCCGATTCAGGCACGACGAGAGTTGGGTGCATGTAGTCCTCTGCCGTGGTTGGATATTGGGCAAGCTCAGCCTGTGCTTGTTCCCTTTCTGCTCTCTCAGCGGCGATAGCAGCATCCTTACCGACCAGCTGTTCCTGTGTCTCCGCAGCTGCCATGGCTCTTTGTAGTTTAGCTCGGATGTGAAATAGGCATTCCGGTTCGTCTAAGGCTTCAAACTCAGGTGTTTGACCAGAACGGCGCATACACCTGAAAAGTAACTCAAAGAAACAGTGAGAATTGACTACCTAAGGCGCGATTAATAGCTTCCCCGGCAACGGCGCCAATTTGTTGTTGCAGGAGGATGGTCAAGTATGAAATAAATCTGAAATATAGTTCAGATTGACTTCCCTGTCTCAGCAAATAAATACAAGACTTCCTCCCTTTGTAGTAAGAGAATAGTCAGGATTGAATCCACGAGGAAGCACGTCAGCAGTTCTCAGGTAACTGTAAATTCTCACAGACAAAGCAGCAGAAAGGACGGAAACACAGAAACAAGGAAAGAAACAGAAATAAAAGAAGAAAATAACAAACAAAAGCAAAGAACAAATGCAAAACAAGAAAAGACAAAGCAAAGCAGCAAGTAAAAGCAAAGACAGAGGCTCGTCGATCTCGACAAACAGCTACTCGAGATCGACAAAGGCAGTGAAGACAGAAACTGGAAATCGACAACAACATCAGAAAGCCCAACTCGACCTAGACCAAGTCCTACTCGATCTCGACCACGGCTTACTCGAGATCGACAAAGGTCTCCTCTATGTCCACAAGGAACAGAAACTTAAATTTGCAGATTTCGAACCAAAACTCAGATTTTTGACAAAAATAAATTCAATATGCTAAAAGACTTCCAAAGCCAGGGTTTCAACACCACAATGATAACCATGCAAAGAAACACATAAAGGCATAAAAGATCATGCTTTCCATCAAATAACTTTCGTCATTAACAAATAGGCATATAGAGGCTTTCGCATAAACCCTAATTGTTACTAACCCTTTTTCACATAATTAATCCAAGTAGCATTAAGATCACTTTCCCTTCAATAACCCAAACAAGGATCACCTTCAACTCTCGCAAAAGAATCATGCTTATAGGGATAGAAGATGAATTGCACAAAAAGATCTGACCTTTATCGCATCGCCTCACATGGCCACCGTCGGGCTCACCCCAGCCCCAGAAGTGGGTGGACTACTCACGCCTCATCGCAATAACAGACATTGATTGAAAAGAAATAACTTGTATAAAACTATATTCAAAAGCCTTTACAATCCCGACAATCAACTTTTGCAGAAAGCCAAAACCCTAAAAACCTTAGAACTTCTAAACTTCTCTGTGGAACTAACTAATTGTCTCTGAAATTGAATTGTGTGTGACTTGGAATCAATAAGACTGAGCCCCCTAGGGCCTTATTTATAGGCTTCTAACCCTTGCTAATCAAGGATAGAAATCTTCTATCTCTATCTAAAATTATATCTAAAGCTTTAAAAGATAAATAAATGCCATAATGGAAATAAATCTAAAAGGAAAAGATAAAACTAAATAGGGTAAGTCTTCATGATGTTGATAGATCTTGTCTCCCATGGATAGACTTGATGGATTTGGATAGAATCTCTCTCCTTCGGCCCCAAGGAATCCCAAGTCTACTCGGACAGGTCTTCGTCGACACATTTATGGGATCTGTTCTACTCGACCTCGACAAGGCTTCGTCGACCTCGAGTAGGGTTGATCGTCGACTGGACTTCCCGGCTAGCTCTGCTCGATGTGGCTCGGACCTGGCTTCTGACGCTCGTCGACCTCGAGTAGCCTTCGTCGACCTCGAGTAGGGATGGGTCATCGACTAGGTCTCCTCGGGTGGCTCTACTCGGCACGCTCGGATCTGGACTCAGGGACTCGTCGATCTCGACTAAGGTTCGTCGAGATCGAGTAGGGTTGCTCGAGGATGTTTCTCTGATGGTGTCGACTAGAGCTCCTCGGCATGGACTCGGACAGGCGTGGTGGCGCTTGTCGTTCTCGACAAGGCTTTGTCGAGATCGAGTAGGGTTGTCCTTGTCCTCGGCTTCTCGATCAGTCCTCTTCTCGACTCCGGGTGTGGTGTCTGGTCTTCATCGATCTCGACTAGGGCTTGTCGAGATCGAGTAACCTCCGGAGCTGGGTTGGTCTGGCTTTATCGATCAGGCTCTATCGACCAACGTTGCTCGGACATGCTCGTCTAGGTCGAGTAAGGTCTACTCGAGATCGAGTAGTCTGGTTCCTCGGCTTGATTCGACTGGTTCTGTTGCTGCTTTGACCATGGACTTTTGTAGTGGGTTTCTGAGCTTTTCCGACCTTCTGTAGAATTGTTGTAAAATGCCTCGAGTTCTGCGATTTAAACAGAAACTGGTGTAGATTCCATAATTTCGCAAATAAGCATAAACTACATAGGTTCTGTACTATCTAAGCCCAAATGAATGAAATGTATGCAGAAATCGATATAAAAGTTACTGTAAAACATGGCAGATTCAGCTCACAACACGCAGCTCCGAAACTTTGAGAGGGTTTGATTCGGGAGAGACGTACAACTCATGACGGGCAAAATTAATTTTATTTTCTACTAAAACCATTATCGACGCCTCAGAACGTCGACAATAGGTTAATATAGAAAGCTAAAAACGTCAAAAATTTTCGACGACCTATAGTGTCGAAAATTATCGACGTTTTTAAAAAGCGTCGAACATAAGGCGTCGAAAAAAACACACTTTTCTTGTAGTGATGTCAACCTTCCCTTCAATGGGTGTAACCATCAACGTGGCTTCCGATGCCGAATCGAAACATACCATCATTGGAATACATCCAAACGAAGTTGCTAAATTTGACTGAACACACCAAATACCCGGGGAACTGTGTTGAACGATTCTTAGGCCATTTCGGGGCGTTTTTTCTGCCAAGCCTTTCCTTATCGTCGATGGTAGGTCGTGCAGGGACTCCGAGCATGGGTAGACTGGGGACGGGGAGGAGCAACCAAGAAAGAAGCGTGTATGGAGGAACGTCCTAGGGCTACCGTTACCATCTTGAAGAGAGCTTCGACGAGCTCGAATGAATAGGAGGGGAAATTTGCAAATCGAAGTGCCTCCACGCCGAAAGATACAGATCCGATCGAGAACTACGTACGACATGGATATTAGGGATGATAAAGAATCAACCGACTGGAGAACTAAATATTAGAGTGGCAATTTCAAATAAAAAAGATAGGGTGGTTGTTGAGATCTTACAAATATCCTTTTATATATTTTTTAAAATGGCTTAATTCAATATTGGGGGTATTTAGGCCATTTAAAATTACTAGGGTCTAGATTACAAGAAAAATAATAAAGGCGTCTATTTACCTTAATAAATATTGAATATGGTCTATATTAGGCGTGGCCACGGGTCAGACCCGTCGGGTCGACGGGTTCGACCCGCCGGGTCAAGGGTCAGGATAGGTCGACCCGAACCCTAACCCGGAAATTTACGGGTTGACGGGTTCGGGTCGGCCCGTTGACCCGACGGATTACCACAATAAAAAAAAAAATTTAATAACATTTTTTACTAATAAAAATTAAAAAAATGATATGCAAATATTTTTTCTACATATCATTTTTTATATCCACTTCATTTCAATATGAAGTTGAACAAAAAAACATTAGAAATTTAGAAATTTTATATTTCTATAAAATTTCCTTCATCCATTACAATATAAATGTAGGATATAAGACTTCTTCAACTTTACTTCATTTCAATATATAGGAAATAAAGCTTAAATTGGAGTGGGAGTCAAGGGAAGATGGGATACACATATATATATATCTCCAACCCTTCTCATTTTAACTCTCAATTTTCAATGTGGGAGAGTGCTCTTGTCCCACATTGGAAATGAGAGAATAGAAGGTGCCCTTCCAAGGCTATAAAAGGGGAAGGATGGGGTGGCTTGTAACTCATATTGCATTTTGCATGTTAGTTTATATATTTATTATGAATTATTCTAAGAATAATATACATAATAATACTTATAAACTTAAAAAAAAAAAAAAATTTAAAAAAAATTCTGGAATGGCGGGTTGACCCGCCGAGTCGGACCCGCCGGGTCAGCGGGTTTGTAAACCCCCGACCCTAACCCTAACCCGCAACCCGCCTTGACCCTTTGACCCCAGAACCCGCACCCGTCGGGTCACTGACCCGGCGGGTTACCGACCCGTAAGACCCGGCGGGTCACAGGTCGACCCGTGACCCGTGGCCACGCCTAGTCTATATACCCCATTATCTCTAATTTTGAAGTATGGGGTGGGGGTAACAACTTAATATATGTCTATGGTTTGAGGATTGTTTTTGGTAGTGTTATTTTTATTTTATCGAGTCATAATTTTTTTTGAAAAATACCAAAAAATTAGAAAATGTCAAAAATCATAAATAAAAAATGCATGTTTGTTTCTTGTTTTAGTCATTATTTTTGTTTTTGGACGGATATCACCCTTATGTGTTTTTTCTGAAATATGTCATGAAAGCCTAGAAAATATTTTATGACGCAAAAATGGATCTTGTTAGAGATATTGCAACTTATTTGCCTAGGATTGGAAATGCCCTACTTGGTATGAGAAAGTTGGATAGTCACGAAAAGGAGGTAACTTTGATTTTATTTTTTATATCTGTGATGATAATATGATGGTGGACTTTATATTTTCCATATGAGCTTATTTTATATCCTAGCCCTACCTATGCTTATCTGCATCACAAAAGCCATATTATGAGCCTTACATTATATTTGCACCAAATGCTATACATATTGCCCATTTCCTACCTTATTTCCTCTCGGGGATCATGTTGAGAATATATGGAAGCCATCTTTGGAGATATTATATGGTTATTTGAGTTGTTATTCTCATTATTATTGGAGTTTGGCATGAAATTGAAATTTATGGAAAATTTAATGAGTGAAAGAAAATCTGGTCACCTCAGGAGATAAAGGTAGATCGACTCGGCTTGCTGAGATATTAGTTCGGCGAGATGGGAGACACAAGTGAGGAGTTTGAACCTCTATGTATCCGGGGCCATTCATGACACCCATGTTTGCGAATCGCGAGAAGGCAGTGCTTAGGTTAGAGAGGTAAAAGCATATTAGTGAAAAAAGCAAAGAGCGAAGAGAGAAAGGTAAGAAAATCAAAGAAAGAAGGAATGTGATATGAAATGTTGGAAATATACTCCATTTCCCCTGATTATTAGCACCACATGGCCAAATATTATCCCACCTTAATGTCTTTTACCCTTAACTTATCTATAAGCCTACATAGTCTGCTTGATTATTGTTGCATTTATCCTTGGAAATTGTGCTTTTATATAATCATCCTTTTGTGTGAAATGTTTGAAGGAAAAGTAATGGTTGATGGCAAAGTATCATTGCAAGGATGGTATCAAGCTGTTAGTGGTAATACAAAAACAAGGTCTATGATGTTTAGAGTGTTTTGGCTTAATCTATATGATGAGTTAAAGTTATTGATTGGAGACAAGCAAGCTTAAGTGTGGGGTGTTTTGATGTACACATTTTTAGTCTTATTTTGCATCATGTTTTTTTTGTCATATTTGAGTCTTTTATCCATATTTTATATTAGGAAGGTATGAAAATTGTGTAGCTGTTAATAAACTGTAAGATATGGAGTGTACACAAAATTTGGTGTGATTTTCAGGTATTTATAGGTGATTTGGAGAGGCTTGGTCGCACTTTAGAGCTTAGCGAAAAACCATGAAAACATTGGAGAAGCTAAGAAAGAGCACATGATGGTACAACTAGAGAAAATTCCACTTTTCGCCATTCAGCATTTTGAATCAAGTTATGATTCCTGCATGAGAGATGTATCCCTCAAAAAGGATTTTCCAACGCATATTCATATGAATCAATCGGAAGAACGAGGACTCGGGAAAGTGTGTTTCAAGACAGATCACAATGCTGAAAGCTGACGGTGCACTCGATATCAACTACTTTCCACTGGATATCGACTCCTTTCCACTCGATATCGACTCCTTTCCACTTGAGATCGACTGCATTCTAGTAGACATCGACTACATTTCACTAGAAATTGAGTGAAAGCACTCGACGTCGACTGAGCAACTCGAAGTCGACCCGAAATCCAAAGAGCCGAGAGCATGCAGATGAGACGAAATCTAAGGAGCATTGCTTGGCCATGAAGGGATATATGTTTATCTTAGTTAGATAGATTCTTTCCTTATGGGTATTTTCCTATCTACCCTAGATAATTTATTTGAATATTTATTTTATTTAGAAAGTTTTATCTTTTGCAATTAGATAGATAGGAATTAGGTAAATGATAGATATATTTCTATTTATTTTATTATTTACTTTCCTTGGCTAGCAAGGATTAGTCTACTATAAATAAAGGTCCTAGTTAGGAGAATAGTGAAGATTGAAGGTTTTGTAAGTTTAGTTTTAATTTAAAGTTAGTTGTTTTTATTATTGAAGGTTCGATAATATAAAAACAATGTAATAAGAAATACTCTAGAAGGGGGGTTGAATAGAGTATGCCCGTTTTTCGCATAAAGTCTCAAGACTTTTGGAGCTTGTACCAAAACCTTTGAGATTAGACCTGAATCACAAAGTTAGACAATCGAACCAAGTGCGGAAATAAGGTAAAGCAAATAAGTAAAGAACACGAGTAATTGTTTACGAGGTTCAGCACAACTTGGCCTACGTCCCCGCCTAGGGTTCTTCCACAACCCTAGGATTCAAATGCTTTATTGATTCGCTTAGCTTAGGATCCTAATATCTCACCGAGAAGCCTTTCTCCTATACAATTGCAATCTAGTCAACTCACGTTCCCTTGGAGTCCTAGACCAATCTAGAAGAGCCCCACCTCTCTCAGCTATCTAGTACAATCCTCTTACTCTCACAAATCAATAGCCTAGTGCAACTTCCCGAGTTATAAATTCTCGAGTAACACTATAAATGAATATATCCTATAAGCTCACAGTGACTCTCAAAGGCTTTGAAATAAACAACAAACTCTAGAGCACTTAGTAGAGAGACATTTGGAAGACAGATCTCGCTTGAATGAATGAAAGCTCGTTTAGCACTTGTGTATCTCTGTCTTCTTCTTTCTTTCCTTTATATAAGAGTGGAATGGCGCCTGAGGATCTTCACCAACGGCTCTATGAATCAGGCTTGATCTTCAATCTTCTATATATGGACACTTCGAAGCCATGATCCGTTTTGAATAGGATTTCCTCATATGCACCAAAGGAAAGATATAATCTCGAAAATACTTCCTGAAAAAGGTTAGGCATGCATATATATATATATATAATATAACTGAAGTATATAATAAGATAAAATAATATTCGGACAAATAAGATAGGTTTTGTATTTCATCAACTGTTAACGCTCCAAGGCCTTTGACACAAACATCCTGTCAAAGCCCTTGAAACATTTATTCCAATTTCCATCAAGGGAGGGAGTTATCAATCTCCCCCTTGATGAAAGACAAATACTGTGCATCCCTGCAACTTAGTCGAACATAGATAAAAAATTAGAAATCAGACTAACTACCTGCAAGGGTTAGACAAATGTTGGATCAAAAATTTTTAAAGCATGTAAAAAACCATCCAACCGAAAACCATAAATCAAACACCAAGGTCTTCCAAGACCTTGAAGCATAGGTTTTCAAAGTCTAAGCACCACAAATCATCTCCCCCTTTTTGTCTTCCAACAAAGGGCGGAGGTAAAACAGTCATCAAAACAGTTACCAAGAGTTTTGAAAACGTTTCCAAAAACCAGCAATGTAACAAGTTTCAGGGGTGGGATAGGGTGGGTTATGGTTTAGGCTTAGTCATCCGGAGCATCATTAGTGAGCCTCGTCCACAGTCCTTCCAGCATTTTGGAAATCCCGCTCATCTCCGTCATAATCTCCTTCTGCAGCTCCTTAATATCCAGACGAACCTCTTCCAAGCCCAACTCTAGGTTGTCCATGCGTTCATCGAAAGCTGGAGCAGTGGGAATGGCTTTTGAAGGAGTGGCAAGACTCAAGGTCCCTTGGGGAGACCGAGTGATGCCAATTTTTTCACGGCCTTTAGAGTCGAACTTACCCGTATGACGCAGCTGTTCTTCATTTTTGACATCAATTCCAGAAGCTTTGAAGATAGGGGTCAAAAGGGTAGCAAAGGGGAGGGGAGAGCTTTTTCTAGCTTTTCCGGCATGAGCCATGGTTCCAAGGATAGTGTTGGCCAGATCAAGATCAAGGCCATTTAAGATGCGATAGAGCAGGACCATAGCATTGTCGGTAAGGAGTGAGCCAGAGTTAAGACGGGGTAAGAGGCATCAAACAATGATGTTAAAAATTATTTTTGCCTCAAGGGTTAGGGATGAGTGGGTGAGTTGCTTTAAGCTGTTGTAGGATGCTTCGGGTAGGAGATACTTGGCTCGGGCAAGGATGATGCAGTTCTCTTTTGAGGGGTAGATTTCAGAGGGTGGAACTGGGGTAGGTAAGCCTAGGAAATCTATAAAATCATTGGAGTTGAGAGAGATTCTAACCCCTTTGACAACAGACTCCAAAGACCAACCATCAGTGTCGATTTTGGCTTTTAGGTTAATGTAGAAAAGTCGAGTAAGCTGGGGGTAGTAGACAGTCTCAAGGTTAAGAAGGGTCCAGGCTGGGGATTTTTTTAGGAGCTCAATGCAAGGTAACTTCAAAGCTTCGAAGAACTCAAAATCCAAAAAATCATAACAGCTAATCTTACGAGTTCTAAACTCGTCTACGCACTTACCAGCAGTCTCAGCATCTTGAAACCAAGAGGAGGGCAAGGATTGATTTACCTGGATATAGGCCGGGGGTCTGCATTCTTTCTGCGCGCAACTGTTGGAGCAGCTCTTTTGACAGGCGCTACAAGACTCTTGACAATGCCCTTCCTGGAGCGCTTGGGGGGTGGAAGTTTGACAGCAGCAGGGGCTTTCCGCTTCTTCGGAGACGGGGGAGGAGGAGGAGAAGGAGAGGGAGATTCTTCCTCCTCTTTCTCAGACCCCGAGTCCTCACCAGACCCCGCTTCATCTCCTTCATGTTCCTCGTCCTCTCCAGATCCCTCTTGCTCTTCTTCTTCTTCATCAGGCTCCTCCTCGGTTTCGGCTTCCTTCCGAATCCGCTCAGCTTCTTCCTCGGCCAGTATCTTAGCAAGCTCGGCCTCCTCATCGGCCTTTTTCTTCCTTAAGGCCTCCTCCTCGGCTTCCTTGCCAGCATCTCTTTCTAGGAGGGCGTCTAGGTTATCTTCCTCCTCTTCCTCGTCCACTTCCTCAGCCAGAATCTTCCTCTTTCCTTTCTGTTTAGCACTGATCGGCTTCTTAGCAGAGCACTTTTGAGAGCCCTTGGGAACAATGGCTGAGCTCTCAGCGATGGTGCTCTGGACAATAGTTGGGACGATAGCTTGAGGAGCGGGTTCAGGTGTGGGAGAGGTAGCAGTGGCCTGACGTCCCTTGGGGGTGGCGCCAAGTCTTTTGGGTGTGACATCTTTCTTGGTTTTGGTTTTCATAGAACAGATGAGAGGTTGAAGAGGGAGAAGGTGAGGGGGTTTGGATTAGTTTGAGAGTGTGAAGAAATCGGGTACAGTATTGGGTTTAAGTAGAGGGAGTGATGGGACGGGTTTAGGGTTCCAAGGAAAGAAATCATTACATTGCCAATTTAAAATGATTCAAATTCAAAATTCAAATGTTCCATTAAAATCGGACTGAAAAACCGTGTGATTTAGTTCCAAAATTAAAATATCTTAACGGTTAAGGAAAACACAGAAATAAGCAATTTTGAAATTCAATAAAAAATATAATTGATTAAATATCTAAATAGATATTAACCAAAAATATATGATCCGATATATGTACTCCACCATTTAGTTCACACACCTAGACATAGTTCTCAAGGGTCTTCATACTAAGTAGAATTTATCTTTCGTAAAGGGAAAGCTCCCCCAACGAAAGTGCATACTTGTTAAGCATCCCAATCTCTCGTCTTATGAAGGTGAACCTGTCCTCTGCCAAAGGCTTAGTAAAAATGTCAGCCCATTGATAATCAGTAGAAATAAAAGATATGGACACATCACCTTTTTCAACATGATCTCTAATGAAATGATGCCTTACATCAATATGCTTGGTCCTTGAATGCTGAACAGGATTCTTAGTGATGGAGATGGCACTTGTATTGTCACACTTAATTGGAATACCTTTTAGGTTAATGCCAAGATCTCGCATTTGTTGAGCTATCCAGAGGATTTAGGAGCAATAGGCTCCAGCCACAATGTATTCGGCTTCTGCAGTGGATAGAACAACTGAGTTTTGCTTCTTTGAGTGCCAACTAATCAAAGATGCTCCTAAGAATTGGCAACATCCTGATGTGCTCTTCCTATCTACCTTATAGCCTGCAAAATCTGCATCAGAATATCCAATTAAAGTGAAATCCTTTTGCTTTGGGTACCATAGTCCAAGATCCTCTTCACAGCCACGAGGTGAGATTCTTTTGGATCAGCTTGAAACCTAGCACACATGCAAACACTAAACATGATGTCAGGTCTACTAGCCGTGAGATATAATAAAGATCCAATCATTCCTCGATACTCCTTTTTATTGACACTTGTTCCAGTCTTGTCTTGATCTAGAGACAATGTTGAGCTCATGGGAGTCTTGGCTGACTTGGATTGATCCATCTTGAACTTCTTCAAGAGATCCTTAGTGTACTTGCTTTGGTTGACAAAGATCCCTTTCTTGGATTGATGAACTTGTAATCCCAAAAAGAAGTTGAGTTCACCCATCAAGCTCATCTCAAATTCACTGCACATAATGTCAGAAAATTCCTTGCACAAAGATGTGTTAGTAGCACCAAATAATATATCATCAACATAAATTTGAATAACCAAAATGTCCTTTCCTTTGGTCTTGATAAAAAGAGTCTTGTCGATCAACCCCCTTTTAAAATCATTTTCTAAAAGATATTTAGACAAGCGCTCGTACCAAGCTCTTGGGGCTTGTTTCAAACCATAAAGCGCTTTGTCAAGTTTATAAACATGATTGGGAAATTATGAGCTTTCAAAACTTGGGGGTTGAGCCACATAAACTTCTTCCTCTAAGAAACCATTAAGAAAAGCACATTTAACATCCATTTGATATAACTTTATGCTCATAAAAGATGCAAATGCTAATAAAATGCGAATGGCTTCAAGCCTGGCTACGGGAGCAATGGTCTCCTCATAGTCAATACCTTCCTCTTGATTGTAGCCTTGAGCAACAAGCCTTGCCTTGTTCCTCACAACCTTACCATTCTCATCTAGCTTGTTTTGAAATACCCATCGAGTGCCAATGACTGATTGATGCGTTGGCCTAGGCTTCAAGGTCCAGACTTTGTTCCTTTCAAATTCGTTAAGTTCACTTTGCATGGCAATGATCCAGTCTGGCTCCTGAAGTGCCTCATCTACCTTCTTTGGCTCAATAAGAGAAACAAACGCGTGAAAAGCACAAAGATCTTTAAGTTTAGAACGAGTTTGAACACTAGAAGTAGGGTCAGAAATGATATCCTTTAATGAGTGTGATGAGGAGTATTTGAATTTCCTTTTGCTAGTCTCAACTCCTTGATTTGTCACACCGGTAGGATTGACTTGTGGTACATCTGACTCCGTGGTCCTGTTAGATTCAATTATAGTAGTTTCTGACATCTCAACACCGTTGGATTGGACACCAAGGGCTTTGGACGAATCTTCAACACCTTGGGCCAATTCTTCAGTGTTGAGAATCGGTTCCTGCATGTTTCTCTTCTCTGTGTTCTTGGTAGCAACATCATCACCTTCCTCGTTCTCTTCATGGATGTTAAGATCTATATCTGCAACACTTTCACTCAAGGCACCGTCATTGCATTCATCAAAAATAACATGTATACTTTCTTCAACTACCTGGGTCCTTTTATTGAAGATTCTATAAGCTTTGCTACTCGTGGAATAGCCAAGAAATATACCTTCATCACTACGCGCATCAAATTTCCCAAGGTTATCTTTTCCATTGTTATGAACAAAACAAGTACAGCCAAAGGGTTTAAAATAAGATATAAGTGGTTTGCGGCCTTTGAAAAGTTCATAAGGAGTTTTCTTTAAGATAGAACGAATAAGACAACGATTTAAAATGTAGTTAGCTGTGTTAACAGCTTCAGCCCAATAGGTTTTAGGTAATGCATTTTCTAAAAGCATAGTCCTGGCCATATCCTCTAAGGTGCGGTTCTTGCATTCCACAACCCCGATTTGTTGAGGTGTCCTAGGAGCAGAAAAGTTATGGGAGATGTCATATTTAGCACAAAACAAATAAAATTGAAGTTGATCAAACTCCCTACCATGATCACTCCGAATAGACAGTATGGGCTCATTTCTTAAAGTTTGCAACTCCTTACAATGTTTTGAAAACTCAAATAAGGCCTCTGATTTTTCTTTCAAAAATGCAACCCAAGTATATCTAGAAAAATCATCAACGACAACTAGCATGTACTTTTTACCATTGGGAGATTTGACTCGCATAGGACCACATAAATCCATATGTAGAAGTTCAAGGGGTCTAGAAGAACTTACAACCTTTTTGGGTTTGAAAGAGCTACGTGTTTGTTTACCTCGTGTGCATGCATTGCACATGTCAATACCTTTGAAGTCCATCTCAGGTAGCCCTCATACAAGCCCTTTGGACACAACCTTCTGTAGTGTATGTGGACTCACATGACCAAGTCTCCTGTGCCAGAGCTTTGGATCGTCCGTCAAAACCTTTAGACAGGTTAAGCTTCCTTGTGCCACTTGATCAGCATTTACGGCGTATATATTGTTGTAACGATATGCAGTCAGAATAACTTCACCTGTATCTTCTCTGCACACTATACATCTTTTCTTGTTAAATCTGACATTGTTACCACTATCACATAATTGAGAAACACTAAGCAGATTAAAATTTAAACCATTAACAAGATAGACATTTTTAATGCTATGGTTGGAATCACTTCCAACACTACCAATACCAACGATGTCGCATTTCCCTTTGTCACCAAGAGTGATTGTTCCCGTGGATTGCTCTTTTAGATCATGAAAGAGAGAACTCTTCCCACTCATATGCCTCGAACATCCACTATCAATAATCCATTTGTGTTCTTTCACCTTGGTGATCTCCTGCAAGACAAACATCAACCTTTGTGGCTAGAGCAATAAGTAAATTTGGATCCATTGTTGGGGTAAACCGTATTTGGTAAAATAGTGCCTTTTGGGACCCAAACTTTTGTTATCCGTTCTTTTCTCAAATGAACAGGAAATGTATTACGAATAATATATAGATCCTTTCTTCTATAAGGGCAGGTCTCTTTTACATGTCCCTTTCTAGCACAATGGTGACATATAGGAGAGGTTCTGCTTCCTTTTGCCCTTACAAAAGTGGTAATGTGTTGCTTCTTTAAAAATTTTGGATTGTAACCAATACCACTTTTGTTTAGAGAGCTTTGTTGCTCACCCAACATCTTATCGAGAGTGCCTTTGGATTTGGTAAAACTTATGAGGGCTGTCTGTTGGTCTAGAATCTTATTATTCAGGGAGATCTTCTCGTTCTCTAAGTCATGATGCTCATTTCTTAGAGAGGAGAGATCTTGCTTGAGTTCAGATTTCTCCGAGTCAAGCGTCTTGACTTTAATGTCAAGACCTGAATAAGAAGCTTCAAGACCTTTGACCCTCATAGACAGATCCTCAATAGTTCTTTCCTGGTCCACAGTTCTCTTAATAAGAATGTTAGTTTGGGAAATAAGTTTTTCTTCATTGGCAATCATATTGGAAAAGAATTCCGATAATACCTCTTTTGGACTTTCCATAAGTTCTCTTAAAGTAGCTTCAAGCTTTTCATCGTGGGATTCATCTTCTGAGGCCATAAGACAAATGTTGGCCTTCTCATCGTCAGAGTCAGAGTCGGAATCACTCCAAGTAGCCACCATGGCTTTCTTCTTCCATTTGTCACCTTTCTTGGGCTGGCTCTTTGTCTTTTGAGGGCAGTCCTTCACAAGATGATCTGTTTCACCACATTCAAAACAAGACAACGGTTTAGTCTTCTTTTCAAACTTGTTGTATTGAGACTTACCTCGAAATTTTGAAGACTCTGATCCATCCTTGTTGTTGAATTGCTTCTTCATTTTGAGAATTCTAGCAAGGCCTCTTGTGATGAGAGCAAAAGGATCATCCTCATCGTCATCCTCATCTTCAGAATCAGATCCATCCTTGGGATCATCCTTCTTAGACTTGAGTGCTAAGTTCTTGGTGCTAGCTGGAAGTTCTCCATCGTCTTCATTAAGGATCATCTCATGCGTGATCAGCTTCCCAAGAAGGTCATCAAGGGGTAGAGTAGTGAGGTCCTGGGCTTCCTCTATAGCTGTTACTTTTGGACCCCATTTCTCCTTTGGAAGGCACCTCAGTATCTTCCTTACTTTCTCCACGTTGGTAAAGCTCTTGCCGAGAGAGTCAAGGTTGTTGGTGATTTCTGTGAATCGTGTGAACATGGCCTTGATTGACTCATCAGACTTCATCTTAAAGAGCTCATACTTTCGAAGGAAGATGCTGATCTTGGTGTCTTTCACTTGGCTTGTTCCTTCATAGGTGACGACCAACTTGTCCCCAATCTCTTTAGCTGACCTACAAGATGAAATACGATTAAACTCATCAGTGCTAAGACCACAATAAAGTAAGTTAATAGCCCTGTAGTTTTTTGAGATGGTTTCAAGATCTGTTTGGTTATATTCAGACTCCTTCTTTGCAACTTTGGTCTCATTTGGTCCATCTCTTTCTGGAATCTTCGGACCATTCTCTATAATGTTCCAAAGCTCTAGATCTTGGTCTATGATGAACATCTTCATCAAAGATCTCCAGTGGACAAAGTTGTTTCCTACAAAGAGTGGCGGTCTGCTTGTGGACCTTCCCTATGCAAATCCTCCGCTTGCTTCACCAGACATGATCGAAAACTCACAAGATTGTTAGATCATAAACAATGAGTAAGGCCCTGATACCAATTGAAGGTTCGATAATATAAAAACAATGTAATAAGAAATACTCTAGAAGTGGGGTTGAATAGAGTATGCCCGTTTTTCGCAGAAAGTTTCAAGACTTTTGGAGCTTGTACCAAAACCTTTGAGATTAAACCTGAATCACAAAGTTAGACAATCGAACCAAGTGCGGAAATAAGGTAAAACAAATAAGTAAAGAACACGAGTAATTGTTTATGAGGTTCAGCACAACTTGGCCTACGTCCCCGCCTAGGGTTCTTCTACAACCCTAGGATTCAAAGGCTTTATTGATTCGCTTAGCTTAGGATCCTAATAACTCACCGAGAAGCGTCTCTCCTATACAATTGCAATCTAGTCAACTCACGTTCCCTTGGAGTCCTAGACCAATCTAGAAGAGCCCCACCTCTCTCGGCTATCTAGTACAATCCTCTTACTCTCACAAATCAATAGCCTAGTGCCACTTCCCGAGTTATAAACTCTCGATAACACTATAAATGAATATATCCTATAAGCTTACAGTGACTCTCAAAGGCTTTGAAATAAACAACAAACTCTAGAGCGCTTAGTAGAGAGACACTTGGAAGACAGATCTCGCTTGAATGAATGAAAGCTCGTTTAGCACTTGTGTATCTCTGTCTTCTTCTTTCTTTCCTTTATATAAGAGTGGAATGGCGCCTGAGGATCTTCACCAACGGCTCTATGAATCAGGCTTGATCTTCAATCTTCTATATATCCACACTTCGAAGCCATGATCCGTTTTGAATAGGATTTCCTCATATGCACCAAAGGAAAGATATAATCTCGAAAATACTTCCTGAAAAAGGTTAGGCATGCATATATATAATATAACGGAAGTATATAATAAGATAAAATAATATTCGGACAAATAAGATAGGTTTTGTATTTCATCAACTGTTAACGCTCCAAAGCATTTGACACAAACATCCTTTCAAAACCCTTGAAACATTTATTCCAATTTCCATCAAGGGAGGGAGTTATCAATTATGTTTTGTTTCTAGTTTTCCTCTTCTAGGGTTGGGATGAACACAAAGATAGACATGTGTTCTTAATCAATAAATCCATAATTTTGTGTGTTTCTATCATATCCTACCTCTATGCTTAACCATCGGATGAGAATTCAAGGAATTCATGTTGCAAACTTGGATAGTAATTATGATTTTTATTAACGGGATTATTAATCCTAATTAAGAAAAGGTAGAAACAATTAGGTTTATTTTCGAAAGTCAATTTGCTTAAATTGATGGAATTAGAGAAAGTTGATTCTTTGACGCAACACATGCTCTTTTATGTTATTCATGATTTATACATATGTTTATTATTGTGGTGATCCCTGGCCTTGGAAGTTTGCACCTGTATTACTTTATTTCTTTATTTACATTTTGCATAGATTTTACCGGACGCCGACCACCACTTCCTTCTCTATCCCTCAACATCGACCAACTCTTAGCCGACATCAACAACATCCTTACGCCTTTTCTCGATATTCCCAAACACCGAAACCAACAAAATCTAGAACCTCTGACTTCTCTCCCGAGGATGAACATGACTCAACTTTCCTATTGCAGGGTCTTGACAACAAATTTATTTGGTCGAGAAATCCTCTCTTCAACAAGCGCAGTGTGAGGTAACTCATCCGTCGTTTGGTAGAGGTGACATAGGGAATCCATGGGGAACTTAGTGGAAAACTTAGATTTGGACTCTGTCAACGAGTCATCAGGTTTCGATCACGTCCACGACCTCTCGCACGTCGACCAATAAGAAGAAACACCACAATACAAAGTTGCTAGACCTCAAAGCCACACCATCACACCACCAAGAAACTCGGCAACATGCCAAAAACTAGGGATTCAGTCCGGATGTTACTCTTTTTCTTCTTCCAATATATTTTTTTCCGCTTTTTTTTCCTTTCCTCGCGATACTTCGGGCCCAAGGACTTGCCTTGGGCCGCAAGCACATATCACAGGCTACTTTGGGCCCAAGGACTTTCCTTGGGCCCAAAGGACACAACATGGGCTCACTTTGGGCCACTCAAGCAAAGAAGCAAGCTAGTACACCACGGTCGGAGGAAGAGGAGGCAGACCATCGGCAGGAAAATGGTGACGAGGCCACTTGAAACCAGCCCCCGACGATGGTGCACCGGCAAGCCACATCGGACCCAGCCGAAGCACGAAGGAGGTGATTCAAAGTTGAAATGATGGGTGATCGCAAGAGCAAACCAGGAGATTCTACTGCTCGATTTAGATAGAGGATTGAACGCAAAACCAGGAGATTAAGCAGACTGAGATCTGAGGGTTGTCGATGGTGACACAAGGAATGAAATCCGAGAGCCACCGATTTGAGAGAAGAGATTCCGCTGAAGAGACCCTACAACAGTAGAAGAAATGAAGAAGTAGGGACCAACAACGCTCCAAGTGAGGGCAGAAGCCTGCCACCAACGCCGGAGATGGAAAGCAAAGCGGCATAGCGGTGCTCAAAGGAGGGGGATACAAAAATAGGACACAAAATTAAGGATTTGCTAAAGAAATCTGGGGAGGAATTGTAGGCAATGGATTTGACAAATAAATTTTGGGAGAAGTTGTAGACAAATTAGGGATTTAACAAAAAAAAATTGGAAAAGAATGGTTAGGTAAAATTCTAGAGAGAAGGCAGAAGCCTTCTCTCTAGAATTAGGTCCGCTGGTGCGTCTTTACAGCAAGTAACCGAATCTTTAAATTTTGGCAAAATTAATTAAAATAATCCAATTTTAATTTACAATTAATGGTATTGAATATACAAAAAACTTGTAAGACTTTTGAAAGTAGCACTCCCCCTGAAAAATTCGCAAAACTAATAATTAGGGTCAAAATTTTGTCAAAATAATTGGTCCATCTAACTTAGCTTTGCTAGTGGAGAGAGAGGGAGGAGAGAGAGTATTAATTGCAGAGAGAGGGTTGTCAAATTCTTTCAAATTGAGAGAGAGAGAGAGAGAGAGAGAGAGAGAGAGAAAGAGAGAGAGAGAGAGAGATTTGCAAGAGATAGAAGAAATAGTAAAGGGAACATTGAATGAAAAGATGAGAGAGAGTAGAACATTAAATGAAAAAGAGAGAGAGGGAAGAGAGAGATGATCGATCGGCTTTTCGCAAAGGAGAGAGAGAGGAGAGAGAAAAAGTGGAAGTGATGTCATTGAAGGAGAATCGGGAACACAAACAGTCTAGTGACCAGCTGCATGCCAGCCAATATGAAATACGTGCCAGTAACGTAATTAATATATATTGCGTGCCGATCCATCATACAATATATAATGATGAATGTGTCTTAGTCAGATTCATGAGAGTTGACACATGGAAATTCATATATTGGCACATATATAAATGTTAGTGGCACGATGACCGTATTGAGTGACATATAGTTGAGTGCTAAGATAGATTTTAAGATTATTTTAATATTCAGACTTAGGTTTATCTGTTAGAGTCAAAAGAGTTGGCACGAGATAGACCTATACTAACACATAAATAGACGTTAATGGCACGAAGAACATATTGACTAGCACATAAGTCACATATGTCTCTGTCTGTCCAAAAAATAATCTCACTTCGAATTTTTTTTTTTCCATAAACATATATAAAATAGGTGTCTATAGATAGATAAAATTACTTTTTTTCCATAAACATATATAAGTTAATTTTTTTTAAAAATTTTAAGTAATAAAAATGATTGAAAATTATTTTAAGACTTTCCACTTGGCAGCCTCCTATTTGGTCCATCTTAAAATTAGGTTCCACTTGGTTCCCCCAACCTTTAACCTCATGAAAGGGTGACCCAAATATTTGGAAATCTAGGAGTTATCTTCCCTCTTGCAAATTTTCCTCTAGTAGTGCTAGTTTTGCAAACTCTCAATATTTTTGGTATAGTTATGAAAATTTACCTTTAATTTATATGAGTGGAAAATAACCCTAAATTTCAATTATAACAAAAATACCTTAATCTTTGAGAGGTGGTGACAAAGTGTCCTGACTTATTCTTCCAATCACAAATTGAGCCAAAACAATGACATAAAATTTATCAAATGGTATATTAATTCTCATTAAAATAATCCAATATAATTCAAAATTCACCAAAATCTTAATTTTGTTAATCATTATAATGATTTATGGTCCGAAAAAAAAAGAACGGGAATTGGTATTGCATATACCAAAAAATTTGGGCTTTGCAACACTAGCACCTCCCTTGAGAAATTAGCAAGAGTAGCAATGGGTCCCAAAATTGTGCTAAAATATTCGGTTTTCTAATTGCTTTTTTAAGGTTGGCAGAGGGAGCGAGAGAAGGGGAGGAAAGAGATATCAGATCTGCAAGTGTTGGCAGAGGGAGCGAGAGAGAGAGGAAACATTAAATGAAAAAGGAAGAGAAATGAGCATTAAATGCATAGGAAAAAGGGGAAAGATCAAATTTTAGTAGAGGAGAAAGGGAATGTGGAAGTGGTGTCATTGAGGAAGGATCGGAAATACGGACAACTCAGTGATCAGTTGCATGCCAACCAATACAAAATATGTGCCAACAACTTAATATTGTGAGTCAACCGAACGCTAAACCGTGCCGGCAACTTAATAATCACCATCGTATAATTCTTGGACTTCATGGATTTTTTAGCAATTAGTAGGCATCAAAATATCATTGGCATGAAATTTTATTTTTATGGCACAACTTTAGATGTTGGTGGCACGTAAACCATAATAACGGGCACATAAATTTTATCTGGCACGGAAAACAAATATCATAAGCTTTCTTACCCATTTTCCTTAATATATGTTTTTTTTATTTGGCACATGCCACCCTTTGCACCACACTTGGCACATCATCACCACACTTGGCACATTTCCTTTTTTTTTTAAGTTTGTTAACTTAAAACCGGATGAAAAATTAAAAAAAAAATTACAAAACTAGTGTCCCCCCCCCCATCCCTTGAAAATTTTTCACTAGCAGTGCTAGTTTTGCAAACTTACCATCTTTATGATATAGTTTTCCAAATTAGCCAAAAAACGAATCAGAATATGATGTGCGCTTAATTTACCATTTTTTTCGCTTACATCTATTTTAATTTATGTTCATATTTTATACTTCTGGGATGGGAAAGCATAAGATTTGTGTAGTTTATGTTTATTTATGAATAAGAAAGGTCTACACAAGTTCTTTTTTTAATTTCGCATAAATCCAGACATTTTCGGAGCAATTTGGAAAAGAAAGAGAAAAGATGAAAAACCATTCAATTTCGAATGAGACACTCAAAATCGACTAAGATGACCAGAAATCGAGCGACCAGCACTAGAAATCAAGTCATGAAGCAAAGGAAGGCACTTCGACTGAAGAAGGAGTCGATATCGAGTCATATCACTCGATATAGAGTGGAACTCACTAGAAACCAACCAAAAGTACCGATGTCGAGTGAAGATCAACTCAAGATGAAGAGAAGTCGATATCGACCCATTCTGATCGATATCGCGTGGATCCCAGAAGCTGTCTGAAGCCCATATCGAGTCCAAATCTGAGTAGAATTACTTCCATATGAAGAAAAGAGATATTTTATCAACATTGGAAGACTTTTATCCTCCTAGGTTAATTCCTAAATTACTTAGGGGATTTTTATTTGTTTTTATTCAATTAATTACGAATGCTTTATCCTTAGATAGAGATAGATATATTCCTTCCTAGAATAGCTAGGATTTGTTCGGTTGTACGTTCTCGTTTATTTTAGTTTAAGTTAGTTATTTTATAATTATTATGATTAATGTTGGTTATAATAATGAGGCGCGAGTAGACACCCTACTTCTAGGGTCGGGTGAGCCCAACAATAGCCATGTGAGTTTGTTCTTAAAGGTACGATCTGTATATGCGATTTCATCGTATATCCCTATTAGCATGATTCTTCTACGAGTTTAGTAGGTAAATCCTTATTTATATTATCGAAGCGAAAGTGATCTTAATATGAATTTTGCTTAATTATCAAAAAAAGGTAGTAACAATTAGGGTTTATGCGAAAACCTCTATTTTCTTAATTGTTAATAACGAAGGTTATTTGATGAAAAGCTTGTTCCTCTCATAAATTTGGCATAATCCTTATATGGTTATCGTTGTGGCAGGATTCCCCGACTTTGGAAGTTTTTAGTTAATTTATATCAAAACAACCAGCCTGTGTTTATTTCTGCTCATATATTCTTCTCAGCCATCCTTATATTCTTCGGATTACTTTGCCGACATGATTTATATACGTTTCTGCACTATAAGTCGATATCGAGTGCTACTAAGGTCGATATCGAGTCCACACTACTCGACATTAATTCTGCTTGTTTTATATTGTACATGTTTGTAGTGAAAATCGACTGACTAAGTCGATATGGACCCTTACCAGTGGATATCGAGTGGTATACTAGTCGAAATCAAGGGCTTTCAAGGAACCGATTTGGCGAGCGCTGACACGCTTCATCGTGGATTCGATCCTGAATACACTACCACTACAGCGGGAGGGTTTCTTGTATTTTATTTGCGTGGTTCAGAGATTCGGTTTGAGATTTATATTTTATATTTATTTCATAACTCAAAATCCCTCCTAATAAATTTTGGTGTCGTTGCCAGGGAAGCTATCAATCATGCCCTTTTTAGTTTCTTGTTTACGCCCTTTTTCTTTTTAGTTTTTTTCCAGGTGTATGCGACACACTGATCGCACACCCAAATTTGATCCTCTTCTCGAACCAGAATGCTTCTTTCACCTTCAACAAAGGCTAAGGAGAAGACTCATTGCATCTGACATTGAGAACGAGGTGGAACTTACTCCAGTGCAGGAGATTGAGCAGCTCTACAAGCAAATAGAGGAGCTCCCTATTGTAGGAGGAAATCGAGTTCAAAATATAATAAAATAAATCAAACCAGATTCGTGCCCACGCAAATATTTACAAGACTCTCTCCCGATGTACCAAAAGGAAGCCAGGATCGATCCTCCAGGAAGGGTGTCAGCGGATCTCAGGTAGCAGGCGATTCACGTCGGTTTTCGAATCAGGAAGTACTCGATATCGACCAGACCGTCGATTTTTGGACTCTCTGAAAACATCAGCCAATTTCGACCAGATCCACTCGATATCGACCACTCAGGTCTATATCGACCATTCGAGTCTATATCGACCATTCAATTCTATATCGACCAGTGAAGTCGACTTCACCTGTATTTTGCAGAAACAAAAACAAGCAGAAGTCGATATCGACCAAGTGCAACTCGATATCAACCAAGTCAGTACCCAATATCGATCGGCTTAGAAGACTGCCGATCGACCAAAAGACTCTATATCGACCTGTGTAAGTCGATGTCGAGTGCTTTGCAGAAATCGTAACGGAACTAAGAATTGCATATTTATAAATAAACAATGTATGAAAATAGAAATTCCAAGATCGGGGTTTGCAACAACGATAACCAAACATGCATAAGGCAAGATAAAGAGAAATAATCATGCTATCACATCAAAAGAACAAGCTTTCGCCTTTTCCAACAATTAGACAACTCTTCCAAGAAACCCTAATTGTATCTACCAATTTTATGTTTATAATCGAAGTTATTAACCCGAATCTCTATTAAATAGGTAATAAAAACATAAAAGGCAAAGGATGATCAAAACATAATAAAAGTCGAATATTTTACCTCAAACATGCATGGCTATTGTTGGGCTCACCCCGACCCTAGAAGTAGGTGGACTACTCGCTCTTCATCATAGGGAAACTCATCAATAACAAAAGAAAACTAAATTGCATTAATAAAATAAAACAAAGCTTACAACCGATCGAAGTCAATTCCGCTCTCGCCAAATACAACTTCTCTCGACTCCAAGCTCTCTCTCCTAACTCTCCTACTCTTGTGTTCTCTCTAAATTGGAATTTTTGAAAAACTAGCCCCATGGGCTTAATTTATAGTGTTCAATCCTTGCTAATCAAGGTAAGGAATATATATCATGTATCTAGAGATATAATCCTACTTTGGAAATAAATAAATCTAAATTGGTAAACAAGATAAATCCTATAGGGTAATTAAATGTTCCACCCATAGGATAAATTAAAAAAAATAAAAAGATAAATCTTCTCAAGTCTTCATGTGTAAGCAATCTCCACTCGAAATCTGAATCTGACTCGGAATCGACTTTGTACTCGATCTGGGAGTTGGTCGATATCGAGTTGTCTGCTCGGCTCCACTTCTAAGCACTCGATATTAACTCTGGCAAGGGATGTCGATTTGCTTTTGGTCAATATCGACCAATATGGGTCGATATTGACCTGTCTTCGTGTCACATCGAGTCGTCCTGGAAATTTCGACCGGAATCAGGTCGATATCGACCAAGTCTGGTGGATATCGACCACTCTTCAGTTCTCAGCATTCTGCACCGTCTTGAAACGCACTTTTCTGAGTCTTCGTTTGTCCGATTGTTGCCTATGAATATGCGTTGGAAAGCTCTTTTCGAGGGTTACAACTCTCATGAAGACGTCAGAACATGATTCAGAATGATGAATAGCGAAATGTGGTTTTTCCTCTAGCTGTACCTTCCTTAGCCTTCTTCATGAGTTTCCTTTAAGCTCCAATGTGCGCATGATTTCTGCTAAATTAAACAGAAACTAGTGTAGACCTCCATAATTGCTAAATAAGCATAAACTACATAGATTATGTACTATTCTAACCCAATTATATGAAATGCATGCAGAAATTGATATAAAAGTTAATGTAAAACATGGCGAATTAGGCTTACATCAAACACCCCATACTTAATACTTTTAATGGTCATACAGGGGAAGAATTCAAAACTTTCAATATATCGGATCTATTCTCATATAACCCTGCAATCAATTACCATCCTCGAAAAGATACTAATGCGACAAATTTATGCATGTGCAAATAAAAGCAACATCTATTCACAAAAGGAGGGTTATGCAAAATAATTTTTCATGTGACAAAGCAACAATAATCAAGAAGACTTTAATTTAAGCTCATGGTGAAGAAAAGGTAAAAGGTAAAGTGGTGGGCTATTTTTGGGCAATGTGGTGCTAATAATCCGGGGAGAACTCTTTTTCCATTCTTTTTTTGATGCACTTTCTCCTTCATAATTTCCACATTACTCATCATCTCAAACTCTTTGCTTTTTTCACTTATATGCTTTTACCTCTCTAACCTCAGCACTGCCTTCTCGCGAGTCGCAAACATGGGTGTCATGAATGGCCCCAGATACTTAGTGCTTTGAACTCCTTACCTTAGTGTCCCATCCTGCGGAACTATTATCTCAACGCATGCATGGTCGACCTACCTTTAAATTTTCTTTCACTCATTAAATTTTCCATTTTTTTTTTCAATTTCCCGCCAAACTCCAATAATGATATATAACAATACAACATTCATATAACAATCTCCATGATGTGACATCATTCTCAACATAATCCCCGGATATGGAAATAAGGTAAAAATGGGCAATATGTACGGCATATGTGGAGAAATAATGATATAAAGACATGTAAGGCTTATAATAAGGCTTTTGTGATGCATAAACATAGGTAGGGCTAGGAATATAAAAATACGAGCATTATATGGAAACATAAAGTCTTCCATCCTCTTATCATGCAACATGTCAAAAACAACATCAAATTTTACCTCATTTCATGGTTTTCAAGAAAGTATGTATTTCATTGTGACTTCCCTTTACTAGGCAATTTCATGCTATATCTCTAATGAATCCAATTTTGCATCGTCGAGTTCAATATAAGCTTCCATGACACTATTTGTTTAAAGGGAAAACTAATTAAAATACCCCCACCTTTGGTGGTATGGTAAAAATATATCCTTAACTTTCAAATGTAATAAAAATATCCTGACCTTTGAGGGTAGTGGTAATATATTACCATGAGTTTTCTCACGAGTCAAAAATGCTGATAAGACAACCTACGTACGTGGATTTTTTTTTGACAAGGGTTTTCTTGAACGGTTTCTCTAGGGAAAAAAAATATTTGGATCGGGTTCATGCCCAACGCTTTTTCCTTCCTCCTATCTTCTTTCGTGACCGCCTCTGGAACTGCCTTTCAGGTTATCCACGTAGCTCATGGCTCCTCTTCAATGACAGTTTTCCTCCCTCGTGATCGCCTATTTTGAGTTGTCTCCCTCACATCTTCTTCCTCTTTGATTCGTTCACGAACTTGACTGAGTAAGTTTTGTTTTTTTTCCTTCTTCGTTGTTGTTGTATTCGGTTTAGTTTTGTTTTCGGTTTGATGTTATGAATAGCCATGTTGTAATTTTATGCAATTTTGACCGGATTAGTTTCTTGGTTGTATAAATGTTGTTTTTCGGGTTTAATTTTGTTGTCGGTTTATTTTTTTCTGAAGGAAATCGTTTAGAAAAACCCAATTTTAGTGCTAATTTGTAAAAAGGCTTCCACGCATGCTACCTTGTCAAAAAAAAAACACGTAGGCTGCCTTATCAGTATTTTTGACCCGTGAGAAAACCCGTGGTAATATATTACCACTACCCTCAAAGGTCGGGATATTTTAATTACATTTGAAAGTTGAGGATATATTTTTACCATACCCCTAAAGGTGGGGGTATTTTAATTAGTTTTCCCTTGTTTAAACAATTTACAAGCTTTGGGAGATGTCTCATAAAACAAACTTTTGGTTTTGCAATTAAGCATAAAAATTAAAAACTTACTAAAAATTTACCATGTACTAGCAAAATCAAGAATATAACAATAATGATAATGAGCTTTTTCCCAACCCCATAGTTAGAATATACAGTGTCCCCACTGTAAAATAAAATAAAACAAGGGTAAAGGAAGGAACTCACCGAATAACATGATGTAGGGTCGAAATCAGGGCTGTAGTAGATCGCCAGAAGTCGATATCAACCAGGTATAGCTCGATATCGACTGCAATTTGACATATTCCGCGTGATCATATGGTCGATATAGGGCAGATTAGGTCGATATCGACCAAGGTACTCCGTATCGAGTCCCTTTGGTCGATATTGACTCTCCATGGCTCCTCTGTTGTTTTGGTCGAAATCGCCTCAGAGGTCGATATCGAGTAGTCTTACTCGATATCGACTAGGTTGCCTCGAAATTTCCACTCGATCCCAGTTTTTCGACCTGTCTAAAACTTTCAAAAAAGATACCTTGCACGATGTAAAAGAGATATAAAAATATAAAGTAAAGTAAAATAAAATAAAATAAAATAAAGCGGGTTGCCTCCCGTAAGCGCTAGGATTTAAGTCGCTAGCTCGACCTACTTCCCTTTATGCATTAGCCTCGCTCATCTTTGTCCAGAGGTATAAGTGGATCCAGTGGTTCCTCCGGTGGTGGGAAGTTTGGAATGTCATCCTAGGGCATTATATGAAGAAGTTTAAATCGCCCCGAGAGAATGCTCCATGGGACCACCCATTTATCTTCCTGGGCTCTAGCTGGCCTTCATAAAGGAAGATATAAAGAAAATTCACATACCTCATCACCGTCTCTCTTCCGCTTAATAGGTTGACTTGTTTGCACATCTCCACCACAGCAAAACGGTGGAGTCGGAAGAGATACTTCCATCTTATCTTGTGGAGCTTCATGCCACTTTGCGAGGACCCCATACTTGAACACGAACATCGGTTGCTCAAAATCGTCGGGGATGACCTTCACCTTATAAGGCAAAAGTGAGTTTGAAAAAACATGGGCAACGACGTCCAACTTCTTCTTTTCTGGCTCTTCTTCCTCTTGGGGTCCTTCAAATGGTTTTTCAAAGACTGATAACAAAGTTGGAATTGAGATCGCGGAAGGACATACCTGGGTATCGACTGTAGATAGGTCGATATCGACTAGAGATGGGTCGACAACGACTAGGTGTTGGTCGAGGTTGACCTCAGGTTTGGATCCTTCTTCTAGCGGGATTGGGGCTTCTGGCGGTGCTTCTGACGATGCTTGTAGCTTCCTGAATGCGTGTACACCCTCAAGCCATGCCTCCTCATCAACCATTTATATCCATCTAAAATATTCCAATTCTTTTGAATATCCTCTCTTCTTTTCCCTTTCGGCGCATGTTTCGTAACACTCGAAGGTGTCCTGCATCCGCCTGTAGAAGAAATCTCAAAGAAAAACGTGAAAAGTAGCTACTAAGGCGCGAATGATTGCTTCCCCGACAATGCCGCCAATTTTGTTGTAGGAGGAAATCGAGTTCAAAATATAATAAAATAAATTAAACTAGATTCGTGCCCACGCAAATAATTAGAAGACTCCCTCCTGATGTAGCAAAAGGAAGTCAGGAACGATCCTCGAGGAAGCGTGTCAGGGGATCTCAGATAGCAGGCGATTCACGTCGGTTTTTGACTCAGGAAGTACTCGATATCGACTAGTCAGTCGATTTCTGGACACTCTGCAGACGTCACCAAATTTCGACTAGATCCACTCGGTATCGACAGTCATGTCTATATCAAACAGTCAAGTCGACTTCACCTGTATTTGCAAAAACAAAAACAAGCTAAAGTCGATATCGACCAAGTGCAACTCGATATCGACCAAGTCAGTACCCAATATCGACCGGCTCATAAGACTGCCGGTCGACCAGAAGACTCTATATCGACCTGTGTAAGTCGATGTCGAGTGCTTTGTAGAAAACATAACGGAACTAAGAATTGCATATTTCGAAATAAACAATTTATGAAAATAAAACTTCCAAGATCGGGGTTTGCAACAATGATAACCAAACATGGATAAAGCAAGATAAAGAGAAATAATCATGCAATCACATCAAAGGAACAATCTTTCGCCTTTTCCAACAATTAGAAAACTCTTTCAAGAAACCCTGATTGTATCTACCAATTTTATGTTTATAATCCAAGTTGTTAACCCGAATCTCTATTAAATAGGTAATAAACACATAAAAGGCAGTGGATGATCAAGACATAATAAAAGTCGAATCTTTTACCTCAAACATGCATGGCTATCGTCGGGCTCACCCCGACCCTAGAAGTAGGTGGACTACTCGCTCTTCATCATAGGGAAACTCAGCAATAATAAAAGAAAACTAAACTTCATTAGTAAAATAAAACAAAGCTTACAACTGATCGAAGCCAATTCCACTCTTGCCAAATACAACTTCTCTCGACTCCAAGCTCTCTCTCCTAACTCGCCTACTCTTTTGTTCTCTCTAAATTGGATTTTTTGAAAAACTAGCCACATGGGCTTTATTTGTAGTCTTAAATCCTAGCTAATCAAGGTAAGGAATATCTATCGTCTATCTAAAGATATAATCCTACTTTGGAAATAAATAAATCTAAATTGTCAAACAAGATAAATCCTATAGGGTAATTAAATGTTCCACCCTTAGGATAAATTAAAAAAATAAAAAGATAAATCTTCTCAAGTCTTCATGTGTAAACAATCTCCACTCGAAATCTGAATCTCACTTGAAATCGATTTCGTGCTCGATCAGGGAGTTGGTCGACATCGACCAAAGTTGGTCGATTTCGAGTTGTCTGCTCGACTCCACTTCTGATCACTCAATATTGACTATGGCAAGGGATATCGAGTTGCTTTTGGTCGATATCGACCAATATGGGTTGATATCGACCTGTCTTCGTGTCATATCGAGTCGTCCTGGAAATTTCGACCGGAATCAGGTCAATATCGACCAAGTCTGGTCGATATCGACCATTCTTTAGTTCTCAGCATTCTGCACCGTCTTGAAATGCACTTTTCCGAGTCCTCGTTTTTCCGATTGACGCATATGAATATGCGTTCGAAATCTCTTTTCGAGGGCTACAAGTCTCATGAAGACTTCAGAACTTGATTCAGAATGATCAATGACGAAAAGTGGGATTTCTTCGAGCTACACCATCCTTAGCTTCTTCATGAATTTCCTTTAATCTCCAAAGTGCGTACGATATCTGAGAAATGAAACAGAAACTAGTATAGACCTCCATAATTGGAAAATAAGCATAAACTATATAGATTATATACTACTTTAACCCAATGATATGAAATGCATGCAGTAATCGATATAAAAGTTAATGTAAAACAAGGCGAATTAGGCTTACATCACTCCCCACCAAGCAAACAGAGTTCACCCGGAAGGAGGCAGAATATGCACGCAATCAGCAAAGGTTGGAGGCGAGGGTGGATCGCGATGCCCAAGCCCAACGAGACCTCGAGGAAAAACTACAGCACATTCTTGCAAATGCGAAAGAATATCTGCACCCTACTCTAGCACTGCCAGAATTCCCTATTATTCTCTCTCGCGTTTCTTTTGAAATTAGACCTTCTTTTATTTCTAAAATTAGGAGGAATCAAATTGAGGGAAAGCCCAACGAATGCCCCCTAGAGCATATTACCATATATCTAGATTTATGCGAGACTAATGCTGATGATGCTAATCTAGAATATCTCAAACTAAAGGCTTTTTGTTGGTCGCTTGCATGGAAGGTTCTACATTAGTTTGAGGGTTTCTTAACAAGTTCTTTCTTCCAGCCAAGACGGCTGTTGTTGTAGGAGGATGGTCAAGTATCAAATATAAATAAAATATAAAGAAAACCGACTCCCTGTCTTAGCAAATAAATACAACACTTCCTCCCGTTGTAGTAGAAGGTAGTCAGGACCGATCCACGAGGAAGCGTGTCAGCGCCCGCCCTTTTAGTTCAGAAACTCTCTCGATTTCGACCAGAAGAGCGCTCGATATCGACCATTTACCACGATATCGATCACACTATCGACTAACTGTAACACATAGAGAAAATAAAATCGAAAACAGAAAACAGAAACAGTTCGATTTGGACCCTACCCACTCGATATCGACCTCGAATATCGACCCACGGAACTCAATTTCAACCAAAAACTCGATCCTTTTCGCAGACAGAACTCAAAATTTTTGAAATAAATCAATAAACTAAAATACTTCCAAGATCAGGGTTTCAACACCACAACGATAACCATGTAAAGTAACACATAAAGACATAAAAGATCATACTTTTCATCAAATAACTTTCGTTATTAACATATAGGAATATAGAGGCTTTCGCATAAACCCTAATTGTTAGTAACCCTTTTTCACATAATTAATCCAAGTTGCATTAAGATCACTTTCGCTTCAATAACACAAACTAGGATCACCTTCAACTTTCGCAAAAAAATCATGCTCATAAGGATAGAAGACGAAATCGCATCAAAAGATTGTACCTTTACCGCATCACCTCACATGGCTACCGCCAGGTTCACCCCGACCCTAGCAGTTGGGTGACTACTCGCTCTTCATCATCAAGAAAAACATTAATAATAAAAGGACACTAAATTGCATTAAATAAAATAAAAAAAATTTACAACCAATCGAAGCGAAATCGTCTCTCAACCCCTAAGGCCTTATTTATAGGCTTTATTTCAAGCTAATCTAGGAAAAAAACTCTATCTATATCTAAATTTATCTATCTAAAATATAAAGATAAAACTTGGAAATAAAGGAAATATATCTAAAAGGAAATAGGACTAATATGGATAGATCTTCCTTCCATCTTGATAGAACTTGATAAATCTCCTCTTGAGATGATAGAATATCTCTTGCATAATGTGGAAGAAAGCCAGCTCAGCAACTATGACTCGGATCTGCTCAATTTTGGCCACTGTATGTCGGTCGTTGTCAACCAAAATTAGTCGATATTAACATATCTTCTCAGCTTTGCTTCCTGACACTCGAAAGAAATCAAAACTCTCAACATATTAGATTCATTCTCATATGTCTCTGCAATCAATTACCATCCTCGAAAAGGTACTAGTGTCACAAATCCATGCATGTGCAATAAAGTCCTCCATCCTCTTATCATGCAACATGTCAAAAGCAACATCAAATTTTACCTCATTTCATGGTTTTCAATAAAAAAAAATATGCACTTCATTATGACTTACCTTTACTAGGCAATTTCATGCTATATCTCTATTGAATCCAATTTTGTATCGTCGCGTTCGATTAAAGCTTCCATGATACTTATCAAAATTTTCAAAGGGGTCATTTTTTATAAACTTTGGAAAACATGCACATGTAAGCAGATAGATATCAATAATGAATTCCAAAATAGCCATGTATAAGCAATTCAATAAATAAACATTAAACATGCACGCAAAATGTCAAATATGTCAAATATGCACAAAGTAAGCCCTTCCCCCACCCCATACTTAAACATTACAGTGTCCTCACAGGCGTGCGAATCGTCGGAATTGAGTGCAATGCTATTGTAGGCCCTGGTCGATTTCGAGTGGCCTGGGTCGATATTGACCCGATATACTCGATTTCGACTGGCTGCTTGCTTCCTTCTTTGTTCCTGCAATAAGTGGGAGAAGAGAAATACCCACAATAAAAAAAAATGTCCAAAACCAAAAACAAAAGGAACAATGTCCAAAAATCTCAAAAACTGTCTATTTACAACCTCTAGACTTTATAGTTACTAGGCCGACTTTTCCATTAAGCTTAAGGTCGCATCTGCAGGGCCCATGCAGCTTGGGCTTGGAACAGGACTCCATTTTTGTCTATCAGTTGTAGTCCTCCGGAATGGATCTTGTTCACCGTGAAAGGGCCCATCTTCTTCTTCTTGAACTTGTTGGGGAACCAATGATCATCTATACTACAGCTAAAAGCAGAAGCACTTCTCTACTACGTGGCTTCACCAGAGAGAAGCATTCCACGTGTTAAAAGCAGGAAGAGCACTCCTCATTTACCTCTCCATGTCACGCCAATGTGGCATCAATGTGGCAAGGTTTCTTTTACACGGTGGCCTCCCACGTTCGCTTGATCAGACGCTCGGCCTCCCACATTCTCCACTCCTTCTGTCCTCCATCCATAATCGGCGTACCACGTTCTCCACTGCTTTTTCACTTTCTTTGCCAATTGCCATCGTCGGCTTCAAAGAGGGTAAATGGTACGCTTTGCTTTCCTTCTCTGTGCTAGGTTTTTTTTCTTCTTCTTCCTTCTCTAACTCCTAACCCCCTTTCTCTAACCTCCTTTCTCCAATCGCCAGGTGGTCGTCCGTTTTTTGGTTTCCGATTCACTAGGCCACCGTTGAATAGTCGCACGTCATAATGAGCTTAGGTGAAGCCTGGAATCGGGTAATTTTTCTCCTTCTGGAAATATCAAGAACACCTCCCGCACTCTGCCAATTCTTTGACTTCTCCTGATGGTTGCATTTGAGGTTGGTGTTTTTGTTTCGGTCTTTTTTGTTTGTTTCATGATTCATCTTCTTCGTTATAAATTAAGCACTTCTTATTATTGAAGCTATCAATTTTGTCGAAAATAAGGACCTAAGGATTCAATTTGGGGATTTTAGAATTAAGCAATTCTTATGATTGAAGCTATCAATTTTGTCGAAAATAAGGGCTTAGGGATTCAATTTCATATTGCTCTCGGCCTATAGTGTATATAAATCTCTAGATGGAGGAGCGTCGTTCTTTGGTAGTTGATGCGCAGAGCGCCGCATTCGATTAAGGTAGAGATCCAAATTTGGATTTGGATGGTGTTTTATTGACTTAAATGTTTTGTGTGTAACTTCCTCATGTGAATGATTAATCCTGTGTATCTAATTTTTCAAGATAAACACTATTTACCAAAATATCTGGTGGTGATACAACATGATCCAGCAATTTGATGTTTATCGTATATATTCTATGTTTATTTCATTTTGGTTTCGTGCTTTTGATTTTATTTCTTTTTTCCTCGAATGTCTATCGTATATATTCTATGCATAGGTAATGTGAGCGTTTTGCATCGGGAACTTATTGTGACGATTGCAACTGCATTAACTGTCACAACAATGTGGATCACGAGGCTTTTAGGCAAGAAGCTGATGAAGCAACATTGGAGCACAACCGGAATGCCTTCAGACCAAAGATCGTAAATAGTCCATGAAGGTTCGATAATATAAAACAATGTAATATAGAAATACTCTAGAAGGGGGGTTGAATAGAGTATGCCCGTTTTTCGCAGAAAGTCTCAAGACTTTTGGAGCTCGTATAAAACCCATTGAGATTAAACCTGAATCACAAAGTTAGACAATCGAACCAAGTGTGGAAATAAGATAAAGCAATAAGTAAAGGACACGAGTAATTGTTTACGAGGTTCAGCACGAACTTGGCCTACGTCCCCGCCTAGGGTTCTTCCACAACCCTAGGATTCAAAAGGCTTTATTGATTCGCTTAGCTTAGGATCCTAATAGCTCACCGAGAAGCCTTTCTCCTATACAATTGCAATCTAGTCAACTCACGTTCCCTTGGAGTCCTAGACCAATCTAGAAGAGCCCCACCTCTCTCAGCTATCTAGTACAATCCTCTTACTCTCACAAATCAATAGCCTAGTGCAACTTCCCGAGTTACAAACTCTCGAGTAACACTATAAATGAATATATCCTATAAGCTCACAGTGACTCTCAAAGGCTTTGAAATAAACAACAAACTCTTGAGCGCTAGCAGAGAGACACTTTGGAAGACAGATCTTGCTTGAATGAATGAAAGCTCGTGTAGCACTTGTGTATTCTGTCTTCTTCTTCCTTTCCTTTATAGAAGTAATATGGAGCATGAGGTTCTTAAACACCGGATCTTCAACAATGGCTAGAATTGATCATGGCGCGTCCGGATCTTCTATTTTTGGACACTTCGAAGACATGATCTTCTTTGAATTGGATCTCCTCAATATGCACCATAAGGAAAGATATAATCTCGAAATACTTCCTGAGAGATTAGTCATACATGTATATATAATATAAAGGAAGTATATAATAAGATTAAATAATATTCGGACTTATAAAACAGGTTTTGGATTTCATCAACTTTTAATGTTACAAGACCTTTGACACAAACATCCTGTCAAGGCCTTTGAAACATTTATTCCGATTTTTATCAAGGGAGGGAGTTATCAATCTCCCCCTTAATGAAAGACAAAACCTGGGCATCCCTGCAACTTAGTCAAGCATAGATAATATAATAGAAATCAGACTAAGTACCTGCATAGGTTAGACAAATGTTGGATCAAATTTTTAAAGCATGCAAAAACCATCCAACCAAAAACCAAGAAACAAGAAACCAAGGTCTTCCAAGACCTTCAAGCAGATAGGTTTTCAATGTCTAAACAACACCACAGATCATCTCCTCCCTTTTGTCTTTCAACAAAGGTAGGAAGTAAAACAGTCACCAAAAGTTTTGAAAAAGTTTCCAAAAACCAGCAATGTATCAAGTTTCAGGGGTGGGATAGGGTAGGGTAGGGTTTAAGCTTCATCATCCAGAGCATCATCATCAGTGAGCCTCGTCCACAGTCCTTGTAGCATCTTGGAAATCCCGCAGATCTCCGTCATAAACTCCTTTTGCAGCTCCTTGATATCCAGGCGAACTTCCTCAAAGCCCAACTCTAGGTTGTCCATGCGTTCATCGAAAGCTGAAGCAGTGGGAAGGACTTTTAAAGGAGTGGCAAGACTCAAGGTCCCTTGGGGAGACCGAGTGATGCCAATCTTTTCAAGGCCCTTAGAGTCGAACTTACCCATATGACACAACTGGTCTTCATTTTTTACATCAATTCCAGAAGCTTTGAAGAGAGGGGTCAAAAGGGTAGCAAAGGGGAGGGCAAAGCCTTTCCTAGCTTTTCTAACATGTGCCATGGTTCCAAGGATAGTGTTGGCCAGATCAAAATCAAGGCCATTTAAGATGCGGTAGAGCAGGACCATGTCATTGTCAGTAAGGAGTGGGCCAGAGTTAAGACGGGGTAAGAGGCATCGAACAATGATGTTGAAACTTATTTTTGCCTCAAGGGTTAGGGATGAGTGGGTGAGTTGCTTTGAGGTGTTGTTGGATGCTTTGGGTAGGAGGTACTTGGCACGGGCAAGGATGATGCAATTCTCTTTTGAGGGGTGTATTTCAGAGGGTGGAACTGGGTTAGGTAAGCCAAGAAAATCTGCAAAGTCATTGAAGTTGAGAGAGATTCTAACCCCTTTGACAACAGACTCCAAAGACCAACCATTGGTGTCGTTTTTGGCTTTTAGGTTAATGTAAAACGGACGGGTAAGCTGGGGGTAGTAGACGGTTTCAAGGTTGAGAAGGGTCGAGGCTGGGGATTTTTTTAGAAGATCAAACTTCAAAGCTTCGAAAAACTCAAAATCCAAAAAATCAGAACAGCTAATCCTACGAGTTCGAAACTCATCTACCCACTTACCAGCAGTCTCTGCATCTTGAAACCAAGAGGAGGGCAAGGATGGATTTACCTGGATATATGTAGGGGGGTCGGCATTCTTCCTGCGAGCAATTGTCGGAGCAGCTCTTTTGACAGGTGCTTCAAGAGTCCTGAGGGTGCCCTTCCTGGTGCGCTTGGGAGATGGAGGCTTCACAGCAGCAGGGGCTTTCCGCTTCTTTGGAGACGGGGGAGGAGGAGAAGGAGAGGGAGATTCTTCCTCCTCTTCCTCAGACCCCGAGTCCTCACCGGACCCCGCTTCATCTCCTTCAGCTTCCTCGTCATCTCTTGATCCCTCTTGCTCTTCTTCTTCTTCCTCAGGCTCCTCCTCGGATGGAACCTCCTCGGCTTCGGCTTCCTTCCGAATCCTCTCAGCATCCTCCTCTGCCAGTTTCCTTGCAAGCTCGGCCTCCTCATCGACCCTTTTCTTCTTCAGGGCTTCCTCCTCGGCTTCCTTGGCAGCATCTCTTTCTAGGATGGCATCGAGGTCATCTTCCTCCTCTTCCTCATCAACTTCCTCGGCCATAATCTTTCTCTTCCCTTTCTGTTTGGCACTGAGAGGCTTCTTAGCAGAGCGCTTTTGAGAGCCCTTGGGAACAGTGGCCGTGGTCTCAGCGATGGTGCTCTGCACAACAGTTGGGACAATGGCTTGAGGAGCGGGTTCAGGTGTGGGAGAGGTAGCAGTGGCCTGACATCCCTTGGGGGTGGCGCCAAGTCTTTTGGGTGTGACAACTTTCTTAGTTTTGGGTGCCATGAAGGGAATCGGCTAGGGTTTCTTTAGAAAAGGTTGAGAGGTTGAAGAAGAAGAAAGTGAAAGGGTTTGGATCAGTTTTGAGAGTGTGAAGAATACGGGTACAGAAGTGGGTATAAGTAGAGAGAAGTGATGGAGTGATGGGACGGGTTTAGAGTTCCAAGGGAGGGTAATGATAACATTGCAAGATTTGAAGAGTTTCCAATTCAAAATTCAAATGTTTCCATTAAAATCGGACTGAAAAATAGAGTGATTTAGTTCCAAAAATAAAATATCTTAACGGTTAAGAAAATAACAAAAAAAAAGGCAATTTTGAAATCCGAAAAAAAAAATATAATTGATTAAATATCTAAAAAGATATTAAACAAAAATATATGATCCGATAAATGTAATCCACCATTTAGTTCACACACCTTGACATAGTTTTCAAGGGTCTTGACACTAAGTAGAATTTATCTTTCGTAAGGGAATGCTCCCCCTACGAAAGTGCATCCTTGTTAAGCATCCCAATCTCTCGTCTTATGAAAGTGAACCTGTCTTCTGCCAAAGGCTTAGTAAAAATGTCAGCACATTGATAATCAGTTGAAATAAATGAAATAGACACATCACCTTTTTCAACATTGTCTCTAATGAAATGATGCCTTACATCAATATGTTTGGTCCTTGAATGCTGAACAAGATTCTTAGGGATGGAGATGGCACTTGTATTGTCACACTTAATTGTAATACCTTTGAGGTTGATGCCAATATCTCGCATATGTTGAGCTATCCAAAAGATTTGGGAGCAACAGGCTCCAACTGCAATGTATTCGGCTTCTGTAGTGGATAGAGGAAATGAGTTTTGCTTCTTTGAGTGCCAACTGATCAAATATGCTCCTAAGAATTGGCAACATCCTGATGTGCTCGTCCTATCCACCTTATAGCCTGCAAAATCTGCATCAGAATATCCAATTAAAGTGAAATCCTTTTGCTTTGGGTACCATAGTCCAAGCTCCTTAGTGCCATTGAGATATCGAAAGATCCTCTTCACAGCCACGAGGTGAGATTCTTTAGGATCAGCTTGAAACCTAGCACACATGCAAACACTAAACATGATGTGAGGTCTACTAGCCGTGAGATATAATAAAGATCCAATCATTCCTCGATACTCCTTTTGATTGACAGTTTTCCCAGTCTTGTCTTGATCTAGAGACGATGTTGAGCTCATGGGAGTCTTGGCTGCTTTGGATTGATCCATCTTGAAGTTCTTCAAGAGATCCTTAGTGTACTTGCTTTGGTTGACAAAGATCCCTTTCTTGGATTGATGAACTTGTAATCCCAAAAAGAAGTTGAGTTCACCCTTCAAGCTCATCTCGAATTCACTGCACATGATGTCAGAATATTCCTTGCACAAAGATGTGTTAGTAGCACCAAATAATATATCATCAACATAAATTTGAATAACCAAAATGTCCTTTCTTTTGGTTTTGATAAAAAGAGTCTTGTCGATCAACCCCCTTTTAAAATCATTTTCTAAAAGATATTTTGACAAGCGCTCATACCAAGCTCTTGGGGCTTGTTTCAAACCATAAAGCGCTTTGTCGAGTTTATAAACATGATTGGGAAATTCTGAACTTTCAAAACCTGGGGGTTGAGCCACATATACTTCTTCCTCTAAGAAACCATTAAGAAAAGCACACTTGACATCCATTTGATATAACTTTATGCTCATAAAAGATGCAAATGCCAATAGAATGCGAATAGCTTCAAGCCTGGCTACGGGAGCAAAGGTCTCCTCGTAGTCAATACCTTTCTTTTGATTGTAGCCTTGAGCAACAAGCCTTGCCTTGTTCCTCACGATCTTACCATTCTCATCTAGCTTGTTTCGAAAGACCCATCGTGTGCCAATGACTGATTGATGCTTTGGCCTAGGCTTCAAGGTCCAGACTTTATTTCTTTCAAATTCGTTAAGCTTAATTTGCATAGCAATGATCCAGTCTGGCTCCTGAAGTGCCTCATCTACCTTCTTTGGCTCAATAAGAGAAACAAACGCGTGAAAAGCACAAAGATCTTTAAGTTTACAACAAGTTTGAACACTAGAAGTAGGGTCAGAAATGATATCCTTTAATGAGTGTGATGAGGAGTATTTGAATTTCCTTTTGCTAGTCTCAGCTCCTTGATTCATCACACCAGTAGGATAGACTTGTAGTACATCTGACTCCGTGGTCCTGTTAGGTTCAGTTACAGCAGTTTCTGATGTCTCAACACTGTTGGATTGGACACCAAGGGCTTTGGACGAATCTTCAACACCTTGGGCCAATTCTTCAGTGTTAAGAATCGGTTCCTGCATGTTCCTATTCTCTGTGTTCTTGGTAGCAGCATCTTCACCTTCCTCGTTCTCTTCATGGATGTTAAGATCTATATCTGCAACACTTTCACTCAAAGCACCGTCATTGCATTCATCAAAAATAACATGTATACTTTCTTCAACTACCTGGGTCCTTTTATTGAAGATTCTATAAGCTTTGCTACTTGTGGAGTAGCCAAGAAATATACCTTCATCACTACGCGCATCAAATTTCCCAAGGTTATCTTTTCCATTGTTATGAACAAAACAAGTAAAGCCAAAGGGTTTAAAGTAAGATATAAGTGGTTTGCGACCTTTGAAAAGTTCATAAGGAGTTTTCTTTGAGATAGAACGAATAAGACAACGATTTAAAATATAGTTAGCTGTGTTAACAGCTTCAGCCCAATAGGTTTTAGGTAATGCATTTTCTAAGAGCATAGTCCTGGCCATATCCTCTAAGGTGTGGTTCTTGCGTTCCACAACCCCGTTTTGTTGAGGTGTCCTAGGAGCAGAAATGTTATGGGAGATGCCATATTTAGCACAAAATAAATCAAACTGAAGTTGATCAAACTCCCTACCATGATCACTCCGAATTGACACTATGGGCTAGTTTCTTAAAGTTTGCAACTCCTTACAAAGTTTTGAAAACTCAAATAAGGCCTCTGATTTTTCTTTTAAAAATGCAACCCAAGTATATCTAGAAAAATCATCAACAACAACTAGCATGTACTTTTTACCATTGGGAGATTTGACTCGCAGAGGACCACATAAATCCATATGTAAAAGTTCAAGGGGTCTAGAAGAACTTACAACCTTTTTGGGTTTGAAAGAGCTACGTGTTTGTTTACCTCGTGTGCATGCATTGCACATATCAATACCTTTGAAGTCCATCTCAGGTAGCCCTCTTACAAGCCCTTTGGACACAAACATCTATAGTGTGTGTGGACTCACATGACCGAGTCTCATGTGCCAGAGCTTTGGATCATCTGTCAAAGCCTTTAGACAGGTTAAGCTTCCTTGTGCCACTTGATCAGCATTTACGGCGTATATATTGTTGTAGCGATATGCAGTCAAAATAACTTCACATGTATCTTCTCTGCACACTATACATCTTTTCTTGTTAAATCTGACATTGTTACCACTATCACATAATTGAGAGACACTAAGCAGATTATACTTCAAACCATTAACAAGATAGACATCTTTAATACTATGGTTGTAATCGCTTCCAACACTACCAATACCAACGATGTCGCATTTTCCTTTGTCACCAAGAGTGATTTTTCCCGTTGATTGCTCCTTCAGATCATGAAAGAGAGAACTCTTCCCACTCATATGCCTCGATCATCTACTATCAATAATCCATTTGTGTTCTTTCACCTTGGTGATCTCATGCAAGACAAACATCAACCTTTGTGGCTAGACCAATAAGCAAATTTGGATCCATTGTTGGGGTAAACCATATTTGGTAAAATAGTTCCTTTTGGAACCCAAACTTGTGTTATCCGTTCTTTTCTCAAATAAACAGGAAATGTATTGCGAATAATATATGGATCCTTTCTTCTATAGGGGCAGGTCTCTTTTACATGTCCTTTTCTAGCACAATGGTGACATATAGGAGAGGTTCTGCTTCCTTTTGCCTTTACAAAAGTGGTAATGTGTTGCTTCTTTAAAAACTTTGGATTGTAACAAATACCACTTTTGTTTAGAGAGCTTTGTTGCTCACCCAACATCCTATCGAGAGTACATTTGGATTTGGTAAAACTTATGAGGGCTGTCTGTTGGTCTTGAATCTTATTATTCAGGGAGATCTTCTCGTTCTCTAAGTCATGATGATCATTTCTTAGAGAGGAGAGATCTTGCTTGACTTCAGATTTCTCCAAGTCAAGCGTCTTGACTTTAATGTGAAGACCTGAATAAGAAGCTTCAAGACTTTTGACCCTCATAGACATATCCTCAAAAGTTCTTTCCTGTTCCACAGTTCTTTTTAATAAGAATGTTAGTTTGGGCAATAAGCTTTTCTTCATTGGCAATCATATTTGAAAGGAATTCCGATAACACCTCTTTTGGACATGCCATAAGTTCTCTTACAGTAGCTTTAAGCTTTTCATCGTGGGATTCATCTTCTGAGGCCATAAGATAAATGTTGGCCTTCTCATCATCGGAGTCAGAGTCGGAATCACTCCAAGTTGCCACCATGGCTTTCTTCTTCCATTTGTCACCTTTCTTGAGCTGACTCTTGGTCTTTTGAGGGCAGTCCTTCACAAGTTGATCTGTTTCACCACATTCAAAACAAGACAACGGTTTAGTCTTCTTTTCATACTTGTTGTATTGAGGCTTACCTCGAAATTTTGAAGACTCTGATCCATCATTGTTGTTGAATTGCTTCTTCATTTTGAGAATTCAAGCAAGGCCTCTTGTGATAAGAGTAAAAGGATCATCGTCATCGTCGTCCTCATCTTCGGAATCAGATCCATTCTTGTGCTCATCCTTCTTAGACTTGAGTGCCAAGTTCTTAGTGGTAGCTGGAAGTTCTCCACCGCCTTCATTAAGGATCATCTCATGCGTGATCAGCTTCCCAAGAAGGTCATCAAGGGGTAGAGTGGTGAGGTCTTGTGCTTCCACTATAGCTGTTACTTTCGGACCCCATTTCTCCTTTGGGAGGCACCTCAGTATCTTCCTCACTTTCTCAACGTTGGTAAAGCTCTTGCCGAGAGAGTCAAGGTTGTTGGTGATTTCTGTGAATCGTGTGAACATGGCCTTGATTGACTCATCAGACTTCATCTTGAAGAGCTCATACTTTCGAAGGAAGATGCTGATCTTGGCGTCTTTCACTTGGCTCGTTCCTTCATAGGTGACGACTAGTCTGTCCCAAATCTCTTTAGCTGACCTACAAGATGAAATACGGTTAAACTCATCAGTGCTAAGACCACAATAAAGTAAGTTAATAGCCCTGTAGTTTTTGGAGATGGTTTCAAGATCTGCTTGGTTGTATTCAGACTTCTTCTTTGCAACTTTTGTATCATTTGGTCCATCTTTCTCTGGAATCTTCGGACCATTCGCTATAATGTTCCAAAGATCTCCAATGGACATCTTCATCAAAGATCTCCAATGGACAAAGTTGTTTCCTACAAAGAGTGGCGGTCTGCTTGTGGACCTTCCCTGTGCAAATCCTCCGCTTGCTTCACCAGACATGATCGAAAACTCACGAGATTGTTAGATCAAAAACAGTGAGTAAAGCTCTGATACCAATTGAAGGTTCAATAATATAAAACAATGTAATATAGAAATACTCTAGAAGGGGGGTTGAATAGAGTATGCCCGTTTTTCGCAGAAACTCTAAAGACTTTTGGAGCTCGTATAAAACTCTTTGAGATTAAACCTGAATCACAAAGTTAGACAATCGAACCATGTGCGGAAATAAGGTAAAGCAATAAGTAAAGGACACGAGTAATTGTTTACGAGGTTCAACACGAACTTGGCCTACGTCCCCGCCTAGGGTTCTTCCACAACCCTAGGATTCAAAAGGCTTTATTGATTCGCTTAGCTTAAGATCCTAATAGCTCACCGAGAAGCCTCTCTCCTATACAATTGCAATCTAGTCAACTCACGTTCCCTTGGAGTCCTAGACCAATCTAGAAGAGCCTCACCTCTCTCAGCTATCTAGTACAATCCTCTTACTTTCACAAATCAATAGCCTAGTGCAACTTCCCGAGTTACAAACTCTCGAGTAACACTATAAATGAATATATCCTATAAGCTCACAGTGACTCTCAAAGGCTTTGAAATAAACAACAAACTCTTGAGCGCTAGTAGAGAGACACTTTGGAAGACAGATCTTGCTTGAATGAATGAAACCTCGTGTAGCACTTGTGTATTCTGTCTTCTTCTTCCTTTCCTTTATAGAAGTAATATGGAGCATGAGGTTCTTCAACACCGGATCTTTAACAACGGCTAGAATGGATCATGGCGCGTCCGAATTTTCTATTTTTGGACACTTCGAAGACATGATCTTCTTTGAATTGGATCTCCTCAATATGCACCATAACGAAAGATATAATCTTGAAATACTTCCTGAGATATTAGTCATACATATATATATATATATAATATAAAGGAAGTATATAATAAGATTAAATAATATTCGAACTTATAAAACAGGTTTTGGATTTCATCAACTGTTAATGTTCCAAGACCTTTGACACAAACATCCTGTCAAGGCCTTTGAAACATTTATTCCGATTTTCATCAAGGGAGGGAGTTATCAGTCCATACATGTCCCAGGAAATTAAGGTGGGTAATTTGGGCAGGTCTATATATGACTACAAAACTCAAGGATACTTATGGTCGATACAACGTATTTATTGTGCCCACTATGAAGATTTATTCTACCTTTATTAATCCCTATAAGTATCTATATTGGAAAGAGCATCCCCACTCGCATTAAAGTCCTTTCAGTATACTATCTGATTGCAATAGGATAATATTGTTCTAGGATCCAAGTCCTGTCATGTTGAATTGCATTAGAGCAGATGGTGGATTATTTTTAAGAATAAGCTTTAGTCTTACCTTCTTCTTTCTCATTTTTAAATTATATGGTTATGTTATGTATCTATCCAGCCTCATCACGAATAACTACCTATTGAAGGCGTCCAATAACCCTGCTACTTGCCCCGGCTGCATTACAAAGTCTTCAAGGACTGCTGTGATCATGATCAATTGCTAAAGTGTTTATACATTCACCTTACCTGTTTCTTTTTGCTTGAATAATTGACAATGTTTTATGCACGATAAAAAGAGCAGTAGTAGGATTATGACAAAGAAAGGACGTTGAGGCTTATGTTGGTCCTAATAGGTGATGTTAACACCTTTTCGGCATTGTTTAAAATTTGAACTTTGTATTTCTAGAATATATTAAACTCTTGCCTTTCTAATTACTTATATTATTTTTTACAGTGTTCCATCTTAAAGTTATTTTGCAAGATGTTAATCGGATCAAGTACAATCCATTATTATGCATTTATGCTTTATTAGTTATTTGACCACCAACTATGCTCTCTTACTAACATTTTGAAGGTCGTTCACCTTTAATATATCTATATATTTAGCAGTGCCAGAATGTTTTATTCAAAAGACGAACTTGTAGGTGATATGTACTTTACTCTTTTTATTGTGCCTATTTTTAGTGCTCTGTTGAGTTAGTTTGTTCCATTTAAGAGAAGTACCAATTAGGTTAAATGCTAAGCTATCTCAGGGTTGTGTGAGAGGGCTCTCAAGCATCACTATGCCAAAAAAAAAAAGGAGGCCCTTCCCATCCAAGAGTAGTCCTATCCATTCATGTTTTTCCTTCAGGTAAATGATCATTGTGTGGGATGGCTTCTTTTTAAATATATATATTTTATATGTCTGGATTCTGTTTTGGATTGTCATAATTATGCTTCTAGCTCTTCTAATCTTAATCAATCCAGATGTTTATCGTCCTTAACTTCTTAGCTCTGCAGATCTTGATCATGATGCAGGTGCTCTTGAAAATCCTTGGAAATATATTCTGCCAAGAAATGCATTATTAAGATGAAGACGACTTGGACTCCCCTAAATGTCTTCAACAATCTTTTTCAACATTACAAATTTCTTAAGTTAAAAACTATCACATATATTAATGGAGTGTCTTCATAAATAAGTACATGTATGGTGCTTATCTACTATACATTTAAAAACCCTGGTCTTCTTTTCAAATTTTCTCACTGTTACTTTTTCAACTTATCATGCAGATTTTGAATCTTTGGAAGTTCACCCTTTAGTCAATTCAAAATGGTGTTTCTTTTAAAACTTTTTTTCATATAGGTTTCCAATGAAGGCTTCACCCTGTTTCAACAAGGAACCTTTTTGATGTTGACATATGTGACAAGGGTCTTCATACGATTGTAGATCAGTTCAGGTTGATGTGTAATGTTACATTTCACCCTTCTGCCTACCTATATTCTATATTTGTCCAGGTCCATCATGAACTAACTACCGACTTGGGCATCGAATAACTCTCTTCAGCAGTAAGTCGTTAATATATAGTAATGATAATGATCAATTGCCTGCTCATATATATTTCGCTCTCGTCTTCGTGATCATTCACTTGTTTTGATTATTAAAGAATGTTCAATGTTTAATGCAAGATTAAAGGAACACCAGAGGTATGCTGACTGGCAAAGAAACTTTAGGCCTATGTTGGTCATATCAAGTGATGGACAAGTTCGAATACGTTTTTATCAAGCTAACGATGTAAAGACCTTTTCTACGATTGCTTAAAACTGTTGCATTTCTAATTACTTGTACTATTTTGTACAGTGTTCCATCTAACCATCTTACGAAGTTATTTTGTAGGGAAGATGTTGATCAGATCCAAGGACGTCTGCATTACGAGATGTTTGTATTTAATTTTTTCCAATCATGCTCTCACACCAACATTTTCATGACGATGATCTGCATTCTCTTTTTAGCATTATTGTTTACATCTCTGATCAGTTAGTTTGTGCCATTTAAAGACTAACCACTAAAGTTAAAAGCTATGCCAATTTTTTTTAATGCTCTTCCCTTCCAAGAGTATTCCACCCCCTTGTCTGGATTCTTAAATACTTGCTGCTAAAGTGGAAGAGGATTCCCATGTGCCTGAAGTTAGTCTACGTTGTATGCTCAAATAATCCGGGCTGTCTTCATTTGGAAAATATTTTTTCATTCTACTCGTCATCTTCCTCCAACTCCTAATGCTCACAAGTTTAGGTAGTAGCTTCCGTCTCAGTTCGGTAATATGATTGGACATACATACTTATTTTGACAATGTCCTTTCTAAAATATGCTTTAAAGGTTTTGCATGAGGACCCGAGGTAGATTCCGGGCATGCTACAAATTGGTAGTTTCCTGCAGATGCTACAAATTAAGACCTTGAACAGGGAGAATATGTTTCCATGTTGTAGAAGATCTGCATTATAAATTCATCTGTTGATACTCGAATGAATTTTATAATGCCTATGATAAATCAAAGAAGGTAAGACCAATTCTCCATTACAAATTGCTCAAATTTTGCTTTCTGCTTTTTGAGTTGAAAACTGAATTGGACTCTTATTTCTTGAGACTGGAAGATGTTGATCCAATTCTCCATTCACCACATAAGACGTATCTTAAGGGGAAATTCAGTTTAGTGCATTTTTTTACATTCTTCTTTGATTTATTCTGTTACTAATGTTTTGACTGTTTTTTTGTTCTTTTGTTTGACCTCCTTCCATAGATTTAATCCTGTATATTCATGCAAAGACTCAGAGAATATGTTCTTCACTACTAGCTATTTGTTTCAAATGAGAAACCTCCAGGTAAATGTTGAGGAGAAAACATACACTTTGTTGTTTTATGATTAATAGACAGATTAATATCAACGCCACTTATTTTAGTCCAAGGTGGCTGTTGTGAGCTGAATCTGCCATGTTTTACAGTAACTTTTATATCGATTTCTGTATACATTACATTCATTTGGGTTTAAATAGTACAGAATCTATGTAGTTTATGTTTATTTGCCAAATTATGGAATCTACACCAGTTTCTGTTTAATTCGCAATAATCGAGGCATATTACAGCAATTCTACAGAAGGTCGGAAAAGCTCGGAAAACCACTACAGAAGTCCAAGGTCAAAGCAGCGGAACCAGTCTGAGAGTCAAGGCTACTCGATCTCGAGTAGGCCTTACTCGACATAGACGAGTCTGTCCGAGCAACCTTGGTCGAGTAGAGCCTGATCGAGCAAGCCAGACCAACCCGGCTCCGGGCCCTACTCGATCTCGAGGACCACTAGTCGAGATCGACGAAGCCTCAGCGCCACGCCCGGGGTTGATGAGAAGAAGAGCTGGTCGACAAGCCGAGGACGAAGCCGAGGACGACCAGGAGCACTCGCTGCCAGCGACTCGACTCGCTGCAGCGGACCGCTCGCTGCCGCGGAAAAACTCGCTGCCAGCGGAAGAGGCAACTCGCGGAAGCGGAAAGGAAGAACCCAACTCGATCTCGAGGACCCTTTGTCGAGATCGACGAGAGCCTTGTCCGAGCCTTGTCCGAGCCTTGTCGAGTAGAGCCACCCGAGGAGACCTAGTCGATGACCAGTCCTACTCGACATCGACAAGCGCTACTCGAGATCGACGAGAGCCCAGTGAGCCAAGTCCGAGCACATCGAGTAGATCTAGCCGAGGAAGTCCAGTCGAAGAACCACCCTACTCGAGGTCGACGAGCCGTGGTCGAGGTCGAGTAGAGCCGTTTCCAGAAACTTCTCGACGAGACCTGTCCGACTAGAATTGGGATTCCTTGGGGCCGAAGGAGGAAGATTCTATCCGATTCCATCAAGTTCTATCATCAAGGAGACAAGATCTATCAAGACATGAAGACCTACCTTATTTCGTTTTATCTTTTCCTTTTAGATTTATTTCCATAAAACAATTTATTTATCCTTTCAAGTTTTAGATATAATTTTAGATAGAGATGGATATCTTCTTTCCTAGAATAGATAGGGAATGAAGCCTATAAATAAGGCCCTAGGGGGCTCAGTTTTACATATTCAATTTCAGAGAGAAACAAGTAGTTCCACAGAGAAGTTTAGGAGTTCTAAGGTTTTTAGGGGTTTGGCTTTCTGCGAAAGTTGATTGCCATGATTGTAAAGGCTTTTGAATATAGTTTATGCAAGTTATTTCTTTCATTCAATGTCTGCAATTGCGATGAGGCGTGAGTAGTCCACCCACTTCTGGGGCTGGGGTGAGCCCGACGGTGGCCATGTGAGGCAATGCGATAAAGGTCAGATCTTTTTCTGCGATTTATCTTCTATCCCTATGAGCATGATTCTTTTGCGAGAGTTGAAGGTGATCCTTGTTTGTGTTATTGAAGCGAAAGTGATCTTAATGCAACTTGGGTTAATTATGTGAAAAAGGGTTAGTAACAATTAGGGTTTATGCGAAAGCCTCTATTTGCCTATTTGTTAATGACGAAAGTTATTTGATGGAAAACATGGTCTTTTATGCCTTTATGTGTTACTTTGCATGGTTATCGTTTTGGTGTTGAAACCCTGGCTTTGGAAGCCTTTTAATATATTGAGTTTACTTCTGTCAAAAATCTGTGTTTGTCTTTAAATTTGCCCTTTTAAAGTTTCTGTCTTTTACTCTACTCGACATAGATGAGCCTTTGTCGACCTCGAGTAGTGTCTTGTCGAGGTCGAGTAGGGGTTGGTCTTAGTCGAGTTAAATTGCTTCTGTGTCTTGTCGATTTTTAAGTTTCTGTCTTTGCATGCCCTAGTCGATCTCGAGTAGTGCTTGTCGAGATCGAGTACACTTGTCTTCGTCGAGTTGTGTTGTTTTCGTTTTTGAGTTTCTGTTGTCGACCCACCTTTGTCGATCTAGAGGACAGCTTACTCGAGATCGAGTAGCTTCTGTGTCCTCGTTTTATTTGCTGTTTCGCTTTGTCTTTTCTTGTTTTGCTTGTTCTTTGCTTTTGTTTTAGTTGCCCTTGCCGGGTTTATTTGTTTCTTTCCTTTCTGTGTTTCTGTCCTTCTGCTGCCTTGTCTGTGAGAATTTACAGCTACCTGAGAACTGCTGACGTGCTTCCTCGTGGATTCGATCCTGACTTTTCTCTTACTAAAACGGGAGGAAGTCTTGTATTATTTGCTGAGACAGGGAAGTCAGTCTGAACTTGATTTTATATTTATTTCAATACTCGATTTACTCCTGCAACAACAAGTTGGCGCCGTTGCCGGGGAGGCAATCATTCGCGCCTTAGGTAGTCAGTTCTCACTATTTCTTTGAGTTACTTTTCAGGTGTATGCGTCGTTCTGGTCAAACACCTGAGTTTGACAGCTTAGACGAACCGGAGCGCTACCTACACATCCACTCTAAACTCAAAAGGATCATGGCGGCCGCTGAGACATAGGAACAGCTGGTCGCTAGGCTTACCAGGATTTTGGCCACAAAGGATGCAGCTATCGCCGCTAAAGATGCTGCTATCACCGCTGAGAGAGCATCAAGGAAACAAGCACAGGCTGAGCTTGCCCAATATCCAACCACGGCAGAGGACTACATGCATCCAATTCTCGTCGTGCCTGAATCGGCGATTCTAATCCCTGAAAACTCTTTTGAAATTCGCACTCAATTTCTTATAGAGCTTAAAAATAATGCCTTTTATGGTAGATTTAATGAGTGTCCTCTTGAACATATTACAAACTTTTCTGACATGTGCCGAACTATTGCTGAAGGTACAACCCTGGAATATGTCAAGATGAAATCTTTTCGCTGGTCTCTCGCTGGGCCTGCACTGAAATGGCTGGAAGGGCTGAAAGCAAGATCACTCACAAGCTGGGCCCAAGTAGAGCAAGAGTTTTTTAACGAATTCTTCCCACCTGCTAAAACAGCACATCTCCGCCAGAGAATCACAGCCTTCAAACAGAAGCAAGGGGAACCGCTGGCAAAGGCATGGGAGCGCTACAAGAAACTTCTGCGATCTTGCCCTACTCATGGACAGCCACCCTATGTCATTCAGGAGATCTTCTTCAACTCTCTTGATCAAGTCACAAAGGACAGAATCAACCACTATACTCGCTATGAGTATCTGACAATGCCACCATGTGACGCATGGGGTGTGCTAGAGAAGCTCACCAACTACGACAACAAGTATGGGTCTACTTCAACCTATGAAGAGAACCCATACGCCAGGCCAGCACCATCCATGCCCCTATATGAGCCACCTAATGAGATTGATCCTGATGTTAGGGAGCAATACTATAGAGACCAGAATAAGAAGCTCATCAAGCAAGTAAAGTATATCTCTGTCAACCAGCCTTGCATAGAATGCGGATCGCAAAGGCACACCACTCATGAGTGCCCACACACAGAGCAAGTCAGGCTGGCAGAGCACCATGAGGATGCAGCTTACGCAGGGGGTCCCAATCGTTACATGGGGGACCAAAGGTTTCAGCAACCACAATGGAACCAAGGTGTCCCTAGGAATCCCCCGCCCTACAGAGCTCCAGGACATCCGGAAAGGGAGCAGAAAAAGGATGATATACAGACAGTCCTAGAGGAAATACGGAGAAACCACTCAGAAACTAGGCAATCTTTCAACTCCGTATATACTCAGATGCAAGGTGTCAACTCTAGACTTGGGGAAATTGATATCTGGCGGAAATCAGTTGATATACAGATTGGTCAGCTAGGAGCAGGAATCCCTAGACAGGCAGGGACACTTCCAGGATCTTCAGAACCAAATCCTAAGGGAAAGACTGGACACATCGCTGCTATAAAACTCAGAAGCGGCCATCAACTACAAGAGCCAGAGGTCGGAAAGCAGCAAGACGACGAGGAACAGCAAGTCGATCTCAACAAAGCCGTGGTCGATCTCGACAAGACCTTCGTCGACCTCGAGGAGAACCTGCAAAAATCTTCGTCTGCACCACACAACAACTCGACTGGGCCCAATCTGTTCGATGTCGACAAAGGCCTTGTCGATGTCGAGGAGCCTCTGGTCGACATAGAGAAGTCTGCAGCACCTCCGATGTCTGTTCTGGCACCGACTCAGAAAAAGAAGCTGCCTTTCCCCACAAAATCTCTAAAGGACCCGGCTAAGAAAAAGTTTCAGCGCTTCATCAAGATGCTTCAGAAACTCAACGTCACCATCCCCTTCACAGAAGCTCTCAATGAAATGCCATCTTATGTCAAGTTCCTGAAGGAGATTCTGAGCAAAAAGCGATCGATGGCTGAAATCACAGAGGAATGCAGCCATCTGGACATATTGGAGAAGAGGCCGGATCCAAGTAAGTTTGCTATAACTATTGGATTTGGTCCATACAAAATTAATGCCCTATGTGATCTTGGAGCTAGTGTGAGTATAATGCCTTTAACAATTTGGTCCAAGATTAAGATAGGTGCCTTAGAGCCTGTGGATGCTAGACTTTACATGGCCAACAACACGGTGGTCATTCCAACGAGCATGGTGGATAATGTGCCAGTACAAGTAGGTAAATTCACTGTCCCTGCTGATTTTCTAGTTGTTGATATGCAAGAAGATCCTGCTTGTCCAATTATTTTAGGAAGACCATTCTTGGCGACGGTGGATGCCAACATAAGCGTAAGGAAAGGAGTGCTCACCTTCAACATCAGCGATGAGGTAATTGAGTATTCCTTTAATAAAACTGAAAGGCATACAGGTCCAATGGAAGAGGTCAAATCTATCTCAGCTGGGTACATCACCTGCGGGGAACCCAGGGTCAGAAACATGACCCCTGAGGAGCTGGAAAAGAGGGACATGGAGGCCCAGGTGGAGGAGATCATGGAAATCCTCAAGGAGAACACAGAGAATCCAATCGACACGGACCAAGGTAAGTCATTGTGGATTCATTATTTTTCGGATGCCTTGACAGGGACCAAGTATGGGGTCAATATCGACCAAGGCTCCTCGACAGCGAGTAGAGCCCTAGTCGATCTCGACCAGATCAAGGAGACTCCACCAGCACCAGCATCATCGAGCAGCAAACCAGAGGAGCCACCCTACTCGACCTCGAGTAGACTTGTCGAGGTCGACCAACAGTGCCCTAACTCGACTCCATCCTCCTCGACTCAGAAGCCGCCTGACGAACCAGCCTTGTCGATCTCGACTAAGCTTGTCGAGATAGACCAACACCCGGCGCCACCAGAGCCTGCTTCATCAACGCTGCAGCAACCAGGAGGAGAGGCCTCGTCGATCTCGACTAAGCTTGTCGAGATTGACCACCACCCGGCACCACCAGAGCCTGCTTCATCGACGCTGCAGCAACCAGGAGGAGAGGCCTCGTTGATCTCGACTAAGCTTGTCGAGATCGACCACCACTCGGAGAGCCCAGCCCCGCCTTCCTCGATGAGCAAACCACCAGGAGCGGAGTCTTCGTCGAGGTCGACCAGACTTGTCGAGGTCGACAAGCCTTGTTCTTTCTCGACTTCTGAATCTTCAAACCGACCACCATCAGAACCTGCAGGCTTGTCGAGATCGACTAGCCCTAGTCGAGATCGACCAAACACAGTGGTCCCCGATTCCGTCTCTGCGAAGGTAAGCCAAGGTATGGATCTTTCTTCTCCTATTTCCATTAAAGATTTATCTATACATGGGAGAGGTCTGCCTTGGTATGTGCGATTGTGCAGGATTTCCAATGATGAGCCTAAGGAATATGAAGTTGGAGACAAGCTCTATGTCTCTAAATCAAAAGATCATTGGTTTCCCAATAAATTCAACAAGAAGCGGATGGGACTGTTCGTGGTGAACAAGATCCATTCTAGAGGATTGTAGCTGATGGACAAAAATGGAGTTTTATTTGAGGCCCAAGCTACATGGGCCCTGCAGATGCCACCTTGAGCATTAATGGAAAGTCGGCCTAGCGACTATAAAATCTAGAGCATGTACATAGACTTTTTTAGGACATTTGAGACTTTGTTTTTTGTTTTTGGTTTTGAACACTTTTATTTTGCTATTGTGGGTATATGTCTTCTACTTTTCAGGTCCATGGATAGAACCAAGCTATATTCAAACTCGGCCAGGAGATGCTCCAATCGAAAATATGAGGCTCTGCACACATGTCTTGTGAGTTTCTTTCTTTACCCTTACCTTAGTTTTTCTACAGTGAGGACACTGTAATGTTTAGGTATGGGGTGGGGGAAGGGATTACTTTATGCATATTTTCCATATTTGACATTATTTGTGCATTAGTTCTTAGAATTGCTACATGGCTATTTTGGAATTCATTATTGATTTATATGCTTATATGCATGTTTTCCAAAGTTTGAGAAAAATGACCCCCATTGAAATTTGAAATTTTTGATAAATGTCATGGAAGTGTAATATTGAACTCAACGATGCAAAATTAGATTCATTAGAGATATAGCATGAAATTGCCTAGTAAAGGGAAGTCACAATGAAATGCATTATTTCTTGAAAACCATGAAAGGAGGTAAATTTTGAAGTTGCTTTTGACATGTTGCATGATAAAATGATGGAAGACTTTATATTTCCATATAATGCTCATATTTTTATAATCCTAGCCTTACCCATGCTTATGCATCACAAAAGCCATAATATGCCTTATTTCATATATTGCTCCACATGATCTAAATATTTGCCATTCTCTACCTTATCCGGGGATTATGTTGAGAATGATGTTACATTATGGAGATTGTTATATGGTTGTTTTGTATCATATTTGGAGTTTGGAAGGAAATTGTGAGGAGTCCAAAGCACTAAGTATCCAGGGCCATTCATGACACCCATGTTTGCGACTCGCGAGAAGGCAGTGCTGAGGTTAGAGAGGTAAAAGCAATATTATTGATAAAAGCATTATGAAAGGTGATGAATCAAATGGAGAAAGTATGTGGTATGAAAGTCAGTTTGGAAATACTCCATTTCCCCGGATAAAAAACACCACATTACCAAATATTGCCCACCTTTAGCCTTTTACCAATCTACTCCTTATTAAGCTTAAATTAAAGTCTTCTTGATTATCAATGCTTTGTCACTTATGAATGTTTTGCATAACCCTCTTTTTATGAGTAGATGTTGCTTTTACATATTTGCACATGCATTAATCTGTGACACTAGTACCTTTTCGAGGATGATAATTGATTGCAGGGTTATATGAGAATGAATCTGATATGTTGAGAGTTTTGATTTCTTCCCCTGAATGACAAATAAAAGTATTGCTTGAGGACAAGCAAGTTTAAGTATGGGGTGTTTGTTGTGAGCTGAATCTGCCATGTTTTACAGTAACTTTTATATCGATTTATGTATACATTACATTCATTTGGGTTTAAATAGTACAGAATCTATGTAGTTTATGTTTATTTGCCAAATTATGGAATCTACACCAGTTTCTGTTTAATTCGCAGAAATCGAGGCATATTACAGCAATTCTACAGAAGGTCGGAAAAGCTCGGAAAACCACTACAGAAGTCCAAGGTCAAAGCAGCGGAACCAGTCTGAGAGTCAAGGCTACTCGATCTCGAGTAGGCCTTACTCGACATAGACGAGCCTGTCCGAGCAACCTTGGTCGAGCAGAGCCTGATCGAGCAAGCCAGACCAACCCGGCTCCGGGCCCAATTCGATCTCGAGGAGCACTAGTCGAGGTCGACGAAGCCTCAGCGCCACGCCCGGGGTTGATGAGAAGAAGAGCTGGTCGACAAGCCGAGGATGAAGCCGAGGACGACTAGGAGCACTCGCTGCCAGCGACTCGACTCGCTGCAGCGGACCGCTCGCTGTCGCGGAAAAACTCGCTGCCAGCGGAAGAGGCAACTCGCGGAAGCGGAAAGGAAGAACCCAACTCGATCTCGAGGACCCTTTGTCGAGATCGACGAGAGCCTTGTCCGAGCCTTGTCGAGTAGAGCCACCGGAGGAGACCTAGTCGATGACCAGTCCTACTCGACATCGACAAGCGCTACTCGAGATCGACGAGAGCCCAGTGAGCCATATCCGAGCACATCGAGTAGATCTAGCCGAGGAAGTCCAGTCGATGAACCACCCTACTCGAGGTCGACGAGCCATGGTCGAGGTCGAGTAGAGCCGTTTCCAGAAACTTTTCGACGAGACCTGTCCGACTAGAATTGGGATTCCTTGGGGCCGAAGGAGGAAGATTCTATCCGATTCCATCAAGTTCTATCATCAAGGAGACAAGATCTATCAAGACATGAAGACCTACCTTATTTAGTTTTATCTTTTCCTTTTAGATTTATTTCCATAAAACAATTTATTTATCCTTTCAAGTTTTAGATATAATTTTAGATAGAGATATATATCTTCTTTCCTAGAATAGCTAGGGAATGAAGCCTATAAATAAGGCCCTAGGGGGCTCAGTTTTACATATTCAATTTCAGAGAGAAACAAGTAGTTCCACAGAGAAGTTTAGGAGTTCTAAGGTTTTTAGAGTTTTGGCTTTCTGCGAAAGTTGATTGCCAGGATTGTAAAGGCTTTTGAATATAGTTTATGCAAGTTATTTCTTTCATTCAATGTCTGCGATTGCGATGAGGCGTGAGTAGTCCACCCACTTCTGGGGCTGGGGTGAGCCCGACGGTGGCCATGTGAGGCAATGCGATAAAGGTCAGATCTTTTTGTGCGATTCATCTTCTATCCCTATGAGCATGATTCTTTTGCGAGAGTTGAAGGTGATCCTTGTTTGTGTTATTGAAGCGAAAGTGATCTTAATGCAACTTGGGTTAATTATGTGAAAAAGGGTTAGTAACAATTAGGGTTTATGCGAAAGCCTCTATTTGCCTATTTGTTAATGACGAAAGTTATTTGATGGAAAACATGGTCTTTTATGCCTTTATGTGTTACTTTGCATGGTTATCGTTGTGGTGTTGAAACCCTGGCTTTGGAAGCCTTTTAATATATTGAGTTTATTTCTGTCGAAAATCTGTGTTTGTCTTTAAATTTGCCCTTTTAAAGTTTCTGTCTTTTACTGTACTCGAGATAGAAGAGCCTTTGTCGACCTCGAGTAGTGTGTTGTCGAGGTCGAGTAGGGGTTTGTCTTAGTCGAGTTAAATTGCTTCTGTGTCTTGTCGATTTTCAAGTTTCTGTCTGTGCATGCCCTAGTCGATCTCGAGTAGTGCTTGTCGAGATCGAGTACACTTGTCTTCGTCGAGTTGTGTTGTTTTCGTTTTTGAGTTTCTGTTGTCGACCCACCTTTGTCGATCTAGAGGACAGCTTACTCGAGATCGAGTAGCTTCTGTGTCCTCGTTTTATTTGCTGTTTCGCTTTGTCTTTTCTTGTTTTGCTTGTTCTTTGCTTTCGTTTTAGTTGCCCCTGCCGGGTTTATTTGTTTCTTTCCTTTCTGTGTTTCTGTCCTTCTGCTGCCTTGTCTGTGAGAATTTACAGCTACCTGAGAACTGCTGACGTGCTTCCTCGTGGATTCGATCCTGACTTTTCTCTTACTACAACGGGAGGAAGTCTTGTATTATTTGCTGAGACAGGGAAGTCAGTCTGAACTTGATTTTATATTTATTTCAATACTCGATTTACTCCTGCAACAACAGTGGCTAATCTTTATATATAATTCATATAATTTAGAATATTAATATAATTTATTTGTAAATGTAATGTTTACATATAAAGTTATAACTATAATGTAGTTTATGTTGATTTAATTTAATAGTTATATATTAATATAATTTAGAATATTGATATAATTTATTTGTAAATGTAATGTTTAAATATATAGTTATAACTATAATGTAGTTGTTGATATAAATAATATAAATGTAGTCAATTCATAGTAATAAAAAACGTTAAATATATTATTAATTTATTTTGATAAAAATATAGAGTATCTATTTTAGAAGACAAAATCATTTACAAATGAGCTATATAGAGTAGCTATTTTATAAGCGTTGTTTTGTATTTTTTTTAATTATCAAAATTTAATATAATGAATATTTTTATCGTCTATATGTTGTTGAACTTTTACTGTATTTGTTTTCCCGAATATTTTTACTGTATTTGTTTGCAAAGCTCAAATAGACAAAGCTCAACCATAGAATCGACATTATTGACAAACTTTATGTTGGAATGGAAGTGAGTGGACCAAAAGTATCATGTGTTTGAGATGACTTGGTGAGCTACCTCTTAAACGGTTAAACCTAAAGGACTGCAGTGGCTACAGCCTATAGCCAATAGCATGGTGAACAGTAGCTAGTTCTCAAAAGGTGTTCATTGGGTTTTGGATGTGTGTGCTCAACTGAACATCCAAAGCAACAGCCGATTTGGGTCCCCTTGGCAATGGGAACCAAAGATGTCATCCAATAATTATTTTTATGTGACGGTTAACAATTGTAATAATTGTGTTATTTTTTCCTCATCCAAATTTATTCAACATTTCCTGTTTGTTTTCTATTTATAATGTTGTTTGATATGTGAACTCACATTGGTTTGGATCGGAGTTGGTTCTACTTTGGTTGGATATTCGACATTCGATAAAGATTGGACCTTTTTATTTTCAAGGAAGATAAATATAACATAAAGATAGGATACGAAACGTTCCATATATTCTTATAAAATTACATCGATAATATAAAAAAAGATATTTCATACCCATTCCTTAGGCACGGGCATTACACTAGTTTGATTTGGAAACATAGAACTTGTCTCCAACTTCGTATTCCTTGGGCTCATCATTGGAAACCCTGCATAAGCGCACATACCAAGGCAACCCTCTCTCGCGTATAGATAGATCTTTAATTGAAATAGGAGAAGAAAGGTCCATAACTTGGCTTACCTTTACAGAATCGGATATTGGGACCTCCTGAGGATCTAGTCGATATCAAGTGGTATGAGTCGATATCGAGCCCTGCTGCTCTGGTGGGATTTCAGTCGAATCTGACGAAGATGGGTCGAAATCGACCCGTCCATATCAACCTGTAGTGGTCGATATCGAGTGATGTTGCTCGAAATCGGCTGACTTTGTCCCGGGAGATGAAATCGAGTCGACATGATCTGGTCGATATCGAGTTGTTTTGCTCAATTTTTGCTGGCTCGACTTCTGGTGGAGTTCACTCAATATAGGGAGGTCGATTTCGACCTTGGGGGGTCAATATTGACCACTTCTGTGGGCCGGTCGACTTTTCTTGGTCGATTTTGACCCCACACTTCAGACATGGTAAAGCATCTAAAAGATAGTTAGTCCATATCGACTTACCTTGGTCTATGTCGAGTGGATTCTCTACTTCTTCGTTCATGATGGCCATGATCTCCTCCACCTGTGCCTCCATATCCCTCTTTTCTAGCTCCTCGGGGGTCATATTTCATACTTTAGGCTCCCCGCAAGTAATGTATCCGGCTAATATGGACTTTATCTCTTCCATGGGACTTATATGCCTTTCAGTTTTATTAAAGGAATACTCAATTACCTCATCGCTGATGTTGAAAGTGAGCACTCCCTTCCTTATGCTTATGTTGGCATCCACCGTCGCCAAGAAGGGCCTTCGTAGAATAATTGGACAAGCAGGGTCCTCCGCCATATCAATAACTAAGAAATCAGCAGGGAAAAAGAACTTACCTACTTGTAGTAGCACATTGTCCACCATGCATGTTGGGATGATCATCGTGTTATTTGCTATGCAAAGTTTAGCATCAACAGGTAGGGCACCTATCTTAATCATGGACCAAATTGATAAATGCATTATACTCACACTTGCTCCCAAGTCACACAAAGCATTAAATTTGTAATGACCAAATCCAATGGTTATAGCAAACTTACCAGGATCTGGCCTTTTCTCAAGTACGTCCATTTGGCTGCACTCCTCTGCGATCTCAGCCATTGACCGCTTTTTGCTCAAAATCTCCTTGAGGAACTTGACGTAGGATGGCATCTCATTAAGAGCTTCTATGAAGGGTATTGTGACGTTGAGCCTTTGAAGCATCTTGATGAAACGCTGGAACTTCTTCTCCGTTGGATCCTTAGGAGATTTCGTCAGGAAAGGCAGCTTTTTCTTTGGTGGTGGTACTGATGTCGCGTGGAGGGGGTCAAAATCGACTAGCGTCTGGTCGATATCGACCTGTGTTTGGTCGATATCGAGCTGTTCTGCTATCGGGATATGTGGAGGATTTGGGTTGATTTCGACCGGGGGGGGGGGGGGGGGGGGGGGGGTCGATATCGACTAGGGACTCGTCGATATCGACTGGCCTCCAATGCCCTTTTCCTCCGTCGTTTGTTCGGGCGTTTGCATCTGTCGCCCACTCCTTAGGTTCATGGCAGCCACCTGTCTAGTAGATTTACCTTTAGGGTTAGGTTCAGAGGTTCCAGGGAGCGTACCTGATTGTTTGGGGATGGATGTTGCCAGCTGGCCAATCTGTGTGTAAATCGATTTCCCCAATCCTATAGTTGACACCATGCATCTGGCTGTAGATGAAATTGATAGATTGTTTGGTGTCTGAATGATTCCTCCATATCTCCTCAAGAATGGTCTGGAGGTCATCTTTCTTACCTTCTCTATCAGGGTGACCAGGAGCTCTGTAGGGAGGGGGATTCTAATGTTGGGGCTGGCGATAGTAGCTCCAGCTCTGGTTCCGATGTGGCCCTGAGTAGTGTCCCCCCACATACCTTACCTCTTCGTGGGTCTCTCCTTGTTGTACTTGATCGACGTATGGGCACGCAGTGGTGTTGTGCCTCACAGACCCACATTCCAAGCAAGGTTTATCCTTAGACAGAAACTTAACCTGCTTGGTGAGACGGCGTACCTGATCGTTGTGGATTTGGTCCCTGCCGTCTGGATCAACCTCCTTGGGTGGCACATACAACGGCATAGATGGGGCAGACATTTCATACATTTCGTCAGATGCGGCCACAAAAGTTCCATATGTGTTGTCGTGGTTGGCCAGTGTCTCAAATACCTATCATGCTCGACGTGGAGTGTATCCGAGATATCCATAGGCTGTGTAGTTGTTGATCCGGTCCTTAGTAAGTGCATCCAGGCAGTTGAAGATGATCTCCTGGATGACATAGGGTGGATGTCCATGCGTAGGACAGGATTTCAGAAGCCTCTTGTAGCGCTCCCAGACTTGTGCTAATGGTTCTCCTGGCTTTTGTCTGAAAGCCGTGATTTGTTGTCTCAAGGCCGTTGTCTTTATAGGAAGAAAGAACTCGTTTAGCAACATGTCTTGTAGTTCATTCCAGGCGTGAATTGACCATGCAGGCACTCCTTCCAGACACTATTGCGCTGTTCCTGTAAGGGACCAACGAAAGCTTTTAGTATTAGATATTCAAGATTAGCACCATGAGTTATAGCTTCGCATAAGTCTATAAAAGTGGTGATATGCTCTAAAGGACAATCATTGATTCTTCCCCTAAATTGACTCCTCCTAATTTCAGTAATAAAAGAAGGACGAATTAATTCAAATTTAATAGCGGGAAGAACGATCGGTGATTCTGGAATTTCCAGAGTAGGATGCAGATACTCCTTTGTGTTGACTGGGATATGCCCAATCTACTCCTCAAGTTCCCTTCTTGCGTTGACCTCGCGATCTACCCTTGCCTCCCACCGTTGCTGATTCTGTGCATATTCCATCTCTCGTCGGGCGTGTTCAGCTTCTCTGGTGGTGAATACCTCAATTTGTTGGCGAAGTTGCTCAAGCTCCTATGCAGGTGTGAGCGGGACCGCATTCTCATCGTTGATTTGCGACATCCTCCTGAACCTTTGTCGAAGGTGGAAGTATCGCTCTGATTCTAGAAGCAGATCGATAGGCGTGCGATCAGTTCTTCGAATGCACCTGAAAAACAAAAACAAAAAGAAACAAGTAAAAAGAAACTAAAAAGCATAAACAAATATAAAGAAGAAAAAAAGAACTAAAAATGGCGCGATTGATGGCTTCCCCAGCAACGACGCCAATTTGTTGTTGTAGGAGGATGGTCAAGTATGAAATATAAATAAAATATAAAGCAAACTGACAACCTGCCTCAGCAAATAAATACAAGACTTCCTCCCATTGTAGTGGAAGACAGTGATGATCGATCCACGAGGAAGCGTGTCAGCGCCCGCCCTTTTGGTTCAGAAACTCTCTCGATTTGGACAAGAAGAGCGCTCGATATCGACCACTTACCACGATATCGACCACACTGTCGACTAACTGTAACACATAGAGAAAACAGAAGCGAAAACAGAAAACAGAAACTGGTCAATTTTGACCCTATCCACTCAATATCAACCTGCAATATCGACCCACAGAACTCAATTTCGACCAAAAACTCGAACCTTTTTGCAAACAGAACTCAAAATTTGTGAAATAAATCAATAAACTAAAATACTTCCAAGATCAGAGTTTTAACACCACAACGATAACCATGTAAAGTAACACATAAAGGCATAAAAGATCATGCTTTTCATCAAATAACTTTCGTTATTAACAAATAGGAATATAGAGGCTTTCACATAAACCCTAATTGTTAATAACCCTTTTTCATATAATTAATCCAAGTTGCATTAAGATCACTTTCGCTTCAATAACACAAAAAAGGATCACCTTCAACTTTCGCAAAAGAATCATGCTCATAGGGATAGAAGACGAAATCGCATCAAAAGATTGTACCTTTACCGCATAACCTCACATGGCTACCGTCGGGCTCACCCCGACCCTAGAAGTTGGGTGACTACTCACTCTTCATCATCAAGAAAGACATTAATAATAAAAGGGAACTAAATTGCATTAAATAAATTAACTAAAACTTACAACCAATCGAAGCCAAATCATCTCTCAACTCTCTTGCTCCTCCTCGCCACAACCTCTCTCTCTCTCTCTCTCTCTCTCCCTCCCTCCCTCTCTCTCTCTAAGTTTTATTTATAGGCTTCATTTCAAGCTAATATAGGAAATAAACTCTATCTATATCTAAATTTATCTATCTAAAATATAAAAATAAAACTTGGAAATAAAGGAAATATATATAAAAGGAAATAGAACTAATATGGATAGATCTTCCTGATAGAACCTGATAAATCTCCTCTTGAGTTGATAGAATATCTCTTGCTTAATGTGGAAGAAAGCCAGCTCAGCAACTCGGACTCGGATCTGCTCGATTTCGGCAACTGTATGCTGGTCGATATCGACCAAAAGTGGTCGATATTGACCTATCTTCTCATCTTTGCTTCCTGACACTCGATCTCGGCTCCCAGGAGGATTTTCGACCGAAGTTTCACTCGATATCGACCAGAGTCGTCGATATCGTCCTTTCGTATCCTTCTCTAGCTTTTTAGGTCGATTTCTGGTACTCCAAGTGAAAATCGACCACGTTGACTCGATATCGACCAGTAGCGGTTGATATCGGCCTCTTGTGTCGAGTCGATCTTTTCTCCTTTCCAGCTCGATTTGTCCTGGTTCAGCTGCTCCTTGACCTTGGACTTTCTGTAGTTGACTTCGAGCTTTACCTCCTCCCTCTGAACTACTGTAAATTGCCTCGATTTCTGGAAAATAAAACAGAAACTAGTGTAGACTCCATACTTTGGCAAATAAGCATAAACTACATAGAATTTGTATTGTTCCAGCCCAAATGTATGAAATGCATACTGAAAAAGAGAATGAGCCTCTAATCAAAATAGTAACCCATGCCAAACGGATTTTGTATCAAATTCTCGCATCACAAAATTAATAAAATTTCTAACACCATACATTACATAATTGAGATTTAGAATAGATTTGCTACAATCGCTCGGAATGCTCACAAGACGCAACCCCTCGATTTTATACTAAGCTTGATATATGACAATTCAATTATAATATAATCTAACAATTCATAATAAGCTTATGAGATTAGGAAGGTCAAGAATTCAGTATCCAATCTATTAGTTAGCGATTGGTACGCTTTAGGGTTTTCGATGGTAGAAGTCAGACCCACAATCACCAAATTCGAGCTACAATCACCAAATTGAAACAAAAACTAAAAAAATCCCTAAATTTCGACATACGAATCCATTCAATTCCAAATATCCGACGACAAATCTCGAATTTCAAAACCCAAACCATTAATTTCTGAAATCCCAAATTTATACACATACCTATCGCTCACCATCGCGCCACACATCAATGTCATTGCTGCCTTCTTGTCGTCTTCAATCGTCAGCCATAATCTCAATCATCTCCGCTCTTTGGCTCAATAGACCAATTCTCCAAGTTGGGCGATTGACGGTGATTTTTTACGCGGATGGAGATGGACTGATTGAGCTGGGTGGTTTGCGGCGGTAATAAGCAATAGAGAGGGAGTAGCGTTGATGTGGGAATTGAAATTCTCGGGAACTTACTTCAGGGGAATTGAATTCCCATAAAGTTCAATTCATGGGAATTGTGAAAATATGTTTGGTTGATTTTTTATTAAGTTAAAAATGGTGGAAGTTGAACTTACCTAGGGCGGCATAGGTAAGTGAACTTCCTCCAAATTGAAGGAATTTAACATCCCAGAAAGTTGAATTCCTGGGTTTTGAAATTTTAAAAATACCAACCAAACACAAATTCTCTTTATTTTTTTTTCCTAATAAAAAAAATACAAGTAATCCCGACCATTGGTTAAATGATTGATAGAGAGTAGGCTCAATTGTACCCTACAGTTTATTTATTGAGCTTCCTAGAACCAATATTCTGGAATCAATCAATATTCTATATGGCAAAAAACGACTAGCGGCAAACTTCCTTGTTAGACTACGAGGCCGTTATTTCTTACGGTTTTTCTAAGGGTATAGGTGTAAAGGCTCAGATTATTAAATTCTAAAATTTCTGGAAAAAGGAAAATTAAAATGAATTCAAACTCGGAAATTAAAGGAAAACTCGCTAACACGATTTTAGAACTCATAGAGCAAATTTTGGACCTAAACAAAATTTTAAGAACTAACATGACAACCTCTATTCTCGGATTTCATACTCTAATTGCGCGAAAGAGAGGGTGAGATTTGAGAAAGCTAATGTTGAAAACTAACTTCGGGACCAACCTCGGGATTTGAGCTCGCAACATCAGAACAAAGATTCCCGCCCTCACTCTCCCAAGCCTAGCCAAAAATCCCTACACACCACACCCTAGACATGTGGAGACATGTGACTTCGAATTCAAATTGAGTCAAAGATTCCCCTTACCAAATGGGAGAAACACCCACAACACTCTTTTCCCACCCTTTTGCCTTGTACACCCCAAAGATAGCAAGGAGACAAAGTAGGCTTCCACTCCTCCTTTCCCATCAAATTTTGGCCATCCCAAAAGCTCTCCTTGACACTTTAAAATCAGATTTGGGGGATCCTTTGCCGCACCACAAAACAAAAACAAACCCTAGCACACTCCCCACAAAAATCTTATCCAAAGGATCCAAAAACCCTATCTTCAAATCTCCCACTTTTCACCTCTCATTCTACCTCTTCTTACCATGAAAACTCAGCAGCTCAAACTTTATTTGAGCCCCAAAATGTCACTCACAACAGCCCCTAAGCCATCACTTTCTCGCCCCATGAGATCCAAGAGCTCTCTAGTTCAACCCCCCCCCCCCCCAATTGTGCTCAAAGAAAGCCAAAACCAATCCTTGATCTTCCTCATGAATGCTTCCTCAGCATCCCCTTAAACTCCTCCAAGTGGAATAAGAAGCCCTAATAGCCCGGAGAAGCCTCGAGAAGACCTAGAAGACCCAAACTCACTATTTTCGGTTCTAGGAGAGGTAACTGCTTGTTTTTCCCTCCTTTTAGCTCCTAGTTACTCCAAGGTCACACATTTAACACCCAATAACAATCTTAGGCACCCTCTCCCAAGAACGAGTCCAATCGGAGCCCAAACGAAGCTTCATGAGCAAGCCGAAGGAAAAGAACGGTCGTTATTCGAGAAGTATCTAGAGTCTTTGCTAGGGTCATTGGATGGCCTAGTCTCATCGGGTCTCTTCCTGAGTTGTTCAGTCAAGGGAGAAACTTTATTACAACACTTTTTTTTATGTGCGCTCAATTTGTCATATTTTTGCTTACTTTTATTTCATTTTCTATCTATATTTTACACTTTTGGATTGTGAAAGCATGCGATTTGTGTAGTTTATGTTTATTTACGATATATTGACATCTACACAAGTTTCTGTTTAATTTCGCAGAAATCGGAACGTTTTTGGAGCAATTCGGAGAAGAAGGAAACAACCTGGACATTCACTCGATATCTACTGATCAACTCGACATCTCATGAAGTCCACTCAACGTCTACTAAAGTTCACTCAATGTCTGCTGAAGTTGTCTTGACATCTACTGAAGTTGACTCGGCGTCTTGTGAAGTTATTCAACACTCAAAGCCATAAGGAAAAGAATCGACTCGATATCTACCCATGACTCGATATCTAGTGAAGTGCACTCGAGATAGACAAGTTGAGTTGATATCGACCCATAGACTCGATATCGAGTGATGCTATAGAGTGTTCTGATGCGCCTCATGAATCTGAATCCGAGGAGAGTTGCTTAAGGGCTAAGTTGAAGATCTTTTATCTCCTTGGAAGACTTCTATCCTCTTTGGTTAAACTCTCTTTTCCCTAGGCGATTTTTATTTCGTTGATATCGACTGGAAGGATAGAAGCCGAAGGAAGAAAACGTAGGAAATGTGAGCCAAGGTATGGATCTCTCTTCCTCTGTTTCAATTCCGGATTTATCTATACATGGAAGAGGTTTGCCTTGGTATGTGAGATTATGCAAGATATCTAATGACGGTCCGAAGGACTATGAAGTAGGAGATAAAGTGTACGTCTCCAAATCTAAGAATCATTGGTTTCTAAAAAAATTCAAGAAAAAGAAGATGGGCCCATTCATAGTGCACAAGATCCATTCGAGCGGAATGCAACTAAAGGACAAGAATGGAGTTTTATTTGAGGCCCAAGCCACATGGGCCCTAGCGACTATAAAGTCTAGAGCTTGTAACAAGACAACTAGTTTTTATGGTCTCGAGATTTTAGACTTTATTTTGAATTGTTTTTATTTTATTTGCTTTTTCTTTCTTGTTTTTTCTAACAAAATTTCAGGTGCAAAAAAGAGTTGTTGAATGACTCAATATCGACCCATTGAGTCAATATCGACTAAGAATTTCAATTCATTAAGTCAATATCGACTGACCCACTCGATATGGACTCATTTTGCAGAAATCTTCGGCATCTATTTCGAGCGTCTGCACTGCTGTCTAGTAAGTTTCTTCCTTTACCCTTGTTTTTATACAGTGAGGACACTATAATCCTTAAGTATGGGGTGGGGGAAAGGCTTACTTTCATTATAGTTATGATTATTTCCTCATATTGCTCTTCACATGGTACGTTTGGATATTTTTATTCATCAATATGCTTCATGTTTTATCTAAAGTCTATTTTTATCGCACCCATCAAATTTTTTAAAATAGTGTCATGGAAGCTTTTATTGAACTCGACGATGCAAAATCAGATCCATTGAAGATATAGCATGAAATTGCCTACTTAAGGGAAGTCACAAGGAAGTGCATTATTTTTTCAAAACCATGAAAGGAGGTAAATTTGAAGTTGCTTTTGAAAAATACATGATAAGAGGGCAGAGACTTTATTTTCCATATATTCTTACCTTATTCCTAGCCTTACCCATGCATATATTCATGACAAGCCATATTATCCCTTATTTCATATTTTGCTCCACATGATCTATAAATTGCCTTTTTCTTTACCTTATTACCCAACTGGGGAGTATGTTGAGAAGTTGATGTCATATTATGGAGATTATTATATGATGTTGTGTTGTTATCATTATATTTGGAGTTCGGTAAGAAAATGATCATTTTATGGAAAATTTAATGAGAGAAAGAAAATCCAGTCACCTCAAAAGATAAAGGTAGAGCGGCTTTGCCTGCGTTAAGATGTTAGTTTTGCAGGATGGGACACCAAGGTGAGGAGTCTGAAGCACTAAGTATTCGGGGCCATTCATGACACTCATGTTTGCGACTCGCGAGAAGGCATTACTGAGATTATAGAGGTAAAAAGCATATAAGTGAAAAAAGAAAAGAGTGATTATGAGAGGATGAGTGATATGGAAATATCATATGAAGGGAGAAAGTGCCTCAAAGCAAAGAAATCAAGGTTTGAAGAATTCTCCCAGGATTTAGCACCACATTACACAAATATAGCCAACCACTATACGTTCTACTTTTCTTCACCATTGCGCTTAAAAGTCCTCTTGATTATCAAATGCTATGTTACTTATGAAATTGTTTTATGCATAACCCTCCTTTTGTGTGTAGATGCTGCGTTTATTCACAAGCATGGATTTGGTGACATTAGTACCTTTGCGACAATGGTAATTGATTCCAGGGTTATATAGGAATGGATCTATGATGTTGAGAGTTTGATTTCTTTCCCTGTATGACCATCAAAAGTATTGCTTGAGGACAATCAAGCTTAAGTATGGGGTGTTGATGTGCGCTCGATTTACCATGTTTTTCGCTTACATCTATTTTGATTTCTGTTCATATTTTATACTTCTGGGTTGAGAAAGCATAAGATTTATGTATTTTATGTTTATTTATGAATTATGGAGGTCTAAACAAGTTCTTGTTTAATTTCATACAAATCGGGACATTTTCGGCGCAATTCGGATAAGAATGAGAAAACCTGGAAAACCACTCAATTTCGACCGAGTCACTCAAAATTGGCGAAGATGACCAGAAATCGAGTGACCTTCACAAGAAATCGAGTCATGAAGGGAAGGAAGGCATTTCGACTGAAGAATGAGTCGATATCTAGTCATATCACTCGATATCGAGTGGAACTCACTAGAAACCAACCAGAAGTACCAATGTCAAATGAAGATCAACTCAAGACGAAGAAAATTCGATATCGACCCATTCTGGTCGATATCGAGTGGACCCCAGAAGCTGTCTTAAGCCCATATCAAGTCCAAATCCGAGTGGAATTACTTCCATATGAAGAAAAGAGAAATTTTATCAACATTGGAAGACTTTTATCCTCTTAGGTTAATTCCTAAATTACCTAGGGGATTTTTATCCTTAGATAGAGATAGATAGAAATTAGATAGAGATTGATATATTCCTTACTAGAACAGCTAGGATTGGAGCCTATAAATTAAGCCCTAGGGGTTGAGTTTTTAATCATTCAATTCCATTCCACAACCAATTGTGCACCCATAGAGTAGAGATAGAGAGAGAGTTTGAGGTTGAGTACATTTGGAGAGAGGAGAGACGTTGTGGCTTTGTTCGGTTGTAAGTTATGAGGTTTGTTATTATGATGAGGCGCGAGTAGTCACCCTACTTCTAGGGTCAGGGTGAGCCCGACGATAGCCATATGAGTTTATGCTTAAAGGTACGATCTTTATATGCGATTTCATCTTATATCCCTATTTGCATGATTCTTCTACGAGAGTAGTAGGAAAATCCTTATTTATATTATTGAAGCGAAAGTGATCTTAATATGAATTTGGATTAATTATCAAAAAAGTGTAGTAACAATTAGGGTTTATCCGAAAACCTCTATATTATTAATGTTATGTGATGAAAAGCTTATTCCTTTCATAAATTTGGCATAACTCTTATATGGTTATCGTTGTGGCAGGATTCCCCGACTTTGGAAGTTTTTAGTTAATTGATATCAAAACAACCAACCTGTGTTTATTTCTGCTCATACATTCTTCTCATCCATCCTTATATTCTTTGGACTACTATTTCGACATTATTTATTTACGTTTCTGCACGTTTTTTAGTTACCCCATAACCAGTCGATATTGACCCTACAGGTCGATATCGAGTGCTACTAAGGTCGATATCTAGTTCACACAACTCAATGTCGATTATGCCTGTTTTCTGGTGTGCAGGTTTGCAGTGAAAATCGGCTGACTCATTCGATATCGACCATTACCAGTTGATATCGAGTGGTCTACTGGTCGAAATTAGGGGCATTCAAGGAACTGATTTGGGGAGCGCTGACACGCTTCCTCGTGGATTTGATCCTGAATACCCTACCACTACATTGGGATCTTGTATTTAATTTTCGTGGTTCAGAGGTTCGGTTTGGGATTTAAATTTTATATTTATTTCATACTTGATTTTCCTCCTAACATAATACTTTATTATCACCTTCTCTAAATATTGAGTTATTTTTCTTACCATTGAAAAGTGCAGATATTTTTTTAACACACCTATAAAGATTGAATTATTTTAATTAATTTGTCCTTAAATTTCATCCTAAAAGAAAGTCAACATGAAATAGGTTTATGGAGAAGTTCATCGAACAATCTGCTGACCAGCTAAAATACATTTAGAAACTTAATGATCATGCATTCATATGCTGATTCATGGCTTTTATTTGGATGCGGCTCCAGTCCAGTTCTAAATTAACCTTAGGGTGTGTAGTTTGTCAATCTCCAACCATTGGATTACATCAATGGTTAGGATTATTTTTATTTTTTTTTTGAAAAATGTGTTTGACTCATTCCCAATGCACACCAACTCCTCCCCCTCTTCCCGTTCTTTTTACTAAAGGTAATAATTTTTTTTCACCCATAACTGTATGATCTTCAAAGATCAAATGTTACACATTATCCTCCAATTAATTTATCTACTCACACTAATCAAATCAGCTCTAAATCAAAAACATTTTATGCATCTATATGTAGGCTTCATTGTGTGATTCTGCGATTGAAGATAATCAATTAGTAACCAATTATCTACCCTGGAAGTGTTGTCATTGAAGCTAATTAGTCAAATCGAGTAAGGAAATATACAGTTTTTTCCTTTGGTTATTTCAGTTCAATAGTTGGACACTAATCACATCACATTGCCTTATGTAGTTTATATTTATGTCACAAATAACCAATTTTGTAACGGCCCAGAATTATGATTTCCGGGTTGAAACCCCTTGTTCGGATCTTGCAATCCAAGTACGGGTCGAGGTTTCAAACTCATTTTAAGATTAGTAGAAAGAAGGATTTCAAACCCTAAAACCTCGAAGGGTTGTTGGGTACCCCTTAACATGTCCTAAGACTATGTCGCGAAATTCAATTCAAATGAAAGTAAAGTGGAAGTAAAGTTAAGATACAAAGCGCCACGGCAGAGCCGAGTCAAAACCAAAACATAAGCGAATGATTACAATTTATACCAAGTTAGAGAGTTAGCCAGGTTATTCGATTCGCCAAAGGGTTTCCCGTCACAGAAGCATGGAGCAAACAAGGATAGGTACCCAACACTATCCACGAAGTAAGGCTCGGTAATCGCCTGTGGGTCCTCTGACCACACTGAGGCCACATAACATGCCTATACCTAAATAAAGGATGATTAATGCAGTACAAGATTTAAATCACATAAGCATGCTTGAAAATTATAATAATATGCAGAAATACTGTAAAGGGCCCAAGACGTTGCCAAGTGGCATATCTCTCTCCTACTCTGCCCCCTTTTTCATTAGCGGACCTGGCCAGTACAATACCCATTTTCCCGTGGTGGTGCACAGACCACAACATCATATCATGCTCAACATCATAACTCATCACATCATAACATCACATCACATCATCAAATCATCGCTTGCCCGATGACGCTAGCCTATCAAATCATACTCATATCGACTCGATTGACTTAGGGCAAACCCGATGGGGCTGGGCTACCATATGACCCTAGCAAAGACTCTAGGACTTCACATATAACGGTCGTTCTGTATTCAAACACACATAGTAATCACATGCCCAGTTCAATGCAATTCTAGCATGATACTACATGGCATGCTTTAATATGCAACAAACTACACATCATATGACACATCAGGCAAGGGGTCCAGGTTACTGAGTAAGTCCCGTAGGATACTTACTTGAAGATGCAGAACAGCAAGATAACACAAGCAAGGGCCCAAATGCAAGTCCAAAGCAATCCAAAAGCAATATACACCTATCATCAACCATTGGCATAATCCACCGGACCAACATTCATACATACGAAACCCAAATCATCAACATACTCGAAAGCAATCGATGGTAAAACCATTTTCCAAAACCTTTCCAATACTATCAACACCAACCAAAATTATTCTCCCAATTTCCTTTTTAAAACCAAAATCATCAAAGTAAGATGAAGAATCCCAACATTAAACATTTAAACCTTAAAACAAATCTTTTAAAATCATATTATAGAAATAATTCTGGCATAATTCTCATTTCAAAATCATTATCTAAATAGATTTCGACCATTAAGATCGACTTCTATTAATTACCCCAAAACATATAACTAAATACAACATCAAACTAAATCCATTTTTACAACCCATGATTATAAAACCAAGGCCAATAAGTCATTTCAAATTTCCAAAATCACATTTTATATCAAATAACAACCTTTTCCAATTAATAATATTTCTAAAACAACTTAACAAAATATATATATAATAATCTCATAATTATAGTATTTCCAAAACCAAATGATACAATAATATACTAAAATACAGATAACATATATACATAAATATATTAAATAGCAACAAAATAACAACAATCTATTAAGACCTAAAAGAAACAACACCCCAGCCCATTGAAGGAATCCAGATCTGAGCAAAACCCGAAACCCAAACCAATTCCCAAATCTGAATGTGATTTAATGAACCGGGTATACAGGCCCAAACCGTCGGTTCACCAAAAAGAAAAGGAGTGACCCTGTTCAACTTAACCCTCCTTCCCCAAATCAATAGAACAAAGCAGTGTTTATTGATGGAAAACAGACAGGAGAAGAAAGAAAGATTACAGATGCGCCAGAGATCCGTTCGACCCGAAATGTGCCCAAACAGACAGAACCCCGATTCCGACTGTACCCAGACAAACAAAATGAAAACACGGTAAGAGAGGAGGGAGAGACAAGAGGATTACCAATTGCACAAAACACCGACTCCGATGGGCTCGAGGGTGGCTCCGGCTTTAATAAACACCGACACCGACTCCGATAGCTCGAGAGGGGGTTCGATTGAGGCCTAGGACAGGAGTAGGGGTCATAAATGTTCGACTTTATGGACTTTAGAAGAGAAAGGAGGAGGGGAGAATGCTTACCGCTCAGGATTAAGAAAACTAGAGGAGCGGGAACGAAGGCGGCTCGACAGGTGCTCGGCTTCTAGGCTCGCTGTTGCTACGCACGAACACAAGAAGGGGGGGCGAGGGAGGTTAACTTGGAGATGTTGATGCCGTTTGGCTCGGGACCAGAAGAAAATAGAGGTGAAAATGGACTATTTTGAAGCTGATTCAGAGGGAAATAGAGGACCAGATGTGATGGTAATGGCTGATGGTGAGAGCAAAGGAAAGAAAAAGTGTTGCTTGATGGGAGTGAATTAGAAAATGATGGGAGAGAGGGATGGGAGCAAAGTGTGTGTTTGGGATTCAAATTGAAAGGAGGGTGAAGAGTCCACGCTGCTTTGCTGCTCTCATTAGCAAGATACAGAGAGAGGGTCTGAATTGGCGTGGGAGGCTTGGTGGCATCGGCATGGCTGCGTTTGGCACTTTGCCAAATAGAGGGAGGCATGGATCGATGGGGAAGGGAGAGGAGGTGAGATTGTTTGGTTGATTTTGGGGGGTTTTTCCAAATCAGAGAGAGAGAGAGAGAGAGAGAGAGAGAGAGGAAAATAGAAAAGAAAAAGACATTAGAAGGAAGGTGGTCCCACAAATCCCAAATTTTGAAATACTCGGAACCCCTTATCCCGACGTTACCCCGACTCGTTTAAAATTTAATAAAATTTCCGAATCTAAAATAAAATAATGAATCTCGAAATAAATTCCAGTTCTCATAGTAAGAAGGCGGAAATAAAATCCGTCAGAATTAAATTTTAAAAACGATACCGGAATCATTCATAATGACTTTAAATCGGTAATCGTGCTCGAGGACAAGTTTTCTTCTATTTTTACAAATTGAATAAAATAATAATATATTTATTTAAAATAATATATAAAATATGTTCGGCCTATACATTCATCCACCTCTAAAAACCAGTCTCGTCCCCGAGCCTAAAATCATTCTTAAGCAATGGGGAGAAGTTGGAAATCGGTGAGTCCGAGGATCATGTCGTTGATCATGCCTCCCTCTATTACCATAAGTACCTCATAAGTGCACCTACGAAGCCCTCACAGTATCTTCGTCATGATCATGATATCCCAAGTTGGTTGTAATAAGTATGCGATATGGGCCCCTATCACATCATAACCCCGACTTCTCGGTAATATCATAACTCAAAAGCATCATAGCGTCCCGTCTAGGCCTTAGTGAGCAATCAATAAGTGCCCTTATAAATGCTTGTATCCACTTCGTGAGTCTTGGCCTTGAAATCATTTGAAATTCTCGATAGCGTTTATTCTTTTAAATCCTGGTTATTTTCTTTCAAAACCGTTCAAAATCTTCAAAACCAACGTTTAACCAAGCAATTTCAGATCACGAGAGGAGTAATCATCCACCTCTAAGGGATAATCCCATATTCTCTTCCTAGTTTACCCAATCAAATCAATCTATCAGTCACAATTCAAGCAAGATTCATAAGCCACAAGAAACGCATAACCACATAAACCAACCAATCTTCAACCAATACATCACACGACAAGTCTCAACATATACCAACACAGTGCCACAAGTTCACATCAATATCTCCACATCATACTAAAGGTCATAACACACATCTCAACAACATACCAACAATCATAACAAACGTCTCAACATTACACCAGAAATCATAAAAGTATTTCCTCATCATAGAGTCGACGAACCAAAACTCATTGTCAACACATCAATACAACAAATTCATGCTATTAAGATTCAGCAAAAGGGAGGATCAAGTAGTATATCAATCATCAAATGCCAGCATATTCACCAACCATCATCTCAACTGATTACAACACCATATAACGATCATTTAGTAATCAGACACTGTTATCTCATATATACAACTCATATGCATATTCCAAGTCATATTCGTCATTTAACATATGCATAATCATGCTCACCAACCATATAATATAGCATCATGCTCTCATATAGTAACACACCATTATCTCATAATTCATGCATCATATCATAACACATTATAGCATGCTTCTCTAACAAAATTGCAGGATAACAATGCATCAATATATCATGATAACACTTGTCACTTACCAATTACAATTTCAGTATCACATATCAACATGTAATATCCTTCCATATCAGATTCGTCATGGTTGCTGTCTAACATCATGCCAGCACATATTGATAGATCACTTAAGCAATAAAACCCTCACATTATCACCCCTCAAAATAAAACGCAATCTCCGCTCGCTCGATTCCAATTCTCAAGTCAAGACTCACCTCATCTAGACTCATCAACATCAACTCAGATAACATCCTCTAAAAGAGATCCCAAATCACCTTGATACTCCAACCTCGCCCCTCATTCCACTAAGAACTCTCTCTAGCAATCCACCTCTTAGAACCCAACCCCCATCTCTAACTTCACACCCGAGTGCCCTCTCATACTATATCCTCAATACTCTTAAAAGTCATTTCTTACACTTCTCACACTTTCTAAGATTTCACAAGCATCATGTCCTGCTAACCACACATTCTCTAGTAGAATTCCTCAATCACCGCCTAGCCGGTCTATCCCTAACCATACCCTCACCCGAGATTCACCTAGAAGCTCATCGGAACCACCCAAGCATTGCCTGTTATAAATCCCAAACTCACTCGGTCTTATCTAAGCCAACATCCCTCTCTTGCGACTTACCTCATAATATCATCGATCATCCTAACCGCTCAAATTCTTGTGCCACTCTATGACCATTATTCAAGAGAATCTCACCCACCAGTTCAAAGAAGAAGCATTCATGAGAATTATCACACATAAGGTTTTCATCATATCAACTAGCATTTATAATAATAACATTATTAGTTTATCCTTAAGCATTGCAACTGCCTCAATAAGTCTCAATTTACCGTCGTGCTCAATAATTATTGCAAAACATCATATATGCACCTAATCACGTCAAGCTAGCAAGTTCCATCATAACCTTATCAGATAACAATTCATGCTTCTCAGCATTTGCAGTTCATACTTTTATAGGCAAAGGAGTTTAGATCATGCTTAGCAATTCAGAGTATCATTGTATCAAGACGTCATGGCACATTAGAACTATAAGGCATCAAATCATATCATCATATACAACAGATAATAGGGCAACAGTCATTACCAAGTCAGCACATAAACACGTAAATCTCATCGTCATATCAGGGCAACATCGTCATCAACTAATTTAGAAGGATTATCACTTCAAACGGATGACACTTTCGCTTGCAAGTCATATCGTACTCTGCAACTGCCATCCTCGAAACGTGTTTTTCTTGCCGAAATCGTTGATCCTGAGGCCCGTGGGTTATGGGCACATGCTTCCGTTGCGCTGCTTTATCGCTATCTAACTTCCCGTTCTCTCCTCCATGCGGTTTCCCATTCAATGTATCACGTAGGAGTTCAAGTTAGCCGAGATAGGGGAGTGACAGGGACGGACAACCCAATGTTCCTCTCAGAGACAAACATAGACCAATGCTAAAGATGACAGGACTAACGACAAGACTCCGATCCGGGAATAGCAACAATGCCCTTATGGAAGTCTATTAGGTTATAACCACGACAAGGAACACGAATTCATCATGGAGCATATCAATCACACTAAACCACACTAACATGTACCTGTCTCAAGGAGAACGACATGCATATTCATTCCAAAATACACGATCGAGCCCTGCACTGATGCATGCGAGACATCTAGTAGTCTATTATTCCATGGAAACAGATATGTCTAGCAACTTCAAGCAAGATATGCGGAACCAATAATGATCATGCAAGATTCGAAGTCATGCAAGATTTAATGAGGATAACAGGTATCATGTGTATGAACGAATGTACAAGAATGGTACACGCAACAATAGGTGAGGTCAATTATAGCATGGCGAGGTACAACGTAAAAATCAAACTAAGCACCATACGAGAATACATAAGGCGACATAGTAATCATCACAACTAACAACAAGGATCATATATGAGGTTCAGAATGGCATGTAATGATATGATGAGATACACTTAGGAAGCATATGTACTATACGATGCTAGTGATACATGATAAGGCATGGGCATAGTCAAGAGTGATTAAACGAGTTCAATAGGATTTACATGAAAGCAAAAGGATCACCACAGAGAAAACAAGATAACATCACGGGCGATAGGTTATAATTATGCTAGGAATGAACGGTCATAGGCACATAAATGGTCCAATAGCTATCACATTATAGAACAAGTACAACATGTAATCATTTAGCGAGTCATATTGGAAAGCATAAACCCTATAGGATACTAATAGCACATATCGAACACGAATACGATCAAGGTAATTCGACTAGATTCATCCTAACGTTTATGTGCCGTGCATATGTGAAAGGATAATATAGTGTGGTGTGTGATCATGCGAGGTGTCGATCCATATGTTCATCCAATCACAAGAGGATATCATATTGTAATAGGGGATACCATCGGGCAATAACATGTAAGCATTCTAAAATTAACCATCGTGAGTAAACATTTTAAGAGAACATAAAGAGGGAAGATTCACACTATCAGGAACCTATCTCAGGAGAGAATCATCAATAGGTATAAATTCACATAAGTCGCAACAAAAGGTCCTACGTGACACTAATGGTTCAATATAACCTATGATACATACATGCACCTAATCGATGAAAATGAAGATACGCAAGACTTCAATTCAATCATACTCCAACCTTATAGAAACAGGGGGAAATGCAGCGACGTATAATGCAAGTCTAAATAACGGGGCAATATGACTAAAATACGGGGACATGAGTTCAAATCAACACATCCTGGAATAAAACATGCATTTATCAAGACTCAATTACATCAACATATTCTCCACGCAGCGCAAGTAGCACACAATAGTATTGATTGCAGATTAATCAACAATAGTCAACCTGATGAATACAAATAGACGGGCATGCTATAGATTCTTGGCACAAAATGAACGATAAGCATCGAGGTGTCATTAGTTAACAGGCTAAGGAGGTCATTTACGGGGATTCATTCAAGAGAAGTTGATCACACTATCATGAACCTAATAGAGAAAAATCATGCGACTTCATGTCATGCGACTTATGCTTCCATCCAATCATTAGTACGATCAAATCAATAAGCCAAGTAGATATGCTATGACAACATATAGTCATGATAGAAAGTAAGGCACAACACGAGACCTAGGTATTGTAACTAATCATAGATATAATAACATGAGGATTTGTTCACTAATGGTTATTTACATGCCGGAATTTTACGAAATTATATCATGCCATTCAGAGAGAGCCACCATTACAACCGGAAAGAGAACCCTAAGAGATACCATTGACTTTCTCCAATTGACTCATCACCCTTCTTTCCCTTGGGACGCTGGTACGACTTTTTGTGGCAAGAAAACACTGGTTGGTCATCATAAGAATCAAGAAAGACAGCCCCAGAAACACCTTACCCTCCGACTCGGAATGACGTCAAGAACTATCTTCGAATACTTACTCGGATAACCCTCGTATCCATACATGATTCCCGACATAATGTCTTTACCAACCCAATTTCACGTGAAAGACACTAACATCCAGGAGAAAGATTCGATAGAACTGAAAAGGGGTTAACATAGGGGAAAGGGTTGTTCCACACAAGCTGGACTTGACCTTAGGGAAATAAGGGTACTCCCGCTACCCCGTTTGCACAAATCAGTCAATACACATTTCATTGTTAGGGCATACCAATCATATCTTTTGCATATCAAGCACTCATCATAGAACCAGTCAATGACAATTAGAATAATCTCCTTAGAGTCTTCTAGACCTATATGTAAAGAGCGAGCTAATATTTTGCCTACCCATTCCGAACTACATCCAATAGGGATGGTTTAACGCCTTTCTACCTACTCGATCCCCTCTTTAGTTGGTTTACATCTTGTACGTATAGTAACTCAAGTTCATACTTAGTCCAATTCAGTTAAGCATATTAAGTTCATTTTGCCATTTTAAAACACCTTTAAATCCTTTGAAATTCATGGGCGGTTTTCCAAAATATACACTCGACCCTTGCGTACCCGAATTGCACAACCTTACTCTGATACCAACTTTGTAATGGCCCAGAATTATGATTTCCGGGTTACGTTTGAAGGGATGAAACCCCTTATTCGGATCTTGCAATCCAGGTACGGGTCGAGGTTTCAAACTCATTTTAAGATTAGTAGAAAGAGGGACTTCAAACCCTAAAACCTCGAAGGGTTGTTGGGTACCCGTTAACCTGTCCTAAGACTATGTCGTGAAATTCAATTCAAATGAAAGTAAAGCGGAAGTAAAGTTAAGATATAAAGCGCCACGACAGAGCCGGGTAAACACCAAAACATAAGCAAATGATTACCATTTATACCAAATTAGAGAGTTAGCCAGGTTCTTCGATTCGACAATGGGTTTCCCGTCACAGAAGCATGCAACAAACAAGGATAGGTACCTAACATTATCCCCGAAGTTAGGCCCGGTAATCGCCTACGGGTCCTCTGATCGCCCTGAGGCCACATAACATGTCTATACCTAATAAAGGATGACTAATGCAGTACAAGATTTAAATCACATAAGCATGCTTGACGATTATGATAATATGCAGAAATATTGTAAAGGGTCCAAGACAATGCCAAGTGGCATATCCCTCTCCTACTCCGCCCCCTTTTTCATGAGAGGACCTGGTCAGTACGGTACCAATTTCCTCGTGGTGGTGCACGGACCACGACATCATAGCATGCTGAACATCATAACTCATCACATCACATCATCAAATCATCTCTTTCCCGATGGTGTTGGGCTATCAAATCATACTCATATCGACTCGATTGACTCAGGGCAAACCCGATGAGGTTGGGCTACCCTATGACCCTAGCAAAGACTCTATGACTTAACAGATAACAGTCATTCTGTATTCAAACACACATAGTAACCACATGCTCAGTTCAATGCAATCCTAGCATGATACTATATGGCATGCTTTAATATGCAACAAACTACACACCATATGACACATCATGCAGGAGGTCCAGGTTACTGAGTAAGTCCCGTAGGATACTTGTCTGAAGATGCAGAACAGCAAGATAACACAAGCAAGGGCCCAAATGCAAGTCCAAAGCAATCCAAAAGCAATACACACCTATCATCAACCATTGCCAAAAGCCACCGGACCAACATTCATACATACGAAACCCAAATTCTCAACATACTCGAAACCAATCGTTGGTAAAACCATTTTCCAAAATCTTTCCGATACTATCAACACCAACCAAAATCATTCTCCCAATTTCCTTTTCAAAACCAACATCATCAAACCAAGATATAACTAAATACAACATCAAACTAAATCCATTTTTTGAACCCATGATTATAAAAGCAAGGCCAATAAGTCATTTCAAATTTCCAAAATCACATTTTATATCAATAATAACTTTTTCCAACTAATAATATTTCTAAAACAACTTAACAAAATATATACATAATAATCTCATAATTATAGTATTTCCAAAACCAAATCATATAATAATATACTAAAATACACATAACATATTTACATGCATATATTAAATAGCAACAACAATAACAACAATCGATTAAGACCCAAAAGAAACAACACCACAACCCATTGAAGGAATCCCAATCTGAGCCCAACCCGAAACCCAAACCAATTCCAAAATCTAAATGTGATTTAATGAACCGGGTATATAGGCCCAAACCGTCGGTTCACCAAAAAGAAAAGGAGCGACCCAGTTCAACTGAACCCTACTTCCCCAAATCAATAGAACAAAGAAGTGTTTACTGACAGAAACAGACAGGAGAAGGAAGAAGGATTACAGGCGCGTCGGAGATCCATTCGACCAGAAACATGCCCAAACAGACTGAACCCTAATTTTGACTGTACCCATACAAACAAACTGAAAACACTGTAAGGGAGGAGGGAGAGAGAGGAGGATTACCAATCACGCAAAACACTGACTTCGATGGGCTCGAGGGCGGCTCCGACTTCGATAGCTCGAGAGGGGGTTCGATTGAGGCCTAGGACCGGAGTAGGGGTCATAAAGGTTTGACTTTATGGAATTTAGAGGACAAAGAAGGAGGGGAAAATGCTTACCGCTCGGGATTCAGAAAACTAGAGGAGCGGGAACGAAGGCGGCTCGACAGTTACTCAACTTCTTGGCTCACTACTACTGCGCAGGAACGCAAGAGGAGGGGGGAGTTGAACTTGGAGATCCTGATGCCGTTTGGCTCGGGACCGGAAGAAGATAGAGCCCGGCCCCTTGGAGCGGCGGCTTCTGGTGGTTGCGGTTTCAATAGAGGTGAAAAGGGGTTGTTTTGAAGTTGATTCAGAGGGGAATAGAGGACCAAATGTGATGGTAATGGATGATGGTGAGAGCAAAGTGAAGAAAAAGAGCTGCTTTATGGGAGTGAATTAGAAAATCATGGGAGAGAGGGATGGGAGCAAAGTGTGTGTTTGGGGATTGAAATTGAAATGAGGGTGAAGAGTCCACGCTGCTCTGTTGCTGTCATTAACTAGCTATAGAGAGAGAGGGTCTGAATTGGAGTGGAAGGCCTAGTGGCATCAGCGTGGCTGTATTGGCACTTTGCCAAATAGAGGGAGGCATGGAGTGATGTGGAAGGGAGAGGAGGTGAGGTTGTTTAGTTGATTTTGGGGGGTTTCTGCAAATCAGAGAGAGAGACAGAGAGAGAGAGGAAAATAGAAAAGAAAAAGAAATTAGAAGGAAGGTGGTCCCACAAATCCCAAATTTCAAAAAACTCGAAACCCAATATCCCGACGTTACCCCTACTCGTTTAAAATTTAATAAAATTTCCGAATCCAAAATAAAATAATGAATCTCAAAATAAATTCCAGTTCTTAGAGTAAGAAGGCGGAAATAAAATCCGTTGGAATCAAATTTGAAAACGATGCCGGAATCATCTTTAAATCGGAAATCGTGCTCGAGGACAAGTTTTCTCCTATTTTTACAAATTCAATAAAATAATAATATATTTATTCAAAATAATATATAAAATATGTTCAGCCTTTACAAATTTTACAACATTAGCCTATGCAGGATTTGAACCTGCATCTTTATGTGTGAGCACAATACTCTACCATTTCAGCTAATAGGCTTAATTTTTTTTTTTCAAAATAGAATTAGACCATAAAAATGGCACTCACCAAGACTTGATGATATGAATGGAGTGCTTTGTTCAGTATTCAAATTTTTAGATCGACATTCATTTTGCGGTATTTGTAGTTTTGCATAAACTCCATAAACTCCATAATTTGTTGCCAATTCACCTACACTCATTTAGTCTACACAAAAAAAAAACAAAAAGAATGGGCCTCTAATCAAAATAGTAACCCATGCCAAACGGATTTTGTATCAAATTCTCGCATCACAAAGTTAACAAAATTTCTAACACCATACATTACATAATTGACATTTAGAATAGATTTTCTACAATCACTCGGAATGTTCACAAGACGCGGCCCCTCGATTTTATACTAAGCTTGATATATGACAATTTAATTATAATATAATCTAACAATTCATAATAAGCTTATTAGATTGGGAAGGTCAAGAATTCGGTATCCAAACTATTAGTTAGCGATTGGTACGCTTTAGGGTTTTTGATGGTAGAAGCCGGACCCACAATCACCAAATTCAAGCTACAATCACCAAATTGAAACAAAAAAAAAATCCTTAAATTTTGACATATGAATCCATTCAATTCCAAAAATCCAACGACAAATCTCAAATTTCAAAACCCAAACCATATATTTCTGAAACCCCAAATTTATACATATACCTATCGTTCACCATCGCGCCACACATCATTGGCGGTGATTTTTTACGGGGATGGAGATGGACTGATGGAGCTGGGTGGCTTACGGCAGTAAGAAGCAATAGAGAGGGAGTAGCGTTGATGTGGGAATTGAAATTCTCGGGAACTTACTTCATGGAAATTGAATTCCCACAAAGTTCAATTCATGGGAATTGTGCAAATATGTTTGGTTGATTTTTTATTAAAGGGGATTAAATGTAGGAATTGAAAATTTCCAAGTTAAAAATGGTGGAAGTGGAACTTACCTAGGGCGGCCTACGTAAGTGAACTTCCTCCAAATTGAAGAAATTTAACTTCCCATAAAGTTGAATTCCTGGGTTTTGGAATTTTAAAAATACCAACCAAACACAAATTCTCTTTAATTTTGTTTTTTAATTAAAAAAATAGAAGTAATCCCGACCATTGGTTAAATGATTGATAGAGATTAGGCTCAACTGTACCCTACAGTTTATTTATTGAGCTTCCTAGAACCAATATTCTGGAATCGATCAATATTTTATGGCAAAAAACGACTAGCGGCAAACTTCCTTGTTAGACTACAAGGCCGTTATTTCTTAAAGTTTTTCTATGGGTATAGGTGTAAAGGCTCGGATTATTAAATACTAGAATTTTTGGAAAAAAAAATTAAAATGAATTTAAACTCGGAAATTAAAGGAAAATTCACTAACACGATTTTAGAACTCATATAGCGAATTTAGGACCAAAACAAAATTTTAAGAACTAACATGGCAACCTCTATTCTCGGATTTCAAATTATAATTGCGCGAAAGAGAGGGTGAGATTTGGGAAGCTAATGTTGAAAACTAACTTCGGGACCAACCTCGGGATTTAAGCTCGCAACATCAGAACAAAGATTCCCGCCCTCACTCTCCTAAGCCTAGCCAAAAATCCCTACACACCACACCCTAGACATGTGGAGACATGTGACTTCGAATTCAAATTGAGTCAAATATTCCCCTTACCAAATGGGAGAAACACCCACAACACCCTTTTCCCTCTCTTTTGCCTTGTACACCCCAAAGATAGCAAGGAGACAAAGTAGGCTTCCACTCCTCCTTTCCCATCAGGTTTTGGCCATCCCAAAAGCTCTCCTTGACTCTTTAAAATCAGATTTGGGGGATCCTTTGCCGCACTACAAAACAAAAAACAAACCCTAGCACACTCCCCACAAAAATCTTATCCAAAGGATCCAAAAACCCTATCTTCAAAGCTCCCACTTTTCACCTCTCCTTCTACCTCTTCTTGCCATGAAAACTCAGCAGCTCAACGTCTATTTCCGCCCCAAAACGTCACCCACAACAGCCCCTAAGCAATCACTTTCTCCCCCTATGAGATCCAAGAGCTCTCTACAGTTCACCCCCCCCCCCCCCCTCCCTAATTGTGCTCAAAGAAAGCCAAGACCAATCCTTTCTCTTCCACATGAATGCTCCCTCAGCATCCCCTTAAACTCCTCCAAGTGGAATAAGAAGTCCTAACAGCCCGGAGAAGCCTCGAGAAACCCTAGAAGACCCAAACTAACTATTTTCAGTTCTAGGAGAGGTAACATCTCGTTTTCCACCCTCGCAGTTCCAAGTTAGTCCAAGGTCACACATTTAACACCCAATAACAATCTTAGGCACCCACGCGCAAGAACGAGTCCAATTGGAGCCCGGATGAAGCTTCACGAGCAAACCAAAGGAAAAGAAAAAAAATGGGTGAGAAATCCTTTAAATCCTTGATTTTTATATTGAATACTTGTACTGACATGCTTCTAGAAACCTTAGAAAAAATTGGGAAAAGCGGGAGAGTCTAACAACCTCAAACAAGGCTGGAAATGGGGCAAGAATCCAAGATCCATACCCGTTGTCGTCGTTGCGAGTATGAACTTGCGGTCGCGAGTTACAACACTGACTTAAGGTTCTAGGTCACGACTGTGAGAAGCAACTCACGGGGGCGAGGGAACCCAGCTGGAATGCCCTAAGGGAAACCCTACACTCGCGACCGTGACTCGAGCTCTCGCGGGCCTGAGATGCTCATGACCGTGAGGCTCTCGCGGGCGCCCAGGTGCTCGGGGGCGCGAGAGTTCCTCTCGCGGCCGCGACACACCCCTTTTCTGCGAGGTGCTTGTTGGGGCTTCTCTCGGCGGTGAAAGTCACTTTCTCCTCGGCAAGTTGCTCCCTGACCGATAGCTTTATGTTTCTTTTCCTCGATATTCGACAATCATTTTCGCGATTCATTTTCAACGATTTTGATGATTGACCTAATGATCTAGCTCAGAGTTTTGAAAAACCATCTTCACAAGTGTGTCGATGTTGGATATTCTAAAACGATTAACTCGGTTTGCGAAACGGTTTTCCAGGCTAACTTGGGAATTTGATGTGATCGATGACTAACTAGCATGTTCATATGATTGATTGATTAATATCATGATTGTGTGAACTAATGGCATGTATGGATGACTAATTCCATGATGAAATGTTAGACTTATGTTATCACATGATTATACCCTATGATTATGATGAACTGTTGAGATATATATGTATGCGGAGATGTTGTTATGAGCATGCGAATGTGGCTAAATGGAATGAGGAGAATGATGTGGTCTTATGGAATCTGGTGATATGATGAATGGTTGATCACGATCGAATGGTAATTGCCATATTTTTGTTATTCTCGTTGAATGATGTATGTTTGAATGCTTGAATAATTAGACATAGACTTATATATGTTCCGCTATGTATCTAGGTGATACTTTGTGATTATGACTAATGTGTACCAGATCTTCTATGTAACGGCCCGGGATTACGATTCCCGAGTTACGTTTCGAGGGATAAAACCCCTCGTTATGATCTTGCGCTCCGAGTACAGGTTGAAGGTTTGAAACCGAAGATTTGTAGTTTAAAGCGGGATTTCGCACCCAAATCCGGAAGGTCCGTTGGAGACCCCGGGGTAAACCCTTTTACCTGTCCTAAGTATACAACGCGGAAATCCTTTATCATGCAAATGGCATAAGTTCTGAAAACGATACAACGGGCGCCACGGCAGAGCCGGGTCAAAACAGAATATAAGTAGGGAGAAATCCCAAAAGCATGAATCTGGTGAAGTCAGGTTTCAAACACTCACTCTCCGCCATATGAATGGACCCCGTCACCATAGCACAAAATCAAGCAGTGTATCGGGTACCTGAAACTATACCACTAAGTCAGGCCAAGAGTCCGCCCGCGGGTCCTCTGACCGCGCTGAGGACATATAATACGCCTATACCTAGAATAAAGGATGCCTTCATGCAGTACTGAAATATTAACCACACTATCATGTTCCTAATTCATATGTGCAGAATATTAAGTAAGGCCTTAACAAAGAATACCAAGTGGTATATCCCTCTTCTACCACCACCCCCCTTCCAGGTAGGGTGGAGACTGGCCAGTTCGATTCGATAGCATCTCAAATCTCATCATCATATCGTATCTCATCATCATATCGTATCTCATCATCATATCGTAGATCTTGCGAAAAGAAAATAATAATGCTGATAATAGTAAGGGTGTTCCAACGACCCGAATGACTCGGGACGAACCCGATGGAGTTGGGCTGTCCTATGACCCTATCAAGGATTCTAGGACTCACAGATAACAGTCGTTCTGTATTCAAACGCATACAGAATAAGAATGCTCATTCATAAGTGCAATTCCTAAGCATGATACTACATTACATGCTCTTATGCATATGCAACACCTACATACTATATGACACATCAGGCAGGAGGTACTGGTTACTGAGTAAGCCCCGGAGGTACTTACCTGGCTAGCAGATCGGCAACAGAAGAATCCAGCACACAATAGTCACAATCACAGAGTATCACCTAGTACATAATGGAATATACATAAGTCCACATCCAACTATCAAGCACTCAAGCACACCTTAGTCAGTAGAATAAGTAACATATTATAAAAGTCATTTCATCGCACCATCCGCTCCTCAAGACCACATCGTTCTCCATAAATCATTCAACCAATTCCGCATGTTCATATACATCATTTCCGCATATATCTCAACGGTTCATCAAAATCATAAGACATAATTTGTGTGATATAAAATCCTACTAGATCGTCATAATTATCCAATATTGAATCTCATATAATAATTCACCACAAGTCATTTTATTAGTCATACATACCATACTGTTAGTTAAACGATCATATTATCATGCTAGTTAATCATCGAATAACTCTTATTCCCAAGTTAGTTTCAAAACCGTTTCAAATCCCAGTTAAATAGTTAAGTATTCCGACCCTTGAAAATACTCGCCAAATTCCCTTTTAAATTTATTTATCAGATTACTTTCCAACCTTGAAATTCTTTTCCAAATTCATTATAAATCTTTAAGTCCCCACATAATAGTATAGACATTTTAAACACCATTTATTAGCACACTTTTATAAAATATTCCCGAATCCCTTAAAGTCCAAATCATTTTTATTTAATAAACCAACCCTTATAATTCTCCCAAAATAATATTTTATCTTTATTTTAATCACCACTAACTAATAAAATAAGTAAACGGTTAAACCTGAACCGAGCCGAACCAACCCCATATAAATCCAACCGAAACGAACCGAACCCAACCCGGAATTATATATACTCCTAACCGGTTAAATAATACGTACAATAAAATAACAAGGGGCCCACTATCCATGTCAGCCTTCTACTTCCTAATTCAAATGAGAGCTCCCACTGTTTCAAATGAGAGGTCGCCGCGCCCGAGCCTTAGCTCAGCTCGACCTGCTCCCCCGCGCTCGCCGGCTCCGTACTTTAGCTGCTCGCTCGATGGCTCGTCTCTCACCCGCGCTCGCTGGCCCTCTCACCCACTGCTCACCCGCATCCGCCTCTCGTTCCTCGCGCTCGCTAATTGCCAAATCGAGCTCGCCGGAGCTATCGCCGGGGCTCACAAGCCCACCCAACTTCCCACTCTCAGCTCTCGCTCACCCCCCAGTTAGTCTAAGCATCGAAAGGATACAAAAGATCGATCGAGAAGGAATAGAAGGCTCGGGAGCTTACCGACGTGTTCGTGACTTCGGAGCTTCGTCGGAGCTCATCGGTGGCTCGATTAACTGCGTCGGAGAGGGAGGAACGTCGGGGTTGGCCTAGGACGAATAAAGGAAGGTTAAAGGGGGTGCGATTCCATGGGATTTCGAATCGAACAAGAGATTGAAGCTTACCGATCTCGGAACGTGAGAACAGGGGACGAGTCGCTCAAGCAATCCGGCCTGCGTCGTCGGAGCTTCAAGGTTCTGGTGGGGCTCCTAGATGCTATTGTTTCTTGCTCGAAATGAGGAGAGGTTGGGCTTCGAGGGAACGAGAAAGGAGGCTCGAATGGAGGCGTCCGGTTCTTCACGGTAAACAGAGGAGTTGCTGGTGCTTCTTGGCGAGGAAGACGGTGACGAGGGCTGCTAGCTGCGACGAGGAACGATGAAGAGGAGTCGGAGTGGAGGTGGCTGCTGGTGGTGACGGGCAGCAGAAGGTGGAGGTGTGGTGGCGTGGGCTAAAAACTTTGGTGATGGCGAGAGGTAAAGGTGATGGTGGAAGGTGAAGACGGTGATGGTGAAGCAGATGATTGGAGCGGGTATGGTGATGACCCTAAGAATGGGCATAGGGGAAGAGTGATGGATTTGAAAGGGTATGGTGTGGGAGTGGGTGACGATGAGTGTTGAATTGGTTAAGTAAATATCCGGAAAAATGAATTCCGAATACGCGAATTTTGAATCACGAAATTAGTTCCCGAATGTTAGTTTCTCCGACACTCACTTTCTCGATCAATTAGATTTTTAAAATCGACAAGGATATTGCCATCCGATAATTATTTTGAATTTTTGAGGTAAAAAGGAAGGAAATTATTCGTCAAATTTTATATTCCGGTCGGAATCCGCTAAACGAGTTTTAAAACCGATTAAATTTCATTTTTAATTCTCTTTTTATGAAAAAATTAGTATTTTAAAATCCGAGCCTTTACATTCTATTATGTTGTTCGGCATAGCCATGTAAGTCTTTTCGGAGCTTACTTAGATTGAAAAGACCTCCCTGCTAAAAGTGCATGATATATTAGGTGCATTCATTCATGATCAACATGTCATGTAGTACCATGCTAGGTTGCATTGGCAAATGAGCATTCTCTTTCTGTATGCATATGTAAACAGAACGGTCGTTATTGGTGAAGTATCTAGAGTCTTTGCTAGGGGCATAGGATGGCCTAGTCTCATCGGGTCTTGTCCTGAGTTGTTGAGTCAAGGGAGCAACTTTATTACAACACTTTATTTTGATGTGCGCTCCATTTGTCATATTTTATGCTTACTTTTATTTCATTTTCTATCTATATTTTACACTTTTGGGTTGTGAAAGCATGAGATTTGTGTAGTTTATGTTTATTTACGATATACGGACATCTACACAAGTTTCTGTTTAATTTCGCAGAAATCATAACGTTTTTGGAGCAATTCGCAGAAGAAAGAAACAAACTGGACTTTCACTCGATATCTACTGATCCACTCGACATCTACTGAAGTCCACTCAACGTCTACTGAAGTTACTCGATGTCTACTAAAGTTGTCTCGACGTCTACTGAAGTTGACTCGACGTCTGGTGAAGTTATTCGCCACTCTAAGCCAGAAGGAAAAGAATCGACTCGATATCTACCCATGACTCGATATCTAGTGAAGTGCACTCGAGATAGACAAGTTGAGTCGATATCGACCCATAGACTCGATATCGAGTGATGCTATAGAGTGCTATGACGCGCCTCACGAATTCGAATCCGAGGAGAGTTGCTTAAGGGCTAAGTTGAAGATCTTTTATCTCCTTGGAAGACTTCTATCCTCTTTGGTTAAACTCTATTTTCCCTAGGTGATTTTTATTCGTTTTATTTATTTAATTTAGGAATGTTTTGTCTTTAGATATTAGATAGATTTTCTCTTTCCTTATGTAGCAAGGATTGAACACTATAAATAAAGCCCTAGTGGCTAGCTTTTCATTCATTCAAGAAAAGTCGTTTTCGGGTGCAAGTAGTTAGGGGAGAGAGAGAGAGAGAGAGAGAAAGATTGGAAGGTTTTGTAAGTTTAAGTTTTAGATTCAATGTTAAAGTTATTTTCTTTTATTATGTCTTGTTTCTAATTTCTTTCTTCTAGGGTTGGGGTGATCCCAACAATAGATATGTGTGTTTGAGCTATGAATTTGTGAATTTGAATGTCTTTATCATCTTCTATCCTATATGCATAATTCTTCTACGAGAGTAGTAGGTAATCCTTATTTATGATATTGAAGCGAAAGTGTGATCTTATTATGAATTTGGATTAATTATGAAAAAGGGATAGTAACACTTAGGGTTTATGTGAGAGTCTCTATATTCCTATTTGTTAATAACGAAAGTTATTTGATATAAAGTATGGATCTTTATGTGATTCATGATATGCACATATGCTTATTGTTGTGGTGATCCCTTACCTTGGAAGTTTGCACTTTTATTATCTTTGTTTTCGATATTTTCCGCTTAAATTCTACACAGGTTACCCGACATCGACCTCCACTTCCTCCTCCACCCCTCAAAATCGACCCCTCCATTCTTTGTCGAGAACCACATTTTCCCACTATCCTTAAACCCCAAAACCAAATAAACCTAGACCGATGACTTCTCTCCTGAGGATGGACCTAACTCCACTATCCTATAGCGGGGTCTGGACTATAAATTAATTTGGTCGAGAAACCCTCTCGTCACATTCTTTCTCCCATTCTTGCTTAATTTGTCTCTTCATATACGACAGTGGTTTTGGAGGGAGCGACATGCACTGGTCCTCAGCGGGAGGTGCCGGTTCTTCAGGAGCATCCTCCTTCTTATTTCATTCGGCCACTGGTTTGCATTCTTCCTTCAATGTTTTTAACGAACAAATTGAGGGATAGGTTTTGGATAAGATCTCAAATTCCTGACAGTCCTGGGCTGCACTCGCCATCTGCACTCGCCATCGTCAATAAGTTCTCTTATTTCAGGTTGTGCACCCTCATAAACACAAAGCATCTTATCTCGCTCACTATCATGGATGGCCTATGATTTATGGTCTTTCACTAGATTTTGCACTCCTACTAGGTAATGGTGAAAATATTCTTCCTGGTTTTCATGTAACCTCACCATTTTTTCTTTTCTTTTCTTTTCTTTTCTTTTTTGTAGGTGTTGTGAAATAGAAATAAAAATAAAAATCAATAAACACACAAAACAAAGAAATATACTTGATTCCCCGGTAACGGCGCCAAAATTTGGTAAGAGAAATGTCGTTAGGTTTCACCTCGTCAAAGATATATACTAATAATCCAAACTAACTAGTAAACTAGTATAGCGGATATGTAAGGGGTCGAACCCACAAAGAAACAAGTGCTTCAATGCAATATGTATTTATCAATTATGATAATAAAGATAAAATAGGAATATGAATGAAGATAGACATTGAAAATAAATAATTATAAAGATATGAAGAGGAAGAAATAGAAGATAAAATATAAGACTGTGGTTTCGGATACAATTCGTAACATTGGTTTATTTACTTGATCCTTGAGGTGATTTAAATATTATTCCTAAGCTTATGCCGACTTACCTACACTAGATTGTTCCACAAAGATACAATTACTTACATTCAATGTGGCATCACAAAGAATAGCATACAGATCCGAGTACTTAAGACCAATTGGCATATCAATTCAATGCAATTAGGAATCGAAGGAACAATCGATTCGGTCCTAATAACATCTACTTGATATAGATCAATTGTTATCATCCACTAAAAAGGCATAAAAATGTCACTAAATCAATGACTTCGTTTGCTGTCAAGAAACTAACAACGGATTCATAGAATAGATGTAATTCCTAACTAGATGGTCAGTCATAAAAAGAAATGCAAATATAATCTATGAAGAACAATAAGATAAATAAACTTATAAATAACATAGAAATCAAGTCTCACAATCAACCACCCAAGCCTTGAATTATAGCAAAACCACAAGAATTCTAGGTATGCATAACGTAACTTGAATCTCTAAACTTGCAACCCCTAAAGCGTTCCATGGAATTTAGATAGAAAATACGTAAAACTAGAGGGAACTAGCCACCAACTCTCCACAACCTAATGGTTGTGAAAAAGTCTAAATATAGGCTAAGATTCGACACAACCCTTGGATAAAATAATATTATAATAATAGAAAAGATAGCGTCTCGTAGAATCTCGTGAGAAAGTCCGGTCCGTACAGCCGCGGGCACGGCTCTATGTTTCAAAGTATCCTTAGCTTGTCTTTAGTAGTACTTCCTTCGTCATTTGGCTTCCTTCTTGAATCCTTTCTTCCACCAACATTCCTCCTCCTAAGCGTGAACTGAAATTAACAAATAGATTGTGTAGATTCCGAGTCTTTGAATATAAATGATCAAGATGCGAATTAACAGTAAAGCATGCAATATGGACTCTCTAATTGCACTAATACCTACCTATAATGCCTATACAAAATATGCATTATCATTTATCCATGAGCTTTTTGTTGTTTGTGAATATATATGCAACAAGTGGTTTTGGTCTTGAATTTACTAGTGCAAAGCTTTCCTCTAGCTTCTCAACCTAAAATCATCTCAAATGCATTAACAAAACGTGATGTTGGCTAGCTCATATGATATTGCAGATAGTAAATAATGTTTTCACATCAAGCTCCAATTTGTTCAGGTTGTGGCTAAACATTTGCTCACCCTTGAAAATTAGTAGATTTGAGAGAAAAGAGATAGCAACTCATACCATGAAAGTGGGGAGCAATGGCCCAGATATCTACTCATTCATAATCAAAGCATCTTCAAGGATATCCATCAATATAGTGGGAGCAATTTTTCTGCCATGTATAAGTCATTTATTCATACCACTTCTCTTAAACCTAGCTCTCTTGAGGTATGTAAAGGGAATTTTAGTGTAAATGCTTATAGTTGAGGTTTGTCCCTTTGTCCTCTGAAGATGATCTTGCTAGAAACTTTATCATCATCCAAAAGATTTGATAGATGATGAAAGTGGTTAGGACTTACAATGCAAGAGACATCCTTTGATGACAGCAGGTATGTCCCATAAAATTCCTCGACACATTCTTTTAAAGTGTCCACTTGGATAAATGCATGTTTTAGTACGAATTAAAATTTGCTAGACATTCAAAAGGTTTCACCATAACGAATTTTCCAAGTCTTGTTAGTTATAATGTGAAAACTTACCGACTTTGGAGCAAATTCCTTGGTAGTTATAATGTGATCAGCAGCAACACAGGTTTGTCCATTGTTGTATCACGTCACATTCACAAGTTTAAATGGGCACAACATTCATAAAGAATGTCTTTTTCCATACATAATTTAAAAGACGTTAAAATTTGGTTTTCTCTTGTTTCTCTAGGGAAAAAATTGAAAATATAATATACCTAATCACAAATGAGAGCTCAATGATCATCTGAAATTTCTCCCTATAGGACCAAGGAAGAATAAAGATTAACCAGCAAGATATCACTACAAATACCAGCAAATTAGAATGAAATAAGTGAGATAGTGAGCACAATGAGAAATAATGAGAAAAAAAAAATATTTTACCCGTGGAGACAGTGAGCACAATAAGTGAGACAGTTATTTACATATGAATATGTAAGATCACAAATAAAGAGAAATTATTTTACCCATCTAAGCAAACAATGAGAAAGAATCAAAGAGAAAGAGAACCATGGATGATATTAGGATACATGAGCCTTGAAAATAAGATAAATTCCCCAAATTGTCTATTGATCAGATGAACTCGATTTCCATTCCTAGGTAGAACCTAGAAAAAAAAAAATTCAAATCTAAGATTGAAATAGGAGGCAGATATTATACCTTAATCTGATTCAATTTGAAAAGGCTACATTAAATGACAACCTACAAAAATAAATCAGATTGAACAAATCCAATATCAAAAGTGTAGATTGGTAACAATAGCTAACTGGGAGAGATATACCAAATACAACTTCCGAGGGGAAGTTGTATTTTATATAAAGTTTGGATGGTGATGGAGGAGGTCGAGATAAATAATGAGGGAAATATGATGGGGACATCTAGAATTGGCCTCCATAGCGGCATAGAGATGAGCAAGACTCCGACTGTCCGACATCAAATCTAGGTAATGAGCATCGGTGAGAGAGGTTGAAACTTTCTGGCATTTTTCAAGCCCTCGAATTGAATTTTCATCCTCCTGTGCATCGAGCTTGCTCTTGTCCGTCAAGGCCTCCAACCGAATGTTATCCAACACCTAAACCCAAAACAATGAATCGAGCAATCACAACATACGCTTTAAACCAGCCCCGGGGTAAGATTGTTTTGCATCACGAAGAATTCCAAACTGATCCAACAGCATGCCTGCCCACCATCAAAAATAGCGGTGTTACTATCTCTTGAAAGTTAATCAATACTCCTAATTTCCTCATTATTCCATTTGAAATATTCATGGTGAATGCTAATTGCACCAAAATTGGTCCAATTGACAAATAATCTCAACGAGCTCATCAATTGTGTTAGAGGTTCTTATTAGGCGATTGATAGCATATAGAACTAGAAATGCACAATCAAAAGTATTAATTTTGTCCAGAAATAAGCTAACTGTGGAGATTTTATATAAGCAAATTAGGGCACCTCAGAGACGAATTTGAGAATGATCCCTCTGAGAGTGTAGTAGTATTAGAGAATAGGATCGATATTGATTAAGGTCACCTTGAAGCAGCGAGTTTCAGGGAGTTGTTAAATTCCACTGAGGGAGGTGGTCTGAGTGTAAAAATTCAGCAACAACAACGAACTTAAGACAATGTTACCCCCTTTGCCATCTTCTCTGACACAAAAGAATACAAATCCGAAAACAATAAAGAGGGAAAACAAACCTTGAAGGAGTTGGGTGGTTGAGAGTCTGCGTACGCTTGAGAATATGGAGGAAGAAGTGGAGAATAAGGGAATCACATTGTAAAATAAATGCTACCATATAGGTGCCACATAGCTGCCACATATGGATGGACAAGTGGAGAGCGTTCTTTCTATTGACATCTAAATCTGAGCACTGGGGTGAAGCCACCTTGTAGGAGTGTGCTTTTGGTTTTAGGTTTAGTATAGATGTTTAATTAGGATATTTACTAGTGTAATACACGTGCCTTAAAGGTACGAGATTTTGATTCATTTCAAAATGAACATCATTCTATCTATATAATACTACTCCCTATGTTGCAAAATATAAGGCATTTTACTATTTGACACGTTTTTTAATTAGATAAAAACTCCATAAAATATTAAATTTTTTTACACAATATGTATAATACTATGTACAAAAATTTAATATTTCACAGAGTTTTTAGCTCATTAAAAACGTGTCAAATAGTAAAGGGACTTATATTTTGCAACGGATGGAGTATATTAATATATACTTGCTTACGACAAAAATAATATGTATAAAGAATTTTTTTTTAATTTATACATTATTTGGAAAGAGATACAATATAATTTTTTAAATGATTTAATAAGGTAAAGTAGTAATAAAACTCAAACACACCACCTATTATAATTTGCAATACATATATAATTATTATCATTTGGAGATTATTAAGTAGGTCTCTCTTCCGCAAACAGTGCGTTGGAGATAACCTAGTTCTCAGTTTAATATCCCTTGCGTCCAAGGACGCTAGAGATTATTAAGTAGGTCTCTCCTCTGCAAACAGCGCATTGGAGATTACCTAGTTCTCAGCTTAATCTCCCTTGCGTCCAAGGACGCTAGAGTTTATTAAGTAGGTCTTTCCTCCGCAAACAGTGCGCTGGAGATTACCTAGTTCTATGTTTAATCTCCCTTGCATCCAAGGAACTGGAGATTATTAAGCGACTCTCTCCATCGCGTTGAAGATACTGGAGATTGTTTGGTAAATGTTTATTTCGTTGCATAAGACTACGCTGGAGATTACTCAGATCTCAGTTTGACCTCCTTCGCGTGCGTTCAATAGCCACCGGTAGCTGGCAAACACAAGAGATGGTAAGTAAAATACTAGAACTCCATTCATCCACTCTTCGCGACGTACTCAAACAACCAGCACCACGTACATATGTTGGTTTATTTATTGTACACCAAGCAAAACCATCCAACAAAAGTAGCGATATAACCGCACAAAAGGTTGCAAGAACGAAAATTTCAACACAGAACCGTACACTCGATTTTGAAGCTCTGCACATCTGTCTAGTGAGTTTCTTTCTTTACCCTTATTTTTTTATATAGTGAGGACACTGTAATGTTTAAGAATGGGGTGGGGGAAGGGCTTACTTTGTGCATATTTGATTTTATTTGACATTATGTGTGCATATTTAAAGCTTAATTCTTGAATTTCTTATACATGGCTATTTTGGAATTCATTATATATTTATGTGCTTACATGCATGTTTTCCAAAGTTTGAAAAAAATGAACAACATTGAAAATTTTGATAAGTGTCATGGAAGCTTTATTGAACTCGACGATGCAAAATTGGATTCATTAGAGATATAGCATGAAATTGCCTAGTAAAGGGAAGTCACAATGAAGTGCATATTTTTATTGAAAACAATGAAAGGAGGTAAAATTTGATGTTGCTTTTGACATGTTGCATAATAAGAGGATGGAGGACTTTATATTTCCATATAATGCTCATATTGTTATATCCTAGCCCTTACCTATGCTTATGCATCACAAAAGCCATATGTATGCCTTATTTCATATTTTGCTCCACATGATCTAAATATTTCCCATTCTTTACCTTATTTCCTATCCTGGGATTATGTTGAGAATGAAAGAACATTATGGAGATTATTATATGGTTGTTGTGTTGTTATATATCACATATGGAGTTTGGCAGGAAATTGAAAAAAAAAATATTATGGAAAATTTAATGAGTGAAAGAAAATCCGATCACCTCAGGAGATAAAGGTAGATCGACCCTGCTCGCTGAGATAATAGTTCAGCGAGATGGGACACAAGGTGAGGAATCCGAAGTACTAAGTATCCGGGGCCATTCATGACACCCATGTTTGCGACTCGCGAGAAGGCAGTGCTGAGGTTAGAGAGGTAAAAGCATTATAATGAAAAAAAAAACAATGAGCGATGAGCGAAAGGTGAGAAATCAAAAGAAGAAGGAATGTGGTATGAAAGTTTGAAAAGTACTCCATTTCCCCGGATTATTAGCACCACATTGCCAAAAATTTCCAACCTTTAGCCTTTTACAATTCTACTCCTTATTGAGCTTAAATTAAAGTCTTCTTGATTATTAATGCTTTGCTGCTTATGAATCGTTTTGCATAACCCTCCTTTTGTGAGTAGATGTTGCTTTTTAATTGCACATGCATGGATTTGTGACACTAGTACCTTTTTGAGGATGGTAATTGTATGCAGGGTTATATGAGAATGAATCTAATATGTTGAGAGTTTTGATTTCATGCATTTGGGCTAGAATAGTATGAAATTTGTGTAGTTTATGTTTATTTTCAATATATGGAGGTCTACACAAGAAGCTAAGGATGGTGCAGCTGGAGAAAACGCCATTTTTCACCATTCATCATTTCGAGTCAAGCTTTTATGTCTTCATGAGAGTTGTAGCCCTCGAAAAGAGCTTTCCAACGCATGTTCATATGCATCAATCGAACGAACGATGACTTGGAAAAGTGCATTTCAAGAACAGAGCAGAATGCTGGAAAATACAGAGGAGGTCGATTTCGACCAGACTTGGTCGATATCGACCTAATTTTGGTCGATTTTTCTCCTGGAGGCAAGAAATCGACCGAGGAAGCCGAAGGAGGAAAGAGGTGGTCGATATCGACCATGCCAGGTCGATATCGAGTTGGCCAAAATCGAGCAGAAACCCAGTCTACCCGAGAAGCTGAAGAGGAAACGTCAAGGTCGATATCGACCATGCCAAGTCGATATCGAGTCACATCAGGTCGAAATTCGTCTCTGGAGCCGAAATCGAGTCAAGGAAGAAGAAGTTGCAAATTGCAGGTCGATATCGACTAGCCGAGGTCGATATCGAGTGACACCCAATTGGCCGATTTCGAGCTAGTCCGAGCTCTAATCAAAGTTCTATCCAAAATCCAATGGAGATATCCACAAGAGGAGATTCTATCAAGTTCTATCAAGATGGAAGAGATATTTATCTACTTTTGATATATTTCCTTTAGAGAT